>OX457143.1:17751885-19075189 GCA_949752895.1 Dendrolimus pini
TAAATAAGTAAAATCTGGTATAATTGGAATTGTGTATGTTCAGTCTTAGGAAATGATTTTAAGTTTAAAATCTTTATTATTAATCATGGTTTTTAACTATATTTGGTCCTCTCAGGTATTATAGTGCTGCTTATTCTTTATGTATTATGATATGTACTGTGTTTATATAGTATATAATAAAGATTGTTTTATTTACTTATTTCATATATTTTTAACATTTTATATTATTTATTGTCTACGCGACCACTGTCATGTTTCAATGTTTATATGGAGAGTGCAGATCACACTACATGGAGATCTGAAATTTTAACACTGGCAATTGGTGTGAGGAACCTTTGATTAACTCATATAACAGATAAATTACCTTACTTTGAGAGTCAAAGTCAACTTAACATCTTATATAGTGTTTTTAGCCTCTAAAATGAGTTTCATTCTTCATTAATTCATTCTTGTACTTTGTTTTTCTTAAAGGCTTAATATAGATATATTTGTTTATATATTGTAAGCAAGTACTTAATATGAAATTAAGCGATATTAAAATAATAAATATTAATATTAAACATAATTCATAACTAACCTTCAAGGAAATTTAAATTTCAAATTTAGAAATCCTTAAAATAAACAAATACTACTACAAACGCAGAAACCTCTCGAAGCGAATATATCTGTACATAATAATCACGATAATGAGGGTAGTAACTCAGCATTATGCTATGTAAAGCACTGACATAGCCTACAAATAATTATTGTGATTAATTACCTAAAACTTAAAACATTTTTTGCTTTAATATGTAACCGTTTTAATAGAAATACATAATCTTATACTAATATATAAAGCTGAAGAGTTTGATTGTTTGCTTGATCGCGCTAATCTCAGGGGCTACTGGACTGATTTGAAAAAAATCTTTCAGCGTTGATAGATAGCATATTTATCGAGGGAGGCTATAGGCTATATATCACCACGCTTGAACCAATAGTAGAGGTGCACCAATGAAGAATGTTTCAAAGTCTGGGTTTAACTATACTATGCGGACGAAGTTGCGGGCAGAAGCTATAGGTCTATTATAGGTCTAATTTCTTTGTAATGTAATTTGTTGTTCAGAAATCTGAATAGAGTTTCTTTTATCGCCGTTATCTTGTTATCTATACTGTTTTTGTCATAAAACCGTCTTTATAATTACGTTATGTAGATCATTTTTCAGAAAAACACGTCAGTGTCGTTATCGTGTTACTTTTAAAATTAGACAAATATTTGTCAATCAGAAAATGTTAATACTTGATTTACCTATTTAGTACTTACTCGGTGTTGAACATAAATATCGCCTTGAAACATTTGTTAATAGATCGACACTTACACTAACTTGATCTTAGGTATTTTCTATTTTGAGAGAAAGGCACTCATTAATACCTTAATACTAAAAAAATGTTGAGAATCGATAAAGTTTTTTGGTTTCTAATATATTTTATGCAATTTTGAAAATATAACATTAACACAATAATGAGTGCTTTTCCTTAAAAACAGAAAATACCTAAAATTAAGTTTGCGTAGAATTCCTTGGAGGTGGCGAGATAAACTAGATTTTTTTGTTGTTGTTAAAGTGAAACTTTTTTACTGTGTGATGTAAAAACTTCAAAATATGTCCAACTCTATTTAGTGTCGCTTTTTCGTTTCATAAAGTTTCAAATCACAACGATTTTAAAGAAGTTTCACTGAATTATTATTTGTATTGTTTACCTCATTTTACGAAAAAAAGTCAACAGAACAGCATATCAACAACTTGATAACTGAATAATTAAAAACTGTCTCTTTCTTTCCAGATCGCTCAACTAGTAGAAGATGTAAGAAGACTGCAAGCGTCGCTTTCAGCGCTGCAAGAGGCCCACGCACAGCAGTTGCAGCGGCTGGAAGA
This sequence comes from Dendrolimus pini, assembly GCA_949752895.1. Lineage (NCBI taxonomy): Eukaryota > Metazoa > Arthropoda > Insecta > Lepidoptera > Lasiocampidae > Dendrolimus > Dendrolimus pini. Next base: position 17,753,796 of record OX457143.1, read on the forward strand.
GAGGTTGGACGAGAAGAAACAGCATATAGCAAGACTGGAAGCAAGGCTCGATAACCAACGGGACTACGATGATATCAAACGAGAAATCAAGTGAGTTCATTTTATTCAAATTAACTTTTTTGTATGTCATACATACAAGTCAGAAATTCAGGTACCTCGTACACTATATACTCGACTTCGCAACGTGTTATCGGTGTTTAAGAAAAAGAAGCGGCCAGAAACTCTCTATCAACGCTTCTTGCTAAAATATTATATACTACAGTTTCTTTTAGTAGATAAGTCTCTCCAGAGTCTTTATTAACCGACTTCGAAAAAAGGAAGAGGTTCTCAATTCGTCGGGATCTTTTTTTTTGTTGCTTTTTTTATGTATATTCGCCGATTACTCCGTGATTTATGATCCGATTTACGTGATTCTTTTTTGTTCGACGCGGAATAACTTCTAATTGGTCCCCTAAAAATTTTACATAGTTTGGCCCAGTAGTTTTCATTTTATGAACATTTTTTAATGGAAATAATTTTCACTCCGTTCCATATGTACACCGATTACTCTGAGATTTATGATTCGATTTACGTGATTCTTTTTTTGTTCGACGCGTAATAGCTGCCATGTGGTCCCCTAAAAATTTGACATAGTTTGGCCCAGTAGTTTTCATTTTACGAACATTTTTTGTTCCCGGTTCTTGGGACCTGTATTTTTTAAGAAGCGCGGCACCATTCGTAGGTCCACCCATACATAGCTAGACACTAAAAAGTAACAATTAAAAAATGAAAACTTGGTTTAAAAAAACCGACTTCAAAAACTAAAATGTATAAAATAACATATTTCTAAAGCTATTATTATTAATATATATTATCTAAAACATCTTGAAGTCGGTGCAAAGCAAAACATAAAAATTACTATATTTTGAAAATTACTAAGCACCGACTTTAAGATGTTTTAGATAATATATTAATAAATAAGTTTAGAAATAAGTTATTTTAAACGAAGTTTTTATTTTTTTCTATAATAAGGAGGTTGGCGCCTCGAGGTTTAACCTCTTTACCTCCGCTGCAACTCAGTGGGCAACTACCCACCGGTAACTGGGTTTGGAGCTGCTGGAGCCTTCTCCACATGGCGATGGCTTCGCCGCAGCTCTCGTTGGCCATTCATTGGCGTTCGGTGGCCATCTCAGTCTTTAGGTGACCATCTGTGGCTTCTGGTGGCCTGTCAGCAGCTTTGTGGGTTTTGCGACCTCACGCCATCGCCCTGACTAGTTGAGCGTATGAGATCACGAGGAGTCTGGTGGCCGAGTGTGTTAGCAGATAAGTAAGTATATAAGACTATACATCGTATTTGCTAAACACTAACCTAAAATGCAATATTGTAGATGAACAAAAATTTACATGACATCCTTGGTAATCGGAGTAATAATCTCAGATTTTCTTGTACATACAAACTACAAACACAAACAGTTCAAGTTTTACTCCAATCTGGGGACGGCAGAGTCTAAAGCTGAGCAGTCAAAGGGATCTATATTCACGAAACTCGTATAATTCAATATCAAATAATATCGTGAAGTCCTATCAACCAAATTGATTTAAAAGTCCAGTACTGGATGTAGGCCTCCAAGTCTGCGCCACCTATCCTGGTCCTCCGCTGTTCTCATGCAGCCCTACGACCTTTCCCAGATCGTGCTAATGCAATTTAATGCTAATTTTACAAAGGCTATTATCAATTTCTTCATAGGTGATTTAACATCATCATCATCATCCGAGCGTTAAATTAAAGTTGCTTTCGGTTCAGATAGACCAGGGACGTAGCCATTCAGACGGATAAATACTTTAGCATCTAGCACGGACATTCTCATTTCTGATTTTATCCATAAGAGAGACGCCCAAAATAGTTAGCTTCATAGCCCGCTGCGGGACCATCAATTTTTGAACTCAGCCCACCATACGTCATGACAGGTAAGACCAACTGTCGTCTTCAAGCATTGCGGAATGATCGACGTAAAGACCCAACAGAGCTTTCCGATGCCGCCGATTCAAGTATGCATCGCCCTAATGTAATTCTCGCGTCACTCTATTAGAAAAGAGGCATATAAAATGTTAATAAACTTGATATACTAGATAACAGTATCAGGGTGCGTTCACCTCGTGTCTGTTTGTTCATGATTACGATTGTTTGTCTTGTTGCCCAACAATGCTGCAAGCCTTGGCGTAGTACACGGCCTTAGAATGTTAAGGATATCGTGAATCACGGTGTGTTTCAGGCAAATAGTAAGGGATTGTTTTGAAATCATGCAAATTATTTACATTACTATACAAAGTGCAGTTGGAATAAGTTAGATTCTTATCTCTTGCTTTATTGGACTTTATGACTCATACTGCAACTCTTTCGAGTAAATATTAACATATTATTTTTATGATTCCGTAGCCCTGTAAAAAAGGAATTCTTATTAAATCATCGTTTTTTCTCTCACCTTCTTCCAATCGTTTGGGATCGTCAATATCCGTGCAGGGACGGAGAAAGAATACAATTTCCTGCGGCCGGGCGGGCTGTCGTAAGAGGCGACAAAACGACCCACAGCCAGGTGGTAGGGTATTTGCCGGACTGGATGGCTACCACCCCTGGTCTAGAGTATGCCGCCATAACAACCTGGAGTTGTATTCCGGCATTAGTGACCAGGTTCCAGTCTTTCTTTAAGAGAGCAGCAGCGCATTTGTAGCACCTTTGGTATTGCAAATGTCCATAGGCGATGGTGATCGCTTTCCATCAAGTAGGCCGTCTGCCTGTCTGCTGAACTCCTGCAACAAAAAAATTAAAATAATATGTCATAGTGATTTCAATTGGAAACTACTGAGAAAATTCATCAATATATGATGTTATTTCACTAATTAAATTTATAAAAATAAAAAAATCATTTAATATATCATATATTTTCAAACCATAGCAGGCAAAAAATATTAAGCCACAAATTGAAAGAAGCCTGAAGTAAGTCACAAAAGATAAAAGACTTATTTGTAGGAATTTAAGAGCTTTTCAGTCAAGTTTTTACTGGACTATTGTCATTCTTAGTTCATGACTATATATATAACATGGCCATATATATGTATATGCTTAAACCAATGATTAACAATAATCAACATTACAACAACAAAGGAGAGTGTAAACAAAACTTAAGGAAACTCAACAATCTACCGGCATGAGTACACGGGTTAAAACCGTGGTTGTCTAGCCGTGTTTGCCTACCTTTGACTGATAACAAGGCGCCTCGGTGCAGCCTATTAAATTTGTTCAGGCTTAAGTTTTTGTTTTGGTCCCTGTAACAGACGGAGTCTCGGACTCTCAAAGTGATGGCAGCTAAAGGACGTCAATCTTACCCTGTGTTAACGCATAGCCACTATTACTAATATAAGTAAATAATATGTTATGTAATGATTATTGAAATGTGAAAATAATGATATGATTGAATGTCGAATCTCAAATAACGCCTTAAACCCATCGCCATCAGGCGTGACACGGCCTAAATCTAAATCATGCATGACATGCATCGATGATGGCATGGATAAAGGTGGAGTGATTTCAAGTGCATACTTTACTAATAACACAACCAAAACTTATAAGGTTAAGATAAAGAAATACGTCCCTATCATGAAACCAAAATTTATCAAATTCCAATTTTAAAAATTAACACGTATATATTTATATTTCCCACTAGAGGGCAGGATGTTGATAAAAAAAACCTCATAAACGTTTTCTCAGGGAGCGATTTTTTATCAATACATTGTACAAATATAGGCAGCTAAATTCCAAATCTCGAACCGTTTAGCGAGTAGACGCAAGAAACTGTGGGATTGTGTGACAAGTGGGCACGATTGTGCCCAAAAAGGTAACGGAGATGAAAAAACACCTCCGACGTGACTGATTATTTGTATTCTTTTTCTATTCTACATTCAAACTTCGTTTTAGTTATTATAACGCTTCAAAAACCAAATGCGAATTTGGAATTGACATTTGGGAATATTTTTATTCTATATTCAAATTACAACACTTCAAAAATCAAATACAAATTTGACACTGACGTTTGGAACTATTTCTATTGTATATTCAAGTTATTACAATTCAAAAATCGAATGCACATTTGGCATTGACGTTTGGAAATATAGTAATAGTTTTTCACGCGAATGTAGCGTGATATTTTACTGTACAGTTTTGTTTACTAAGAGTGTGGAGTACCTATTAGTTAAACGCGAGAAAAAAGGTAGAATTTTGAACATAGGTATGTGGATTTGTGAGGAGTGTGAACCCGTTGATTGGATTCAGTCCAAGCCTTGCAATTCAGCTGAGCTCTACGAAGACTTAAGACAGAAGAGGCTGTATAGACTATGTTCTTTTGCTTGACTTTGTGGCGAATTCTACTTCAACTTATTTCTAATATCAGCACTGATGCAGTTCTCGCTTTATGTCAAAATGTGTTACATACAAAAATCATAGTTGGTCATTTTGTTGAATTAAAATAACTTACAGACTTGTCAAGGAGCACTATCTAACTTTATAACGTGTTTATTATTTGTCTTGTATGTACATATATGTACGTATATATTATTATAGCTATACATGTATAATAATTATTGTCTTATTATTAATATCCAGTTCAACTGCACGCCAACGCTATCATAGCAATTAGATCTTGTCCATCCAAAGGTTGCCTGGAAGAGATTACTTTTTTAAGCAATAAGGCAGCCTATTCTCTCTACTACCTTGCAGTATTTAAGCTCTGTGTATGTTTCTTCTGTCATGCTGTCATTTTCACCTGATGCAAAGCGTTTACCGTCGCCTATAGACATTTTTAAACAGTATGCTGAGACTCTCTAAAGGGAGACTGGACTCTGTACACTAATGGCTGAACACAGCTCAAAGTTGTTATGGTGGCATACTCTAGACCAAAGGTGGTAGCCATCCAAACGGACAAATATCCTACCACCGAGCTGTGGGTTGTTATATCGCCTCTTACGATAGTTCGCCCGGCCACAGTATTATTAACATACATAAGCCTTTATGGTGCCTTAAGTAGTTTTTAGTAGTATTCGGCAGCCTCCTCAAAAGAAACAAAGAAAGAAAAAAATATTTGAAGAAATAGCGACGTATTTACATTGTTTGCATGTGATTTAAAAAAAAACGTGTGCCTCGGGACGCCCGAAAGAAGTGATATCTTAGCCTTCGTACCGTTGCCGTATACGTGAGACAAAGCGAAGCCAGACAAACTGGCGCTGTAACGCGTTACGTAACGAAGCGGTTTACCCTCCCATAAGAAGTTATCACTTCAAAAATTGAATGCACTCACTTTATTACTATGCCGAAACTGCTGTACTTATAATATCCAATACAACACTGATTTTCAGTGCAAACCTTCCTTTTATCGTGATATCAATTGGACCCAAAAATATATTTATTTTATCTTATTTTTAACTAATTATATAAAGATGTCCATTCCCTCCTACCTTGTGCTTCTCGAGTCCAAAATGGTCCCATTTTTGTTGAATACACATCTCAAAAACGCTCAGAGTGGCACTTAAAGTTCACTTGTAAAACTCGAGACGTCTCAATCGTTTTTCGTGAACAAATAAAAGACAAACAATTACAATGAACTCCGTAAAAAGGGTTTTAAAGAAGTGGCCGTAAAGGATAACAAAGTGAGTGATTAACTTCTTTGTGTTTAAAACGAACAAGCTGTGAAAATACAGTTCAAAGTGGTACATGTTTGTGTCACTTAAAGTTTTGTTTTACATCTATAATATATTAATACGTGACGCAATAGCAAAAGCACAGCAACAATTTTGTACCCTTTTTAGCAAAATTGCGCGGACGGAGGAGTTTGAAATTTCGCTCACTTATAGTGTATATAGAGAAGGAGTGCCGAATCCTATTTTTTTTCAAACCTATATAATATATAAATAAAGTTATGTTAGTTACACTATGTATAACTCAAGAACGGCTGTACCGATTTGGCTTAAAATTGGTGGGGAGGTAGCTTAGGAACCAGGAGACGGACATGGGATATACTTTTTATCCCGTTGGAACCGGTAGGTGGCCTTGAGATCGGGTTCTAGAATCCTCCTAATCACCTGGGCCGATTTTGGTGTTTTTTTTTTGTGTGTTCAGTGGCTTCCCGGATGGTTTAAATGCACAATTGGAACCAGTAGGTGGCGCTGGGATCGGGTCCTAGATTTTTATTTTTTCAGAGCAGGACTACGGCTGCTACTTATCTATAAAAATACATTAAATCAATAAAAAAAACATTACACACACTACCGTATATATGACACACGCATATATACTCTTTTGTTTATTGTTCAAGTCAAATTAACAGTGTATAGCCTTGGCGAAATCTGTGATTATACGAGTCTTCTCTTCCTCGGCCTATACTGTTGGGATGTAGTCGTGAATTTTTACACATGTCTATATAAATGTTCCCAACCTCGGAACCTTCTCACGGTTCTGCATTTAGAAAGGAAGTGATCAGTCAACATTCTCGAGGCAACCCGCAGTTAGCTGATAAGGATATTGATTAGCCAATCTGTTGGTTTATCCTTAAAATTTTGTTTGCTATCTATTATATCTATAATATAATCATTATATTAATACGCGAAGCAAAAACGTTGTACCCATTTTTACGAAAATTGCGCGGATGGAGGAGTATGAAATTTCGCACACTTATAGTATATAGAGAAGAAGCGACGAATGCTAATATTTTTTTTTAATTATGCATATAACTATATATATATATATAAGTCAAATTAACAGTGTAGTCTTCGATCCGCCATCTCCCTTCCATCATCGGACAACCAGAAGCATCGACATGCGGCACCGATATATGGTGGATATTTCACCTATAAGAACGAAGCGCTTTGCAACTGACTTCATCCATACGCAACGCAAAGAGTGGAACTCATTGCCGGAGTCTGTCTTTCCCGATACTCATAACCTGGGTGTCTTCAAGTCCCGTGAATAGGTACTTTCTAGGTACGCCTGCTCCATTTTAGACCACATCTTCGCTCCACATAGGGCGAGATTGTGGTCAAACGCGAACCTATACTACAATAAAAAGATAACAAAAAAATACAGAATTATTATAGTATGGTCTAAAATGTGTCGCCATAACAACCTTGAGTTGTGTTCCGGCATTAGTGAACAGGTTCCAGTCTCCCTTAACAGAGCAGCAGCGCAGTTGTATTACCTTTGGTGTTGCAAATGTCCATAGGCGATGGTAACCGCATTCCATCAAGTGGTCCGTCTGCCTGTCTGCTGAACTGCAGTAGAAAAAAAGTATAGATTACTAAAAGCACCTATACGACGAAAGTGACACCGTTCTGCGATCCATGCGGCCAATAAAAATACAAGCTGTTGACTCCATAACACCATGTTTTACAAGCTTAATTCCACACCGAGCAGTTGTCAGTTTAATGTGTTATTTTTACAAATAATCCTTGTACGCCGCCCCGATCGGTTGCTTTGATCTGATCAAAGGGCCGCCATCAAACGTTTGACAAACCCGAAGACATAAAGTCAGTATGCAAACAACAATAAACGTGCTATTTTCGGCCATTTTTAATACCATTGAAGGAGTTTTCTTCTCTGTTTGTTTAATCGTGTCTTTATTGGCTGGATATTGGTCATTTGGCGTTCGAAGACCAGGTTAATGGATCTAACCAGATTTATTTATATGTATCACTAGCAGGCCCAACAGTGCCACCTACCGAGTCTTAGGAGGTACGACTTGTACGTAGTACGTACACGAAAAAATTGTATTGATACAGGCGCTTAGGAGGAGTTTAGTGACATACACACAAACAGAAGAGTTTTATATTTATTAATAAAACAAATCGTGATTTCAAAAGTTTTATATTGAAATAGCTTATCGAATTAAATTAGGATGAAATAGATTTTCTGAATATAGGCATACAGTATAATATTATATAAGATATTAATAAAGCCTCATACGCATAAGCAAACACATATAGAGTCACACACACAAACACACATTCACCCTCGCACACACACCCTCACACACAAACACATACAGAGACTCTTTTAGAAATTTCGTTAAATGTATATTTGATATTATTTTGTTTACATTAAAGGAAACTAGCCCCTATAATAAAGTGCAAATTAGTTTTGGGGCTAATACAATACAAAAAATATACTATCTGATCAATGTATAAGTTTCAATAAATAAATAAAAAAATATATAAAGATATGAATCAGATTCAAATTTCTGTGAAACATTATTAATATTATTGTCAAAATGCATAGAATATATATTTGTAGTAAGTAAATTAAAAAAAAAACCAACTCCAGTTAAGAAGCCACTTAAATAATCTGTGTCTAAAAAAACAAATAAAAAACATAGCAACAAAAGTGATTAAAATCCAATTTATTGTAATTAAGATCCTTGTCCATCCAAAGGTTGCCTGGAAGAGATTCCTTTAAGCAATAAGGCCGCCCATTGTACTACAACCTACTAATTTTCACAAATGTCAATGTGTTACTGTTTTAAGTTGGTGAACAATAAATAGTATTGTTGTTGTGATTTGAAAATGGAATAAAAAAATAACCGAATCCAATACAATCACACATCATATTACATGACAACAGACAGTGAACACAAACAAGGATACAATAGAAAAAATATATCTTACATTTCAATTATTGCTCGAAACACGCGAGCCATTTGGGCCGATTCCCATGATCGGACTTCGGGATACTTACGTGATCAATTTAGCTTCAATATCGAATCACAACTTAATAAAGTTTATTATCATACAAATACACTTCAACAAGAAAGTACATTAAATTTAGTACATCCTCATTATTTATGCTTGTTATCCTACTAATATTATAAACACGAAAGTTTGTAAGAATGTATGGATGTATATTTGTTACTCTTTCACGCAAAAACTACCGAATGGATTTTGATGAACTTTACAATAACTTAGCTTAGGCATCAGAATAACACATAGGCTATAATTTATACAGTGAATTATCCAAAATATAACGATTTTCCATCACCACACGGGTGAGACCGCGAGGCACAGCTAGTAAAATACAAATAAATAAAATAAAAGCTAGTTTTTATTTTTAATTTAACTACTTTTTTTTCTTGCTAAATAAACAGATATACCTATAGTAAACCTGTCAAAAAAAATATTGCACAGAGGTAATTATCATACATCACTGCTTCTACATATATTTTTCAACTATTTGACAAAATTCAGTATTTAATTTTTTTAAATGTTCCTCTTTTGATTTGAAGAGTGATTTATACTAACTTGCTTCAGACCTCAATTTTTAAAGAAATCTGTAGTTTAAAATATGTATAATTAAAAGTAATTAATTTATGACGATAATAAATTATGCAGAATTATTTCGCAGTGCTTTTAAAAACGGAATAACGAGTAATTGGCAAAGGAACCACACGTAATCAACCAATTACAATTGAATGATACGTTAGAAAACAAATCAAGTAGACTGATTGAGTATTGATGATCTATTATTCCTTCTTAGGGAGAAAATCAGCTATAATACTCTTCAACAACAAAAGACCGAGGCATAGACTAAAATAATCCTATAAGATCGGTTCATGACTGAAATATTGGAGATCCGTCTGCGGTGATTTACTTCTTGTCTATTAAGAGAGATTAAGTTATTATAAGCATTCAGAGAACTCGGAAATAATTCTTTTTTCAAATAAAATGAGAGATTTTTTCTTTTTTTTTAATGCATGCGTTCACCAGACAGGAAGATGGACCACCTCATGGAAAGCGGTTAGCATCGCCTATGGGCATTTGCAACATCAAAGGCGCTACAAATGCGTTGCTGTTGTCTTAGGGGAGACTAGAACCTGACCACTCATGCCGAAACACAACTCAAGGTTGTTATGGAGGCATGCTCTAGACCAAGGATGATAGCCATCCAGATGGACAAATACCCTAACACCTGACTGTGGGTTGTTTTGTCGCCTCATACGACAGGCCACCCCCACAGAATATTATATGCATTCTCAGCTTCTGCACGAATAAAACTGTCACTCTTGCTGTAATACAATAATTACAACAATTTTACTGTAGTGCAAAAAAAATTGTCTAAACAAATTTAAATACCGCTGTACTGCATGGAGTACTGTTCTCACCTTTGGGATGGCTCAGCCAAATATCAACTCGAAGCACTGGAGTTGATTGAGTGGAGAGCCAGGAGGCTGCTTGGCAACGACTTGCTTTATGACGAAAAAAACTCAGTCTCAAGACGTAAGGTTGCCTGCTTATCGATTTTCTATCGGATACACTTTGGAGAGTGTGCACCTGAGCTCTTCCATCATCGGACAACTAGACGCATCGGCATGCAGTACCGATATAAGGTGGATATTCCACCCATAAGAACGAAGCGCTTTGCATCTAGCTTCATCATACGCACCGCAAAGGAGTGCAACTCATTGCCGGAGTCTGTCTTTCCCGATACTTATAACCTGGGTGTCTTCAAATCCCATGTGAATAGGTACCTTTTAGGTAAGCATGCTCCATTCTAGACCATATCTTGGCTACTACAAAAACAATATAGTGAAACTTCGAAAAGATTGATAAGAATGATATACGAGTAATTATCTATCATCGTCTATCGTTCTGTCTAGGTATGTATTATTCAGGACCTTTTCATAGTTAAGTTTTTCTGGGTAATTGTCGTTCGTAGTATTTTTGTTCCATAAAAAGAATGATATAGGAGTAATTATCGTATATATGTCTGTCTGGGTATGTGTTATTCAGGACCTTTTCATAGTTAAGTTTTTCTGGGTAGTTGTCGTTCGTAGTATTCTGTTCCATATGACACTATTGATAAGAGAAAAGCCATAGCACCATACAAACATACAACGATTAACAAACAAACTGACGTTTACATATCTTTAACATGGTTAATCAAGTCAAAATGCATAATGTTAACAAATACTAAACATTGTTGACATTCCCTCAAAAATTAGAAACAGACAAATAAAGAATGAAGAATCGGTTATCTCTGTTTAATTAACAACTGAACACACTTAATTTACATATTTCTAAGAAGCTCATATATTTTAGAGTGTGCTGCCAGGTTTTGTAGAAAATTTCAGAAAATTTTCAAAAATGCACACAAATACCAAGTCGTTGTTATGAGAAAATTAATATTGTATTTAAAACGGCGTTTTAAATTCTGTTTTAATCTTTTTTTGAGGTTATAGGTATAGTTTTTCAAAATATTTTTAAAAAAGTAAAAAATATGTTGGCTTACAAATTCACCAGTTTTCAAAATTAAGTTTTGATTAAGAATATTTTAGATATTATATTGCAAATTCGATCTACATTTTACAACAAGGCATCTATGTTCAAAATAATAAACAAACATACTTCTTAATTTGTATAGTGTATCATGTCATTGGTTTTTGCATTGTTATTACTATAGAATACGTTCTTAATGTTAATATTAGATAGAGATGATGAAAAGTACAGAACTGAAAGGGTGATTCATGATGATTCAAAGTCACGATCACTTTAATTGATTTATCCAATTTGACATTTATGTATTTGATTTTTATGTATTTTATTTGTCAATTTTGCTATGATTAAATAATGGTAGTTTTAAACGGGTTACTGAGATTCAGCGCGGAGTATCTTCCGACACAGCAATATACTGAGTACTAACCTCATTTGTCGAATAGCGGCATTAATAACCACAAACATGTTATGTGTTGTCTACTATATATTATATCTGTGTCGCATTTCTTTCTTTCAAAAAACAGACTTGAGCAGTCTAATATCGGCTAAAGATATCAATCATTATCAGATGATAACGAGATAACGTAATTGTGTTAAAAATTATAAAAACATGTCAATCAAAACGTGCATCGTGCTTGTGTCCACGTACGCTCGCTTATCTAAAAATACCTGACGTTCCGTCAAAAACGCCAGCTAATCCTGGCAACACCGATTACATGGCTGTCCCCTATATACAAATAGACCTATCCGGACACCTGTCTCCGTTTGCTTAGGGCATGTTTGTTTTATATTTAACGAAACTTAAGGCGTTTTCTGTCGTTTTGAAATTATCAACTAATTTACGGCGAGACGGTACATTTTTAAGTACAAAAAAGTCCGGCTTTAAGTTATACGATGTTTGTCTGTCTGTATGTCAAACAAGTCTAAGAATTTGGCCGCTTGTTGGCTCTGGAGTGGACAGTTTTTGGGGACGGCCTATTGGGTGTTTACCTATTTAGCTTTTTGGGTAAAGATATTATTATATATACACACTAGCTTCTGCTCGCGACTTCGTCCGAGTGGAATAGTAAAAAAAGTAATTTAAAAACACCCCCGATTTTGAAACATTCTTCATTGATGCTCCGCTCCTATTGGTCTTTAATCATGAACAAATGACTATAGTTGTTTCTAACATAGAGGTTATGTTAAATCATGTTCCTCTTTTATGAACTAGAAAACAAATGAACCAAGGATAAATGCCTGTCTTTTGTTTTATGGGAACAAATAAATTAATAAACAAACAAATTGCGAAAACATGGCAAAGGGCTAGAATTTGAAAAATATATAGCCTATAACCATCTACGATTAATTCCGCGTCGAATGGTTGTGGTTTCATGCTGATCGGTCCAGTAGTTTTCGAATTTACCTCGGACAAAGAAAACAAACTTTGCTTATATATATATAGATGAATGAATGAATGAAAACTCTTTATTGTTCACCACAAACGTAAATCTAGGCAGTTAATATGGATATATTTGCATTAGAGGGCGGCCTTATCACTTATAGCGAACACATGTATGTATTTATTACTAAACTGAAAGTAGATGTATTATTTATGTATACAACTATCGTCATAATAATTTCAATTCAATTAGCTGGAGATAAAGACTTACTCAAAGCTTATGAGCGATTGCAATCTGATCTCAATGTACTAACTAGATGGTGTCATGATGCCGGTTTAGTACTCAATTCTAATAAAACTAAACTGATGATTATAAAATCGCCCTACAAGTCATGTCCATCTTTAAAAAACCTAATTGCGCATGAACATCACTGCCTGCATAAAACGATCACGACATGTGCTTGCCCAGAAATAGATGTTGTAGATACCCATACCTATCTTGGTCTTATTATTGATAATAACCTAAACTGGGCCAAGCATATTGAACACGTCTGCAATAAATTAAGGCAATTTTTGGCTAATATAATTATTTTTAAAAAACGCTTACCTCATAAAACCAAATTAATGCTCTATAATGCCCTAGGTGAATCATTCATACAGTATGGTCTAACCAGCTACGGTCGTACGTATAATACTTATATTAAAAAAATTTATAATCTTCAATTAAAAATACTTAAACAATTAGTTTCACCAACAATAAAAAACCAATATTGTAACAATGAAAAAGGTCTCTTTAAACATTGTAAAGTTTTACCCATAGAAAACCAGTTTAAAAAAATGATGCTCAAAGAGCAATTTTTTAACCAAGACCTACAAACACTAATAAAACACTCTGTATATACGCGAGCCATAGCCCAAAACCGGTTCGTCACGAGTCGGGCAAACAACATGTACGGCAAGCGCACAACTGAATATATAGTTCCGCGCTTGTTAAATGACTTACCTGTCGAGTTTAGGGAAAGCATTACATCAATAAATATTAAATATAAACTTAAAACGCACTATTTAAATGACACGTAATATTATAATTGTTAAATGCTACGGACGTAGACACTCATAGTATTAATATAAACCCCAGAGGTTTTCAATGCTATGTATAAAATCAAAGATCTGTAATCATTTTGTTGTTTTGATAAATAAATTAAAAAAAAAAAATATTTCCTGTGGTTTCCTGGGAGAGATCGCTTTTTAGTGATACGATCGACCTTTGTGTATAATTATAGATATATAGTTTTAAGTTTTTTTTGTATTCGTTTACAATAAAGAGTTTTATATTAATAATATGTATAGATAACTTTTTATTGTCCACCAAAAACCTTAAAATTATATATCTATAATTATGCACAGAGGTCGATCTTATCGCTAAAAAGCGATCTCTTCCAGGAAACCCCAGGATATAATTTAATTTATAATGGTGATAGTAGTATACGGAAATTATACGACTGCCTCCAATTTAGTAATTAATATATAAATTATATGGAAAAAGGGTTTGCTAGCGTAGTTGTTAGTACACTCGCGTCCCAAACCCAAAAGGCCGGGTTTGAATCCTGCCCGGAAAGCATGCATCACGTGGTAATGCTAAAATTCCTTTTTTTTTGTTTGCTTGTAGCCAAACCGGCAAACAGGTGCAACGCTAAGGAAGCCTAGCCTACCCGTTGAGAATTTAAATGTCTGGTGTACCCTTTTTGAAGACTGTAGCGCTCTGGGGAAACCGCGGGATGGCTTACTTCCATGGCTTGCTTACATATGGCATAAAGGAGCGCGCTCTACGTACAGTAGATGACTTCCATGGGTCGAGGAAGTGTGTATGAACTCCCAATCGCCGACGAGTGGTGCCATGGTACAATAGCGATGTAGGCACCATACTAAATAAATAGCTGCTTTTCAACTAAATTCAATCCAGTAAACAGGCAGACGGCCCACCTGTTGGTAAACGATTACCATCGCCTATGTACATTTGTAACATCAAATGACATGCTACCAATGTACTACCTCTCTAAACGGAGACTGGAACCTGACCACTAATGCCGGAGCACACACAACTCAAAGTTTCTACGGCAGAATTTCCTTTAAGTCAGGTTGCCTGGAAGGGATCGCTTTTAGCTATAAAGCCGCCTTTTGTTTTACCATGTAACTATTGTCTTGTTGTTCATTTTTGTAATTTTTGTTTTGGTGAACAATAAAGTTTTGTCTATGTCCATGCAGCATGCTCTAGGCCAAGTGCTGGCCTTCCACTAGACCGTGTTTTGTCTCCTGTTAGGAGAGTTATTCAAAGGTACATAATATATCAATACACCAATCGATAGCTATATATCGGAACAATGGATGACGTAATCGCGATCGGTCGTTATCAGGTCCATCAGCCGATAACACCGCCCCGCCCACAATCCAAAGTGACCAATCACAGCTCATCGATCGGTCAACGCCTTTGGCTATCGGAATTTTTTTTTGGTAAACCTTTATGTAGGTGTTATGAGATAAG
Organism: Dendrolimus pini; assembly: GCA_949752895.1. Classification (NCBI taxonomy): domain Eukaryota; kingdom Metazoa; phylum Arthropoda; class Insecta; order Lepidoptera; family Lasiocampidae; genus Dendrolimus; species Dendrolimus pini. Next base: position 17,769,002 of record OX457143.1, read on the forward strand.
TTCATTCTGCGTTTTATTTGTTTAAAATTTTAAAGTAATGTCTGAAGTATCACAAAGTTTGTTAATGGCCGACTCCTACATCTTAGTAATCATTCACTTGCCGTAACATTGGTTGATTATTAACATTACTTATATAAATAATAATAAAATCGTTTTTTAAAGTCGGTTAAAAATATAGCTTTGAATACGTCACAAGAGAGCCAGGGATAAAATGTTCTGAAAACACCCCCATAGAGACAATGTCAAACAATTCGGGAATTCGCAATTTGCTAATCAATAACTGAGCATCCTTTTGCTCCATAGAAATATGTCTTTGAAATTATCAGGGGATCGAAATGGGGGGTGAAATACAGAGGGGTAGAAACGGGGTGCGATCAATCAAAATTCGTCGAAGATTTTAAATGTTTAAACGTTTGAATCGGGTTCATCTGAATGTGTTTTGGAATTTGAAATAATTCTGTCTATATTCGGACAGGAACGGAGGAAGGCTACTACAAGTAATTCCTGTAGCCAGGAAGCTGTCGTAAGAGGCGATAAAACAATCCACCAGATAAGGTATTTGCCGTTTGGCTACCATTGGTCTAGAATATGCCGCCATAACAACCTTGAATTTAACTGCAATAGGTACTATGTCTACTGGTACTTTGTCGTGGTAGCGTAAGGGCTAGCGCACACGTCCTTAACTCAAAGGTCGCGGGTTCGATCCTGGCCGGAATGCATGCACCACTTACTCAGTTTTCTGATTTAATGTGCATATTGTTTCAATTACCACGTGCTAACAACGGTGAAGGAAAACGTGATGCAACCTGCACATCATGATAACCGATGTGTCAAGCCGCCTTGGACAAGCGTGGCGGGTATACCGTCCATTTCCCTACCGTGGGAGTCCCGAGCCCAGCAGTGGGACAGTTATGGACTGTTGTTATTATTATTAGGTACTATGTCTTTGACGCCCTAACGCTATTTGACAAGCCTCCTGACCTGCTGCTGTCATGCGGAGAAGGACACCCTTTGGTTGAGAAACAGGGGAGGAAGTCCGCGGGAACCAAGCACCCTAACACCACGTGTATTACCTAAGCAAAGCGGTAACGAACATTGTAGTCGTTAATAAACCGCATATGTTTACCAAGTTAGGTTAAAAACAAGTTAAACTAAGTGGCACATCGGTTACGGAGTTTTGGGTATAATAAAATATTCAGTGTGCAACGCGCTTTAAACTGAAGGCTTTTGCAAGACAAAGATGCTTTTAAGCTTGTCGCTAAGACAGAAAATTGTATGGAGTCGGTATTTTTAACAAAAAAACACGACTTGTTCCTAAACAATTCGTGTTAAAAACGTATGAAAGCACACTTTCAGCATACTTCATTATCTGATTGAATCGATCAGTAGCATCTCTTATATATAAAAATCATTGTTTGTCTGTATATCCTTTATAGAATCGTCAACTATATTTGATCATGTGATGACGTTTAGCAAAGTTGTTGTGCATGAGCCAGAGAAGGTTTCTGAGTTGGTTCACAACTGGACCCGGTAAGTGGCGCTGCTGTCGGCATATCGATTGAAGCTTTTCCGGGCAGGACGACGTTTTCCGGAAAAGCTAGTAACTTATAATCTATAACATTAATAAAAACATATATCAGAACCGTTATAGCAAATAATAAATTAGTAAGAGTTTAAATCTAATGTACACCACAACATACTTAAAAACAACAAATATCACACATACTAACAGACAAACAAACAAAGCCGTGTAAGCCTAGTAAAATTTTATATTATTTAATCTCAATTAAAAAAGACACGGAACCAAAGACTGTAGTTGTTGTAGTATTTAAAAAAAAACACTAAATTAATATTGCTGATGAAAAGTGGTTACGACTGCCTATGGACTTTTACAACACTCGGGGCGTTGCTAACATATTGCCAGTCTTGAAAATGATGCTTTTTTAAATGATCCCATATCGCAGCGCGGAGGAAAATAATCAAAGCAGGAAGGAAACTTATAATTCATTGAGGTGTCATCGTATGTATTAACTTAGCTATAACATGTCATTTTTTCATACTAATTATATTTAAAATATTTTGTAAATGTTCCATGAATTACTTCTGTTTCATAGAAGTTACTACAAAACACTTTTAAAAATACATAAGCAGCTAAAACGTTGATCACAACTACAAAACATTGTTTATACATAGTAGGAGATTATACATTCAGGTTTATTTTTTTTTTCATTTTTGTACTAAATTAATAAAAATATTCAAAATGACGATTAATTTTATTAACTAAGCACAAAAACAACCTTCATTCATGTTTGCTTTCACTGAGCTGTAAAAAATATAATTCTAATCCACTCCACACCACTCCTTATTCTCCGTTGCTATTAAAACTCTAAGCTATCATAGTCGCTTCACCCACTTTCAGTAAACGGAAAATATAACTATGTCACTAAGTTTCCTACTCTCCACGTTTATATTAAAAAACACCTTGAAAATTGTTTTTTGGCGAGTTTAAAACAACAGTCGTTACCCTTAAGCCCTTTTGTAGGTGCCGTTTTATACGACTTTGTCTTCTTTTTAACCGACTTCAAAAAAGATGAAGTATCTCAATACATTCGTTGTATATACCTTCTTTTATACTTATACAATTATATTATTAACTAGAGGTCCCGGCAGACGTTGTGTTGCCCTGAAAAAATAAAAATCTTGGACCCGATCCCAGCACCACCTACCGGTTCTAATTGTGAATCTTAACCATCCGGGGACCCACTCGAAGACGCACAAAAAAATTTCATTTGTATCGATATAGTTACATGAGGTACTCGATCACTATCACTATGATATATAATTTCATATAATTAGTATTATATTGCATATGTTTGTTATGTTTTAATAGTTGCATTTTTTTACTATACACATGTACAATCGTATGGTACACCTTCAGAAATGAAGTTGGTACTCAGTATATTTCTTCAATAATTCTTTCACGGTTAAGGTTGTCCAACTTTGGAATACATTGCCTTTAGCTGTCAGATAAGCAGGAAATTCTATATGCAATATAATGATATGTAATTTTATATAATTAGTAGACATCATATTAATAATGATAATAACCATCGCCACTCCTGATCAGCAATATTCTTGCCACGGGTTGTCTGGAAGACATCGCTTTTTAGTGACTAGACCGCCCTTTGTACACAATTAGAATAATAATAGTTCGTAAGTTTTCTGTAATGGTGTACAATAAAGTGTTATCTATCTATCTATATTTTGCTGTGATGAACGTAGTCCGACAGACCACTAATTTTCAGTGCCCATTTCGCCCACCATATAATATATATATACATACATACACATAATTCCGCCTATGTCGTCTTATTTGAAACAAAGTGTAATAGTAAAAACCGCTTGAAAATCCGTTGAGCGACTTAGGAGGCGTTTGCTTCCATCGACTCGTAAGACGACTAGTTGCCCGATCAGTGAACTAAACATTTAACACTTCCAATGCCGAGGGCTGTACCTTAATTACTATTTAATATATCACCAATTAAATCGTTGATCGGTAGCACACGTCCAAATTGGGAAGGTTATTACATGGGGACGTATCCGAACGCCGGGTTCGGTAGTTTCGAATTGGCCGGGTTATCGCCATTGTTCTGGCCCCATGGCACAGGTGAAAGGATAATTGTCTCGGAGGTATTGTGTTTGATTTAGTTTGAACGTTTTGTAAGTTTCTAATAATAGGTAATGAGTGCAGCGAATGTCGTTTAAGCGTCGTGGAATGAGTCCCAAGAGAAAGTTGGATTCCTATGCATATATGATACTTGCAGAATGCTCTTTATGTTTTCAACTGACAATGCACGCGAAACTTCGTTAGCTTTTTTTTATTTGGCATCAAACAGATATAATCAATACTTGAAATCAAAGGCATGAAAAAATATTTTTGTTGTAATTCACGGATGAAAAGCCGATTTTTAAAAACTAAGTAATGTTAAAAATATGAAATTTTAGTGTTGAAGAAAAAACGGAAAAATTAGTTTTTCATAAAAACCTCGAGAAATACTAAGTTATAAAGCGGAAAATTTGGGTGAATTATTTTTATTTGATAACAAAACGATCCCCGTAGTAAAAGTAGAAAACACCGCGGGGGTATTTTTTACTTAGAAACCGTGCTACAACCCTTTCTTTTCTGTGGAATTCTACCAGCTAGTATTGTTTTTTCACTGATCATAGTGACTATTTAGCTCAAAATGTAAATTAAATAATGAAAAGTAATTTATAAGTATAAAATGATGTTCCAAAACTGTTGATATTTTTTTATTACAATCCCTCCTAATTACATGCCCATATCATTAATTTAATATAAATTATTTTGACAGTGTTACAAGGTAACTTCGTCGGATTTACATGAAACTTCAAAATTGACTTCTTAATTATATATTAACTATATATTAATACATAAAGCAAAAAGCTTGTACCCCTTTTTACGAAAATTGCGGAAAATTGACGGAGCAGTGTGAAATTCCGCACACTTATAGTTTATATAAAGAAGAAGCGAACAATGCAATTTTTTTTTATTATGCATAAATAAAACAAATAAAATCAATAAAAAAATCATCTATTTGACACACGCATATGTACTCTTTTGGTTATTGTTAAAGTCAAATTAACCGTTTAGCCTTGGCGAAATCTGTGATTATAGAAGTGTAGTCTTTGACATTAATTATTATGGTCGAATTTCGACCACGGGCGACCACTAGTACTTACTTATTTATAATTATCAAATTTTATTCTTGGACACTCTTAGAGCCGCTTGCATAACGATCGCCTTTAGATAAAATTAGTTAATCATATTAAACTGCCTAAATACGTTTTACACAAAACGTACTGACAGTTCTTTAAACATATTTAGCGGCAAGTTTTGCGTTGTGCAAGACGCTAATTGTATTTAAGGATGTTAAATACGTTTTGTGTGTCGTAAATAAATTTAAGCAACCTTATGCAAGCGGCCCTTAATGCTTAGTTCAATCAAATGAATAACAATGTATCGAACTCTTAAACAATTAATAGTATTTTAATCACATTTAACATAAACAGAACTTAATATCAATTAAGCATTCGATACCTGTAATAAATTGCTGCAGAGTGAATTGATTAAAGCCGTTTTGCGTGAATTAATTAAGTATTTAATTAATAGGATATACCGGTGCCCTTATTGGCAATATTCCTTTCATAAATTCATTGAGATCGGTCCCTTTTGATGGGTACCTTAGGCTATTTGAAGATAAGAGAACCCTTTCGTACGACGCTGATAATCCCAACTTTACGTCCCTGTGATTTGCCTTATTTTATTGAATTTAATACCACAAGGAATTTATAATATTTTATCCTAGACTATATTGATATTATTACTCCCGCGGAAGTCTTCATGTCCTTGACATAGTAGACAAACTGCAAGATTACGTGGAGAACAAATGTCTAGGTCCCGGACGAAAGAAGGCCCAAGAAATGTTGGCTTGATGTTGTGCAGGATGATATGCGTGCCAGTGGTCTCAAAATGGGGGATGCTGAAGACTGCGCGACGGTATAAAAAGTAGGAAAGCGGACCTTGGGCGTCGGAGTGCACGTTCCGAACGTAACCGGGAAATATATCTTACTTCCAACTGCTATTTTAAATGAGAAACTTTGAATAGATGTTTGTTGATTACATACAGTTACTAGCACAGAGATAGTCAGCAATAGCACATAGTCTATTTTTATCCCGGAAAAATGTGCGATTCTCATTGGATAGCATTGTCAAATGTACATCAATGTGAGCAAAGCCACTGTCAATAACTCAAACACTATCCCAGGTGGAACACGAGACAAATACACACACATCTCCAAGTTCAACAAGTTATGCTTATGTTATGGGTATAACAGACCATGGGGTCGATCCCAGACACCCAGACCATAGTAAAGAACGGATCGAATCGAACCCGGAGCTAGCAAAGGCTTAGACCAAACCACAACGACTGTCAATTGTGTGCCGATCATTAGTGCAAAGATTTCATCTCTTGTTACAGCATGCTCCGTGCCCTCGACCTAGGAGGTGGTGAGAGGTCACTGGATCGCAAACCGGACCCGCTGCGCTCGCCCTCAACCGCTCCGGTGATAAGAGAGGAGAGGAGCTCAGCGGAGCGGGAGCGGAGCACCGAGCGGCGCGACGCAGGTATGTTCATTAGAACTCATCTATGGTTCTTGACATCTCTTTTACGTTTATAACTCCCTGGTACTACAATGTACGTATAATAATCATACTATTTAACATTTTATTATTAATTAATTTTAATTTAAAACACATTTTTTTTTTACTCACGTAAACAGATTAATATTTGAAGAAATCAGAACTGACAAGCAATTTTTTTCCTTACGTTACTATTGGCAACTCCAAAATTTAATTTAGAATATTTATAAAAATACGTAAAAATATAAAAATTAAAATAAACTTAAAAATTACATATGAGACCCAAATCGCCGTCAGATGAGTACGTTCCCAAAACGTTGGCCGCATTTCCTCGTTGAATGGCAGCGCTAATACGCTGCCCTAAATATAAGTCAGCCCTTTGGTCACAGTTAAAACAAAATTGTAATTAGGACGCCACTCATAGTTTTTAATTTTAATCAAGATTAAATCTTCAATATCACCTATAATGATTCTGCATACTCTTTAAAAGCAATTGTACTATTCATGTTCAATTAGAAAAAGCAATGACACCAAATCCCCAGAAACAAGTTCCATTTTGTATTTTTTTTAACTAATTACGAACAGTTTAAAAATATTTCGTAAATCTCCACGTTAAGTAAATAAAGCAGCTTTGAAATGAATTAAAAAGTGGAATTATCGTCGCGATATTGTTTTTTCTGTTACAAAGAGAAGTCAGCAAAGGTGTTCTGTCGTACACCCAGAGTTTACCCCTCTGTGTAACTGTCTTAATTATATAAAGAGATGTCAAAAACCATTACTATAGTCCATAATAAATATTAAAGTTAGATATTTTCCTTAAATTTATATATAATTTGTTTAATTTTCAAAAAATAAAAAAAATAAATCGTCTGAAAATGTTACTCATCACAAACGTATAAAAATATATACAGATAAATAATTTCAAATTTATTCGACCAGTAAGGCAAATAAATTGTTTGAAACAAACTAGATACGAAGGTGCATGCAAGGTTAATATTTTAAAAAGACATTAAATCCATAGACGAAAAGACAATCTTAAATAAAGATCGATAGTTTAGATAGCCTTTGTTGCTATCTCAAGACTGACTAGACCGTATAAAAGCTCTATTATATCATGCACATATCTCTTATTTATTTTATAATATTAATAATATAAAAATGATATCATTATAATACAATCTAGTTTTTCTAAGTCTCGCATAGTAGCGGACTGCATTTGAATATTCAATTATGATGAACTAACAAAAATAGAACAGGACAAATTATTCAAGTTATATTTTGTAGTGTTTTTGTAATGATGATTATCTATTTAATTCTTAATTTAAAAATTAACGATTCGTAAGCTGATCTGACGTGTTTTGAAATTGGAATCAACAGTTCCATTTTCAAATTTAAATGTTTGTAGCTAGTGATGTTTCGCTTGTTTTCTCTATGAATCCGTCCGACACGCGCGGGTTCCGAGGAGTCCTGGGGCCTTAAAACCGCCACTCTTGGAGAATCGCGTTGTTAAATTGACACGTGTCCAGATATAACGGTAGGTGCAGGAAACGATATTAGGTGCCACGTTATTTTGACACTTGTCACATTCGTAACACGAATCTGCGAAAGTGGCTCTTTTAACCCACCCGACCAGATTCGGCACACGGACGCGCGTATACTTTCGTAGGCTAGTGTTGTAGTGTAGCATGCAAAGAGAACGAATGTTTGCGAGCGTGCGTGATGCCCTCCCTTCCACTCCCCCCTCCTCGTGTTCCCGCGTAACGATAGTGTCATCGCAGGTGCTGACGACTGGCCGAGCTCGCCGCCGCCACTGAACAACAACACGACGCACCACAACAACAACGGACCGACCCCCCTCCCTCTGCCGCCGCCGAGCCCCTTCCGCTTCGAGGAGCACAGGCCGTACCGCTTCGCCGAGGACATGGGGCCACTACCACCAGGAGCCTTAGTCGGCAGGCTCGGAGACTCGCTGATCCCCAAAGGCGACCCGATGGAAGCGAGATTACAAGAGATGCTCCGTTACAACATGGACAAATATGCCAACACGAATTTGGATACGTTGCATATCAGCCGGAGAGTGAGGGAGCTGCTCTCCGTCCACAATATCGGTCAGAGGTTATTCGCGAAATACGTTCTTGGGCTGTCGCAAGGGACTGTCTCCGAGTTGCTATCGAAACCCAAACCATGGGACAAGCTGACGGAGAAGGGAAGGGATTCGTATAGGAAGATGCACGCGTGGGCTTGCGACGAAGCCGCTGTCATGCTACTGAAGTCACTGATCCCAAAGAAAGGTATTTTCACCTTTATTTGCTTTTTTGTTCCTAGCATAACACGAATACTTAGACGTTTATGTACATACAAAATTATTTATTACAGGGGAATTAACAAATGTAGGTAGATAGAATTCTTTTAAAATTTATTCACTAAAATTCTAAAACATGTTTAACTCTATGGTTATTGTACAGTCGTATGCAAAAATTTACAGGCATCTTAATAACTTTATATTTTTGATAAAATAAACTTGTTTTTAACATTTTTATTCAATGTACAAAAATTTCCGATTTTCTCATAGAAATATCATTAAAGGTTCAATAACATCTATAAGAAAACTCGTCCCCTTTTAACCCTTAGGTTAAATCGTTATCACGGCGTGTCAAGCACCTGACAATGAGGGCCATCAATCATTTTAATACTTGTATACAGTTGGCAAAAGTTAACATTCTTGTACTTTATTTATTAGGGAATTTCAAACAAAGTACGCAACAACTTCGGTGGTTCACTGTATTTCGGTTAGACAATGGTTTTTGAGTGGATCTCAATTTTTGGAGTACATAGTAATACGTTTTTTTTATTAAATTGGGAAACTGGAAACTGGGATTTTTTTTGATTTTGATATGACATTAAAAATTGACAGATTATGTCAATTTTAATGTTGAGAATGGACTTAAGAGGCTTATATTTAAGACGGTACATATTTAATAATATTTTTTACCCTTAACACGTAACATAATGCTTTTTTGTTTTTTTTCCTATCCCTCAACCTAAAGCCTGAACTCCTTCCTCACCCAACTTCCTGTGTGGAAGATCCGATATATCCGTTTTTAAGTTTTTACTTTAAAGAGAGGATATGGCTTTTATTTTAGTACGTATATTAATATGAATTTTCGCCATAGGCATTACAATAAATTTTACAGCGTAATCATGTTTCATACATGACCAAGAAGTAAGTAATGTTCGCGAAAGCCGTATTTAACATAATTATTACTGGTAAGTTGATTTTGTAATAGCAAAATTATTTGAAATATATTTAAAAACTTTTTAAGGTATTTTTTTTAAGAAACTTCAATTATTATTTGTCCACCTTTACGTCATTATGACATCATATTTACGTCATTGTCATTATGATGGACATAAAATTCAGTTTTTTATTACCCTAATTGCAAACCAACTGTTATAGTTTTTATTATTATATATGTCTTGTGAACAACTTGAAATAAATTTGAATAGCAATTTATTCAAGAATAAAATTAAATATTAAAATTATAATTAAAAGTTAAATATTCTTAATTTCTGTCTTGATATATTTAGGTTTTACTTAAAACGAAATAATCTTATTTATATTAAAATTTGATCGTTTTAATTCACGTTCACAGTTCATATCTTATTTTGTAATATTTATGTAATATTTTCTGCTTAATTGTACTTTTTAAAAATTAATTATTTGATTAAACTCAATTCAATATGCAGTTTGTTTTTAATTAAATTATAGATTAAAAATAAATATTCCGATTACGCCTGTACAAGAAATATAAAGCCATGTCCTCACGTCAGGAAACAACAGAAAACAAGCGGACACATGTCAAGAACATCGCGATAGAGAGTAAATCGCTATTTGATTGGTATTGTATTGACATAGAAACAAAAAGTTTTTTTTTAATTATTGAAGTCAATCTAATTCTTTACTCCTCCGTGTACAATGTTAAAATCATATTACCATAAGAAGTGTTTGACATTACATAGCGAATTAATGCGTATATTTTAGTTTCTTATTCAGTCTGCTACAATGCCAGACAAAGGATATAAGTCTATACAGCCTAGTCAGAGATAAATTATTAATATTAACACAGCCGAATTGTAGATTGAGTATCAATAAACAACGAAGTTCTTGTGGTGACTCTTAAAGCTATATACAACACTTCACAACAAATTTCGACACAAAATCAACATTCTCATTTTAAAATAAACAATACCATTGTAACTAATATCTATTTAAAAAAATTAGAAATGAACAGTAAAACATGACCCTTTAAATTCCCTCCTTAAACTCCAAGAAAGCCAATGTGTTCTTACTTTTTGATATTTTAATATTATTATGTAAAAATATATTTAGTTTCTTCCTTTCCTTTTTATTAAAGCTTTTGTTTTTATTTCCTCTGAAAAACATAATGGCTATCATAGTAGACTCTATCTCGATACGTAGTACGAAACCAAACACAAAAATTCCGGTTTAACAGGAATTAAAAAGTCTACCATTCTCATTGTAAAGCAGTGTACACATTAACGACAATGCAGGACAATGTATAAATCTGCGAAGGACAAAAGAGACGATGTGCATTATCCTTTGTTTCCATCGATAGGGATGTGCTCAAATAGATTGAATTTCAGATAATTCCGAAGGGTTACGGTTTTCTTATTTTTGAACGGAGAACGGTTTCCGATTGTTTTGTTTTACGATCGCGGTATTTTATGGCGGTTATTTCTTTTGTGTATGCTATGCGGTTTTGCGAAGAGTTTAATTCAGTGTGGATTAATGATATGTTTATTTTTTTTTTTAAACTCTGATTTAAATGTTTGTTTAATTTTACTCGTAAATGTATTTAAAAGCTTTGTTTGCACTTTGGACCTTTTGCGACAATATGAGCCTTAAGAAGGCCGTTATAAAATTTCTTGGAAATCGACAACGCGTTAAGAACATCCCTTTTGTTGAAAACGGTTCATAAGTGGCGTTGACCACGTTTTTGCCAACTATTGAAAATAAAAATTACTTGTTTTTTTTTACTAGGGATTTTTAGAACACAGCCTTTAAGAAAGAATGTAAGCTATCGTTTTTGTTAAATGCACCCGAAATACCACAAACCTGGGAATCCCGGGATAAAAAATATCACACATTTTATTATATAAAATTTGATCAGTACAAAATCGCACTCGAATTCGAAACTTTTTCAATCTGGCCATTTTAAATAATTCCCGCGGGATTCCCGGGATAAAATGTAACGCAGATTTTAAGTCTAAAAACTTTCTGTCGAACAACGAAAACCACATCTAATCGGCCCAGTGGTTTTTACGTAAATCACGGACAAACACAAGCAATTAAAAAAAATGCATCGTGTTCTCTGTCGTTTATATAGTCTATGCCTGTTGCTTTTTTTAAATAGCTTCAATGTACAGACACGGTATGATTAGAATTTTATAATATTGTAGATAATCCGAACCTAAGCTATAATAAGTATAGAATACATCACCTAGGGCAAATACCTAATGTATCAATAACACTCATATTTACATCGGTAACGCGTAATGAAGTATAATGACACACCATCGTCCGTCAGTCACGCCATAATAGCTATAGTAACGTGGGAACAATACTGTATAGACTGTGTGTTACTTACGTTACTGTTAAGTAATTTAACAATTTGCGAAGTTTTTTTTATGAACTTAAATTGAACTTAGAGAAATTTAATCAATTTCAGCCTGGCAGTTGATTTTTAACTGAATATAATCTCTGATAGATCCACTATAAATTGTGAAATTGGGTTTTTTATTTTTTATTGCTGAAGCCCAGCAGACTTAAGACCCAACTGTGATGGAAAGTGGTTACCGTCGCCTATGGACATTAGCAATACCAGAAGTCCTGTCACTGTATTGTCAGCCTTGAAGGAGAAACTGGAACCTGGGCACTGATGCGAAACACAACTCAAGGTTGTTATGGCGGCATACTCTAGACTAGGGGTGGTAGTCATCCAGTCGGGCAAATGCTCACCTGACTGTGGTCTCAATTAGGTATTTAATTGTTTCAACTTGTTTAAGTCAAACCGCAAAACGATTCATAGGCACTTCAAATGCAGAAGTACTGCTGTTCGGCAACAAAAAAAAAAGAAAATTGCATAGTTTTTATTCCAGCAACAAAGAGGAATTTAGTTGAAACCATAGATAAACCCTAAGCCCATACTACAATATTTTATATATAAAAATCTCGTGTTACGATGTTTGTGGTCACACTCCTCCGAAACGGCTTGACCGATATTAATGATTTTTTGTATATTTGATAGGTATGAGATATGCGAATAGGTTGTAAAGTATGTTTCACCCTCCTAAGGGATTTCTTCTATAGCAGAGCACGATGTAGAGGTGGTTAAATGTTTGATAATTATCTGTTCTTATCCTAGTTAATAAAATAACTTGATGTATTTCGTGATTTCTCGAGGACCATAAATTGACATAGAATATTAAGAAAAACTTTCAAAATTCTTCTATATAAATCCTTTCTATTTATTTTTAAATAGCGTGACATATCATAGCAATCGCTTTGACATAAGACGCAAGCCTTACATACGTACAAACATGTAATTTTGCATGTAGTTTTCCATGTTTCCTTATTTCCCACGGCACATATACATACATACATTACAAGTTACAACCCGTGTTTGTCCGTTTGTGCGTTGCGACACAATTGTTTGGGCTGTTGAAATGTGACATTAAAATCCACGTAGTGGCTATATACGGTTTTTAATGGCCAACGTGATTTGGATGTATGGAATAGTATTGTTATGTTATGAAATTAATCTTCTCTTCTTTATATATAAAAATGAATGTTTGTCTGTATGTCCTTTATAGAATCGTAAACTATACATTTGATCATGTGATTATCTTTAGTAAAGTTGTTGTGCATGAGCAAGAGAAGGTTTCTGAGTTGATTTACAAATGGACCCGGTAGGTGGCGCTGCTGTCGGCTTGTCGATTGAAGCTTTTCGGGGCAGGACAACGTCTGCCGGGACAGCTAGTAAACTATATAAAAACTGAAATTAAATAAAAAAGGGAAACATTCCTAAATATAAATTATTGGTCCTAAACCACTGTTATTTACCGGGAACGTCCCCGAAAGGCTGGCGGCGCTACCACCTTGTATAGCAACACTACGTTAATGTGCAATGTCAAATAATCAAATTTTCAAAACCCTTCCGAAGTAGCGATTTTACTTACAAAAATCGGTTCAAACTCCAACCGAAGTAAAACTTTTAAAGAATAACCTTCTAAATCCGTTAACTAACAAATCCGTGTACAGTTTCGCCGTGAAAATCTATTTGGAATAGCCAACGTACAGACGACAGGACACTTGGCATAGAGTTTATGTGCAAAGTTGGTCTAGTTGCGCACTTTGGACCCCTAAAGCGTTGTGTTAAGCAAATTTTAATATTCAATTGTATTTATGTATCGTTTTAAGCTAGAATCAGTTATTTAGTGAAACAGGCAAAACATACAGGGTGAACTTTTCAAGTGCGCCAAAGCGGTCGCCTATGGACATTTGCAACACCAAAGGTGCTACAAATGCGCTGCTGCTCTCTTAAGGGAGACTGGATCATGGTCACTAATTCCACACAACTTAAGGTGGTTATGGCGACATTATGCTAAACATTCTTCAAAAATATACTACGAAACGCAAAACTAAATTTTGTACACGCAACAAGTTTTTATAGTAAAATAGTTAAATAGTAAAATACACGCAATACTGATTATTAAACCAAATCATAGTGCAGATTGTAAAGGTTTCTGTAAAAGAATGCCAAACTGCAAACCCAGGGAAAGAGATGCTTTTAAACAAATTGTTCTGTTGCAACAAAACATCTTATACAACATATTAAAAAAACTGACCGTAAACAAGCCGACTCTATCAAAACAACCATAAAACGTAACAAACCCCCCACACTACCGAAATCGAAAAGCAACTTTGGAATTTGTCAAAGGCTATCAATAGAGAACTATTCACGTACAACGTAAACTTTTAACCCTTTTGACGGCGAAAGGACATCGTTCCAAAGCCAATGCGACCCTCCGGCAAAAGTTTAAAAGCTATAAAGTCCACTGTGTGTTCTGTTCACTTAGTAATGTCACTAATAGGATATTGAGAGGAGTATTCGAGCTGCTTTTATGTTAAATAAATGCCTTGTACACACTTTCCAAGGTGTACTTTAATATTCTTATACGATCGTCTGCACTCAGAGAGCTTAAATTACAATTAAATAAAATGAACCGTGAAACTTATTAGTTTGGTTGACGAAAAAAGTCAAAGTAATTTATTCGTTCGAGACATGTACATTTTATCAGATGTTATGCCAAGTGATGAAACTCACATGTTTCGCCTTTGCCAGGCATACAATTTTATTTATAGTTTTTAGTTACAAGCCATTTGTAGTCCTAATGACTACATATGAAAATGAAAAATGAAAATATTTATTTCTTCGAAAACACATACCTACACAATTTGTAAACAGTTGCTGGAATCTTCTTTTAAGCAAAATCTACTTGTATCAGAAAATCCCGCTCTTCTATATTGTATTTACAATTATTGTTTTCTATTATTGTATTACAATTATTATTTTAAATTTTATTATTATTATTTTCAAATTTATTATTATTTATAATTATTATTTTCTATTATTCTATTATTGCAATTAACATATAGATATTATGATTATATTATTGATTATGATGCTATATAATATAATTCCAATAAATATTTAATATTCAATTTATTATTGTCTCTTTCAGTTATATATTATTCATAAAACAATTAAATTAAGGTAATGTCATGATCAATTAAAGTAAATTACATAAAAAATTACTATATTACGTTCTTATTATTCGTCTGTTTAAAATTAAAATATTCATCAATGGTATAAAATACTAACTGGTCCGTGCTAACTTCTCACACTCAGGATTAATGTAGCTTTCCACTGGTGAAAGAATTTTCAAAATCGGTTTAGTAGATCCAGAATTACCCCCTACAACGTCACAAACTCACAAACTTTACCTTTTTATAATATTAGTATAGATATAATTGAAAAATAAAATCAGTCAAGTAAAAACTTTCAACTTGGGTATTTCTTTTGTTTTCTTATTAATTTTAACTTTATTTCGGGAGCGTATTTCGGCTCCATCCTCAAAGATAAATACAGGACAAGTTAGCTTCAAGCTTCAGCCAGAAGTCCTATCATGACCTATGTGCAATCTTGTAACACCCTACCCTACACAGCATAATCCCATAGTGACGTAAGAAAACAACTTAATTCCTCCATACCATTTAAAAGCGGAAAACAAGAACAACCCTAAGTATTAGTTTTAGTCGATTACTAACCCTGAACACAAAAATCAATGCTGCCAACTTAATTCCGAAGGGCCTATTATCAACTAGGTCGAGTTAACCATTTCACATTAATCATGTGAATTTCGAAACACGAAAACGAAGGTTGATCACATAATAATAACCCAATAAACCCGAATACGTACAGTTTGTTATGAAAAGGGTAGAAAATGTGTTTTGGCATTATATTTCTACCAGTATACAACAGTGTGGGTGGTAGATTTGGTACTGGTAGACCGCGACGTACTTACCACCACTAAACCGGAGATGTCTTAAAAAATAATCGTCTATACGGTATATTATAAAGATTCAAATCGGAAAGTTTTTATTTAAAACTAGCTGTAGCACGTGACAGGCCGCGTGGTGCGGGTTTTAACTATCCCACGGGAACTCTTTAATTTTTCGGGATCAAAAGGATCCTATATGACACCTACCTATATTATACCAGGGATATAAGCTACAACTAGCCACCATTAGCCCGTACAAAGTGACAAAAGATTTGAAAAAAATCTAAATTAGTTCTATTTGACTTCTTACAACCCCTGACTCGGTTTCTAGCGTTGTTTTTCATTGTGCAGAAATTTGACCTCTAAAGTTTTATTATATGTATAGATAAGTTCCACTGGGAAACACTTTTTGAATGTCAAACGTATAAGTCAAAATTTAAATCAACTTCCTAATGTACACCTATTCGCAACGTATTATCGATGTTCAAAGAAGAAGGGGCAAAAAACACTCCAGCAACACGTCTATCTAAAAAAAATATGTATCTATCTCAGGCCCTTTTTTTAAAATATATATATATACAGAAGTCATTTATATACCTATATATACACAAGTCGCGGTAGCGTAATGGCTAGCGCACGCGTCAAAAACTCAACAGGGCGAGGGTTCGATCCTAGCTGAAACGCATGCACCACTTAGGCAGTTTTCTGACCTAATGCGCATATCATTACAATTACCACTTGCTAACAACGGTGAAGGAAAACATCGTGATCCAACCTGCATCGAGATAATCGATGTGTCAAACCTGCCAAGCTGCCTTGTACAAGCGTGGCGGGTATACTGGCCGTCCCCTATAACGAAAGGCCCGAGCCCAGCAATTATGGGCTGTTGTTATTATTTAAGTTATACAGAAGAGATCAACGAATACAGAGGAAGCTAAAGATGTATTTCAAGATACATCTTTAGTTTCCTCTTTAGCAAGTGGAACTCCATAGTCTCTGTCTACCCCTTTGGGAATTATACGTGATAATATGTATGTATATATTTCCCGCAGTTTTGGTTCGATCTGCTTTAAAGACGCTGTGGAATGGATTATCTTGATTACAGCTTTTAGGGCGTTCAATTGGTGTGATATTACGCTCTCGCAGAATATCAACGTAAAACCGTTAGTCTCGAGTGTAGTATCGTGTTTCCAACTTCCTTATCCAACCATCTAACCCTATCTATCCCATTTTAAACGGTTCCAATGCGTTACATTCGCCCCTGGGTTGAAAAACGCCTATAGAAGGCAAAAAAGTACCAATCCAATGGAAAAAACACAACGGACAAACGATTTCTGTCCATGATTTTATATTAGGATTAGTTTTGTACTTCTAAAGTTATTTATTTATGTAGTCAATTCTTTATAAAAATATGATTAGAAAAAGTTTGTGTTTTTTGAAGACTTACGACAGCATACGCTTAAATTATCAATAATTTAAATACGTTTAAAGTCTGTTTCTTTGTCATATTTTTTTCTTCAATTATCATAGTAAAAAAAAAATATTACTAAAAGAACAAAGAGCTAGCTGGTTGTTAAAAACTTCTACAGCCATCTAGCGCTTAAGAGCATGAACTAAAAATAACCCATTTTACTCAAAAACGTAAAAAAATGCTCAGATAAAAAATATTGTTATAACAAGAATTCTTAAACGTATTTAATTGATAAAACACAAAAACAACACAAACAAATCTTAGACGTATGAAAAAGTAAAGGACGGTCTAATTAGTGTTTATGAACTCAAAAAATTGTCATAAGAAAATTTTCAGTATTTAGTGTATTTAGTTAGTTATGTACAAGTCGCGCCATCTTTTATCCAGTAGCGTGTAACTACGGTCAGTTATTAGCTTGGCATGTGCGGCACTCCGCGGCGTCTTTGATGCCCTTCCAACAAAGCAATCAGACCCATTTACTGGCATATTTATTATTATAATGCGGCGTCTCATTATTTACTTTATGATTTTATACGTTCAAGGTAATAATACCTAAGTAATTGTTATATACGGTCGCGTAAACGGACCAGATATGGCGGAGATGTTTTAGTTGTCCTTTCTGTCCTTTTGGAGAAGTGTTTGCTTAATTAAATGCCTTTGTATTATGACTTATTATCACTGCTTGGTATTATAACTCATAAGCACTTCTATCCGTGCAGGAACGGAGAAAGAATACAATTTCCTGCGTTGGGGCGGCCTGTCGTAAGAGGCGACAAAACAACCCACAGCCCGACTGGATGGCGACCACCCCTGGTCAAGAGTATGTCGCCATAACAACCTTGAGTTGTGTTCCGGCATTAGTGACCAGGTTCCAGTCTCCCTTAAGAGAGCAGCAGCGCATTTGTAGTACTTTTGGTGTTGCAAATGTCCATAGGCGATGGTAACCGCTTTCCCTCAAGCGGGCCGTCTGCCTGTCTCCTGAACTCCTACAATTAAAAAAAAAACTGCTGAATTTACCAAAGACAAAACTTTAACAAATATGCCAATATAGTAACTACTTATTTCTTTAAGTAAATTTTTAGGTCGTAATCCGTGCAGGAACGGATAAAGAATACAATTTTCAGCGGCCGGGAGGCATATCTTAAGAGGCGACAAAACAACCCACAGCCAGGTGGTAGGGTATTGGCCCGTCTGGATTGCTGCCAGGTCTAGAATATGACGTCATAACCTTGAGTTGTTCCGAGATTAGTGACCAGGTTCTAGTTTCCTTTTAGAGGAAGGAACACATCGGTAGCATCTTTAGTGTTGCAAATGCATCTTTAGTGGTAGATGGTAACCGCTTTCCATCACATGGGCCTTCAGCCTGAGTTGCGTCAAGATGAGTTGGCTAATGGCCGGTTTCTGTACCTTACCGACTGTTCATGAACAGTAACACATAGGAACCGGCCATAAGCATGTGCCGATCTTGTACACTGGAACACAGACGTCCCGGGTGTGGTTCCTTTGGTTTCAAAAAACCATTGTATGGTTTTTTTGAAACTTTACGTTATTTGCTATGGCCGCTAATATCTGGAATCGACCCCAGATTTGCTCGTATATTACACATAACACAAGCGTAACTTATTTAGCTTAGGCACATGCCATTTGTGTTTGTCTAACAAATTACCTATTATAATTGACCTGTGACCACTTCGCTGGGCGTCATTAAAAGCACGCACACATGCCCGCGCGCACGCACACAAATCAAGGTTTAATTAAGTTTTGTAACCTTTAATTAATTCTCGAACGCGGAAAGTACTCGCAGTGCCTCGAGTGAGGATATGCGCAATTCTCGCATGAAACGTTATTGCTGTCACACATTTGACAGGCGTTCCTGTACCCACACATTAATAAATGTATAATCACTATCAAATATATCCTATGTTACTTGGGAATAATGTAGCTTCCCACTGATAAAAGAATTTTTAAAATTGGTTCTATAGTACCGGAGATTACCCCGAACATCCAAACTCACAAACATTACCTCTTTATAATATTGTATTTAGTATACATAAAAAATACGTCCAATTTTACCACAAACTATATTTTTATAAAATAATTAAACCATTTATATGATTTGTGAAATTGTATGATTAGGGTAAGATGGGGCTGACATGGTGACATTATCACTAAAAGCCCCTAAATAAATTAGATAATAAAAATATATAATTACTTTAGTGTTTCTTATAAAATATTTTTAATAAATAGCTGTGTAATTAAGTGTTTTGACTTAATTACTTTATGTTCAGTAAATTAAGAATTTGTTTTACAGTAATTATGAGTTAATAGAAAAAAAATATTTGACAATTACCTTTGAGGTTATTTCTTATTTCAAAGTTTGACATTTAGACGTAGAACGTAAAAAATGATTACGGCAATGTCACCTTGTCGACCATTTTAGATTCGCGTTAGGTTTTTTCCTGCTACTTATATGACAACGCATATTATACTTGTATTGAATGTTTTGTATCTACTTCAGAATACTACAATCTTTGGTTTTTGTTGTATTTTCACAAACATACGGCACGATACTGTTGTCATTGAAATCATGTCTGTCAAATATTATTTTGACATTTTCTCGCGTATATTTTTGATCTATAATTTATTGCTTGCCATTGCTAGTATAGTAAAAATACCGTTGTTCCCCTAATTATCTATTGTATATCCCAACCCGGTCACGATAACTTGACGTGATATCAACAATCAAAAATGTTACCACCTAATACTAGATTGAAAAAACACCTAAAATCGCGATAATTACTTAAAAAAATCCAAGAATAAGTCACGTTTTGTGATAATTTCTATTTATAACCTATTTTATAACATGATATTAAGTAATGTCAATTTTTAGAATTCGGTAACCTCTGCGCGTCGAATTATCGTGAATGAGGAATAGAATGTAACTTATTTGTTTAGGTTTATGACCTAGGATTTTAAGCCAGATCTTAAATTACCGTTTCTTCCTTTTCTAAAGCCTACGTATAGCTCAGCTGAACTGACGCCATTCAACGGAGTGCTTGTGACAAATCGAAAGGCCACATTTGACTATAGGGTAAAAGCCGGATAGTTGCCCCACTTTTCGAAAAAGCTTTATTTTTTTTAAATATGAACTTGCTGAAAATTATTCAGTATGTATTTCAGAACATAGGTCTTTTATCTTCTATAAAAGCCTATTTTTGTATACATAATTAACAATGGTTTTGAATAAATACTGTTTTATTTCATGTCTCGAAAGAGGGATAGTTGCCTACTATGGCGGATAGTAGCCTAGCGTGGAAAATGCTTAAGGGGATACTTGCCTCGTGTGGGGATAGTAACCTCGGTATGATTTTTATTTTGGATAGAAAGAAATTTATATCAATTAACTAGAGTAATCTTTATTATTTATTTAACAGTCTTTTTAATTGGTCTTTTATAAGTACAATTCAGCTTCAATATATGAGCTACCATTCTTTTTTCATTCTCAAAGCCAAAAACAGGATATTTTCCTAGAAAAGACAAAAGATACAATAAGGTCAGATAAAAAGGTAGGTATGTAGATATAATTTTGTATTTATACTGCTAGGTATACACTTTTAAATCAAAAATATACCTTGAGTTAGCAGATGCTGGTTACTCTTTTCATAGCGTCTTCTTAAGGTTCGAGAGGATATTCCGTATATTCGAGAAATTTCATTGATACCTTTCTTTGTCTCAATTCTTCGTAGGCAAGTGCTAAGCTATCTGTCCAGTGGATGTTGCGTTGCACCACGCCTGGTTTTCGCTTATATTTGCAAGGCATTTTGCTTATCTAGAATAAATAGGTACATAAAACAGTGAAGTAGATAGTTATTTAATTTACAACAAGTTAGAGTCAAAGTAAATTCGAAAAAACAGCAAAAGAATAAAATCCCTCTTTGCTTGTTAAGACATTTTTTAGTCACTTTTTAGTTACTCTAGGGGCAACTATCCGCGACAGTAAGTAGGGCGACTATCCTTTTTGATGCGGATACTTGCCCTTTTCATTTGCGAAATAAATAAAAATTATTTAGCAATAAAACATAATAAACAATGTAATTTAAACTCTAATGCATGCAAAGAAACCAAAAGTTGACTGAAACCACAATCAGTAATAAAAATATTCAATAGAAATTACTTACCAATATGATTATAACGCCTGTCAAAGTTTTGCCGCGGAAGATTTTTGCTCACACGAACAAAACACATGCGTCTATTCCGATGGCTTACACGAAATTGAGGCCTGCGGGGTGGTCACTACTTATTGTAGTAAAGCACCAACAGAACTTATAATCGTAACATAGTTTATTAAAGACCGGGGCATGTATCCGTCCGAGGCAACTATCCGGCTTTTACCCTACAGTTCACATTTCTCTCAAAAACACATAACTACTACTCAAAAACTATCGATAAGCTACAACTACAGTTCATTTTAGAGTAATTTTACACATTTTTGGAAAATAAAAGTGTACAACACAACTTCTCCTTTCAGTTCCCGCCAAAAACTCAATAATAGAATGTAAGCAGTGTTCTACTTCATAGATAAAACATAATATAGTACATTAATCAGAACTATACCCATAGATATATGCACAGACAAATAATCACTACTTGCTAACGACCTTTTTATGTATCTACTTGTAAATTCCATTTCATAAATTTCCTTGGCAAGGTCTACTTAAAATACATCTGAGATAAGAACGGAAAAAAACTATCTTTTTCTACTACAGTATGACTTAATAATAAAAAAATATTTTACCTACACGTAATATTTTAAAGAGCTTTAAAGCGTCTATTTTAAATCGAGCCTAGTGTACAACGATATAACGTGAAAATATATTAAATACATAGAGTAATAAAATAGTAGTGAATTGCTTCAACTAAACGTCACTGCTACAAGAGTAGTTGATTGCTATAATTTAACGTATGTCTTATTTTAGTTACACTATTAACCGCTAATTGTGTTAAGGACTTACTCCTTTCACACGCTGCGACAAATTAGTCGTGACTAATGCGGTATGCGACAAAACGCATAAAATATTTATAGATGTAACGCACTGAGCTCTTAAATAGAGGAAATGGGATGAAATCATAAAGCTTTGTTTGTTAGCTTCGTGTTGGAACACGATGAATGAAGAATTTAAATTTCGACTAAGGCTCTACTTGTCTACGACTATTTTAATGGAACATTATGAATGATCTATTCAAATAAATATTTTCGAACGCATATTTCGTCATAGATTCGAAATGTTCTTTTTTTAATTTGAAGTATTCTTGATAAAAAATTATGATCATAAAACTTGACCATAGACAAAATTAAAATTACTTACGTATAACCTAGGCAGTATAACAGCCCAAGAACGTCCCACTGCTGGGTTAGGGCCTCCCATTAGTAGAGGTGTGGACAGTATACTCGCTGCGCTTTTCCAAGGCGGATTGGCGAATTTGATACGTCGGTTATCTGGATGTGCAGGTTTCATCTCGACGTTTTCCTTCACCGTTATTAGCACGTGGTAAATATAACAATGTGCACATGAGGTCAGAAAGCTGCCTAAGCGCTAAGCTAAGTGCATGCTTTCTGACTAGGATTAGAAACCGCACCCTTTGAGCTTAGGACGCGAGTGCCCTGACCAATAAGCTTCCACGGCGCTTTTTTTTGGTTAATATGCAAATAATAAAACATTTCTATTTCAACAACGAAACTGTTTGAACGGACATAAAAAACAAATATTAAAGAGTTACATTCTGCAACTAAAAAAAGAAACATGACTGTCATCCGCCATTTTGTGACAGGTTCCTTTTCAGTTAAAATACGAAATAAATTGCATTAGAGATTTATTGTTCCCGCAATAATTAATTACATATATTTCAGTAACAAATATAATTCTGTTAACCGCATCTCTCGGGATCTCCTTAACCTGTCTTTTGGATGTTATTTGCGAGGCGGCCATTTTGTTTTAATCTTGCGTAATTAGTTGAAATTTATGTATATCTATTAATGTGTATTCTGTATTATAGTTACAATTAATTGGTTCATATGTGGACGGTGTTTAATTCAAATATAATAGTTGCCTAATTCAATTAAATTTCATACAAGTAAGTGGCACAATGAAACAAAATTGATAATAGATATCATACTTCTGCTATACCTGGTCTAATATTAGTCTTTGTGACAATCGCGGCCAAGGGTTTAATGCGTTGTTTGAGATGCATTTTTAATGACATTACTATTGACAGATAACTCATGTATATATTATTTGCCAGGCGGTAACCCGTCTGGATAGCTACATATTTCGACGTTAGTGACCAGGTTCCAGTCTCCTTTTGAGACAGGCAGCCCATTGGTAGCACCTTTGGAGCTACAAATGTCCATAGGCGATGGTAACCGCTTTCCATCAGTCAGGTGGGTTGTATGCCGGTCTGCTGAAGTCATCATTTAAAATAATATTGATTTGATTTAATGATTCATTAACACTAACATTATCTATCCCAGATGTATCACAACTTCGAAATTTCTTCATTTGTTTTTAAAATTAAATATAGCTCTGCACGGTTTGTAGATCTAGCCAGTGTTAATTATTTGTCATATTCTGTTCGAGTTTTAAAATAATTATCAAGCAAATAGATTTCAGGCTAAAATTGCATGTATGCAAAAGAAATTTCAGACAAATCCCAAATGTTCGACTATTATGGAATGTTATTAAATTATTTAAAAATGGAAGGATGGCTTGTGCGAAAGATGACATTGTTATCTGCGTTGTGATAGAGGACATGTGTCAGAATAAGAATATGGAAGGTGAATCAGAAAAGAGGGAGAGATTACATTTAAAAAATATATAGGTAGGTATGTCAACTGCTTGGTTATGAATAATTAAGGTAACAAAATCAATAATCTATAATGAAAAGTTTCACGCGAAACCGACGCAGCGTTGGCGGCAAACCTCGCGTGTCAAATCGCAATCAATTCGGCGAACAATCAATAAGCGTGGCGTGATCGATGCATGCCAACGTTACAAAGCTTATAACCCGATTGGGTTTGTAAATAAAATCAACATACCTTCGATATGTTGTAGTTTGATGTTTTATCCTTATCCAATTATTTATCCTGAGGAGATGTCAGAATTTGTTTTCATTGAGAAACTGCCGAACAAGCAGACGGTTGACGTGATGAAAAGAGTTTACCATCGCCTATAGACATTTACAACACGAAATTGCTATCAATGTGATCGAAACAAAACTCAGATTTGTTATGGCGGCATACCCTAGACCAGGGATTACCAAACTATTTTGTTGGGACTTGAACTTGCTCATGATTTCGTTCATGTTAACTCGCGTATATTTATCTGTGCATGTACGGAGAAAGAATACAATTTCCTGCGGCCGGGCGGCCTGCCGTAAGAGGCGGCAAAACAACCCACAGCCAGGTGGTAGGGCATTCGCCCGACTGGTTGGCTACCATCTCTAGTCTAGAGTATGCCTCTATAACAACCTTGAGTTGTATTCCGGCATTAGTGGCCAAGTTCCAGTCTCTCTTAAGAGAGCAGTAGCGCATTTGTAGCACCTTTGGTGTTACAAATGTCCATAGGCGATGGTAACCGCTTTCCATCAAGTGGGCCGTCTGCCTGTCTGCTGAACTCCTGCAATAAAAATAAAAAAAGTATCGCTTCACTCACTTCACTCTTCACTGTACAGATAAAATTAAAAAGTAAAAAATGGCAAGCTCTCCTTTCCCGTGCGCCGTCAGTAGTTTGTAACTAAATTCAATAATCAATTTAACACAACTCCACTGAGGACCGGGCCGTATTCATAGATGCCTTTTAATTACATGAAAGTAAGTATAAGCCCATAATCTATAGAAGTCTATCCACGGGTCATACTTTATTTAGTACCCCCAATCTTAACCCCTCGTTCCATCCTTTTTTTACCAATGGAAATCCGTTTGTGGGATTCACCTCCTCGAGGTGGCACTAGGATCCCCGCAATACTATTGCCACGCTACGGTTTGGAATACCCGCCAAACCCCTGGCCGACCTTCGAACGTACCGTTGCACGGACAGTGGTTTTGCTTGTCCATTCACCTCCAGCCTGGACGGAACTCTTTACCCCGTCCCAAAAGCTGCAAACACGTTGGCATAGATAGCCTCTGACGTTGCATTCATTCTTTGAAAAATAATTGTAACCCAAATTCTATATGTATTTTTTTTAAGAGCCTGGGTTTAGACGTGTTGCTGTTGAGTTTCTTGTTCTTCTTCTTTGAACAGCGATAACACATTGCGAAGCGGTGTACAAAGAATAGAAAGTAGATTTAAATTTTGACTTACATGTACCTTCAATAACTAATCTCCACTGGAACTTACACAACTAAAACTTTGAGTTTGCAGATGTCCATGTCAAGTGGTAACCGTTGCCTATGGTGGTAACCTCTTTATGCTGATGAGCACCGACCTTTAACCGGTGGTTAAAATAAAATAATCACTGTTTATGCATACATTTTTGGCGATTAATTTATTTTAACCATCGGTTAAAAGTCGGTGCACACCAGCCCGTTTCTTTATCTTACTATTAAGTCACTTGCTCTACAATCGATTAATTTTGACATTACTTGTATGAAGCTTATGTCCAATTCTACCTGATGGTAAGGTAAATGAGCGGTCGGTAAGATATAAGGATATTTGTGCAGGAACGAGGCAAGAATAAAATTTCCTGCGACCCAGCAGCCTGTAGTAAGAGAAGATAAAACAACCCACAGCCAGAGAGTAACGCATTTGCTCGTCTGGATGGCTACCACCCCTGGTCTAGTGTATGCTGCCATAACAACCTTGAGTTGTGTTCCGGCATTAGTGACCAAGATCCACCTTCGCTTTACAGAGCGGCAGCACATTTGGTGTTACAAATGTCCATATACGACAGTAACCGCTTTCCATCAGGTGGGCCCGCTGTCTATTTGCCTATTTAAGATTATTAGAAGAATCTTTAAAACATTCTGCAATGATACTAGTGTTTTAACACTGATGACAGTCGTCATAAAAATTATAAGAAAGAAACTTTATAAAAAAAAACTATAGGTACTATGAATATTCGCCGAGTATCGAATCCCTAGAGCTTATCTGCGAAACTTTTAACGATAGCGGAGCTATGCAAAGTTTTTTAACGATATCACCGAATTCGTTAACATTGTTACCAGCACCCACCATCGAGGCGGCTTATTGCTAATTCATTTACAATACGAGTGTATACACACTCGTGTTCTATTAGTATTAAACATATTTACCGTAACATATATACATATACAACTGTACATTTACCGTAACTTACATACATATGTTACGGTAAATGTTATTAATTAATTATGCATAATCACCACTGAATTTGGTAAATACGAAAAACAATTGAAATCAATATCAAATTAACCGCTTTGTTCGGATTTTGACAGTTTTCATTTATTTAACATTTTTTCTTATATTAATGGTGATTATGCATAATTACCGGTTATTATATATAATTCCCAGTTTAATACTTTTACCCGATCTCTTGTAAAAGAACAGGTTATAAATATACTTTTATAACCTGTTCTTTTCCAAGAGAACATATTTTGAATAAGGTTAGACTTTTTGACGGGCCAAAGAAATGTATTGCGTTGAGATATAGATTAAAAACGCGTGATATTTTTCGATTACAAAATTGACAAATATCAGTACCAAATTCTATCTGGAAGACGAGAAACCTTAAAAACAAGGACGCGAATAAAGTAAGTTACCATGAACGATTTATGAGAATGAATTCTAAGAATAATACTACGATAACACTTACACCACACGATTAATTTATTCAAAATAACTAAACCCACAATAATTATAACTATATATACTTATCTTGATAAAAAGAATACAATTTCCTGCGTTGGGGCGGCCTGTCGTAAGAGGCAACAAAACAAACCCAGAGCCAGGTGGTAGGGCATTTGCCCGTCTGGATGGCTACCACCGCTGGTCTAAAGTATGTCGCCAATCGCAATAATAACCTTGAGTTGTGTTCCGGCATTAGTGACCAGGTTCCAGTCTCCCTTAAGAGAGCAACAGCACATTGGTAGCAACTTTGGTGTTGCAAATGTCCATAGGCGATGGTAACCGCTTTCCATGAAGTGGGCCGTCTGCCTGTCTGCTGAACTCCTGCAATAAAAAAAATTACGACCATATACCTATTTTCTTAAAATTTTATATTTTTTAAAATATTGAATTTAAATACCGATGAATGAAAATAAGGAGTAGATGATCCAAAATTAACACAAAAGAAGTCATGTTGAAAATCGCAGTCTAAGTAATAATTATATTTGTTTTAAATACTATACATTCACACCTACGTACATCAAAAATGATTCATACAATTTTCGATCATAAATTATATGGCAACCCCGTGGGCAAAGATAATAAAACTATGACACACCGAATTTTCAATGCAATTAAAAAAACAATTTAAAAACGTCCGGTCGTTATTGAAAAATGCGTCAAAAAGTCAACAAAATAAAATATGAAAATGTATCGAAACATGATATTTTGAGTCATTTATTTTATATTTAGTTTTAATATTGTCATAAAAGTATTTTAATATTCGATATGACATACTGTCGTAATTTATTATTTACAACAGGATAAGATATTTTCAGGGATTTTTATTACTTTCGTAACTGTTTTCTGAGAGATCTCGATTTTTGGCTTACACAAATGGTGGTTTCGGTTGGAATACGAATATAATTATATTATCATTGCAGCTAAGTGGTCCGGTTGAAAAAACAACTAAGCCCGTTCTCATCATTTTCGAAGCAAGAACTGAATCAGCTTTCATCATTTTTAAGTGACAACTAAGTCAGCTTTCATCATTTTCGAAGCGAGAACTACTTAGTTCTCGCTTCGAAAATGATTTCATTATTTTTGAAGTGACAACGCAGTCAGTTTTTATCATTTTCGAAGCGAGAACTAAGTCTGCTTTCATTATTATCGAAGCGAGAACTAAGTCTGCTTTAATCATTATCGAAGCAAGAACTAGGTCTGCGTTCATCACTTTGTCAATCAATTCAACATCAATTTGTCTCAATATATATCTACAAAAATGTGCTAATGCATTATATTATATATTATATTAGCAACATATTGAACTCCATTTCGGCAGATTCATAAGAAGTTTTATTCATTTAAAACTATATTATATTAACGCCTCTTTGCTTCAATAATATGTTATCTTGAAATTAAAAATTGTAAAAGACAATTCTTCAACCTACAAAAAAACCTTTTTTCTGTCAAACTACAATGTATTTTAAAAACTGCATCATCTAAAAAAAATTGGGAAGTGAGATTTCAATTAAATTAAAAATAATATGTCGAACTTATCACGTTATCGAAGTAAAGACGGGATATATATAAGCTTGTCTATAGCAGTTATTGAAAACACAAAGCAGTGCTATGATACCCCACTGCTGCACACTTTTTCTAATAGTGTTGCGTGCACGATCGGGATCGCGTGACTGCCGGCACGATTGATTCTGTGTTTTGTCCCTTGGCGATAATGCTTGATGATTTTTGTGAGAGTTTTATTACTGTTTGTTAGAGGATAAAAAAAGTTTTCGAAATAATATGCAGTGGAAGAGGGCATTGAACTTAATCCGGAATAATTTTTGATATATTATTTAAAACCTACTTTCGCGAATTTAAAATGAAAGTAAAAAATCATTATTTTATTCATCAAATGAGGAAGGTTGGAGAAATAAAAATTCGCTTACAGATATTATATTTAAGTCGATTTTTGATTATACTTTTTTAACTGATTTCAAAAAGAACGTGTTACGCGGTTTCTCCTTCAATACCTATAGAAAAATTTCCTAGACCGATTTCCAATTTTTTTTATTCGAACGAATATACTATAATCTCTCTATATATCCAAGGGTAGTCTCCAAGTCAGGATCTGATGAGTGGATCCCATAGAAACAAGAACCACCCTCGAATGTTATAAGCACGTACAAAAAGTTTATTTTTTTTTCTAAACCTATTGAAGTATTTGCGCAACTAGAATGTAGAAAAAAATATCTTTCAATTTGGATTAATCAACCAAAGCGGTCTATATAGATATACACATAAAGTTTAAATCTATCAAGGACATTCAATACCATCATGACCTTTCGTTTCATGACTTTCAACTAAATTGATGCGGTTAATCCGTCTAATAACAGCATCATATCGAATTATGAATGTAACATCGAATAGCAGCTTCCTGAATATCTTGCAAATTAATTACACTTACTAATCGGCCACTATTTCATTTTGAAATTTATGTATATATTATGTATAGACAAAACTAAAACCATACCATTACTTCATCAAATATATGATTACAATACATAGAAGTATTTTTCAAATAATTAACAATTCAAATGTGTTGTTTGGAATTTTTTGTAGTGTCAGGCGACACTTTAAGGCGCTATGTCCGCCCCGGTCGGCGGCTAAGATGCAAATGAGGATCGATCGCCTCGCGACGTATGGAAACTAACCCCTTGCTACCCGCCAACTTGATTTATTGCCACGGATACATGCCCTATTAGAACCTAGGCTAGGAAAGGAGTTTTGGGTTTTCACACCTTCGAAATATTGTATAACAAAATATATATTTTTAGCGATAAGACCGCCCTTTGTACCCTACTATAATAATACTAGTTCGTAAGTTTTCTGTAATGGTGTACAATAAAGTGTTATCTATCTATATATATTCCGTTTATAACCATTTCATCCCATTGTTAGGCCTGTATCTCATTATATCACAAAAATCTAAATTTCGTTCTCTCTGTCCCTTATAACTAGATCACTTTATCCTTTGATCGCTTTTTCTTAATCGATCACATACTATATCGTTATAATATATTTAAGCTTTAGAACACGAAATTTCAAGCATTAAGGGAAAATTTCAAATAATTTCTAACTCTATCTGTAATTATGCTTATAGTGTTTAAATTATTCAATATAATGAATTCTATCTCATTCGTTGCAGGCTTAGTCCTATAGATTTATGTGTTTTTAGTGTTGATTTTTCGTTTCATCAAGTTTTAAATCACAACGATTCTAAGGAGTGTCACTGCGTTACCGTGCCCACTTCACTGAGCGTAAAACATTTTTACTTTTTTGATTTATTAATCACAGCCTATGCCATTTGGGAATAATCTAGCTACCTACTGATGAAAGAATTTTCAAACTCCGATTATTAGCAACGGAGATTACCCTGAACATCCAAACTCACAATCTTTATATCTATCTATACTATAAGAGATATAAAACAAAAAACAGTTTTACTTCAATAATTATAATTTCAGTTGCCAGGTTTTGCAATTGTACAGCTGAGTTATTTTTAAAA
Organism: Dendrolimus pini; assembly: GCA_949752895.1. NCBI lineage: Eukaryota > Metazoa > Arthropoda > Insecta > Lepidoptera > Lasiocampidae > Dendrolimus > Dendrolimus pini. The sequence continues at coordinate 17,799,763 of OX457143.1, forward strand.
ACATAATATATCGAACGGATACTATAATGTTGCCTACTAGAAAATTTTAATATACTTTTTATTAGTCCAAAGTGCCTATTTCACGAAACTTTATCAACAGGAAGCGTAAATTTTTTTACCGTCACTATAAATCAAGGATAGCGATAGTGAAATATTATTTAAAAATTAAAAAACGAAAATTTATTTGTTTTTTGACATTAATTATGGCGCGCTCACACGCGAAAAGCATTTTCTTCGAGTTATTGATTGTGATATGAATATTCAATTTAAAGGTGAACTTTGGGAAACCGCCGGTCGCATGGTCACCTAAGGAACTTGAATGAAAACTCTTTAATGTTCATAACTTAAATCTATACAATTTAATATGCATACATTTCCATATGCATACATTTCCATTAGAACAATGGGCGGCCTCATCTCTTCCAGGCAATCCGGTGTCCAAGGAGACATTAAAAAATAAATTAAATAATATTTGGTGGTTTAACTAAACTAAAGGCCGCTTTCATAGGCAAATAAGGTTGCTTAAATTTATTTAAGGAAACACAAAAAAACGCTAAATATGCTTAAAGAACTATTAATACGTTTTGTATAAAACGCATTTAGGCAGTTTAATATGATTAACTTATTTTCGTAATTAAATATAATTAAAGAAAAAACAATAATAATAAATTAATTATCTAACCATATACGTGATGAAATAGATAGAAGAGAACTTATTTGTTATTTATTATTACTAGTAGTGCTAATAAAACTTAGTTCACGTTGCCATAAGTAAAGAAAGAAAGAAAGAAATATTTTATGCAGGACAAAAACATTACAGAAGATTATAAAACAGTAACACAATAGAAACCAAACAAGTCCTAAAATTGGACTCTTTGTCAGCATATGTTGGCCAATCAAGACCAGCGCTGTTCTTTCATCGCGTTTATTACTAAATTGCAACGGCACCACCAAAAGAACGAACTTTTTGACCATATTAATATTATATTACAACTAAATCAAATAGTTGTTATTTCCCTTTAATTAATAGATGAAATTACATCACTAGTAATCGATGAAACCGATCAATCACAAACTGGCTTAAAGGCCTTGTTGCCAAGCCATAAACATAAAAAAAAAATCGGTAATGGTACATCACTAGCCTGTCACGGCAGCAACTGTACGGCGGGCTTCCAAAGTGGCAACGCTCGAAAAACTTTTATTGATCTACTTAATTTCTTCGTTGCTTATCTTTGTGCCAATAAAGAACGATGCGATAGTTGCTTTTTATCGTTCCGCCATTACGATGTGCGTTTTTGATGGATAATTGATGTTTAATGCGACCATGTTTTCAATGGTAGTTCAGGACATTTTCTTTTATCTAATTAAATGGGTAGATTACAATATAACTAAGTTAAGCTATATTTTATTAATTTATATAGTCATCGTAATAAATTTTAAGATACATATTTTAAATAAATTAAATGAACGAATTTCATTCTTCACCAGATAGTCCCACTACTAGGATCGGGCCTGTCATTTATATGGCTTGGTTAGAGAACGGAGAGTATATCTACCACGCTGGTCCAAGGTGGATTGGCTGGTATGAGTCTTCGATAATCTTGATGTCCAGGATTCATCACGATGTTTCTCTTGACCATTATTAGAACGTGGTCATTGTAACACTATCGACATTAGGCAAAAATATTGCCTTCGTGGTGTAGTATTCTAAACTAGGCTGACTAATTAACATGGATACTCAGTGTTTAAATGATTAAATATAATTAATTATATTGCATTCTCTCACAGGCTTGTCCTATTGTTTTTTTTATTTTTATCTCTTTTTAGTGTCGCTTTTTCGTTTCATTGAGTTTCAAATCACAACGATTGTAAACTCATCAACTTAAGAAAAATAGTTTATTATTAAATTATAAGTATTTAAAAAATCAATATAGATTGCAATCAATGTAGAATGTAATGTCAGAAACATCCTTAATTTTTTATCAATATCATGGTTACAAGAGATATTTTGAAAAAAGACAACACCATTCAATTAACTGTGTGTGGTCACGATAGGTTTTTCATATTATTTATAGGCTCCGCAAACTCTGATAATTGTAAGTCGATCGGTTGTTACGTAAGTACCTACCGTTACTCTAGTTCTCTATGGCCATTTCAATTATTTTACTACAATAATCGGAGAAATATCTGTATTTATAGATAGATTATTAGAATAGTCCATCTATAATCCTGTCTATGAAAGAAACCGCTATTGGAGAAGCGTTCAGTGAATCTGACATGTATCTAGATACACTAGTGGTTGTAAGACGTAGCATAAAGTTCTACATAATCTTGATACTTGTTATATTTCACAATACGAATCTCTGAATGGGAACGTTTTAGGCCTCCTGAAGATTCTAGAACTTTGTTGATATGCAACAGTGGCTTTTGTTTTTGAAGTCTTTAAATATTTGACAGATTTTGAATATTTGACATTAGTTAAATGTACCTTTCCTTTAATTCATAACATAAAATTTTAAAATTGTAATAAGAGCATTTTACATATATGAATTACATGTCAAATAATAATTTATAATTACAAGTAATTAAATTTACAAGCTAAATAAGCAACAAGAAAGTTATCTATATAGCTAACCTAGATCTTTTCTCCCGCCAAAAAGCCTGTCAACTTTCTCACTGCCAAGCTTTGTCACAGATTATAACAGAACCCATGAGATTAGAGCCGTACAGATGTTCCAAGATGGCGGCAATAATTGCGTCACAACAATGGAAATAACCTCGAAATTTTTTGACAATTTTCGAGTCACGTATAAGTAATTGCTTGCGCGCCGTTTTGGGAATAACAAAAACTCAGCAACAAGATCAAAGGCATAAATAGACGTGTTTGGAAATTTATCGACGATATAGTACGAACGAACACCGATGTGTACATACAAATTACAATATATCGCCTTATTTTACGATTTTGGCAAAAAGCTGTGTGTCCATTTTTTGCAAAGTCGGCATCTCTTTTTGGTTACATTTTGTTTAATATTCGGCAACTTTGTTTAATTTCTGTCACTGTCTGGTCAGTAAATAGAGATTGATAGAGCGCGGCAAATTAAATAAAATGTCAACTCCAAATTACACAATATTTATACAAAAAATTGAATTTAGCGTTCTTCTTGTTTCTTGCATTTGGAAATGATGCAAAACAATAACTTGCGTACTTCACTTTTAAGGGCTTTATTCATGTGTTTACTTCGTAAATGCTAAAACACCATTACAACAAAGTAACTAAAATGACAGAAATAACGAAAACGTTTTGGTAAAATGACATTGACATTTGTATTAGCATTGCCATGTAAAAAGTTTACGCACAATTCGAGTCTCTGTTTTTGTTAGCCAAATTCTATAAACTATTTTTTTCCGCGTGGAAAGTTCGACGTTAATATGAACGCGGCGGACATTCCGCATATATACTTATTTATTTAAAAAACATTGCGAGCGTATTTAGCCGAACTTTCCACCGTGTGTCATTAGACTCAGTCTTAGGGACTGTGTCCAAATGCACCTTACAGTTAAAGATTAGCGATAACGATTAGCTCTACAGTAGTGTACACGAGTTCACTATCTGTCAGCATTTTACGTTATTAAGAATGTTGCATCTCAAATAAATCACGCATTAAACTCATCGCTACATCTACGTTACACAATCACTACCACTAACATTATCCCAGATTAGCCTGTCTATTGAAACGGAGCGGAGAAACGGAGAAATGTTAACTGATAGGATTCGCTGCATATTAATCAACGCAATTTTTATGCACTCCTATTGGTTGATATTTTTCCGTTTCTCCGCTCCGCAACTTCGCTTCTCTTCAACGGGCTGGCAGCCATAGTAGAGGCATTAGATAGATAACACTTTATTGCTCACCAAATACACAATTTCAAAATATACAATTACAATATTGTTATGGTAGAAACAAAAGGCGGCCTTATCGCTGAAAGCAATCTCTTCCAAGCAACCTAACTTAAGGAATAATTTAATCTAATCTGGCGATGTAGGTGGTGCAGATAATTAAATATCAAATATCATAAATAAACATACTTAAACTAAATAATTTATAAATAAATAAAAAATACACATACTTAAACTACTTTATAAATTAAATACACACATACATATATATTAAATAGTCTATAATATAAGAATTAGGCATAATTATTTAAGGAAAAGTAGTGTTTTCTGAGTGCGTTCTTAAATGTAGGCGATGTTTTGGCCTCTCTGACAGTAAGAGGCAGCGCATTCCAAAGTTTGACAGCCTGCACTGTGAAAGAGTTATCATAAAAGGATGAAGTGTGTGCAGGTGTAGTGAGTTTACGATACGTATGAGTGCGCAAATTGTGGGAAGTAGAAAGGCGAAGGAATTCAAAACGTTCCTTAAGGTAGGGAGGACTACTAGGGGTAAATAAAATGTTATAAAGTAATGTGAGAATGTGAGTATTCCGGCGAAAGCGAAGCATTAGTTACCCTAATTTTATCTAAATGTCTCAAGTACCATTTCCGCAGACTTAAACAAATGGCAACCAATTTTTTGTTCAAAAAAACTAAATATATGTAATTGGTCATATAATAATGTGTACAGTTGTCCGTCTAGCTTCGCACACGATAAACATACTAATGTTCAACGATCGACTATTGAAATAACGGAATATATTTTTTCTATTTTAACACCAAATCGATCCCTGCTAAGCCTCTTTTATTAGTGTAATAAATATTATCGGCATGCATTAACATAAATCGAAATGGAAAAGTAAGAACAGGACACTAAAATTAAATATTCTGGCTACACAACGTCAGACGAAATGCGTTTCAAATGATCAACATGCTTAATAATAAAAAATACTAGGATTGTATTTTCTTTAGAAACGTAATTTTAATTAAAGGTACTTACGATCATTTGTAAGAGAAGTAGAAAGATATGGAAGGCCGAACCTGAAAACACGAGCGTAGATCGCAACTGGGATTTACCGTGAAATGATGATACTGCTATCAATAGTTCAAGGACTAATTAGAGGAATGTTAATTTTTGTTATCATAAAAATTCTCATAATAAGTATATATTAATATTTTAATTCTATGTATGTATGTAGGAACAACAGTTGAAAGAGGAATGTTAAGGTGGTTTAGGCATGTAGAGAGAATGAATGAAAGCAAAACCACAAAACAAGTATATGACAGTAATGTGAGTAGTAAAGTCGGTGCTGGTAGACCGGGACGTACTCACCATGATCAAATTTAAGATATTTTGTAGAAAGGTCAGATAAAAAGCAGTTTAAATATGCATGTGTGTATGAAAAGATTAAAGACAGTTAATGAAGCGAAAAGTGTTTGTCAGGACCGTAGAAGGTGGAAATCCATCATCTCTGCCTAACCCACTGAGAAATGGTCGTGACAATTTGTATGTAATGTATAAACGTTGAGGAAAATCGCTAATTTTATTCAAATTTATTGTTATTTGCTGTTACAAAATACCACTGGAAAACCAACAACCGAAAATGAATCACTCACCATTTTTAATGCGGTTGTTAAAATGTTTTTATAACAAAAAAAAATTTCAATTTTGATGGACCCTCGCCCATTTCCTGTAATCGCTGAAATCAAGCCTACCTATAAAAGAATTAATAACCCAATTAAACATTACGTTACAAATTAAAAAATGAAATTTGTTGAACCAAATCACGTATATAGAATCACTATCTTACGGTGTTGCCAGTCAGTTAAAAATTTATAGTGTAAAAATGTTCAGGTCAATCGGTTAAAGTTCTAAATTTGAAAATAAAGTATTTATTCAAATTTTATCTCCAATATTACACATATTGCCTGAAATAGGTGGACAGGCAAACGGCCTACTCGTTGGAAGGTGGTTTCCGCGACGATTGTCGGCCTTTAAGAAATTTTATAATGCCATTCTTAAATAGCCCCCAGTCTTAGCGCAGAGGGAAAACCTCAGCGGGAATTTTCCTCCAAATCATTGTACTCGGAGATAACGAACCGTTGCGTAGTTGAGCATGGGAGCTCAAGGAAATGGAGGTTAACATCCTGTTGATAGCTAGTGGTGCGGTCGTAAAAATGTAAAGGCGTTGGCACCAAATCAAACAATTCAAAAATTCAAACTTGACTTGATATCGATTTCAAATTATCATCAGTTACTTATCGCAAAACTAAATAAGCTTCAGCACTTTATTATATTCATGAAAATTCAGGATACGGACATAACGCCAGAATCGTAATGCTTATTATCTTTTACAATTGACATTTAGTTATAGAAAACTCATCGAAGCCCTAATATAATTCAAAGGCTATATATTATTGGCAAATAAAAACATCTGACAACCCTGCAGGGGCATGGCAAGTTCATAATCTTGATACTAGCAATATTATAAATTTATTTGCGTCACGTACCCTTGCTCATAAGTCGTTAAGAGTGAGTGGTCTGTTTTTAAAAAGTATACATTTAATAGTCTATGGTAATGTTTGTATTTTTATACATTTAAATTCGGAACGTGAGAATTGATAAAAGTTTCAATATGGAGACATTTTGACAATTGCTAGAAAATATTTATTGTCTTAAGTTTCACGCAAGTTCTACATTTTGATGTTTTGATCAAATTATTTCAATTAATTTGTTGTTTGATCTTTTAATAACTTATGACAAGTTACCGCTAAAGAATTAAGACGATACATTTTAAGCAGCAGGGCTGAATAACTATACAAAATTAATGTTCGAGAAATCTGGAACAGCGTCCCAAAAAGCAGTTTATCTCAATCATTCGTTTTCGAAACGTGCATGACACATCAAAATAAGAAAATGTATAAAATCACTCATCGAGTTTTTGGAAAATATATTATCATTTCGATTCTTGTGGTATTTTAATGATGCCAAAAAGGGATAATGCGCAAATGTGTTAATTCACATGGATAACAAAGAGTTAATTGCATGCTTAAATTTTATTTTTAAATGTTGACAATATAGCGACTAACTTCTTGAAAGATTTGGGTCAGTTTTCCAGTACAATGCTTTTAATAGTATTATAGTAAATTAACAAAGTAAAGCACTTGAGATTTTCTATTGATTCCAATATACAACGTGGTTAACAGCGGGACTTTACATGACAAATAATTAGTCATCCCATTTTTCCTAAATCGGTAATAATAAAAAAATAAACAAAATATTAAAAAAAGTTAATAATAGCTTCTGCATTGTCACATGGTGAAGGAGGAGCGATACTATATAAAAAATATGGTTTACAGTCAAATTACTTGGAATAATTTTTATCGGCTTTCAAAACGCTGAATTGGCGTAAATTTTGTACGAACGCAGCAAGTTATGACGTAATACTTGTTAGAAGCCGTTATAAGTATTTGTTGCCGTTATAATTATTATGATATTTTTAAAACTGTGTTTATAATCAACAACAGCATTTATGTGTCTTCAGAAGCATGCAGTTGACCAATAAACAAACTAAGACAATGGAAAAGTCTTTGTCAAACACATAAAAGAATCCACGACATAGAATTTTATATTCAATCTTTATATAACAAAATGAATGTTTGTCTGTATGTCCTTTATAAAATTGTAAACTACATATTTTATCATGTGATGATCTTTAGCAAAGTTGTTTTGCATAAGCCAAAGAAGGTTTCTGAGTTGGTTCACAATTGGACCCGGTAGGTGGCGCTGCTGTCGGCATATCGATTGAAGCTTTTCCGGGCCGGATGACGTCTGCCGGGATAGCTTGTAGAATATAAAACAGTTTAGTAGTAGTAATATTGGTTTTCACGAAATAAAAGTCATAAAGACATAATGTATTAATTTGTTCTTATCAAAGAGCTAAATGACATCTTTTTTTCACGATTTACGTCAACTAAAGGCGTGAAACTCAAAGTGTACACGTTTATAGCGACGCATAGCTTTCTGTAGAGACATACTTTTTCAAGTATCTTAATTTAGTTTTACTGTTTCATCGAGAAATTCCGAACCTTACAACTAAGCAATAAAACGAATATTTCTGTGTACCGCAATGTTTACTTTTCGAAAATGCACTTGTTTTATTGGAACGTAAATTCAATAAAATTTATCGTGGATCAAAAATGAATTAGCGACTCTTATCAAATGTAAATATATAAATCGAGATTATTATTTTGAGGAAATTATATAAAGCTCGCGATATTTTCGTTGTTATTCAAGGAACATTTTAAACAAATTACTTGTGAAGTACAGTAAGTATGTATAATAGAATAGCTGACAATCAATTGAGATACTGTTTAATATCAACAAAATGCCGAAGCCATCTAAAGCTTGTACGAACGAGCGTTGCCATTTTTTTTAACTAAATGCTGCGTCTGGAAGGTGCAACATTAAAATTACAAACTAAGAAACTAACTAATAAGTAATTTAAGAATGGAGAAAGAATATTATTTCCTGCGGCCGGGCAGCCTGTCGTAAGAGGCGACAAAACAACCCACTGCCAGGTGGAAGGGTACTTGCTCTTCTGGATAGCTACCACCCATGGTCAAGAGTATGTTGCCAAACAACCTTGAGTTGTGTTCCGGCATTTGTAGCACCTTTAATGTTGCAAATGTTGTTGATGGGAACCATTTTCTTTTAGGTGGGCCGTCTGCCTGTCTGCTGAACTCACGTAATAAAAATAAACTAGATATAATTATTCATACTAAGAATGTGTCAAATAACACTTTTCTGATTGTCTTCATTAAGAAAAAGACACTTTGTTCGTGTATTGTTTATTAATATTAAGCATACTGTACCGCACTTTACTTTTGTCTTGATAGTTTCAACTTTCTCTGGCGGATACTAATTTTAAAAACAAAACGAAAAAGGTCACATATCCGTTTCATTTTCAAAAATTTTAAAGAGAACATACCAGCAAACAAACTAGTTCGTTTTTATATTAATATATTAGGTATTTACGATTAATTTTATTGTTTCGAATATACGTTGACCTCGAACGCGAATTTAATAACGATCCCGCCTTTTGAAGCTGTACCGGTCATTTTAACACAAGGAATGCATCCAGAAAATCACACTTTAAAGCTGCAATCAAATCATTTAATTGCAACACAAGTAAATGAGGACGCACAATTACTCCAGGATTTAACACAGCTTATACTTTGAACTGTTAAATATATTGCAACAATTATTAACCGTCGGTAAAGAGAACATCCGAACATTCATGCTGCACTTCCAGAAATAAGCTCAAAAACTAATTACTGGTCTTAATTAAACTAATATGGAACGTATATCAGAATCTAAGCGACGCTATTGTGGGGGCAGAGACAATATGTTGACAGGATGAATGGCGGCAAAATGGTAAGCGGTATTCGCGCGTAACTCCGCTTGTTTATGGTATGCGCGGGCGCCATTTTAGTGGATATTAGGCGACTTGCTCATTCAGATATCTTTAATGCCCTATTCATTGTCTTGTTAGGGGCTTACTTACATGTATCACGAAAGTTTCGTTAAAAATGTCAGACAGCAGATGGACCAACTTCATGTCTGGTTCTTACATCTTACTACTCATTCATGGGTTTAGCTTGGACAGTATTTGTATGGTACTTATGTCAAATACAAACCAATAGTAAGATAAATAAATATGAACAAAGTCGTGGTGGCGTAATGGCGAACTAGGGAACGCGTCACGAACTCTGCGGGTTCAAATCGTGGCCGGAACGGATGCAACTCTTAGACAGTTTTCTGACACTAATGTGCATAATGTTATAATTAGCATATGCTAACAACGGTGAAGGAAAACATCGAGATTAAACCTGGACATCAAGGTAACCGATGTGTGAGACCTGACAAGCCGCCTTAGATACGCGAGATGGCGAGTATAAACGCTTATTTGTAATAAACAGATGAAAAAGTAATTTGTCCGATACACGTTTCACAGAATTACAGTTTGTTTCTGACACGCATTTAATTTTACTTGCCAACTTTCCAACCTAGTCAGAGTCATTAAATAATGTACAATTTAACAGATTTATTTAAAATTTAGGTTACAATAATTTATGGCAACATTTTATTAAGGGCCACATTCGCAATGTTTAAAGCGCATGTTATTTTAACACTAGCCAGAGTCCACCTGTAAATAAAAAATGCTGAAACCAGATGACACAGCCACCGACCGGGTCCAATTGTATAAAGCATACGCCCCACTGATACAACCTCTAAAAGAATAATCAAAATCGACTCATCCGTTAAGGAGAAGTTCAGTGACAAACACATGTACAGAAAAACGATAAACTTTCAGCGAGTCAGTAGGGCGAGGCACTTTAACCGTTGCAGCTACACGCAAATGGCCTGAGGAGACTATGCTTAATATTTCGTGAAATTTTGATCTCCATTCACAGATTTAAAAAAAAAATTACAGTTAGCATGACAAACTAGGAAAACCCCTTACATAATCCGGCTCGAAGGACCAAATTATGTAGGGGCGTTTTCTTAGGATGTTAATGATAGAAGTTTGTAGATGTACATTATTTATTGCTTAAATTATGCTAATGAAAATGCATCAGTCGGCGAAAATCGCTGACACGGCAGTGTACGGCTGTTGCTAGCCCGTACACATCCTGGTTCTAATACTGATCAAAAAATTCATACAGAACTTTTCTGGCGCAGCAAATTACCGAGACTGTTTTTTGTTAGGAAATAAAACAATAACTTATTCGAAAATTGAATTTCTTTTCAATTTAACCTTTTTAGTCAATCAACAAAGACATTTGAAGAATAATTAAGGTAGAGACATAACTATAAAAATGTTTTTAGTTTTGTGAAAAATTGGTTTTTTATTTTATTTACGGATTTGTCGTCAGTCAATTATCTCTTCAAAAATATAGTAATGCAAGAGCGAGAAACGAACCCCATTTGGGCATCATCGTAATAAAACAATAATTAGAACAATGAAATATATAACAACACTTTAACATAGTCGCCTATATTCAATTGTTCCAAATATAACTACCGTATTTATTACTTGGCAAGCGGCTTAAGCGGATGGATAGTGAGATGCGCGCGCGCAGCAATTTAGATGCAATTAAAATCTTTAGGGTTATGCGTAATATATCTATGTTGGCCGGGAATGTTTCTTTGTGCTGCAATTTAGTTATAAATATTATTAATGGATATGTAATCTTAACTAACAATAATAATAGGCAGACAAACAAACATATTGTATATCCCCAAATTAAGCAAGTTACGCTTATGTTATTGGTAATACACGCACTACTCTGGAGCCGATCCCCGACACTCAGACCATAGAAAATAACAGAGAAAATTTGTTTCCCAAATTTACTATACCAGGAATCGAACCCGGAGCCTTTGCGTTGCAGTGAGGTAGACCGGCAAATGCTTAACCCGCTCAACCACAGAAGCCGTCAATGATATTTATTATAAATACGAATGTTTGTTTGCTCAATAAATCAATATCTTTATTGGCAAGAATGTAGTTTACAGAGATATTAAACAATTTTAGATGCACAGTACATTCTACCACCTGGTGGTATACTACAAAATAACTTAAATACTAAAATTAAATTTACGTTAATATTCTTATTAAGGTCGAATAAAGTGACGAAACATTTAACTTTGTAACAAATAAAGATTCATATAAAATAGCTCAATAATTCATAATTCCTCTTTCCAGTGGGCACAAAAGACGGCACAATAGGGCCTGGCTTCGGCAGGTCGGACGGCGAGGGTGACGACCGTCTAGCCCACATGCTGAACGAGGCGCATATGATGAAGACACCAACAGGACAGACCCACAACGACGATTCGAGAAGCAACGAAGACTCCAGCTCACCGAGAACGCAGTGCCAGTCACCGTTTTCTAAGGCAAGTAGAATAGAATACACTTTATTGTTCACCACATACATACACATGAAATAAACAATTCACACCAGTCACATTAAATTAATAAAAATTAATTAAAGTAGGAGCAATGGGCGTCCTTATCGCTTTCGAGCCATCTCTTCCAGACAATCCGGGCTATGGATTTTATGAACGGGAGATTCGCAAGTGTATAGCGGTGGTGTGAAAATTAAATACATAATATATAAATAGTAAGTGTAAGTAGCGTCCTATCTAATCCTTAAGGTGCTCACTCCCCGCGAGTAGTCGCCTGTAATCTAACATTTATGGTTCGAGGATTTTCGAGATTTTAAAAACAAGTGCCATTTTAGGATTGCCACTTCTTTAAAAAAAAAAATATAGTCAAGGTGGGGGCGTAGTCCGTCAGTGGGGTAAGTTTGTATACCATTGCAATTCGAGCGTTCGGCTTATCGCAGGTGTAGGGCAATGCCTGCGCGTCGTTTTGCGGCGACGCTCTAGCTTTCTTATATATCTGTCCTAGATAGAGCAAATTTCGGTACCACGTGTACTTGCTACCACCGGACCTTCAAAACCCGTATAAGGGAACCAGGAGAGGGTGGGTAATGGGGAGAGACAAAGGTGAGGGACGTTAGGAAGAGGAGAAGAACACACCACAGTCACGTAGCAAAGGGAAAATGACTATAGCTGCGTGAGGACCACGAGCTTAACGAAAACTATTAGACTAAGCTACATATTGACATAGTGACACGTGCAGCGAAAAGAACAAGATAAGGCGGATGACCAAATGGGTCGGCGTTAATAATGTCATAACTTGCTACGCTCGTATAAAATCTAGGAGCTTGCGACGTTTGGTAAGATGTTACACTATTCTTCCATGTCTGAAAGGGTAAAGAAGTCGAATAATTTCTTCCTTCTAATACACTTTACAGATTCTTAGCCTAATCCGGCGTTATAATTCACATCACGTTTTCCTTATTTCAGGACTCGAGTCAAAACAGAAGACTAAAGAAGTATGAGAACGATGACATTCCTCAAGAGAAGGTGGTCCGTATATACCAAGAGGAGCTTGCCAAAATCATGACCAGGAGAGTAGAAGATATGCGTCACAGTCGCGATGGCTTTCCTGGGTAAGAAATTAATATTTTCTTTACCTAGACCCATTTTTTTGAAAATAACTGTTATTGAATAGCAATAACCATTTTAAATTTTTCCTGTTAATTTAAAAATCACAAAACCATATAAAGAAAATAATCTCAGTTCAGTTTCATACATATGTTGCTAGTTGAAATCCGGCTCGAAGGACTATTAAAGGAATTAATTGGTCTGTGTATGGATATCCAATGAATGACAAATACTTGTTATATTCACACATTTAATTTAGAGTGAGATTAGATTTAGTCAGATGGGTTCGATTCCCGACATGGTAAATTTCGTGAGCGAATTTTACGGTATTAACTACGGTCTGGTGTTTGAGATCCAGCCTTAATTGACTAATACACAATAGTAACTTGTCGAACTTGGTGATATACAATGTAAATTTATGTCTGCCGATTAAAGTGTTTTACAGGTTTAATGGAAACTGCCATTACAATAAAAAGTAACATGTCAGAATATTAAAATAACATGGCTGTACTAAAGTTGTTATAATTTATTAAGCAAAAACATAATCAACATCCAATTTAGTTATATTTATCAACATATTTTAAACGAGGACAGCAAATCTAAAACTAACATATAGCAATTTCCCTCCTTTTTTCAGTGGAGGCATGCCCCCGCACATGGAGAGGCCGCCAGAAGACATCCGGATGGCACTCGAAGCATACCATCGAGAGCTCGCCAAGATCCAACCTGGTGGCAACATTCCCAACATACACAACCTGCCAGCGATGCCCCCCTTCCCGAACCTTCTTGCCTTACAACAGCAGGCGATGCATCAGGCCCAGAACCAACATATGAATGGTTCTGGGGCAATTCAGGACCTTTCCCTTCCAAAAGACAAGAACGCCAAATTAAATGGAATGACTGATAGCGATAAGGATAGAAGTATGGACGCTGAGGAGGCAATAAGACACGCTGGTAGTGCATTCTCATTAGTCAGGCCGAAGTTAGAGCCAGGCCAGCAATCGACAGGGTCATCAGCTTCGAGTCCCTTAGGGAATGCGATCTTACCTCCAGCAATTACTCCAAATGAAGACTTCAGCAGTTCGGCGGCAGCCAGTCCTCTGCAAAGGATGGCGTCGATTACAAACAGCTTAATATCCCAGCCATCGAATCCACCACATCATCCACAGCCCCAGAGATCAATGAAAGCGGTGTTACCACCAATCACTCAACAACAGTTCGACTTGTTCAACAACTTGAACACGGAAGATATTGTGAGGAGGGTGAAAGAAGCTTTAAGCCAATATTCGATAAGTCAGAGGCTGTTTGGAGAATCCGTCCTGGGACTATCGCAAGGGTCTGTGAGTGACTTGTTAGCGAGACCGAAGCCGTGGCACATGTTGACGCAAAAGGGTAGAGAGCCCTTCATACGGATGAAGATGTTCTTGGAGGATGACAATGCTGTACATAAGCTAGTCGCATCGCAATACAAAATCGCGCCGGAGAAACTGATGAGAACGGGAAATTATAGCGGAGCACCTCGTAAGTATTCTTTTTTTATTCTTCTTGTATTATATTATTTTGCTATAATCTGTAATTCTCGTCAACTACTAGCAAGTCCAAAAGAACACTGCTGTCAATAATTTTAAGTGGCAATAATTACAGCTTCTTTGAATCTCTCTGAGTGACACAGTTAATTGAAACGTTTTTAATTCAATCTAAGTTCCAATGGAGAACATTTTTGAAGGTCATACTACTACTCCTATTTTTATATACATGTAATACATGTTTGTATTATTTCAATAGTACCACGCTTAACTCTGCGAATATTAAGTACAACAGATCTACCCATAAGGGTATTAGATAACATAAACTAAATTTTTGCAATGATACCCATAATTTATTCTTCTCAAAACGTTTTCAAGTGTTCGTGCATATCTTCAGCTTACAAATATTTCTTTGTTCTTTTTACAGCATGTCCGCCGAATATGACAAAACCAATGCCGCCAACGCAAAAAATGATCTCCGACGCGACTTCTCTACTCAGCAAGATGCAACACGAACAATTGTTGGGCCCCGGCCACTTGGCCCATCTGGGTCAACCGACACCGCTGCTTCTAACACCTCCAGGATTCCCGCCTCACCACGCGGTAACTTTACCGCCCCAACACCACGACAACAACAACAAAGAAAGAAAACCTCCACCTCCACCGCAGCCACATCATCAACCTCCAGTTATGAGAAATCTTCACCAACACATATCTCCTAGCGTCTATGAGATGGCAGCCTTAACCCAAGACTTAGATACTCAAACGATCACAACGAAAATCAAGGAAGCACTCTTAGCTAATAACATAGGGCAGAAAATCTTTGGCGAAGCGGTATTAGGATTATCTCAAGGCTCAGTTAGCGAGTTGTTATCTAAACCAAAACCTTGGCATATGCTAAGCATCAAAGGCCGGGAACCGTTTATCAGAATGCAATTGTGGCTGAGCGACGCTCACAACATTGATCGTCTTCAGGCTTTAAAAAATGAAAGACGAGAAGCGAACAAAAGACGAAGATCGAGTGGACCGGGTCAGGACAATTCTTCTGACACGTCATCAAATGACACGTCGGAATTCTACCACTCTAGCTCACCTGGCCCAACTTCGGGAGCACCTTGCGCGAAGAAACAGCGGGTTCTCTTCTCTGAAGAACAAAAAGAGGCTTTGAGGCTAGCTTTTGCATTAGACCCTTACCCTAATATGCCAACGATAGAATTCTTAGCGGCAGAACTGGGGCTATCAACGCGGACTATAACGAACTGGTTCCACAATCATCGAATGAGGCTAAAACAACAGGCGCCTCATGGTCTTCCAGCAGAACCGCCAGCGAGAGATCAATCTTCGGCACCTTTCGATCCTGTTCAATTCCGTTTACTTCTTAACCAGAGATTACTCGATCTGCAAAAGGAGAGAATGGGTTTGGCAGGAGTACCGCTGCCGTACCCCCCATACTTCGCCGCGAATAGTAATCTAGCAGCTTTAATCGGCCGAGGTCTATTACCTCCCGATGATCAAGTGAAAGACAGCAGCGGAGGACTAGACCTATCGATGCCGTTGAAGCGAGAGCCCGACGGCGATGACTTCGAGGACGACGACGTAGAGAGTAACCTCGGTTCCGAGGATTCCATGGATGAAGAGTCAAAGACTGAGCCGAAAGCGGCCTCGACGCCAGCGGGCAGGTCGAGTAGACGAAAGCCCGCCGCTCCACAGTGGGTGAACCCCGACTGGCAGGATGAAAAGCCCCGAAATCCCGACGAGGTGATAATTAACGGTGTGTGCGTGATGAGGAGCGATGATTACAGGAGAGAAGCGGAAGAGACTGTGAGGGTGGAGCCTTCGCCGGTGCCTCGGGACGTGTCCCCCCCTCCGCGCACGCCGCACACCCCCCACACGCCGCGGCCGCCGCACACGCCCGATGACGTCATTCCAGAAGACAAAATCAAATCGGAGACGGAAGACGACCGGTGGGAATATTAGACGCGTAACGGAGTGACTTTAATTAATCATATCAAAAACGGATTGTAATTTATTTGTGTGAAAAGTGAGGAACCAGTGCAAATATGACTGTTATTTATAGTTTAGTTTCGATTGTAAGGCCAAAGACTTTGTAAATAAATGTTTCTTAGCTTACGTGATATTCTGGCGCCCGACGACGAGTGACCTACAACTTACGATACAAAAATATTGCATTTTTGCTTTGAAAATATTTTTTTAAGGTACCCCTGATAAGGTACAAATGTTTCTCGAGTATATTTTTGTTTAAGTTAAATCTCTTTTATTTTAATTAAAGAATATTGTAAATAAACATACCAAATATGTGTCAGATATTGCCCGGTCAGCGATTGTAAATATATAGGCTAGTTCAATGTATCGCTGTATAGGTTAGATTTTGTGTTAAAAGTTAACAAAAAAGTGCAATCACTTATAGAGTTAATTATACGGTTTAAACTGTGCCCCAGTTGAAAAGTATTATTATGTTAAAAAAAACCCGTCGAGGTTTTAAAATATATAAAAATTGGTTTAAATAAGTTTATAAATTATGATTGTTTTAATTTTTATAATGTAGGTATATTTTCTATTGAAACACGACGTTGAATCGCTCAATTATGTGATTTTTTTTTGTTTATACCTAAAAGTAAATGTCATTTTTTAATGTAGCGTCAACAGACAAAAGTCTATAGTGAATTTCATAATTTGTTTTTTTATAACTATTTTATGAATGTATTATATAAAAAACGACTTTTATTTTTTAGAAAACGTACAAAGTAAAACACAAATACATTTTTATATCGATTAAGCAAAAACGATGTATTGCCTGTGGTTATAGTTTTTCTTTTATTTTAGCAATAAATTTGCTTCTAATCATATTTTTTCTTTTTTTCTTTTATTCCCTTTGTTTCTTTTTTTTTAATAGGTTAATAAGATAAAGTTGTAAATTAAAAAGGAACCATACTCCTTGCATCAACGTGTAAATAAACAATAATGTAAATATTAACAATTAAAAGTATTTATTTAAATTAGATAAAGTTTAAAAAATAGATAAGTAGCAAAAAATAGTATTCCGTGAACTATTTATGAAAACCTTTTTAGCGTTTACGGGGTTTTTTTTTTCATTACGATAATCTATAAAACGTCACTGAGCATTTAAAAAAAGTAAGTAATATACCAAAAGTATACCAAAATATTGGAAATTTCCCTAAATAACAGATCAAAAACAAGAGGGTATTCATTATTCAAAATTAAAGCTATTCTAAAGATGTATAGGAAATGTAACAAATATGTCAAAATAGATTTTAGAACCACAAATGTTTCAAACAAAATTCTGTTTTTTCTTTTTATTGACACAACTAGAAGTTGAAGTAGGTTTATATAAAAGAGTTATTAATTATAGTTATATAATTGATTTAATTTACAACTTAGGATTTTTCTGATTTAATTTTTCACCAATCTGTTAGATAGTAAAACAAATAATAATAAATCGGCAGACAAACACACACATTGTATATCCCCAAATTAAGCAATTTACGCTTGTGTCTTGGGTAATATACAACGTACCAACTCTGGGGCCGATCCCAGACACCCAGACCATGGTAAATAACGGAGAAAATACGTTTCCGAAATTTACTATACCGGGAATCGAACCCGGAACCTCTGGGTTGCAGTGAGGTAGGCCGGCAAAGGCTTAGCCCGCTCAACCACAGAGGCCGTCAAAATAATAAATAAATAAAAACATATTTTTTAAATATAATTTAATCATAGATACGAACATTTTTTTTAAAAGAAAGTTAACGCATCTAGAAAGACCAATTTTAACAAAAAGCACCCAGTATATGTAGTTCTCGTCAAATATTATATTAGCTGTAACTCATGAAAATAACGTTTCACGCTGTCTCAGAACAGGTTCTTAAAGAAGTAAACTTACTTTAACTCAATATGACGACCGCAATTCTTCTATTATTGTTCGGAGAAGAGACTCAACGACCACGATCTTTCCCGTTCCACTTGCCGGCGTTACAATCATAAACCCAAGTGGAACAGATTCGACCCACCTCTTGACATGGGTCGTCATTAGTTTAGTATCGCCACGACCACAACGACCGCGGTCACCTTGTGGAACGGCTAAGGGAGCATTTTGGGCGTTGTGAGCTACTAAGGGAACGCGCTGTATGTTACTGCAAAATAGAACTCTCAGAAATATATATTTTTTTTTATTGACAGAAACTTAAGGGTTTTTATATGCAGTTAAAAACTTAGTTACTATTGGTTAGAAAAGAACAATAGTTTTTTTAGACCAGGGTTTTGTTTGTGAACCGGTTGCTCGCAAGTATCTGGGAGTAGGTGTTTGAGACGCTATAACATTTTTACCATACTTCTTGAGTAATATCTTAATACATAAACGAAGATATACAACGATTGTGCGAGAAAACTTATTATCATACGAGTAAAGTTTTTCTTAACGACCGCACCGAATGGGAATAATGGAATCACTACCAAGCTCTTTTAGTCTTTTATCAGTATTTATTTATAAAAAATATTTTGATACACCTTGTATAACCTATATTTAAAAAGACAAATAAGAATAAAACTTGAGAGGTGTCAAGGGACACCCGGATGGAACGAAGTTCCTTTCGATTATTTACAAAAAACCTGTATACACTCAACAAAAATAATCGTCGCGACACCACACTGTTCAATGCGAAGTGTAATAGTCAATGAGTAAGTTTGAATCCTATTTACTTCAATATAAGAAACAATTTAAAAATCGAATCACATCCTGCAATTCGACTCTTGAAACAAATTTAACTTTAAACCAGATTCGCGATATTGCTCCTTATTTTAATGACATTAAGACTCTATATGTCCGCAAATGCTATCTGTACGTCAGCAACCCATGACATTTAAATAATGTACTCCAAATTAAACTCTAACTGCGTGGGCATAAAGGGTATTATGCAACTGCATTTTATCTTGGCAAGTTCAAAAAGTGTCGTTGACAACTTTTTCGTAAGAATTTTTTCCGTCTAGCCCCCATTCGTACCGCGCGATAAGGAACTACGTTCCAATTATGAAGAAAAGATACTCATTTTTGATGTCATGGCCACAGGGTTGATCTTGGTGACCTGTACCACAGGTTTCTTAATACCCTTTTGTTAGCTTCATACGTATGTTAGTATGTAACGGAATCTTTGAACATGATTTTGACCCCCATCAAAACGTCGGATTAACTCAAAATTTGGCATACTTATTAAGGCCCGATGACAATTCAATATTTTAAACAGTTTGATCCGGTATCCTTACTAGGATAATCAGGATTAGCGATAATTGCAGAGACCGTCAAGGTGAAACACCACTCTTCTATGCAATAGCTAATAGAGATGTAAATATCATAAAGCTATTGCTAAATAATCACAAAAAAATGAAAAATTAATAGTCTCGGTCTTAATGTTTGTTACTAGTTTTAGGTTTCACTGGTATACTTAAAGAGGAAATAAAAGATTATGTTATGTTTACAACAGTGCTCGTATTTAAGCAAAAAATAGGACATTTGACGAGAACTATTACCTATACACGTTTTAAAAATAAACTTTTAAAAAAGTACAGTTATAGGAAAACTTCATACATATCGATGTTATATATACAATGGTAAGTTAGATAATTAAGTTTCTTAGCGTGTAATAGTCAATAATAAAAGTTTTAGGCTGTTTGACAGTTATTTTTTTTTTTTAAATCACTTTAAACACGTTTTTTCTTGAATATTCTTTTAAAATAATTATTATTTGCTTTGTAAAGAGTGGAGCATACTTATTGAATTGTAATTTAATGAATTATAATATTGTTGAAAGGATTTCACGTGACACAGGTGATTTCTGTATACATGTTTGAAATATAGGCTATGGCCGCGGCTCCGGTCGCG
This sequence comes from Dendrolimus pini, assembly GCA_949752895.1. NCBI lineage: Eukaryota > Metazoa > Arthropoda > Insecta > Lepidoptera > Lasiocampidae > Dendrolimus > Dendrolimus pini. Next base: position 17,820,219 of record OX457143.1, read on the forward strand.
TTAATGTAAATTTGATAGGCAAATTTACATTAACGCGAAGGCGATTTTTATTTCAAACACCTATTGATAATATCCGAAACGCCATCTAGAAAAGATGGAACTATCCACGAAAACAACACATTAAAATTGCGTTGTCATTCTCGTTACCATGACGATGTAATTTTTAGTGAATTGCAATGGTGGCGCCAATTAAACGTGATCGCAGATACAGATTATTGGATAAACTTGTCTATCGCTCGGGAACATAACTTTTTTCAGTTCCCTATGTTGTTTTCAATAACGCTGATGATATGCAAAGTGTCGTGAACATCTGCTACGTATTAAAGACATGAAATCATCACATTATCAGTTAGGACAAAGGTAAAATCTAGTAAAGTAGAAAGTGTTTCAAATTTACCATCTAAACAAATAATTTAAGTATTTGACTTAAAAATTTGTCCCGTAAGAAAAAATAAGGCCTACATCGTATTTAGCTACCTCATTCAGAGAAAAGGTCGAAAAGGTCTACTCCAAAACCTCATAAAAAACATCAATTATTTTTTTTACAAACCACAGATATATTTACATTTATATCCGTTCAAAGAAACAAATTCTTTTTAAATATTAGTACCTATATATATAAGAATAATCTTTCTTCAATATCTGCAACTTTGCTCTTATGTTTCTATAAGGGTAATAATAAAAAAATTGTCATTTTATATTTCTTTAGAAGATAAACAGAAAGAGATGAATACGAATAAATATATCTACTGAATTATTATAAATTAATATAATAAAGTATTTATTTGTTTGCATATTGGTATCATCTCACCGTGATCTCTGATACTAGCTGATTTTCAAAGTTCTGGTTTAGGCAAATTTTTGAGACGTCCAAACATGGTTTGATTTTAGCTACATAATCAGAATTTGCAGAAGATTTCATACAAACGTTTAATTGAGTAAAAACAAGGTATATTAATTGAGTACACCCAGGATCTGTGGGCGTACTCAATTAATATACCTTGTTTTTTCTTACAAAATATTTTTTTTTATAAAGTGTGTCTTTAGATCATTAATATAAAACGTTTTCTACTGTAATATCCAACTTTAGATAGGCTTACGTTGTCTAAAACATTTTAACATCATCAAATAGTGTAATTCATGCAAAAATCATCTTTGTAATGTACAGATCTAAGGAAAAAAAATTATTTTCCCCGCCAATTGGTAATGCGCCTGACCGCCATTTTGGTGACGTAACCGTAGTCGAACACTCAGTACCGTTAGCATCACTGGCCGGCGAGTACGCGTACATATCGAATTGCGGATGACGTCACGTGAATGTTAATTTGACAAGGTTCCAGCACATTAGCAATTTGCGGAAATAATATGTATACGTGCTAATAACGCGAAGGCGGAATGTATGTGTGCCGTAAATAGGGCGGTGCCACCGGTGCCCAGGCACAGGGCGTAGACTCTTGGGGGCGCAAGAGTGGCCAGACCAGGCAGGACTATTATTTTTTCGGTTTGCCCCTGATAAGTTCTCGCTGCGCCCCGAGTGCTCGATTCCAACAGATACGTACCTACATGCCAGTATCATCAAAACGTCTGTTAAATTAAACAAAACACGCCCTCATTTTTTTCGGCAGCCCACGAGCGTATTTGTGTTCTAGGTCTGTAAAAAAATAGATTTTTCTTCCAAAATATTAGATAATTGGCCCACCAACACCAAGGTCCTCGCGCGTTATTTAATAAAGTAAGCCTTAATTAATTAATAATTTTAATAAATAATTATTTTAATAAAGTAAGCCTATACATAGCATTGCTCTAGCTAGAGTATCTATAATATTTAAAAAACAAGGGCGCAGCTATAGCTCGCATAGGGCGCATAAAAGGCTATTTACGGCACTATGTGTTCGTCAGACAATCTGACAGTACCGGCAACCTTGCGCGGGCTGAAGACACGTTGCATGTTGGAATACAGAATGCGAATTGTATTCAATCCAGCCCGGTGCCCACCTCAAACTGAAAGAAACATCAAAAGTATTCATCAAGAACTTGTGACGGGGACGCAGACTGCCGCCATCTTGTTTCAAATAATTTACCTAAGACTTAGCGCTGCGAAATTTTCGAGGGGTATTTGGAGTGTCAGCAAGAAAAAAACAACTTTCTGGTATAAAAACAATGATTTTCAAAAAATTTAAAGTTATTGGTTACATGCCAAATCTTAAAAATCGAGTTCTCATTGGATACTTACGTTTTTAAGCTAGTTACAGTGCATAGATAATAGGGCGGCACTTAGGTAAATCAGGCCCTGATTATACGTTATTTCTTCGAGTAGGTATTTCAAAACTGCCTGTGTCACGTGACAAATATTATACTCGAACATTTTGTATTGATTGTTATATAAACTTAAGTTGTTAGCGGCCAACGGGTAGCGTTTTGTAAATAAAACATGTACTTAGCGAAACGATTATCAACGCGTTATTGATTGTAACCATAACGGAATAGAATTAATAATTATTATATTATATACGATAAATAGCTATAATTATTATTGTTCATATCATAATAATAACGATACTGCAACCATTGTCTTCTTTCCGAACAATTTCTAAAAGTTATTAAAATTAAAAATAAAGAAATTGCTAATCATATCTGTTTTCATTCACCAAAGACATGATTCTTGATCATTTCCTATACCTTACTATTCATTCCCTAGATTAACTTTTTATAATTAGGTAAATACATACAAATTATATACATATTTTATGTATTTACTTTAACTATAAACTAGTACAGTGAAGGAAACTTATCTATTATTATGTTCTACCTATAATCCCTAAGGACTATAAGTAGAATAATGAGCCTAGCTCATCGAAAGCACTGCGTAAGGTTTCTAGAACGATCCTATGGCGATCCAGCGAGGTAACGTAGCCAGCCACGTTACCTCGCTGGATCGGTAACGTAGCCAGCCACGTTACCTCGCTGGATCGCCACACTGATCCGTTCAATTTTAACATTATTATTATTTTCTTGCGGAAATCAGAAATGAGAACATCCGTAAGAGAACGAAGGTAACCGACATAGCTCGCAAAATTAGATAGATAGATAACACTTTATTGTACACCAGTAGAAAACTTACAAACTAGTAATAATCTAATTGGGTACAAAGGGCGGTCTTATCGCTAAAAAGCGATCTCTTCCAGACAACCCGTGGCAAGAATATTCTGATTAGGAGTGGCGATTCTATATATACAAATATTCACATAAGTTATGTACATATGCAAGATATGGTGATAATATGCAACTATTTAAACATAATAAACATATAACTATATGCAATATAATATGTACTATTTTATATAACTATATATCATTATATTGCAGATAGAATTTCCTGATCAAGTTCTTAAATGTTGTTAGGGATTTTGCTTGTCTGACAGCAACAGGCAATGAATTCCAAAGTTGGACAGCCTTAACCGTGAAAGAATTATTGAAGAACGTTGTATTATGAATAGGAGTAATAAGTCTATGTTGACTGGAAGGGCGTAAATTGTGAGAGCAAGAAATAAATTCGAAGCGTTTTTTAAGGTGCTGTGTAGTATTAGGGATGTATAAAATACTATAAAGCCATGAAAGAATGTGAGTATTCCGGCGAAGACGAATTGGCAACCACTTGAGTTTTTTTCGAAATTCAGAAACGTGGTCATACTTGCGTAACTCAAATATGAACCTTATGGAAAAGTTATGGAGGCGCTCAAGTTTATTAGTTAAATCTAGATATCTGGCGTCGGCATAATCAAGTATAGGCTTTAGGTTCCGGTACGGGGGGCCCTTGCTACTAGGCAACGCAAGGGATTCATCTGCCCTCGTTTCGAAGTGGGGTGTGTTCTCCCAGGGCACACTCCAGGCACTTTATTGCGCTGGATCGACTGTTGCGTAACTATGTTCTATATCTCAGTCTTTCCATCACAAACAAAGCGCAGGGTCGACAGGGAGGAGGGGGTTTTTAGTGGGTATTGAGGTTGCTCGCCCGTGCGGCATCACTCTGAGTCTTCCACACTCCTCTGTGTCAAGCCATCGCGGACGGAGCGCAAACAAAGCATACTATTGCTAGCGTTATCGCCCCCGATGGATGCGTGCCGTTTCCTAGTGACGGCCCAGAGAGTGCGTAAATCGGTCAGCATTTTCCCTCGCCTCAAAAAAAAAAAAACAAGTATAGGCAAAAGTAGCGACTCTGCAAGCTTAATTATTAGCTATAATTATTAGCGTAATTAGCAAGTTGAAGTGGCAGTGAGTGGGCCGGTCACGTCTCTCGCAGGAGCGACAACGAGTCCTGGAGTGGAGACCACGTCTCGGCAAACGTAGCGTAGGACGCCCGCCAGCCCGGTGGACTGACGACCTGCGCAAGATCGCCGGCAGGGGCTGGATGAGGAAGACAGGAGACCGGGATATGTGGCGCGTACTTGGGGAGGCCTACGTCCAGCAGTGGACTGAAAAACCGACCCTTAGCAGCTTGGAAATCTGCACGGGGAACATGCACTACTTATGCAACTGCCTAACTAAGAAAATATTGTTACGAAAGCGGGACTCGAATCAAAATGCCGTTGGAATTACTATAGAATTTATTAGAACTATACAAACACGTATAACACAGGTACAAATATAACTGGACGCAATAAGTCCAAATGTAACGCACAATTCAATAACACGCGCAAAGTCCGTCAGTAAAATGTACACACGTCTTGCCCGTATTGTAATCGTCGCTTGACTGCCTCACCCCTCCGTTAGGGCATTCCTTTTATCCTGTACAACAATCAATATGCCTCGACGCAAAACAATAATTTCCAAGAATTAGTTCGAAACACCTGCCTAATGACTGCCATAAAACAAGCACAATAACAATAGAATGTTTTTATTAATTACAATTTTTAAACACAAAGTAAACAAAAGAAATCTAAATGCGGCAAAGGTAATAAACCAGGTTTATGGCAGGCAGATATGCAATCACTTTTTGTCGGCATGTAACAATATCATAAGGGAGTTATAATACCTGCCCAACAATATTGCCAATATGTTAAATTACAAAAAAGGTACCATAAACCTAATGTGGACAGCCCTACACATGGTCCATTCTCCGAGGTCCATGCCAGCCGAGTCTCTGGCGTAATTTTATAGAGGGTCAGTTAATAAATCGAATAAAACAAACAACAAAACTTTATTAAGAAATAACTACAGAAAGGAATAACTAGTCTACTTCTTCAATGACAGGTCCATCGCTGCCTCCCCCGTGCTTCGGTCCACTGGCACCGTGAAGTTTCTTCATCACAGAAGCACATTCCCTCATTATATCCTTCAATTTATCTTCATATTCCCGTTTCTCCGCCAAAGAATTAGTTTCCAACCAGCGTAAGACTTCATCGCAACTCTTACGAGCTCTAAGACATTCTGCTTTATTCAATTTACCTTTAGCGTCGTCTAATGCTTGCTTTACTCCAAACACATACGCTTCTAATTTATTTCGAGCAGCTACACGCTGTTTCTGGCATTCATCGTCATCTTTATACTTCTCCGCATCGGCTAACATTCGATCAATATCAGCCTGAGACAATCTCCCTTTATCATTTTTGATAACGATATTTTTACTCTTCCCCGTGCTATTTTCTTTAGCAGAAACGTTGAGAATTCCGTTTGCATCTAAATCAAAAGTCACATCTATTTGAGGGATACCTCTGGGTGCCGGTGGAATGCCAGTCAAGTCAAAGGTTCCCAGCAAATTGTTGTCTTTAGTCATAGTTCTTTCACCTTCATACACCTGTATAGTTACGGCTGGTTGGTTGTCAGAGTACGTCGTAAATGTTTGCGAATGCTTACACGGTATTTTAGCATTGCGTTCAACGATCTTTGTCATCACACCACCAGCAGTTTCAATTCCTAACGAAAGGGGTGTTACATCTACTAGCAGAACGTCTTGAATCTTTGAATGCTTGTTTCCACTCAAAATTGCGGCTTGCACAGCCGCTCCATATGCCACTGCCTCATCTGGATTTATAGATAAGTTAAGTTTCTTTCCATTAAACAAATTTTGTAATAGAGTCTGAACTTTTGGTATACGAGTCGAACCACCTACTAAGACTACCTCATGTATAGAACTCTTATCCAATTTTGCATCTTTAAGAGCTTTCTCTACCGGTTCTAAGGTTAATCTAAACAAATCAGAATTTAGCTCTTCAAAACGAGCTCTTGAAATACGAGAGAAAAAGTCTATTCCCTCGTATAACGAGTCTATTTCGATTGTAGCTTCTGTACTAGATGACAAAGTCCGTTTTGCACGCTCAGCTGCAGTTCTCAAACGACGTATCGACTTTAGATTAGACCTGAGATCTTTCTTGTGTTTTCTCTTAAATTCTTCAGCCAAAAAATTAACTAAACGACTATCGAAATCTTCACCACCGAGATGTGTATCCCCTGCTGTAGCTTTAACTTCAAATAATGATCCTTCATCAATAGTAAGAATAGACACGTCAAACGTACCTCCTCCTAGATCAAAAATTAGTACATTCTTCTCTCCTTTAAGGTTCTTATCTAAACCGTAAGCTAAAGCTGCAGCTGTGGGTTCATTTATAATTCTCAAAACGTTCAAACGTGCAATAGCACCGGCATCTTTAGTCGCTTGTCTTTGAGAATCGTTGAAATAAGCTGGTACAGTGATTACAGCATCTTTGACTGGATTACCTGTGTACGCCTCTGCAACGTCTTTCATTTTACTTAAAACCATACTGCTTATTTCTTCTGGAGCGAAACGTTTAGTCTTTCCCTTGTACTCGACCTGGATTTTTGGCTTTCCACCATCGTTTACGACCTTGAACGGCCAATGTTTGAGATCTTGTTGAATTTTAGGATCATCAAACTTACGTCCAATTAGGCGTTTAGCATCGAATATTGTATTCATAGGATTTAAAGCGACTTGGTTTTTTGCTGCATCCCCTATGAGTCGTTCATTATCTGTAAATGCGACGTAAGACGGTGTAGTGCGATTTCCTTGATCGTTGGCTATAATATCAACATTACCGTGCTGCCAGACTCCCACGCAGGAATAAGTAGTACCTAAATCGATTCCGACCGCTGGCATTTTTAAGGGATTTTATTTATATTTTTATGGCTTTTTCTTGTGACAGTAAATTTTCTTATGACAACAGAAAAAAAAGGCTTTTTATTTCACAATTACTGTAAATTCAGCCTACCTTAAATTACAACAAAATGATATCAAGCTTTTTTTTATTCCAAAAAGTATTATAAGCAAACAATAACGCAGGCTGTATCGTTTATTCAGTACGCTCGCTTTGCGAACACCGAGAAGATAGACGCGTTACAAGTAACGGTAGTAACCATATATTCAATATACTCTTTGGTAGTAACATAGTAGTTAGTTATTTATTTAGGTTTATGGCTTGGCAGCTAGGCCTTTAAGCCATATCTTAGATTATAATGTAGTTTCTTCGTTTGTATTTTATTCATTTCATTTTCTTCATGCCTATGTGCACATGCTACAGCATAGCATAACTAAACTGTAGGTTATCAGCTGGTGCCATTCAACGGAGTTCTTGTGACAACTCAAAAGGCCACATTTGACTATATAGTTCATTTCATTTCTCACAAAACGCACAATTACTACTCAAAAACTATTAATATTCTACAACTATTGTTCATTTTATTTTATTTCACCCATTTTTAGAAAATAAAACCGTACAGCACAACATCTTTCAGTTCGCGCCAAAAACTCCTCATAGTAGTTTGTGTGTCTGTGACAGTGCTGCCAGACTATAGGAAGGAGATTCGGGTTCGAGATTCTTTTGGGTAACTTTCGGGGGCAAATTAAGACGAGAGATATTTTAGAGTATTTTAATTACCATTAATTCATCCACAAACACAATTCTCATAACTACAATTATTATACCTAAGATATAATATAGTACCAGTAGTAGTAGTAGTTTACCTTAAAATCATATTGTACTAGTGAATCTTCATTCAACAATCTACTTCAATTCAATCGTTCATTTTAATAATTCAATTCATCGTTCGTTCGTTATTTATGTTATTTACCTATTATGACCCTTAAGAACAGACGAGCGTGCATGACAAGAGCTATGAATGTCAAAGAAGCAAGTGTGGTGTAAGAATAAGCCTGAATGGCGCTCTCTTGTTCGTGCCTACCCCGCAAGGAACCTGGTGTGAAGTTATGTATGTATGTACTTATTATGCCATTGAGGGGTGATGATGATGGTGAGATGATGGTTGTTTGGTTGCGGCCGTTGAGCGGTGTACGAGTCAATGAAAGAGAATTGTTTGCGACGTACACTTTTAATCACACACTCAATGTTTTATTATACAGTTCAGAAGGATTTTTGTAAGGCAAGCAATAAGCGTGAAAACTAACGTTTGTACACGAGTACGGATGTCGTGCGGTCGCGTTGAAGACGTGAGTCGGACTGTAGCCGAAATATCCCGACTGTTCGGAATCGGCGCGAAAAATTCTGGGCGCGCTGTTATAAAGCGCGCGTTGTTTTACATGCAACAGATTAATTAATATTTGTTTCGCGCTTACGTGCTTGTTTTTATGTTGGCACTAATGTCGCCACACCATTGTTGGAGTTGTAGCTGGCCCTAAAGAAAAACTTTAGTGTTCATAATTCAAATATATTGGTTACCTAGCTACAACTACAAAATAACAGTTAATATTTTGGCAGTGTCATTAAAACGTTAAAATCTCTACATGTGTTAAATGTGCAATAAAAACTATTAAAACTATTATCAAATATCTATATACAGTGACCAGTGACCTATAGTTACTAACGTAACTACCATCGCATATCCAGTCGACTAGATAGGTGAGTTAACCTATAATAGGTTTAGGGCCCCAGCACAAGGATGGAAAGTGCCACTGGGAAAATACAGATTGGTTTGTTAGAGGGCAAGTCCAACTGGGATACTTGGAAATATAAGGTCAGATGCCTGTTACGCACTGTACCCCAAGCGTTAGAGGTAGTCGAAGGCGCATTCCTACCTCCCAGTAGAGAAGCAGTTGAAGGTGGAGATGGCATTGGAACGTTTAATACCCATTTAGAACGGTATATAAAAGCCGATGCGACCGCGCTTCTGATTCTAACGACCAATATGCACGAAGAAACACTAAGGAAAGTAATGAGATTTACGAAAGCTAGAGAGGTATGGCTTGAATTACACAGATTGTTTGATGGAACTGATGAGGATAAAGCATACAATTTATGTATGAGCTTTTTCAGTCATAAGAAAGATCAGGGAGATGACATAGCCACACACATGTCTAAATTGAAAAATATTTGGACCCAGCTGAATATTGAGTTAAAGAAGGACAACAATAGGGAGTTACCTGAGTTACTATTAATATGTAAAATTCTGGATACTCTTGCGGAATCTTTCTTTCCTTTTAAAAGCAGTTGGCTAATACAACCGAAAGCTGATCGAACCATTGAAAATCTGACAAGCCATCTTTGCGCTTTTGAGAGGGCACTCAAAGTTAAAAGCGACACTAATCAAGAGGCGCTAGTTGTAAATAAGACTCTGCAGAATAAAAAGCCAAAAGCGAAGAAGTGTCACTATTGTTCTCAGAAAGGACATTGGGTAAGAGACTGCCCTAAGTGGATAGGTGACGGGAGACCACCGAAGCCTTCACAAAGTGGAACAAACACTTCACCACAAGTTCAGAACATAACATTGATGGTTGTCAACACATGTTCATCTGAAAGGCTTTCAGATAGGGACAATTGGTTTGTTGACAATGGAGCAACGGTACACATCACAAACAGGAGTGACATTTTTCAAGATTTTGCCGATTTTGATTTGAACCACACAGTGACCAAGCAGACGGCACTACCATTCCAGCAAAAGGGAAAGGATCGGTGGTAGTCGAATCAAGAATCAATTGCAGTAAAGAAATAATGACACTTGATAATGTATGGTACGTGCCATCACTGAAGAGAAACTTGTTTTCGGCTTTAGCTGCACAAGACAAAATTCCAAACAGCATGTTTTTTTTTTTTTTGAGGCGAGGGAAAATGCTAACCGATTTACGCACTTTCAGGGCCGTCACTAGGAAACGGCGCGCATCCACCGGGGGCGATAACGCTAGCAATAGTATGCTTTGTTTGCGCTTCGTCCGCGATGGCTTGACACTGAGGAGTGTGGAAGACTCAGAGCGATGCCGCACGGGCGAGCAACCTCAATACCCACTAAAAACCCCCTCCTCCCGTCGACCCTGCGCTTTTGTTGTGAAGGAAAGACTGAGATATAGAACATAGTTACGCAACAGTCGATCCAGCGCAATAAAGTGCTTGGAGTGTGCCCTGGGAGAACACACCCCACTTCGAAACGGGGGGGGCAGATGAATCCCTTGCGTTGCCTAGTAGCAAGGGGCCCCTCGTACCGGAACCTAACTCAGGGAGGGAAGTAATGCGCGTACCTGCCTCTCCGGGTGCCAGCTAAAGGCCGGCGACCTCGGGTGGAGACATTAGCACGCGCTGCAGGACTTCGCTCCCTGTCCCTTTCTGCGGCCTCTTTGAGAGACATTACTGCCTCACAGAAAGTAACCGCAGACTCCCAGCGGTCGTCGCTGTGCAACATGGCCGTTACCAAGTCGCCAAGCGATCGGACGGCTCCTACGTGTGTCTCGAGCTCGAAACGCTGAGGCGTCCATGCAGCGCACTCAACAAGCGTGTGTAACGCCGTATCGGGTGCGCCGCATTGGCGGCAGTCCGGGGAAGGCAAGCAGCCCACAATGCGAAACAGATACTGATCGAAACAACCGTGTCCGGTCAGTATCTGAGTCGTCCTGAAGGTCAGGGTTCCGCTGGTGCGGGTCACCCATCTCTCCAGCTGCGGCCTGATTGCATCTACCGTATAGCCGCCGGCCACAGAGTGCTCGAGGTCACGAGACCAGGCGACGAGGCAGCAAGCGGTTTCCCGTTTCCTGACCGTCTCTAATTCGACTTGACAGAAGGTCAGTCCTCTAGCTAGGGCATCCTGCCGGGTGCGACGAACTCTGGACAGGACGTCTGCCTGGAGATGCCAGGGCAGCTCGCCTGCCAAGAGAGTCGCCGCCGACCACGACACTGTGCGGTACCCCCGTATGGTCCTCACGGCCAGAACCCGCTGCGCGCGGTGCAGCAGGGTTCGGTTGTGGCGGTGAAGCGAATCGGACCAGACGGGCGCACCGTAGAGCGCCATACTCCTCAGGATGCCGGAATAAAGCTTCCGCGTCGCACCCCCCGGCCCCCCCACGTTAGGAAGAAGCCTGGAGAGTGCGCCCGCGGAATTCACAAGTTTGGGAACTAGCTGCTCAAAGTGCGCTTTGAACAGCCATTTCCCGTCGAGAACTAGCCCAAGATATTTCATCGTGGGCCCTACTCTAATCGCCACCCCCTGAACTGTAACGGACAAGTCCGGGGGAGGATTCCGGAATTTCCTATGGAACATGACGGCCTCCGTTTTCGCGGGGGAGACCTTCAAGCCCAGCCTAGCTATTCGATCTATGACGATCGCCAACCCGTCGTTGGCGACGTCCACGGATTCCGCAAAGGACGCGGCGCGTGCCGTGAGTAGGGTGTCGTCCGCAAAGCAGATCAGCCCTACCCCGGGCCGGACCGTCACCCGAAGGATCCAGTCATAGCCTACGTTCCAAAGGATCGGCCCGAGGACCGACCCCTGTGGAACGCCGCACGCGACACGTCGCCGACCTAACACGTGATTGGCGGACTCACCGCCCTCCCAAAGGATATGCCGATCTCGCAGGTACTCGCCCAACAGCCTCGTGAGGTACGGGGGGACTCCATGCGCGCGGAGCCCTTCCCTGATCGTCTCATGAGGGAGGCTGTTAAAGGCGTTCGCTATGTCTAGCGACACTGCAAGAACGACGTCCTTCGCTTGGACGGCTTCGTCCGTCAACGCTCGCAGTGTCTCGAAGGCGTCCATCGTGGAGCGCCTCCGCCGAAACCCGAACTGCGTATCTGATAGCCCCGGCTCCACAGTGTCTAGATGCTTCACAAGCCGCTCCGCCAAGATCCTCTCGAAGACCTTGGCGACCTCGTTCAGCAGCACTATGGGCCTGAAGGCGGACGGATCGTTGGGAGGCCGACCTCCCTTGGGAATTAGGCACAAACGCCCCTCTTTCCATTGCGACGGGAACCTACCTGCGCGAATAAAGGCTTCGAAGAGGTCCCGCAGCTGGCTGCGTAGGTGTTTTGCAGCCAGGAAGAGGAGTCGACCTGGAACCCCGTCGGGTCCCGGTGCCGTCTTCCTGCCCCGGAGCCGGTCCAGGGCGACGTCTAGCTCCCCCTCGGAGATGGAGTGAGGCTCCTCGTCCGTGGGGGTGTCGGGAATGGGTGGACCCATACTGGGGGGAGTGAAGATCCCCGGTTCCGGGAAGAGCCCATCGATAACCGACCGGAGCACCTCGGGTTCGAGCGTTTCCGTGACCGTGGATGTGCAAGGCCGCAACTTGTTGCGGGCCCCACGGTACGGGCGCCCCCAAGGGTCCCGATCGAGCGTCTCGAGGAGCTCGGCCCGAGCCCGGGCTTTCGATCGCAATATTGCAATCGAAAGGGCCTTTCTGGCCTCTCTAAACTCGCCCACGAGTCCATTTTCCGCGACGAAGTCCGGAGGACGGCGCGCCCTGCAGCGTTTGAGCCTGTGGCTGATGGTGCGAACTGCCTTTCGCATCTCGCCCAGCTCCTCGGTCCACCAGTGGACCGATTGCTTGCACGGAGGCTGCCGCTTGGAGACGCGTGGCATCGCAGCGTCGCAAACCCTCGTCAGGGTCTTGCGCATGTGCTCTGCCTGCGTATCCAGATTCGCTAAGTCGGCTGGGTAGGCCCAGCTTTCCGAGAGTGCCCGCTCCTCGGCCTGCTGCGGATCGAGCTTGGTAAGGGCCCAACGCTGGAGGAGAGGGGGGCGACGGTGAACAGGGCTCGGACCGGAGGAGGGGGTCGTGAGCTCAAATCTGATGTACCGATGATCAGAGAGCGACTCCACCTCCTCCAGCACCCTCCATCCGGTCACTCTGCGGGCGGCCGCATGAGTGGCGAATGACAGGTCGATGATCGATCCACCCCGCGCGCGCACGCAGGTCTGGACCGACCCCTGGTTCAATATGGTTAGGCCGGCTTGAAGAGCCCAATCCTCGACCGCCCGACCCCTAGAGTTCGTGAAAACGTTTCCCCAGGAGAGGTGCTTTGCATTAAAGTCGCCCATCACGAAAATCGTTTTAGGCGACAGATGAGTGGCGAATGACAGGTCGATGATCGATCCACCCCGCGCGCGCACGCAGGTCTGGACCGACCCCTGGTTCAATATGGTTAGGCCGGCTTGAAGAGCCCAATCCTCGACCGCCCGACCCCTAGAGTTCGTGAAAACGTTTCCCCAGGAGAGGTGCTTTGCATTAAAGTCGCCCATCACGAAAATCGTTTTAGGCGACAGTCTGCGTACGGCAGCCCCGATGGCGTCCAAGTGAAGCTCGAACTCCGCCAGGGGGCGGTTGGGCGAGAAGTAAACGCCTATGACGACGATACTCCCGCTCTCCGCCACAGCATAGCCCTTTCCTCTTTCGAGACACGTAAGTGGTGTGCCGGACCCGGCTCTGGCCACCACCGCTACCATGTCGTCGAGATCGCCCACCCAATTACCGGAAGGAGGAACGTAATAAGGTTCGCTTATTACGGCCAAGTTTGCTTGCCACTCCGCCATCGCCTGCAGGCACAAGTCCTGAGCGGTGGGGGAGTGGTTGACGTTGGCTTGGAAAAACGTTGTTACGGGCGTACTAGGCATTGGAGGTGTCCATTACCTGTACTCCCGATTTGCCGTTGCGAGGTTTCGCCCGCGAGTGGACGAATTTGCCCTTTACGTAGGGAGGTTGGCAGAACCTCGCTAACGTGGGGTGGGCAGCGTTCAGTCCCCCCGCCGCGCACGCCGCGCAGTGGGGGTTCCGTGCCGTGCAGTCCGGCATCTTGTGTCCGCTCTTACCGCAGCGGAGACACAAGTTAGTCCGGTCCGGGCACGTATCCGGACAGGTCTGAGTGCCATGACCGACGTTGAAACATCTGTAACAACGTATCGGTCTGGCTTCCAGTGCCTCTACCCTCGCCGAGGTGAAGCCAACCAGAAGGTAGCCCAACCCGACGATGGTTTTGGCAGCAGCGACGGGGCACAACACGTATGATGCGCCTAATCCGCCCGGTCCTGCACCGATGTGCTTCGTGAGCACGTCGTCGCGCCGGCAGTTGCCTGCGCGCGCGATCGCGTCACGAAGCCCATCGACCGTGACTGATTCGTCCAGCCCAGTGACGTAAAGCTCCCCACGCTTTACGGGGCGGACGACCTCAGCCATCCCTACTAGGGCTCCGCGCAGAGCTTCGGCGACGCGGTCCGCCTTGGCCGCGCTCTCGGGTCCCGGCTGGAACTCGAGGAGACGCGCGCCCTGGCGGTCCGCACCACCTTCAGCCCCTCGCGGAGGCCCATGGCCGTGATGTCGACCACCGTCGAGGCCTTCGCGAAGACCTCGCGATAGCCGACACCGTTCGCGGCCGCTACCGGCAGCAGTTTAATAATAACTGCGGCCGACTTCGGCTCGCGGAAAACGACGGCAGGCTTCGCAGCCTGCTTCCGCGGTTGCTGCCTCCACCCCGTCGGTGGGGCAACAGCTTGCGCCTGGGGGGGGGGGGGTAGGGGGCCCGTTGGCCCCCGCCCCCTTACCCTTTTTCCGTCTGACGACCGTGGACCACGCCCCCCCCTCGGGAACGGGGGCGGGGGCGGGGGCCACGGGCGCCGCCGGTGGCGCGACGTTTGTGGCGACGCGGGCGCGGGCGACGGGCGCCACGACCACCGGTGTCGCGGCCGCGGGTGCCACCCGCTGCCTGGGAGCCGGCACCACAGGCACGGGCGTCGAAGCGAAGGCCGCCGAAGCCGCAGCGGCGGCGCGCGCCGCTGCTTCCTTAGCGTTCGCTTTACGCCCCCCCTGTGCTTCTTCTTTTGGGGGGCCGGTGGCAGTGGGGAGGGTGCCACCCCGACGGCCGGGGCCGCCACCACCTCCATCGGGACCGGGGTACTCGCTTCCCCCAGACCCCGCCGGACGGCGGCGACAGCCGTGGCCGGTTTTGGCCTTCCGGTGGCCTCAGCGACGGACGCGCGAGGAGTCGGTCTGGGCGCCGGGGCCTTGCCTCGGTCGGCCGCAAGCAACGGACGGAGGGTCGGCGCGGGGTTCAGCCTATCCTCGATCTTCAACCTCAACAGAGTGCAAGTTGATAGTAAATGGAAAAACATGCCTTGTTGGACACAGAAAATATAATGGAGGATTATATAAGCTTGATCTGAAAGCAATAATCCCAGCCAACCATATTCAAGTGAATGTAGTAACGTCACAGGAAGACCTATTGCAGATTTATCACGAGAGGTTTGGACATCAGAACCCAAGACATGTCAGAAGCCTCGTGAAGCGGGAGTTAGGTATAGACATACCTTACGATGGTCTCAAATGTGAAGGCTGCATATATGGCAAGGCACATCGTCTGAAGTTCGGTAAGAAAGAAAGAGCAACAAGAGTAGGTGAACTGATTCATACAGATGTGTGCGGTCCTTTCGAAGAGAGCTTCTCTAAATTCAGATACTTTGTATTATTCAAAGATGACTACTCCAGTTATCGGCACGTGTATTTTATTCGACAGAAATCAGATGTCAAAGACATGCTACTTCGTTTCATAGCTGAAACAAAAACAGCTGGTTATACAATCCGAACCATTGTCTCAGATAATGGAGGCGAATTTGACAATAAGAATTTCCGCGATATTCTACACAAGCATGGGATCATACAAAGATTGACAATGCCGTATACGCCTGAACAGAACGGTGTAAGCGAGCGTGAAAATAGAACTCTAGTAGAAGCTGCAAGATCAATGATGCATTCGCATGTGGAGTTGCCACAAATGCTTTGGGCAGAATTGATCAATACCGCAACATATATACTCAATCGAACAGGTCCTTCAAGAGTAGAGGATAAGGTCCCCTTTGAGCTATGGTATGGAAAGAAACCGAAGATAAGTCACCTAAGAATCATAGGAAGTGAATGCTACTTTCATGTACCGAAGCAGAAAAGAAAGAAGTTAAGCAAGAAAGCTGTAAAAGGCATACTCATTGGATACGAAAACGATGATGGCTATCGTATATGGGATGGTCATCAGACACAAAGATCAAGGGATGTTACATTTCAAGGAGAAGTTGAATTAAGAATTTCAACAGGCATCAACGAAGATCAACCAAGTGAGGAGTCAAGGCAGTTACAGCAGCTTAATCAAGATCAAAACCATGATCTAGAGGGAGTAGAAAATGAAGATCATGATTTTGTAGTTCAAGGTCCTTCTTCAGAGGGAGATGTGGATGATTTCCCTGACAGGACTCAAGATTCAGTGCATAGTCATCTAGAGGTAGACAGAGAGAGACCAGACCATAGTGATAGACAAGACGACTTTTACGATGCTGAAGATGATGGTCATGAGCAACTGATAGACATCCAAGAGCCGAGATATTTGTTAAGGGACAGAGATACTCTGAGATGCCCTGAGAGATATAGTGACTATGTGTGCTCTGTAGAGTCTTTCCCTGAAACTTATAATGACGCACTAAAAGCTAAAGACCACAAAAGCTGGTTGAAGGCAATGGAAAGTGAAATACATTCCCTAAAAGCAAATGATGTATGGTCGTTAACTGAACTACCACCTAATAGAAAGGCACTACCTAGCAAGTGGGTCTTCAGAATTAAGAGAAATCCTGATGGCTCTATTGAAAAATATAAAGCACGCCTAGTGGTGAAGGGGTTCAAGCAGCGAAAAGGCATTGATTACGACCAAACTTTCAGTCCAGTAGCAAGACTAGGTACAATACGGGCGTTACTAAGTGTAGCAGCTAAAGAAAAATTGGTACTAACACAATTTGACGTATGTACAGCATTCTTGAATGGCAAACTAACAGAGGAAATCTACATGAAACAACCAGACGGCTTTGACGACGGATCCCAGAGAGTATGGAAACTCAAAAGAAGCCTGTATGGTTTGAAACAAGCTCCCAGATGTTGGAACTCCTGTTTTGCCGAAACGCTACTAGATATGAACTTTAAACAAAGTGATGCAGACTCTTGTTTGTTCCTTAGGAAGAAGAAAAATGAGAAAATTTTGATAACCTTGTATGTTGACGATGGCCTAGTGGCTGGAACAAATGCAAAAGTGGTTAATAAGTTTCTAGACGACTTAAGGAAGAAATTAAAGATCACTTCTAAGCCTGCATCATATTATCTTGGATTGTAGATCCATCGAGATGAGGATGGTTCTATAACCATCAAACAAGAAGCTTATACAAAAAGGATTTTAGAGCATTTTCACATGGCGGAATGCAATCCAATTTCCACGCCAATTCAAAAGGAGTCGGTGACATCTACTGTTCAGTCAGGGGAAGTGGATTCGGAAAAGAAAGCATTTCCGTACAGAGAAGCTGTAGGTGCTTTAGCCTATTTGATGGTAGGCACACGTCCAGATATCGCATATGCTGTTGGCGTAGCATCTAGGAAGCTAGAAAATCCTAATAATTCAGATTGGCAGATGGTGAAGAAGATTTTCAGATACCTAAAAGGTACAGCATCTTTGGGTATTAAGTACAAATCGAGCCATGCCACATGTACATCCATAGATGGATATAGCGATGCTGATCATGGTGGGGATCAACATACAGGACGCTCAACCAGTGGCGTAGTATGCATGTATGCTGGAGGAGCGATTACATGGCTAAGTCAAAGACAAGCGTCAGTCGCTATTTCAACTACAGAGGCAGAAATTGTTGCTGCGAGTGAAGCCACAAGAGAACTCATTTGGCTGCAAAGGATTTACAGTCATTTAACGGAGCTCAATAATGTTCCATCACTCAAAGTTGACAATGAAGCTGCGATTCGTCTTGCCCACAACCCGGAGTTTCATAAAAGGACAAAGCACATTAGAATTAGACATTTCTTTGTGCGCGAGAAGGTTCTTAATGGAGAAGTGAGTGTGACGAGAATAGGCACCACCAATCAAGTGGCAGATATATTTACAAAACCAGTGCCTAGACCCAGACTTGTCCAACTATGCGCAGCGCTAGGACTAGTCAGGAGTCTTTAAAACATTTCAATGAGGGGAAGTGTTGGAGTTGTAGCTGGCCCTAAAGAAAAACTTTAGTGTTCATAATTCAAATATATTGGTTACCTAGCTACAACTACAAAATAACAGTTAATATTTTGGCAGTGTCATTAAAACGTTAAAATCTCTACATGTGTTAAATGTGCAATAAAAACTATTAAAACTATTATCAAATATCTATATACAGTGACCAGTGACCTATAGTTACTAACGTAACTACCATCGCATATCCAGTCGACTAGATAGGTGAGTTAACCTATAATAACCATCTCTACTCGTATATGTCATCGTATCTGTGGTATATCTATGACATCTTATATCCGGTCCACAGAGTACTTTATATATACTGGTAATCCGGTCTATGGACGTTCCTTAGCAACCGATGTATTATAATTATTATGTCATTAACTGTAAAATATGTAACGCCAATTTTGTTAATAAAAACCTTTTAATGCAAGGTTTTGTCTTTAACAATGTTATTAACAAAATAGTTATAAGTATTTGCGAATATTAAAGAAAAGAAAATGGAAAAGTATTTAAAACCCGATCGTTTAGATATCGATCCATCAAGCTCGTCGGCGTCTAAGGAATGGGAACATTGGAAACGAACATTTGAAAATTTTCTTAAGGCTTCCGAATCAACTACTGAGCAAGTACAAAAGTGCAAATTAGACTTACTTATAAATCATGTTTCGTCAAATATATATACGTACATTACTGAATGTACTGATTATTCGCAAGCTATGAACATACTTAGTAAATTATTTACAAAACCTAAAAACATTATCTATGCGAGATATGCACTTGCTACTAGAAAACAACAAGGTGAAGAGTCTCTCGATACATTCTTACAATCACTGAAACAGCTCTCAAAAGACTGTGACTTCAAAAGTGTTGACGCCAATACAAACAGAGATGACTATATAAGGGACGCGTTTATTAGTGGTATAAGATCAAGCAAAATTAGACAACGGCTTCTCGAAAATCTAAGCCTCACTCTTGACGAAGCCTATGATAAAGCTCTTTCTCTATAAATGGCTGAAGTGAACTGTCAGGGATATAATTCTAGCAATTTGAACGCTGTGCCAGATACATCAGGCGTCACAGATTCTAACATCAGCCAAAATACTTTAGCAGCTACTCCCCTAAACTTCTCAAGGAAAAAGAGTTGTTTCTTTTGTGGTGACAAAATCCACCCACGAATAAATTGCCCAGCTAAAGATATTATGTGTCAATTATGTAACAAAAAGGGTCATCTTGCAAATGTCTGTCGAAGCAAGAATATGACGGCTAATGCTACCTTCGTCTCTGACGAAAGCTGTTCTGCATCGTATGTAGTGGCTGCGTCCCCAATATCTCTAAAAAAAGGCAACAGTTTCCGCCATTATAAAGGGATTGCGAGCGGAAGCTTTGATAGATACCGGAAGCTCCATTAGCTTTATTAACGAGAACTTCTTCAAATTAACTGGCTTTAAAAAATTTCCTTGCCATCAAACTATAACCATGGCAAGTACAAGCTTTTCATCTCAAGTCGAAGGTCAAACTATTGTGTCCGCACAGATTGAAAATCATAATTATAAAAATCTTACTTTGTTAATTGTCAAGGACTGCTGCTGACCTCATCATTGGGCATGATATTTTGCAAAAGCATTCTTCTTTAGAATTTTCATTTGGAGGACCTAAAGAAACAATGAAGGTCTGTAATGTAGCAGCAGCATCGGTGCCTGCTGTCCCACTATTTGCGAGTGTCAGTTCTGATTGCAAACCGATCGCCATGAAATCACGCCGACATAGTGAAGAGGACAATCAGTTTATTCATTCCGAAATAAGAAAACTCTTGAGTGCTGGAATTATCGAATAGAGCTCCTCTCCATGGCAAGCCCAGGTCCTGATTACAAAGAGCTCGAATCATAAAAAACGCCTAGTTATAGATTATTCACAAACAATAAACAGGTATACTCAGTTGGATGCCTATCCGCTACCCAATATTGAAGAAATAGTTTCAAAGATATCTAAATACTCTATTTTTAGTACTATAGATTTGCAAAGTGCCTATCATCAAATTCCTATATTGCCAGAAGAGAAGAAATATACAACATTTGAGGCAGCTGGAAACCTCTATCAATTTTGTAGGATACCATTCGGAGTAACGAATGGAGTATCAAGCTTCCAACGAACTATTGATTGGATTATCCGTAAAGAAGAACTGAAGGGCACACTAGCTTATCTCGATGATATTACCGTCTGTGGAGAGACAAGAGCCGAACATGATGAAAATTTACAAAGATTTATGACAGCAGCCCGAAAGTACGGCCTTTCACTTAATAATGACAAAAGTAAATTCGGTCTTAACTCTATCAACATTCTCGGATACACCATTAAAAATCACACTATAAAACCTGACGCTGATCGACTTCGTCCTCTTTTACAGCTACCACCACCAGACGATTTACAGTCGTTGCGTAGGGTTATTGGAATGTTTGCTCATTACAGTAGATGGATACCGAATTTTTCTGAGAGAATTCATGGTCTTTCAAACACAAAAATATTTCCATTGACACAAGATTTAGTTCAATCTTTCGAAGAACTGAAATCTGACATCGCAAAATCATCAATATACGCTATAAATAACGATATACCATTTGTCGTTGAAACCGATGCTTCAGAGCATTCCATTGCTGCTACATTGTCACAGAATAATCGTCCGATAGCGTTTTTTTTCTCGTTGCTTAAATCATAGCGAGCAAAATCATTCTGCAATTGAAAAAGAGGCATATGCTATTGTGGAATCACTGAAAAGATGGCGACATTTTCTCATAGGTAGACATTTTAAATTAATTACGGATGAAAGGTCGGTTTCATTCATGTTCGACAACAAGAAAACAAGTAAAGTTAAGAATGAGAAAATACAAAGATGGCGCCTTGAGCTTGCACCATTTAAATATGACATCGTGTACCGTCCTGGTAAACAGAACAATGTAGCCGACGCATTATCGCGCGTATGTGAAAACATGCTAACGCGAGACCAAAGATTAAAATCTCTACATGAATCCTTATGTCATCCAGGAGTAACGAGAATGATCCACTGGCTAAGGTCAAAAAATTTTGCTTATTCGATAGACGAAGTTAGAAGCATGACCAATTCATGTCGTCACTGCGCAGAGATCAAACCACGATTTATTAAATCATCGACTCCTGGACCACATATTATAAAGGCAACCTCACCATTCGAAAGGCTAAGTGTTGATTTTAAGGGACCCTTACCCTCAAACACTAAAAATAGATATATACTAACAGTTATTGATGAATTCTCTCGATTTCCTTTTGCGTTTGCGTGTCATGATATGACATCAAACACCTTGATGAGCTATTCATGCTTTTTGGTATGCCAGCATATATGCACTCGGATAGAGGCACGTGCTTCCTTTCGAATGAAATAAAAGAATTTCTATTTAAGCGTGGTATTGCTACAAGTAGAACTACACCATACAACCCCCAAGGTAATGGACAAGTAGAAAGATTGAATTCTACACTTTGGAGAACAGTACAATTAGCCTTAAAAACTAGAGGCCTATCCACTGAAAATTGGGAGATCGTTTTTCCACATGCATTGCACTCCATACGTTCCCTACTATGTACAGCTACAAACTGCACACCACACGAGAGAATGTTCATACATCAAAGAAGATCGACTAATGGAAATACAATCCCAAGTTGGCTGCTCAACTCAAATCAGGCCCTAATTAAAAAGTTTAACCGTGCAAACAAATACCAAGCCCTGGTGGAGGAAGTAGAACTATTGCATGTTAATCCAGACTATTCTTACGTTCGAATGCCCGACGGTAGAGAAACAACAGTATCTAATAGACACCTAGCTCCATTAGGTGTACACGACGAATCCATGGAGAATTTTGTACCTACACATATAGATTTGTCAAACCTTGAAGAAACTTCTCCGGAAGTGCCTCCACTTGAGTCTGATGCACTCGATACCACTGAACGGGACTTAGGACTTCCAGAAGTTGAGACCTCTACAAGAGACCCTCAGAAAGTGGAACCACATAATCAAGACTCTTCTGGATCTTTACGAAGGACGTCTAGAGAGCGCCGACCACCCAGTTATCTGAGTGACTACGTCACATCTTATATCCGGTCTATGGACGTTCCTTAGCTACCGATGTATTATAATTATTATGTCATATTAACTGTAAAATATGTAACGCCAATTTTGTTAATAAAAACCTTTTAATGCAAGGTTTTGTCTTTAACAGTATCCTATAGGCTACGTTCCATTAGACTCACAACGACCACATTCACAATCGCGATTTATCCCGTTTGTGTGTGTTTGCCATGTATTTGCCGGCGTCACAATCGTAACAATACAACTGGAACGGTTATTCGACCAACCTATTGTCACGGGTCGTTGTGAGCACTTTTCGCTTACGGAAAATAATAACGTCATTAGTGAATTTCGCCACGACAGATTTTTTATTCCTCCTTTATTATATTATATTATTTATTATATTAATAACTATATTTCCGTCATTGTGGTTTTACAACAAAAGAGGATATAAATAAAACAAGTACCAAGTCTTGTAAGCAATTTGTTTTAATCGAAATTTTATAAGTCCGGAGACTTGAAATTTTAAAATGAACCAAGAAATGCATCTATAATAAATAAGTATGTATGTAATAATAAGTATACGTTTTGTGTAAAACGTATACTTATTATTACATACATAATATTCTACTAAAAAGTATGTACGACATACATACTTTTTAGTAGAATTATTCGCCACAAAGGCAGGCAAAGGAATCTTAGTCCATACAGCCAAGTCTGATGTATAAATCTTCGTATCGTAGGGCAGTTGTAGGCTACAACAGACGCCATTCAACGGAGTTCTTGTGAAAACTCGAAAGGCCACATTTGACTATACAGTTCAAATTTCTCACAAAAACACTTAATATTACTCAATATCCTATAACTATTGTTCATTTTAGAGTATTTTTACACATTTTTAGAAAATAAAACTGCACAGCACACCGTCGCCTTTCAGCTCCCGCTAAAAACTCCCATGCCATAAGCCATTAATCACTAATCAGTGACAAGTCAAGTATTGATGTGCCAAGAAGAGTTTTTGGCGGGAACTGAAAGGGGACGTTGTGCTATGCAGTTTTATTTTCTAATGTTTACACATTTGTTTACAAATACTCTAAAATGAACAACGGTTGTTTACAAATACTCTAAAATGAACAACAGTTGTAGGATATTGATAGTTTTTGAGTAATAATTATATGTTTTTGTAAGAAATGTGAACTGTATAGTCAAATGTGACCTTTCGAGTTTTCACAAGCACTCCGTTGAATGGCGTCGGTTGTTGCCTACAATACAACTGCGCTACTATACGAAGATTTATACATCAGACTTGGCTATATGGACTAAGATTCTTTTGCCTGCCTTTGTGGCGAATAAATAAACAAACAACAAATATTAAAGCACTGTTGCCAGATCCCCGAATTTGCAGGGAGCCCCCGATTCCCTGCAAATTTTTTGACGTCTGGGGGGAGATTCGGGGGTAAAGATTCTTTGGGGGTATTATTACTTTATCTTAGAATTATACTCTACTAGTGAATCATACTCCAATTCACTTTTAATAATCCAATTCATTCGTTCGTTCATTTACGTTATTTATTTATTATGCCGTCTCTACTCGTATGCGTCGTATCCCATAGGCTACTTTCCGTTAGAGACTGACAATGATCACGTTCACAACTCCGGTTTTTCCCGTTTCACTTATTTGCTGGCGTCACAATCGTAAACTCAAGTGGAATGGTTATTTAACGCAACTATTGACACGGGTCGTTGTGAGCGCCCCGTGAGGGAAAAAGGGCGTTTTCGCTACGACGGTGGTTTTGCTTTTTTCTTTCTCCTTTAAAATAAGTAAAAACTATTTTGGGGATTTTTCTCAAAAAGCTTAATTTTGGGGTTTTTGAAAAAAATTGGGGATTAATTGACATGGTCATCTGGCAACGCTGCTTTGAAGTGACAGAGGAGTTTTTGGCGGGAACAGAAAGGAGACAATAACGGGCCTACAACTCCGTTTAACAAAGTTAAAGCCCGCGTTGCATATTTGACAGGTTAGTTTTAGGGTTGCCATAACATCAAAACTATCTTTATTTTCTGGTTTTGCTATTAGTGTAGACTTTTAATTTTTCCTTTTTTTTATTTAAGATTGAATAATAAAGGATATATAATAATAATATAATAAATAAATTTCATCCTTGGAAAATAATTTATGTTTATGTAATTTAATTTATCATAACTGTTTTAAGTATTTAAACTGATTAAAATAGAATTAATGATTTATGAAAGTAAGTTTTAGTTTAAAAATATTCACTCAGCATTTTCCGCTACATGTGGTCTTTGGAAGCGTGAGGGGTCAAACTGGCAACATTAAATACGCCACCCGTTGCGCGCACTCTACTAGGAGTTTTTGGCGGGAACTGAAAGGATATGTTGTGCTGTGCAGTTTTATTTTCTAAAAATGTGTAAAATTACTCTAAAATGAACAGTAGTTGCAGGATATTGATAGTTTTTGAGTAGGAATTATGTGTTTTTGTGAGAAATGTGAACTGTATAGTCAGATGTGGCCTAATGGCCTTTCGAGTTTTCACAAGAACTCCATTGAATGGCGTCGGTTGTAGCCTGCAATACAACTGCGCTCTATACGAAGACCTAATAAACACATCAGAATTGGCTGTATGGACTAAGATTCTTTGCCTGCCTTTGTGGCGAATAAATAAACAACAACCTACTCAATTATGTTTTCAAGTGCCTATTTTATTTGATATTATTGTTTCGTTTTTTATTTTCATTTTCCAAAAATTAAAAATACTAAATATAAAGAATTAAAAGACATTGTTTTCATTCATTAATTGACACAAATAACTAAAAAATACTAGTGTTAACAAGAAACTGTAATCTTTGACTAAATTGTAAACATAACCTTCATATCGTGTGGTATTAGATTTGTTAATAGTTATCAAAGAGAATACTACTACTACGTTATAATCGTTAGTTCTAAGATAACAACTTAGTAAAGGAGTTTTAAAATACATGCACATATACAGAATAAACAGTAAAAATGAGGTATGCGCAGTTGGTTGTTGGTCCAGCGGGAAGTGGTAAGGTAAAATCCCAAAACAACGAATATTTTTTCTTTAATTAGGTACCTTAATTTCTTGCTTCATGTTCTTGACATTTAATCCATAACGTCAGATGCATGGAGGATAGATTGAGACCTGGCGTACAGTCTTCATGTTAAGAATGTTTCTAAATTGGAGCCAAAACTTTAGCATCTGCAAAGAACTCGACATATTTTAATCAATCTCTTAGTGGAAAGAGTAAAGTTAGCAGCACTGTAGGTTGAACTTTTGCTTAGTGGTTACCGAATTTTAAGTAGTGATGGGGTAGAGGGAGGAGGGGAGCGGAGTACAGTCTACCCTAGTCATGGGAAAAATCACTCACCAAGAAGAAAAGAGTCATATATATCTTTTTGATACAAAGATATATATCACTCTTTTATATCTAACTCTTTATCTTTACAGTGAATAGTGTCAAGTGTCAATTGCAGACAAGAACTATAACTAATTGAAGAAGAATTGAAGTAAAACATAAAAGTCGCACAGACTTTTAGTAATTTTCAAAATATAGTCATTTTTATGTTTTACTTTGCACCGACTTCGAGATGTTTTAGTTAATTTATATTAATAATAATACATAGCTTTAGAAATAAGTTATTTTATACTTTTTAGTCTTTGAAGTCGGTTTTTTTAAACAAAGTTTTTTTTTTTTATTTGTTACTTTTTAGTGCCTAGCTATGTATGGGTAGACCTAAGAAAGGTACCGCTTCTTAAAAACTATAGGTCCCAAGAAACGGGAACATAAAAATATTCGTAAAATGTAAACTACTGGGCCAAACTATGTTAAATTTTTAGGGGACCAAATGGCAACTAGTCCGCGTCAAACAAAAAAATAATCATGTAAATCGGATCATAAATCTCGGAGTAATCGATGAACATATATAAACAAAAACAAAAAAAAGATCCCGACGAATTGAGAACCTCCTCCTTTTCTTGAAGTCGGTTAAAAAGAACATTCTGTATTATGTATTTTTGTTTTTAAAAATACAACATTTTTGAATATGAGTAATAATTAATGATTTATTGATATGAATAACTTGAATAATAATAATAAACATTTATTTCAAATTATATCATACAATTAATATATTAGTAAGTAAAATTACATAGAATAAAAATACTTATACTATTGTTAGTAGAACTTATAGCCTAAAGTTTTGTTACAAATGTGCTAGTTTTGCCTTTAGTACAGGCAAATCAAACCTGTGTTACATTTTTAATAATCCCTCCCTCTCTTCTCTCTCTTTTCTTTCACCATATCCTAATTAATTGGAGTCCTTCTGTCACACCACAAATCATCATATCATCCTTCACGCAATCCATCCATCTTTTTTTTGTTCTACCTTTACCATCCATCTTGTAATTTAACATTCTTTTTGTCACATTACATTTTTGATAATAATGTAACATTAAAACCTGTTCCAGTCCACATACTGTTCAACAATAGTAAAGCATGCAGCAGACACAAAACGGATAATTGAAGTTGTGAACCTGGACCCAGCCGCGGAGCACTTTGACTATGAACCGTTGGTGGACATCAGAGAGCTCATCCACCTGGACGACACCATGGAGGATGAGGAACTACAATTTGGGCCTAATGGAGGACTTGTGTTTTGTTTAGAGTAAGTTGTTTCTAGTTTATACCCTTGGTAAAACTACTTTAAGTTATTACGACCTTGTGTCTGTGAGACGCTAAAGTGGATGCCATACGAGATTAGCAATGGACATCAAAAAGATCGCGCTAGTTAGGTTACACTTTACAGTGGTAGGCAAAATTTTAAATTTTTATAAAATAGTAAAGAGCCGAAATGTGTGCTCGGACACATAGTAGAATCGAAAATACGGGCAGATTGTTAATGTACTTGTCCAATTTGAAAACCTGCCCCTAAAAGTTCAAGTTAAAATTTTGTTGCGATTCGTTTTGACACTTGTCCGTTGTAGTTTCGGATTCAACTTTATATCCCAGCACACATTTCGAATTTTCGCAGGTTTACTGCAAATTATGATTTTTATTTAAACATATTGTTACGAGCTACAGGGCTCGAATAAAAATAAATGAATGCCGTTGGAATTACTATAGGGTTTATTAGAACTGTACAAACACGTATAAGACAAATACAAATAACAACTCAAAGCAATTCAACACGCGCAAAGTCCAGCACTATATCGCTAATCGAGAGTACTTCAAACGTCTTACTCGTATCGTAGTCGCCTGTTGACTGCCTCACCCCTCCGTTCGGGCATTGTTTTATACTAAACTGTATAATACCGATAAAGGGGCGCACATCTGGCAAGCTTCGGCGCAATGCAATAAAAACAAGAAGGATTAATTCGTTCGACACTAATGACAGCCATAAAATAAGTACGATAACAATACTACTAATTCGGACCGATTTGGACTACAAAATATGTATTCATTTATTTCCCAGAACACTCTTAGAGAACTCTGATTGGTTAGAAGAGCAATTGGGTGACGTGGACGATGACTACATCCTCTTCGACTGTCCGGGTCAGATAGAACTGTACACGCACCTGCCCGTCATGAGGAGGTTGGTCGATATCCTGCAGAAGTGGAACTTCAGGATATGTGTTGTGTTTATGATTGACTCGCAGTTCATGATCGATGGGGCTAAATTTCTATCAGGTATTGTAGGTATTAAGATAATTGAGTTAATTCATTTGGTAAAAGCTGTAGTAGCTCAATCGGTAACACTCTCGAGTCTTAAACTCGATTTTCAAAATTTTGGCTTTTAATCCTGCCAGTGAAGGAAAACATTATGATGAAACCCGCACATTAAAACAACCAATGTATCAAATCCCGCAATCTGCCTTGGACAGTATGGCTGTACTGTTCCCCAAATTCGATTCCGTTGGACCCCCCTGCCTCTGCTTAAGATTCGAAGAAATTCGGCTCGACACCCCCCCAACTGCTTAAAATAAGATTTGATGAGATTTGGTCCAATCCTCAGGAGCCTTAAGGACAGACGAGCGTGCATGACAAGAGCTATGAATGTCAAAGAAGCAAGTGAGGTGTGTAAGAATAAGCCTGTATGGCGCTCTGTTGTTCGTGCCTACCCCGCAAGGGACCTGGCGTGAAGTTATGTATGTATGTATATGTATGGTCCAGCCCCTCCCCTCCCCTCTGCTTAAAATAAGATTCGATTAAATTCAACCCTACTTCCCCCTGTGGTGTAGCCAGAGCCACTACGTTAAGCAATTTTAGTACATATTGTCGTTTCAGGCACGATGGCGGCGCTCAGTGTGATGGTAAACCTGGAACAGCCCCATGTCAATATACTCACCAAGATGGACTTGCTCAGTAAATCAGCTAGGAATCAAATTGATAGGTAACTCGTGTAATATCTATAATATAAAACTAAACATGCCGTGTTTGTCTGTACATTGAAGCTATTTGGAAAAAACAACTGTAAGACTATAATTAAAAACGACGGAGAACATGATGCAATTTCTTTTTGTGTGTTTGTTCGGGGTTCCCCTAAAAACAGTGGCCGATTTCGATGCAGTTTTCACTGATCGATCTGGGAATCCCGCGGAGATTTTTCTGGGAATTATTTAAAATGGCCAGATTAAAAAAAATCTAATTCCGATGTGATTTTTTTATGGATCGATAAAAAAAATTATGTAGTAAAATAATACTAAATACTTAATATTCCGGCTTGAGCGGTTTGAAGTTTTTCGGGTGCATAAGGCTGGCTGTCCATTAAAGCGGAGGTGAAACGGAGAAATATTACCCAATAGGATTGCATAAAAATTGCGTCATTGGACAGGCAGCCAATCCTATTGGTTGATATTTCTCCGTTTCACCGCTCCGCTTTAATGGACAGGCAGCCTAAAAATTGGTTTATTCCGACACAGTTTCACTAAAACGATAGCAGCGGTACTTTGTCTCGGGAATCCCGCGGGAATTTCAAGTCGCGAGCATATCCTAGTTCTATAATCCTCTTAATCATCATTCTCTTGCATCTTCTCTCATAGCTTGTTCCTATATCGTACAGAACGTTAATTTGCCTTACTATCTACCGCCCCCTTGTGGGCGCTACAGGCCTAAAGGGAGGCGGTAAGAGACCCAGAAAAAAAATGGGGGCGTTGTGTAGAGGCATCAAAAGTGGTGACTTGCGGCTGTTTTTGAGTAAATTGGAACCTGATATCAACAAACTTGTAAACAGCATCAGATTCAGCCTTCACATTAGTTTTTATATAAGAATCGATTGTTTGTTTGATTTTGCATAAAAGATACTCTGTCTGAATACTATAAAGTTGCGTTTCAATAATCATTCTCATTGGCAGGTGTAGCCCGCAAGAGTTAACTTCAGACCTCAGCGCCGTTGTGTACTACCTACTGCGCTTAGGTCTCAAGTTAACTCTTGCGGGCTATAGTAACAGTCTCGTTTAGAATGAATGTTTAATCTCCGCGAATGTAGCTCACAATAATCAATTAATTTAATTTGACGTTATAGTGGTTTTTAAGTAGATGAAAAAATGGGTGCGCTAAAAAAGAATTTATTCTCAAAGTGGGTAGTATACTAAATAAGTTTGGGAACCACTGCTATATAGGAATTGGTCACCGGACATTTAAGCTAGGAACATGCATTTTCCTTCTATTCTATTCAATTCGTAAGTTCTAATTATTCGCACACCCCTACTAACAGTTGTATTAAATGAAGAAAATATATTTTTCCTAGTTATCTAGAACCAGACCCACACGTCCTCCTGTCGGATATGAGGAACTCGAAATCAAGATGGCACGAGAAGTACGCAAAACTGACAGAAGCCATCGGCGAGGTCATAGAGAACTTCAGCCTGGTGCGTTTCTACCCTTTGAACATAAAGAACGAGGAGAGCATAGAGAATATCACGCTGACCATAGACAATATAATCCAATATGGCGAGGATGCGGATGTCAAAATACGGGACTTCGAAGAACCTGACGAGAACGGGAATGATGATGAATAAAACAATTTTGAAAAGTGAAACTTTTATTAATTTAACACATTTTCTAAATTAACAAGATGCACGCTTAATAAAACAAAGAAATACCGCCATCTTTGCATTTTTTGGGTGAGCGTTTAATGTTTTGGCCTATTACGAGTTGTGCTTTGTTTGTTAATTAAATTAAAAGTTGTTGAATGGTCTTCAATTTCAACTGAATGTCTATGAATTTAATACGAGGAGAATAAATGCAGTTTATTATTGACTAGCTGTGCCCGCGACGCCGTCCGTGTGGAATTTGTTTTCAAAGCCCCCCGATTTTGAAACATTTTTCATTAGTGCTCCGCTCCTATTGGTCTTAGCGTGATGATATATACCCTATAACCTTTCTCGATAAATGGGCTGTCTAACACTGAAAGAGTTTTTCAAATCAGACCAGTAGTTCCTGAGATTAGCGCGTTTAAACAAACTGTTCAGTTTTATATATTAGTATAAGAAGTATAAGATAATGATTAAAAGAGTTATTTAAAAAAAACCTTACATATTTCACTTTAGAATAGGATAGAATACTTTATAGTCCGCAAGAGTTAACTTGAGACCTGAGCGGAATGCGCGCTCCCCTCCCGACCCCCGCCTTCTTTCCGCTCTCGCCATCGACGCGTCAGTACCTCGCGCTTACGTCATCCGAGCGAAGTCTCAAGTTAACTCTTGCGGGTTGTAATGTTAAACTGTCTACATAAACGTGGTATAAATAGAATGAAGAAGAAACAGTTAGCCCAATGAGAGCGTACAATAACAATATAATTAAAGAAATATACAAATTGTTAAGACAGAAATAAATTGCACAAGTTGAAATACAGCAGTGACCCAAGGATTCTTTAAGCCAAAAAGCGAAATACGTTCGAATAGATTTACAAATAAAAAATAAGAGAAATCTCACTTGTAATTAATACCCCCGTTTCTTTGTTTTATTGAGCGTGCGATATATTGCCTATACTCCACTTTTTTATAAGGGCGACGTAGAAACAATATAGGTGCCGCAGACTAATATTTATTAATTTATTGCTAGAGTTCAGACTACAGGCTTATGGCCCACCTGACGAAAAGTGGTATAGTCGTCTATGGACAAATACAATATTAGCTGTGTAAATACATTATACAACCCATGTAGTATGCCAGGCGGGCCACTTACAAAGGCTCGACTTAAAATCAATGAATCTCAGAACAATAAGGCCGGCCCACAAAAGTGGTCTAGTTTTGATCAGACCCATCCAGTCTCATGTATTTCGATGCGCTAAATCCGAAAAACCGAATTTGGGACGAATTTGGTCCATAGTTCCTCGACATTTTGAAAGTGTATGAACCAAACATACTTAAATAGAGGGATCAGATCGAAAGCAATGACCGATTGATTTTTGTGCGCCGGTGTAATTAAAGCTATAAAAGCTGTACAAAAATAGCTTGTTTTTTTTATTTATGTATAAACGCGAGACAAACAAAAAATATCTTAGATTATAAAACTACGTTTTAACGGTTTTAAGCGCGGTAAACTATTTCCGACGTTTCGACCACTTTTCAGTGGCCGCGATCACGGAAGACAAAGATGACAAGTAACGTCTATAACTAAGAAACATCAGAATAGTCAAAATCAAATAACTACCGCGCTTAAAACCATTAAAACATAGTTTTATTATGTATACAAGTTGCGAAAAAGAAAATATATCTTTAATCTATTTCTATTATCTCGGCGAGTTGAAGTATAGAAAAAGTGTTTTAACATTTAATATATATTACTAAATGCGAACTTTAAACATATAAATATTATAAACGCGAAAGTTTGTATATATGTATGGATGTATGTCTGTTACTCTTTCACGCATAAACTGGTGAATGTATTTTGATGACACTTTACAATAATATAGCTTCCACATCAGAATAACACAGAGGCTATAATTTATAAAGATATTATTATAGTGTGAATTATCCAAAATATTGGGATTTGCCATCACCGCGCGAGTGAAACCGCGGGGCGCAGCTAGTAAAAATATACAATAAACTTCATTCGCCTATTAAAAGTATTAAATGTGTAAACGTGCTTAAAGACAAAGTAAAAATATGTTTTTGATAAAAAAAAGCATATTCTCTAATTGACAAACTATGACTTAATAACAATAAAATTAATAAATATAATTAAAATTATGTACAAATAATATAATAAGTTTTAATTAGACATATAAATTCATTATAATATCTGATAAATTACATGTCATGCCATACCCAAAAGGGTTAATATTTCATGTAAATGTACAAGTATAGTAAGGTATCTCTTTCCAACACATTTTCAACGCTATACGTGAAAAGAGTTCAGATGTATATATTTTAGTACGCTTTCTATAGCTTAATTTTATTTCTGATGCTTTGCTCTACCTGTTAAATGTGTTAGTGACTGTTCGAATCTCCAACAACCAGTTTTTATTTGGTGCGGTATAGTACTGACCACCAAATACACTAAACGTTTGAATTTAGAACATAATGTTACATACCGACAAAGAAATGCGCACACCTGGCTGTCGTAAAACGCAGTTTATTACCTTTCCTGCATTCGGAGTTCTTTTGTTTACTTCGTGTTTAAAATTTGCAATTAAGGGAGACATCCTATTGTTATCGTACTTGTTTTATGGCCGTCATTAGTGTCGAACTAATCCTTGTTGTTATTGCATTGTGTCGAAGCTTGCCAGGTGTGCGGATTAACTCAGTGAACGCGGACCTTTGTCGGTAATATACAGTGTAGTATAAAACAATGCCCGAACGAAGGGGTGGGGCAGTCAAAGCGATAACACAAGCGAGGCAAGACGTGTGTACATTTTAGTGACGGACTTTGCGCGTGTTATTGAATTATGCATTACATTGAGACTTATTGCGTCTAATATTTGTACCTATTTTTATACGTGTTGGTATAGTTTTAATAAATTCTATAGTAATTCCAACGGCATTTTAATTCGAGTCCTGTAGCTCGTAACAATAATGTTCTTTTATTTTTTTTATCTTTTTTTTCCATCCGTTATTATTAAAATTGTCATTATATCACGCACGTGTAGTTTTCTTTAATAATTAAAATATATACAGTCCACAACAAAATAACATTAATATAAAGAAGTGTTGAAATACAACCTATATCTATATATCGACGATCAGCTACATTACTATATATGTGAGTTATGTCAATGTTTAACGTCTTTAAGAGAGTTTTGGCGGGAACTGAAAAGGGGGACGTTGTGCATTTTATTTTCTAAAAATGTGTAAAATAAGTCTAAAATTAACAGTAGTTGTAGGATATTGATAGTTTTTGAGTAGTTATTATGTGTTTTGTGAGAAATGTGAACTGTATAGCCAAATGTGGCCTTTCGAGCTTTCAAAAGAACTTCGTTGAATGGCGTCGATTGTATCCTATAATACAATTGCGCCTGGCTTGAAGAGCTAGCTCCCAAGCCATAAACATTAAAAAAACTACATTAGTGAGTTATCTGTCAACGTCATTAATTAACCATGTCATCACAAATAACGCATTAACCCTATGGCTACATCGCCGTCACACAGTCACTAACATTGTCACAAAGCAGGGGTATGCGGGGAAAATTTCATTCATTGAGCTAACTTCACGTTGTAATAACAACGTGAAGTTAGCTAATTGTATTTGACTTACATAATAGTTTGGTCATAAGTCTTTTTTTTATTTTCATTTCATCTCTCTCTATTCGGAGCAGTCTTTTTTACTTTCTTCTATCGAGGGCTTTATAAAAAATGGGCGTACAAACAAAAGTGCAGTTTTACAAGGGACAAAATTATGAATAAAAAACTTGAGAGGTGTCAAGGGACACCCGGATGGAACGAAGTTCCATATTTATTATTTACAAAAAACCTGTATACACTCAACAAAATAGTAAATGAGTAAGTTTGAATCCTATTTACTTCAATATAAGAAACAATTTAAAAATCGAATCACATCCTGCAATTCGACTCTTGAAACAAATTTAACTTTAAACCAGATTCGCGATATCGCTCCTTATTTTAATGACATTAAGACTCTATATGTCCGCAAATGCTATCTGTACGTCAGCAACCCATGACATTTAAATAATAATGTACTCCAAATTAAACTCTAACTGCGTGGGCATAAAGGGTTATGCAACTGCATTTTATCTTGGCAAGTTCAAAAACTGTCGTGACAACTTTTTTCGTAAGAATTTTTTCCGTCTAGCCCTCATTCGTACCGCGCGATAAGGAACTACGTTCCAAAAAACAAAACTAGTTGATTGTGGAAGGGTGAAATTTGGAATACCCTTTTTTTAAGTACACTTGCATACCGGTAAGACTTTCGAAATTGTAACATGCATAGTTTTTAGTAAACAACAAAAAAATGGCATTTCTGCGCATACGCCTATATGTTACGAAGCCTTCGATATGTTCTTCTTTCATACAAGTATTAAGTACATATCAATATGAGCGAATAATTTTGAACACGATGTATATACAAAAATTGGAAAAGGAAGAAAACTAAAGGAGTTCCATACAGACCATCGACGCACACTTTTGTATGATGTGATTTTGTAATCCCAAAAACTACATTAATGGTGCGTTTCTACATCTTACCAACCGGTAATGCCTTACTATAGATATAAATTTTGCTATAACTTGTATGAATACAAGTTATAGCAAAATTCAACTAAGTTAGGGCAAGTTAATGAATAGTAAGATGTAAGAAACAGCCATAAATCTTTATTAACATACTGTTACATGCCGACAAAGAAATGCGCACACCTGCCCGGCGAAAAACACCGTTTATTGCCTTCTTTGATTTAGTAATTCTTTTGTTTACTTTGTGTTTAGAAATTTTAATCCAGGAAAAACATGCTATTGTTATTGAACTTGTTTTATGGCCGTCGAAGCTTGCCAGATGGCGGATAACTCATAACGCGACCCCTTTGTTCGCTATTATACAGTTTAGTATAAAACAATGCCCGAACGGAGGGGTGGGCAGTCAAGCGACAACTACGATACGAGTAAGGCGTGTGTAGTACTTTCGATTAGCGACATAGTGACGGACATTGCGCGTGTTGGATTGCACTGAATCGTGCAGTGTGAACTGGTTGCATCCAGTTTTATTTGTACCTGTTTTATACGTGTTTGTTCAGTTCTAATAAACTCTATAGTAATTCAAACGGCATTTATTTTAATTCGAGTCCTGTAACTCTTTAACAGTACATACATACAGATTCTTTGTATGCGTCGGAAATTTCTTGCTATGTGTAAGCCTTGTGGATGTTTTTCTGGCGTCATCTATTGGCTATGTCTGACTGGTCCGCAAGATCAAAAATATTTTGAAAATCAAGATATGTCTTAATCGATCACCTTTTATAAGCTGCCACAAGAAACACTCATTTATAGCATATATCACAAAAATTATAATAATTCAACATTGTTTAGATCAGAATTTGAATGTGTGGGCAAACTGTCGGTGAGGGTGAAAGTGCCGATGGGCACGAAGGCAGCATCTCTGTCCTTCAGCTTCAGCATTTCACTCCTCAGTTTCTCTAGAACTGCGTAGTTGGGTTCGTTGTGACGCGCCTTGTCCTGTAGGAGGGTTATCTGCTGTTCTTCCTGCTTTTTCTCTTTACAACTCTTCACCGATTTCGAGCCGTAAAGGCGGAGAAGGGAACCCCAAGAGCGGACGTGTGGGTGGAGAGCCTGATGGGATAAAACCATCTTAATGCTGATATTACACGGTGCACTTATCTTTCAATCAAGTTGAAGGTACATAAATTTCGTACTTTTTAATTCCTACACATTTGAACCAATTTAATTCAATTTGGTATAATTAGATAATTCAGACTAAATATGATATTACACGGTTCACTTAGTCCTTTCAATTAGAATGAAGCAACTAAAGTGATCCATGTGAATTTAAAATTAGAGTCACATATTCTTACAGTTCTGCGGCGTTCAACCAAATTGAGACAACTTGGTTGAACCGTGTATAAAATATATTAATTTTCGGCCAGATAGGGCAATTGTTACACTTATATGTCATCACACATTGATATGTGTCATGCATTTTATTAGCCTAAATAAAAAAATAAGTTTAGTATTGGAAGGGCGTTATTTACACCGGAACACAAAATAAAAAAGTGGACTGTAAATTTAACCAGTGCCTAGGTGGCCTACATATATTTCAACACGCTGAATCCTAATCTGAGGTCTGTTTGGCTCGTACATCCTCAAAATTTCGAGTAAACTACGAGAAACCGATAAAAATCCCGAAAAAAATGCAGTCATGGATATGGCTCGATAAGTTTTTCATGTAATTTCGCTCTGAATTGCTCGTATGTTTATTTGGATAATATAATCAATCGGGATAAATTGCAAAAAACCTAGGTGTTTTTTGGTGTTTATTCAAATTTATTACGAGTCAAATAAATATCGATTCACTGCGAAACTACATGAAAAACTTACCTAATCCACATTTTTTTAAAGTGATAACTTCTTATAGGAGGGTAAAACC
Organism: Dendrolimus pini; assembly: GCA_949752895.1. Classification (NCBI taxonomy): domain Eukaryota; kingdom Metazoa; phylum Arthropoda; class Insecta; order Lepidoptera; family Lasiocampidae; genus Dendrolimus; species Dendrolimus pini. The sequence continues at coordinate 17,857,152 of OX457143.1, forward strand.
GCTTTGTTACGTAACGCGTTACGGTGCCAGTCGGTCTGGCTTCCTACCTCCATAACCGCGGCTTTTCGCAAGTCACTCAAAATTTTGAGGGTGCACGAGCCAAACGGACCTCCGATTCGGCACATACAAATACATGTAGGTAGGTGGATGTGGTTAAAGGTACAGTCCACTTTTTCTTTTTTGTGTGCCGATGTTTTGGGAGCATAAAGTTAAATTCAAAATTGCGGTTACCTGGAGTATGGCCTGGGAGGCCCTCTGCTTGGCGATCCTCTTGTTCTTGCACACGACTGTTGCCGTATGCTTGCCCACTTTCATAGTCAGCTCGATCTCTTGGTACTCCAATTTTTTCATCTGCATGTCATATACGGTAATGGTTTATACAATAGAGATCTAACTATACTGTTTTTTGATATAAAAAAGTCGTTCGTTCGTTGTGTTCGGAGCTAACACAGCGCTGATTTTCAGTTCCAGCCTGCATCCAACCAGAATCAACCCAAACAACCTACTGTTTACCTTTATGTGTGTAGGTAATTTTAAAACAGTCTAATAATAACTGACATGTTTGCTCACCAAAATGAGCCACAAAACAACAAATATAATAAACAATGCTAAATAAATAAAATGTCTTATTAGAATATAGTGTATGTGTAGAAATGTTCATATTATATACAACTAGCTGTACCCGGCAGACGTTGTCCTGCCTTTAAAAGATAAAAATCTAGAACCCGATTCCAGCGTCATCTGTTTTATCTGTGCAGGAACGGAGAAAGAATACAATTTCCTGCGGCCGGGCGGCCTGTCGTAAGAGGCGACAAAACAACCCACAGCCAGGTGGTACGGCATTTGCCCGACTGGATGGCTACCACCCCTGGTCTAAAGTATGTCGCCATAACAACCTTGTGTTGTGTTCCGGCATTAGTGACCAGGTTCCAGTCTCCCTTAAGAGATCAGCAGCGCATTTGTAGCACCTTTGGTGTTGCAAATGTCCATAGGCGAGGGTAACCGCTTTCCATCAAGTGGGCCGTCTGCCTGTCTGCTGACCTCCTGCAATAAAAAAAAAAAAAAAAAATCTACCGGGACCAAATGTTAATCTAAACTATTCTCAAATCCACTTGAACAAACAAAAAATTTCATCAAAATCAGGCCCAGCGTTTAGGAGTATCGCGGCGCCACCTACTGGGTCCAATCGTTTATTTAAACCATTTCGGGATAAACTTCAACATATACAACAACAAAAAGAACACCTAAATTCTGATACCCGTATGCAGCGCCATCTACCTGGTTCAAATTAAAATCTAAATCATCCAAGTAGAAAATTATAAAAATACTAGTATCGCTATTAAAAAATAGGGGTTGATCGTAGAGGGTTGAAAATTTAGGGTTGTATGTATTTTTTAATGCTGTATCATAAAAAAATATTTAAAAATTAAAAAAATTTAGGAGTGGTATCTCCCTTAACATTTAGGGGGATAAAAAATAGATGTCCGATTCTCAGACCTACCCAATATGCACACAAAATTTCATGAGAATCGGTCAAGTCGTTTCGGAGGAGTATGGGAACGAAAATTGTGACACGAGAATTTTATATATAAGATACTAGCTAATCCGGCAAACTTCGTACCGCCTCAAAAGTATTCTTTTAAATTTCATTTCATTTCTGAACGACGGGATGAACATCAAACTTTTGACAGGTAGGAATAGTTTTTAAGCGAAAGCGAAATTGATGTTTTTACTATATTCCAAGCATTTTTTCATATTTACTCACCTTTTAAACCTTCCCCGGACTTACACAAATAATTCAAAACCAAAATTAAACAAACAAATACTCGAATTTTAGCGAGACTAGCGAACAGCAGTTGATTTTTATATATATAGATATAAGAAATCAATTTATATGATAATTAATTTTAATGATTAATTATGATAATAATAATTGGAGAATTGTAAGTGGAAGGTACCTCGACGTGGATATGCCTCTCGCCGGTGCCGAAGTTCCTGAGGAGGCAGGTCCTGAGGATCGCGTGCGGGGAGGGCTCGCACGTGGCCGCGCAGAAGTCCGTGATGCGGGGGTCCTCGATGCCCACGTAGTCGAAGAACTGACCACCGACCGAATAATTATTAACTTCCAATTAATACATAGGCCACGTTCCATGAGGGACTCACAACGATCGCGATTTATCCACTTACTTACCGGCGTTACAATCGTAAACCTAAGTGGAACAGCTATGCGACCCCCCTCTTGACATGTGTCGCTGTGAGCGTTGTGTTCGAAAATGATGACGTCATTAGTGACGTTTTCTCCACGACCGCAACGACCGCGGTCGCCTTGTGGAACGGCTAACGGAGCATTTTGGGCGTTGTGAGCTACGAATGGAACATAGGAGAATTTTTCAAGTGGGGCCCCATTTTACCTTGGTTTATCTAGTATCGGCTCAATGCTCCATAGCGTTTCAACTCAAAAATTTACGTTCAAATTAAAAGATTCTTGCTAGAAAATACGCGAAGTTATTCGGCCTCTTAAAAATTTTTCCTTTGTCATCATAGCCATTACAAAAACATATCAAATACATACAGACAGCACGTGCGTAGTAATTTACGAATTTCCGATTTACATCCGTGAAGTACCAACTGCACAGTAGGAGGTTACTAAACGGATACAGAATAGAACAGAATAATATTTTCTTAAGTTTTCGCGACTTGTACACATAATAAAACTACGTTTTAACGGTTTTAAGCGCGGTAATTTATTTGATTTAGGTTTATCCGACGTTTCGGCCGCTTTTCAGTGGCCGTGGTCACGGAAGACAAAGATGACATTTGTCAAACGTGTATTGTCAAAGTTTTTATTCAGCCTACCGCCAACTTGTTCATTTTAATTATTTAGTTTTAAATTTTGTTTATGGATATTATTTACTCTATGGGAGCCTAATCTAATTTACCACCGCTTCACAACATGTTGTGGCTTGAAGAGAAGAAGCGGCGCAAGAAAGAGGATGCGAAAGCTATACGACAAGATATCTCATCGGTTTTACACCGTAGTCGTCTGCCCAAACCGAATCTTACTCGTGCCGAATATATTGCATTAAAAAACATTCGCAATAAACCAGAAATAACCGTGCTCCGTGCAGATAAAGGTAATGCAACCGTCGTCATGGATACGTCTGACTACAATAATAAAATACAAGATCTTTTATCGGACGAAAGTACTTATAAGGTCAAAAAGGACCCCACTGATAAAGTAACCAAACAAACAATCGCGGTTATGAATAAACACTCCGAAAAATTAAGTTTAGACGTATCCGCACTCACACCATCTTGCGCCAAAGCGCCTAAACTGTATGGTTTACCTCAACTTCATAAAAACAACATCCCCTTGCGCCCTATAGTTAGCCAGCTTGACTCACCAACATACAGACTAGCACAAATCTAGCGAAGACACTCAACAATCTCCGCGGCAACACATCCTATCATGTCAAGGATTCCTTCGACTTCATCAGCGCTATTGAAAAGTTGACATTGGCTGAGGATGAAGTACTAGTCAGTTTTGATGTCCAGTCCTTATTTACCAGTTTACCAGTGGAAGACTGCATTGAGATTGTCAAAAGGAAGGTAATAGATAATGACATGCCTGAAGAATATGCAGACCTACTTAAACATTGCCTCACATCGGGCTATTTCGTGTGGGACTACGGCTTCTACGACCAAATCAACGGTGTGGCCATGGGCTCACCGGTGTCTCCTGTCGTGGCTGACATTTTTATGGAAGACTTCGAACGGAAGGCACTGGATACTGCTCCGGCTAAGCCGAAGATGTATAAAAGGTACGTAGACGATACTTTTGCCGTCCTCCCAAACGATAAAGTCTCTGCATTTCTAGATCATCTTAATTCCATTAACTGTAATATCAAATTTACTATGGAACTAGAGGCAAACCATAAATTAGCTTTTCTTGATGTGCTCATCCTAAGGAATTCTGACAATACTCTTGGCCATACGGTGTATAGGAAATCTACCCATACAGATAAATACCTTAATGGTTCGTCTCACCACCATCCTAGTCAGTTAGCTACCGTGGGCAAATCTTTGTTTCAGAGAGCACATAAAATCTGTGACGGGAACCACGTGGCTGGAGAGCTTCAGCATGTCAAGCGAGTCTTACAACGCAATCAGCTGAAGACTCCACACCAACGTCACAAAGGCCCCAAACCACCTTCAGTTGAGCGGTGCCCTGTTACCCTACCCTACATCAAGGGGGTCACAGACAGAATTGGTCACATCCTCAGGCGAGCTTCAATTAAAACATATTTCAAGCCGCATAAAAAGATAACCCAATTTTTGAGACCTGTGAAATGCAATATCCCACTCCAGGATGCAGGTGTTTACAGGCTCGATTGTGAATGTGGATTATCATACATTGGGCAAACAAAGAGGAGCATAAAAACACGGGTAAAAGAACACATTGCTGACATGAAACACACAAGGTCTACGAAGTCTGCGATCAGTGAACACACGCTGGATAAACCCAACCATTACATCAGATTCGATAACCCACAAATCCTCGCGAAAGAGTATCGTTTCATACCAAGAATGATGCGAGAGGCTATTGAAATCAAAAAACAACCAAATTTCAATAGAGAAGATGGTTGGCAGGTACCACCTGTTTGGGATCCAATCATCAAAACTATTAAGACCCAAACCCAGCAAAAACCAACTGCCAGACCTCAAGACACTGTGAGCTCTTTCTGCGTGCAACGAAACAAACCAACTTGACTGATAATTTCTTTTATTTTTTCCTTCCACTCATTTTAATATTATATTGAAAAAAATTAGAACTAGGCATGTTTGCTGAAGAGTTTCTTGCGCCGCTTCTTCTCTTCAAGCCACAACATGTTGTGAAGCTGTGGTAAATTAGATTAGGCTCCCATAGAGTAAATAATATCCATAAACAAAATTTAAAAGTAAATAATTAAAATGAACAAGTTGGCGGTAGGCTGAATAAAAACTTTGACAATACACGTTTGACAAATGTCATCTTTGTCTTCCGTGACCACGGCCACTGAAAAGCGGCCGAAACGTCGGATAAACCTAAATCAAATAAATTACCGCGCTTAAAACCGTTAAAACGTAGTTTTATTATAGAACAGAATAGTTTTTGTGGTACTTGAACATTGTTTCAAATAATTTGAAAAGTTTTAGTGGAACACTTACAAGCAATAAATGAGGTCGCAAACGATACCCTATACGTGCAAAGAATATATACTGGAAGATCTTCCTCCTTTTTGATAACATACATACATATTATCATGCCTGTTTCCTATGGGAGTAGGTACAGACTATAGATCTCTACTTGTGACGATTTCTTAAATATAGAACGTATTGACGTAGAATACGTTAGAGGTGAATATAGAACGGTTTTTTTTAATTAATATAACATATTTGAATATAAAACCTTTTTGAATATAGAACGTTTTAAATATAGAACGTATTTGAATATAAAACAGTTTTGAATATAGAACGTATTTGAATATAAAACAGTTTTGAATATAGAACGTATTTGAATATGGAACATATTTGAATATAGAACGTGTCACGTTGTTCCCGCAATATGGCGTCGCGTGTCGCGTGTATACGCACAGAGAAGTCGGCGTCTTGCGCGCTGGCGGCGGCGGCGGCGGCGGTCGGCCTGCCGCCGTCGCAGGCGTCGAGCTCGTCCTTCATCTCCGGGATGAGGATGTGCACCGAGGCGCGCGCCGCGGCCGCCTTCGCCTGCCGCTTGCTCGTGCCGTACCCCACCCCGTACTGCATGCCCCCGATGTACACCGTCGCCTGGTACGGCATCGACGCGTTCTCTACACACGACAAAGCCGATGTACAGGCCACATACATTATTTTTCACGTTTCCATAAAAAAAAAATATTAAAAAATGGTTAATGAAACCTTTTTAAAAAATGTTTAAGCGCAAGGCCTCGGATCCATACAAAGCGATACTCAAAATTTATCGAGTATCGCTTTATATGGATGTGAGGCCTTTCGTCGTTCGTTTTCATCCGATCAGCCCGCAAGAGTTAATAACATTATAGATAGAAAAAAGAACGCAGATCTCATTAAAATTTCAATAACATAAAAATAAATGGTACATAGAATGGAAAATGTACTTAAATATAAATAGCAAAAAAAAGGTTTACAATGAAAACAAACGGCGAAAAGCGTTTGAGAGTAAACCCCCTGAGGCATGATGACAACAAAGAATCAAGAAAGGGTAGAGGCATTCGAAATGTGTCGCTGGAGGCGTATAGAAAGAATAAGCTAGAAGCAGAAGAAAACCATAATAAAAAGAAGTTGTTCAATTATAAAAACCATAGAGGAAAGGAGAGGAAGAATGTTTCACGCCACCCTTCTCTGTGGTGACCTCACTCGAATGGTTGGACGAGTGAGTGAGTGGTTGGCTGACTGAGTGAGTGGTTGGATGAGTGAGTGAGTGGTTGGATGCATGAGTGAGTGGTTGGATGAGTGAGTGAGTGGTTGGATGAGTGAGTGAGTGGTTGGATGAGTGAGTGAGTGGTTGGTTGGATGAGTGAGTGAGTGATTGGATGCATGAGTGAGTGGTTGGATGCATGAGTGAGTGGTTGGATGAGTGAGTGAGTGGTTGGATGAGTGAGTGAGTGGTTGGATGAGTGAGTGAGTGGTTGGATGAGTGAGTGAGTGGTTGGTTGGATGAGTGAGTGAGTGGTTGGATGCATGAGTGAGTGGTTGGATGAGTAAGTGAGTGGTTGGATGAGTGAGTGAGTGGTTGGATGAGTGAGTGAGTGGTTGGATGAGTGAGTGAGTGGTTGGATGCGTGAGTGAGTGAGTATAAAATAACTCACCAAGTTGCTTGAACTCGTAGACGGGTTGTTTCTTCAACGCCCTGCCGACGTACTCGTGGAATACTGACAAGTAGCTGCAGCCGTTCATCGACATCACCCAGTCGCGTCTAGACCCTTTGCCACCTACACAACGAAATTAATTAAGCATTTCTCAATAAAACCACGTTTTAACGGTTTAAAGACGTTTCGGCCACTTTTCAGCAGTCAGCGATCACAGCCACTGAAACGTGATAAAACATCAAATCAAATATTGCGCCTAAAACCGTTAAAACGTCGTTTTTGTTATGCATTGGTTACACCTTCATAAATAGCCATGCAGTTGTGCACTCATTTCACTCATTTAAATCGCACTCGAGTGAGCTCACTCACTAGTGTGATGGCAACAGGTAATGCCCTATGTAAAGATTTTAACGGATTGCTGTGCAGTATTATTTAAAAAAAAAATATATATACTGGTGATCTGTGCGAACTTAGTTCCTTTACCTGCCATTATGGCGAATTGAACAACAAGAACATTGCATAAGGAACTTCAGTGCAAACTTCTTTAAGTCCAAGGACTAGAGTAGTTCAAGAAATATATAATATTGCTTAATTAATTAAAGTGACTGTTATTAAGCAATTCTTTTTTTTCAGTAGAAAATCTCAACTTTTTTGTGAAATGTACCACAAGAATTCACAAACACACAATTCTCGCTTAAAAACAATATTATCCATTTTCTTGTTAAAAGTGCGCCAAAGAGTTGAACGGTTCACTGCAAGATTGTATACTTCAAGAAGTGGAATCACCATTCTCCTGCGAGTTGCGTTGCATCGGGATAGTGATGAGTTTGGTCCCCTCAGCTAGGGCCGGGTGCTGGAATGTTTTTCTGGCTTTATTGTACTTCCTCCTATCCGCCCATCGCCTATAACATCGAAATATTTCAGCGAATTTCTCTTTAAGACCAAAACACTTACAGGCCTACTCAAGTATAAGGTAAACTACATCACTATTCTCGTTCAGAGATTGTCATCGTATTAATTTATTCAAAGTATTAGAAATCTTTTTTTGAAGTGAAACTTCTGAAGGATCGTTGTGATTTAAAACTAGATGAAACGAAAGAGCGACATTAAAAAGAGATAAAAACATAAATCTATAGGACTAAGACTGCGAGAGAATGAGATACAAGTTTCACATCGTGCAGCAGGGATTAGAGAGTCAACAAGACCGATGCTTGAACACAGGTCCAATTCAGACCAAAATTAAAGTGATAATAATATTATAGTACTTGTCCAATTTGAAAATCTGCCCGTAAAACTTCAAGTTAAAATTTCGTTGCCATTCGTTATTCCACTTTATTCAAATTTTACAACAACAAATTTTATTCAGCCTTTCCCTACATGCCAATTTAGAATAAGTTATAACTTTTAGTGCCATCTAGTAGTGTATATATAGGAATATAATACCGATTGTAGCGCCATCTATCGGACAAGGTAAATGATATTTTATTCCAGAGAGGCTCATCTATTTTATATATAGTACATTATCAATGTGAGTACCCGTTTATAAATGATATTCATTCTGGATGCATTTCTTGTATTAGAATGCGCTATTATGACCTGTGGATGAAACCAACCCAGTGAGACTGCCGGTCCTCACTCTACCCACTCACGTTTATATCCGAGTAGATTGCTACTCGGATCGTTTGGTTGTTCGGATAACTAACTACAACTACCCGCAATTATTATTCTAATGCTCGGGCTTCATCTGGGACAATGTTAAGGTTATTGACTGTGGTCGAACGAGTCTTACGTAAGTGTTAGAAGTTAACCCCGTTTTCGAATGGCTACATTCATGTATACATAACGTGACCATACGTCCCGATTTGGGCGGGACAGTCCCGCTTTCAGGCAGTCTGTCCCGCTGTCCCCAGCGAGGCCGCCATAGTCCCGCTGTCCCCAGCGAGGCCGACATAGTCTCGGTTTTGCAAACAGACCAAATGATAAATTTATTTCAATATCCACTTATTTTTAGCTGCTTAACAAACTTGAAACAATAGTTTTCAAAACGAGCATAATAACTGTTTCTACTCTGGGTGAGGCGTTTCAAGTTTAGTAAAGAGCATAATAAAAATTGGTGAAATTTAAGCCTGCATTTTTCTCCGTGTACTATTTTGTGTTTAGCGCGCTGATTATTTTGTGTTATTCTATCTTATATAATAAAATACTTATAAGACACTAAAAACTTTTTATTTATTATATAATGCCGCAGATGTCCCGCTTTGACAAAAATTATAAATGGTCACGTTATGTATACACATACATTCTCAAGTGGTTGCCAATTCGATTTCGCCGGAATACTCACGTCCTTGCTCTTGTCTATAGTATTTTATTTGTCCCTAGTACTCCTGATTACCTTAAACAAAGTTTTGAATTTCTTTCGTGCTATCATAACTTACGCCCTTCTATTAAACTTAAATTGAACACTCCTGCGCATAACTCAAGTTTTTATAACAATTCTTTTACAGTTAAGGCTATACAGCTGTGGAACGCGCTTCCTGTTACAATCAGTCGAGCAAAATCGCTAGCGATATTTAAAACTATGATTAAAAAATACTATCTGTCTTTGGAATATGATATTTAAATTCACTTATAAATATTTATATATTTTGTAGATATGTATTTGTATGGTATGTATATTAAGTATATCTATGTAATATATAAAAAAAATATCCATATATTTATATATATAATTTATGTATTTATGATTAAAATGTAAGTAGTTTGTACTATATGTTACGTATACCACCATCGCCATTATCATCTCAATTCATTTCTGGGGTTGTCTGGAAGCGATACCGCCCTTTGTACATAACTAGATATAATTTTAGTCTTAAGCTCATGTTTGTATTGGTGTACAATAAAGAGTTATCTATCTATCTACATTATCTGTCAATATTGGAAGACAATAACAATATTGCATCACAAATTACGCGTTAACCCATAACTACATCTGCGTGCAACGGTCTATAACTGTAACATTATACTACATGAAGCAGCGAGCTAAACAATCATCTAACCCAATAGAATAATACAATATATAATTGTATTATTCTATTGGGTTAGATAATAGATGGATAGATAATTATTATCTAACACATACTTACTTAAAATGCATTATTCTTAACACTTTGAACTTAAATAGTTTTTTACAATAGTTGTTCACTTGCTCTGCCGTTAAATGTTGAGTTTTTAAACGAGTGCTTACTGTTTCAACTCTTGGTGGAGCCATTACTATTCCTCCTGCAATGACAGCAAAAATAACTTTGTTATTTAGAGGATCTTTTCAACATTTTTATATTATATATATGGTACGTACAGTCGTACATATATATTGTATCGGAGCGGCCTGTTATTAAGGAGACAAAACAACCCACAGCTAGGTGATAGGGCATTTGCCCAACTGGATGTCTGCCACCCCTGGTCTAAAGTATGTCGCCATAACAATCTTGAGCTGTGTTCCGGCATTAGTGGCCAGGTTCCAGTCTCCTTTAGAAGAGCAGCAGCGCATTTGTCACACCTTTGGTGTTGCAAATATCCATAGGTGATAGTAACCGCTTTCCATCAAGTGGACCGTCTGCCTGTCTTCTGAACTCATGCATAAAAAAAAAAGATTATCTTTAACCCAAAAACACCTTACAGACTACACATTAACTAGGATTTGAGGAATTCTCTCCTATATCTTCAGAAATCAATGTCCAACACCAATGAAATTTATATGAAACCACCTTGAATCTATACTGAATCCAATGCAAAATGACTGAAGAGAATTGGTAAAAAAAATTATAATTCTCATTCAATTTATATCTCAAGCTCTTTCTTTATCAGTTTTATACAGAAGTATGTTACAGAATTACTATTCGAAGAATTAATGGAGTTGTAGCAAATAGTGAATACTTAGTAAGACAAAGACACAATAAAAGACAAGAAGAAGAATGAAGAAAATAATAATGCTGAGATGTATTAAAAGTTTCTACTGCAACATATCTCTAGAAATTCCTTAATTATTTGGCAAGATAAAAACGTTTTACAGACAATAGAATAAGAGGCAAGAGTGAGCTGCTATGGAAATCAAGTTTTGACATTTTAATTATTCTTCAATAGTGTAATATCCCTTTTTAAGCAAGATTAAACAAAAGAGGACAATACTTTCTGTAATCTAAAAGATGGTAATATGTGAACATCCTCACACTACTTGTAGGCTTCTACTCGATTAATAATAGCAAGTAAAACATACACTGTTAATAATTAGGAAATGTACAGAAAGAAATCTTTTACTTTATGTAAGATCTTACCCGGAAGTGTTATAGGTCGTCTATTCAACGAAATGTCTTCAAAGTTGTCTAAATGACCTTCTTTATCCTTGTTTGCAACATTGGCAGAGTCTTCATCTGTGTTCTGGACTTCTTCAATATTTTCTGAATCAATTTTACTTGTAACTTCAGAATCCGCATTAGCATCGACATTCTCATTGATATTGGAAGTTTCTGCTTTAATATTTGCACAGTTATCCATAGTGTCTTGTTGACTAGTATTTTGCTCTTCGTGTGATTTCTCAATCACATTATCATCAGTTACTTGCAAATTCTCTATCATTTCTTGTTTTGGATCATTTTGGACCTTATTAAGGCACTCATTATCAGTTTGCTCTACCATTTTTATATCCTTTGCTACATCGTCTAGTTTAACTATAACATCATCTGGCGTATTAAGCGTAGTTTTGACATCTTTAACTAAATTATCTTTTCTTTCTGTTGAGTCCGATTTTTGAAATTTACCTCTTTTACTATCACATACTTTTATATCTCTACTGCGAGCATAATCTGATTGCTTCCCCGCCTTGTCTTTGTTTTGAACATATGGGCATTTACTTTTATAATCTTTCCAATATGTCGTTTTATTGCCTTTAACATTGCCCATTAATAATCTATCATAAACAGCTGATTTACTTAATCTATTAGGATTATTAGCTTTCACTATATTCACAGCCTCATTATTAGCATTTTCATTTACAATTTTATTTAATTCTAAGTTTTGTTGTTGCTTTCGGACTTGTTCTTCTATTCTTCTGTCTATCTCTTTCCGTTTCTCCTCTTCCTCCAAAGCTCTTTTATATGCTAAGCAAGGTATTGCGCTTAAAGGGATGTCATGCCTCTGCAAAATAAAGCATTTCTATTGTACCATTATTGACAGTGATATTCATTCTTTACTAGACGGGACTTTATGAATTAAATAAAAACAGGAAAAAGTTCAAAGGAACGGGTACAGTGCAATCTCCACCAAGCTTTTTCAGTAATCTATACTAATATATAAGGCTGAAGAGTTTGTTTGTTTGAACGCGCTAATCTCAGGAACTACTGGTCTGATTTGAAAAATTCTTTCAGTGTTAGATGGCCCATTTATCGAGGAAGGTTATAGGCTATATATCATCACGCTAAGACCAATAGGAGCGGAGCACCGGCATTTAGTAGCCAACAAGGACTAGCACTTTTCTTCCATCTGGGACCATAAAGTGAACTCACGGTAGACAATACGACACATACGATGAGTGAGTGTTTCCATGGCCCACTTCCTCTCTACTATCTCATACTCTCTTCTCCATCTTAAAGGCTGGTGTAACGTAGCACTTGCACCATTTAAAAAAAACAGACATAGCCAATGACAGTACTAATGTCAAACTATGTCACCGTCAAGAAAGTATTAAAAATAAAAAGCTGTGACGGCGGTTAAGTTGACTCGCTCGAATTTCAAAAATATCAACTGTTACAATTCTTTTATAAATATTATTCCACACTATTCAAAACTTCTTTTAACGTTATTAAAATAACTACATGTTCCCGCTGGGGATCAAGGCTACCCTTACATACCAAGGAAAACCTATACAACCAAGCCAACATATACCAGACATGGACAGTTACCGGTCCAGCTAATATAAGAGATGTGGAACATCTCGACTTGAAGAGATTCCAAGGCTTCGACAGGCCAGTGTACCCTTTTGTTTATAGAAGTACACCAGTTGTCACGGAACAGATTAAATATACTACATAATTATCTGTGTCATTCATTGACCCACCTAAACCTATTGCCAAAGCCTGCCAAAGCGATATCTTCGCTCTTGGCGTCGCAAACGTCAAAGGGGACAGTAACCACTTACCATCACGTGGGTCGTCTGCCTCGCAAGTTAAAAGTAAATTCATTACCCTAGCATTCCCCTTGCCAAGGAAATATGGCTTGGATAGAGTGCACACCCTGGTGGTTCTGTGCATGTAAAGTGGCATCCCGCTGTAGTGTTGGATCATCATCCAATCCAAGGGCAGCATTTCGAAATGATTCCCGCCTTTTTCTAAAAATATAATTAAATTTTCGGATTAAAAAACTTTATTTCTCATAAAAGATTTTTTACAATTCACTTAAACTATGCGAATGTTCATAAGTTGTTGGAAAATAAGTTGTAATTTCTAACGAGATAGAAAGCACAAATACTGAAGTTGCAGGTAGTTTTTAATTATTTCTTGTACATGCAAGTTACAAGTTCTTTCGAATTTAAAGAAACAAGGATATAGATTTTGTGGAAATGTCATTGTGTAATTTTTTTCTTTTTATTAATAATGTCTTTATTTTTATATGAGTTTTTATACTGTACATATATATTTTATCACGACAAATTTATATTTAAGATTGCTAATTTAAAATACTTTATAACACGTGATTTTTTAGGCATTTTTAAACACTTACGGATTTTGCTTGTTTCATGGTTCAAGTTCAAGTTGAAGTTGATTACATGTTTGGACTCGTTCAAGTAATTTTAGCCGGGAGTACTAAATTATCTTTACTTCTTAGAAGGTTTTTTGTATTTCGTGCCTTTTGATAAATTTCGGAATGAACTTTCTTGTTTAATTTTAATAAGATTTCGCGACTAGAATCTATAATATTATAAAATTCTGAACATGCCATGTCTGTAGATCGAAACTATTTAAAAAAAAAAAGAACTGGAATAGACTCTATATAAGCGATAGAAAGCACGACGCAATATTTTTTAGATTTCTTGTCTCTCTTATGTTTGTTCGGGATTCACGTAAAAACTACCGGGTTGATTTCGCCGCCGTTTTCACTGGTCAACATTCAAATTTCTTGACTTAAAATTTGCGCTACTTTTTATCCTGGGAATCACGCGGGAATTTTTCCGGGAGCGGTCCGAAATTGCTGGGGTGCGTAAAAATAAGCTTATTCCGACACAGTTTTCACTAAAACGATAGCATTACATTATTTTTTAAATGCAGTAGTTTGTGCCCGGAAATCCCGTGGGAATTTCAATTTAAGCGTGGACGAAGTCCCGGGCATATAATAAAATTACGCTTTATTTCGACGTTTCGGCCACTTTTTAGTAGCCCTTGAAAACGTCGTCGTATTAACGTCTGAATATCAAATAAAATGCCGCGCTAAAACCGTGATAATATATATGAAAGGAAATGAATGAAACATAGTGGTACTTTAGTTTTGCAGTTGCCTAACGATGACCGTAGCCCCTTGCTATCAGGTAGACCTGCAAGCAAACAAAACATGACCAAGTAGACTAACTAACCTTCCAGAACTGTTTTAGACACAGTGACATAGGGTCTCTCTTTAGGCTTGGGCGCTCCTTTAAAATCTTCTGGCAGATTCTCTTCCAGCATCTTCTCAATTTCCTCATCATCGATTGGTTTTCCTGTAATCATATATACAGGGCGAATTTTTCAAATAGACCAAATGCTAAACTATACGATAAACGGAACAGCGAAAAACGCTCAAAAAGAGTCTTGGGCCGATTTTAATGAAAATCGATGGATAGATTTTTGAAGAACCAAATACCCTAGTCAGAAATTGAATACACTGATTTTGAGGACTTAGATCTGCTAAGATAATTATTTATGTCGTGTTGAGTAGGATACGATTATAAAATGAGTTTGTAACAGTAACATGACTTTGTATTGAGTACAATGTACCACTTCAAATGAAGCGAGGAGTATTGTACGACTTCTACCGCCGCAGTATATTTGAAGCGTTGCCTCTCATTTGTCCCGTTCCTCACAATTTGTACCTACCCGCGGTACAATCACAACTTCTAGTTCGGAAATGTTCGGTAAGAATCGGTTGGGATCGGATCGGATTGTGCCGTATCAGTACAAATTTATTTTTTACGGGACAAATGTAATGGCTCATATGTGACCTACTCAACACTACGCCGGCGGACAACCATTCAAACGACGTTATAATAGACATTGATATTGACAAACAGAATTGGGGCCAAGGTGGGCCGCTAAGTCTATCTGCTGTGCTACAGCAATATTTTTTTTTAAACAGCAAATTAACAATCACTTGTACCCTCAGAACTGTCGGAATCGTCATCATGACTGTCTTCATCATTAGATCTGGTCTCGTCCAAAACCTTGAACTCCCTGAGTTTCTCCAATTCTTCAGGAGTCACAAAATCATTATAACTGTCATTTACAATAGATGACTTCGTGACTGTAACATTTTCGGTGAAGTCTATTTCGTTTGGTTCGGTATCTGTAGGTGTTGCATCCAATTTTTGCTTCTTTACTGGTGGATGTTCGATATCATGAGCCTCAGTTTCCATTATGAACCTGTTTAGAGATTAATTGAAGTTAAACACAGACATACAATGTTATTCTTAGTATACGCAATTTATGAAATACCCATATATTTCTTAAATCTTTATTAACCCAAAAAGGAGTTTAGCTACCTCATGGCATCATAAATTATGATGATAATTTGACATTCCCAACAAAGCTAGTTAGATTTGTTAGAAATGACAGAGTATAATAGTTATTATATGTACTCTGATTTAATTATCTGGACTTAAATGACAGCTGCGATTGTTCTTTGTTTAAGGCTTGCAGCAACGCTAACGTCCTTGAGGATTTTTCGGTACAATTTTTTCGGGCGATAGCGGGGTTTCCATTGATGCCGTCGGTTTTCAGATGCATTATTATTTTATTACGAATAAAATAAACTAGTATGTGAAAAGACGATGAAACCAAATAATTTATACTTATTGTTATTTTATCCTGTTTTATATATAGAAATTTAAGTAGTAAAATAGTTTAATGTCAATAATTTGGAAGTTTCGAAACTTAAAATGACTATAGCAAATTTACAAAAAAACACGTTACTCCAATTATTGTTCGGTAACTATAAACAAAACGTTATTTCGTTTGCTCCCCAGTTTCGACCTTTTACGGGGCCAAAAGGACAATTATTGTAACTAATTTTAGTCCAGGTAATTAAAAATCAGAACATAGCAATGAGGTATAATGTACGTAGTACATATAACTCAATATAGTATAGGTATTTGACTTTTTTTAATTGTAAAGTATAAAATAATTAATTATTAATAATATAATAAACTAGAGTTTTAGGCTAAGTAGTTTTCTTAATTTAAAATTCAGTATTAAATAAAATTAAAAATTTGTACATCCTTAGGGCTATGACATGTGATATACTTATGGAGTAACATAAATACTATTCTACCATGCCATTGACAAATAAATAGTTAAAAGAAACACTGTACCAAGTCCCTATTTTTCCACACGTTAACATATTCACTCAATACTCAGAAACAAGGCACTGGAAACGAACGCGCGTAATCCGAAAGTACTGAAAATCAATGTGTTGTTTTAATACCGCCAAAATGTCGCTGATGGTGCACAATGCTCTTTGATGTATCATGGCTAAAGAGAAGTTGAGGTTTGTGTCTGATTATTGCTCTAGTGTATCTGCTACCTTGATATTAAACACATTGCTTTAAAAGTACCTAAGTTCCATACGTTTATAACTAGAAATATTCATTTGTCGAAAAATTTAATATAAATTAGTAAAATATATAAAAACATGTGCAAGTACGCGGACACCGCCCGAATACAAACGAATAAGGGCGGTTACAAGACTCTAATTTAAGAACACCATACGTACACTGATGGATATATATTCCTTGCACTCGAAAAGTTCGGAATTGTAAAAAAAAACAAGTTGAGGCTCGTCTGGAGGGGGCATAACGCATTTTCCTTACGTGACGATCTCTGCCAGTTAACTCTTGAAGCCACAAGTTCCTTCCAAAACTTTAAATAAAGGAATGTGTCTATTATTTTTAATATTTTATTATGGTCTCAAGTCACAACGATTGATACTATAAATGTTTAATAAATTTTAAATAAAACATACGTATCTATACTATTATGTCTAAATCTTTATACATTAATACATAAGACATTACTCATATAAAAATAAATCATTAAAAACTCACAAGTTACACAATCACATTTCCACAAAATTTAGATCCTTGTTTCTTTTGGTTCGAAGGAACTTGTAACTTGTGTACAAAAAATAAATCAAACCTACCTGCAATTTTAGTATTTGTGCTTTCTATCTCGTTATAAATTATAACTTATTTTCAAAACTTATAAATGTTCTCATAGTTTAAGTGAATTGTAAAAATTATTTTATGACAAAATAAAGTTCTTTAACCCTATATGTTTGCTTATCGAATTGTATGTACTTAATACAGTTAGTCAAATTACATAATTATACTCGGTACATTTTCCATTAGTAGCTCACAACGCCCAAAATGCTCCGTTACAGCGCGTTCCCACTATGTCGTAACGATTAATTTATCGATGTACGACTGTCGTCTCTAGCTGTTCCCATTATAACGATCGTTTGTCGTCAAAATTTTTTATCGTTTAGCTACTATCGTATCTAGCTGTTCCCATTGTATCGCGACGAGATCTTATCGTTTCACGGCAGTCGCTTTGTCGTTTACACATCATTAGCAAGCTACTACAGTCGCGAGGGGGAAGGGAAAATACGTGTAAACGACGAGACGATATTTTTATAGTGGCTACGATAGATTTGCCGTCACGATTTAGTCGTAACGAATTTTTATCGTTTTACGACTGTCGTGCTAGCCGTTCCCACTGTCATGACCATCTGTCGTCACTGCAAAAGATGTCGTAGACGACAGTAAATCGTGTAGTTCTATATGTGAACACCTCCATTTAAACATATAAGCCACGACACTTAAAACTACACGATTATCTGTCGTCACGACAAAGTGGGAGCACGCCCCTTAGCCTTTCCACAAGGCGACTGCGGTCGTGTCGAAAACGTCACTAATAAAGTCATCATTTTCGATCACAAAACGCCCACAATGACCCATGGCAAGAGGTGAGTCGAATAACCGTTCCAATTGGGTTCATGATTGTAACGCTGGCAAGCAAGTGGAACGGGAAAAATTGGTTGTGAATGTGGTCATTGTGAGTCTCTAATGGCATATAGCCTAAGACCAGCCTTGTATAGTTTTAGCGCCTGCATGTTTCCCAAGCCCTGTCCATGATCATTGCTTTTTGGCTTGATTAACGGTTAATTTCTCAGTACATAGCTTAAATCAAATTTTATGGCCTAAAAATTATCTCCAATAGAATTACTTTGAATATAAACTTTTGCAATTTTAATTTGAGGCTTGGCTTCCTAGATTTTGTATAAAAAGATCTTTTATTACTAATTATGGTTTGAGTTATGATCACATATGTAAATCTTTCTCGATGCCTGAAGTTCATAACTAGGATACATGTAAATTAAATGTAGTAATGTAGAATGTGCGACATATATAAAATATAAATAAATTATTATTGTTATAATGATAAATAATCATAATTTTGCCCATTTTTCCATATTCCCCAAACATTGCGATGGGCAGACACCATAATCCCCATAACCCAGATTCTTAGTTCCAATAGCAGTTCATCCCAATAGCAAGGTACCTTTTGTTCTTATTCCGTACAATGGTCCTACACTGTCCTTGGGTGCATTTTTATATGGTATAGACAGGGTTGATCGCCATTAGTGTCATATTACAATTAGATAAAATTTGTCAAGGGGCTTCTATGTGTTGGCATTCCCATGGCTCCCTGCAAGCTCTACAAAAGTCCGAGCCATTTGAGCCACATTTATACCCCGTATCTTTCTTGAAAGATATATATAATATATATTATAAATAATAAACGTTTATTTATTTTCTCCCTTAAGTAATTAAATAAATGACTGTTATAATAACTTTAATAATATAATGTAATCTTCCATTTAATAATTATGAAGTAAGTAAATAAGTATAGTCAGTATCAATAATAATTGTATAGGGTAGTCTGGAGGTGATTGCCAAAAGAGAGAAAACCTGCCTATTGTACTCCAATTAAAGTATGTGCAATAAAGTTCGTCATTCTGTTTAAAAAAATAAGTGAGGTATCAAAGATAAAGAAATGATTACTTGAATTATTATTATAATTTCTTAACAAAGGGCAAGATTGCAACTTACAAATAGTTGAGAAACAATGCAATATATTGTATATACTACTACATTAATATTACAATCTAATCTAAAAAGACTAATAAGTAATTTAACCTAAATTGACTAAAAGTATATATATTATACTACAAATGTTTTTGAAGACTAAGGCTGATTTCCGACTTATGATGCAGCAGCAGTAATTGGTATGCTAATACATGTAGTAGTAGTGCAAAACGCTTACTGTATGCTCATATCACATGCTTAATCCAATACTGCATCGATCAATAATTAACTAGATACACAATCTCATACAAGTTCTTTAAAAACTATCCCCAATTGAATTCACCTAATCCTAGTCTAAATAATTATACATTAATGAAAATTCAACCTTACGAGCATAGTTTAAAGTTGTATTCACACTACTGCGTATGAAGAGCACCAAAATTTTACGACCGAAGCTCGCCGCTGATTTGTCATACTTCAAATCAAATTCAGTCTTACACGCATGCTTTTAAGTTTAAATTACCAGGTGTCAAAAAAGCAATAAAATAATATGGCCAAGGCTCGCCGCTAGGATAAGGAATGCATGGAGTCGAACTGTCTAATATTTTTCGTTTAAATTGGATTTTTTGTTAAGTTTAATATTATAACATCAGCATTATTCTATACTTTGGAGTTCATGTAATGATTATATTTTTAGATAGGGTAAACCCCCCCCCCCCCCCCCCATGTATTAATGAAACTAATACATACAGGAATAATTATTTATTTATGTTTTCAATATTGAAATTTCGCATACTATTCTAGGTACAGCTGTTTTGTGTAGGCTTATAAAGCCTTTCGTTTTCACATATTTATGACATTTTAAAAAATGCTTCGAACATACAATGCTTCCTTGGGTAGCCTTGAAGAATTCTTCAGATCTTTGACGTGCTATTACCGATATCCATTCTCCACACGTCATTGGATCCCGAGGAAAGCTAAAAATCAAAAATAAAATCTGAAATCTATAATTTTATTACATGCATTGAGTCAAAATTAAGTTTCTTACTTGAAAGTAATTTTACTAAGTAAACTCGTAGCTGAGAAATTTTAAGGATCTAATTAAAATTTCACTCAACTTTTGTTACTTACAAAAAACAGAATTTATGTTAAGCAAACGTTTAGTTGAGAAAAAGTTTTAAGCAGAATACCATAGATAATACAGGGTGGCGCAATAGAACGTGCATATTGCATCATCTTGTTTCGCGGGGTAGAAAGTGCGCGAGCGGGGGGAGCCTGCATCGTTGAGTAGGCGGGCTCATGGAGTTTTAGTCACTATGAGTCACTTCGACGGGAAGCGTCGCGCATTTTGCGTGCGCGCATTTTACGAGAACTCTCGTTCATACATCGTTACTAGGCGTTTATATTGTTCTGAATATGGACTACGGCAAATTAGTGAAGCTCCGAGTGCTAATTTAATTAAAATATGGGTACAGTGTTTTGAAGAGACTGGTTCAATGTTTAAACCACAAGCAAAAGGTCGTCCAAGAACATCTAGGACCGACGACAATATTGAGAGAGTTATGCAGTCTGTACGAGGAGATCCACAAATGTCTACTCGCAAGAGATCGTCTGTCTTACACTTATCGCGACGAAGTTTGCAACGAATTTTAAACTTGGATCTTAAACTGCATCCTTACAAGCTGCAGTTAACACAAGAATTGAAAGTCTGACTTCGGAGCAAGGCTCGCATTTGCTAATGAAATGCTTAATCGATTTTCCAATTTTGACAATATCCTTTTCTCAGATGAGGCCCACTTCCATATCAATGGGTTCGTAAACCGTCAAAATTGTCGTTTCTGGAACAGTGAGAATCCCAAACTCAAGCACCAGAAACCACTGCATAGTCCTAAAGTGACAGTGTGGGCAGCAATCTCTGGTAGAGGAATAATTGGACCGTTTTTCTTTGAAAAGGCGCGGGGGCAAAACGTCACTGTTAATACCGAACGCTATGTTGCGATGTTGGAAGGTTTTTTGGCTCCAGAGCTTGAAAATTCAAGAATAGTGAATTCTAGGACTTGGTTTCAACAAGACGGAGCTCCCTGTCATACATCAAATGACTCCATGGTGGTTGTGAAACAGATGTTCCCTGGCAGACTGATTTCGAAAAGAGGTGATATCCCATGGCCCCCACGTAGTCCAGACGTGACGCCTCCTGACTTTTTTTTGTGGGGATACCTCAAGAACAAAGTCTACAGCAATAATCCGAAAAACATTGATCAGCTCAAGGAGAATATCCGTGGTGAAATGGCAGCAATTACACCAGCATTACTGAAGAAAGTTTTCAATAACTTCCGTTTGCGATTAGAGGAGTGTCGTTGTAGAGAGGTTCATCATTGAGACGATGTTATTTTTAAAAAATAAACTTCAGTTATTTCTTAATAATACCTCAGTTTTATTTTAACTATACCTTTTGTATTTATTTTTTAATCAATATTTTAAATATGCACGTTCTATTGCGCCACCCTGTACAAAAATATGGAAATGAACGAACATATTAGTCAAATCGTCAACCTATCAAATCATGCCTATTGCTTTGGAAATCTTTAAAATAAACAAAATCTACACATATTTATGTAAAAATAAATACTGCTAGAATATTATTTTTTTCTAAAACATGCATTTCACAATAAAAATGCTCTTCTGCGATCAGCTGATTCAAAGCCTCTATCTTTCGTTAGCGGTAATTTTTTTATCTAACCACCAGGGTAAGATTATGACTGATTATTAGCAGTTTTTAAACAAAATTTGACATTAGAAGGTTTTTGAGTAACATTATTGCCAAAATTTTACCTAACTTCCACTTAGTAATATTTGTTATTTTTTAAGTAAAAGCGTTAGTCTATAAAAAGTTACAATTGTATTTATAAAAATATAAAAAGTCTCATTAAACAAAAAACCAATACTTTAATAATAAAAAAGAAAACTGGAACAGAACCAACAATGGTAACTCGAGCGATTCAAGTGGGCATACGATAATATGATATAAATGTGTTTATTATGAGTATTCACAGTTGGGTTGCTATATAACTATATTTTTATAAGTTTGAAAATGTTTTTACAATGATTTCTTGACAAAATACTAATATTCACAATACAATGATAACAATAATATAAAGATAATATTAATACTTACCGAAAATATGAAACTCCATCCATTTTAAGCGTCCGGGGTGCTTTGCATTTTTAAACGAGCACTGAGCCACGTTTTTCGTTGGAGCGTTCAAATGATACTGAATTAAAAGTCCACCCAAACGTTCAAATGGGTGCTCTTTTGGTTGGGACATTTTTTGTCGCTGATTGTGTATCTAGTATTTTAGTTATCGATGCAATACTGACACTAAAAAAAAAAGAACTTTACAGGAGAGCCAAATAATGTATTTTTAAGCTTGTATATCAGTATTTTTGTGTTACTTTTGAAAACCAGGATTAATGCTATGTATTTTCATGTTGTTTGCATTAAAAAGTCAATTTGGCAAAACATTGGATAGTGTCAGTATTAGGACAAGCATGCAAACATTTTATGGTTTACTTATTATTGTTGGAGGAGCTGAGCTTCTTCTTAAATGTTGGCAACATTGCAATAACATTCCTTTATTTATATTTGTCTGGCATGCATCCTCAGAGTACATTTTAATCATTGCTTATATTTTATAGTAGTAATGGAAGCAAAACTACCCACATATCAATAGTTGTTCAATGTGTGACAATGTGATTAAAAACTAAGTTTATACATGTAGTACCAATCTTACAAAAATGACTAGCAGTACTGCAGCAACGGTCTTAATCTAAATGTTTCCAATAGCTTAGTGAGTCAATTATGGTGTGACTGCATCCAGCAGAAGCTTCCAAATTTAAGGATGTTTTACCTTTGAATTCACACAAATATAAGTTGCGGTAGATCATCCACAAATAACAATGGCAATAAAACCCAAATTGTGAAAACAACTGGATTTCATCCATTGTTTGCTGTGGACTTTCACTAGTTCAGTGACCGAATATAAACGCGTGCAATACGTCGGCGAAGATTTAGCAGATTTACAATAGACTGACCACTCTGAAAGTTAATACAGAGTCGAGTCTAATGCAAAACCGCCATTTCACGCGGAAACAGCGTAGGATACCTCCTCTGCAAAGCTGAGAGAGTGCTCCTGTGACGATTCTGCAAAAATACTAGAACTTACCAATGGATCAGTTTGCGTTACTAATGTCTTGAATTCCCAGCAGCGCATCCCCACATTAAAGGAATTGTTATTTACAAAGCACTTTACATTTAAAATGATAGTTTATTACTCTCGTTTCGTAAATGAGTATGAAGCATGCACGACTACTTACCTACGTGAAGTAGAATTATTATAATGTGCAGTTGCAGTATTATTAATTTCCTAACCTAAGTATTGCTAAAGTTCAATTTAACCTATATTAGTCATTTAGAACGAGTGTTATTTAAATAATTTGCAGAAATCAAAAATAACAAAACACGCCAACTTGACTAGCACACCTGAGTTTTTTTGCTGATATACCAGTATAGTATATATAAAGTATTCTGTGCTGATAGGTGAAGAAACTCAAGAAACTGAAATAAAATGGTTTTTTTTATATTTATGGCTTGGCAACTAAATAAAATGGTGAATTATTTATTTTATTATTTATTCATGACCATAGAATCAAAGTCTTTCAGTCGGAAACATGTTAATTAATAGGTCTTCGTATAGTAGCGTAGTTGTATTGCAGGCTACAACCGACGCCATTCAATGGAGTTCTTGTGAAAACTCGAAAGATCACATCTGACTATACAGTTCACATTTCTCACAAAAACACATAATTTCTACTCAAAAACTATCAATATCCTGCAACTATTGTTCATTTTAGAGTAATTATACACATCTTTAGAAAATAAAACTGCACAGCACAACGTCTCCTTTCAGTTCCCGCCAAAAAACTCCATAAAATGGTGGTTTTTTTTTTATTATTTTTTTTAAAGTTTATTCATGACCATAGAATCAAAGTCTTTCAGTCGGAAACATGTTAATTAATAGGTCTTCGTATAGTAGCGCAGTTGTATTGCAGGCTACAACCGACGCCATTCAATGGAGTTCTTGTGAAAACTCGAAAGATCACATCTGACTATACAGTTCACATTTCTCACAAAAACACATAATTTCTACTCAAAAACTATCAATATCCTGCAACTATTGTTCATTTTAGAGTAATTATACACATTTTTAGAAAATAAAACTGCACAGCACAACGTCTCCTTTCAGTTCCCGCCAAAAACTCTCATAAAATGGTGAATGTGCGCCAGGGTTGCCAAATCCCAAAATCTTTATAAATTATAATAATTGTTTGGGTTACTTAAAAAAGTCACTGACATAATTACGAATCATATCTGACAAAATCACCATGACAATAAAAATTCACTATATCTAGTGACCGAATTACTAAGGTGGCAACATTGTGAATGACAGCGAATCGCTTTTGACGTTGACATTAGATACGTTTCGTTGCATTCAGTTTCTTGTGTATTATAATCCTATATATTTTGTATTTATTTAACTGAAGGTTTGCAGAAAACTTTTATAAATTACAGGCCAAATTTTTAGATTTATAAATGTATTTTTTCTTGTCCATCTGCCTCTTCGTACTCTGACATTGGCAAAATCAGTGCCATTTACATTGAAGCCAACATTTGAAAAAAATTGAGTCTCCTGTTGTATTTCATCATTTGTAAATGGCATCTGGTCATTTATATTAAGAGCGAAGGACGGAATACCGAGGGTTTAATGTGGATATCCCTAACGATGGTGTGGCACTTCTGGTTCTGGAAAAGGGTGCTAGTTACTCCGACCTGGCGAATCCCACACACCGGCCACGACCTTACCGCATCGCGTGGCTGATGGCCCTCAATCGGGTTACCCTCGTAAAAAAAGGCAATCAAAAGAAGTTTGTGATGAATCCGTTGCTTTTCTATGGTTGCAGTCCGGAAATTTTCGTAGATGTCCGGTTGTCTTTGTCTGATATACGGGGACATTATGAATATATGAATGGGCCATCCAGAACTCTCAAAATTAAGTTAAAGAAAAAATAATGTATTCGGTAAAGGTATAAAGCTGCGGGGGCGAGTGAGACGTCCCTCCTCCTCCTGTGCAGAATGTACGCTCATGAGAACATTAAAACATTTATAAAAACGATCCGGATTTTAATTTATTGGTCTGGTAACCCTAGCTGTAAAATATGATACATAGTTCTCTCTCTACGATACATAGGGATCTCAAATTATAAATAAAAATACTGCCATTTAATCACGTTTATTAATCAAACTTAATAACAATAACCTTATTATTAATGAACTTAATTATATATTAATAATATCATTAAAAATCTAAACAAACATGACCGCAAAACAAGGAATTTTATTTATAGATACGCATAAACACTAAAACTGCGCTTGCGAGCAGCGACCTTTATGTTGCGACATAAAATTAATTAATTCAATCTTTATTAATTACACTCGTGTTCTTTCGGTCATGTGCCTTTCAACCAAATTGATTCAATTTGATTGAAACATGTAATATCAGCATAACACAGGCAGACATTGATGTTTACTGGCTTAAAGGCCTAGTTGCCAAGCCATAAATATTATTAAAAAAAAAAACATTGATGTTTAACAATGCGAAATTTTTATATTTCTATAATAATATCTACAGTTGCCAAGTAAAAAAAGCTATCTATAAAATTGCAACTGTTCAATATAACTTACATTTGAAAAATGCATCTCAATTGTAAATAGACACTGACATTATTATGTATTATAATAATCACCAAATAAAAAACACGATTTGACATTAAAGAATGTCAATGGAACGTAACTTTTAATGAAATAAACAAAACTGAAAGCCAATTAATTTATTCGGTTGATAATATACAACATTTTTTTAGTGGTGCATTATATATTATAAAACATATCTCAATTACTATATGGTGTTGACAGATAATCGCCAGTAAGCGTCACGCCACATTTACATTCAATTTGTCAAAGGGCCTCTATGAGACGGCCTTCCCATGGCCCTACGGAAGCCCTCCAAAAGTCCGGGCCATTTTTATGGCTCGTGGTCTCTACAGACATACAAGAATAATAATAAAGCATCGTTAGCTTTCTACATGTGTAGTTAGCATTGACTATCGGCCGATTCTGGGATCAGTTTAGACCATGGTCCAAACTGACCCAAGAATCGGATTTAGCGCTTAGAAATAGAAAAGAATAGATATATTGTTACCTCATAGACAGCTTTTTTTACTTTGCACCCGTTAATATATTTTGATTACTATATCACTAAAGGCATAATTATATAAACATTAACACCATCTTATACATAATACTTTATTTACATAACTATAATCTTACATTAAACATCGCAAAGTGACCAACTTAACTACCAACTTATAATAATTTATAATAGTGCTGGCTAACCAATCTCTAAATTTAAGCCATCCATCTAATAGTTGTTCAACAGCCGGCTAATGGCTATTTTGGTTAATGGCTGAATGGCGTGTAATCGACTGTCAACGGTTGACGGCTAATGGTCGGTTTTTATATCTCACAATTCATTAAATTGCCTTACAATCACTATAAAGTTTTTTTTAGAAGTATAGGTTTGCGTTTGACCACTGTCTCACCTGAAGTCGAGTGATGACGCAGTTTAAGATGGAGCACGCTTACCTAGAAGACACCTATTCACTCGTGGCTTGAAGACTTAAAGATTGTTTTTGTCAGGAAAAAGAGACTCGGGCAAATTATTCCACTCTTCGGCAGTGCGCAGCAGAAAAGATGAAGCGATACGCTTGGTTCTGACTGGTGGTGTTTCCACCATGTAACAGTGGCGCAAACTCGTGCAATTCTAAGGAACACTCCCCGTTCTCAATTGATTCCAACGTCTCGAACTGGTATTTGGCTGACCCGTCCAAAAGATGAGAACAGTACTCCATGTACTCGAACTTGTGCTTGGTATAAGTTTAGCAGTTGTTCCGACGTGAAGTACTGTCTTACCTTTGCGAGTACACCCAGCTTTTTGGCCGTCACTTCAATAAATATTAAAAATTATGGCTTTCAATATTCATTTCGGCTGTCACCATTCATGCTAATAGTAATTTTTTCAACTATTACATTGCGATGATATCGCGAAGATATTGTAGATTTTTATCAATACAGGAACGGAGAAAGAATACAATTTCCTGCGGCCGGTTGGTATGTCGTAATAGGTGACAAAACATCCCACAGCCAGGTGGTAGGGTATTTGCCCACCACCCCCGGTCTAGAGTATGCCGTCTAACAACATTGAGTTGTGTTCCTGCATCATTGGCCATTCAGGGATGCTCCTCCGTCTCAAAGGAAGATCTTCCAGCGAAGCTCTTGTTATGCCTCGCAGGCCTAAGCTCGTGAATTATTGTTGGACATTTGTATATATATTCTTAGTCGGGAATCGTTTACGACCTCAATTATTGCACAGCGCCATCTATTGGCTAGTAAGTGTTCCACTAACCTTTGGTGTTGCAAATGTATATAGGCGATGGTGATCGGTTACCATCAGGTGGGCCGTCGGAAATAGCAAGCAAGGTGCTTCAGAGCGCGGGCTCCCCGTCGGGCTTCTCGTAGGGGAACGCGTGCGCGTCCGTGATGCTGAACACAAACATGAGGCACCCGAACTGGAGCAGCGCGCCGTGGGGCACGAGCGCGGAGCCCTCCCACGCGCCGCCCGTGGGCCGGGGGCCGCGCGGGGGGCACCCGCAGCCCGCCTCGCCCTCGGGCGGCGGCCGCGTCACGTTGCCGTTCAACCTGCGGACAAAACAACTTGAACACAATGCATTTTTTTTCTTCTATATTTGTTTGGGATTCACGTAAAAACTACTGGGCCGATTTCGATGCGGTTCTCCCTGATTTGCTAATTATTACATACACTCTACGCTAATGCCCTACACACTACTTTACCCCGGGAATCACGCTCCATGACTATGACTGTGTTGTGTCATTTAAATCCGTTCATTAATTTTTGAAGTTATACTTCTTTAGGCGCGTTAGGGAAAAATGATGAGAGTAAATCGACGGGTGCAAAGTAAAAAGAGATATCTGCAAAATAGCTACTTTACAGGAGAGCGAAAAGATGGCCGTATTAACTTTGAAAGAACATACGTAGCTGGTTATTTTTACGTACGAAAATTTATTGAAATAATGTGATATATGCAAAACATATAATGTCATATTGTAAAGAATTGTTTTATTAAAACGATTGTACAATAAACTAAAAATCATCATTTTGTAGATAACTTTATTTACTTTGCACCCGTCGAAATTTTTACGATGCGCGCGCACACCGTCACACAAAAAATCTACACAATGAAGTTAGCTATAGTCAACATTTTAGTTTTTCTATTATTTTATTTAGGTTTACGGCTTGGCAACTAGGCCTTTAAGCCAGATCTTAGTTTACTATATAGCTTCTTCATTTTCTTAAGCCTATGTGTAGCACAGCTGAACTGTAGGTAATCAGCCAGTGCCATTCAGCGGAGTTCTTGTGACAACTCAAAAGGCCACACTTAAACCTGACTTGACTGTCAAAAATACAAACATGACGGGCGTGCAAGCGTCAAAAGTAAATAAAATCGTTGGACATGGTATATTTAGACTGACCTCTGCGGTTCGGCCACCCGGTGCCTGACGATGGCCCTGAGCGCGTCGGCCCTCGCGTCGGCCTCCGGCCTCTGGCGGTCGGCGCCGGCCTCTGCGGGCGGGGGGGCGCCGGCGTCGGCCTCCGCGGGCGGGGGGTCGCCCCCCGCGGCCCCCGCGCCCCCCACGTCGCACGCGTACACCACCCCGTTCACCTTCGTGCCCCACTCCGAGTAGTTGATCAGCTCGAAGTGGCGGCTCACCTGATCACGTCATTCGTCATCAAATAGACATTTTATGTAACTTTCGTATTTTTTTTATTTTTTTTTCTCTTTTTTGTAACAGTTTATTATAATTAACTGTTTGAGCCAATTTTTATTTTTATTCTATAAATTATTTTATAGTGGAAACTTGATTGATATATGTATTCATTTTGTGTTTTATATTTAAGAATATTAATTATTGTATGTTTCCCAAACAAATTAAATAAATAAATAAATTACATCAATTGATCAATAAGAAGTAGGCCAAGTGCGTGTCGGTCCACGCATAGTGAACACTTCCATAGTAGTGATGCAAATTAATTGTTTTTGTCATTTAGCTATGTAAACTAACCAAATTGGACAAGTGAGTTTCTGTTGACTTCTTCATAATTATGATATGTTTTATGTAAAGACATACTTTTTTTATCGAATCATATTGGTTCATAAACACGACTTTGACAGTTAGCCAATCGAAAAGTGTTCATGGTGATGATGAAATGGACTGGCATAATGACTTGTGTCCAAATAGCTACGGGAAACCTTAAATGTTTATTTAAGATATTAGTGCAATAAGTTGATTTCTACAAAGCAGTAAACAATAATTGTATATCCAAGACAGAGTCAAGGTTTCTTGTCTATTTGTCCGGAATTCACGTAAAAACTACCGGGCCGATATCGGTGCAGTTTTCGCTGATCGACAGCAAGTCCTTAAGACTTGAAATCTGCGCTACTTTTTACCCTGGGAACCCGCGGGAATCTCCCCGCGGGAGCGGCTCGAAGTTGTTCGGAATCATAAAACTTAGTCTTCACTGAAACGATAGCTTACATCCTTTTTTTAGAGTCCCGCGGGAATTTCAATTGAAGCGTGTACGAAGGCACGGGCATATCCCATTTACTATATATAATTATGACGTCCTCTGTAGTTGAGCGGGCTAAGCCTTTGACGGCCTACCTCACTGCAAGGTTCCGGGTTCGATTCCCGGTATAGTAAATTTCGGAAACGTATTTTCTCCTTTATTTACCTTGATCTGGGTGTCTGGGATCGGCCCCAGAGTGGTCCCGTTGTATATCACCCATAACACAAGCGTAACTTGCTTAATTTGGGGATATACAATATGTGTGTTTGTCTGCCGATATTATTATTATTATCTGTATGTCTTTCAAGACCACGGGCCATAAAAATGGCCCGGACTTTTGGAGGGCTTGCGTGGGGCCATGGGGAGGCCAACACGTACAGGCCCCTTGACAAATTTAATGTAAATATGTGGCGTGACACTGACCGGCGATTATCCCTGTCTACACCATACAATAATGCACCCAAGGACAAGCCCCGGCCAGTGTAGGACTATTGTGGGAAAAGAAGACAAAAAGTACCGGGCTATTGGGGTGAACTGTTAGTGGAACTAGCGGTCTGGGAATATGGGGACTATGGCGTCTTCCCGTCGCAATGTTCGGGGAACGTGGAAAATTGGGCAGACGGTGACTCGCCACTCCCTGCACGGGCCCCAAAAAATGCCATAAAAGGCAGGGGCAACATGGGTATGAGTGGCTAAGGGGTGTGGAGAGGTGGGCTGCAGGTTCACCGAAGCTACTTCCGACATTAGGCCATTTATCACTTCCACCTCTGGAGCTTGAGTCTTAGCTGTAGCGATCTCCACTCCGTGCCGGCTGGCTAAGGCAAGCACGGAGGCGGGGGCCTTGTCTTGGCCCCCGGAGTCACGTACGAGGTGTCGCCACTCACCTAAGCCCCCCTGCGGGATTATTATTATTATTATTAATTTTCAACGATTAAATAGTAATGAGAGCAGACCTCGTCCATGAATATGACGGCGTGGTTCCTGGAGACGCACCGGCAGAGGGCGGCGTCGAGGCGCACGTCGCAGCCGCTGTCCGCGCCGACCGACAACGACGAGAGCCGCATCGGGATCGGGCGCCCGAGCCCGTCGCCCAGCCCGTTCCTGCTTCGAGCCGAAACCAGAACACACTCACATCAAGGGAATCTAATTGCCCGTCCGGATGGCTACCACCTCTGCTCTTAGTCTTCTTTAAGAGAGCAACAGCGCATCTGTAGCACCTTTCATGTTGCAAATGGCCATGACCACTTTCCACCAGGGCGGTCTCTGCCTGCCCGCTGAACTCATGCAATAAACAAAAAAGAGATACCCAAATCACCATGTATGTTTTATTGATTCTTGTATGAATGAATGAAAACACTTTATTGTTCAACAAAAATTAAAACTACCTTCATAAAACTAGGTACAGTAAATGTTGAACAAAAGGGTGGCCTTACGCTTAAAGCGACCTCTTCCAGGCAACCCCCTAAACTAAGGAAAGTATTGAGACAATAGTGGCGGTAGAGACAATAAAAAATATTAAATATTCCAACAACAAAAAAAAACAATGACATGGCCGCGCCAAAACCAAGGTAATTATATCATCTCTTTTACTTTAATACAAATTCTATGTAGTTAGAGGGAGAAAGCACGAGTTCTAACGTTCGTTTCAATCATCTGTATATGATCACAGTGAGTCCCAATTAGCATATGTGACAGTTCGACCATAAATTTGTTGTGGTTCCATCTTAGAGGCTTAACGGACTTTGTCGTTAAATCGAGTGACGTTACACGGAGTGTAGGGGGCTTTCCTACATAGGATTTTAATGATGGAGGTTTGTCGATGTTAATTGTTTATTGCTAAATTAAGGTAACGAAAATAAGATCAGTGGCTGTTTTGCCGACTGACCGAGTACTGATGCGAACATGTTAAAATGCACGTGTCGGCGTAAGCCGCTGACACGGCAATGTACGGCTGTTGCTAGCCCGTACATATGGCGCCCAACGCGGGGCTCGAACCCACGACCCTGGGATTAAGAGTCTCATGCTCTACCGACTGGGATACCCGGGCTGTTGCTAACCCGATGTGTGTGTGTGTGTGTGTGTTTATTTATTAAAAAATCTAGGGACTCGAGTTCCCTTTTTAAAACTTAATTACTATGAAAGTTTTTTGAGTTCATAGATGCATAGTAAACAACTTTTGTTACCGTGTGTGACATTAATTTTGAGATTTTTATGTTGTGTTGTGTGTACCTTAAGAATAACTTATAATATAATCTTTGTCTAATTTTAATACTAAACTTATACTAATGTAGAGTGTATCTGTGTGCTGGTGTTGTGAGGAAGCGCCTGTGCAGTGTGTGCCTTATGTCTATACCTATATATATTATCTTAACTAGTGCCATGTGTGTTGTTTTTCCTTTCTGTGCCTGGGTTATTAAATTTCTTGGTTTGATTGTGAAGTGTGCGTGCAATGCAATGCGGTGGTACTAGTAGTGCGTGTTGGTTTGAGTATGTATATAAGTTTTGTTGTGTGGTGTTATAATTCAAATTCAAATTCAAAAGTTTTTATTCAAAATAAGTTCCACTGGAGAACACTTTTTGAAGGTCATACATATAGGTTAAAATTTAATTTTACATCCTAGTCTATGTACACCGCTTCGCAACGTGTTATTGCTGTTAAGGAGAAGAAGCGGCAAGAAACTCCCCAGCAACACGTCTAGCTAAAAAAAATTTTTCTTTATATTTCTTGTTCTATTTTTTATATTTAAGTACTTTTTTAAAAAAGATTTTATACAGAATTATGTTACAGAATAACTTTTGAAGAATTAATGGAGTTGTAGCAAACAGTGCATATTCAATAAGACAAAAACGCAATAAAAGGATAGAAAATAATTATAGTTATTATAAATATAAAGACGTAACGTATTTTTTTTTTTGCAACATATCTCCATATATTCCTTACAAGTACGGCAAGATAAAAACGTTATACTCGTACAAAACACAGTATAAGAGGTTGGAGCGAGCTGTTATGTAAATGAAGTTTTGTCATTTAAATATTCTTCAATAGTGTAGTATCCCTTTTTAAGCAAGATACTTTTTATTTTAAATTTGAATTTAGTGAAGGGCAGATCTAACATTTCACTCGGAATCTTATTGAAGAAGCGTATACCAACCCCCAAGAAAGAAGACAATACTTTTTGTAATCTAAAAGATGGCAATATCAGTTTATTACAATGCCTGGTGTTGAAATCGTGAACATCCTTATACCGCTTGTAGGCACTCAAATTATTACGAATATAAATTATATTATTGAAAATATATTGGCAGGCGACCGTCATAATACCGATTTCCTTAAAGCGTTCCCTAAGAGACACCCGAGGGCCGAGGTTGTAAATTGACCTTACGGCTCTTTTTTGTAAAATAAATATAGTCTCCAAGTCAGCAGCGTTGCCCCAAAGTAAAATACCATAGGACATGACACTATGAAAATAACTAAAATAAACTAGTCTAGCAGTCTCTTCGTCAGTGAACTGCCTAACTCTTCTGACCGCATATGCAGCAGAACTAAGCTTTCCTGAGAGACTAGATATATGAGCGCCCCACTGGAGTTTCTGATCTAGGTTAATGCCTAAGAATACAGTTGAATCTACTAGGTTAAGTCTAGTGTCGTTAAGGGAAATATTAACATCGTATTCTTTTACATTGGGCATAACAAACTTAACACATTTAGTTTTATTCGGATTGAGTGATAAGTTATTTACGGTAAACCACTTAGATATTTGGGTTAAGGCGTTGTTTACGTCGTCAAAGTTCTGTTTATTTCTGTCTACTTTAAATATAAGTGACGTGTCATCAGCAAACAACACTACCTCACACATATCATTAATAAAATATGGCAAATCATTAATATATATCAAAAACAAGAAGGGACCTAGAATAGAGCCCTGGGGCACACCCATAGATATGCCAGTCTCACGAGATTTGATATTGTTAATTTCAACGCTTTGGGATCTATTGTTTAAGTAAGACGACAGAAGATTGAGAGAATCGCCATAAATACCGTAATAATTGAGCTTTTTCAGGAGGGTCACGTGTTCAACGCAATCGAATGCCTTGGACAGGTCACAGAATACACCAATGGCATTCTGTGACCCTTCCCAAGCACCATAAATGTGTTTTAGAAGCTCAACACCTGCATCGGTAGTGGAACGACCTTTGGTGAACCCGAACTGTTTAGTATGAATTAATTTATTAATATTAAAATGTGAGAGCAGTTGATTTAAAATTATTTTTTCGAAAACCTTGCTTAAGGTTGGTAAAATAGAAATTGGCCTAAAGTTGGAGGGGTCGTTTTTGTTTCCACTTTTAAATATAGGAATAACTTTGCTAACTTTCATTAAGTCAGGAAATACTCCTTTATCTACACATCGATTAAATATTTGTACTAGTGGTAGCGCAATAGTGCATATTAAGTCACTTAATACTTTTAAGGATATACCCCAAAAGTCAGCTGTGTTTTTAATATTTAACGATTTAAACGTTTTTACAATATCATCTGTATCTATATGATTAAATTTGAATGTGATATTACATCGATCAACGCACTGTGTCATCAGCAGCTCAGCTTCCAGTGGTGATGATGACAAAGAGCTAGTTATTAAAGTTGGTATATCCCTAAAGTATTCATTAAATGTTTGTGCAATTTCAAAGTTATTACTAATGGTGTTATTGTTGATTACAAGTTTAATTGCATCATCTCGACGTGAACTCTTGCCGGAAGCATCATTTATAACACTCCAAGTTGTCTTAATGATATTTGATGATTTTTTAATTCTGTTACTATAATATAGAGATTTGGCAGCGATGCACACTCTTTTAAAGGTCTTAGAGTACTTTTTAATATATTGAAGGAAGTCTGGATTTTGATTAAATTGTTTTTCACTGTATAATTCATACAGTTTCATTCGACTTTTATATATACCTTTCGTAGCCCAATCACTAAACTTAAGTTTATTACTTTTGTTTAATTTATTGTTTAACTGTCAGGAGCCTTAAGAACAGACGAGCGTGCATGACAAGAGCTATGAATGTCAAAGAAGCAAGTGAGGTGTGTAAGAATAGGTCTGTATGGCGCTCTGTTGTTCGTGCCTACCCCGCAAGGGACCTGGCGTGAAGTTATGTATGTATGTATGTTGTGACATTGAATAAATGTGTGCGAGTGTCGGTGGGGGTGGGGTGCTCACCTGGCCGGCCTGTGCACCTGGCAGAGGGTGGCGCGCACGCACGCGTCGCTCAGCGAGTGCCCCGGCGAGGGTGGGGGGGAGGCGCCCCCACCGCCCCACGATGCGCCCCCCCTCGCCCCCCCGCCGCCCCACACCGCGCGCGCTATCCGCTCCCTGCGACACACCCACTCACTCAGCTCAAAAAAATAAGTTCAAACGCCAGATGAAAGATTGTATAATACTGAAGTTATACTTCTTTAGGCGCGTTAGGGAAACATTATGAGAGTACATTTTTACGATGCGCGCGCACACCGTCACACGAAAAACCTACACCACGAACTTGGCTATAGTCAACATTTTAGTTTTTCTATTGTTAAGTAGTGTCGTTTTTTATCATGTACATAAGTACACACACACACTTTTTTTTAAGTTTTCGCGACTTGTATACATAATGAAACTACGTTTTAACGATTTTAAGCGCGATAATTTATTTGATATTGGTTATTTCGAAGTTTCGACCACTTTTCAGTGGCCGTGATCACGGTAGCTGATCAAATAAATTACCGCATTTAAAACGTAAAGATTATATAATTTATTCACTGTGATTACAACATTAGCGAGAAATCGAGATAAAATTCAATTGTCGAAAGAAGTTGCACTAGAAAGCAGTTTTTGAACGACACACATATACTAATATATAAAGCTGAAGAGAGATTGTTTGTTTGCTCGAACGCGCTAATCTCAGGAACTATTGGTCCGATTTGAAAAATTCACTCTGTGTTACATAGCCCATTTATCGAGGAAGTCTATAGGCTGTGTATCATCACGCTGAGACCAATAGGAGCGGAGCACCAATGAAGAATGTTTCAAAATCAGGGGGTATTTTTAATTTACTTTTTTTTAACTATTCCACGCTGACGAATTTGCGTGTGCAATCTCCAATACTGAGATTGTAACTAAGCGGACTGTATTATTGCGAACTATTTTGCAAAGCTATGCGAAGACCGGTAAGTTAGCCAGTGAGAATAAATCTTACAACGAGTAGGCCAACTCACCTTGCAAAGATCGGGTTTGAGTCCAATGGTCGGCGCCGACTGCTTTCTTCGTGAACACAATTTTGTTTCAAAACGAGTAATTTCACCACTCGTGACAACGATGCAGCACTGATGCACTGGTTGGCGACAATTGCGATAATTTTTCACAAAATGCGAAACGAGTCTCTTGTGAGGTGTATTCAACAACGAGCGATTTCGAGATATGTCCGTACACGACGAGCGCAGCGAGTGACTCTCGTCGCAATTTCTACCCTCACTGGCTCACGCGTCAAAATAAATATACTACTATACTTCAAACAAAATTGTCGCTAATTTATCAAATACAAAAAAATGAACCTAAACTATTTAATTTTATTTAACGCTAGTTAATATTAATCTACTAATAATAATAATAAAAGGAAACGGATTGTACATTGCGGGTAGAAGCTAGTAAATTATACTTTAATTTTAACTTTAGTAAATTATTGCGACGCGTCTAACTCCAACATTTTTTTTAAATTTCGTTTTGAGGACTTACTCCTTAGAGTGTTTTTCACCATTTAGTATAATGAAGATTTAGCCTTGGGGGCCCAACTTGAAGTATGTATGACAGACAAGCAGTGATGGAGCAAAGCCCATCAGAGCCGTCCCTGAACTGGTGTCAGTTACCGGTCAGTGCTGGAGAGCAGCTCCGAGGGCAGGGCCACGTGCTTGAAGCCATGCTTGGCCAGCCTGGTCCTGTCGACACTGCGCATCACGGCGGCCTCCGCAGCCCGGGACAGTGCGGTGCCTTTCCACAGCCCGTTGCACTGCTCACCCACCAGCACCTGAATCGTTTCCTTCTCAAAGCACAAAAGGCACTGCAAACACTTGAAACTGAACTAATCTACAATATTGTTACAACCTAGGCCCCGACAAAAACCAAATTCACACCTGCAGACAATATATATATGTGAAAACACATTTTATTACCTTTCGGCGTTTGGTCTTCTTTTGTTTACTTTGTGTTTAGAAAACAGCCCATTGTTGTATTGTAATCTTTTATGGCATTCATTTGGCAGGTGTGTCGGATTAAATTATTTATTATCGGATTATCTTCAAAATAATATCCCAGACAGATTAAGTATGTTTAATTATTGCTATTTTTTTATTTTATTGTTTAATTAATATTTTATAACATGTAAATCATCCAAATTTAGCTTTTTAGTTGACATCTTACAATATATGACACAATGCATGATGTAACCGCCTATAACAGGGAGTATATTTAGCATGAGCATTGTTTACATTTAAGATGGCTCTATGTGATGTCTCTCCTGTTGATGGTCCGTACTAAATAAAAAACTAAATTAAAATACATTGCAGTTGCGCAGTATAAAACGATGACCTGATGGAGGGGGGAGACAGTCGAGCGAAGCAAGACGTGTGTACTACAATCGGGAATCTAATAAGTGACGGACTTTGCGCGTTTTATTGAATTACCACCTTCTGCGTTACATTTGGACTTGTTGTGTTCGGTTATATTTGTACCTGTGTTATACGTGTTTATATAGTTCTAATAAACTCTATGTGACTCGTGACAATATTATAAAATTGAAAGTGTAGTTTTTTGTTTCTATCAATTTTTGTGTTTGGGTATTTGTTCGGGATTCATGTAAAAACTAAAGGTCCGATTTGGATGCAGTTATAAATAAGTTATGAAATTATGATTATACGTAAATAATAAACATAGCGTAAATCAAAAGACGTTGTTGCTATGTTTTTTTCAAGGTAGCACTTGTCAAACATCAAAAGGCAAATGCCAAAAGTATGACCTTGAATTGGATCTACTTTTGTTTACGACAGAATTATATTTAAATACAGTTTTATTACAAAAGTTTCTAATAGAATGTATAAGCGAATAATGGAGTTAGAAAGCCGAGCGCGTGGTAACTAGGATCGTGGTATATTAAGCCAAGTAAAAAATATAAAAATATTGATACGAGTTGCAGGACTCGAATTAAAATGTCATTGGAATTATTATACAATTTATTAGAACTATATAACACAGGTACAAATATAACTGTACAAAACCAGTCCAAACGTAATGCAGGATTCAATCAGACGCGCAAAGTCCAACACTAACGTCTTGCTTCGCTTGTGGCTATCGCTAGACTGCCTCATCCCTCCATCGGGGCATTGCCTTATACTGTATAAATACATATGTCTGCGCGACCGCGTGGACTGGATTTCCTAGAATCACACCTGGCTAATGACTACCACAAAAGATTACAATACACAATGGGTTGTTTTACTAATCACAAAGTAAACAAAAGAAAACGGTCCTAAAAGTGGCCCAAATTGTAACAATATCTATGAACATAGTAAGTGTATCCAGTACAGTATCTCTATAGGAAAAGGATAAAAAATGTATGTCTTTGAACACAAATATCACCCAATCTATGGATTTTAATAACAAACTCATACAACCAGCATACTCACCTGTTGGAGTCTCTGCCAGGCCAGCAGCTTCACCAGCCTCTGGTCGAGCTTCTTGAGCTGGTTGTCCACCGCAGCCAGGAGTTCCTCTACGTCCCCTTCAGGCCTCAACTCGAGCCGGTCGCTCCTGCCCCGCTTGTTCAGACCCTTGTCCTCGGTCTGGGAGACCTTGCGCCTCTTCACCGACGCATTCAAGTATTCATAGTCCGAATCAGACATGTCGCTGGACGAATCTGTGCTATTTTCAGCCTAAAAGACAGAGAAACGAAACAAAAATGCAAGTTTATTATAAAATTCTAAACATGCCGTGTACATTCAAGCCATTAAAAAAACAACCGAAATCCCTATTAATATTGTTACAACTTAGGTTCCGACAAAAGCTAATTTCACTCCTAATCTGTAAAAACACATTTAATTATCTGTTGGCATTTGAACGAATTGTAATTCTTTTATGATCGTCTTCTTTAGTTTACTTATTTATTGGCATACATTTCTAGAGATCAGTCTATTGTACTCGTTTATGGCCGCTTGCGGCTGAATGATTAGCCACGTGTTGCGGATTATGTTGATTACGATACAGGCACATTTGTATTAGTGAGGTATAAAACGACGGCCTGATGGAGAGGGGGGCAGTTGAGCGACAACGACGATCAAGGCGTGACGTATGTACAATCGGGAATCTAATAGTGACAGACTATGCGCGTTTTATTGAATTACGACCTTTGCATTACGTTTGGATTTGTTGTGCTGGGTCATATTTAATTTTGTACCTGTGTTATATGTGTTTGTATAGTTCTAACAAACTCTATAATAATTCCAACGGCATTTTAATTCGAGTATCGCAACTCGTAACAATATTATGAAATTCTTAACATGCCGTGTCTATACATTGAAGCCATTAAAAAAAAACTGAAATCCCTATTAATATTATAAATGCGAAAGTAACTCTGTCTGTCTGTTCCGTTCTCACGGAACAACTACTGGACTGGTTTGGCTGAAACATGGGTGAGTGGCTAAGGGGTGTAACGAGCTGGGCTGCAAGTTCACCAAGGCTACTTCCGATGTGATGCCATCTATCACTTCCACCCCTGGAGCTCGAGTCTTCGCTCCACTCCATGCCGGCTGACGAAGGTAAGTACGTAGACGGGGGCCTTGCCTTGGCCCCCGGAGTCAGGCCCGAGGGGTCGCTACTCACCTAAGGCCTCCTATTCTCATAAAAAGGTGTCCTCGTATGAATCGCCTAACAATCGAAAACCAACTTAAGTTCTAATTCAATGTCTTTATTCTGTATTTTGAACATCCTCCATATTTTTGTCCTTTCTTGAACTTGATGGCCTTAGTGTTAGTGAACTTACCTTCAGTGCCTCTACGGGTATCGTCCCTTCGCCATCCTGGCTCGTGTCCCTGGAGTGGAGGCACTCCCCTGAACCCGAGTACGAAGGGCAGCTCGTGTTCATGCATATCTTGTGCACTGTCTTCGGAGCACTGTCTTCATCCTCGCTCTCAGAGTACGCTCCGATGGCTTTCAGGTTCTTTAGTACTGTTAACAGAAACAAAATTTATATATTATTAAAGCGCTTGCGATTAGTTTCACAATGTAATCTGTGGGCTACAGCATCCCACAGATAGGGTTGGAAATATTTTGAAAATTTTCGTTAATACTTCAAATTTCGTATTTTAAAGCTTATATTATATATTACACTAGCTTCTGGCCGCAACTTCGTCCGCGTGGAATAGTAAAAAAAAAAAATGATGATATATAGCCTTCCTTGATTAATGGGCTATTTCAAATCAGACCAGTAGCTCCTGAGATTAGCACGTTCAAGCAAACAATCAACGTCTACAGAATATCTATACTAATGTCATAAAGAGGTAAGTTTTATGACGTTGTAGGGGGGGGGGGGGGGGGTAATCTCTGAATCAAGTAAACCAATTTTAAAAAACCTTTTACTCTTGGAAAACTACGTTAACAGGGAGTGTCTTAGGCTTTATAACATGACGCTATATAACACGGGAGCGGGACAAAGCGCAGGTGAAACGGCGCCGGGCCGTATTGGTATAAGATTTTGAAATGGGACGTCACGAAAACTAAGACCCCTTCCCCCCTATAACATGTGACGTAGTTTGTGGATGGCCCATAATTAAAGAAGAACAAGTATCTCACCATTCCTGCATCGGAGATGTTCCCTCCTGCTGGGCAGCAGCGGCGGTGGGTTGTGGTAGTGGTAGCGCACCATGTCCGGGACAACCACGCGACCCCGCACCCCTACAGGCACTTTGATCCTGGAGGAACACCACAATTCATACTTGTGATGGAAAGTGTTCACCGTCGCCTATGAACATTTGCAACACTAGGCATTACCAATGTGCAGCTTTATTCGTACATGGAACAGAAACATGGCTGTTAATGCCAGAACACAACTCAAGGTGGTTATGGTGGCATATTCTAGACCAGGGGTGGTAGCCATACCGTCCACCGAGTAACATGCGATAAAGAACTTCGGTCCAATTATTCCCTTCCTCAGGAGTAAGAGAAGAGATGAGGTATGGTGAGACGAACCTGAAGCGAGGTGCAGGGTTCCTGGCCCGCCTGATGAAGTCCAGCTTGATGGCGTGCTGGTCCACCGGCCCCGAGAACTTCTCCCAGAGGGCCACCCGCTCCGTCGCCGATATGGAGTTCACCAATTTCCAATCCTGTTATAAATTATCACCATTACAGTTGTTATTATTATATTATACACATATTAGTGTGAAATAGCTAGATTTAAACTTTTTGAGGGTACAAAGTTAATATTATTTTTGTGCAAAGCTGCCGGCTGCCATCAAAATTGCGGCGCCAAAACCAAGAGAATTATATCGTCTCTTTTACTCTAATACAAATTCTATGTAGTTAGAGGGAGAAAGCATCAGTTTAATGTTCGTTTCGACTATCTGTATTTGGCCACAAATATGTGGTGCTTCCCAATTAGCCGTGTGTGACACTCGAGAACAAATTTGTGGTGGTTTCATCTTAAAGGTTATGGTTAGGTTACTTAAAATATGTCAATAATATATATTATCCCCCGATTTTGAAACATTCTTTATTGGTGCTCCGCTCCTATTGGTCTTAGCGTGATGATATATAGCCTTCCTTGATAAATGGCCTGGTTCCTGGTACAAACATTTCAACTTTTTTATTAATATAAGATGTTCATATATAAAATTCTTCTGTTTGTGTGTCTCTTTGAACTCCTCCCAAACAGCTGGACCGATTTTGATGAATATTTTAATGTGTTCAAGAGGATTCGAGAATGGTTTAGATTCACAATTGGACTCGGAAGCTAGCACTGGAATTTGTGTGTATTGAGTTGTAGTGTCACTTACAATATACTGTTCCACGTGATTTGGACACATCCAACGGCCAGTGGGCAACGCTGTCAGCGGCGGATCCAAGCAGTCCTGTCATTCAAAAGAAAACTAGTTAAAAGATTGTTATAAATCATTTTTTTGTTTTTTAAACTTTGTAGAGATGTCGCCGAACGCCGAGTAGACCTCTCACACAACCAAAAGGCTGGCGTCTATTTCGGTCAAAGGTTAAGCATTGCTATTCAACGTGGTAACGCCGCCAGCCTTTTGGGAACGTTCCCGGAAAGTGACAGTGGTTTGGGACCAATATTTTATCTATAATTTTGCTCTCTTTTTTTATTTAGTTTTAGTTTTCTATTTTATAGTTTAGTTTAATTTTTAAAATAATTTTGGTTTATTCTATTATTTAACAAATAACAACTAAAGGGGAAAAAAATTGTTTTAAATTAATATGTAACAAGCTTTATTCCGAAATGTTTCACTCATCAGTCTTGTGAAAGAAC
The DNA here is from genome assembly GCA_949752895.1 of Dendrolimus pini. Lineage (NCBI taxonomy): Eukaryota > Metazoa > Arthropoda > Insecta > Lepidoptera > Lasiocampidae > Dendrolimus > Dendrolimus pini. The sequence goes on from OX457143.1 coordinate 17,899,781, forward strand.
CTATTATTTACTACTACTTTATAGACTTTTCCTATAAAGTAATGGAATAATTTTTGTGGTGTACTTATTTGAAGATTAATATGTTATAATGACAATTTATGGCCCGAGCACAGTGTGAATAAAACTGATTAAGTGAAGTTAAATGTGACATCGGACAAACCTGATGGAACAGTAGTGGGCAATAGTCGCACTGCAGCAACGGGGCCTGCTTGCAAGTGCCCTGGCAGACGTAGCACAGCTTCGCCGGGATGGGCACGCAGCCCCACGAGTCCACCGTGACCAGGGTCGCGTTGCCGTTCTTGCTGCCTTCTGGAATAAATTACATGCAATATTCGTTACACGTTACACCAGACGATCCATAGTGGATCGGTGATCAAAGGTGGATGATGATGGGTGGATCTTGCTAGGCCATCCTGTGATCGATTGTGGCACAATCAAGCAGCTAGTTTCATGACGGACGAACCGAAATAGATCAGAGATTCTTGGATAGGCGATGCGTGGATCGTACTAGACCGATCCAGAATGATGAATATTGCGGATCGACGGCGGCAAGGGCGCGCTCCAATGCTTGCGCGTGGATCGCGCGCGGCACACCCCTACCGCTCGTACATCTGGATAGCTCTCTTGCCACGCGCGATCATAACGCAGTGGATCATCCGTGTGGATCCGGCTAATGCGTGCTCGTGGATCGCGTGCGACACATCTACACTGTTTACACATTTAGATCGCGCTTTTGCCACACGCGATCAAATCACGGTGGATCATCAGCCGTGGACTCGTTTATTTAATTTAAGTGTACTGTTTGGTAAATTAAATCATCACCCTATGCTATTCACTTTATCCCATCTATACATATAATAAAATTGTAGAGGTCAAATTTCTGTACAATGAATTTTTTTTTGGTAAAAACCGAGTCAGTATGAAGTGAAATAGAACTGATTTAGATTTTTTTCAAAGTTTGTGTTTCTCTGTTTGTACCAGCTAATCTCCGAAATGGCTGGACTGATTTACATGAAATTTCGTATGGTGATAGCTTATATTCCTGGTCAACATATAGGATAGTTTTGTTCCCGAAAAATTTAAAAGTTCCCGTGGGATAGTTAAAAACCTTTAATTACTTAAACAGCTTATAACAGACTGAATGTAATTTCTCTGCAACGTAACATAATAGAAGCGGAGATTTTGACCGGGTGTGGTGTCGGTGAGAGAGTTTTATCTTATATATATTAATTAAAGATGTGTAACTCAGGAGTGATTGATTTAAAAGATGTATAATCTTTCAAAATTCGAAATCACTCTTTAAATCTTTGATTTTAGAAATACATCTTTAACTCATTACGTTAAGATTGATTTTAGTCACATGGAATGATGAAAACTAACAAATCAGATACTTGGATGTAGTTTGAGACAGTAGATACAGGATATTGTGAATTGAAATGAGATAACATGCGCACTCTAATAAATACAATGATGATACACAGTAAATTAGACTCTCTGGCGTTAATTTTAAGCTTAAAACCGGTCAACTGAATGAATTATGTCATTCGAAACCAAAGATTTAAAAGAGTGATTTAAAGATTTAAATCTTTCAAGGAAAAAGATTTATAAATCACTGATCTCATTGGTGATTTAGTTTGCGCATCGCTAATATTAATATATAAAGCTGATAAGTTTGTTTCTTTGTTTGTTTGCTTAAACGCGCAAATATCAGGAACTAGTGGTCTGATTTGAAATTTTTTTTCAGTATTAGATAGCTCATTTATCGAGGAAGGTTATAGGTGATAAACCATCACACTAAGAGCAATAGGAGCGGAGCACCAATGAAGAATGTTTCAAAATCGGAGGGTATTTTTAACTATTCCACGCGAACGAAGTCGCAGGCAGAAGCTAGTCATAAATAAAGACTGACAAGACATTGGCTTTGCACCTGGGGACCAATTCTGCTGTTTCTATTTCAACAAAATTGCGTTAATTGCTCCATCATTTATATAGTTTATACAACTTGTTTTTTTTTTAAATATCTTCAATATACAGAGATGGCATGTTTAGAATTTTATAATATCATAGATATTATTTGGTATATACCTTTATCAGTCCCAGGAAACGGGCAGGGTATTTGCATCTCCCGTGGCAATTCAAATTGCTTCGGGTTCATTATTTTGGCCGCCTTAACCAGTATCTCCATTGGTGACAGCTCTTTTTCAATTTCCTTCTTGACCTCTTCTTCTTCATCCCTGCTAGTTTTCTTTGTTGAATTTCGTAGAGATCTGTTATTGATAGCAAATTCTTTATAAGTGTTGCGGTGACAGGATAAAAAAAAACATTGAAAGGATTAAATAACTGTTATCCCTTTAGGCCCACTTGCACGTTCCTGGGTTAGCTCAACTAACTTGGAATTAACTGCTAACACAGGGTTAAATAAACAATTTATCTTGCGCCATCAAAAGTTAGGAGTAAATCCAGGGTTAAACTTCTAAACATTTAACCCACTGATGTGGAAAGGTTAGACACTCATAATTTCTTCCATGCCACCCCCATCATTGTAAACTGTAATTATAAAAATGTCAAGAAAAAAAATATATTGTATTTAAATTTTGAATAAAGACAATATGTAAATAGGAATTGTAGGCCCACCCTGAAAACAGATGGAACTTAACCACATGTCTTTTTAGTATTAAAATTAGATAAAATTAGAAAAAAAAATTATATAAGTTATTCTTAAGACAACGAAACATAAAAACCACAAAATTAATGTGACAGACAACAACAAAAATTAACAATAAGCGTGTATGAACTCAAAAAACTGTAACAGTAATCAAGTTGTAAAAAGGAGTCCATAGTATTGTTGTTAAAAAAAAACACGTCTTTCCAAAATCTTATGAGTTTTTTTTTAAATTATAGTAAAATTATAGATTTTTTATAGCCAGCATAGTAATCACAACACAAGTGGAATCATAGATTTCATTCTTTCTTTACGGTATGGAGATTTTTTATGGTACACAGAATTCTATGCGAAGCCCGCAAAGGCTGTGCAGGCACCGGTTGGGAAGCCTCCAGCAGCTCCAGTCACATCACCGGAGGGCAACAAGACCTCCAAGTTGAAGCTGAGGCAAGGAGTATTTAACTTGATATCCCAACCAACTTTACACAAAGGAGCTGAAGACCTGACTGTGTGAACTCTCTAAGCACTCTAGTAATTCGTAAACTAATACTTTACCTAGTCTTCTTTTCACAGTCAGATTTATTATCGACAGGGGACTGAGCTCTGCTGCTTTTAGAACTGGCTGGTTTATTTTCATCATAGCCACGACACTCTCGACACAACCAAAGGCCGGCTGGTATATCATTTTCATCCAGTGGCGGGTCACTACAAACAAATTTTAAGCAAGGAAGTTATCACTCTATAATATGTTTTACATTTAGAGAACAGTCATTAAAATAACATAATATCATCTAACTCTTAATAGGACTGTCAACCAAGAGACCAATGTTAAAATTAAATTTACTAGGGCAATAGCATAAGCTACAGCATTATATTAATAATTACATAAGAAATGATTATTACTCTTGACAGGCTCATTGTGCATCATAATGGCATAAAAGAAGATGGGGGTGTGGTTTACATATATGTCCCCGGAATCATAAGTAATGAGGGGGAAGGGGGGAGGGGGAGGGAGGAAAACGTACCCCTTCTGCAACTCCCATGTGCCGGAAATGTATAGTTCCTGAGTTATTAATGTTTTTGTCAATCTAACCTCACTTCTGTTTTTCACTAATATATAAAATAAATAGTGAATGGTTACCAGACGGTTCTGGCGCTTTGGTCTACATAAAACCTAACCCAACCAACTGTTTAAAACTCCACATATTTAAATTTTCGGATACATAGTCTCCTATTTCGATAAATCCCGTCAAAAAACGTAAAAAAATGTCTCGGCGACAAAATTACCAGATCATTGTTGTGAATTTCAAACTTCGATAATTAATTGAATATGTATTTTTTCCACTCAAAACCAATTTCAGTTGTTATAAATAAGTCTTAAATATATTCCTAAACACATTAACCATTAAAATCATCCAGGAAATCATCCGGGGACATATATGTAAACCCAACCCGAAGATGGAATGTTGCAACTATATTCGTGTTTGTTCAGTCCAGGAGGACTCTGTCATTGTTGGTCAGACATGTGAAAATATTTCATTTGACATCTTGTATTGGACCAACATATTTCCAACATTAACATAGTTCCTGGAACTATTATGATCCAGAATTACAAACCTCCAATAAATATGTATGGCTGAATAAATACACACCGATGTCCTCCAATTGGTCCAGATAATGGATATTCTACTCAGTAGTAGAATCTACTGTATATTTATAATTTTGTGTACTATCATCTTTCAAAATTACTTACTAACAACCCAAATGAAAACTGGCTGGGCATCTATCGCAACAGATCAAATCTCCGCCTTCGCCACACGCGTCGCATGAATCGTGGTTGTGGCCTTTGCCAGGCCTCTTGTAATACGGGTGTTGGGGTTTCTTGGGTTTCTGTGTACTCAAATCTTCATCCGGAGGCTTTATCAACGCCCGTATGAGCTACAATTTATATCATAGGCTTTTAAATGTTATCGTAGTTCACAAAACCTAGTTCAAGCCTTCATAAAATGGCGCTAGTAACTAGTCCAGGTCAATTGGAAATAAGTCAAACCAGAACAAAATATACAAACCGGCATAAGTCCGCCAGAAGTATCTAAATCATATCCAACGCTAGACATTGTTCCACCTTTCAATTGCTAGTTATTTTACGTGCTAAAGGCTAATATTCCAATTGAAACTAATGGTTGAAACTACAAAGTTCATAAATGATCCACCACGTTAATCACACATTCACAGTGTTATTTATTAATAGTATAGTCAAATGCTAAATCTTAAGGAATTGTAAATAATTAATTAAAACGCTATAAAACATCGAAATTGATGGGGAAACGTAAACATAATTATTACTGAATATTTAAAATTAAAATGGCTACCAAAGAGCAGTATAAGGATGGGACGCATATAAAAAAAAAAGGTATGAACTAAATATGATAATGAGTATCGATAATTCGATACCTTAAAATCGATATTGATATCTATAGACTACGTTCTACAACGGACTCACAATGACTACGTCCATGACTGTAATTTTTCCCGTTCCACTTTCTTGCGGGCGTTTCAATCATATACTCTAGTGGAACAGATTATGGAGCGTTGATGTCACAAACGACGAAATATACAAATGTCATTGGTTGATTTAAAAATCGCGCCTATTTCAATGTCTGTTTTATGAAAGTTGTAATAAACACGTTGTTTTCTGTACGATGATTTATGAGCAATATAGTAAGAAGGATGTTTTATACCGCTGTATAAGATTTTTTTGTTGAATATTTTTTATTATGCATTCAAATAAAAATTCGCTAAATAATACTTTTAGGTTCCATAGCCATTATCACAAAACAGAACCACATTGAAATTGTCATGTCTGTGCATCTGTCCATCTCCCTTATAACTTTTGAACTATGAAGTGGAAAGTTTGAAAAATCAAGTCAATAAAACTCAATAATAACCTTTAACGAAATTAAGGTTTTACAAGATGAGTATTATTATAGATGTGGTATGTTTATAATTAGATACATTTTTAAGTGTCTTAGCCAAGTGACAAAAGTGGATATTTCTCGCTTCTACAGAACTTCACAATGTGCAAAGTCTGATACATATTTAGCAGATATTTATACTAAAATATTTAAAAATAATAATAGTATTATCTCGTTTGTAGGTATCAGTATTTTCAACATGGAGGTTTCACATTTGGATAACATCTATTTACTAATTTCAACGAGTGATATCGTATCCCTACTTACATTATTATGTTTCATTTATGTTCAAAAAGAAAGTTCATTAAAACAGTATAATAATTTTTTTAATAACACATCATACATATTATTATTTTTAGTATCGATATTTCAATTTTGAAATAATCGAAGTACTAATATCAATTTTATTTGGACGAAGCGAAGTCCCTATCAACTGAAGGTCAGAGAATTTTTATGGTTCTGGCAATATGGTCTTTTGAAAATAGCTATCATGTATAGTGAAATGGATTTAAGGTCGGTTCCTACATCTAACTATTTATTGACTAGCCCCTAACATCGGTTGAATTTTTACATTACTTGTGGAGCTTATCGCCCTATACGCGTCAGATATACCGTCCTATTAAAAATATATTGTACAAAATATATTGTACTACAAAATCTGATGCATGCACAGTCCAGCGTGGCAGTCCGCCTAGCAGTCTGCCGCGATATGCAGGGCTGTGAATGTTGTTGCAGCTTTCATTGCGTCCAGGATCCATGCAAGTCTGCTAAAATATAAGATTATTTATGGAGTGGAGAAGTTATCCTTCCTGGATAATATTAATAATATGCTCTATGAATAAAATAGTTAAAATCTCATGACAATAATTATTAAAGATTCAAGTAGATAAAATTTATACTTGTTTATATACGATCCTGTATTACAGATGTGTCGCGGGTGGGGCTTGCAACACTCTAGAGGCATCCTGTTCTGTAATGCAGGAAGCAATGGATGCTGCAACACCATTCACAGTCCTGCATTACGCGACATTAGCAATGCAAGACCGTGAATGGGCCCCTTATTTCAATTCTACTTTCTGTTTTTCACTTAAATGTCAATCAACGGTCAAAATTATTCTTTTGTCAACATGACAGTAATTGCGGAAGTATAATGAATTTTCTACTAATTTAGTAATTTATCAGCTATTAGTAACGCGGTCTAGTACATTTTTGCTGAGAAAATGTTTCATTGATATAATAATTGTAATATTATACTTTAAAAATTTGGTAGTAATATGCCAATAGTGCAAAAATAAAAAGATAGGGAATCAAAAACCAGCGCATAGCCCAAGTGTCTGATGCAGTGATTTGTAGCTACACTTTATTACCAAAACAAGGAGGGTAACGCTGCCATTCATATAGCAACACATATAGTATTATCTGTATTATAATATCCTCGATCAAAAATGATCTTGATACTTTTGCTTATTTCGATTTTTGTAATTGCTAATTACACCATTTACTTCCCGAACGTGTCTTCGTATGCGTCGGTATTCTAATCTTCTAGGTATAGATAGACGAACGAAATTACAAATCTATGGCTCAGAACTAGGCTGTCCAACGGTAAAAATCATCCAACTGATAAAGCGAATAAACAAATATCAATCAATTGAAATATCCGCTATATATACAAATAACAAGATATATCACAAAAATCCTGATAGTTAAAGGAACGATATATATGACAACAAGGGTACTCCAACCAGTGTTACAAACCCTACTGTTTTAACAGTAGATTTGCTGTTTTCACATTGATGTCCCCGTTTTCTGTTTCATTCTTAATTTTTATTGTTTTTCAATTAGCGTTCATTGCCACCTATTACACTATGCAAAAAAGAAACCGAGTATAAAAAAAAAACTGAAGATGAGGCAATTGATAATGAAAGTGGAAAATAATTTTACTTTTGATTTATGTTTTTTTTTATTACGTATTATTATGTTGTGATTATTAATATAACAATGTATGTGAGTCCTAGTAACTAGGAAGGCGGTTTTTGTTAGTGATATTGGATATTGCTTTAATTTTATATGACGAAAGTATGAAATCTGCCTTTTTTTACTTTACCTACTGTTTTCTCCTGTTTTTTTATTGGCTAACTGCTGTTTTTTAGTTTATTGGGGTTGGCATCACTAACTCCAACTCCATTTTAATTCTGTGTTGTCTTTACAAGAAAAAATATTAGACAACACATTTATTTTCATCTGTAATTTGGCAGATTATAACTAATAAAGCCATACGAGCGTATTCATATCAAGTAAGAGTAAGTTTGCAGGCTTTCATAGGAATCATAAAGAAGCTTACTAACTTTCTTACGAGTGGAATCCATTTGAGGGTCATCAGAGGCACGATGGGGTAAAAGTCGCGGCTGGTGTGTGGGATCGACAGGTTGGGGGTGGTTTCGTGGGTATGCCTAACTATGGTGTGTGTGGGTGTATCCCCTCGATACTCCGTCATTCACCCTTAATGCCAGGGTCTCGGCTATATGGTCTAGCCCCTCCACTGGCTCAGGCAGGTGATGGTCCAACGTTCTCATCTACTGTCAGGAAACTTCTTTTGTCTCCCAGCGACTTCAAGCTCTCATTGCGTAGAGTCTATCCATTCCATGTTTAATTTATTTAATTTAAACTCTTAAATTACCTTACTAAATATGTATCATCTAAACGTTTTAAACAATAATGACGGCGCGATCTTCGCTTAGCTTACTTGTCACTGTATTTGACCAAATTCTAAAGGCTTGATTACTGGATTATCTAAAACTCTCCCTCATTCAATTAATTTTAAACTACAGGTTGGTTTAATTAACCGATGACATTAAACCTAAAAAATATGAAACCTCAAGTACCCGCTAGGCGAGATCTCCAAATGTTAAGCCCGTTATTAAATTTAACCAAAAAAAACTTATTAATTATATCTTTTTTTATTGCAGGAGTTCAGCAGACAGGCAGACAGCCCACTTGATGGAAAGTGGTTACCATCGCCTATGGACATTTGCAACACCAAAGGTGCTACAAATATGCTGCTGCTCTCTTAAGGGAGACTGGAACCTGGTCACTAATGCCTGAACACAACTCAAGGTTGTTATGGTAACATACTTTAGACCAGGGGTGGTAGCCATCCAATCGGGCAAATGCCCTACCACCTGGCTGTGGGTTGTTTTGTCGCCTCTTACGACAGGCCGCCGGCCGCAGGTAATTGTATTCTTTCTCCGTTCCTGCACAGATAATAAAATCTTAATGTAATGTTAATATGAAATTCACTTTTGATACCTTTCACTGAGTGTATAAACGTTATAAATATTATGAATTAGGGGCCATTTCTTTTCAGTAACAAAAAGTGTATTTGAATTCTGGTTTCCTACTTTCTTTTCAAATTTATTTCTTACTAATAAATTTTTTTACAGTAGGATTTGAATTTTTAAGGGCAACATAGTTTGGACGGAAGTTGCCATTTTCATGACGTCATGGGCAGAGTTTAGTTGAAGATCGAATTCGGATTCGGTTGGCGGGCGCGGCCATCTTGGTGAATTAGTGACCTGGCGATTCGGTTTTAGTTAGTGAAAAATCATTTGTCATCCACAATGTCGGAAAGGGAAGATAATGTGTACAAAGCTAAGTTAGCCGAGCAGGCTGAGCGCTATGATGGTGAGTATATATTTTCGTTTTTACCTTTCATATGAGGGTGAAAATTTTATCGTATTTTCGCCGACAGTTGAAAGGCGATTTGGTGATAGTGAGACAAAAATCTTATTCACTTTTACCTGTATACCTTCAATTAGGTCCTTATAATAGGTGTAGTCGTGTTGTACGTTCATTTATAATTTCTTTATGGGCATACTCTTACAAATCAATGGCATTCGTTAGGCTTGGTCAGCGATCGATGCGTCATCCGCCGGTGGGTTGTCCTTTACATTTTTTACTATGATAAAGTCCTCTAAAATGTCTTCAGACAAAAGTAAAACCTTCTCGCTTGAGTAATAAGTAGGTTTCAAGTCGGCACAACTGAATTAATTGTACAAAAAAGCCGACAAAATGTAAAATTCGAGAACAAAAAGTTGTCTCGTTATTTCCCATCCCGGGGAATTGATATCGCGATCGATGTCGCCGGATTCGGTCATGCATGTCGCTGGAATTTTCTGCTTTTAATCAGACAAGAAGCTTAGCTTTTGACGTTTCAGATTTCACCTATTGTTCACGACTTGTGACACGGGAATTGTGCGGTTGTATTTTATCGTGATTTTATTACGGGGGCGGTCATTGTAAAGGTTAACAGGCTACACTCTTGTCTCTGTCTCGGCTTTCATCGCATTACCACAACACCTCGATGCAGCTATGAAGACTGTGAATACAGTTCAATAACCTTTACGTCAATTATCGTAGAAAAATGGTATCTTTAATCTGAACTTTCTTTCTAGTAATTAATTGCCCTATTTATGTTGTTAAAGTTAAAATAGTCTGGTTTAATTTAAGATTTAAATTTCTCACTAATTAAGCTGTCAAATCAATTAATTTATTAATTATTGATGTGATGAAAGTTCTATTATGACTACTTGCTTTCACCTACACTATTGTAATCTATAAAGGAATATATTTGCATTAAACCATTGAAACTAACCTCAAAACAGTTTTAAAAGACCACACCCTCTAACCACCCCTAAGCAATGTCACATGGTTTTACAAAACACATGTTCACATAGACTAGTTCTAGAGCAGTATATTACTGGTGTTTATCATTATAAACATTGGAAATATACTGCTAATTGAGTATTTTATATATTTTAATTGGTTTTAACATTGAGCCTAGTTTAATGATAAAATAACACATATAAGTATTATAACAATTCTATTTTTATTGCAGTTATTCTTGTTTGAAAGATATAGTCTTTTTCTAGATTAGTTCCTCAAGCCTCATCAAAGCTTGAAAATGAAATTTTGACCCTACATGATACTGGTGCATGGAATTGTTGCATCATAATAGGGCAGATAAGAGAATGTTGCAAAAGAAGATGAATTTATGAAACTTGAAAATAGTTAGACAAAGGGAAATTGGATTTTTTATTGTGTTCAGCAGACTGGCATCATCTGATGAAAAGTGGTTGCCATTGCCTCTGGACATTTGTGACATGAGGTGCTTCCAAGCTGCTACTCACTAATGGAAGACTGAAACCTGTGCCACTAATACCAGAACACAACTGAAGGTTGTCATAGTGGAAAAGTCTGTACCAGGCACATACTCTACCACCTGGCTGTGTGTAGTTGTTGCTTCTTATGACAGGCCACCTGGCATTCTTTCTCCATTCCTGCATAGATAAATTAGTTGAAATGAATAGATGATAAAAAAAGTTTATGAAAGTGGTATAGCTGGATCTTCTTCAATATGCTACCCATTCCACTGTGTGCTCCTATTGTCTTCAGTTCTTTCCATCTGCCTGTGACTCACTGTAACCAAATTTACTAAACTTTGTACTGTGGTACATGTATGAAGAATATATTGAAATTCAATGAGGGTAAGATGTATGTCAGCTTTGTAGCAAGTGGAGATTGTTTTCTACCAAGGTGTCCAGATTGAGTTTTGAAACTTTTCTCTAAATAGATGAATTTATTATTCTAGAAATAACACGACATTCTGACAGTCTCTCTTATTAGATACATATTAATGCTAAAATTATTACATCCCAGAGACAGAATTTTTTACAAAGTATTTTGATCCCAAACAAATGCATTTTAGGAAAGTATTCTCTAATTTAGACTGTGGACCCTGTTCCCTATGTACCTAAATGATTGTTATAATATAATTGATAACCATAAACTATTTATAGAAATTTTGTTTGTGTGACAATGTATTTCAATATATATTTTAGAAATTGAAACAGAAAGGAGACAGACTTTTGAATCAAAGAAATTTAATAAGTTAAGATATGGCTTAAAATATATCTTATTTCCATTTATTATAAAATGGAAAATATTAGCCCTTAATTCTATTCAGAAGACGGAAAATCTTAAAATGAGGTCAAATAAGTAATCAAGTACCATAATTAATTTATGAGAATTAATTTCAATTATCTATACATATAATAAAACTGTATGTAGTCGAATGTACAATGACAAAAACTGCTAGAAATAAACTAATTTAGATTTTTTTTCAAATTTTTTGTTTGTCTGTTTGTACGGGCTAATCTATGAAACAACTGGACCGATTTTAATGAAATTTTGTATGGTGGTAGCTTATATATAGGATACCTAATTTTAATACTGAAAAATTAAAGAGTTCCCGTGGGATAGTAAAAAAAAACTAATTAATTAATAAGAAACAATTAATAAAATGTTATCTGAATCCAAAATAGGAATTGAGATCATAACTTCACAGACATGTAGATTATTCTAGATCAATGAGTCATCATTGACCAATGCAAGCCTTTCTCCTTGCATTTTTGCAATATTATTAGTCATCTTTTGGGACAAAAAAATTTTAAGGAAAAAAACTTTCTGTGTTCTTTTTTTGGTCTGACATTATTTATTGTGATGGCAATGAAGGTTAACTTCAATGTTGCCGTCAAAATTCAGACGCCTGTCTGCTGAATAAATTTTATTATTTTTCTGAAGCTCATCACCACTATATAGTGGGAGTGAAATTATGTAGACGTGTTGCTGGGGAGTTTCTTGCTGCTTCTTCTCCTTAACAGCAATAACACGTTGCGAAGCGGTGTACATAGACTAGGAAGTAAAATTAAATTTTAACCTATATGTATGACCTTCAAAAAGTGTTCTCCAGTGGAACTTATTTTGAATAAAAACTTTTGAATTTGAATTTCAACAAATTGCCGATTATTGTGGAGGAAAATATTTAAGCACTTTCAAAATAGTCTTGTAAAGAACAATCTATATTTGACTGGCTGTATCTAGTCTTATATCCAGAAGATATATATGCATTACATAATATATATCTTCTGAATGGAAGAAAAATTTCAGCTCTGTGGGCCACAGATCATTTTCGTAGATTCATATAATGAACATGACACATAGCAACATAAAGTGGGATTTTATGCTATGTCTTAGAATTACCAGTGTATCTAGGCATGTGTCAATTTCACTAAGCAATTCTCAAAAGTGGATTGCTTTAGGCCATCTGATCCTTCAAGTTTTCAATGAAATCCTTTGCTTTGCTTTGCTTTTAGAACCTATTAGAGAATTTCAGAAAAGACCAATATCTCCTGCATGGAGGTTCTTGAAATGTATCTCAAGTGAAATACTTGACTGGCCCTATATAAAATTTAATACTGAATAAGTATATACTTGTAACACTGCTTTTCCATAAAGGCTCATTTTATGACAATTAGAAATATGTCAGTAATTTTTTGCATAGCATTCTGTTTGTTGTAATTCTATTAAAACCAAGATTAGAAATCATGTTACATCTATATTAAAAAAAGAGATGAGAACTGATGAAATATAAAATTAATATTCTTGGTTCCAGTGTGTTGCTGAGAGTTTCTTGTTGCTTCTTCTCTTTATGACATTGTGAATCTTAACTGAATGGTTTTTTTTGTAACATTAGCAGACTGCCCACCTAATAGAAAGCGGTTACCATCGCCTATGGACATTTGCAACACCAAAGGTGCTACAAATGCACTGCTGCACTCTTAAGGGAGACTAGAACTGAATTGGAGGTTGTTATGGCGACCTACTTTAGACCGGGGGTGGTAGCCATCCAATTGGGCGAACGCCCTATCCCCTGGCTGTGGGTTGTTTTGTTGCCTGTTATGACAGACCGCCCAGCCGCAGGAAATTGTATTCTTTCTCTGTTCCTGCACGGATAATAAACAGAGGTGATCAGTCTGTCCACTGTGTAACCTACTTTGTCCTATTGATTAACATTGTAATAAATGCCAATGCCCCCTTATCATATGGACAACCTTGACTTCAACATCCCATTATCACTACGAATGCCTGTAATTTGCTCCAATTTAGATATTGAGAAATTTGACATAATTAATGCTTATTACATAAAGATAGTTATCGAGAGGTGAATGTTGAGATGGATGTGTGATGATTCAAGAATGGATAAGATGAGAAATGAGTACATAAGTTCTTTCGAAACTTCACCTGTGATTGGAAGATTGAGAGGAAGAAGACTAGGGTGGTATGGTCATGTAATGACAAGGGATGAAAATCACATGACAACCATATTGATGAGTACAAATGTAAGGGTAGACTAAAAACTTTGTGATGTGACAGAGAGCATGTATGTCAAAATAGACATTAATATTAATACTATAGCCTCAAGTCTTCTTCTCATACTACCTCCTGGCATAGGCCTCCTCCAGCTCATGCCTTGCCTCCTGGCGACGTGCCTTACACAGGTAGCACTGACGTAAGCTGATGGAGGCATTTGTCAGGAGAATAAACATTGATATGAATGACTTGCAAATATGATTTCTTTGTCTTTAGGAGAAATGGTGCGACAAATAAGTCTGTGACACATTTGATCGCTTCAAGGCTTACGAGTTTCTATGCCAAGTACTTGATGTCAATTGTCCTTCTCCTTACTCGTTTAGAAAGATGTTAAATTAAACTAGAATTTGATGTAGTGAAAGTGATTCTGTCATTGGTTAAATTATAGCATTTTTCGTAATATGTCTACACAACTGGTTAATAAAATAATCTAGTTTAAATAAAGGCACCACGAATATCAGTCACGGCCTTGAGAAAGCATAAAATATATTTAAGATGATAATTAGTTTAAAGATGTGAGTGAAAACCTGTTGTCCAGTTGCAAAGGCAGAACACTAAAAATTGCAAACACACATGGCTAGGAATACCCAGTCACTTGAGTGTTTTCTGACAAATTTTGAAATAAACTTAAGAATAGTAATAAAAGCTTTTAAGCGCGGTAATTTATTTCGATGCGGTTTTCGCTGATCGATAGCTAATTCTTAGACTTATAATCTACGCCACTTATCCCGGGAAAAGCGCGAGAATTTTTCTGGGAATGATTTGAAATGGCCAGATTGAAACAAATTCAAATTCCAAGGCGGGTTTTTCACTGATATTTCACAATAAAATATGAGATACTTTATCGTTTCGAAGTTGTTCAGGTGCATACATACAAATTAGCTTATTGCGACACTTTTCCACTAAAACAATAGATTGTATTATTTTATAAATGCTGCGATATTGTGTCCCGGGAATTTCAAGTCGGGCGTGGACGAAATCGCGGGCATATTTTTTTAATTAATTTTTTTATTGCAAGAGTTCAGCAGACAAGCAGACGGTCCACTTGATGGAAAGAGGTTACTATCGCCTATGGACATTTGCAACACGAAAGGCGCTAGAAATGCGCTGCTGCTCTGTTAAAGGAGAGCGGAACCTGGTCACTAATGCCGGAACACAACTCATGGCTGTTATGGCGGCATACTCTGGGTTGGTAGCCATCCAGTCGGGCAAATACCCTACCACCTGGCTGTGGGTTCTTTAGTCTCTTCTTACTACAGGCCGCCCCAACGCAGGAAATTATATTCTTTCTCGGTTCCTGCACGGATATCCTAGTTATGTTAATAAAACCAAATTCATTTCCTTAAATCTCACGACTGGCACACCTTAAGCACTTTTTACAAGCTGTAGGCATTGCTGAACTGTCTAGAAGTACTCTATAACATGTTGTCGGGGAGTTTGATATACTGCTACCTCTCTTCTCAGGAAACTAACACTAGAAGTGGTGATAGAATATCATGACTCGATAATTAAATGTGTAAGTTTCAATCTGAAAGTATATTTATATTCATTAGGTTTACTTCAAGTATCTTCTGATCATACTACTTTTATAGTGTGTTAAACGTGTTCTGGCTAATGAAAATATTTGTAGTGATTAGCTTCTGCCCGCGACTTCGTCCGCGTGGAATAGGTAAAAAAAATATTGGTCTTAGCGTGATGATATTATAGCCTATAGCCTACCTCGATAACTGGGCTATCTGACAATGAAAGAATTTTTCAAATCAGACCAGCACTTCCTGAGATTAGCGCCTTCAAGCAAACAAACAAACTCTTCAGCTTTATATTATATATTAGTATAAGATTGTCTTAAACAGTCTTCAACTCTCTCTTTTCTTTCACCATATCCCAGTTAATGGAGGTCTGCGCAATATGTCTTCTCCTTCCACACTCGTCTATTCTGACATACATCTTCTGTCACACCACAAATCATCATACCTATCATCCTTCACGCAATCCATTTATCTCTTTTTTGGTCTACCTTTACATTCGTACCCATCCATCTTGTAGTTTAACATTCTTTTTGTCACGTGACTTCATCCCTTCTCATTATATGCCCATAACACCTTCTTACTTCTACTATAATGTTATAATAGTTTTGTCTTTGGGAAATACTATAAAGTAAGTCCGCTATGATGGCAAAGTATGCAGATATCCATTTTATACTCATAGGTATTAAATAAACAAAAAATTGCATCACACCCAAATATTCTATTAATATTGGTCAAATAAACTAATTTCGTAATGGCTGAGTGTGTATTATTCCTAGTGGAATGACTGCGCAACGACCTCGAATTTTTTACACATAACTTAGTTGGTATACATTATGTCAGATATTTTATCGTGTTGAAATGTTACCTTACTCTTTGAACCATACTCTGGTTTCCAATTATTGGGGTTGTATAATATTGTTGCGAGCAGGACTCGAATTAAAATGCCGTTGGAATTATTATAGAGTTAATTAGAACTATACAAACACGTATAACACAGGTACAAATATAACTGAACACAACCAGGCCATACGTGATGCACATTTCAATAACACGCGCAAAGTCCGTCACTAAATAAATTACCGAATGTACACACGTCTTGCTTCACTTGTGGTTATCGCTCGACTGCCTCGTTCATTTAATCGAGGCATTGCTTTATAATGCACGGATGCAATATGTCTGCTCGGCCGCGAGGATCGAATTTCCTAGAATCACAACTAGCTAATGATTGCCATAAAAGATTTCAATACACAATGGGCTGTTTTTCGAATTACAAATTTTATTGTATGATATGTATGACCTAAGTTTAGTTTTCACAATCTATATATAATACGCGGCGGCATAATTATGTTATATAGATATTTTTTTTATAGGACTGCATAAAATGTCATAGTGGTGTAACTAAAATAGGCTGGTATGGTTTCCTTTTGTAGATAGGTTTTTATAGGTCTCATGGTTTCACATCGAGGGCGTCATAATTAACGGGTGTATTAAAAATAATAATAAAAAGCAATTTATTTGTTGTTTACTAAAATCTATGCATGTTACAATTTAGAAAGTCTTACCAGTATGAAAGTGTACCTAAATAGAAGGATAATCCAATTTTCAGACTTATACAATCAACTTGTTTTGTTTTATTCACAAATTTGGCCCTTGTGTAAAACTGCACCTTTGTCTGTACGCCCATTTGTTATGAAGCCCTATGTATACAACAAGCTTAAGAGCAGAACGTTGTACTTATTAAAGCAATGATTCATTATAACTATGAATTATGTCATCATAGTTAGGGGCCTGATTTTGAGTACGCAGCCAACGTAGTACTGTTACTATGCTTACAAAGTCATCCGTACTTGAACTTGAAGGATACTTAATTCCTGCGGCCAGGCAGCCCGTTATAAGACGCGACTAAACAGCCCAGAGCCGAGTGAGATGGTAGAGAATTTGCCCATCTAGATAGCTATCAGCCCTGGTCTAGAGCATATCGTCATAACAACCTTGAGCTATTCTCCGGCGTTAGTGACTAGGTTCCAGTCCCCCTTTTGTGGTCGGAGGCGCCTTGGTAGCCACCTTTGGTGTTGCAAATATCTACAGGCGAAAGTAATCTTTTCAAATAGCCCTGTAATGTTTTCTGAAGTGAATGAGTCTTGTCATATCATCTGATGCCGGTTTGTTCTCTCGTAGAAATGGTGGAGGCGATGAAGAACGTGGCATCCCACAATGTCTCCGACAATGAACTAACAGTTGAAGAGAGGAACCTGCTCTCAGTCGCCTACAAAAATGTCATAGGCGCCCGCCGAGCGTCCTGGAGGATCATATCCTCAATTGAACAAAAGGAAGAAACAAAAGTAAGTCCCTTTACTTCTTTACCTTAGTTAGTCGTACATTATTAGTATACTTACTACACGATCTCAACTACCTAGATGGAATTGAATTGTGAATCTCATTCACGGTATAATATATATTTATTATACTTTAAAAAAAAACAGGTGGTCTCTGGTGGAGAGAGACCTCTTAAGCAGGGCCAAATTCTGCTATTACTATGTCTTCAAAATCTCCGGACATTATTGTCTCAATCGTAGGTTTGTCTGATTTGGGTATTCTGTTAACTACAATGGCGTGCCTATGGCATGCCACTCTGTATATTTTTGTAAGCGAAAACTCGCGAAATATGTCATACATGTAAGTCAAGATTTAATACTGCTTCCTATTATATATACACTAGTTTATTAGCTGTACCCGGCATGCGTTGTATTTGGGGCCATCCAAATTATGTCACGCGAATTTCATGATTTTTGACCCCTGCCCCGTCCTCGCCGTAGCTGGTCACATTCGCGAGACACCTGCCTCCCTAAAGTGTCATCATGTATTTTGCAATTTTACCTCAGGAAATTATTGAATTAAAACAGCAGTTTTGCAATTAGTTTTAGTTTCGTTTAAACTCAACAGGCAGGGTTACCAAATTCCAAAAAAATAGCATCACTTAATATCATTTTGCAAAATAGGTTCTACAAAAATGATGAAATTAAACTAAAAATAAACAAAGTTATATATAGTACAAGCGATTATAGAATGTCTAACAAATTGCTTGCAGATGGAAGCGTACCATATGTAAAGAAAAGGGTAGAAATGGCACTTAATTGCATTGAAGGAATTTTTTTACGCCACAAAGTCAAAAATCAATTTTCAAGTTTTTTGGTGTTGCCAACATGCTGAGGCGCGGCGGTGAAATTAAGCACTAGACCGAATATTTTAATTACCTCTTGGGTAATATATTATTATGCCTCGAAGCCAGCATACTGGTATCACGCTGATTACCTTGTAAAATATAGAACGGCCAAATGCCCAACTTATCATTCAAATTATTTTTTAATAATAATTAAACACTGTTCAACCAGATAAAGTTGGTTTTTTTTTAAGTTTTTCGGTAATATTTCGAAATTCATGTTTCAAAACTTAAATATTATTGAATTTTTTAATTGGGACGTCACTAAATTTAGAACCCCCTCCCACCCCTTGTCACACACGCGTCTTCAAAACACCCCACACATAGTTTCATCACAATCTGATCAATGATTTAGAAACATAGAGGACAAACATACATTTGTTATTTACGTAGGAGATAGGTGAATTAAAGAGTAGGGATGTGCGAATAATTCGAACTTTCGAATTTTCGTTCCGAATCGAATATTAATATTTGATTCGAAACTCGAATCGAATAATTCGAATTATTCGACAGTTCCCGATCAATTCGAAAAAAAATAGTATATGATTTTTTCTGAATTATTCGCAAATTTTTGAGTTTTCGCAGATTTTTTTTCAAACGGAAATTAATAATTAAAAAACCAAAATGAATTGAAAAGATCTCTTGCCAATATTAGTATCGAAATTTTTTATGTTACTGATAGAGCATATATTGAAATTGTTTCCTCCGGGTAATAATAGATTTTTAATCAAAAAGTATATTATTCGTAAGTAGAACGTTTTGATACACATGTAATGGAATTCAAATTGGAAACAATAGAGAATCCAGTGATATTTCGATAATTTGCCAAATGTTCGAATTATTCGAACTCTTGCAATTCAAATTTCGAATCGAAATTAATATTCGATTCGAAAGATATTCGCACACCCCTACTAAAAAGTACTTCGCGAAATAACACTTAAAAATCTTATCGTATCTTTTATTGATTTAAAAACAATTGTTACCGACATCGCGGGGTGCTTTTTATACTTTATGTAATGAATCGGAGGCAGCGAGGCAATGCTAATTCTCCATAAGAAGTGACCTCGTTATCTCTGGGGCAACTCCGAATTCCGTGTCGGTCTCTTGAATATTATAATTTGTTAGATGAAAGTTTACCGTGACTGAATTTAACTTGTATGTAATGTTTTGATTAAACTTAAACTTAAATAATTAGGATACTAACTTAATTATTTATTTCCTCTTTAAGTACACAGTGAAACCTTAAACTAGTGACAACATTAACTAAGAGCCTAAACTAGTAACAACGTTAACTGAGAGGCTGGTGTCTGAATTTGGTTAAAATGAAACCTGTAGTACAGGTCACCAGGATCAGCCCGTTGGCCTTGATAAATACGAATAGTAGAACATCTAGGTTTAAGACAATGTGAAGGATGTAAGACTAGCATGAGGAAAAAGAAAATACAAACGAAACATAAAAATCCCCCTAAACGGTATAGAAAGTCGGACAACCTTGTCCGTCCGGTTGAAGAGAGAAAGAAAACCGTTGCCGTTGATATTTGGCTAATTAAGAGAAGTAAAAAATACTAGTATAATTATTATAAGTAATTGTGTTAGTGAGCCCTTATTATGGATAGACTTAACATGATGATGATATGATCAACTTAAGGATATACCGCCAGGACATTGGTAGCAGCTTGAGTGTTGCAAAATGCTCATGCAAACGACTGTTACCACTTTTCTTCAGATTTAGACTGTCAGCCTATCTGCTGTGCTCCAGCAATAAGAAACAAATGAAGCTGTGCTCCTAAAATAGGGTCGACTTTGGAGAATCGCTTAATGAAAGTGACACTTCTAGAAATATCAGAAGTTGTAAGACATACTTGTCATGTTAATAATCTCTTGAATCTGTTAAAACGACCTCTCTATCTATGCCCTCTAGTATGCAATTAATATCTTTAGATTTGAGATTTTCAAATATACTCAGTTTATTAATAACTCGCTTTTTGCGTCATTTAAAGCATTTGCAATGTCACAAGTTTTCGCGACTTGTATACGTAATAAAACTACGTTCTAACGGTTTTAAGCGCGGAAATTTGTTTGATTATTATTATTCCGACGTTAAGGCCAGTAGCCGTAATTACGGAAGACTAAAGATGTCAAGTGTCAAAATTAAAATGAACAAGTTGGCGGTAGGTTAAATAAAACTTTAACAATACCCATTGACACTTGACTGTCTTTCGTGATCACGACTACTGAAAGGTGGCCGAAACGTGGGAATAATAAAAATAAAAAAAAAATCACCGCGCTTAAAACCGTTAAAACGTAGTTTTGTTATTTTCAAATGTCGCTTTAAACAAATAACCCTTTAACCCCACGGCGTTATTCCAAAAACTGATTATACACAGACTCGTTTAGCACTAAAAATAAGATTATGTAGACAGCCAAGTAAGACCATTTTAATTTTTTTATTATAATTCTTTATTTTTTTTGGGTTATTTTAATCAAACACTTTACATAATATCGTTTGCATGCTTTGTTCACTTGTATATTTCACTTTCAGCAACTTATTCTTATTATTTTGTTTAAATATAAAACATTACTCTGCATGCAGCGTTCTTTTGTAATTAGTACGGAAACCGCGCTGTGTTATTTTGATTTACTATGTTACTTTTGTTAGATTTACTGTTAAAAACTGTTGATGATATTCAAATAAACAAACTACGTCAAACGTGAAGTGTACAGCTTTTAATGTTAACTTGTACAATTTAGATTCAGTGTTTGTGTCTACTATGTCTAGGTCTTGCTTTATAACTAAAGTTAAGTATAAAGTTGATAACTCAAAATTTAAAAACTTCGTTTAAAAAAACCGACTTCAAAAACGAAAAAACTAAAATGTATAAAATAACTTATTTCTTAAGCTATTATTATTAATATATATTATCTAAAACATCTTAATGTCGGTGCTTAGTAATTTTCAAAATATAGTAATTTTTATGTTTTACTTTGCACCGACTTCAAGATGTTTTAAATAATATATATTAATAATAATAGCTTAAGAAATAAGTTATTTTATACATTTTAGTTTTTTCGTTTTTGAAGTCGGTTTTTTTAAAAGAAGTTTTTAAATTTTATTTGTTACTTTTTAGTGTCTAGCTATGTATGGGTGTGGACCTACGAATGGTGCCACGCTTCTTAAAAAATAAAGGTCCCAAGAACCGGGAACAAAAAAATGTTCGTAAAATGAAAACTACTGGGCCAAACTATGTCAAATTTTTAGGGGACCACATGGCAGCTATTCTGCGTCGAACCAAAAAAGAATCACGTAAATCGAATCATAAATCTCAGAGTAATCGGTGTATATATGGAACGGAGTGAAAATTATTTCCATGAAAAATGTTCATAAAATGAAAACTACTAGGCCAAACTATTTTAAATTTTTAGGGGACCAATTGGAAGCTATTTCGCGTCGAACAAAAAAAGAATCACGTAAATCGGATCATAAATCACAGAGTTATCGGCGAACATACATAAAAAAAAGCAAAAAAAAAAAAAAAAGATCCCGACAAATTGAGAACCTCCTCCTTTTTTCCAAGTCGGTTAAAAATAGGTAACTGTGTTTACACGTATTCTGTCTTGAAGAGATTTTAGAAGGCTTCAGAGGTCTTTTTCGTAGATTCGTATCAAAAGTGGAACATTATGGTTTTTTTTAATTGTAGTATACGTTCGCGTTTGACCACAATCTTGCCCTACGTGGAGCAAAAATGTGGTCTAAGATGGAGCATGCTTACCTAGAAGGTACCTATTCACACGGGACTTGAAGACACCCAGGTTATATGTATCGGGAAACCGGGGACCGAGTCAGCGAATATGGTGAGATTTTATCTCCCCAATTTAAAACGTGCTTATGTCAAATTTTAACCGATAGTAAGGCAGATGAACGGTAGGCAAGATACAGGAACCGGCCATAAGACACATTCCTCAATGTATACAACAACCCGGACCTTACGTAATTGGTTACGTATTCGAAAATCTTATCGATTCTCTTTCCTTTAACGATATTAATTCGATCACAGATCGATTTCACTCTGTTAACGATTGTGTTGCGGCGATGGAGCGCAATCGATGCCCGAATAAAGAAATCGCTACGTGATTGGAGTTTTTAGGGTATCGATTGTTTTCGGTTGCCCTGAGTCATGCTTGCGTTTTGTGTGTACCCTCAATCGGGGCCATACTGCCAAGTCAATATACATGTTGATGCAGTATAATAGATCGGTGAATTTCAGTAAGGTAAGGTTAGTCGATTAGTGTTCATGTTAATACTACATTTGATGGATCTTTCTTCTTGAACTATCTTAAAAAAAAATCTGTGAGTATTACTTGCAACTGAAAAGTGACCGAAGCATCAAATTTTAAATGTACATTCGAATTAAATACTAGAAAGATCATGTATATTTCTAGGACAAACATACATTACAGAAATAAACACATTAAAAAATAACAACTTAACAATTAAAAATTAACAATACAGAGTGGAGATAAATTAAAAAAATAAAATAGGATTTATTCGTGCTGGAACTGAGAAATACAAATTCCTGCGGCTAGGTGGCCTGTCGTCAGATATGCAACCCACACTCATATGGTATTTGATCGTCCGGATGGCTACCACCCCTGGTTTAGAGTATGCCGTCAAACAACTTAAGAGTTGTGTTCCGGCACTGGTGGACAGGTTCCAGCCTCCCTTTAGAGAGCGGCAGCGCATTTGTAGCACATTTGGTGTTAACAAATGTCCATAGGTGACCGCTTTCCAACACTGCTGAACTCGTGCAATAAAAAGTATTAGTTCTAAAAAATGTATCAAGCTCAACATGAGTTAGTTTATTGGATTAACGCTGTTCTTCCACTGGAACTATTGAAGATGTTTAGAACTGTCGTAGTTTTAATAACGTAAGAAACTTCTGAGGTACATTCGTCTTCCTCTCTTCATCTTTGTTAACTTCCATAATATTGTTAGTCAAGACATGGCTCGTATTTAAGCACTCATAAGCCGAGTAAAAATTACAGGTCAGATAGCTAGTTGACTTTCTCCAGTCCACTTCTGTCATTTTGCAAACTTATTTCCATGGTAGAACTACATATCGTTTCTCCAAAGACTAGAAAGCTACAAAGTGGATCTTTTGTCTTAAAAAACACCCTTTCACATTTCTCTTCAAATCCTGAGTTTGTTATCAAATGCAATAACCAGGGTTTTGTTATTAGATTTTTGCTAAACTCTGTCTCAATGAGCACAGCATTTCCTGCTTGCTTTTTGCGTAATTCAATTTTGTTCTCCTTTAAGGGTGTTTTCTTACATTTCTTTCAATTCAATTTACCTATTACTCTGCATACCTACTGCTATATTGACTACTATTTCTACATCTATCTTACTTATATCCTTTTACAACATAATACTATGTCCCGTTTTAACACCCAGTAGTTTACTTGGCAGGTTTGTACAACGAATGTGACAAGTGTTATGAATAATGTAGAACATTAAGCCATGTCTTGCGTCTACCAGTATACGTAGACTCGTGTCAATTTCACAATGTGATTCTTTAAAGACGGCGTTTTCAGGCCCCTGAAGGATCTTCTCGTAGACGGACCGTTGCCAACTTTCTAGCCATTAAATTTCGTAATAATTTTGAGTAATATACTCCTTGGATGGCAACCAATACGCATTGCAGTTGTATAAAGACACTATGCCAAGGCTCATTGTCTTGTCCATTGATTTGGCCTTTCACTCGGTATCCTTAAGGTCAGTATCCCTGGATAATAAAAGCTAGTCGGCTTCCGTTCATGCGACCTTTACTTTTTTATCTCTCATCTTTATTAGGGTTCCCTAGTCCAATACAACCACAAAAGAATGTTGTAATAATAAGGTTATACGCCGCAAAGGGGAATGCTGGTTGTGAAAATCGCAATCATCTATTTCCGTCGTTTTTTAAGGAAAATGCTTTACTAATGTTACATTGATTCATTGATTTGTTCATTGTGGTCACCATTTTTGTTAACGCGCTTATTAAATGCCATATTCTTAGGTCTATTATTATCATAAAATACAATAGTGGTTATTTTGAGTCATTGGAAATTTAATAAGCTACTTTATGCTTTAATATTTGACTATATTTTGTCAATTGTTTTAGGGGTACAGCAGTCATTTTAGCAAAATATTTGTGATATCATACTATGTCCTTCCATTCACGTCTGTCTCGTATATTTTAGTCAAATCTTTATCATAACTATATTTCTTGATGTTTTTTTATTTATTTAAAGTATGTTGTTCTGTTGTTCGTGCCTACCCCGCAAGGGACCTGGCGTGAAGTTATGTATGTATGTATGTAAAGTATATTCAAATTGCTTAGATATTAAGGAAATTTCGCTTTCAAAATCATAAGGGATGTCGACACATAATAAATTATAACGTTATCTGCATATCAAAGAACAGGTATAACTATAACATCTATTTATCTTACTTTCAAAATGTCATCATATTTTCATTACTGTGTAAACGATAATGTATACGCTATTTTATAACTTTTTAACCGACTTCGAAAAAGGAGGAGGTTCTCAATTCGTCGGGATCTTTTTTTTTGTTGCTTTTTTTATGTATGTTCGCCGATTACTCCATCATTTATGATCCTATTTACGTGATTCTTTTTTTGTTCGACGCGGAATAGCTTCCAATTGGTCCCCTAAAAATTTTACATAGTTTGGCCCAGTAGTTTTCATTTTATGAACATTTTTTATGAAGAAAATTTCCTTTTCGTTCCATATGTACACCGATTACTCTGAGATTTATGATTCGATTTACGTGATTCTTTTTTGTTCGACGCGGAATAACTGCCACGTGGTCCCCTAAAAAGTTGACATGTTTGGCCCAGTAGTTTTCATTTTACGAACATTTTTTTGTTCCCGTTTCTTGGGACCTATATTTTTTAAGAAGCGCGGCACCATTCGTAGGTCCACCCATACATAGCTAGACACTTAAAAGTAAGAAATAAAAATAAAAACTTCGTTTAAAAAACCGACTTCAAAAACTAAAAAACTAAAATGTATAAAATAACTTATTTCTAAAGCTATTATTATTAGCCTCTGTATCCAGCGAGGTAATGCTGCCAGTCTTCTAGGTACAATGCCCAGCGACAGTGGTCTGGTGGGGCTGGACGGGCTATGATATAGGATTTTTATTTGTAAGCTAGGTTTTTTTTTAGGATTGTATTATATTTATTACTTAGTTTATTTTTAAATTATGTTATTGAATTGTGGCTAAATATAATACTTTTTTATTATTATTAATATATATTATCTAAAACATCTTGAAGTCGGTGCAAAGTAAAACATAAAAATTACTATATTTTGAAAATTACTAAGCACCGACTAAGATGTTTTAGATAATATATATAATTAAAAATAGCTTTAGAAATAAGTTATTTTATACATTTAGTTTTTGAAGTCGGTTTTTTAAACGAAGTTTTTTTTTACTCGTCCAAAGTCGTACAAACTTATGACATCGTACAAAAATTTTAACGCTTTTTTTGTGATGACGCGGCAGAACACATTTTGAATTCAGCTGGGTCCTTTAGAGGCAGGACCGTATACAGCTAGAAGCGCTGCAACAGACTTGAATGAGGACCCTGGTACAGGCGTTCCCAACTATTACGTGGATCAATAAGTTCCGGGACTAACCAAGAAAAAAACATTTTTTTGGCAACATTCCACTTTATTCATCAACATAGTCTCCTTCAAGAGCAACACAGTCAGTCCAGTGCTTCTCCGACATTTCAATACCTTTCTTGTAGAACGATTCATCTTTGGCCTCGAAATAAGCATTCGTTTCGGCGATGACTTCTTCGTTGGAGTAGAATCTCTTTCCTTAGAGCATTTTTTGAGGTCTGTAAACAAGTAGTAGTCGTTGAGGGCCAGATCCGGTGAATATGGTGGGTGCGGAAGCAATTCGAACCCTAATTCTTAGCTCCAAACTGCGATCGGAATCAACGACACGTTGTCGTTCTTGATCTGCCGTGAGCAAACGCGGCACCCTCTTTGACCACAGCTTCCTCATAGACAAATATTCATGTAAAATAACGTACACACTGTCGTATAACGTCTTTAAGATGTCAGCTATCTCACGCAATTTTAATTTACGGTTTTCAAAAACGATTTGTCGGAGTTTTCTGATGGTTCCCGATTGAACCACCTCATTTGGCCGGCCGGAGCGTCCAGCATCTTCACTGTCTGTACGACCACTTTTGAACTCAGCATACCACCGACAACAAACATCAGAATGTCATGAAATTTTGACAGATATCTTTTGAAGGTTGGTACTCATGAAAAATCATGCGGAACTTTTGTTGGCAACACTATCCATGTGTCAGTCCCGGGACTTATTGATCCACGTGTTAAGTCACTAAATCTAAACTGGCGCCTCTTATCCGCGTTTGAATTGGAACAATATGGGCTCTAGTCTACGTAGTTACTACACATGTCACCCCGTGCGCCGTATTATATCATATCTGCGTCTCCGGGGGCCAGTCCGACGACGGCGTCCGAAGGTCGCATGCACAGTCCTCTCCCCTTCTCTCTCGGCGGCCTCGTTTTGGTTCATAACTAACTCGCAAAAGAATGAAACCGCTTTCCAGCGTTAGTCGCTATGCAGTAAGGCCTCGACCATGCTTCTCAGCAAATCAATCGGCTCAACAATGGCCTCGAACTCGCACTTCTGAAATTCCCATTGCGGGGAAGACAAACATCTCACAATCTGATGGTTATCGAATACTTTTTTGTAAACTCAGGGAGAATGTCTTTTCTTCTGACATACACACTGGTCTTGGATACAGGGGAAGACCAAAAGCGCCGCCTAGTGCCGCGCGCTTCGTGGGCGTTTGGGACTCTTGCACCGAACGGCAAATGGTATCTCTTCCATTAAAGGAGGAGGCCGAACAAACTACCCACTAAACCTACCTGGGTCCCTATGAGAGCATATATCTAGAATGCCAGGGATGTATAAAGTACATAGACTCTTCTGGCATCCTAGTGCGCCGATTTGGTTCTAAACCCTGGGAAGTAGGGCTGTACCACTTCGTAAAGGTGATTCCATCGAGACCCCCGTAAACAGTGGCCGTCTACCACGGATAATGGGATACCGGTTACAAAACGTTGTTTTCGAACCCCCGTCCAATTAAATAGACGACAGTCGAAAACTGCCTCTCACTCGCTCTCTGGCGACCACCTTCTCTAAGTCGTTAAAATGACTCACAAAAGGGGGTGGGTACCGTGTTTATCGAATACTTAATTAACCTTCGGCATTTGAAGCCCAATTTAAATGAGCCACTTTAAACACGAGAACTTATTTCCTTTCTTGTCTCGTGTTTTCCTTGAAACCCATTAGTCTATCGATCTTTGAGATAACGCTGGCACATCATTAAGTTTCTGACTATTTGTATGTCTTAAGGTTTGTTGTTGTGATTATGTGGCGCTTAAGTTTAAATAGGCGTCGACCGACTGCTTTGTAGATGCTTGAATTGACATTGACACATAATGACTTAATGTGGTATTAATGATAGAATTTCTCCTGTACGATTCTCCTGGACGAATGTCACGCCATACTGGTTTTTTTGGAACAAAACAACAGTTTTGAAAATTGTATTTCTAATACCAAGTAAGTAAATTGAAAAAGTGATGGAAAGTCAGACAGTAGAGGTGACAAACGTAACCCGAATTTTTAGTCGTTCCCATGTTCCACTACACCATAAATGAACGGTTAGTAAGAAGTAGGGAGCCGCCCATAAATTGCATTAATTAACCGCTGCTTATAGTCTTTTTTGAAGTGAAAAATGTTTAGAATCGATGATTTGCATCTCGATGAAACGAAAAAGTGACACTAAAAACATACATACACATAAATCTTATAGGACTGAGCCTGCGAGGGAATGAGATAGGATACAATTTATTTAATAATTTAAACACTGCTCATACAATTAGAGTTGGAAATGTTTTGATTACTTTTGAAGTGTTTCTTTAGCACCTACTTCAAGTTTCGTGTTATAAGTTTATATATATTATAACGAATTTGTTTCACTTCTACTGCGTGTGAACTGCACACACACATTTTTTATTATATGAGTTCAGCGCAGCCTATGGACATTTGTAACCAGTGTGCTGCTGCTCTCTAAAGCCAGACTGAAACCTGGACACTAATGCTGGAACACAACATTTAGTATTTCAAAAAGAAATATTCGTTACTAATAAAAGATAGAACGGTCGAAGCTGACGTCATTATTTTTCGATTAAATGTTGGAAGGCAGTCCTGATGACAACCATTTCGTAGAAAGCAAATATCATGTCTTTGTCATGAGTCTTTCTGCAACTTTTTATTCTTGTCTATACTTTTCCGTTTTCTCAGAACTCTTCGCGCTAATATTACGAAGTTATTCTTCCACTTGCATGGATTTCAATCATTATAAAAAAGCAATATACGCGGGCGAGCATTTAATACGGAGCCTGTAATGGCATTTTTACTAGAGATGTGCTGACTAGCCGGTAAAGCCGACTATCTGGCCACTATCGTAGTCAGCGACTATTCGGCAAAAAGTGCCGACTATCCGACTTCTTACTTTGTAGTTTATTATAATCTATACTTTACTAATACATTGTAATTTTTAACCCCTTCGAAAAAAGGAGGAGGTTCTCAATTCGTCGGTTTTTTTTTCCTTTTTTTATGTATGTTCGCCGATTACTCCGTCATTTATGATCCGATTTACGTGATTCTTTTTTTGTTCGACGCGGAATAGCTTCCAATTGGTCCCCTAAAAATTTTACATAGTTTGGCCCAGTAGTTTTCATTTTACGATCATTTTTTTGTTCCCGGTTCTTGGGACCTTAAAAAATATAAGAAGCGCGGCACCATTCGTAGGTCGTCCCATACATAGCTAGACACTAAAAAGTAACAAACAAAAAATAAAAACTTCGTTTAAAAAAACCGACTTCTAAAACTAAAAAACTAAAATGTATAAAATAACTTATTTCAAATTGTTGTGTAAATTTTTTTAAATAAGTTATTTTATACATTTTAGTTTTTTAGTTATTGAAGTCGGTTTTTTACTAATACACGAGACTTTCTTTTTGACATGATTAAATTTTATTTGAGCTCTTTCACTTTAATGAACAATAACAGTATTATCTTTAAACAAAAATAGTTTATTTTTTATTTTTGCACAAGAACGCCGCCCTGACCTGTACAAAAGCAAAAATCAAGAAACCCATACGCTGGTTGCGACTTGCGCGAGAATCACCGATAAACGAAGCGTCCCGAAAACCTCCGAAACAGTGATCGGCTTGGCCGATTAGTCGGCCTCTTTACAACCGACTAATCGGCTAGTCGGCCAAAGTCATAATCGGCACATCTCTAATTTTTACCGACGCGATGACCCTGAAAGCCTGTGTGAAACCGTAAAATACAGTTACCGAATGGTGTCCGTGTTTTTTTTTATAACTCCGCGCCATCTCTCGGACACGGTGGCGTCACAAAAACACGCCGGAATCCAGTGGCGCGGCGTTAACGCGGCGTGTAATGAGGAAACTGACTCATTTATCTGTCGCCTCATTACACGATTACAGTTGTAGGTGTCTGCCCATTATGTATCTATAATCTTAGACCATTAATAGAAAATGGGAGTCTCGGACTCTAAGGGGGTTGCGTTTCCACCTGAGATTTGCTGTGCAACGTTGCGATGGAAGTGTTTGATATCCACCAATCATTGCATAGTACTGCTGGAAAATGATTCGACTAAGCTACGTTTTTTTATATGGAAGTATGCGTGCCTTCCCTATTGTCGATACGTCGAAATGATCACATAGTCTTAGCCTAGCTTTTACATTTTCGCGGCATGGCTGCATAGTGTATCTCTGGTGGAAAGGCACCCTGAGAGTGTGGCCGGGTAAAGGTTGCAGATTTTAGGCCAATGGCGCTGCAGTACGCTTCGGGTACGTAGACGCGCTTGTAAAAAAATCTGTTTTTTTTGTGGGATCCGTCTAGGTAAGACTAGGCTAGTCTTACAAAAGTAGAGTTTCTCGCTGTCGTACGAGACAATCGGCGATACTTGGCGTTTGCATTCAAACATCTACTATTACTATCTCATCAAAATCGCCGGACTCAATCATAAGTTTGTCAGATTTCGGTATTCTGTTAATTCCAATGGGACGCCACGTATATTCAATATCTCTTCAAATATTCATATCGGCTGATGCGATTTCTGCTTAAGATAATACAATTTTTTCTACTATTATTCTGCCGCAGCGATATCGATAAATATTATGAGTTTAGTATACAATACGAGGATCAGAAATGAGGACATCCCTAAGAGAACGAAGGTAACTGGCATAGTTCAGGAGATTAGCAAGTTATAGTGGCAGTGGGCCGGTCACAGTAGCGACAACGAGTCCTGGACTGGAGACTACGTCTCGGCAAACGTAGGACGCCCGCCAGCCCGGTGGTCGGACGACCTGCGTAATGTCACCGGCAGGGGCTGGATTAGGAATACGGGAGACTGGGATATATGGTGCGTACTTGGGAAGGCCTACGTCCAGCAGTGGATAGAGACTGGCTGAAGAAGAAGAGAGAATATGAATTTTTGACACTATCACAATGGAATCGTACTTTGAAAATCTTTTCAACGCTTAGATGTTGAAATAGCAGAGTTGGCCCCTGGCCTCAAATTCCAATACTGCTTTGTTTAATAAAAGTTATACAGTTTTTGATATATTTTCCGCGTTCGCATGATTCACTGTTTTATAAACAGTTTGCTTTTTTTACGACGTTTAGAATTATTTTGCATATATTATAATTGCATGAAGTCGTTATTAATTTCTTGGAAACAATATTCAACCTTCGCGAAAACAAGCTTACACTTTTTAGAATCGGAATCAAGCACATATTAGACGATTCGTTACGGATGATATTCAATTAAATTTAATCAATTTACTGCAAGGAAACGAAGGGCGACGCTATCCAATGACATTGGATGATACAAACTTGGATTATATTGATTACTTTGGTCGATTCATTCAAACTGAATGATAGAAATGAACTAATAAAACGGACTATAAGATCTGCATCTTTCAACCGATGTGATTCAATTCGATTGAATCGAGTAATATCAGCTTCAGTTTTGCCTAAATTGTCTTTTGTCTCTCTCTACATCTGTTTCTATAAATGCAGTTAGTATAGTAGTTAAAAACTGAGTGCATTTCCTATTCTGTGTACACCGCTTTGCCACGTGTTAACGCTGTTTAAGGAGACGAAACGGAAAGAGTCAGCCAGCCCCAGCCCTCATTTACAATAGGTAGATAATTGACAAATATTTGTGTGATGCGTCCCTCTTTTATTTCAGCTTATACCAATTAATTGTGGTCGGCACAATGTGTGTTTTCCTTCCACACTCCTTTATGCTGACGTAACGCCACACGCCTTTGCATTTGCAGATTTGTACCCGTCCATCTTGTAGTTTAACATTCTTTTTGGCACGTGACTTTCAACCTTCATTACATCCCCATACTGGAGTCTATATTCAATTTTAACCAGTAATCATCTACGCTGGTCTAGAGTATGCCGCCATAACAACCTTGACTCGTGTTCTGGCATTAGCGGTCAGGTTCCGTCTATTTGTTTTTTTTTTTTTTTTTTTGAGGCGAGGGAAAATGCTAACCGATTTACGCACTCTCAGGGCCGTCACTAGGAAACGGCGCGCATCCATCGGGGGCGATAACGCTAGCAATAGTATGCTTTGTTTGCGCTTCGTCCGCGATGGCTTGACACTGAGGAGTGTGGAAGACTCAGAGCGATGCCGCACGGGCGAGCAACCTCAATACCCACTAAAAACCCCCTCCTCCCGTCGACCCTGCGCTTTTGTTGTGAAGGAAAGACTGAGATATAGAACATAGTTACGCAACAGTCGATCCAGCGCAAAAAAGTGCCTGGAGTGTGCCCTGGGAGAACACACCCCACTTCGAAACGGGGGCAGATGGTATCCCTTGCGTTGCCTAGTAGCAAGGGGCCCCTCGTACCGGAACCTAACTCAGGGAGGGAAGTAATGCGCGTACCTGCCTCTCCGGGTGCCAGCTGAAAGCCGGCGACCTCGGGTGGAGACATTAGCACGCGCTGCAGGACTTCGCTCCCTGTCCCTTTCTGCGGCCTCTTTGAGAGACATTACTGCCTCACAGAAAGTAACCGCAGACTCCCAGCGGTCGTCGCTGTGCAACATGGCCGTTACCAAGTCGCCAAGCGATCGGACGGCTCCTACGTGTGTCTCGAGCTCGAAACGCTGAGGCGTCCATGCAGCGCACTCAACAAGCGTGTGTAACGCCGTATCGGGTGCGCCGCATTGTCGGCAGTCCGGGAAAGGCAAGCAGCCCACAATGCGAAACAGATACTGATCGAAACAACCGTGTCCGGTCAGTATCTGAGTCGTCCTGAAGGTCAGGGTTCCGCTGGTGCGGGTCAGCCATCTCTCCAGCTGCGGCCTGATTGCATCCACCGTATAGCCGCCGGCCACAGGGTGTTCGAGGTCACGAGACCAGGCGACGAGGCAGCAAGCGGTTTCCCGTTTCCTGACCGTCTCTAATTCGACTTGACAGAAGGTCAGTCCTCTAGCTAGGGCATCCTGCCGGGTGCGACGAACTCGGGACAGGACGTCTGCCTGGAGATGCCAGGGCAGCTCGCCTGCCAAGAGAGTCGCCGCCGACCACGACACTGTGCGGTACCCCCGTATGGTCCTCACGGCCAGAACCCGCTGCGCGCGGTGCAGCAGGGTTCGGTTGTGGCGGTGAAGCGAATCGGACCAGACGGGCGCACCGTAGAGTGCCATACTCCTCAGGATGCCGGAATAAAGCTTCCGCGTCGCACCCCCCGGCCCCCCCACGTTAGGAAGAAGCCTGGAGAGTGCGCCCGCGGAATTCACAAGTTTGGGAACTAGCTGCTCAAAGTGCGCTTTGTTCCGTCTATGGTGTTACGGCAACCATTATACATTTCGGTGGGTCGTCGGTCTGTCTGCTGTTCTCTCTGCGATAAACAAAATAATAACTGCGTTCAAACGCCGCCATTACCGTTAGTTGGCTTTTTAATTTGAAAACCGTTCAACAGTTCATTTCATATGTACGTGTGACGTCATATCCTGCTACGTCACAAAGTGCCCGCACGCGGAGCGCGAGTACTCATTCACCGCGTATTATGTCGTGTTAATATTGTATGAGCTATGGAATTGTATTTTATAGTACCTCAACGGAATTTGTGCTAGCTTGTATGTAGGCGATATACGTTTTACTAAAATCCACAGTCCTGGTAGC
Organism: Dendrolimus pini; assembly: GCA_949752895.1. Taxonomy (NCBI): domain Eukaryota; kingdom Metazoa; phylum Arthropoda; class Insecta; order Lepidoptera; family Lasiocampidae; genus Dendrolimus; species Dendrolimus pini. The sequence continues at coordinate 17,933,792 of OX457143.1, forward strand.
TCACCTACTGACAAGTGATGCATTGTAGACATTGGCAACGCTAGAGGTACTGCCGCTCTCTAAAAGGTGGCTTGAATCTGGCCACTAACGCCAGAACTCAATTCAACGTTTTGTGGCGGCATACTCTAGACCAGGAGTAGTGGCCATCCAGTCGGGCAAGTGCCCTATTAACTTTTTTTATAGCATGAGCTCAGCAGACAGGTAGATGGTCCACCTGATGGAATGCGGTTACCGTCGCCTATGGACATTTGTAACACCTTGACCAATGTGCTTCCAATCTCTAAAGGGAGAGTGGAATGTGGCCACTAGTGCCGGAACACAACTCAAGCTTGTTATGGTGACAACATATTCTAGAGTCTAGACGAGGCGTGTAAGCCATTCAAACGGGATGTGGGTTGTTTTTTCGACTCGTAAGACAGTACGCCCTGCCGCGCGAATCAGTGTAATAAATGCCCACTTCGATGACACTTCTCGAGTCCGTGAAAAGGAACAAACAAGCAATCACACTAACAAATTAAATTCGCTCTTACTACTCGCGCTTCATCACTATGCGGTTGATGCGTCTGGAAGTGAATCCGCCTTGTGTAAACTGGCCTTCGGGCAACGTCACATGTACGTCATCGAATGTTTGACTTACGTTTATTGTATTATATGGAAATTCTGATAAAACATCTAATGGGATTACTGCGATAATTCAACAGATAACAAGTCAAGAGTGCAGCTCGGTATATAATATATACAAGAGACTAGTGTTACGTCGTCGCTTTGCTCGCTGTAGTGCTTTAATGGACTAATTTTTTAACGCTATAAACAAGACGCGTTTGGCCACAATCACTAATCTTATACTAATATATAAAGCTGAAGAGTTTGTTTGTTTGTTTCAACGCGCTAATCTCTTATATATGGTTATATGTGTGTGTGTGTATGTATATATATAACCAGTGCAACATCCGTCCGTCCTAGGGTGCAGTTAAAAAACTAGCGTTAGGCACCGCCTGGCATATGCTGAACTGCACCTATTTGGTATCTTCAAATCTCCTGACCTAGAAAATATCAAAACAGGTATCTTCTAGGTAAGTGGTGCTCCACCGTAGACTGCATTTTCACCTAACATCAGTAGCAATGTCAGTCAAACGCGAACCTAGTTATTATAATAAAAAAAAATTGTATCGCGAGATTTTTCCGGTATATGCCTACATCGTTTAATTTATCGCCATGTGTCTCAATATGTGAAGACTAAATTAACATGTTTCATTCCTTCTTTCTTTGACGGCCTCTGTGGTTGAGCGGGCTAAGCCTTTGCCGGCTTACCTCACTTCAACGCAGAAGCTCCGGGTTCCATTCCTGGTATAGTAAATTTCGGAAACGTATTTTCTCCGTTATTTACTATGGTCTGGGTGTCTGGGATCGGCCCCAGAGTAGTCCGTTGAATATTATCCATCATCAGTAATCTTCGACTACGTCACTTATGTGTGACGTGTCGGTGAGGGGGCTTCGAGCGGGAGCTCTTTACCCCGGCTGCAGCTCGGAGGGCCACTACCCTCCGGTATCTTTGTGTGAGAGCCGCCGTGGTGTCGGAGGCTCGCGCGGGCCAACCCGCGGCTGCGATGGCCTTCACGGCTTTGCGTTGGCTACATCTGCGGCGTTTGTTGGCCTCTCATGACTTACGATGGCCTTCCCGGGCTTCAGTTGGCCATCTTTGGCATCTGGTGGCCTATCTGTGGCATTAGGGGCATAGATCGCGACCTCTTACATCACCCTAATCCCGGCGGATGAGGTCACGTGGGGTCGATAGCCAGATTTTGTTGTGACGTATGTCTGGGGGTCGCGCATGTAGCGGGGCGATCCCGTTCAGGTGGGTATGGCGGCAGTTGTCGGCGCGGTCGAACATCCGACGCGCCGACATCACCACGAAATATATTATCCATTACACAAGCGTAACTTGCTTAATTTGGGGATATACCATATGTGTGTTTGTCTTCCGAATATTAAAAAATATATAAAAAATATATATTTATATTTCTTTCTTTCTTCTTTCTAACTTTCATTGGTCTCTTAAGACATAAATACACGCTTACTTCAAGTGCTTTTCACGTGACCCTTGATCCTGATGAGTGAGTAAGTCGCGGTCTACCGGCTTCGACTATACCAGTCACATTGCTATCTTAAACTTGTTTTGTGATTCCGCTTTCATTCATTCTCTCTCTCTACACACATATAATAATATAGCTATATTTGTATATAATGTACTTTGTTTAAATCTCTTGTAAGTATTTACTCGTAAAGAGGATTGATGAGTGATGACACACGTTAGAAATCTTGAATGAATCACAAAAGGACAAGACATCTTAATTGGAGTGTAGGACGATATACACATGACGTGGCTATGACGAGGCTGTCTAACGAGCTCACGACAGAAGTAATGATAGGTTTGACTAATTTTTATAGTATACTCACCTCTACACACATGATGACAAACTTTCGTAATGGGGATGCGGACACGTGCTACAATGATTCTAATATTATTTACACTAGTGTTCGCCCTTGGTCGAAATTCGACCATAATAATTAATGTCAAAGACTCGTATAATCACAGATTTCGCCAAGGCTACACTGTTAACTTGACTTTGACAATAAACGAAAGAGTATATATGCGTGTGTGTGTCAAATACATGGTCTTATGTGTAATGTTTTTTTTATTGTTATAATTTATTTTTTATGCGTATTTTTTTTTAATATTAACTCTGCACTCCTTTTATATAAAGTATAAATGCGCAAATTTCATACTCCTCCGTCCACGCAATCTTCGTAAAATGGGGTATAAAGTTTTGCTGTGACTTTGCTTCACGTATTAATATATAGATTACATGAAAGGTCGTCATAATGGTTGTTGTGAGATAAAAGGGTACGCACCTCGCTGCAGTCTGCAGTTTTTCCTTCGTTAGCTTATACGAGCCAGGCATCAGTGAGCCACCCTCGCATCTGTTTTAATTTTACTAAACTATTTTAGTTTTAAGACACGTAGCGGCGCAGTGCAGGTGGTTATTTTGAGCTCTTTTAATAAAGGTTTTTACTTAGAACTTAGAAAATAACTTGAATCATTCTGGAATGTAGGACGTTTTTCGTAAAATGAGGTAAACGAAAAATAATATTTTATAAAACAATTAAAAAGTGTATTCGTTTAATGACCTCATCAAACGACACTATCTCAAATTTGTAACGGAATAATAATGTTACTTTAGTTGCTTGTATATTATAATTTAGTAACATTTTGCTTTATATTTTCGTATATATTAGTACATTATATCTATTGCATACCTACCCCCATCCATACAGAGTTTCTGTCCATCCAAAGGTCTGGAAGAAATCGTTCCCAGCGATAAGACCGCCCATTGTACTTATCATTACCATTGTATGTACGAATTTATTTTGTAACAATGTGTGCAATAAAGTATATTCTATTCTATTATAAACAGTTTTCAATTGAATTCTTCATTATATTGCATAGGACACATAACCAGTGGCGAAATTAGGGATTTTACCATTATTTGACAACCATTAACCTGTTGGCGAAGTGGTTGACAACTTAGCCGTGTCTATTTTGTGAATAACCGGTAATTAGCTGGCTTTTACAACAACTACCCACCTGTACAGACAATTATGAGCTATTATTGTTATATTGTATGTGTTTAGAGACCACGGGCCATCAATATGGCCCGGACTTTTGGAGGGCTTGCGTGGGGGGCCCTAGGAAAGACAACACGTAGAGGCCCTTTGACAAGCCCCGGCCATTGTGAGACTATTGTGGAAAATGAGAACAAAAAGTACCGGGCTATTGGGGTGAACTGCTAAGTGGTACTAGGGGTATGGGAATATGGGGACTATGGCGTTTGCCCGTCGCAGTTTTCGGGGAACATGGATAATATGGGCAGACGGTGACACGCCACTCACTGCATGGGCCCCTAAAAATGCCGTACAAGATTGACGAGGGGCAACATGGGTGTGAGTGGCTAAGGGGTGTGGAGAGGTCAGCTGCAGGTTCACCGAAGCTACTTCTGACGTGATGCCATTCATCATTTCCACCCCTGGAGCTTGAGTCTTGAGCTCTAGCGATCTCCACGCCGTCCCGGCTGGCAAGCACGGGGGCCTTGCCTTGGCCTGTTATGTTATGTTTCCTTATTATAAACCAAGTTTCACGTGTTCTTTGGCTATTAGGCGTAAGAATTCAATTAAAAATACTAACAGACTGTATTAATACAGTCATTAAACACTAGCTGGGCCCGCGACTTCGTCAGCGTGGAATTTTTTTGCGGCACCCTAAAAAAAGGAAAAAGTAGCCATACTCCTTATAACATCAGCTATCTGCCAGTGAAATTCCCGTCGAATGTTGCGGAGATCAGCCGCAACATCCAGACAGACATAAAACTTCTAAAGAATTGCATTTTCGGAATCCCCTGGACCTAATTATCCCCCCCCTTAATTCTTTTCGTTTTTTATTTCGACATTACAAACTGACACTTCAATTTTATTTATCTGTATAGATATATAGTCCCTATTTCACAGTTACAATTTATTACTATAGTAAATTTCGTTAATTGTAAAGACAAAGATAAATGCGATATTATATTATTATTAATTACATTTAGTTAGAATGACATTAATTAAATTAGAATTTTTATATCACTTGGGTATAACTTTATTATTGTCATGCTAATATATTAATGGCTTTGTTTGTTCTATCATCACTATGTAGAGAATAAGTCGTACTACTTCTGTTCTTTTATACTCTAACATTATGTACGTAATGGAACCATCTCTTAGTAATGTAACCTACCTACCATTTTCTCAGTAGAACACTCTAACCTAAATGGACGCATTGTTTTTCCAATACCCTAATGCTGTCTGGAGGTCGATCCTGAATGTAAATTTATGTTTCGTTACGGGAATAATAATTTAGTTTATTTTATCACTATCTTTTAATAACGGCGTATTTCACACTTATATTAAGTTCGTAAAGAAACGTTATACGCGTTTTTTTAAACTAATATTTTCTTAAGTTTTCGCGACTATTTCAAATTCAAAAGTTTTTATTCAAATAAGTTCCACTGGTGAACACTTTTTGAAGGTAATACATGTAGGTTAAAATTTAATTTTACTTCGTAGTCTATGTACACCGCTTCGCAACGTGCTATTGCTGTTAAGGAGAAGAAGCGGCAAGAAGCTACATAGCAACACGTCTAGCTAAAAAAAAAATTGTTTTTTTATTTATGTCTTATTCTATTTATATCTCAAGTTCTTTTTTTTAATATACATAATAAAACTACGTTTATTTATTTAATTTTTATTATTCTGACGTTTCGGCCACTTTTCAATAGCCGTGATCACGGAATACAAAGGTGTCGAGTGTCAATCAGTATTATTAAAATTTTATTTAGCCTACCGCCAACTTGTTCATTTTAATTTTGTTTATCCTTATAATTTTAAGGGAGTCTCGACGGGTGCAAAGTAAAAAGAGATATTTGCAAAATAGCTACTTTACAGGAGAGCGAAAAGATGGTCGAATTAACTTCGTAGTATTTGAAAGAACATACGTAGCTGGCTTTTTTACGTACGAAAATTTATTGAAATAATGTGATATATGCAAAACAAATAATGTCATATTGTAAAGAATTGTTTTATTAAAACGATTGTACAATAAACTAAATATCATCATTTTGTAGATAACTTTATTTACTTTGCACCCGGCGGTCTAAGCTAATTTACCACCGCTTCGCAACTTGTTGTTTGCAGAGAAGAATTAGTTGTGCTTGAAGAGAAGAAGCGGCGCAAGAAACTCTTCAGCAAACATGCTTGCTCTAATAATTTGATATAATATTCCTCCCACCATAGGTCCATAGCCCTAAGCTCTCTTACATAACAATTGTACAACATAGTACGTACATCTATCTGCATGACACGTATTTGTGGCAAAAACGAAACGAACGACTACACGAGCGTGTTGTAGTTTGCCAATACGATCTCGATTAGGGCCGAAAGGTCGGCCTGCCAGGTTAATCTGCATATCGATCGTGCCCGATACCAATAGAACCTACTTGGGGATTCTTTTAATAATTTCAATCTAATCTTATAAACGGAACCCCATTATCCCAGAGGGTCTCGAGCGCTCTAATATTATTGACCTCATTTCGTAGGCTGGTACAATGAAGGTGATAACACTGAGATCTTGCGGGACGAGTGTGCAGGCTTTACTGTGATAGTGTTTGTTCCATTAACCGACGTCAAAAAAGGAGGAAGTCTTTAATTTGTCGTGTAGATCTCCATATTGTGACGACCTAGGTGCCGACAAAGACAAATTCACACCTGCATTTTATTACCATTTCAGCATTTGGACTTCTTTTGTTTGCTTTGTGTTTAAAAATTGTGATTAATAAAACGGCCCATAGTATATTGTAATCTTTTACGGCCTATTGTTGTATTGTGATCACTGCCAGGTGTCTCGGATATAAATGTACAAACTGATTCTAAGAAATTCGGTCCACGCGGTCGGGTAGAAATATTGCATCTGTGCAGTATAAAGCAATACCCCCAATGGAGAGATGACGTAGTCAAGCAATAACCACGAACGAAGCAAAACCTGTGTACATTCGTTAATCTATTTAGAGGCGGACTTTCCGCGTGTTATTGAATCGTGCAATACGTTTGGAGTGGTTGTGTTCAATTATATTTGTACCTGTGTTATACGTGTTTGTATAGTTCTAATAAACTCTAAGTAATTCTAACGGCATTTTAATTCGAGTCCTACAACTCGTAACAATATGAAAAAGTCGTCCTGAACGGCGGTTGGACCGATTTTGATGGAATTGTGTGTTTTTGGATCCTGGGATGGGTTAGATTGACAATTGGACCCCGTAGGTGTGCGCTGCAATCGAGTTTCAAATTTTAATTTAAAGCTTCAAATGTATATTTTTTATGCATGTTCAGCCATATTATCCCCGCAAATTGCTATTGCGCCTGGCCGCCATTTTGGTGACGTAACCGTAGCCGAATACTCAGTACTGTTAGCATCACTGGCCGGCGACTCCGCGAACATGCCGAGTTGCGGATGACGTCGACGTCACGTGAATGTTAATTTGACAAGGTTCCAGCGCATTACCAATTTGCGGGGATAATAATTAATTTGTTTCTGAAACCATTTTGATGATTCTTTTTGAGTTGGTTTCCGTACATCTTAAGAATATTTTCGCCATACCATATGCATAACTTAAATCAAAAAAATATGTACAACATCTTGAAGTCTGTACCCGAGTAAAACATTAACAAGACTTATTCGCAAAATATAGTAATTTCATGTTTTACTTCGCACCGAAGTCAAGATGTACAAAATATTTATTTTATGCTATTTAGTTACTCTTGGATTCGGTTTCTTTTTTGCTACAAAATGTTTTATGGCCAGTGATTAAAACTTTTCCATTGTAGAATAAAAAGTTTAGAGACAGCGTACCAGCTGCGCTTCGTTTAATGCAAGTCGTAAATAGCAGTAAGTAACTTGACCTATATAAACATCAGGCTAACGTTCCAATGCTTGGGTTCGAGCCACATCACATCTATTCTCTAAAGAACTGTTTGATGATTAATATGAACATTGAGCCTCCCGCGTGTTTTTGAAGGAAGAAAATTTTAGAAATATGGGTATATATTTAGACGTGGTGAAGCCATGCTGGAATTTTTTAAGCTCAAAAGCGTTTTATATAAAATAGTTCCACTGGAAAAACTTTTTGCAGGTCATACATGTAAGTTGTAGTGAGTAAAGTTTGCTACAACGGCATTAATTTCTCGAAGCGTAATTGCGTAACATATTTCTGTATAAAATTTATTTAAAAAACTTTGAGGTAATCGATTTTTAAGTAGACGTGTTGCTGGGGAGTTTCTTGCCGCTTCTTGTCCTTAACAGCAATAACACATAGCGAAGTGGTGTACAGTAAAATTAAATTTTAACTTATATGTATGACCTACAACTAGTGTTCTCCAGTGGATCTTATTTTGAATTTGAATTTAAAGTATATTGATTGCAGTGCTTAACACTGATGTAATCGCTGTGATATAACACTCTCACAGAATATCGGCGTGGAACGTTTACCCTTGAAATAATCGTGTTTTGTATTATGTGGGACAATTTAGTTGGCCAATTTCTCCCTATCACCCTATTCAACTCCCCTACCCCTATCCCATTCCTTCTCTCTGTTCTCTCCTGTCCCATTCTCCTTTATTCCATACCTAGTATTCCTTCCTAAAGGCTGGCAAGGTGGTAGCTTCGCCCTTGGTGTTGCAAGTCGTAGCAGCGAGAACTAGAGGTTAAATGAATACTGCAGATGGCAGAGAGTAGTATTTACTGTCGAGTGCTGATTATAAACTGAATTAATTTATTTTGGAACCGGTAACCTTAAGTACAAATATAAACAAGTCGTATAGCTAGTACAATATATAGCACAATGTGCGAGCGAGATAGAGCAACAGTTAATATGCGGTATGCGCGCTCCCGCGTTGCGCTAGCCATGTAGTTCGTTGTCCACTGCGATGACTACACGTATGCTTCTCCCGTAAGGGTACAACCAGGAGTTTATCGGTAGAACCTTTGGTGATGCAAACTTACATAGACAAAAAGTAACCGATTTCCATCAAGTGGTTAGGCTGTCTTCTGAACGTCTCAGCGGCATCAATATGTTCAAGTTGTATTATTCTGTTCTGTGTGTAAATCACGGTCGCGTCGTAGTCTTTGGTCGCCGCATTTCTTCATAAAGTCTACGTGTTCTTCATTATAAGGCGATGCTCTGTATCACTCGCAACGTCAAGTAGTTTTTGAACTATTTATTGCCCCTTTAGAGTGGCCTGTCGAAAACCACATGGTCCAGATATTTTCCCGCATTCAATTTAACGGTTTACTATAAATGTGACCGTACCAGCTTAGGCAACGCTTGTGGTTTACGGCAAAACTGACGTGAAGGTCGCAGCGGATGCAGGAGTTTCTTAGTCTTTGTTCGAGTTGTGTCTTGTAAACGCAGTTAACTCATTAATTATGTAATTAAAAGTAATTAACGCCAAATTTTAACAGTTTAAGTGCATTTTTAGTGTGATCCCGTTCAGAACCGGTAACATGTTGTTATTAATTATGCCTAACAGTCGTTTAAAAGTAATCAAATACTAATTGTATGATAAAATGTTTGAAACTAATCATAGAGGATTATGTCGAGCTATACGTTTATAATGTTGGCGATATACTTACTTGAGTTGAGAGTACGACGCGTGCTTATGCCTCGACGATGTTCCTCGCTTCTGAAAGTTTGCGTACGTATGTATGGTGGTGACACACGGTGATAAAGGTCGTCGAGCCTACATGCGCTTATTCGTACATCTATTATAGTTCCTGGCACGGGTCTTGAGCGATCGGCGGAATTGCAGCGATCGCTTTGTGCATTCAGCTTAGCCAAAGTGATGCGTTTTATCGATATATCGATAATATGTTTTTGTCCTATGCGGTGTTTCTTAACGAGTGACGTAAGTTATGGGTGAACCCTTATTTTGTGGGTGAATTCGCTAATCAATTAGTTTACAAAGTTGTAACATATTATTATGATTATTTCATACTAGCTTCTGCCCGCGACTTCGTCCGCGTGGATTTTTTTCGTAAAAAGTATCCTATGTTACTTCTATAGCTCCAAGAATATGTGTACAAAGTTTCATGATGATCGGTTGAGTAGTTTTCGCGTGAAAGCGTAACAAACAAACTTACATTCACTTTTATAATATTAAGTTCGGATATATTGGTATTCAATAAATGTGTCTGGATTTATGTATGTATTAAATTTTAAATTAGTGTAAGTATGTATATTTAAATTGTACATTCCTATCTTTTTTTCTGTTCTACCTACAGCGCCAGATTAGTTAAGACTTTCTTTTAAGGTAGGTCGCCTGGAAGAAATCGCTTTGAGCGATAAGGCCGCTTTTCGTTTTGCCAAGAAGTATTGCCAATTATACATTTTGTTTTTGTTTATTTTGGTGAGCAAATAAAATGTTATCTATCTAACATACGATTTCAACTTGTACTACTAAATTGAACCGACAACTGTAAGGATCGCAATCGAAGCACCTACATTGCAAGATAATCCCTAAAACAATAAAGTACTCCAACAACTAATGCCAGTTAGCATCAGTACCACCAACTACAGTTGCAACTGCAGACCCAGTAGTGGACGAGGTGGAGACCGCGTTCGGTAAACGTAGTGTCGGCCTCCCTCCAGCCCGACGGACTGAAGGCTGGAGACCGCGTGGTGCAGATTTGGGGAGACGAGACGAGACTCTGTATTTTCCAGACAGACAAACTTAACTTTTTCATTAAAATTCTGTTTTGCCCTGGAAACAAGAATAATAGTTCAATAATCACCTGATCGGCTAAGTGGGGTTAGCTCGCGATAACATTTGTATGAGCGGTGGTCCCACGTATACGTGTCGTACATACGGTAGGTAAATATTGATGTATGTGCTTTCTCATCTATTCCCGCGTGCCCCTGACGGCCCGGTCGCGACGGAGCGAGCCTTTATTGCCCTCCACGGACGTTGGGTCATAAAAAAATTTAATACACGGACGATATTATATACCACGGTACAGCGATTTTGCTATAATAAAACCTGGTTTATTAGTGTTGCAGCAACTATTCTTGGCAAGAATATGGATATCTTTAACAGTGCTTCATAGGGCACTTTTTAAGTTTTGAATTTACTATACCGGCCTTCGTTTGATTAGGTATTGGATTTGTAAATTAAACTTGAATAAATATCACACCATGGAAGAACGTATTGTTTTTATTTCACTTTTTTAATGATTGACATTAGCACACAGTGGCAGGCGAAGGCAACTTGGTCCACATCCACAACGTATATTTGACACACCAAGCATATACACTCTTGTTTATTGTTAAAAGTCAAAATAACAATGTAGCCTTGGCGAAATCTGTGATTATAGAAGTATAGTCTTTGAAAACAGAACCTTAATAATTTTTAAAACTTGTAATTTTAAATATTTTGGTATTATAATAAATAATATTATATGGTCGAATTTCGACTACTGTGCGTCCACTAGTAATAATTATTATGTTAGCATTAGCACGCTTGGATGCCAATTTAGACCTGATCATTTATTTAATATATATTATGTTAATTAATTGAACTATTGATTTATTAATCTATTACGTGGAACAAATAAATAAACAAATTATAACGAGCCTTTACCGCCATTTTATCGTAAGCGACAATTGGACCTAAGTATATTTTCTGATTTTTGCATCAGAAAATATACTTATGGTATGTTAAACTATTATTTTAATTTAAAACAAAACATATTATAATATAAAACACCTTTTGCAAAACAAAATACTTTAGGTTCAAATGTAACTTACCATAGAATAGTGGTAAAGGCTCGATATATTCTCTGCTTTCATCAAATGCACATAGAACCTTTTTGAAATTCAAATGTCAAAGGTGGAGTCTAACAGTTATGAGTCACGGTTTCAAGGAAGCCAATTCACACATACACGCCGTGTTGCATGCGAAATAACTCCATTGTGAAAAAGTTTAAAAGTGATTTATTGTTTGACGAGTGACCCATCGACCTTGCCGTGGCCCTTTCAAACTAATTTACAGCGCACGGTTCGGATGAGATGTCGCTTTTTGCAATACTGCCTTTTTAAATTTGCATATCGTGTTATGAGAGAACCCAAACTCAGAGTCGCTAATTTATAGTGCATTTTCCTTGAGTGCAGTCGAATATGTTTTATTATATATGTATATGCATTGTGACCCAAGTAAAATTATAAGATGCCTGTGTCTTCTCTGGATCTCTTCAGAATGAACTCTATTTACATGGCCCCTCTTATCTATAACTCTTTGCCAACTGATATTATATAAACGTATCTGCAAGAAAATTCGCTTTAGTCTTAAAAAAGTGGCTGATCAAAGAGTGTTTCTATACTGTAGATGAATTTCTTAAAAAAGTGCTCGTGTCATTATTATCTTTATGTATAATCTTATTTGATTTTTTTTTCTTTTGACATTAATTTCTTATATATTACCAAAGCTTAATTGTAATTTTTTTTTAAATTAGCATATTATTTAAATTTAATTTGAATTTTTATTTCATTTTGTACACCACTATGTTATATAATGTACTGTGCATCAATCGTGACATGTGCACACCTGGGACTAAAATGAGAACCATATACTAGAATGATGATAACAATTACTCGCTTCTGCTATTATTTTTGATATGACAATGTTGTGAACACGACTCTCTGTGGCACGAATAAACCCATGCGGTTTCTGTGCCACAGTTCAAATGTGTTTCTAATGTATATGAATGTAAGCATGTTGGATAATAAATTAAACAAAAAAATAAACACAATTGTCTAACACATGTATAAAATACATTCTTGCAAATAAATATTTTTTTGGTATTTTCATATTCATACTGGTTATAAGTATAGTTGATTACTTGGTCTGCAACACTACAGATCCCACACCCGTGCGCATAGGCGAAGATACGGTCAAGCGCACGGATCAGTTTAAATACTTGGGATCTGTACTTAGCGCATAAGTCCGACCACGACGTTAAAGCCCGTATCACATCAGCTTGAGTCAAGTGGCGTGTGGTGACAGGTGCCATTTGTGACCCCAAAATGCCGGTCAAATTAAAAGGACAGGTCTATAAATCCATCATTAGACCTGTCCTTTTGTATGGCAGTGAACCGTGGCCTGTACTTGAGCGGCACAAGCAAGAGCTGCATGTCACGGATATGAATACGCTGCGATGGATGTGTGGAGTGACGCGGAAAGACCGTGTCAGGAACTCCCGTATCAGCGGCAGTCTGTCCGTGACATAGAAGACAAACTGCTAGTGTCGCTTACGCAGATACGGCCACGTTTTACGGAGACCGGCTAATTATGTGGGGAACAAATGTCTAGTCATGCCGCCACTGCCAGGTCCCGAAAGAAGGGGAAAACCCAGGAAATGTTGGCTTGATGTTGTGAAGGATGACATGCGTACCAGTGGTCTCACAACGGGGGATGCTGAAAACCGTGCGAAGTGGAGTAGAAAAAGTAGGAAAGCGGACTCTAAGCGTCGGGAGTTGGATGATGATGATGACTGATAATAAGTAAAATGTGTTTTTGTCAACTTAATAGAATTTAGAAAACTGATTTCATCTAATTAATAAAACTCTGAAAATATTTTAATACCTGAAGTGTAGGAAGTCTTTAATGAAGCACCCTTTGCTCGAAATATGCGTATATTTTAATATTTTGCGATTTACAAATAATTTTTCTTGCGCGTACAATAAATCGACGTCGTTCCGTACTTGATTTTCGAATATTGGCGGTTGGCCGGAGACAAAGAGCGTTTGTTGTAGGCAATTTATGATATTGCGCGTACACACTGGACCGGTGTGAACGAAGGTATCGTTTGGTAAATCGTGCCGCAACAATACCTTTATCGCCAAAATAGAAATGCATATTAAAATTATCATCTGCAGATTGCAAAAACGCAATTTAGATTTGTCTCTCTTTCTGCTTATCTGCGTATCGCGTAAAAATGTTAAATAGGGACAGTTAAATCAACTGAACTGGGTACTTGATCATCATGCAAGTCACCGCCGGATCAAAGTTTTGTACGAGTGTACCAACTTATGACGTCATAAGTTTGTACAAGTTACATGAGTCAAATAGCGCTCTAACAATTATTTAAATGGCAATTTTCAATCATAAGTCGGCAAAATAATTAAAGAATTTTGCTTTGTTTTTGGATTCGATGTGTTTAGTTTTATTTAGAAATTTCTTTATCTGATTTCTTAGATACTGAAACTTCAAATTCCTGTAGTTCAATATGTATACGTACTACACAAAGCATGGAGACTTTCATGTATCAAAGGTAAAGTCATTGATCGCCATGGAAATGTTCCGCCGCGTACTGCTTCTGTACGGTATAAAACATTCGGCTGCTTTTTTGCGCAGTTGAGTATTCACACCCACATACCTACGTGTGTGTGTCTGTACCTAACGCTTTATTAATATGTTACTATCATGACATGTAGTCATGTTTTAATCAATTGAAGTATATGGATTGAGTTTCCTCTCGCCGTTTCTTTCCGTATTAACTTGGTAACGGCCTCTGGTGGAGCGGGATGAGCCTTTGCCGGCCAATGTCACTACAACGCAGCGTCCTCCGGGTACGATCACTTTTTCTAATTATTTGTTTTTTAATATTTAGCACTGCTCGCGTGCCATGTGATTTAAAAGGTGGGCTCTGAAATTCAGCGCTGTGTCGGACTACGATTCGGCACAGCAAAATGCCGAGTGCCATTTTCAAATTGCGGCATACAATTTCTGTATAATTTTATCTATACTTTGTTATGCTAGTACTATTTTGTGTTGTGTGTCGCTATTAGAAATAAATATTTTTCTTTCTTTCTTTCGTTGTTTTCTATGGGGTGGGTGTCTAGGATCGGCCCCAGAGTAGTCCGTTGTATGTTAGCCAAAACACGAGCGTAACTTGCTTAATTTGGGGATATACAATGTATGTTCTTGTCCGCCGATTTATCTACTTGCTCTCTTAAAAGAACCTGTAAACTAATCACTAATGCCGGAACATAACTCAAGGTTGTTATGACGGCATACTCTAGACCAGGGGTAGTGGTAGCCATACAGTCGGGCGAATGCCCTATCACCTGGCTGTCGGTTGTTTTGCCGCCTCTTACGACCGGCCGCAGGAAATTGTATTCCTTCACCGTTCTTACACGGACAAAAACAAAACTTTACTACAAAATAATAATAATAGCAAAAGGGAACACCTTTTCCGTTCGTGCTTTTCAATGAACGATACGGTTGAAAAGTGAAATCAATTGCGTCGCATGTAGATTAACAAAACCTACGCAAAAATGACTTTAACGAAACTTTGGAAACAAGTTTGTCGTCGCCCATACATGGTCTCGATCTTATATAAACACATTTTGTGAATGACGTTATTGAATATTGCTTAATTTAGTCTGGTGGTGATTTTTGTAACTTTTATGATAACATTATTCCTACATAAAGAGAAATTTGAAACTGAGAAATTATGTTTCTGAAGACATGTCCAAGTTTAGGGTCCACCTGGGAACCGACAAGCATCGTCGTCGTCAGAGTGATTCACGTATAGAACTACAATATTACTAGTCACTGACAGGCTACCACGCGACGTGCACTTTTCAACCACGCGAGGTTCGCTGGTTGACAACGCGGCGTCCTACCGCCGTTCACTTAATCTAAAGGGCTACCTAAATGGAGTTCGCTATGTCGCTCCCACATTATCACGTTATTGAAGATATATATTAACAGAATTTACATCCGACAAATCTGTATCCCACAAATCTTAACCATGTCATTATTATTTTTATATATAAAATTGTAAAAATAAATATACTTGTGAAATTGCGAATGTTTCACAGATTTTTGTTATAAGAAATATAGCGATTCCATTTTATGTAAGAAATATATCGATTCCTTTTGAAATAAGAAATATGGCGATTACATTTGATATACCATATATAGCGATTCCACCTTATAACACTAGCTGTCCCGGCAGACGTCGTCCTGTCCGGAAAAGCTTCAATCGATATGCCGACAGCAGCGCCACCTACCGGGTACCGGGTTGTGAACCAACACAGAAACCTTCTCTGGCTCATGCACAACAACTTTGCTAAAGATTGTCACATGATCAAATGTATAAGTTTACGATTCCATAAAGTACACACAGACAAACATTCCTTTTTATATATAAGAAATATAGCGTGTCCTTTGGGCACCCTGTGACCATGATGCAGTTTGTTAATGGATGCGTTTCGTTCGTTCGGCAGGGTGCAGAGGACAAACTGAACATGATCAGGGCGTACCGCAGCCAGGTGGAGAAGGAGCTACGCGACATCTGCTCGGACATACTCAGCGTGCTCGACAAACACCTCATACCCAGCTCACAGACCGGCGAATCCAAAGTTTTCTACTACAAAATGAAGGTATGACATACAGCATGTATATGCAGCAAGTGTATGACAGGAGTATGAATGGTTGAGTTGGTGGAAGACCGCGACGTACTCATCATGATCAAATAGCAGAAGTGTTAAAGAAAGGTCAGGTTAAAAGCACCTCAAATAAACGTGCGTGTATGAAGGTATAATGAAAGTAGACGAAGCGAAAGTTTTTTGTCGTGATCGTCGCAAGTGGGAGATCAATAGTCTCTGACTATCTCCATGCAAAACAGACTTGATAATATGATGTATGTGACGTAAATATTTTCAATAAGTTATAGCCTCGTATTTTATTTAGGACCATATGAGACTATCATAGAAATATGATCATAGAAGTATGGTTTACCGATATATGGTGGATATTCCTCCTATAAGAACGAAGCGCTTTGCTAGCTTCATCATACGCGCCGCAAAGGAGTGAAACTTATTGCCGGAGTCTGTCTTTCCCTATACTCATAACCTGGGTGTCTTCAAGTGTTGTGTGAAAACACGGGTAATCATTATCCATCTTGATAGAATCTCTTAAGTAGTCTATGATCTTGATAAAGCGTGACGTGTATATGATCAAATTTAATTATGATCGTAGAATTTGACAGATTGAGATCATATTTATATGACAAATATATTATGATAGTGTAGTTAGGTCGTTAGATAAGGGATTCTAAGTCAACGTGAGCCGAACTGTTATCACAAAGTTTGGTATATATGTATTTTTAGTTGTGGGGATGAGCATGTAATAATTGTTATCCCAGGAAATGGGACCCAGACACAAGTGAATGCCAGTGATCAGAACGATTGTTGGTGTAAATCCATTATAAGTAAGGGATTGTTCAAGTATATACCGTATGTTTGAACTTTCCCTTACACCGTACTAACCGTGTATAAATATGGCTTGAACAATGATGTAGGTCCTTGCTGTTCTTGTTTTTGTAGTCTAAGTAGTCTAGACTTTTTGTACTCTTCGATCATGTTCAAGTTAACAAAAAATTTCAGTTTCCCTTCACGCTCACGAGTTGACGCTAAGTCATACCCGTACGAAATTGCGTTAACTTGAACTTCATTGAGTACTAAAAAAACTGGCACTAAGCACGCTGAAGATTATATATTCAATCTTGCCTATGGAAATTTTATCTATGATGTTTTTTTTTCTTGTTCACTGTTGGTGTTGAGTTTGTAGTACATAGCGTAGGGCGCCCTTCGTCCGCGTGGACCGACGACAACTGTAAGGTCCTCCATGGAGACTGGATGAGGAAAGCGGAGGACCAAGATTTGTGATGCAATTCTGTCATGAAATTTGGTACCTAAATGTGTACTTTTAGTGAATAGTTTTCGTACATGCTCTGCTGACTGTGGACTTTTGTTGCCTATATGAAGTTAGTAACGGTGTGTATGTGTGTGGCGTATTGCAGGGCGACTACCACCGGTACCTGGCCGAGTTCGCGACGGGCACCGACCGCAAGGAGGCGGCCGAGAACTCGCTGGTTGCGTACAAGGCCGCCTCCGACATCGCCATGACCGAGCTGCCCCCCACCCACCCCATACGCCTAGGGCTCGCGCTCAACTTTTCAGTGAGTATACTCCTCGTGTTGCCAGGTGGAAGCACCTGACGCTAGTGCTAATCTATGTTTAGGGGAGGGGATTAGTGAAGCTGATGATGAACAGTGGTTATTGTCCACCTAATAGACATTTACAAGACTCGAGGTGGCCATACTGCAGATCTCGCAAGCGGGTACTGATAATATACTCCCAACTAATTTTACGTATGCAGTGAGAAGCTGTTGCAAATGTCCATTGGCGATGATAACCACGGTCCATCTGGTGATCGATTAGCCTGTCTGTATGTGGAGCGGAGGTCCTGCGCACCATCATCTTGGCCTGTGGACTGGATCCTTTGTTCAAGTGGGCCTTAGAGTGTGACATTCTTTCACAGAAATCGATTCTTATAAACTTCACTATGGATTATAACAAAACTACGTTCTAACGGTTTTAAGCGCGGTGATTTATTTAATATTTATTATTATTCCGATGTTTCTGCCACTTTTCACGGCAACTGTAAAGTGGCCGAAACGTCGGAATAACAATAAAAATTAAGAAGATATTATTCACTGTGTATTGTTGTAATAGTACATGTTATCTTTTTTTTTCAAAAATCTAATGATAGCACTTTAGTATACATCAAAATTGGCCTCCATTTTTCACTGTTTCGTATAGTTTTGGATTCATGGAGGGTCAATTCCTGACCCTGAAGGTCCACTTGAAAAATTCATTGTGTATAATAACTTGAAAACACAACATTCACCAGCCAATTATCTCAATGTTGGGGATGGACACTCCATCATATGGACAGGTTAACTATTGAGTCAAAGAAGTAATATACATATTCTCATGCCTGTTTCCTACGCAGGCAAGTAGAGAGTGTGGTATTCAATATTTATTTCATTAATCGTTATTATAGTTACCTACATAATTACATAAATGTGATGATTGTGCACTTGGTGACTTGAAAAAATTGCTGAAATCTTTCAATTATATTTACTTGTATGCCTGTTGACTGAACAAGTATAGTATGTAAGCGAGAGCGGACTGGATGAATCACAAGTCGATGATGTCATTGTGTGTCCGACGCGTCATGGCGTGACTGTGTGGCCCTCGACTTCAGGAATTCAACGTATTGTGTATTTCATAACTTGTTTCCCTATACCAGCATCATGCGTACGTCTTATGATTGGATTGATACCAAACAGTCACATTTTAATATTATTTTTCTCCTCTTTAGTCATCGCTAATGATGCCTTTAGCGATAAATTCAACATTGTTTAAAAATATAAAAGAACAATAGGCACTACCTTTTGTTAAATAATTATGCCTAATTCTTATACTATGGACTAAATAAATATGTATATGCATGTTTGTAGAAAGTCTTACCAGTCTGCAAGTTGTACCTAAAAAGGGACTCCAAATTGCAGCCTGATACAATCAACTTGTTTTATTGTCAATTTTGTCCCTTTGTTATGAAGCCCTCGATATGTACATGTATAAATAGAGACATGAGTGTGAACAATCGGCGCGCAGGTGTTCTACTACGAGATCCTGAACAGCCCGGACCGCGCGTGCCGGCTGGCGAAGGCGGCGTTCGACGACGCGATCGCGGAGCTGGACACGCTCTCGGAGGAGAGCTACAAGGACTCGACGCTCATCATGCAGCTGCTCAGGGACAACCTCACGCTCTGGACCTCCGACATGCAGGGCGACGCCGAGTCCGGTCAGTGCCCACTCGATAACATCATTTCATATCATCATTGTATGGCGTAATTATCATTATGCCATCGAAATTGCTTCCTAAAAAAAATCATGTTAGAACATGAATAACGACGCACGAGCCGAGCGTGCCGCGGCAGCGGCCGACGAAGTGCTAGAAAGCCAATCTCTTTATAAGGACAAAGGTGTAAGGTTAATTTTCTATGGTGAAATTAATTTCGTATGACGTTGATATATTCTGTTAAATAATATTATTGCAATTAATAAAATGGATAACAATACGTATGGCACTCGTGTCATTATGGAATCTAATGTACGAGCAAACAAGAGTATGGTCACATAACTTTTATGGTAAACAAACAATTCGGCAAATGAATTTCGGGAAACTATATTATGGCATATGAGTATTATTGCTTATATTTTTCGGGCAAACAATAGACAAGCAATGTCAACTTTGTACTCTTTAGTGTTCACCCTCCAATTTGCTTAATTATCATGAGTGCACTGTTTTGAGGCAGCACAGCAAGCAAGCAGTCGCAGCTTGTATGTCAAAAGAAATTTATCTTGATCTAATTGAAATAAGATGACAATAAAAATATTAATTGTATTTTCTGTTCTTATTTTCAGGAGAGACCGAACAAAAAGAAACAGCACAAGACGTCGAAGATCAGGACGTGTCGTAATAATTTTTAACATTCTATTTAAATATAATAAAAAAATAACTATAGTATCATATAAGACCCAGCCCTTAATGACAGCCGGTTGTAAAGGTTATATGGAAATTTCGCGTGATGGGCCCGAACCACACCTGGCGGCTCGCAACACGAACGTATCCCTCCCCGCCCTGACTCCCCTCTCCTTATCCCGACTCCCCCATTCCTTACCCCGACTCCCCCACTCGTTACCCCGACTCCCCCACTCGTTACCCCGACTGCCCCACCATCAGTCCCCCTGACGTACACGGCCGACGTATTGCAACATAAACTATATGAGTAATATAAAACCTATATATTATACACTTGCTACGTTATATATGTAATTCTTTTGTAAAATTTGTTTTCGATTACGTCAGACAAAATGAATATTAATTATAATAATGTTAAGTAATTAATTAGTACTTTGGGTATATTGCATTTTAATACGGTTTATCGGTCCTGTCCTCTATTAATGCGCGGTCGCTGCGCACGCGCCGGTGAACGTTGCCTACTCACAGTTCTACGTACTCTGCCTGTATTCATAGTGTAACTAAAATGAATTAGTGCTTATAGCAGCCACCTACCGAAATATTTGCTTGCTTACGAGTCCAAAGAGATGTCGATATGTTTAAAGACACCACCACATGTGTAAAATAGTTCAGTTATTACGGAGATATATACGGAGATAAATGGACAATCAAAAGAATGTATATCATCACATTTTGACAAATAACAACTAGGGCTACTGGTCATGGTATTGTGAGTGTGCTCCGGTCGGGGCGTCTCTTGCGCCCGCGCAGCTTCGTCGCCGCCTCTCGCCCTTGTAGTATATTGTCGCCAACAGGGATTCTCGATATTACTGTTTACTTCGCTGTTAGTTGATTCCTCCATCTTTCCGACGACTGCTCTTCAAAGGTGGGAATTGTACATTTTCTATAAGCATTTTATACCGTGTGTAAAATTATAAACGTATTTAATGAAAAACACATTATTATAATATGAAAATTAAAAAAAAATATACTGTTGAATAATTATTATATATACAAGCACCATAGCGATGGACATTATACAATGGGTATTTTAATAGGAATAATTTTAAATTCGGTTGAACATTATGATATGCATTAGATAGTGGTTTTTCATTGATGGCATTAGTAATGTTAGCCGTTCACTCGTGTAACCGGCGTTCGCGTTTCGGTTAAATTTATAACTCGATGTGCACAAATGTAGCGTTTTGTACAATGGATACTAATCTCGTGCTCTTGGGGTTGTCTCTCGATGGTGCCGTCTTCCGCGCTTCGCCACACGAACGGACAGAAGAGCGTTATTGTAGTGTGGTTATGAATAATGTAGTTACTTGCAATATTTATAGCAGAGTGATAGTCGCGTCGTCACCCCCCACCCCACCCCCCTGTTGGTCTTGCGTATATCTATTATTCGTATCTTACGAGCGTAACATGTATTGTGTATTTATTGCAGTTTTTAAATAAATATGTTTGTGTAAATCGTGACTACTGTGTAGGAATGATTGAGTCGGTGAGTCCGCGCTTCGGTCGTTAGTTCGTTCGCATTTTTGAAAACAATTTCGGAATATTTTATAACAAGAAACACACACACACACACACACACATGAATTGCTTTAATTACTTACGAGTATTGTGATAGAGATTTTGTATATTTTAATTTATTTAACGTTTTTTTTTTGTTCACTCGTGTAATTGTTCGGAAATTACTTGCGTAGCGCTACATCTCTTGCGGTTCTGACAGGACAAGCGGTAGTTCTAAAGTTGTGCTAGGTTTAAGGTGATGCACTTGGCGGTTATTTATTTGAGTCGCTCGAACACATTCCATCGTCGCAACGCAAAAGGCGCCAGTGCGTGCCCCCCAGTAAGATATTAGCGTTATTTTCTATTTGAATTTGAATATTGCATATGATTTGTTAATTTCTCCACAAAATACTGATGCAACTAGCCTTAGTGTTATGCAATATTGATTTATATGTCCTACCAACTACATGGAAATTTATTGTAAATGACAGTGTAAATCTAATAATAAAAATTCAAAAGTCCACATGTTTGTTTCATTTTATTCGAGGAGCATATTCATTTGTAAATGCAGATAAAAATTTACTGAAGTTATCTACAATTTTAATGATACAATATGTTCAGCAGACAAGCAAAGGCCCACCTGGTGGGAAGCGATTACTATTGCCTATGGACACTGAACACCAAGGGAGACTGGAATTTGGCCACTAAAACTGGAACACAACTCGAAGTTGTTATGGAGGCATACTCTAGACCAGGGGTGGTGGCCATCCAGATGGGCAAATACCTTACCACCTGGCTCTTACGACAGGCCGCCCCAACGCAGGAAATTACTCCTCCGTTTCTGCATAGATAATTCATGTAAAGTTTTAATTTTTTTTATATAATCCTCATTTACTCTTAAACTATAAATGTGTGCTTGTATATTTCTATAAATTCATGTCTAAATTTGTTTATTCTTATATTTTGTGATTTTTTAAATATACTTTTTTATTTTCTCTCAACCAAAGCTGTGTTTGTTTGTAATAGGTTACACACTTACCTTAGTATTGAACATTTAAATTGTCTCCTACAATGTATTGGTGTAGTAACTGTAAACGAACCAAATAAAAAAATAAAACAAAGCTAAATCGCTGCCTAGGGCATTGGCTAAGCGAATTCGGATACACCCAATGCGGTGAATCTCGCATCCCTTTCCCTTCGGTAACAAAAGGGAATTCTGATAGTACAGAAAAACTGCTAAGATCAGTTATTTTACATAGAGAATTTGAATAAGTGAAAATATTGCATCGGAATCAGAATATTTCAACCTCAACAACCGTTCCCAAGAAAATTCCCGGGATCTAAGTATGTAGCGGTTGCTGTTGGTCAACGAAAACCGCATTGCTGTTGGTCAACGAAAACCGCATTGCTGTTGGTCAACGAAAACCGCATTGCTGTTGGTCAACGAAAACCGCATTGCTGTTGGTCAACGAAAACCGCATTGCTGTTGGTCAACGAAAACCGCATTGCTGTTGGTCAACGAAAACCGCATTGCTGTTGGTCAACGAAAACCGCATTGCTGTTGGTCAACGAAAACCGCATCGAAATCCACCCAGTAGTTTTTGCGTGAATCCCGAACAAAGACGAATATAAAAAAACTTGTAAGTCTTACAGTTTTATAATATTATACATTGTTAAAGTGTAGTCTTTTACTTTTTAGATTTTTTGAAAGAAAGAAAGAAAAAATATATATTTAGGACACGATACAAAAAGTCTTACATGATAATATATCTAACAATTAAATGTGGTGTCCTAAAAAGGCTCTCGCTCAGCATAATGCTGTGTTTACGTGTTCGGGATTCATATAAAACTACTGGGCCGATTTCGATGCGGTTTTCGCTAATCGATAACAAATTGTCAGACTTCAATTTACGGTACTTTTTAACCCGGGAATTTTTCTGTATATGGTTTAAAGTGACCAAAGTGCAAAAATCTGATTCCAATGCAATTTTTACAGTGCGACTTTTTCTTGACTGTTGAAGAGTTTAATTGTGCCAATGCCTTTAGTAACATTATTTATATCGCGTTTTTACGGGAGTTTCCAGGATTAATGTATTTCCATACTAAGAACTCATTTCCCTGCTGGAAATATCAGTTTTATTTCAAATATTGCAAACAACTGTAAAAAATGTTACCTGTCCAACGGGCACGACGTTGTAGGAAATTCTAGTGGAACATATTATTACACACATCGTAAATCGGGTTTTAATCAATACAGTGGAGACAGATTTGCAAGTAAATATAATAGGCTAGCCATAAATATGCAGTGCTGTGCCTCTGCAACATCTTATTAAAAAAATATGTGTGCATTTCACACGCAGTAGAAGTGAAACAGTGTCACAAGGGGTGGGAGGGATTCTACATTTCTTGACTCCACATTTTATATCGTTATAATATTGAGGGATTTGACTCTAACCTTTGAAGGAGCGCGAGGGAATGCTCCTCCGTCTCCAAGGAAGATCTTCCAGCGAGTCTAATGTTGTTCCTCGCAGGCAGGTATGTTATGGTTGAAAATTTGTATATATTCTTTGTATGTTTCGGGAAACGTTTGTGACCTTATCATTATTGCACAGCGCCTTCGATCAACAATAGTACTAGATAAAGGGACACGTACAAAATCAAAGCAAAAGCTGTCCGCGTGAATATACATTTATACAGCTACATTTGTTTACTAACAAACGGAGAAAAAAAGTTTTAAAACAGTTTTAAGTTCAACCTAATTACAGCTATCGCACCTAGTAATCAAGTCACAAATCTCCAAAACATAATCGAATACTTACGATCATTCGTCACATAAAATGAGATGGAATAAATTTAAAATGTCGCTTGAAAATAAAAAGTCATCAGTACAAAAATATTTATTCTAAAATGATACTTAAATCATAAGCAATAAGGTTAAAAACATTTTGTTTACAAATTCGTGCTTATTGTATTGTGGAACTAGATGTAGTTCTTGGTATTACATTCCAATGCTCCGAACACAGTAAGTATTGAAAGGCGTAGAGTTGCAGAATATATTTTTTGTTTAGGTTTGTTTTATATGGTAGCAAATATTTTTGACCGATTCAGTAGTAGATACTATTTTACATTGCCGCTATTACAACAAATAGGTAATGTTTTTTTTCATCAGTCTCTTGTTAACATTTTGCAATGTTTGAATTTTTTTGTTTTATTATCTATGACTGCGAGCAGTGAGTAACTGTTTATTCAAAAACCTCGTTCTGGGTGTTCCAAAAACTGATATTAAATCTGATAATGATGCAACAGGAGAGGTCATAACAGAAATATGCTCTGCTTGGTGGTGTCATGTCTAACAGAACATCAGAACTCGATGATAGAGGCTGAAAATAATAATAATAATGTATGTCCTTAATTAATTATCTGCAATGGCGCGAATATACGTTACTGAAAGTAACTACAAATCTCAATTATCACTTAGCGAAATTGTTAGAGTATAAGAAATATTAAGTCCATTTTTTTGCTGAAATAATTTTGAAAAGATTTAAAGGTATTTAAAAAAATGTATATTTTCAATAAAATATTAATTTAGCATCACATATAATAAATTGACAACACCTACTGCTAAAAAATGACTCACTTGCACGTCAATATCAGATACTGAGAGTTTAGTATTGGGTGCTGCCAATTGTTCGTCCTTTAAGGGGGGTTGAATCTGTGTTTTTGAAAAAAACTCTTTTATAATAGATTAACATGAATTCCAATAACAGGATGATTTATCGTGTCACAAATACATTTAAGCACAAAATAAAAACAGATAAAAAATTACAATTTGATGAATGTACCTGTAATTTAGAAATGCTGTTTTAACCAATTGACGTCGGTTAGTATTTCCGGATATATCCGATTTATCAAAGTGATCCGAACATATGATCGAATTCTTAGCTGGCTTATAAAATTTGTCTCTTCTTTCTCTGGTGACAATCGAGATCCATTCTGCACACGTAAATGGATTGCTAAGAAAGCTAAAATAAAAAAGGAAAGCTAAGTATCTAACGAGAGTCCAACAAACAGACACAAAAGCAGCATTAACCAATTTAAACCAACCAATTTTGAAGTTCTGCTAACAAATTTTTAAAAATTATAACTACACAAATTTACTCCATGCATTCACTGTTCTGTTAAACAAAAGTTTGTCCATATGTTGGCGAGCCTTGGCCAAACATTTGTAGCTGTGGTTTAAAATCGGTAATTTTATTCAAAAATTAATATTATTTATTAGTTTAAAGCTTAAAATATAACTTATACTTCATGTACTTACCGAAAGTAAGATACTCCGGCCGTTAATTTGCTTTTTCGGGTATTATTTTGCAACTTTTGAATACTCACTGCGGCATTGTGAGACATGTTTACATTGGCTGTGTTTCAAGTAAACTAAACAAAATAAGAGCTCACATTTGAAGTGAGCTCTTATTTAACGAGACGTATTTTTTGCACCGACCGGGTATCTAGTACTATTGTTGATCGAAGCACAGCGCGATCTATTTGACTTGTAAGTGTTCCACTACAATATATTTAAGTTTTAAAACACGAAATTTGAAGTATTAACGAAGAACTTCAAAACATTTCCAACTCTATCTTTATGGTGAGCAGTGTTTAAATGATTAAATATAATCTATTCTATCTCATTCTCTCGCAGGCTTACTTCTATAGATTTATTTTTTAGTGTCGCTTTTTCGTTTCATCGATTTTCAAATAACAACGATTCTAAAGAAATTTCACTTCAAAAATGAATATAGGAATTAAGTAAAACATACTATTGAATACAATGTAAGAAAACTTAACTTATTTGTATTGTATTCTACCCATAGTCCCTCAAGACTAAGTAGAATACTGAGCCCAGATCACCGTCTTCTATGGGTAAGGTGCCCAGAAGGCTGGCTACGTTTCCTCGCTGGATCGCCATACTGATCCGTTGGCCGAGGTAGGCACCAGCCCTCTGATCACCTGAAGAGTCGATGAGTCGTTTTGATAAATTTTGGTAGAGGCTCATGGCCTCAGGACCCCACGGTCCAAGCGTCTCGACAGCAAACGGCACAAACATATAACTCTCACTGAGGGTTGCATATTTCCGCCGCTTGAGCGATTCCGCTGTTTCCGCCGCCGAACCGGCCGATCTAGAAGTGTTTGGTAAATGGGATGCGGCCAACGTGTCTACGCAAGTCGCATCCAACACCAAAGGCTTGCCACGCTGCCAGGGAATTAGAGTCATTCCGTCAGGGCGCCTGCCATCATCACGTGCAATACCGTTCGGCTCCAATAGAGCCGGCACGTTAGCGGTGGCAAGCGCCCTCCGTAAGACATAAAAGTAAAACAATAAAATACATATAAAAGAAATTCTTTATTGCACAGGGATATTCAAAAACAACAACAAATTCTCATACTAACCTCATAGCATTGTATCTTGTTACAATAACTACAGTGTGGAGTGTAAAAGCAACAATATATACATTGTGGGCTGCATTTAAACGAAGATTCAGTTATATACAAGCTTAATAATTATACATAAAGATTAAAATTATAACTATGCGTGAGTTACGTGAATTTTTGCAATATAGTCAGTGGGGGAATTCCATACCCCTCTTTATCTCCGTGTTGCAATAGTAACGAGGACAACAAATCGGTCAGTAAAGCTAAGACAAAATTTAATTCTGACTTCAAATTGTAGTTGACGTTAAATTCAGTTGCAAAAAGGTGAAAATCGACAGATATACGAGTTCGTGTGGAGTTTTCTCGTTTCTTCGTGTCCGTCAGTAAGGAAGTTTCCTTACTGACGGACTTCACCACCTTGACTATTTATTCTTAGCTTTCGATTACAATGTTTCAAAGGAGCTATTAAACAAAAATCTAAAACTTATATAATTTTTAAATTGATTCATAGAAATATATTACCAGCGTTGCAAATAAGAAAACTTGTTTCTCATTTATAAAAATAATCTCATAGTTTCTTTTATTTCATTGCTTTCAGATGATAAAATTATTATGAAAATTTGCACGTCTTCCTAGAATACAATACAGAATATTACGCGCAAAAATTAAATACGCTTCGAGTGAAGTTAGTTCGGTGAGTTTGCGCAGATCCAATCGAGCGTTTACGTTTATTACGTCTTACGGTGTGTTGTGCGAAAGAGATGGCGTGCGATTCCGCATAGTGGCCGAGCGAGACAGAAACACTTCCTTTTAGCTCTGTTCTATTCTTAATCCTTATAACTGTAATGCACAGTGCCGCGTACAAACTTCAGGGACGCACTTAAGTTTTGCTCGTTCTGTATGTACTTCAAAGAAAAACCATCTAGATTAATGACTTAAGTGAATAAAGCTTTTGTAATTTTAAACAAAAAGAACTTTGGTATGGTAAGAAAAGAAGGGAAAGTACAATGGCACTAAATACCGATTATGTGTTGAATGTGACATGCGTATTTTAGATAATCTACAACCATAACATAACGTTCACGGATATGTTACTAAAATACTTGTGTAGGAAAAGGATTCAGAAACACTCAAGCTGTAGAAACCGTATTAAATTAGCTACAAAATATATAAATCTGAACTGTTTTCAAACATGCCGTTGAGAGCGTGTGAGAACGTGATGCATATATATTATTTCAGTACATAAAGCGAGACAGTGATACATCATTGTTTTGCTTTAAATCGACAACCTTAACAAGTTGGTCTTACTTTACAACAAAGACCATGGAGACAGTAGACATTTTTAGTTTAATATATTTATCCTTGTAACTGGTTCGAAACAGTAGAAACGTAGACTCACGCTCATGTGATACTGTATTTAGTTTATATGATTATTCTAATTTTTGTTCGGTGTCTACAGCTGTAGTTATCGTTGCGAGAAACTAGATCTAGCCATTAACATGATTCATGAAAACAAATCTTGGCGTTGAACGTTTCATTAGAAATGTATAACACAATCATATGACAAAGTAAAACTGGTATTCAATATATGCCTAAAGAGTTTTTCCCTGCGTATTAGCATTTATCTATAGCATATGATGGAAAACGAATATTGGGCGACGAGTACACGATCTTAAAAACCAGAAAAGTTCAAATTTACTTTAAATTATTTTAAAATAAACAATTGTAGGAATACTTTCCACGAATTAACCACTTTTTTACAAATAATTTGTTAACTGTATTCTCGTATATTTATTGTATAGTCTAACATGAACGTGTAATATTGGTTGCTAGGTTTTTTTTTGCATATACAGTGTAAACTCCATGTAACGTCACTCGATTTAACGACAAACTCCCTTAAGCGTCGAAATTATTTGGCTTTGGCTGGTTTAGCTCGTCTTCCAGACAATGATACACTCTATATAGCATTACACCCACTCTCAACAACGACAACAATTAAGTAATAAAAACCTTTTAAGGCCATAAAAAAACCGACTTCAAAAACGAAAAAACTAAAATGTATAAAATAACTTATTTCTTAAGCTATTATTATTAATATATATTATCTAAAACATCTTAAAGTCGGTGCTTAGTAATTTTCAAAATATAGTAATTTTTATGTTTTACTTTGCACCGACTTCAAGATGTTTTAGATAATATATATTAATAATAATAGCTTAAGAAATAAGTTATTTTATACATTTTAGTTTTTTTCGTTTTTGAAGTCGGTTTTTTTAAACGATTAAATTTTATTTGTTACTTTTTAGTGTCTAGCTATGTATGAGTGGACCTACGAATGGTGCCGCGCTTCTTAAAAAATATAGGTCCCAATAACCGGGAACAAAAAAATGTTCGTAAAATGAAAACTACTGGGCCAAACTATGTCAAATTTTTAGGGGACCACATGGCAGCTATTCCGCGTCGAACAAAATAAGAATCACGTAAATCGAATCATAAATCCCAGAGTAATCGGTGTACATATGGAACGGAGTGAAAATTATTTCCATGAAAAATGTTCATAACATGAAAACTACTGGGCCAAACTATGTAAAATTTTTAGGGGACCAATTGGAAGCTATTCCGCGTCGAACAGAAAAAGAATCACGTAAATCGGATCATAAATCACGGAGTTATCGGCGAACATACATAAAAAAAGCAACAAGAAAAAAAAAGATCCCGACGAATTGAGAACCTCCTCCTTTTTTCGAGTCGGTTAAAAATTAGTAAAAACTGCGCAGCTGTGTACGTTCTTTTATCGCTTTACTATACTAGCCCGTAATAAACTCGAGTGTCGGCATCGTGCGTACCGAAATTTCAAGTACTTCCATTGTCACCAAGATGCCTCAATATCGCAAGATATGAATAAAATAAGTAAAAAATACAACAAAATTACTGGTGCAGCGAAAGACGTCAGACAAAAATAACAGTTTTCCATCCATTTAACGACAACTCTCTATAACGCCAAATAATGAACAGTACCTTCAGAGTCGTTATATAGAGTTTACACTGTATAATAGACACTGGTCGAGACAATATTGTTTGAAATTTTTAATAAATCATACGATTAACTATACTTATAGCTAAATTACTGTGATATTAAGCTATATTTTGAAAGATCACATATTGAATAAATACAATCGTGTACACCGCTTGCAACGTTAATATGATCAGCAGTTAATATACCTTAAACAATTACATACGTATATCTAATATCTTATAAACTTCGCATCTCACTAGAATTTAAGCATTACGACATTGTGCCCTAAGCTGTATTACAAT
The DNA here is from genome assembly GCA_949752895.1 of Dendrolimus pini. Taxonomy (NCBI): domain Eukaryota; kingdom Metazoa; phylum Arthropoda; class Insecta; order Lepidoptera; family Lasiocampidae; genus Dendrolimus; species Dendrolimus pini. The sequence goes on from OX457143.1 coordinate 17,964,140, forward strand.
AATTATAATATTAAAATAAAATATTTTGAGCTCTCTCTGACGCGATTTAGATTTCAAAAATAAGTTACATATGCTCAAATAATCTTTCTCGTTTATTTGAAACAAGAGTAGAAGAAGAATCTAATTGAAATTCATAGAGAAAATTGTGTTTTCAATACATTGCACTGTGTACTATTTTTGACATAAAAATACTTGAGTGAGTACTTATTATTATTTTTTTAGCTAAAGACCAGCGTCGTAGCTAATTCTGACTGGAGGCAACTGCCAAGGGCGCAAAAGTTATGGGGGCGTTCGCTAAGGGTGCAAATTTATGAGGGGGCGTTTGCTAAGAGGGTGCATAACTTATAGGGGCGGTCTCTAAGTGGACAAACCTTATGGGGGCGATCGCTAAGAGGGCGGATGCCAAGAGGGCAGTCATTAAGCAGTGCATTTTTATATTTTGAATTATTATTTATCTTTTTCAAATGCAAATGGTGGCGCTAATTGCGTTTACTACGACGCTGACAACGGTAATAATCTTAAAGCACGCGTCTAAAGCTCGATTAATTAATGGATCACTGTTTTGAAACAAATAAAAGATTTAGCTATACTCATAATAATGATTAAAAATATAACTTAAGGGAATAACATAATTATCAACTATTCTACATAATATGTCTGCACTAGAAGAATATATTATTTTTTTCATGTAGATCTTAAATATCTTGCATCGCATACTACAAAAAATTTAATTTAATGTGGTTTACTTTTTTTTTGTACAGATGCTAGAACTTTCCATGGACATTAAAGAAAGAGGTCCAAAAATATTAATGTACAATACTTTTTCTTTTCGTTGAATTTACTATTTATTAACTTTATATAGAATGGAAAAACAAAAACATATTTCTTGCGTATCAATTATGGGACTTGGGCATGCAAAATATTTAAAATACACCACAAAAATCTATAATTATGAAATATAAAATAGATCAATGAGTAAATATAGCACATCACATTATCATTAAATCACATCAGTCTCGATTACTAATATAATATTTGTAACAAACGCGTTGCATGAACGCAAACCATAAGCCGGGGATATCTCACCATTCGTAGACCATGTTTTAAGTCGGCTCGTGTCGTATCGGGCCGACAACGAGCACATTTTTTTGTTCTGGATTTTATGGCTCGGTCACAAGACCTTTAAGCCAACGACAATAAGCTGAGACACGAGTCAACTAATGTAAAAGCACCAATAGTCCACACTGGCATAGAGCACATGAAATAAGCAGATAGAGCACAAAATCTTTATATAGAGGTGAATTTTTCAAGTAAGTAAATTCTCCTACCTTCGTTTTAAACGAAGAATGCGCAAAGAAATACACTCATGTCAGTGCATCGATAATATTGTTGGGACATGAAAAAAACTAAATCCATATATTATTAAATAATTTAATTACTAGGCGTCGCATACCAGTGAATATACTAGTGGTGTGTGAAGCCCATGGGGGAAAGTGAAGCGAAAACTGGTGGCGAGGTAAGTGTTTCTGTAGTTCGTCTTGTCGACGTCTCTTTTTGTGGCCATCGTATCGCGCCTGCAGCTTCTATGGCTAAATTCGAAACTACAAGATATAACGAAAAATACTGCAAGGAGTCTCGGGACCATTTTAGAATATAACCAAAGCGGTATCATTAGATTTTTGAAAATTAAAAAAAGTCATTAATTTTTTCAGTGGAATTGACTGATTTTGAAAAAATAAACACTATTATAACACCATCCTTATAATGATCAATTTCTGCAACCAAATGTTAAACGGCAAAATAAGGTAAATTATATATCACAGCAATTTCCAACTATGTAGTAAATATGCTGTTGATATCTAATATATAAATATCTCGTGTTACGTTGTTTGTGGTTGCACTCCTTCGAAACGACTCAACCGATTTTAATGATTTTTTTATTTGGTAGGTTTTTTCACCCTCCTATGGTGTTTTTTTATTTTATTTTTATGGCAGAACAACGTTCACCAGGTCAGCTAGTATTCAAATAAATTTCTATTTGATTTTTTGCGATCTCTCATTATTTCATGTACTCTATGTTCAAGTGTCAACTGTTAGTGCTTTTAAATAACAAACACTTAAATCAATGGAACCCTTTCACACTGCACCAAGTGATCATTGAACATTGAACATCCAACGAACAAAGCTCAAATATAGTGCAATGTGAGTGATAATATTTATTATTATTTAAAACAGCAACATTCTTGACATGATATGTCAAAAGTGTACAGCCATAATTTTGTAACGTGTTCACAGAATCGAATACTGAACCTCGAACAATGTTATATTGATATTATCTTAAGTTTTCGCGACTTGTACACATATAATAAAACTACGTTTTAACGGTTTTAAGCGCGGTAATTTAATTGAAACTATTAAGATTATATCATCAAAACTATTTAGACCCAAAACCAGCAAAAACCAACTGCCAGACTTCAAGACACTGTGAGCTCTTTCTGCGTGCACCGGAACGCAAACCAACTTGACTGATAATTTATTTTATTTTCCCTTCCTCCCATTTTAATATTATATAAAATTACTTAAAACCACTACTACTAAATCACTTTTCACTTGGAAAGTCGCCGAAACGTCGGAATAACCAAAACCAAATAAATTACCGCGTTTAAAACCGTTAAAAAGTAGTTTTGTTATGCCTTATTATTGGGTAAAGTTTGATATACACAATACGTTATGTTAATTTTCTACAAATAAAGAGAAACGGTCTTAAACAAGCCTACAAATTTACTTCAACTCAATATGAATATGACCGAAGGCATCTATAGTAAGATACTGAAGTTAGGCGCAAACGCACCCGACACTGCGAACACGGCAGCTCAAACTCGGAATGTGAATACAAAAGTACTCGCCTAGGAGACGACGCACATCTTCTTGAGCTCGTTCTCGTCCGGGTCCGGGACGTCGGAGTCCTTGATGACCGGCTCCCGGCCCTCGATGTCCGGCAGGTACTTCTCGTAGTCGAGCCCCTGGCGCTCGTAGAAGAGCAGGTACGCGGACGCCGGGTCGATGGGGGGCACCGGCTGCGGGTGGGGGGGCAGGGGCACCGGCGCCAGCTCCCGGCACGAGCTGTCGTTGTAGCAGAGCCACGCGCCCGACGGGTTGCGCGCGTACGCAACGTAATGGCCGCCGCTCATCTGGCCCGAGTGGGACTGGAAAGTGACACATTCTCACGTTGACGAAGTGTTGTTGGAACGAAGTTCCTTATCGCGCGTTAGGGAAAGGGGCTAGACGGAAAAAAATAAGACCAAAAGTTGTAACGACACTTTTTGCTATAGTTGTAAGCCGTGCGGCGTCCGCGTGTTTCTGTATCTGTCTCTCTCTCTCTCAAAAAAATTATTACAATTCCTTCACTAATTAATCGAAAGAAACTTCGTTCCATCCGGGTGTCCTCAAAGGACCTTTCAGTTTTTTTTATTATTAACTAGTTGTCCCGGCAGACATCATCCTGCCCGAGAAAGCTTCAATCGATATGCCGACAGTAGCGCCACCGACCGGGTCCAATTGTGAACCAACTCGGAAACCTTCTCTGGCTCATGCACAACAACTTTGCTAAACATCGTTATATGATCAAATGTATCTTTATGATCCTATAAAGGACATACACAAACATTCATTTTTATATATCTAGACTAGCCGATACCCACCCGCTTCGCGTGCCGTAAAATCCGTACTTAACTGACCTCCACTTGGCGATAGGAAGGTCCATGCCAAATTTCAAGTCTATAGGTATTATAAGTTCCTGAGATATTGTGATGAGTCAATATATATTTGGATTTCAATTATATATATTTAGATGGCCATCTACTACATCTTATCGACCGCTCATTTGTTTAATAAAAGTTAACCGTTGAAATGTATGTACGTGCATAATTTTTTGTGTTTAATTGAGTGCATGGGTTCCAACGAAAACGTCCCAAACTCGAAAAAAATAATTAGTGAAGTGAAAATAATTAGTGAGTCCCTTATAAGCAAATTCAGTACATATTTTCCTTCTATAAGTCGAAAAACTAAATTGGACCTCTGTATCTCGAACATAACAATATTTGATTTTACAACTCGATCGACCTCTACAAGTCGAAAACTCTATAACTCGAATTTTTTGGTGTCTCCCTTCAAGTTCGACTTAGAGAGGTTTTTTATTATAACTTCTCAAACAAACGATTCATCACAAGTACGAAAGGAGCACAACTCACCACAACAGCATACAACCGATACTTGAGATCGAACGGATCCTGCTCCTGCTTGAGGTGGTGCTGGTGGTAGTCGACCAGGTTGTCGTCGGTGACCGGCGTGGTCACCAGGCTGGTGGACTCCAGCCGCTCCCTGCCCCTGACGTCCGCCGAGGACCTCCTCCTCGGCTCCTTGGGCCTCCTCGCCTCCTTCGGCTGGCTGGCGCTGGTGGAGGTGTCGTGCTCGTCCTCAGACTCGCTCTCCGATATGGTCTCGTACAGGGACGTCCTCGGGAATATGTTGTTGATCTCGCGATGCCGGAGGATCGTCTCCTGGGGCACTGAGGCCAAATACTCAGTCGGATCGAAGTCTTGGAATGGGAAGTTGACCACCTTCTGCGATTTGATCCACTTGTTGTTTACGTATTGGAACCGTTTTAGATGGATTATCTGGAATATATTAAAATTACATATTTTTCTAGAAGCGATACTTCATTAGCGTTGCCAAGACGACGTATTTTTAAGTAAATTGCAATATTACCGTCAGCAACAAGATGATGAGATCGCAGCATTCATTACCTTTTTACTATGGAAATAAGGTTATTTATTGAGACAAAAAGTATCTAAGTGTTAAATAGGGGTAGAAGTTAGTCGTGTCCAGTTTTACTTTTATTATATTTTTGGCGATATGGGTTTAATGTTAATGGCGCTGAGTTGGTCAAAGTCACAGCAAGGAATAAGAGATGTTATTTATGCTTAGAGTTTAATCATGGAGGTTGTAGATGATCGAGAGCACAACAAAATTGGGGGGGGGGGGGGGGGACGGGACGGACGGACATGGTTCTAGGCGGATAATTTTGAAATGAAGTCAGGAAGAGTCATTGGTGTTAGTGTTGGTGTCAATTTGTGATTTCCGAAAAGCCTCAATTTTTCATGGAAGCAGGAGTTCTCGTGGATACTGAGTTGCCGAAATTTCACCAACCCTGAGATTTCTTCTTCTGTAAAGAGTTTCACTTCAACTCGTTCAGTAGTTTTTAGGTGATGCTGTGACAGATAAATAGATGTTCGACAAATTTTACTTTTGGAATGTAATGGTCTGAATTGGATACCTTGTTTTTTTTTTTTGAAGTTCTATAGACATAGACAGCACTCTATTGTTCACCAAAACAAAAAAATGCACAACAAGACAATAGTTACTTGGTAAAACAAAAGACTGCCTTATCGCTAAAAGTGATCTCTTCCAGGCAACCTGACTCAAAGGAAAATTTTAAATTATCCGTAATTTTTAAGCAAAAAAAATAAAATTGTGTGTGTGTGTGTGTGTGTACTTATGTATACGCGTTAGAAGTTATACTTCTTTGAGGTATCAAGATAAAAATCTTTTCAAAATTTTTATATTTTGCCCTATTCTACGTTTCTAGAAAAAATGACACTAAAAATAGAAAAACTAAAACATTGACTATAGCTAACTTCAGGGTGTAGGTTTTTCGTGTGACGGTGTGCGCGCGCATCGTAAAAATTTACTCTCATCATTTTTCATCTCCCTAACGCGCCTAAAGAAGTATAACTTTAATAAAAATGACACACATGTAAACTATATTATAGATAGGTTGCGTGTCGAGTGATGACGTGAAGGTGGGAAGCGAAGTGCACCGACCAGTATGGGCGGCGCGCGCCAGATCTGCAGCTTCTTGGTGGCGGGCTGCGCGGCGCGGCACTTGGCGCAGTGGTAGGGCTGCTCGAGGCGCTCGCAGCCCGTGAACGCGCGCAGGCAGCTGCGCAGCCCCACGGCCGCCGCGCCCTCCGCGCGGCACGCGCCCAGCGACGCGTGCTCCACCGCCTCCTGCCCAGGACCACACCCACACATGAGGCTCACCCGCTCACCCCCTCACCCATACGAGGCTCAGCCCCTCATCCACACGAGGCTCAGCCCCTCACCCACATGAGGCTCACCCCCTCACCCACATGAGGCTCAGCCCCTCACCCACATGAGGCTCACCCCCTCACCCACATGAGGCTCAGCCCCTCACCCACATGAGGCTCAGCCCCTCACCCACATGAGGCTCACCCCCTCATCCACACGAGGCTCACCCCCTCACCCACATGAGGCTCAGCCCCTCACCCACACGAGGCTCACCCCCTCACCCGCACGAGGCTCACCCCCTCACCCGCACGAGGCTCACCACGAACACATCACTCGACCCGCCTCTTGAGATGGTTCGTTGTGAGCGTTGCGGTGAGCGAAACTCATGACGTTTTCGCGACGACCGTGGTCGCTATGTGGAACGGCTATTGGAGCATGTTGGGTGTTGTGAGCCACAAGTGGAACGTAACCTAGACGAATACAGTTTTACACGAATTCTGATTCCGGTAAGTAGTTCTCGCACACGCGGTTAAGGCAGATCGGTTTCCGACATGTAAATAATCTATATTGAACTTTCTTCGCAAAGACAAAAGGCACAGTCTTGCTTGCTATGCACTCTTAGCTCTGTCTCGCTTACACGATGTCAACCGTGATCCGCTACTATAGTAAAACTGATGTACTGCACAGGTATACAAAGAGGAATTATTTAATCATGTAAAACGGTACACGTTGGTTATATTAAACAAAATAAATTTATTTTAAATTTTTGAATGACTTGATTCCACAAATACATTTTAAACAAAAAAATGTTAAAAAACCACAGAAAGATAAAAAAATATGTTGTTTGGAAAAATTGCTGTTAGTTTTTAAAGTTTATTTTGTATAATATCAATTCATCATATATACAGTTTGCTTGATAATTATAAAAAAATATGTTTTTTTATAATATTATATTTTAGTATAAGAGACGCTGAAGATCGACCTTCACCCATCTGATAACTAGATAAGACATATACACACAACTAGATAATATATATACATATAAAAATCAATTGCTGTTCGTTAGTCTCGCTAAAACTCGAGAACGGCTGGGCTGATTTTTAAAAACCTTTAGGGTTAGATGGCCCATTTATCGAGGAAGGCTATAGGCTATATATCACGCTAACACCAATAGGAGCGGAGCACCAATGAAGAATGTTTCAAAATCGAGGCGTTTTTTAAACTATTCCACGCGAACAAAGTCGAGGGTAGAAGCAAGTTAATTTATAAACACGCCTGTAGTGGAACACATACAAGCCAATAGATGGCGCTATACAAACAATATATACAAATTTCCATTTCCAATAATATTAATTTAAGGCCTGCGAGGCATAACAATAGCTTCGCCGGAAGATCTTCCCTTGAGACGGAGAATCATTCCATCTCGCTCCTCCACCCTGGTGGGGGGGCGCTCACCTTCTCCCTGTTGGACTGGTAGCGCAGGTGGAGCGCGGTGGGGTCCCAGTCGATGGCCAGCATGACGCGGCAGCGGCCGCGCCGGATCACCTCGCGCACCGCGCCCAGGTCCAGCGTCGACAGCGACCCGCTGCGGGCCTCGCACTGCACGGGAACGAACAAACCCCATTCATATTATATTATAAACGATTTCACTGCAACTCGTTACTCGTAACACATAAGACACTTTTCATCCCGGAAAAGGGATAGATTTATGTAAAAGTAGCGTAGGTTATTTTGTTGGCCACTTTTGTAGTTTACAGAGGGTGTACAGATTGTACACTTGCTCTCGCTTGTAATGGTGGAATGCTGGGGTGCTTTCTTGTAGTATGGTGAAAAATACACTCTGTTGCTTACAGGGATTTATTCTCGTGGTAGTTGAGTTCGGATGCTGATCCCTGGATAAATTTATATAGACTACAAGAAACGCATGGACAATTGGGATATAGTTACATCGACGTTGGTGACGCTGGCGCTGTTCTGCCTGCGCAGCTTGGCCCTGGCCGTGGGCGAGTTGGTGTCGGGCATGTCCCCCCCGGGGGCTGCGAGCCCGGCCGCCGATCGCTTCGGCGAGCGACGTCTCCTCCCTGAATAATGTATTTAGTCTTTCAAATGTTGTAGACTATCATTATATTTCATACTTATACATGAAGAAAACTATACATAAATACGCAAAGTACACGCAAAACAAACGAAACAAGTTAACATCAGTACCAGTGTGCACAGATCTATAAATATTTTTTATATACTGACAGTGTGTAATGCGAAAGTTATATTTAAACAACCCTTGTCCAAAGTAAGTTTGCAATCTCAGTGAGTAATCTGCGCAATTTTAGCTAATGGAATACGTTAGTGAACCGAGCGAGTAAGTTGAGTGAGCGAGTGAGTGAGTTGAGTGAGCGAGTTGAGTGAGCGAGTTAAGTAAGCGAGTGAGTGAGTTTTGTGAGCAAGTGAGTGAGTTAAGTAAGCGAGTGAGTGAGTTAAGTAAGCGAGTGAGTGAGTTAAGTAAGCGAGTGAGTGAATTGAGTGAGCGAGTGAGTGAGTTAAGTGAGCGAGTGCGTGAGTTAAGTGAGCGAGTGCGTGAGTTAAGTGAGCAAATTTAGTGTGCGAGTGAGTGAGTTAAGTGTGCGAGTGAGTGAGTTGAGTGAGTTAAGTGAGTTGAGTGAGCGAGTGAGTTGAGTGAGCGAGTGAGTTGAGTGAGCGAGTGAGTGAGTTAAGTGAGCGAGTGAGTTGAGTGAGTGAGTTTAGTGAGCGAGTACGTGTGTTAAGTGAGCGAGTGCGTGAGTTTAGTGAGCAAATTTAGTGTGCGAGTGAGTAAAGTGAGCGAGTGAGTGAGTCGAGTGAGCGAGTTTAGTGAGCGAGTGCGTGAGTTGAGTGAGCGAGTTTACTGTGCGAGTGAGTGAGTTAAGTGAGCGAGTGAGTTGAGTAAGCGAGTGAGTTGAGTGAGCGAGTGAGTGAGTTAAGTGAGCGAGTGAGTGAGTTTAGTGAGCGAGTGCGTGAGTTAAGTGAGCAAATTTAGTGTGCGAGTGAGTGAGTTGAGTGAGCGAGTGAGTGAGTCGAGTGAGCGAGTTTAGTGTGCGAGTGAGTGAGTTAAGTGAGTGAGTGAGCCAAGTGAGTGAGTTGAGCGAGCGAGTGAGCACGGCCGCACTCACCGTTGTTGTGCGCGACGAGCGGGCTGTCGTCGGTGGGCAGCGCGCAGCCGCGGCAGAGCGCGGGCCACGCGCACACGGCGCACCACGCGCCGTTGCCGCTCACCAGCCGCAGCGTGAACGGGAACTCGTACCCGAGGCTGTCGTCGCTGTAACAACCGACCATACGTACACCTGGCCCAGCGAGGCTGTAACTCCAATTAGAACTTTAGACGACTTTGGTAGTCTATCTATAAACCATCTCGGCTTAATATTGTTTTGGTTTTTTTTGTTAAAGTTACAGACTTGAAGCATAGTACATTGTATAGTAGTCTTATGCATACTCAGTTATCGAGGTGAACGATCCTTTCTTGATCAATTCGGTCACTGAACTAGTTCACATTGATAGTTCTGTTAGTACTATTCGGTCATTAGAATCTTTTATCATTTAGTATTTCTGATCGATACAAACATGTCTGTTAGTTTTAAAATGACTTTTGACCCAAAATTATAAGTAGTATTATAAATCACTTTGAGTTTTTTTAAATAAAATATCTCAATTCGTCTTTTAGGATATTGTCTGACTTATTCTCATAACTTTACTAAACTTCTTTTTATTTCCTTCTATTATTGTGGCTCATATTTTAGTACAATAACTAGCTGACCCGGCGAACTTCGTACCGCCATATTTTCTGAATTCCTAAAAGACTTTGTGTCATGACACAAAAACAAAATCACCATAATCGGTCCAGGTGATTAGGAGGATTCTAGAACCCGATCTCAGCGCCACCTACCGGTTCTAATTGCGAATCTAAATCATCCGGGAACCCACTCAAACACACAAAAACAAAATCACCAAAATCGCTCCCGGTGATTAGGAAGATTCTAGAACCCTATCTCAGCGCCATCTACCGGTTCCAATTGTGGATTTAAACCATCACGGGACCCACTCAAACACACACACACAATATTTCATCAAAATCGGTAAAGTCGTTCTCAAGTTATGCGCTTACCAACACATTTTGCGATTCGTTTTCATATATAAGATTAACTTCTGCCCGTGACTTCGTACGCGTGGAAAGGAAGTTAAAAAACACCCGCGATTTTGAAACATTTTGCATTGGTGCTCCGCTCCTATTGCTCTTAGCGTGATGGTTTATAGCCTGTAACCTTCATCAATAAATGGGCTATCTAACACTGAATTTTTTTTCAAATCAGACCTATAGTTCCTGAGATTAGCGCGTTCAAGCAAACAAACAAAGAAACAAACTTATCTGCTTTATATATTATATATATAAGATAAAACTCTCTCACTGACACCACACCCTGTCAAATTATCCGCTTCTATTATGTTACGTTGCAGAGAAATTACTTTTAGTCTGTTATAAGCTGTTTAAGTAATTAAAGTTTTTAACTATCCCACGGGAACTATTTAATTTTTCGGGATCAAAAGTATCCTATATGTTGACCAGGGATATAAGCTATCACCATACAAAATTTCATGTAAATCGGTCCAGTCATTTCTGAGATTAGCCGGTACAAATAGACAGATAAACAAAAAAATCTAAATTAGTTCTATTTCACTTCTTACACCCCCCTGACTCGGTTTTTAGCTTTTTTTTTTATTGTACAGAAATTCGACCTCTACAATTTTATTATAAGCATATATATTTAAAAACAGTTCCTAATGGTTTATCCTTCATGATCTACAAAATCCTACTGTACAATCAAAACATTATAATTAATATAAACTTAAATTTCCTATTGACAAGTTGTATTAAAATATAACTAAATGGCGCTAAACGTTTACAAAATTGCTTGATCGACGTATTTTCATACATTTAAATTTTTGAAGTAAAACTTCTTTAGGCGCGACTAGGAGGTAACTGGACGACAATGCAACGGAAGTCCGTTACGGCAATATGGCGTCACGTTTCTGTACCATCCGGTTTTGTCAATAGATAGTTTATAAAGAAATCAATTAAAAAATTTTGAAAAAAAAAAGTTAAAAATATTAAATTGAATAATAATAAATGAATGTGATGTGGCTGTATGTGAATGGATTAATAGCGAAGAGCCTTGACCGCCACCTTGAAAGGCTCTCGCTTGGTGCCTGGGTGAAGGGTCGGATGCAGAAGGCAGCTCTGTTGGACACGGCCCGTATCGTGAGGAGATTCCTGTCTCTGGAACCTTAACCACCGGTAGCTGGGACCCTAGGCTCTGCTGCCGGCGGACATCGGTTTTTTACAAAAAAATTTAAATATATATTTTCTTATGTATGTATAAAGAAAATGTAAATAATTTGAAAACAAATAAATATGTGATAATAATAATAAAAGTTATACAATAGAATTAATTATGTATAAATATTGAATTATACATACAAGTAAGTAAGGTCTTTTCAGTATACTAGCTTGTACAGTCGATGTAAGTATATTCCGATGTTTAAGCCGGCAATAACCGAAGTAAGCTATTTTGGTACTCTAGCTATGGATACTCCCTACCTCTCAGAATGCAGCTGACCCAATATAACCTTAATTTTATAGCATCTGTACGTCCACGTGTTTGTTCAAGGAATTTGAAAAATATCATATTATAAAAATAATAAGTCATTCTTTATTGAATGAAATGTATGAATCTCAAGAACATTTTACACCGTCATTTGTAGTTTTACTTCAATCGCGTGTGAACGTTACACGGACTCTTTTTTTTAACCTACCTAAATGACATTAAAAAAAAAAAAACTTTGTTCTGTAACAACTTTGAGTTGGTTGTTTAAATAAATCCTTTGTTTATTCTGGGAAAAGCATGACAAATAGTAAAATTAAACGAGCTATTTCGAAACACTATTAAATAGTGTAGTTTTGGGAAGGACATTTTTTATTGTATGAGGGTAGAACATTATTATAAAACGAGTTTGTAAAAGTAACTTGCCATTTTATACGGTTTTTACCGGGTCAGTACATTTGAACGACGAGAGGCAGAGAACGGCACGAGTCTTATGCTACAACAGTACAATAATGCCTCTACGGATATTCATATGACAAAGACGAATAACATGATAACTCATAGTACGACTGCTAGTAAAATGAGGTGACCGATGCCGATCACGTCCGATTCTTAACGAACATTTCCGAACTAGAAGTCTTGTACGCGACATACGAGGGAACGACGCTCAACGCCTCACCGACTTCATCGCTTCAAATATACTGCCACCGCACAAACCATATAAAATTCTCGCCTCATTTGAAGTGCTACATTGTAGTGGTTCTCAACTGTTAACTAGTAAAGTGTAGTAGTGTAAAATGTAGAATGGAATGTTGTGCCGCTATATGTTTTGTTTGGTACGTACCAATCGGTGGCGTGGTTGGAGTGGTCGTGCGCGGGCGGGCGCGCGCTGAGCAGCCGCGCCACCTGCCGGTAGACGCGCGCGTACACCTGCCGGCCGGACATGCCGGCGCGCACGCCCACCACCAGCGGCACGCCGAACAGCGCCGGCCGGCTGCGCTGCCAGCCCACGAAGTACGCGTCCGCGCGGCACTGCTTCCTAACGCCAACACATCCACTGGTTCTCTATTCCAATAGCTGCCAGAGGGAAGCGTGCCCAGCAGGCTGGCTGCATCGCCACGCTGTATGGCAATGCTGATTCGTTGCGCGAAATACGAACCAGCCTTCTGGTCACGGGTGGCATCAAAGAGTTTCTTACAAATCTCTTTGTAGAAACCCTTTGCCGATGGACCCCACGGATCTAAAGTTTCAACTCCAAACGGCACAAATATGTAACCCCTTCCTAGGGTTCCATATTTAGGCCGTTTGAGATTGTCAGCTGTTGAAGCAGCGTTGCCAGCCCCTGACTTAGTCACTGGAGTATGTCATGCCGCCAGAGTATCAACGGCCTTCCCATCTTCCAAGGAATAAGTGACATTCCGTCCGGCCTCTTGCCAACGCCGGCACCAAGCCAATTGGCTCTAGGATGGCTGGTACGCCAACGCTGACAACAGCTCGGCGGATGATTTTAAAGCTTAAATATATTAGATTTTGAAGTGTGACGTCACGAAATTTAGGACCCCCTCCCACCCCTTATCACACGTTATAGTTAACCCCCTGCCTCCTTTAATATATGACGTAATTTCTAGATGTCCCCAAGAACAGTTAAGAATAAGAAGAGGCCCGAAGAGAATTCAGAAGAAAAAAGCCGCTCGGCTTTCTCCGTTCCCGCACGGATGGAAGACTGTATTGTAGCATTGATTTCGGTCCGGAGACATTCTTCGAAACAAGTTTTACTACATTTCACCAAGAATGATGTGTAGAATGCCACCAAAAAACTGAAAGTATCTATCACACGTTGCCAGAATGTGTCCAAAAATGAAAATCAAAAAATGTGTCCAAAAATGGAAGTGTTCAAAAATGCCCCTTCAAAAACCTCCCTTGAGGGCAATCACAGAAGCTGTCAAAAGATAGATCATCGTAAATAGCAGTAATGGAGGATGGTAATCGCACCTATGAACGGCGACGAGGTACTGGATCTTCCCCACCGACATCGGAGACTCCTTGACCTCGTTCATCTTGTACATGTTGGAGGGGGACGAGCCGAACTTGGCCTTGGGCAGCCGCGGGCTCGACGGCTTCAGGGTGAGCGACTTGACGCTGAGGGTCGGCGAGCTGCTCCCGATGGGCTCCTTCTTCGAGTCCTTGGGCAGGGTGCTGCTCCGGAAGTCGGGGTCCGCGTAAGGCGTGTGGTTCCCGTAGAACGTCGTCGGCGGACTCTGGGACATAAGAATTTCCGATCGGGACCTCTGAAAGAGCAGGTCGATTAATATATTTAAATGATAAACATAAAATGAACCAAATGTTGCAATAAAAATATGTAAACGAGTATATACAAAAACAAAATCAGAAAATACAGAACTATAAAGGCGCTCCACATTCTCGCAAGAAAATCACGAGAGTTGAATACTTTTTTTGGGGACTAAAAATTTTGTAAAACGAAATAATTTTTTTTGCTTTTTAAAACAGTGGAGTATAAGACACAGGCTGGCGGCCCAACTGTGATGGAAAGCGGCTGCAGTTGCCTATGGACAAAATCAGAGATGTTACCAATGTACCGCCGGACTTGAACTGGCCTCTAATGCCGGGACACAACTCAAGGTTATTATGGCGGGATCTTCTTGACCAGGGATGGTCACCATCCAGACGGACAAATGCCCTACCACCTCTTACGACAGACAGTGTCTACGCGGATTGGTAGCTTGACGTATTACTGGGCAGTTTCTTGCGCATCTCGTTAAAACCGTGATAACTTTTCAAAACTGTACACAAGTTTTAATTGATATGTATTATATAACTTGAACAAATAGATCGCCCATGGATCTTTGATTGAAACTATTCAATTTGACACGGTTCCATTCCAAGCTTACATTTCACATGATTTTCTCGAGTGGAGCGCACAATAGAGCCCATCTTTTTACAATTAATAAAGAAAAAATTAAAACCATATAAAACAAAAGAAGAAAATAATAGTGATGAATTAATAAACACATTTAAAACACAATATATAAACACCATCTAACTCGTTACGAACCGAAAAGAATTTGCAAAATCTCAAATAAACTCTTTCGAACCAAACACACACATAACTGGTGGTAAGTATAAAGGTGTGCGAAAGCGTAGCGCAAAATACCACAAACGGACACAAGTTATGGATGTTATCGATGAGTTTCTTATACTCAGGGCTACATTAATGGCAGTATAAAAAAAATTTGGTCTCTAAACGTGGTTATGAAGGGAGAAAACTTTTTAATAGCAGCCTTGCCTTCCTTGACATACCGATTCCAAACATGGATGGACCTTGTCTCAAAAACATGAAATAAAGAACTTGCCAAAGATGCATGGAAAGAAGTAGGACAGGAGCTAACCTAGACAAAGGATAAAAGCTACAGATATAAGAATATTCACGGTAGAAGATCAAATAGCAAAAATGAGAGATGAAATGGACAAAAATGATAACGATATTGATACCACGAGATGGGAGAAGATGAGGGAGACAGAACAAAAATTGGGATGAAGATATTAAGGAATCTGCAGGTCGCTTATGGCCAAGACTAGTGAGGGGCAGGGTTACATGGAAAGGGTGTGTTAAAGAGAAATGCTAATCATTAAAAATTAAATACATAGGAAATTTAATTGCAAACATAAATTATTAGCAATGAAGCCTATTTCGATTGAGTATATCAAAAGTAGGTATCAAATAAAAATAAAAATGTAGACCAGTTGTACCGTGGGCACTCAAAGTGTTGTTTTATTCAGATCAGCTGAGGGTCTAACTCATGAAAAGTAATTAACGTTGTATCTTCTTAAGTTTTCGATTTGATTTTTATTATTCCGACGTTTCGGCCACTTTTCAGTAGCCGTGATCATGGAAGACAAGGATGTCAAGTGCCAATGAGTATTGTTAGTTTTTATTTAGCCTACCGCCAACTTGTTCATTTTAATTATTTAGTTTTAATTTTTGTTTATGGTTATTGGAAGCCCAATTACATTAAAGCTTGTTTTACTTTGAATTCAACCCCTTTCTCATGTTGCTTTCCTCGAATTTGGAAATCGTGTAAAACAATCACTTCGGCACTTCACTTCTAATGATTTTATTAAAGTTTTAAACTCGTAAATGCCAAAACACAAGTACACAAAAATGAGGGTAAGAACAACAATGATTTGGTGAAATGACATTGACATTTGTTTTAGTATTGCCATGTAACACGTTTGTGAATAATTCGAGTGTCTACTTTTTTACCAGAACTATAATTTTTTTTAGTATATTCAAATGTATGTAGCCCTGAGAATACTATAATTTATGGAATGATTTTAACGAAAGCGCACACAAAAGTCTCAAAAACACTAACAAGCTTTGTGATTGTGTATTAATTAAATTTATTTAATAAAAAAATATTAGGTAAACACTTTGTCGCATTGACGTTTACACTGCTAGTCGCTATATAGTCATTTTCTATTGTGATTATTCTTTTCCGTAACACGGGTAAAAGTCAGTAATGAACTCCACAGAATGTGAATATTCTATCTACAGCCTGGAAGAAACATACTAGAAATGACAATTGCAAGGTAAAAAATGTTAACTAGATCTAACATTTCCAGTCGCCGTAATTCTTTCTTTTATTTAATTTTAATAAACAAATTATTTGAAAAAAATAATTTTTAATAAATGAAAGTTTTGACTATTTTCGGTATTTTATTTATAGTATTATTTTTGGTATTTTCTATATCAAAAAGCAAGGGAAGAAAGAGTTGTAGCGTGTTAAACTATTTTAAAGTACACTGCGCGCAAAACTTAAACACGCTTCTTTTGAAGTTAGCTCTGTGAATTTCCGCAGGTCCAGTCTAATGTAACCCTTATTACAGCGTACGGCGTTTGTGCGGGCGAGATGGCAAGAGAGTCCCGATAGCGGCCGAGCGAGAGAGCAACACTCTCCCCTCTTAGCAATGTCGGTGTAACGTGTTCTGTGCAATGACGTGTACGAACTTCATGGACGTATTTAAGTTTTGCTCGTACTGTAATGTGGTGAGTCCGTGTTGGTTACATTGTTGTGGAAAACCAGTAAGCTGTATCGATGCGGGAACTAGTCTCGAGAGGGGAGTACAAAGTAATGACGGTGATATACTACTATTCTTTATTGTCATTTCTAGTAATCTCCTTCCGTGTCTACAATAGGGAGTAAATGAGTCACAAACACCGACTGAAGAAACTTTTACGTCGATATACACGATTATTATTCCGCAAGGGAATTATCTACGACATCGTTATCAAATTAAAAGCATATCTATACCTTTTACCGATGTAAGTTATTACGATAACTTTACGAGAACTTTAAGACTGAGAAAATGAAAGTTCTTTTTTATGTACAATTCTTTGAAATGTAGATACTAAAATTCAATACGAACAACATAAACCTCGCGCAGAAGGTTTGCCGATGACTACTTACTATTATTGTATTGTATTATTTACTACTATCGGCAAACCCTCTGCGCTTGGGTAGTAGTAAAATATACACTTTTATACCTAAATTAATAAATAGAAATAAATTAATATCTACTCCGAATAAATATTCATTAGAGATTAATTTTGAATAGTTATTAAAATTATATTTACAATTTTTCCAGGAGCTAAAGCACTAAGTGTTGAAAGGGCAAATGAGATTCCTTAAACACATCTTTATATTTAATTCAAACAAGAATTCATTTAAAAATCTATAAGATAATAAATCTGTAGAGGATTCAAATTTGTGCAATGACTTTAAACAAGAGAAAAGAATCAGGGGGGATGCTATGCTGATTCCTTATATACAATTACTAGAATTTTTGTCTGTTAGAGCATCACGTGAAAACTACTAAACTTTAAATAAAACTTGATACAGAGCTAGCTTATATCCCGAGGCGTAACTTACGATACTTTTTATGTCGATTAGCAACGTCGTTTCCGTGGATAGACGAAAATATCAAAAAGATGGCGATGCGATCGCATCTTTATTGGAAACTACTGAACGTATATGCATAAAATTCAACATAGTGCTAGCTTATAACCCGAGTTAACACTTGGGATACTTTTTATCCCGATAAATAATGTCGGTTTCATGGAATTAAACGGATAAGCAAAATAGACGGCGCTACAATCGCGTTTTTACATTCGCTAATAAATACCTACTTTGTCATAAACAACATCTCATTCATTGTCATTAATTTAAATCAGGTTGGCTGCAACTAGACTACATGGACTTAGTTTCTTTGTTATTGTAGTGAATTTAGTAACAAGAAACACCAAACTAGATTAGTATATACGTGACTAGGAGCGACTACCTAGGGGTTTTTCACGCGGTGACAACTCTAGTCATTCATATAAATTAATTGATTAAGCTTTATATTTCTATAAGTAAATATATATTGCTGGGGAGCGTGTTGCGCCGTTTTTCTCCTTTACATACATACATAACTTCACGCCAGGTCCATTGCGGGGTGGGCAAGAACAACAGGGCGCCATTCAGGCCTATTCTTACACACGTCACTTGCTTCTCCTTTAACAGTAACTAAATTTGCTTTGGGAGCTGTGCTAGACACATGATTTTCGATAAGTGATCTGTTAGAATCCATTTTGAAATAAGTACAATCATTTTCATTTTCAACACTTACGATACTTTTTATCCCGACACGTGACGTCGAAGGTGGCGCTGCAGTCGCTTTTTTGCTAGTATCAAATATATCTAACATTTGACTCGAATTGTTTTAATGTGCGATTATAGTAGGGTTGCACAAAGACAGGACACAAAATATGTATGTATGAGGTACTCAAATGGAAATGAAAATCGCGTATTTACAACGATTTGTTAGCCGTTTTTAGTGTTTTAATTTTGTATTCTACCAAAACCTTATGATTTCAATCGCAACAAACAATTTAGACACCATTAAGTTAAGCCAATTAAGTGTATGTACATTATCTGCTTATGTGTAGCAGCGTTTGTGTGTGTGTGTGAGTTGAACGATGTTTGACGTATAAAGTCCGCGCCAAATGTTTTTGCGTCTTCAGGTTAGCCACATTTAGCTACACCTTATCTGATGTTGCATAAAAAAATCATTTGCGCAGTCATTTGATACTCACTAAGACTGACCATAGAGATTGGGATGAACTATATATTTTTTTAATAAGCCTTCGCATGATTGTATTACGAGTGTGTCTGTTACTCAAGATTTTAGAAGTTATTGAATAGAGTTCGGGCGAACACTAGAGTCTATGGATTTTTGGTTTATACCAACCAATAGATTTCAGTTTACATTTCATACGCAAACCAAAAAGGATTAAATTAATTAAAAATTGCAATGATTGTTTAAATGTAGCCAATTTTTTAAATATTGTATGTTAATGGGCTTTTGACACTTCATGACGGCCTTGTCGGATCAAACATGTGTATGTCTTTAAAAGTAAACGAGAAAAAATAATAATGTGTGTGTGTGTGTTTGAGTGTGCGTGCGCGCAGCTAACCTTGAAGCAGAAGAGTGCGGGCATGCAGAGCGAGGAAGGCTTGCCGCCTCGGCCACTCACCTCCGCCCACTGCGCGCCCTCGCTGCACCACCCTGAAACCGGAGCACAGTCAGCGTGGTGCATTCAACCCCCAACACAACAGGACCATTTCCTTGGAACTGGCACCAGGACAGTATGAGAGCTGGAGACATCTCAAGAAATCGGTAGACATTCCCGCAAACCTCGTTCAATGTGCTAAAATTTTTACTCTTTTTTTTGACATGGCAAATCCCTTTATTATGTCTCAGTACTTTTAAAATAAAAACTACTAATTCGGTTACGAAAAACAAAGATTATTTCATAATCAGAATTCAAGTCACAGTCAGTTGATTACGCGCAAAACGTATATGCGCTTCGAATCGTGTTGGCTCTGCGAGTTTACGCAGCTCCAACCCAATGTTAACGTTTCCTACAGCTGACAGTGTGTGGTGCGAAAGAGAGGGCATGCGAGCCCGAATAGTGGCTAAGCAAGAGCGACAATCTCTAGGTCGTGAACATTTAAATTGGTTCTACGCAATGACGTGTACCAACTTCAAACACGCATATAAGTTTTGTTCGTACGTATATATGATGTACTGTTATTTAATAATTCGTCGACTAAACTTTAACTACATCAAAGTTTTGTGTGTTCATAAACAAACTGACGGTTCACCTGATGGTAAGGGTTGATGGTTGTCTGCTGACATGTGCAGCATTAGAGTTATGACCTACGTTTTACCGACGTTGAAGGAATTTGATAGTTGGAATTAATACTCAAGTTAACAGCATAGATATTCCTAAATACAATACTTACCATTCTTCTAACACCTATAAAAATAAGGATACGGAATTAAGTATACATAAAATTAAATATTAAAAAGTGCAATACTGGATTCTGTGAAGAATATCTTTGGACACCGTCTTCGGGCCTGAAAGAGAGGCTTTAC
Organism: Dendrolimus pini; assembly: GCA_949752895.1. Taxonomy (NCBI): domain Eukaryota; kingdom Metazoa; phylum Arthropoda; class Insecta; order Lepidoptera; family Lasiocampidae; genus Dendrolimus; species Dendrolimus pini. The sequence continues at coordinate 17,984,359 of OX457143.1, forward strand.
ACCGTGTGATGTGTGAGAATCGGCGGTAGCCCGGGGATATCGCCAAAGGAACTACATCTCCAACGGGGTAGCATCACTTTAGCACTATAATAACACCACTATATAAATGTAGGCAAGTCTCTATTGCCTCATACACTGAGAATCAATAGCCCAGTCCCACACTGACCGATTATTATCTTTGGGTACATTTTCACTTCACGTTTACATTCAACTGTCGAAAGGGAGATTCAGCAATGGAGTCCGCTTCCTTCTCCCTCAATGAAAGATTTACCAAAAGTCCAGAAAATTTGAGACTTACTTTTAAACGGTCCTTCGAGCCAGATTTGAATCAACAATCTTTATTAGTGACTTTCACAATGCAAAGGCGGTGGGGGTTAATATGCCTTTCTTTTATGAGCCTAAGCTAGCCTGCAGTAAATTGGGGGATAGCATTTGTGGCCTGGGAAAGAGGTGAAATAGTAATGTTTCGGTGGGTTACCGTTGGCGACGGGCGCGTCTTCGCCCTCGCTGTCGGAGTCGTGCGCCGGCTCGTCGCTGGGCGTCTCGTAGGCGTACAGCTCCGCCGCGGACGCGGCCGCGATCTTGGCGCCGTCCTCCATCACCCGCCCGATGGTGGCGCCACTCAACTCCACTATCAGCATCCTAAGACCACCATAAACGAATTGGATACACTTGAAGTTCCCGCGGGATTCCCGAGACACAAAGTACCGCAGCATTTAAATTATGAACGTAAGTACAACTACAAACCGCTCTCGACATAAAAAGTAGAGCAGATTTAATACAAAAAAATTGCTGTCGGTCAGACAAAAACCGCATCGAAATGTCCCGTAGTTTTTACGTGAATTCCGAACAAACAGACAAGACATCTAGAAATTCCTTTCCGAAATATTGGAAATTGAATTTTAAATTAAGAGCTACGAAATCCATTTTCATGTGTAAAGAAAATAAATTAATCTTTAAATAAAAAAAAATATACATACGACTCGGGTGGCAGTCCACAGAGTTCAGATAACTTCTTTTTCAAATCCGCATAAGTGCCTTCGGAGTTCACCCTCACGCCATATTTGATCGGCACAGAGCCGTCCAGGAGCATCACTGAAAATTAATGAAATCGATTTAATCTATCAAACATTCTACCATCGAAGGGCATAAGAATGACAATTGTCAACATATTTCTATGTTTCTACTTAAAAATGAAATAAAAGTATGTAGCAGCGACAGGTAGAGATTAAATAATATTTCAGATGACAGAGAGTAAGTAGTATTCACTGTCGAGTGCAGATGTGAACTAATGGTAACCTTAAGTACGAATGTTAAAACAAGCGGTACAGCTAGTACACATAGCACAATGTGTGAGCGGGAGGGATGGTGTGTGTGCACCTCTGAGCTCGCAGCGCACGTAGCTCTCCATGGGCAGCGGCAGGCTGAGCATGTTGAAGGCGTCGAAGCGCACGCTCTCCCAGCCGCAGGCGTCGCAGCGCACCTTCGACTTGAGCTGCCCGTAGAAGAGCTCGGTCATGATGGAGGCGTTGCGGCGCGCGTGCGCCGCCCACGCCTCCGCGGCGACCACGTGGTCGGGCCGGCCGCCCGAGTCGGCGCTGGCGGCCGGCGCGGCGTCGGCGCGCGCGCGATTCAGGTCCTCGTGCAGCGCGTCCAGCAGCCACGCGAGCAGCTCCTGCGCGTCGTGCTGCCCGCCGCCGCCCAGCGCGCGCGCGTGCCGCGACACCACCCAGCGCACGCGCAGCGGCGCCACCGAGCGCGCCGCGCACGACCACACCTGCACCGTTCACATCCCTTTTAACACTTGGGATTGTTCACTTTTCTTCAATTTAGCTATTTGAAAAACCATTTCGAGGAATAGTGTCCCTAATCATTTCTGTCTAGTTAAAATTCCAAAAAACGTACGATCTTCTTGTATTTTGTAAGAAATGCGTTTGACCTTTATTTGACCTTACTTAATCCAATCAGGTGGACCGTCTGCCTGTTTGCCTGCTTCAGGTGTAAAAAAAATCTAGCTGTACTGTAACATGGATTTTCCCTAAAGACCACTTTAAAAAATTTAACGATACCTATAAAAAAAAAATGGTTGAACACGAAAAATTATAAGCCTAGCGACAAAAAACACTAAAATTATCACGATACGTATTGAGTGATGACAATGACATTTAAATAGTAGCACAGATTACTATGATTGTATATAGATAAAACTTACTTTTATTATTTTTGTTTTCTAGACAAAGAAATCCATGTAAACTTGTCCCTTATGACGTCATCGGAGAAATAATTTTAAAATCGAATTATAAAAAAAACTAACGCTTAAAATACCAACATATTCAAATTAGTATCTTAAAATACCCTATTTTACGTAATAAAAAATATAAAATCAGAGGGTAATTTTATGTGAATAATCCCCAGTGAGTCCGGTTCAATAAATGTAGTGCCCGATTTGCTCTAGACGCTCATGAGAGCGAAAGCTTATGAGAGCAAAAGCTTACGAGAGCATAAGCTTATGAGAGCACAAACTTATGAGAGCAAAACCGGACTTTAAACGTAACTTACCTACGAAATAAATATTTATTTAATATTTAACACAAAAATATATTTGATCTTGTTACAATTTAATATTAACTTTATATTTAGAATCAGGATGTTTATGTCTCCATTACACTTTCCTATTTGAATAAGACTTTAATGGGAAACGGTTACCATTGCCAACAGCCTTTAGGACAGTATAAAAGGGACGGAACAAGAGAGATGAGTGAAATTGAATGTGATAGGAAGACGAGAAAGTGAACTATCGAAACGATAGACCTAATAAGTTTCAGTGAATTCAAAGTTAAAAAACATATCAGGTTCACATGGCTTCTCTATACAATTTTCCCCACATAGCTCACATTCATCCAAGGCCATCAAGTGAAAAAGAAAATAAACAAACTTTATTGAATTCTACCGAGCATTGGAACGAATCTATTAAAATATTTATTGTGTGTGGTGCTTTCACTAAAAATCCACTAGTTATATATGTAATAACGAGAATGGATAAAAGCAAAATCATAATCCTGGAAAATGGGACAGTTTTCGGGATAATAAACGAATTTTAATTAGAAGCGAATAGCGCCTGGATAAAAAATTAATACAAATACACCTGTGTGAATCTTGCTTGCTCTCAGAATAAATTAAGGTTAAAACTAGGGATTCATCAGTTTATATATAACTAGTGGTCACCCAGTGGCCGAATTTCGAAGTTAATTTAAATTATAACTTTGAACATATTATTAAGGTTCTGTTGTCACAGACTATACTTCTGTAATCACAGATTTCGCCAAGGCTACACTGTTAATTTGACTTTAACAATAAACAAAAGAATATATATACTTTTGTGTGTCAAAAATATTTTTTTTTATATCACGTATAGGTTCGCGTTTGACCATTATCTCGCTCGATTTGAGCGGAGATATGGTCTAAGATCGAGCACGCTTACCTAGAAGGTACCTATTCACACGAGACTTGAAGACACCCAGGTTGTAGGTTTCGGGAAAAACAGACTCCGGCAGTGTGTTCCACTCCTTTGCGGTGCGTATAATGAAGGTGGACTCAAAGCGTTTCGTTCGAATAGGAGGTATGTCCACCATATGGCGGTGCCGCATGCCAGTGCGTCTGGTTGTCCGATGATGGAAGGGAGACGGTGGGATAAGATTGAAGAGCTCCGATGCACACTCTCCAAAATGTATCCGGTAGAAAGCCGACAAGCTGGCAACCCTGCGTCGATGTTCAAGACTTTGTAATTTGTCTCTAAATAGCTGGTCGTTGCCTATACATGCCCGTATTTGTGCTTTATGCAGCATCAGCAACTGTTCTGGAGTGAAGTACCGGCTCACCTTCGATAGTATGCCCAGCTTTTTGGCTGCAGTTTGGGCTATAGACTCGATGTGTGAGCCGAAATTGAGACTAGATGTTAGAGAGATACCGAGAAGCTGAAGCTCGCCGGCCACCGGCACAGAGACTCCCCGGAAAGTTGGAGTCAGATCAAAGGAACTCTTCTTAGCGGTGAAAAGACACGCCTGAGTTTTGGAAGCATTAAACGAGACTAGATTGGCGTTGCCCCAGTCAGAGACTACCCTTAAAGTCTCGTTCAACCGCTCCACCATAGTTTCTCTAAGAGCGTGGGTCTCGGATCTAACAGCCTTCGCGCTGGATGTGTATCTCTCAACAACGGTGCTGTTGTCTGCATACCCAAAAATACCGGGCTTGAGCAGGTCGTTGATATAGATGTTACTAAGTGTAATGTTTTTTTTATTGATTTAATGTATTTGTTAATCACAGTTTTAAAGAAATATCAGCATTTTGCACTCCTTCTCTATATAAACTACTAGCTGACTCGGCGAACTTCGTACCGCCTTATTCAAATAAATTAATAAACAAACAAATTGAGAAAACATGGGAAATATATATATATATATATATATATATATATATAGATAAATAGCCATAAACCATCTAGGAAAAATTTCGCATCGAATGGTGGTAGTTTCATGTCGATACGATCTGTGGTTTAAGCGTGATTGAGCCTCAAACGAACACCATTTTCATTATATATATATAGATAGATAGATAGAAGATAGATAAGTGTGCGAAATTTCATACTCCTCCGACCGCGCAATTTTTGAAAAAAGTTCAAAGTTTTTACTTCACGTATTAATATATAGATTTCCATAATGCTCATATCAGACAGATCGAACGTATTGAATCATTTGGTTGAAAGGTACAAAAATGAAAGGACACCACAGTATCGAATGACATTGAATGATTCAATATCATGTTTACATGGATCACTTTGGTTGCCTCAATCAAATTGAACCGTCTAAATACAAGTTGAACGAATACTCGCCTCCTTGCAGAGCTCCCCGTAGCGCAGCGCGAGCGCCCCCTTGGTGCCGAGCGGGTTGGTCGTGTTCACCTCGTAGAGGTGCATGCCCGAGTTGAAGTACCGCGTCAAAGGGCCCGTGTTCCAAACCTGCACAAAACGATACTAAGAGTTTCTACTTTCACTTTACTGGAGGAGTTCAACAGACAGGCAGACCTGATGGAAAGTGATTACCGTCGCTGCTCTCTTAAGGGTGACTGGAACCTGGCCACTAATGCCGGAACACAACTCAAGGTTGTTATGGCGACATACTTTAGACCAGGGGTGGTACCCATCCAGTCGGGCAAATACTCTACCACATGGCTGTGGGTTGTTTAATGGCATTATGCAAACTCGAACCATTTATAGATTCATTGTAGTATAGTGTAGATTCTGTGTATGTAGCCAGAGTGCGCCGATCTCTCGTTACCCTATCCAACGGGGTTACCATCATCGACGCACCACTCAATACAAGTACCCGTTTAATCGTGCAGGAACTAAGAAAGAATACAATTTCCTGCGTTGGGATGACCTGTCGTAAGGGGCGACAAGACTTCCCACAGCCAGGTGGTAGGGCATTCGCCCGACTGGATGGCTACCACCCCTGGTCTAAAGTATGTCGCCATAACAACCTTGAGTTGTGTTCCGGCATCAGTGACCAGGTTCCAGTCTCCCTTAAGAGAGCAGCAGCGCATTTGTAGCACCTTTGCTGTTGCAAATGTCCATAGGCGATGGTAACCTTATGCAATAAAAAATCCCCATATTTTGAGTCTGTTTGTAATTGATTTAGAATACATAGGCATTGGCGTTATTAATTGTGTATGTGTGTAGTGCGTACGTGTACGTGTCTAGTGCATGCGTGTACACTGTGTGTGTGTTATATGTGTATGTGTGTGGTGCGTGTGTGTACAGTATGTGTATGTGTGTAGTGCGTACGTGTACGTGTCTAGTGCATGCGTGTACACTGTGTGTGTGTTATATGTGTATGTGTGTAGTGCGTACGTGTACGTGTCTAGTGCATGCGTGTACACTGTGTGTGTGTTATATGTGTATGTGTGTAGTGCATGTGTGTACAGTATGTGTATGTGTGTAGTGCGTATGTGTATGTGTGTAGTGCGTACGTGTACGTGTCTAGTACATGCGTGTACACTGTGTGTGTGTTATATGTGTATGTGTGTGGTGCGTGTGTGTACAGTATGTGTATGTGTGTAGTGCGTATGTGTGTGTGTAGTGCGTACGTGTACGTGTCTAGTGCATGCGTGTACACTGTGTGTGTGTTATATGTGTATGTGTGTAGTGCGTACGTGTACGTGTCTAGTGCATGCGTGTACACTGTGTGTGTGTTATATGTGTATGTGTGTAGTGCATGTGTGTACAGTATGTGTATGTGTGTAGTGCGTATGTGTATGTGTGTAGTGCGTACGTGTACGTGTCTAGTGCATGCGTGTACACTGTGTGTGTGTTATATGTGTATGTGTGTGGTGCGTGTGTGTACAGTATGTGTATGTGTGTAGTGCGTATGTGTGTGTGTAGTGCGTACGTGTACGTGTCTAGTGCATGCGTGTACACTGTGTGTGTGTTATATGTGTATGTGTGTGGTGCGTGTGTGTACAGTATGTGTATGTGTGTAGTGCGTATGTGTGTAGTGCGTACGTGTACGTGTCTAGTGCATGCGTGTACACTGTGTGTGTGTGTTATATGTGTATGTGTGTGGTGCGTGTGTGTCTCGCCTCACCGACTGCAGCGCGGCGTTCATGAAGCAGGTGTTGCCGAGGTTGTGCAGGCCGGTGGCGCCGGGCAGGTTGGGCGCGACGAGCGTCTCGCGGCGCTCGGTGGCGCGCGCGCAGCCGCCGCCGGCGCCGAGCGCGCCGATCTCCTCGGGCCACGTGAGGTCGGCGTTGCGCACCTCCACCAGCAGCCGGCTGCGCTCGTCGACGCCCAGCTCGTGCAGCGTCGGCCGCTCGTCGTTGAGCAGCACGGCGTTCGCGCCGATCGCCCACAGGCGCACGTCCTCGCGCGCCAGCGCCAGCGCCGCGCACACGAACTCGGACACCTGCCCACGCCGACAACGCACAACGCTATTCTCAATACATGCACGTGATGCCACGTAAATACTACTAATGTATTAAACGCGAAAGTAACAATGCATGTTTGTTACTCTTTACGAAAAAACCCGCTAAATGGGTTTTGATGAAACTTTACAATAATATAGCTTACACATCAGAATAACACATAAGCTATAATTTATAAAGTGTAAATTATCCAGATATAACGATTTTCTATTACCACGCGGGTGAAATCTCGGGGCGCAGCTATTACAAATAATATAGGTATATCTAGTGTTAGAGCTGTCTATAAAATTTGGAGTTTTTCTATAACATCCAAAATGTCTAATGCTGTATTCGGGTTGCAAGACTCAGGTGAATTATTGTTGTGTATTCAAGTGGGTCCCAAGATGGTGAATAGTTTAGATTCAAATTTGAACCAGATAGGTGGCGCCGCTAAACACCTAAACGGTGGGCTCGATTTCGATGAAATGTTTTTGTTTGGTGAAGTGGTTTTGGGAATAATTTAGATTAAAATTTGGTGCCGGTAGATGGCGCTGCAATAAGTTCCAGTTATTTATTTCTTCAAGGCAGGACAACGTCTGTTAGGTACAGCTAGTATAGTACACACACACGTCTGCCAGCTGTGGCCATAAGTATCGGCATTGGTCTTCAAAATACAGGCTTCCCCTGGTTTGGGACCAGTAGATAACATATATAATGTAAAAATTTGACGTTTTTGCCACTAAAGATAATTATTATTTTGTCTCAATACAAACTTCGCTAGAGGTTTGCGCTGCACGTGACGCAACACTGCGTATGAACGTGAGAAGGCAGTACCGACCTGCCTGACGGTGGCCAGCCGGGAGAAGGCGGCCGTGTAGGCGAGCTGCCGCTCCGGCGGCTGCGGCGCGACTGGCACGCTGCTGTACATGGACACGCCGGCGCCGCCCATCCCCGCCACCGCGGTCACCCCTGCGCCAATACAAAAGCACATACATTCCTCATTTTAAATGAGTTTCATCTGCGTTAGTCTGAAAAATCTAGGGCGTGTCACGCAGATAGGGCGATGGATCTAAAGAGTTATTTCCGATGCAACATGTGTTAATGAATACACTGTAACGACTAACCTGCTTAGTCTTCATGATATACTAAGCATTCAGACACCATACACTTATTCCGGTTCTGGCTCCAACACCTTTGGCCTTTTGGATAGTTGCCATCGACAACAACGACATTCACAAAATACGTAAACGTCACGTTCAAAATTTACTAGCGTAACGATTTATTGTAAAAACGAATTATACGACAAAAACCTCTCATTTTATTATTATATTTTATTTGGGGACTAACAGCTATCATTAATAATATAAAACTAAAAATAAGATCTAAAGAAGCTATTAATAAGCCTCCACAGATAACTCAACTTTTTGGATGTCAACAAGGCCAGCGGCCAGACAGTTTCAGAGCTGACTGGAATCATTATTTTCGAATGAGACCGGTGTAGGATATAAGTTTATATTCGCAATCGAGACGCTATTACATAGGAAGTGTTCTGCTCGCGGGCCGATACAATAATGTCTTCTCTTCTTTTGGGAGGCATTCTTCGATTAAATTTAAATAAAAATCTTAATATATTATAACGCCTAAAGGTTAGTCGTTATACTACACTAATGTGACTATGTGCTAATTGTGTTATTTTTAACGATTCAAATAAGACACATCCGGCCACAGGCTACATTTTTAACACCAATGCAGATGAAGTGCCAGCGTTATTGCAACTGGATTCATTGCTGCATATAAATGTTGTATTTATAGTTTGAGAAGTGCCCATGGTCCACCGTCCACGAGTGACAGATGTCAAGGGGGGTGAAAGGAAATGAGGGTGGTAGAGACGCTTAGCAGGAACCTCAATGTGATACTTGACAATGAAATCAATTGATATACCTTTTATCATCATACTGTTACGAATTTATAGGATTCGAAAACAAATCTCGAATGAATATACACAAACTTCGTTAGTTTTTTACAAACAACAAGTACAAAACGTAAGGCAGAAGGTTGTAATAACATAAAACGTGCAAGTCCGCTAATGTGAGATTCCCGTTCCGAATGTGACTTGGTAATGCCTCGATCGCAGTTGAAACTCAATAACTCTGTCTCAACGGGCCGACCTTATATACCTTTATGTATTTGCAAAATAAACATAGTGCCCCCCAGCAACATGCACACCATTCTCTGCAATTGTTGAACTTGTTAGCTTAATCGCAATCAACATGGCCTTCTATGAATTTGCAGCGAAATTTAAACAATAACAACGGTGCATGACGTCTTGCTCGCAGGTCGGCCATAATACAAAAGGGATTAGATTTTATTATTTCGGAACGCTTTGTAACAATACCAAACGTCCATTCCGTTCGCAATAAAAATGATTTGATTTGACCAACTTACTTTGTGCACTCGGGACGTGGCGCAGCAGTTTCAGATGCAAAGGGTATAACTCCAACTCTACATCCGAATTCGGTGGCCTAATTACCTGAAAACATAATAAAATTTAAATAAATAATCGACAGATAAACACATATTGTTTATCCTCATGCTTATGCAAGTTACACTTGTGTTATAGGTAATATACAACGGACCACTCTAGGCCTGTATAATCTGAGTGTCTGGGATAACACTCTGACTATATAAAAAAAAAACGGAGAAAATGTGTGTGTCTGCGTTTCAGTGAAGTAGTGATGAGCAGTACACGTTTGAGACAGTAAATTTGCCCGGTACAAAATACATTTGTACTGATATTGGTCAAAATTTAAATTTGTACTACTTCAAAAATTTTGTCCCGCTACTACTCGCGCGTCGAATGTAAGAGGAAGGAGAACAACAGTACAATAACGGCTCTACGGATATTCACATGACAAAGAGGGACAATATGACATTTACGACTGCTAGTAAAATGAGGTAACCGAGGCCGATCACATCCGATTGTTAACGAACATTTCCGAACTAGAAGTCTTGTGCGCGACAAATGAGGGAACGACGCTCACCGCCTCACCGGCCTCATCGCTTTAAATGTACTGCCGCGGTACAAACTGTACAAATATCCTCGCCTCATTTGAAGTGATACATTGTACTGGTTCAGTACAAAATGTCATGTTACTCTTACAAACTCATTTTAAAATCATGTCCTACCCAACTCTAAAGTGAGGTAGTCCAGTAAAGGCTTAGCCCGCTCAACCACGGAGGTCTTCATATTATAATTTATATAATCGATGTGTTTGTATACATTAGAAATTTACAAAAATCTAAGTTTCTACGTGGATAGATGGCGTTGTTTATGTCTTTCAACCAGCATTGAAGCAATGAATGAATAGTGCTATACAGGAAGTTGCAAACAATTTGTTTGTTGGTGATAGCGACCTGTCGCGGCAGGGGGTCCGGGCCGCCGTACCAGAGGGCCAGCGCCCGCCAGAGGGCGTCCGGGACCAGCTCGAAGTCTCTGTGCTGCGCCAACGTCACGTCCCTGCGCAGGTGCCCGCCCTCGCCCGTCAGCGTTTGGACCTGGAAACCCAATTATACATATCAACCGGGATATTCCCGCAACTTTATCCACGCTCGACTTGAAATTCCCGCTGGATTTCCGGAATAAAATATCACACACTTTGTTATGTAAAATTTCAGAAATTACAGAAAACATTTTTTTTATGTGGCCCTTTTAAATCATTCCCAGAAAAATTCCCGCGGCATTCCTAAAATAAAAAGTATCGAAGATTCTAAGTATCAAAATATTTCTGTCATTCAGCGAAAACCGCATCGAAATCGGCCCCTTAGTTTATACGCGAACCCCGAACAAACATAAACCAACAAACAGACAAGAAATCTCAAAAAAAAACGCTTCGTGTTCCCCATCGTTTATATAGTCTATTCCAGCCGTATTTTCAGATTGTTTTGTGGTTATATTAAATTTAAAGATCTGCTACGATTATATATACATATATACTAGCTGACCCGGCGAACTTCGTACCGCCATATTTTCTGAATTCCTTAAAAACTTTGTGTCATGACACAAAAACAAAATCACCATAATCGCTCCCGGTGATTAGGAGGATTCTAGAACCCTATCTCAGCGCCACCTACCGGTTCTAATTGCGAATCTAATCCATCCGGGAACCCACTCAAACACACAAAAACAAAATCACCATAATCGCTCCCGGTGATTAGGAGGATTCTAGAACCCTATCTCAGCGCCACCTACCGGTTCTAATTGCGAATCTAATCCATCCGGGAACCCACTCAAACACACAAAAACAAAATCACCATAATCGCTCCCGGTGATTAGGAGGATTCTAGAACCCTATCTCAGCGCCACCTACCGGTTCTAATTGCGAATCTAATCCATCCGGGAACCCACTCAAACACACAAAAACAAAATCACCATAATCGCTCCCGGTGATTAGGAGGATTCTAGAACCCTATCTCAGCGCCACCTACCGGTTCTAATTGCGAATCTAATCCATCCGGGAACCCACTCAAACACACAAAAACAAAATCACCATAATCGCTCCCGGTGATTAGGAGGATTCTAGAACCCTATCTCAGCGCCACCTACCGGTTCTAATTGCGAATCTAATCCATCCGGGAACCCACTCAAACACACAAAAACAAAATCACCATAATCGCTCCCGGTGATTAGGAGGATTCTAGAACCCTATCTCAGCGCCACCTACCGGTTCTAATTGCGAATCTAATCCATCCGGGAACCCACTCAAACACACAAAAACAAAATCACCATAATCGCTCCCGGTGATTAGGAGGATTCTAGAACCCTATCTCAGCGCCACCTACCGGTTCTAATTGCGAATCTAATCCATCCGGGAACCCACTCAAACACACAAAAACAAAATCACCATAATCGCTCCCGGTGATTAGGAGGATTCTAGAACCCTATCTCAGCGCCACCTACCGGTTCTAATTGCGAATCTAATCCATCCGGGAACCCACTCAAACACACAAAAACAAAATCACCATAATCGCTCCCGGTGATTAGGAGGATTCTAGAACCCTATCTCAGCGCCACCTACCGGTTCTAATTGCGAATCTAATCCATCCGGGAACCCACTCAAACACACAAAAACAAAATCACCAAAATCGCTCCCGGTGATTAGGAGGATTCTAGAACCCGATCTCAGCGACACCTACCGGTTCTAATTGCGAATCTAAACCATCCGAGAACCCACTCAAACACACAAAAACAAAATCACCATAATCGCTCCCGGTGATTAGGAGGATTCTAGAACCCTATCTCAGCGCCACCTACCGGTTCTAATTGCGAATCTAATCCATCCGGGAACCCACTCAAACACACAAAAACAAAATCACCAAAATCGCTCCCGGTGATTAGGAGGATTCTAGAACCCGATATCAGCGCCACCTACTGGTTCTAATTGCGAATCTAAACCATCCGGGAACCCACTCAAACACCCAAATCAAAATCGCTCCCGGTGATTAAGAGGATTCTAGAACCCGATCTCAACGCCACCTACCGGTTCCAACGGTATAAAAAGTATCCTATATCTGTCTCCTGGTTCCCCACCAATTTTCAGCCAAATTGGTACAGCCGTACCAGTTAAGTAACTTAGTAACTAACTAAGTAACTTAAGTTATAAATAGTGTAACTAACACGACTTTCTTTTATATATACAGATATAGCTGTCCCAGCAGACGTCGTCCTACCCGGTAAAAAATAAGGGTTGATCGTAGAAGTTGGAAATTTAGGGTTGTATGTATTTTTAATGCTGTATCTTAAAAAAATAAAAACTAAACAAAAATAAATAAATAAATATTTAGGGGTGGACTACCCTTAACATTTAGGGGGATGAAAAATAAATGTTGTCCCATTCTCAGACCTACCCAATATGCACACAAAATTTCATGAGAATCGTTCAAATTAAAATCTAAATCATCCCAGTAGAAAATTGTAAAAATACTAATATCGCTATTAAAAAATAGGGGTTGATCGTAGAGGGTTGAAAATTTAGGGTTGTATGTATTTTTGTATGTTGTATCATAAAAAAATAGAAATAAAAAATTTTGTCTAAAAAATAAAAAATAAAATTTAGGGGTGGACTACCCCTAACATTTAGGGGGATGAAAAATAGATGTTGGCCGATTCTCATAGATACCGGATAAGCACAAAAAATTTCATCAAAATCGGTCAAGCCGTTTCGGAGGAGTATGGCAACGAAAACTGTGACACGAGAATTTTATATATTAGATTTATGGTTTTACAAGTTTTATATGGTTTAAGACTTTATAAAGCAATTATTATTTGTTAATGTTAGACGTATGTAAGGCGAATGACACGAGTGATTTTTAACAATATTATGTAGTAATGAATGAAGAGGTTCTGTTCGTCATAGACACAGATGAGCGCTGGTTTTAACCGCTTTGCATAGCAATTATAGTGTATTTATACGATGTGTCGTATCTGACCTTGAGGAGGTTGGGCGCGAGCAGGCGCTTGTTGTCTACGGGGCCGGGGTGGCGGGGCGGGCGGTGCGCCGCCGCGCTGCTCACGCCGCTGCTGCTGCCGGCGCTGCCCACGGACGCGGTCTCCGCGCGCCACAGCAGCGAGCCCATCGACTCTGCCCACACACGACACGCGCCTCGTCATCATCATCCAAACATTATCACTGGGATCCTGCCACCTACTTCATCTTCTCCCCTTCACTTAATGGAAAACGGTTACCACCGCCTATGAATACTTCCAACACCAAAGGTGCTTACAAATGCGCTGCTGCACTCTTAAGGGAGACTGGAACCTGGTCACTAATGCCGTAACTCAAGGTGGTTATTGCGGCATACTCTAGACCAGAGGTGGTATCCATTCAGTCAAGAAGATACCCTACCACCTAGCTATGGGCTGTTTTGTCGCCTCTTACGACAGTATTATTTCTCCGTTCCTTTGCATGTAAACGAACGAGTGCACTTGACAAGACTCACTTGTGATTGACGGTTTCACTCGCCTATCGATCCGTGCCCAAAAACTAATCGATGTTTTTTCATTGATGGATTCCAGCGGACATGCTGACGGCACAACTGTGATGGATAGCCGTTATCGTCGCAGACGGGACTGGAACCTAGGCACTAATGCCGGAACACAACTCAAGGTTGTTGGCAAATACCCTAGGTCGTTTTGTCGCCTCTTACAACAGGGCGCCCGGCCGCAGGAATGAATATTCTTTCTCCGTTCCTGCACGGATGATATGTTGCGGCCTCAAATGAAAAAAGCTTGTCAAATTCCGTCAAGTCGCAACAAGCGCAAGCGCATTAAGTGTTGCTAATCACGATCAAGTCGTAGACATAGACTTATCAAGTCCACTTGAATGTCTCGGGGACCCATGACAGATTTATACGCGGTAGACCCCTCCTGGGATCATCACCTGGATGGCAGCTCTTATCGGCTTGATCGGTGTGATATTACCCTCGAACAATATATCGGCGTGAAATGGATAACCTTCAGCTAACCGCGTTGGTTGTCTTACCAGCAGGCACACATAAGGTAGTATTACAATAGAGCACTTAAATTCAAAGGGGTGATAAAGGTAGTGGTCAAGGATTAGTAACATTTCGCAATAGTGTTGTTTTGAAATTAAATTAAACTTCACTTTCATAGAGTCAGTGTTGGTCTCGATGGAGTACACATTCATAATGGTCTAGTGATGATAAACTGAACCGCTCTTAATACTGACCGGTGGAGTTGGTGGTGAAGCTCTCGTCGCAGACGATCGCCTCGTCGATCTGGCGGTGGGTGGGGCGGCAGCAGGCGTCGGCGCTGGTGCCGCCCGTGTACGCCACCCACCCGGCCCACCACTCCGCCGAGACCAGGTACCAGAACTGGCCCACCGAGTAGCCGCGCTGCACCTCGCGACGGAGCCAACCGAGCACTGCAACACAATTATGCACATGTATACAACGGGAACCTCAACAAAAATGTGGGACAGCACTTAACCCTTCTCAAACAACCCCATGTCGTGGCGCTGAGAGAGCTCGCCGGGAAGTTCCCTCCAAATCATTGTCCGCGGAACAAATGTTTTAGAGAACCGTTGCGTAGTTGAGCGTTGATCATTACCTGAGCTTCGTTCGAAACGTCTGAGATTTGACAGTGTTAAGGAACGTCGCGGTCTAACTTTTCATCATGGTGTCATCGGTCATGGAATTGGGGTCTTTGAAAGTTGCACCCGCGACTGGTTAATTGAGTACAAGTTTAAGGTGGTATGGGGGCACGTGACGAGATTGTGTGAAGGATGACATGATGATCCACAGATCACACACTAGTGTGACAGCGTACGCTACGATAAAGGAGAACGTAAGGAAAATATATATTGTGTCAACCCCAAATCATTAGGATAAGGTGAAAGAAAAGAGTACTCCTCATGGATATCCTACCGCTTAAAGATAACTGTAGGTTAGTGTAGGACTTTCAATGGCATACATGGCATCTAGTCTACCTTAAGAGTTCAATTTAATCACCGTATATCAGAACCTCTAGAACCAAAGCCGCATTGGACGACACTTACGCGTTAGCTCATGGAGCCCAGTGTTGGTGAACGCAACAGTGTATCTACACCAGCTCTGTCATTCGAATTAGTGTCGTACAAGTTTTCCCAGTTACCTTTCAGCTTCGACACGCCTAAACCACCGTAGCATTGATAAGAGACAGCGAAAAGGAGATCTTAAGAGATCCTCGGCAACCAAAACTAGAGTAGTAGGGTGTCCTGGTTCTAAGGGCACCTTAATTTGACAGGTACCTAAGTCAGATCCCAAAGCGCCTCACAAATGATTCAATGGGCAGACTGGCGGCCGGAATGCCAAAAGTCTTTCCTGATGAAAGGTGTGTCCAGAGCCGGCCTCCGGAAGCCTTAGATACCCCCGCAGACCGCGGGGTCCCATGGAATGTGTAAATTGATTCCCCCAGGGTCTTAAATTAATAGTGTTTAAATGTCAAAGAGTTTTGCAATGCGCAATTCGTAAACTAAACCGGATATCCATAAATAGAGGCAACTCGCTAACAAAGTATAAATTACAAAGATATACAGCGATATCGTGTGCGTTGTATATTATAGTCGTAATGGGAGGTAAGCAGTAACTCAATTAGCGAGCGATGTACGCTCGGAACTGGGTTAAGCATGATAAATGACAGGTTTGATTGCCTACAATTTAATTATGTCATTTCCAATGTACATAAACATGGTCCTCTCAGTGGTAAATCCCAGTTGCTTTATAAGCTTCCTGTTTGGGGTTTGCTTTTTAGGATTTTTTCCCCAGCTATTAGCTGTAATTATGAATTACAATTTAAAGAACAGGCGATAATTCAGGTTACATTGTATTACATTTTTATGTTAGTGCTATTTGCCCCCGGAAGATTCACAAAATTTTATATCGCAAACTATCCCAAATAATAAAATGACCAAAACGACCAGTTACCAAAGTGAACAAAATAACAAAACCTATCCTAATCTCTGGAATAACCTTTACATAAATCTATCCTATTATCCGGGTTGAAAAGTGTCCCCCTGCCCACCCTCGCTATTAAAATTACATATATACCGAATTTCAGCCAAATCAGTCAACAAACAGAGAGACTAACATATTTTTTACCCGGAAACTATCCCATTTTTCGGGATATGTTACCTATTAGTTGATATTATAATGTAAACAAAATATTTGGCGCTGGAATAGGGTTCTAGATTTTTATTTTTTCAGGGCAGGTTGCCGTTACCTCTCGTGCAACATACAGCTAAACATTGCTAGTACATGCTACTGGAGGTTAATTTTCATCCAATACCGCTATAGAATAAATAGTAAAAATGATGATTTAAAACCATTTCTCACGTATTAACCATATTATAATTAAAATGACACACATTGTCGGTGAAATGATGTATTCGTGACAGCATATATATTATACTGTTAACAAGAAACCCACGTTATGATGACTTGCAAAATTCAGAGGCCAGTAATTATATCATGCAATACGAATATATACACCAAATACTAGTGGAAGTATTTTTTTTATTACTAGAGTATATCAGACAATTAAACGGTCCACCTGATGGAAAGTGGCAATCGTCGCCTGTGCACATCAGCACAAGTTTGATATCTTTTTTTTTAAAGATATTTTCTTTAGTATTATTGTTATTTAGCTGTAAAAATATAGTACACATTTAGGTTTCATTATTTATTTTATATATACTCTCGGTAGTGGCTCTATATCACGTATATATAATTGTAATTAGGTGTTTTACCTAAACGTTACTGTTTCTTGTTACTAAGTTCACTACAAAGTTATAATGTCAACGTTATTATAAGTTACATAAATTTTAAATTTCATTTTTATTGTCGACGGTACTGGTTTACGAACTCGATGCGCGATAGGTTTACGACTGCTCTGTGTATGTATGTAGACGCCTAGCGCCCAATTCTGCTATTACTATCTCGTTAAAATCGCCGGACACAGTCGTCTCAATCGTAAGTTTGCCTCATTTCGGTATTCTACTAATACCGATGACGTGAAAGTGACGTGCCCGCGGGTACGTCACTCTTATCTTTATAAATATTTACTAGCTATGCCCGCGACGTCGTCCGCGTGAAATTTGTTTTCAAAACCCCCTGATTTTGAAACATTTTTCATTGGTGCTCCGCTCCTATTGGTCTTAGCGTGATGATATATAGCCTAAAGCCTTCCTTGATAAATGGGCTATCTAACACTGAAAGAAATTTTCAAATCAGACCAGTAGTTCCTGAGAGTAACGCGTTCAATCAAACAAACATGCAAGCAAACAAACTCTTCAGCTTTATATATTAGTATAAGATAAGAGAAAACTAACGAAATAAATGTTTAAAATTTCTGTTAGCTTTGCAATATTCATTTCGGCCGATGTCATTTCTGCTAATTGGTACCATTAACAACAATTATTTTCTACAATCATTCAACCGCGACGATATCGAGAATGTCGTGGATTTAGTAGAATACGAGTTTTTTACACGATTGCAATGGAAACGTATTTTGTACATGTTGTTACACGCCGACAAAGTGAATGCACCTGCACCTCCAGTTTATTACCTCTCCCGCATTCGGACTTCTTTTTTGGGTTTAAAATGTAATTAGAAAAACATTCCCTATTCCCTTGTTATTGTACTCGTTTATGGTCGCAGGTGTGCGGATTACGTTTTCTTGGAAAATTCAGTCCACGCGGTCGAGTGTTGTATAGTTTAGTATAAAACAATGTCCGAATGAAGGTGTGAGGCAGTCAAGCGATAAACACAAGCGATGCAAGACGTGTGTACATTCGATAAAGTAAATAATAACGGACTTTGCGCGTGTTATTTAATTGTGCATTTGGACTTATTGCGTCCGGTTATATTTGTACCTGTGTTATACGTGTTTTTATAGCTCTAATCAATTCTACAGTAAATCCAATGACATTTTTAATTCGAGTCCCGCACTCGTAACAATATGTTCACAACGCCAAGATATCAAATAGCAGAATTAGGCCCCCGTAATGCGTGACACGCAAAATACCCAATTACGCATTGATAGTGGCATCCGACGCGAAAAAACGCCGACAGAGTTAGCACTATCACTTTTAACGGTGTCAAGTGCATATCGAGTTGTTACGTGTACGTCGAGAGATAACATTATTTGTTTTGGTATTATTCGAAGCCAAAACAAGCAATGTAGTGTTAATTGCGAGATAATTACGAGCACGGGTTACGCAACCGATGTGATTCGAGCGTGCTTTGATAGATAACAGTTATGATAATACTTTGTATGTCTTGGAATGAAATTGTAATTAATACAAAAGAATGAAAAGCAATTTATTGTCAACAAAATTGACACAGAAATAATGCCTACATTTTTTTTATAGCTGGAGTACAGCAAACATGTCGACGGCCCACCTGGTGGAAAGCGGTTACCGTCGCCTATGGACGTCTGCAACATCAGAGATGTCACCAACGCGCTGCCGGCCTCGAAACCGCAGGCGCAACTAGTACACTATATAAGATAGATGAGCCACTTTGGAATAAAATATCAAAATATTATTTATCACCCTGTCCGATAGATGACGCTAAAACCGATAATTCTACAAATTCCACTAATTGGTACTGTAAGTTATAACTAGTTCTAAATTGGCATAAAGGGCAAGACACAATATAGTTAGTTTAAAAAACTTATATATTAACACGATAATTTACGCCAAAAGTAAAAAAATGGTTCACACAAAACTTTATGTAAAATTTTCGCGCAATTAAGAAAAAGAGATTTAAAAGTGGACCTCGTCATTAACGTAATAAAAAGCCCATCAGAAACGGCTTCATCTCCATGTAAATGTCGAGGCCATCCAGCTCCTTGATAATACCGATTTATTAAGAAGACTCAAGAGGACAAAACCGTTTGAGTTAGTGTTTTAATACTCTCATAATAATAAAGTGTAGTGCTATGTGCTAAACATAAACATAGAACACATGAACAAAGTGTCTTCTCCTTAATAAAGACAATAGGAAACGTGTTATTGGACACATTCTTAGCTTAAGTTATATCTAGTTATTTTAGGTCAGATTTAAATTACTCATTAGTCTTATTTCCTAGATTAGATCGTAATTTCAATTGTAACACTAAGATGTATCGTTTAAGAAAAAAAATATGTGCGGAAGGATATATGGAAGGGAAGGGAAGCCAGACAGACTGGCGCCGTAACGCGTTACATAACGAAACGGTTTACCCTCCCATAAGTAGATATCACTTCAAAACTCAACTGTCTAATCTCAAAACCTAGTAACTGACATTGTTTTTTAGACGAATATTTTTTTACATTCATTTCGAGCTTTCTCATATGTTATAAAAAAACAACTGACCTATATCCCGCTCCTTGTGTTTGCACTGCGGCCGCAGTCCGAGGACGATGTGGCACACCTCGAAGATCAGCTCCAGGAACGGGGTGACCAGGGACTCGGCGCTCTCCACCGCCCATATCAGGAAGTCCTCTAGCGTCAGGGCCGTGTCGTTCGCGATCAGGCCTTCGTCCTCTTGCACTTCCTACGAGAAACATAACTAAGTAAGAGAAATATTTCACAGTGAGTGGCCCACCCCCTCTAACGGGTAATTACAGTATGTAGTACTCAGGAACTCAAAAAACTCATAAGGGTTTTTCAAAATATTCAATTTTTGTTCATTCCTAATATGATAAAATTACCAACTTTGTGGTGAAGAGGCTTAGGTGAGTACAGACACTTCGGACCTGACTCCGTGCTTGCCTTAGCCAGCCGGCACGGAGTGGAGATCGCTGGAGCTAAGACTTAAGCTCCAGGGGTGGAAGTGATAAATGGCATAACGTCGGAAGTAGTTTCGGTGAACCTGCAGTTTACCTCTCTACACCCTCTAGCAACTCACACCCATGTTACCTCTCGCCAAACTTGGCATTATTAGGATCCCATGTATTGAGTGGCGAGTCACCGTCTGCCCATTTTTCCATGTTCCTTGAACATTGCGACGGGCAGACTCCATAGTCTCCGATCTGTAACTCCATTAGCAATTTATCCCAATAGCCTTTTGTTCTCATCCCCTACAATAGTCCTACGCTTACCGGGGCTTGTCCTTGGGTGCACTTTTATATGGTGTAGTCAGGGACAATCGCTGGTCAGTGTCATGTCACATTTAGATCTTTGTCAAGAAGCCTCTACATGTTGGCCTTCCTAAGGCCCCACGCAAGTCCTCCAAAAGTTCGTGGTCTATTGTAATTTGTACTCCGTGATGTCACCTGCTGGTTTCAGGCGGAAGAACAGTGCTGGTCTTATTGGCCAGTATAACGCTGTGTCTGGGTCCAATTTTAGGGCTTACATTATTTCCTTTATTTTATTGTACTTAGTATTGTTAAAGCGGCTATTTGTCCTAACGACGAACGAGTAGTTCTCCTGTCTTATCCCTTTATCCTATCCCTAAGGCTGACGCTACGCTGATTTCACCCCTAATATTGCAGACGACTATAGGCTATTGTAACCACTTCACATCATAGATAAACGTACGCCTCATAGTAGTTCGACGAAGGCTTTGCAATAATTGATAAACGATTAATTTAACTTACTACTGTTCAAAATTTGACATCAGCGACATAAGTAATCGTGGACTGCCTGTATACATCAAATCATTCCTCACCAATGACACACTTCCGAATTATCCACCGCATATTTGAACCACACAATCACGAAAGCAATGGAACGTGACAAACGTGTGACATTAAAGCGAATGTGTCATTCAGCGTACATTATTAATTGGATATATGATTATAATAACACAGATATTACGTGAAGTGATGACCGAGACCGGTGCGAATGTCAATGACCAACCACCCTGCAATGGGCGCGCGTTATCACCTCCACGTAACTGGCATACGGGGTCATAATGACGTAAACCAGTGGTTTTCAATCTTTTTGAATACCCCATTACAGTTTGAAAAATTTTCGCGACCCCCCTTGGGCCATAGAAAGACTACGTTTATGTTATTTCTCTATTTTGTTAGTCATTATTAGGGCCTTATACTCTGCAAAACCAAACCAACCAACAAACTACCGCTGGTCTAAAGTATGTCGCCATAACAACTTGAGCTGTGTTCTTTACTGACCAGGTTCCAGTCTCCATTAAGAGAGCAGCGGCGCATTTGTAGCAACTTAGGTGTTGCTAATGTCCATAGGCGAAAGTAACCGCTTTCCATCAAGTGGGCCGTCTGCCTGCTTACTGAACTCGTGCAATAAAATTTAAAAAAAAACGAGCAAATAACGAGATAGTGCTGAGCTTAGAAAATACCTAATAACGAGGTAGAAATTTAAATTACCTTTTCCTTTTTGCCGGCGACCCCCCGAGCAATTCTTTGCGACCCCCCCTAGGGGTCACAGCCCACAGATTGAAAAACACAGATGTAAACAATACAACAGACGTCTTTATGTTCGCCGAAGGGCTCCCGGTTCAATTCTTGGGTATATTCCTTAAAGAACTTTATTTCTTTTTTCATTGCGAAGTTGCCAATCATAAATTATGTCTCACATTAAGGGCGCGTTGCGATACCAGCTCACAACGCCCAAAACGCTCCGTCAACCGTGCCACATGGCGACCACGGTCGTGGCGAAAACGGCACTAATGACGTCATCATTTTCAATCACACAGCGCTCACAACGACCCATGTCAAGTGGTGGGTCGAAGTGAAAATGAAAAATGCGCCATTTTCAAATCTCTTGCACTACAGAACAGATTTTGAAAATTCTATTTCCAGTGGAAAGTTACATTATTCCTGAGTGACATAGGCTATAGTTAATAACGTTTTTGATATGAGCTATGTAGCGAAGCGGGCACGGGTCAAATATATTATAAAACACGAACGTTATATTTTGTATATTTCTCTCTAATAATCATAATATAGGAAGTATCCTCGAAGACCGTAAACAACACGTAAGGCCGAAGTTTCTGCGACCTTCGCTTCATCAGCGCGTATTATCTTATGATACGGAGCAATACACTTTTAATCTATTTAAACCGATTTCAATAATCGACATTATCACAAGTGTTCAAGAACTAGATTGGACACTTCTGATTTCAACTTCTTTAATGTTAATCCTGGTTCAACTAGTTAGCTGTCAAGTTTGCCACAACGACTGACAAAGGAGCTAAGCCAACTAGATATATGTAATCTCATACTAATATATAAAGCTGAAGAGTTTGTTTGTTTGTTTGATCGAACGCGCTAATCTCAGGCACTACTGGTCTGATTTGAAAAATTATTTCAGTGTTAGATAGCCCATTTATGAATGAAGGCTATAGGTTATATATCATCAAGCAAAGACCAATAGGAGCGGAGCACCAATGAAGAATGTTTCAAAATCAGAGGGTTTTGAAAACAAATTCCACGAGAATTAATGCTCTGTGGTCAACGCTCACTTCGACCCACCTCTTGACATGGATCGTCGTGAACGCTATGTGATCAAAAATGATGACGATGTCATTAGTAGACGTTTTCGCCACGACCATAACGACCGCGGTCATCTTGTGGAATAGAAGACGGAGCATTTTGGGCGTTAAGAGATACTAATGGAACGGGTCCAATGTATGAATGTCATTAGGATACCAACACTGCTACTGATGTCTCCAAGCGGTAAGTTCGTGACGGATTATATCTCAATAAGAAAATACGGAACCAAAGATCCACAATCTTCGTTTTTATTTTCCAATAATATTGTTACGAGTCGCGAGACTCGAATTATAATGCCATTAGAATGACTATAGAGTTTATTAAAACTATACAAACACGTGTAACACAGGTACAAATATAACCGAACCCAAAGGTCCAAACGTAATGCAGGTCGTAATTCCATAAAACGCTCTAAAGCCATCACTAAAAGTTTTCCGATTGTAGTACACACGTCTTACTTCGCTCGTGGTTATCGCTCGACTGCCTTCCCTCTCAATCAGATCATCATTTTATACTGCGCAACTGCAATGTCCCTGTATCTAAGTCGACTTTAATCCGACACTCCTGGCTAATGACTGCCATAAAATATTACAATACAACAATGGACTGTTCTCTAGAATAATTAGTAAATAGAATAATAAGTAGTAAACGCATGCCAATAAATCAATATCAGTAGGTACTAGTTTTTTTTGACATTTAATTTAATTTTTTTGTCATTTAATTTAATTTTTTTTGACATTTAATTTAATTTTTTTTCGCATTTAATTGTAATTTATTTGTCTTTGTTTTTTAAATCTATGATAAGTATATTATTTTCAATCATTGTAAAGGTGGTCTGGAAGATATTGCCGGCGGCGATAGGACCTCCTATTGTATATATGAAACTTAAATATATGCAATAAAGAACATTCATTCATTCATAAATAAGTCCAAATAGCTAAATGTAATAAAATGTGTTTTTACAGATATACAGGTGTGAATTTCTTTTTGTCGGCGCGTAGGTCGTAACAATATTATACTTTCATTTAACTCGTGACAAACTAACACAATATAAAGCATCATGCATTATCTCACTATGTGAAGGATAAGGACGTCTATTAATAATTTTGCATAATACTTCACGCCATCTTCACTCTCTGTTTGTGGTTTTACAATCGTTTCTCTATGCAACAACATAACAATAAAGCGCATAAATAATTCATTACTTTCGCGGTTGTTTATGTATAAGAATTGATTGGATAAACATGACAATACTGTTACGAGCTACAGGACTCGAATTAAAATAAATGCCCTTGGAATTACTATAGAGTTTATTAGAACTGTACAAACACGTATAAAACAAGTAAAAAATAAAACTGGATGCAACCAGTTCACACTGCACGATTCAAGGCGATTCAACAGGCGCAAAGTTCGTCACTATGTCGCTAATCGAAAGTACTACACGTCTTAATCGTATCGTAGTCGTCGAATGACTGGCTCACCCCTCCGTTCGGGCATTGTTTTATACTCATTTGTATAATAGAACAAAGGATCGCGTTCGCCGAGTTAATCCCACACACCTTCCGGCTTCGGCGGCCATAAAACAAGAATTAATTCGTACGACACTAATTACAGCCACAAATAAGTACGATAACAATAGATGTTTTTAAAGGTTAAACACGAAGTAATAAAAGAATTCGTTTTTACAACATGCCAGATGTGCGGCCTTTGTAACAATACGAAATTTAAAGTTTGGTCTAGCATTGCAGACCTAAATTTGTAACACAACTTTCAACGTAAATACTTGTGGTCTGATGACAAAAGGACAAATGTTGACAATTATTATTTTGGGCTAAGAGCCTTAGAACAATGGACCAGCATCTATATATTAATACGTGTAGCAAAAACTTTGTACCCCTATGTACGAAAATTGCGCCGACGGAGGAGTATGAAATTTCGCACACTTATAGTTTATATAGAAAATGAGTGCAGAGTGCTAATATTTTTGTAAAATTATGTATAAAAAATACATTACAACAATAAAAAAAACATTGCACACACTACCATTTATTTGACACACACACACGCATATATACTCTTTTGTTAATTGTTAAAGTGATTATAGAAGTATATCTTTGAAATTAATTATTATGGTCGAATTTCGACCACGGGCGACAACTAGTTCATAGTTATTAATAACATGTTATTAAGTAGTATGGCAAAAATATTTTACTAATATTTGATTTTAACAACAATAAATATCATACTATTTGAAAAATTTGCCATTAAAAAAAAACTCACTTCAACGCACTTTGACACTAAGCATCAGGCCATAGATATTTTTTTTATTTCTGGTTGCTGGTGGTCGACGATGGTAAGCGGTTAGGGTTGCCTATGGACGTTTGCAACACCAGAGGTGCTCTACCAGCCTAAGAGGGGGTGATTGGAACCTAGCCCCTAATGCCAGAACCCAACGTATGGTTATTACAGCGGCATCTTCTAGGGGTGCTGACCATCCAGATAAGGATGTGCTCTACCACCTGGCTGTTGAAGTCACTGTGGGAATTAATATTCTTTCTACGTTAGTCATGTCTGTACAGTCTCCGAATACTAATAGAATTATTTATTTCGATCCTACCTCTTTCAAAACGACAATTTCAGCTCCCTCGCCAGCAGGCCCCAACTGGAACACCGGTTTCCGTCCATCCTTCGTCACGGTCACCAGTTTCTCCCTCAAATTCACCAAAATCACTTCCGGATCAAAGCCCTTCTCGGTACCATCTGAATCGTTCCCGTCCGAGGGTGTGGACGCCCTGGAACTCTGGTTCTTGAGGTTCTCGTTGGCGACGGTGCAGAGGATTCCGACCATATCGATGAGTTCTTTCTTGTTAAGGACTCCATCACTGTCCAGATCGAAGATTTTGAAGCAGACTGTAAGAGAACAATATATTAGTCAAGTGGCCACAAAGGTCACAAAATATTTTTATTTTATTTTATTGCAGGAGTTCATCAGACAGGCAGACGGCCCACTTGATGGAAAGCGCTTACCATCGCCTATGGACATTTGCAACACCAAAGGTGCCACGAATGCGCTGCTGCTCTCTGAAAGGAGTCTGGAACCTGGTCACTAATGCCAGAAAACAACTCAAGGTTGTTATGGCGCCATACTCTAGGGCCATAAAAATGGCCCGGACTTTGGGAGGCTTGCGTGCGGCCATGGGAAGGCCAACACGTAGAGGCCCTTTGACAAATTTAACATAAGTGTGGCGTGACACTGACCGGCGGTTATCCCTGTCTACACTATATATTAATGCATCCAAGAACAATCCCCGGCCAGTGTAGGACTATTGTGGGAAATGAGAACAAAAAGTACCGGGCATTAGGGGTGAACTGCTAGTGGTACTAGGGGTCTGGGAATATGGGGACTAGGGCTATAATTATTATTAAATAAATAATTTTACGCCCGCATTCTGTGAGCTCGTGGTACATATGGAGTTTATGTATGGCATGGGATCACCCCGATTGAGGCAGCGCTTAAAGCTTTAATCAAGATAATGACTCGCGCATAGTTCTACCAAGGCTAGAAAGAAAGAAACTCTATTTGCAAAAATAGCGACGTAATTACATTTCTTATACATTTTTATACACAGGGCATATTTTTATAATTTGTACGCCGCATGTTCAGCAAAATGCATCAGCATATTGCTGTGCCGGAATTATATCCGACACAACGCTGATTTTCAGTGCAAACCCTCTTTTTGACGTAAGACGAAAACGACTCAATTTGGTTAATAAAATAATAATAAATAATAATAATTAATAAAACTAATTCTACTCATGTAATACTTAATAATAATACTTTAATTCGTAAAAGAAATAAATAAGACAACAACAAGACCTAGCGTCCGTTCTTATTTCTACAGAACAACAGCATCAAAAGTTTCCATCAACGTCTTATTATTTAAGACATCTTTATGAAACTTAAATTACTAAACTTAAACTTAAATCAAACTTAGACATTCGACGGGCAAACGCCCTAACATTTCGCTGGGTGGTAGAGCATTTGGCCGTCTGGATGGCTACCACCCCTGGTTTAGAGTATGCCGCCATAACAACCTTGATTTGTATTCCGGCTTTATTGCCAGGTTCCAGTCTCCCTTTAGAGATGAATAGCACCACAAGCATAATTTGTAGTCCCTTTGATGTAAAGAATGTCCATAGACGATGGTAACCGCTTTCCACCAGTGGGCCGTCTGCCTGTCAATGTAAATCATTAAAAACTAATACTTCCGTTTTAATATTCCATTTTAATTAAGAAAGTCCAAAATTAACTGGCGGCAACTGGTAGCATGAGCTACGTTTATTACTGGGTCAAATTTTGAATTCCTAATGTTAGTTGTAGTTCGAGTAAGTCAAGAAGGCCACTCCTCATACCACTAAATTGCGAAGGCCATAAAATTGACGGTTCTTAAGTTGAGCCTGTATAGTATAATGCTTAATTGACAAATTAGTTGCCATTATCCAACGGCTCTTTTGTCATCTAACGAAGTGTTTCCGCTGAGCTATTTACGTGGTTCCTCCGATCTTGGCCGAATCCATAAGCAGGCCAAGTACAAAATAAAATAAAAAATATCTAGTGCAGTTCTCCGTACGATGGTCCTCTTCAAATTTTTGGCATCACGTGTAAATTCCTATTATCCTTGCAGGCGCGGAGAAAGAATACTAATTCTTGCGACAGACCGGGATCGATATGTCATAAGGGGCGACAAAACCCGCAGGTGGTAGGGCATTTACCCGTCGGGACGGCAACTAGCCCTGGAGGGTTGTTCACTCACAAAATTAAATGTAGGGAAGTTTCTTTGTCAGAACGGTACGTTCCGAGAAACGAGAGAGAGATAACACTTTATTGCACACCAAAATATACAATTACAAAACAGACCATATTTACAATATTTTCTAGGCAATACAATAGGCGGATTTATCGCTCAAAGCGACAGACAACCTGAATCAAAGAAATTTGAATCAGGCGATGTAAGTGGTGCAGGACAAAGGCAATAGGCAATACATAATACTCAAACTAATTTAAGAAATAAATATACAAATACATACATAGTCGTATATATACACTAATACTTAAGTTATTATAACAAAAGTATTAGCATGATTATATTGTGTTAATCAGACGTAGCTATTTGTGGACAAACAGTGTTTTTTGAGTAAATTTCTAAATGTTGATAAGGATTTGGACCGTTTGACAGTATTTCAAAGTTTGACAGCCTGCACTGTAAATTAATAATTATAATAGGCTGAAGTGTTGCACACACTTCATGTCATAACTTTTCGATAGGTACCGCAAATTGTGGGCAGTGGATAGGCGAAGGAATTTAATACGTTCCTTAAGGTACTGGGGACTATTAGGAGTAAATAATACGTTATCTCCTTTAGATTGAGAATGTGAGTATTCTGGCGAAAATGAATAGAAAGCTCATTTTTTTTATTGCAGGAGTTCAGCAGACACGCAGGCTCACTTGATGGAAAGCGGTTACAGTCGCCTATGGACATTTGCAACACCAAAGGTGCTACAAATGCGTTGCTGCTGTCTGAAAGGAGACTGGAACCTGGTGACTAATGCCGGAACACAACTCAAGGTTGTTATAGCGCCATACTCTAAACTAGGGGTGGTAGCCTTCCAGTCGGGCAAATACCTTACCACCTTGCTGTGGGTTGTTTTGTCGCCTCTCACGGCAAGACGCCCGGCCGCAGTGAATGTTTTGTATTGTGAAAACTTCAAAGAGGGACAATTAGATAGGCAGATACTTTCGCATTTATATTATCAGTATTGATTTTGGTAACGGTGGACCTCCGTGCGAAGCAAACGATCTCCGAGTTGATTTTACGACTATGTGAGTGATAATAATGTTTAATTAAGAGTATAATGATCACATTATACCCCTTCAAGGGTAATCTAAAAAAATCATCATATTATTTTTTCCTGCTCAAGATTACCATTCTCATCTCGTTAACAAAACAACGCTTCATTAAACATGAGACGGCGGACGTCATACAACGCTTAAAATTCAGCAAAACAATCGTTTTGTTAGAGAAGTACGCAGACGAAGGGGGGTCAACAATCTCCATGCTCAATATTATTAATCATCTGTAAGAAATATAACCTGTGTACTAAAACATGCTACACTAAAGGCTTAGCAACATTGATGTAGCAATAAAAGAATCCTTTATTATTGTTACACCAATGCTTAGCAAGTATTCGGCAGAGAAACGCAATGTGCAAGTTACCTTTGTTTTATGGGTAAATAGGATATGCCCGCGACTGACTCAACATAGTTATAGGTTAATTAATGAACTTGCCTGGTAACTGGTGGCAAATGCCTAATTCCACCACTGAAGAGTACCGTATCCAATTCAACATTAATACCCTGGGATTATTTTAATTAATATCCATATATAACAAAGTCGTGTTAGTTAACTATAACAATAACTAATAACTCAAGAACGGCTGGACCAATTTTTATAAATTTTGGAATTGTCTTCGTCCGGAATATGAATTAAAATATGACATTCATCAATAAGAAAAATTATCATTATTAAAACATCAGTCTAACCATTCATTTGTTATGATCTTTCCCGCCAGATTAGGGCAATGGTGACTGCGTTTAAACACATTTTCATTTGTCTGATTTAGGTGAATTATTTTTGTGTGTGTTCAAGTGGGTCCCGGGATGGTTTAGACCAGTGATTCCCAAAGTGGTCTATATCGACCCCTAGGGGTCTATGACAACCTGCAAGGGGTCAGAAAATACATACAGACATGAAAAGAAAATAGGGGTCCACGATAGTGGATCTCAACACATACACTGATAGTACCTATTTACTTACATCATACTATCTTATAATATCAAAACATATACATTATTTATAAAAGTACCTATGAAGTAAAAAAATTATTATATATGTTTATAAAATTGTGTAAGTTGTAGGATGTTGGTATTCGCTTTGTGGTCGCAATACATTTTGAACTTGTAAAAACCTGAGAGTCGCAGTCTCAGAGCTTCGCTACCTTGCACTGACTTGTTCAACTCGTCACTCTATAAATACGAATGTGGGACAAATACGTTTATTCGTTCAAAATTTTATTTTGAGTAGTTTTAATTTAAATTCACTTAATAAATGTATAAATTAACATGTGTTTTTACTTTAAGTTTTTAACACTAACTTCACTACAGTTAGAAATTTACAGGAAATCAATATCAGGTAAGTAGGGGGTCTACCCAACACGGAAAAACATGGCAAGGGGTCTACGACACAAAAAAGTTTGGGGAACTCTGGTTTAGACTCACGATTGGATCCGGTAAGTGGCGCCGCTGAACACCCCTTTAACGGTGGGACCGATTTTGATGAATTTTTTTGTGTTTTTTCAAGTAGATTCGAGACTGGTTTAGATTAACAATTGGTCCCGGTTGATGGCGCTGCAATCGGTTTCTAGATAATTATTTTTTAAGGGCAAGACAACGTCTGCCGGGTAATACAGCTAGTTATAGCATAAATACCATTCTGAACTACTAAAAGAATGAGTGTTACACGGAAGTGTCACGATCATTCGGAAATACCCTGCGACACGCGTCAACACTAGGTTTTTTTGCTATTCCGAGAATAGTGACCAGGTTGAAGCCGTTTGTTTCTCGATCTCGATTGACAGGTAGGCTTGGCATAGCATGTTATTGTTAACCAAATAATATTAACGATTCCTCAGAAACCAAACCTTACTTACCAAATGTGGTAATGAAATTCATACCAAGAATTGGGTTGTTGATAGTCAAGGAAATTATGAGAATTTTTATCTTACAAAACTATGAAGAGACCCTAGCTAGATTTTGTACGGGCATAGCAAGTGTCTATCTAATCTATAAAGCTGGAAAGTTTGTTTGTTTGTTGGCTTGAACGCGCAAATCTCAGGAACTACTGGTCTGATTTGAAAAATTCTTTCAGTGTTAGATAGCCCATTTATCAAGGAAGGCTAGGCTATATATCATCACGCTAAGGCCAATAGGAGCGGAGCACCAATGAAGAATGTTTCAAAATCGGGGTTATTTTAACTTCCTTTTTTTTAAACTATTCCACGGACGAAGTCGCTGACAGAAGCTAGTTGTTTATATATTATAATAAGTGCTCTATTTAGGTTTATTTATTTTTAAGGTAGGTACCTATCTTTACTTTTTTTGTAATTAGTCGTATGCTATCACTCCTTTCTGTTTTTTTTCTTTATTATTATTACTTTCACGTATAAGTTGACCATAATTTAATTTAATTTGTTTTTACCGTGGGTAGCATCGCATGACTTTTGTGACTGACTTTGACTTTGAAGGAGGTGGGCACTGAAAATCAGTGCTGTGTCGGACTATGTTTCGGCACGGCATATTATTTATATCTTTTAATCTTTGTGAGTAGTGTATTTATATAACTGTATATTGTAATTTGTATTGTATTGCAAATGAATATAGATAAAATTCTGTATTTTGTATTTTATATTTCAAATACACGACTATAAAATATTTTGAATTTCGTATTTTCAATACATGTGAGATAGTATTTTGTAATTAGTATTTCAATAAAAGCAAAGCATGTATTTTGCTCAGCTCTGTGTAAAATAAGTAAATATATAAAAAGTTATAACGACCTCTGCCTCCTTCGAACTACGACAGAGAAGGCTATACAGGATATGTAAAATATATTGCACACAGATATATTAATAAGAGATGCAAGAGAGTAATACAGGGTAAACCAATTTTTTATCGCCATTGCCTGGAAATTAAGCATGACTGGGACGAATTGTCTTCGATAAAGTATTCGCGAATGTACCTAATGGTAGACACAAGCGCCTTTTATCTTATCATCATTATTGCATATTTAATGATGATATTATTAACATGCACGACGAACGGCGATATTCCGCTAGCACCACGAGATACTAGATCTGTAAAAATCTGAATGCGAACGGTACAAATATGAAGCAAGACGTGGGTTCATAGTTCCTGCATTCCATAAAGGAGACTAGACCAGGCTTTACATGTGGTAAACACGGTCCTGTGCGTGTGTGAGACCAAGACTGGGTATGATCGGACGGCACGCTCACGTTTGATCGTTCCGTCAGACACGGATTGAATAGAATAGAATTTATTGCCAAAAATGTATGCACAGTATAAGGTCGTAGTGTTGTATCAACACATTTTGCCTCATTAGGCGAGCGATATTAAAATTTAACATTGTCAAGTTAAATAAATTACCATAATAATTATTACAATGTCAACATCATACAATAATAAATAATCATCATAAAAGTTAATAATAGAAATAACAGTTATTTTTACAATATATGATTTTATTTGTCGTGTGTTTGTCGTTTATATTCCTTTACTGTATAGTAAATCAATATATATTATTGAAGTTATACTCCTTTAGGCGCGATGAGAGTAAATCTTTACGATGCGCGCGCACACCGTCACACGAAAAAGCTACACCATGAAGTTAGCTATAGTCAACCGACACCCTGACGTTAGCTATAGTCAACATTTTAGTTTTTCAGGATGGCCGAGTGTAGGATGGTTGTTGATAGATAGATAGGACGAGTTGTTGATAGATAGATTGTGAGACGAGCATTGTAATATTTCTATACTTTATTGTGTTTTAATTATTATACGAGTTTGATGATTTATAAATCATTCATTTAGTATCCTACACACACACTATAGATTATTTTTCTAAATTATTCAGAATTAACCTCAGTTTTTGATTGTATTTTTAGAGTTAACCTCAGTTTTTGATTGTATTTTTCAATACGGTCGGTTAAACAAATAAAGCCCCTACCACGGTCGAATCGATCTTTCCAATCGGGGCTTTATTTATTTAACCAATTTAAAGAAGTATAACTTCTAACGCGTGTACATAAGTACACACACACTTTTTAAGTTTATTATAATTTATACGTGAAGCAAAAACTTTGTACCACTTTTTACGAAAATTGCGCGGACGGAGTATAATTATGCACACTTATAGTTTGTATAGAGAAGGAGTGCAGAATGCTATTATTTTTTTAACTTATGCGTAAAAAATACATAGATCAATATAAAAAAACATTACACACACTACCATGTATTTGACAGACACACACGCATATATACTTCTTTTTTGTTAAAGTCAAATCAACATTGTAGCCTTGACGCAATCTGTGATTATAGAAGTCTTTGACGACAGAACCTTAATAATGTTTATTGTTAAGGTTCAGGTTAAAGTTATACTTATGATCGAATATCGGCCAATGGGCGACTATTAGTATAAATAAAAACACTAACGCCATGTGCATGTTACGCTCGCCTTTGTGCATTGCAAGAGCCATACCAAGCTCTCGGTTTAATCGGAAAATTTCCAACGAAACCAAGTTTCTAATTGAGGAAGGTACAATTTGCCATTCGTTTCAAAATTCTATTCTAGGATACTTCTTCTATCACACGCCTGGAACCGTTTGTTTGGCAATTGTCAACAACCTAGTTTCAATTGTTGGTGAACAATAAAGTGCTTTCATTCATCACCCCAAATCATGTCCATCCATCTCTTTTTCAGCTTATTTTTACTCTTGAATCCACTTTCTATTGATAATCTTTTATCACATGATTTTCATCCCTCTTGATTGCTTAGCCATACCACTATATCCTTCGATCTCCTTTCACTCAATTTGTGAACATTCAGAGACCTTATGTACTCATTTCTCAACTTTTTCATTGTCCCAACATTAAAAACCCATTTCAATACTGTCATCTCGCTCATTGGTGACGTATTTTTTTATATTGCAGGAGTTCAGCAGACAGGCAGCAGGCCCAGATGGAAAGCGTTTATCAATCGCCTATGGACATTTGCAACACCAAACGTGGTACAAATGCGCTGCTGCTCTCTTAAGAGAGACTGGAACCTGGCCACTAATGCCGGAACACAACTCAAGGTTGTTATGGCGACATACTTTAGACCAGTGGTGGTAGCCATCCAGTCGGGCAAATGCCCTACCACCTGGCTGTGGGTTGTTTTGGTCAGTCACTTACCTAAAACTATAGCTCTGAATGGTATTGTTACACGACGACAAAAATGAATGCAGACCTGCCTACCATAAAACATTGTGTATTGTAATCTCTTAAGGCCTATTGTTGTATTGTAATCACTGCCAGGTGTCTTGTATTTAAAATACAAGCTGGTTCCAAGCGGTCGAGTATTGTGTCGAGACATATTGTATTTGACCGTATAAAGCAACGCCGCAACAGCAGGGGTGCGGCAGTTGAGCGAGAACCACGATCAAGGCGAGATGCGTGTACTAGATTCGATAATCTATATAGTGACGGACTTTGCGCGTGTTATTGAATCGTGCATAACGTTTGTACTAGTTGTGTTCAGTTGTATTTGTAGCTATGTTATGCGTGTTTGTACAGTTCTAATACATTCTATAGTAATTCCAACGGCATTTTACTTTGAGTCCCTTAACTCGTAACAGTATGCTTTATTCTAAGCGAGTAGACGCATTCAAGTTTTGCTCATACTAAGTCACTAGTCAATATACGTTTTCAACATTATTCAGTAATCAATATGGTTATTAATTATCATAGTGTTCTAGTATACGGGCCAAAGGAGATTAATTAACTACCTAATCAGTTAAAACAGACAACGGCGTATTGTAAGAGGATATTAATACGTACACTGTGAAATGTAAATGTTTTTTTATTATGTACCATCATTAGTATTTTTTTAAGAGACATACGTGTCGTCAAGAGATAAGGCGGAATGCAAACCTCAGCTCTTGTTTGGTTTTCGTACATTGGCGTTGTTTAATTGCGTCTTTTACATTAATGGAATGTATTAAATGTATATTATATCCGGTCATGGAAAAATATGACATATGTAAAATATTAGACACTAGATAGAAATAGGAATCGATATTAATTAATATTTGATTGGAAATTCGAATCGAATTATTCGAATTTGCGAATTATTCTAAACTCGACGAATAATTCGAACAATTCGCGAATTATCGAAATATCACTGGATTTTCTATTGTTTCCAATTTGGATTCCATTACATGGTGTATCAAAGTATTCTACTTACGAATACAATATTTTTGATTAAAAATCAAACAATTGCTCAATTTAAATATTTGTTCATTTCTGTCAGTCACATAATAATCAAGATACTAATATTGGTAACAGATCTCTTCAATTCATTTTGGTTTTTATAACTATTAGTTTCGGTTTGAAAAAAATCGTATAATTCGATTTTTTTTAATTATTCGGGACTTTTGAATAATTTGAATTTTCGAATTCATCAAAATAATCAAAATGAACAAAGTGACAAAATTAAAAAAAAAAAAAAACCAATCCCACTGTCTAGATAACCTTAACATAAATCTATCCCTATCTATGCGGGATGAATATATCAAATTTCAGCCAAATTAGTCAAATGGTTTCTCCGTAACAGCAAAACAAACAAATAGACAAATATATTTTTGTCCCGAAAACTATCCGATTTTTCGGAATAAAAAGTATCCACGGCATCGAAAAAATATAATATATACTGAGTTTCAGCCAAATCGCTCTAGTAGTTTTTCCGTGAAAACAGAACAGACGGACAGACAGACAGATGGAGAGACAGACAAAGTTATTTAGACATTTATAATATTATAATAGGGATAATACGTTTAAGCTTTAAAATACGAAAATAGAAGAATTAACGAATAACTTCAAACATTTCTAACTCTATCTGTATGAACATAGTGTTTAAATTATTATTAAATATAATGTATTCTATCTCATTCTCTCGCATACTTACTCTTATAGATTATGTGTTTATCTCTTTTTAGTGTCGCTTTTTTAATTTCATGGAGTTCCAATTCACAACGATTCTAAAGAAGTTTCACTTAAAAAAAAAACAACCAATTGAGAACTTTGAAGTGGTTTAAAAATAATAATCTAAGAGAGCACTTACATTTCAGCCTCTCAGTGGTAGGCCCTCTGCACGCGGCACTCAATCCACAGCATAGTTCCTTAAAATCCACATGGCCGTCTCTGTTCTCGTCGAAGGCCAGGAAAACGCCAGCAACTGCTGCAGCAGGCAAAGGCGGTGACAGCAGAGGACCCAGACTCTCGGCGTCCAACTGCTCCGTTGGCGCCGTATTTCGGAGCGCCCAGAAACATTTCTCCAGTTCTATTATGTCCTGTGGGGGTGAATAAGGGTACTTTATTAATTGTTTCAAGGTACGATGATCTACATTGCGATAGGTCGAGAGCAAGTCCAGGTTTTTATATGCTCAACGCCCAAAGTTTCGTATACTGTAAACGGTTTCATAGGCCAGTTTGTTTTTAGTTTGGCTCGCAAACGGGCCAACTCAGCTTACGTACTTCTAAACAAACTAGACCACAATAAATATGGTTGCTGAATGGCCTTCTTGATGCGAACACAGCATGCATTATATATAGACATTGAGTAGATTATAGATAATTTAGAAAAAAGAGAAGAATTAAATAAATAATGAAGTTCAATAAATAATTAAGTGTGTGAAACTTATTGATGTGCTTAACCGATACATTGAAAATATCGAGCTTCTGGCAGATATTATTGTAGACAGTGCAAAGACGGTAGAGTTGTGAGTGTTGACAGTACACAGTGCGACGTGCTGGTAAAGTGAATTAACGATTATGCAAACGGCATCCAGCTCGCGGTACAGCGAATTTTAGTTTGTCGAGTAGTTCGGGGCTGTCGATTTCGCTGTTTAAAAGTTTATAAACAAACAGAATACCAGCAGTCTTGTGTCGTAACTGCTATGGTACTGCTCTGTAGTATTCCAATCTAGAATCGTAACTATTTATACTACGGCAGCGATTATAAGCGGATTTAAGTAAAGAAATCGTTATTGTTATATAAGGCAATGGTCCTTTACAAATGCCATGGACTGCTTTCGGAGTGACGCTGTACCCGACCGCCGACTGCCATTATGAAAATGCACTATAGTGGTCTCTTTTAATGCATCACCTTTGTTTGTCTTAGGCGTGGTTGGGTATAATAATTTGGCATCCAGACGAAAGTTTGCATTGGTCTTCTACCCAGGTGTATTAGCCGAAATAAAATTGAACATTCTAGCGAATTTTGTGATGAGACGTAGGCAGCCAATGTTCGTAGTACCTACCATACGGCAGGACCACCTTACTTAATAAGGCACCGATAACACAGGCCTTGCGAACATTGAACAAGACATGTCAACACATTGACATTTTTAATTGTACTTGTGTACCTTTTTTTCAATTTAATTTCAGAAAAAGTTAGAAGTTATACACGCTTGGTTGTTATTTTTGTAATTGTGTGTGGAATTTATTGAATGTATATTTATGTGTTTTTTTTTTAGACAGCACACTTGGTGGAAATCGGTTACCATCGCCTATGGACATTTGCAACACTGAAGGTGCTACAAATGCGCTGCTGCTCTCTTAAGGGAGACTGAAACCTGGTCACTAATGCCGGAACAGAACACAAGGTTGTTATGGCGGCATACTCTAGACCAGGGGTGGTCGCCATCCAGTCGAGCAACCCTACCACCCGGCGAACCACCTGTTGTGGTGTACCTTAAGAATAACTTATAATATTATATTATTCTAATTGTAATACTAAACTTATACTAATGTAGAGTGTATCTGTTACATGCTGGTGTTGTGAGGAAGTGCATGTGCAGTGTGTGCCTTATGTCTATAGGTATCTATCTATATTAACCTAACTAGTGCCATGTGTGTTGTTTTTTCCGTTTCTGTGTTTGGGTTATTAATTTTTAGCCTCTTTGTGTGTCTTGGTTTGTTTCTGAAGAGTGCGTGTAAAGACATGTGGTGGTAGCTTATATTCCGAGTTGTCACTTAGCATATTTTGTAGCCCGCTAAATTGCGTCATTTCCGTGGGATAAACAGATATAAAAAGTAACTTTGTTGTCGCCGTTGCAATTTAATGACGAACGTCGTCATGGAAACGCCAACGAAGTTTCGCTGGTATATCTAGCTTCATAGATAGATATAGCGGCACAGAAGCAAGCATTGACACAGAGCTATGAAAAACAAAGCCCAAAATAATTGCTTCGAAATACTAGCCATTCCGATTACATCCATAATAGTACCTAATAATACATTTCTTCACATCAAAACTACAAGGTGACCCAGTGAACAAAAGTAAGTAGGACGCCGTATTACAAACACTACAAGTATAAGCGGTAATCAATAACCAATTATAAAACTTTCGACAATAATGGCCGATATCTATTTGCGTAGATAAACAGCGATTCGTTTTATCGACGCTCGGACAACGCGTTTGATGGGCATCAATCGAATGTTGATGACTGATAACGCGTATTCAACCACTTGACGAATGTAGGTCCCGATACTATTGAAACAGTGGCACGTTTTGGTTTTACAAGCCTCTCATGTCTAAAGTGGCCTATACATTCTCGCAAGAACCACACGGGGAATGCGTCCTCGTGTTCTTCGAATGTGGAGCAGTCAGTCCTCAGGCAATCGCATGCCACTGCTGGACGGGGGCCTCCTAAGTTTGCGCCACATATCCCAGTTATCATCAAGTCATTCTGTAATATACTTCTGTATAAAACTTATAAAGAAAGAACTTGAGATATAAATAGAACAAGAGAAATATAAAGAAAAACAATCTTTAGCTAGACGTGTTACTGGGGAGTTTCTTGCCGCTTCTTCTCCTTAACAGCAATAACACGTTGCGAAGCGGTGTACATAGACTGGGAAGTAAAGTTAAATTTTAACCTATATGTATGTTTTTCAAAAAGTGTTCTTCAGTGGAACTTATTTTGAATAAAAACTTTTGTATTTGAATATCTGGTCAAATACACAAGAATTGTCAAATTGTCCATCCAGTAAAAAACGTAACTCGTACACACTGCAATTGTCGCTATCAATATATAATATACTAATAAATAATATACTGTACTTGTGCTTATAGAAAATCTCAAAACTTTCGATCAATGTATTTTTATTTTCTTTATTTACTATGAGGGTTTTTCAAATAGAAAATGTCAACCCCGTCATTGCTTACAAAAATACATAAAATACAACATTGTGGCGAGTAAACGGATATGAGTATATATGAATAACATAGACACTTCAACATTAATAATCAATCTCTAAGACTTAAACCTAAGGACATAATTTTGAACAGCTTTCTGGCCTCATCGGATAGCGGTGAGGCCAGAATACTGCTAAAGAAACCTAGATTAGACGTTCTAGCTCCGAATCTGTCACATCTCTGAGGGTCCACGCGCCCACATTCAACCAAAATGTGTTGGACATCTCTCACTCCGCATGCAGTGCAAATAGAGCAATTTATCTTATGCATCATTTAGCCAAAACAATCAACGTATTATTATTTAAAAACTTAAATCAGTCATAATCTAAAAATCATAATTAGTGTCTTTATAATGTTACAACTTGGGCCACCTGCATACCTGTAGATAAAGTACATTTATTACCTGTCGCGGCGTTTGAGCTAATAACATTGAAACTGTTTTATGACTATCTTCTTTTGTTTACTTTGTGTTTAAAAATTGTAATTAGAAAGCAGCATAATGTGTAGTGTATTTATGGCCGTTCACAGGCATTATTATGCAGGTGTGCGGATTACGTTTTCTGGGAAATTGCGTCGACGCTTGCCAGGTAGACATAGTGCATTGGTGCATTAAAAAGCAATGGCTCAATGGAGATATGGTCAGTCTAGCGAGAACTACGATCAAG
The DNA here is from genome assembly GCA_949752895.1 of Dendrolimus pini. NCBI lineage: Eukaryota > Metazoa > Arthropoda > Insecta > Lepidoptera > Lasiocampidae > Dendrolimus > Dendrolimus pini. Next base: position 18,024,143 of record OX457143.1, read on the forward strand.
GCGAGATTTGTATACATTCGATAACCTATATAGTGACGGACTTTGCGCGTGTTATTGAATCGCGCATTACGTTTGAACTGATTGTGTTCAGTTATATACTTAGTATAGTTGTACCTGTGTTATTCGTGTTTGTATAGTTCTAATAAATTCTACAGTAATTCCAACGGCATTTTTAATTCGAGTCCCGCACTCGTAACAATAATATAATATCGTAGATAAGAAGAATTGGAATTGGGGTGTTGTAAACGCGAATCGTAACGCCTACCCAGAGCATACCGATTCCGCACCGCTGCGGCCTACGAATCGAAACGAGGCACTAAAAAAATAGAAACAAATTCTTTCAATTTTGTTTGTGTCTCCAATAATATGTTAGCCTAAATGACATGGCAAATAAACTGAACAAACGAATATAATCTTACATATAATCTAATAAAAGGAATTCAATACTTTCAAGGTATCGAACAATGATTCAATACGCTCGTAAATTCAGGAGGTGTGATCAAAATTTGATCCGACGATTTTTATTAATTCACATTTTTAACGCACAGGCATAGAGCTCAAAATCACTTGGATTAAGGAGAGGTATGTCTTCTAACAAACCATCAATTGTGTAGAGATTACAGTTTTATTTTATTTCTTGGGATGACTGAACCGGCAGAGACAAAGTCGAGCAATGACGATGTAAACGACGATGACAAATAATATACCTTCATATTGAATTTAATTATTTACATTAATGTTAATGAGACCATATTATATTATCGTCATATTAGTACGTGAAGCAAAAACACAGCAAAAACTTTATACCCCTTTTTACGAAAATTGCGCAGACGGAGATGTATGAAAACGCCCTTCCAGTCAACACAGACATATTACTACTATTCATAATATAACGTTTTTCAATCATTCTTTCACGGTTAAGGCTGTCCAACTTTGGAATTCATTGCCTGTTGCTGTCAGACAAGCAAAACTAATAACATTTCAGAACATGGTCAGGAAATTCTATCTGCAATATAATGATATGTAATTTTATATAATTAGTAGATATTATATTGCCTATAGTTATATATTTATAATGTTTAAATAGTTGCATATTATCACCATATCTTGTATATAAAACTTATGTGTATATATAGTATAGTTATATATTTAATATTAAAATAATAATAATAAGTAATCGTACAATAATTATGTATACCACCATCGCCACTCCTGATCAGCAATATTCATGCCACGCGTTGTCTGGAAGAAATCGCTTTTTAGCGATAAGACCGCCCCCTTTGTACTCAATTGGAATAATACTAGTTCGTAAGTTTTCTATAATGGTGTACAATAAAGTGTTAAGGATCCATTTTTTTAACGATTTAAGCATAATTTAAAAAAATATTATCATTCTGCACTCCTTCTTCTTCCTCCTTCTCTATATAAACTATAGTTTATATAGCGCGGACGGAGGAGTATGAAATTCCGCACACTTCTAAGTGTATTAATATAATGATGATAATAGGGGGCCTTACTTATAATCGTTTCTTAAATTTTAAGAAACTGCTCAGCAACTGATTAGTGAAAATCTTACCCACAAACTCCTCTTTACACCTACAACCTACGTTAATCATTCAAATTTCGTTTATCTGTGCTCCTCTTAGGTAAACAACCGGCAACGCACATTTATAAGTGAAAAAAAAAGATATTAATGAATTAGTCTGATTCTGATTTTCTTATTTAAGAGATGCATAATCGTTTCTTAACGAGATTATTATAAGTAAGGCCGTAATTGGTTAAGACACAAAGTCCACGAAGTCCACTTTAAAAAATTCTACAATAGCAATCACATGTACGTACTTTCATATCAAGAAGTAACAAGGAAAATCGATATATTTTTAACTATGACGTAATTTGGACTTTGGATACCTAGATATATTACGTGCTTAGATATACTTAAACCAGCTCCCAACCAGGCCAGAGGATAACGGTGGATTTTCCTTAAATACACTTTTGCATCTATAAAATATCTTTAACTGATCAAATATATTTTATTCAAGTTCAAAAATCTCCGCAAATGTTAAATTTCAAATAGTTCTATGCTCTCATATTATTACAAGTTGCAGGACTCGAATTAAAATGACGTAAAAATTATTATAGAGTTTATTAGAACTATACAAACACATATAAAGCAGGTACAAATATAACCGAATACAACAAATCCAAACGTTATGCAGAAGGTCGTAATTCAATAAAACGCGCAAAGTCCGATTAGATAAATATTAGATTCTCGTTATGTACACACGTCTCGCCTTGATCGTGGTTCTCGCTCGACAGCCCCCTCCTTCAATCAGGCCATCCTTTTATACTGCACAAATTCAATGTGCCCGTATCGTAGTCGACATAATCCGAAACACCTGGCTAATGAGTCGGTCTCAAGCTGCCATAAATGAGTACAATAAAACAGTGGGCTGTTCTCTAGAAACGTATGCCAATAAATAAGTAAACAAAAGAAGACGATCATAAAAGAATTACAATAGTTCAAATGCCAACAGGTAATAAAAAGTGTTTTGTTTCAGATATGCAGGTGGATTTTGTTTTTGTCCGGACCCGAGTTGGAAAAATATGATACCAGGGACGTAGCTAACGCCGTATCAATGATACGGGGCCCCCAGGCTACATGGGCCCCAAAAGAGTGCAAGCAAAATTTCTTAAAATGTTATATAATCTTTTATAGATTAATAACATTTTTGGGAATAACTGCTGGACTAATAGAAATGGCTATCAGACTTGTCATTATTGTCTATAGATGCCGAAATTGTAGAAAAACTGATATCGTCGTCAGCTATGATTGATTTGATATATAACTTTGCCAAAAAAAGGCGAGAAAAGTGTATCTTTGATTTGAATTGTTTGTCTAACTTACCTCCCAAGAGCACTAAGTATTAACTTATAATAATTGCAGTGTAAACTCCATGTAACGTCACTCGATTTAACGACAAACTCCCTTAAGCATCCAAATCACTTAGCTTCGGTTGGTTTTAGCTTGCTTTCCATACAATGATACACTATATATAGCATTACACCCTCTCTCAATAACGACAACAATAAAGTAAGAAAAAGTACCTTTTAAGACCAAAATTAGTAAAAACCGCGCAGCTGTGTACGTACTTTTATCGCTTTATTATCCTAGACCGTAATAAGCTCGATAGTCGGCATCATGCATAAATAAATTTCTAGGTACTTCCTTTATCACCAAGATGCCTCAATACCGCAAGATATGAATAAAATAAGTAGAAAAATAACAGCAAAAGACGTCAGACAAAAATAACAGACATCTCCATTTGACGACAACTCTCTATAACACCATAAAATGCACAGACCCTTCGGTGTCGTTATATAGAGTATACGCTGTATTTTAATTCGATTCGAGCATTTTTTCGTTTTTTTTTAAAATAAAACACTTAACTTGCCTTTAGGCCCTGCAATACATTTTGATACAAGCCCGTTTCAGGCAAGCTACGCCACTGTCTAATACAATAGGTGGCCTTATTACGAAAAGCGATTACTTCCAGACAATCTTTGGTCAAATATTAAAGCCTGATTTGCATTATACCATGTCCAACGGTTTAATTTAGTTTGGACAGGTCGACCATTAATCGATTCGTGATGCCCTATAGCAATACCAATTCCTTTTTTATATAAAAATCGAGTTTATTTGTCAATAAATTTTAATCAATTCGATGCAACCATATATTTTGCTAAAAATAATTTGTTACAACTTAGGCTCCGACATAGACAAATTCCACGTACAGATCTGTAAAAGCACATTTTTTTACCTGTCGGCATTTGAACTTATTGTAATCCTTTTATGATCGTCTCATTTTGTTCACTTATTTATTGGCATATGTTTCAAGTTATTGTGGAGAACAGCCTATTGTCCTAATGTACTCCGCTTAGGAGCAACATTAGCTATGTTTTGCGGATTATAAGTACAAGCTAATTCTAGGAAATTATGTCGACGTTGCCGGGCGGGCATATTTTCATTTGTGAAGTATAAAACGATAGCCTGATTGAGAGAGAGGGTCAGTTGACCTACAACTTCTTATTTTTTTATTGCAGGAGTTCAGCAGACAGGCGGACGGACCACTTGATGGAAAGCGGTTACCATCGTCTATGGACATTTGCAACACTAATGGTTGCAAATGTTTGCAACACACTACAACTACGTTCTAGGCGTGACGTGTGTACATTCGAGAACCTAATAGTGCCGGATTTTGCGCTTTTTATTGAATTACGACCTTCTGCATTATGTTTGGATTTGTTGCGTTCCTTTATATTTGTACCTGTGTTATACGCGTTTGTATAGTTATAATATACTCTATAATAATTCTAACGGCATTTTAATTCGAGGCCTGTAGCTCGTAACAATCCTGCTAAACTTATAGCATACAAGTGCATTTGTAAAGGGTGAACTGTAGTGAGGAGAAGAGGTGCAGCTGTATTTCATGCCCATGAATCAGGCACGTGCGTGCTCATTCTCAAATTCCCATCAAAATTGTCCCAATCTCCTTTTTCTTATTTTGGAACGGTTTGCTTCTCGCTAAACCCAGCGCCTCCATAAAAAAATACTTAAATGTATGAATTTTTGTTTTTTTACTTTTAATTTTGAAACGATTAATTAGGAATACATTTAGATACGATGACGATAGTTTATAGTCTATAGCTGTATACATTAGATGATTCACAGAGCGGCACTACTACGTCGCTTGGAACAATGAAGTATGACATTAGTCATTTATCAAAATTTGCTGTCAACAATGTGTAACTTGATGGGCGCGCAAACGATAAAAATAAAATAAATTGTTGAACAGGGTATACCTAGTTTGCAAGCGAGTTAAGTTGCGAAACTGTCTAACACGACAGTAAGGAAAGGTACATAAAAACAAGAAAACTCCGATGACGTCATATGGTAGGGAGCGAAGTATTATAAAAAAAGCTGTCTAAACAATGATAACTGTTAAACTCGTCAGTTTCGTAAATTAACTCACTTTATAACTTGTTTATTGCGCGAGTTCAGCAGACAGGCAGACGGCCCACCTGATGGAAGGCAGTTACCATCGCCTATGCACATTTGTAACACCAAAGAAGCTAAAGGGAGACTGGAACTTGACCACAAATGCCACGACTAAACTCAACGTTGTTATACTCTAGACCAGGGGTGATAGCCATCCAAACGGACAAATATCCTACCACCTGGCTGTGGGTTGTTTAGTCGCCTCTTACGACAGGCCACCCGACTGCAGGAGAATTCTTTCAACGTTCCTGCACGGATAAGCGTAATTATTTCGACTTATATAGGGTTCAGATTTCGAGCAACGAAGGTTTTGGGGTTGAAGGAAAGGGAACACAATTTATTTTCCAATTTTGGGAGGTTTTCGATTTATCCTTGTTCAACTAAAAAAGGTTCTGCTGTACCAATAACAGAAGTTTCTCACATACCAACAAACTTATCCAGGTTTCACTGTATCTTCAAAAATGTGCTAACCCTAATATAAACAAAAGAATAATTTCAATTTATCGGAAGGAAACGACTCACCCTCTCTTCCAGATGTGTGACACCAGCTAAGCTTTGATAGAACGTCGGTGTTTCCAGTTCTTGAGCAACGTTCGCCTCCGACAGCAACCATTTGGAGAGAACTGTCGCGTCTTTGTGTATCAGCAGCCATGATCTGAACTGATCGAAGGTCACCTTCTCGCCGGCGCCGAACAGTCCTAGCAGGATCTCCGCCGATCTCTGGGCTCCTAGTACCAGAAACATGCATACAACTAAAGGTCGCTCATAGTTTTTTTAAATTTACTAGTGCATGTATTACTCTAGATTTTTATAAGCGAGTAGTAAATTTTAAAAAAATATTATTAGGCTGAAAGTTAGCAATTGAATTACTGTTTGGCAAATTAATTTTGGGTTTGTAGCTAGTTAAATAACGTCATATAAAAATTTCAGCCATACTAAAATACTTTGAAAAAAAAAACAATTCTGAATTGGCGTCTGGTACGGTTTAAACAACAATAAAAATGTCTGGCAATAATAGATTCATGTGTCAAAAATTCCAATTAAAATAATAAGCAAAAAAGAAACCTTAAAATGCTTTGAAAAATTGATATTTTCCCCGTACAGATACGATGTGCACTGATGAACGCAACTACTTCCGCCAGCCAGACTGCCCGTATGACGTCCGGGAGAGTGAGAGGAATAGCATATCTAAAAACTGGCCTTCTTGAAATTCTTGTTTTTCCGACGTTGCTCGCTCTCGTACCATATCATTTGAGGAAGCAACACTATGTTTTTTTCCTATCTTACTTCTTTATTCTACCATATATTCACTGTTACACCACAAATTTACCTTTGTGTCACTTCACACAACCCTCCTATCCTTTGTAACAAACCCGATTCTAAAATCACTCTCTTTTATCCTATTTAAAATTGCTAAGATGTTAATAATAATATCACCCATAAATGTCCCACTGTTAGGCTCGGGCCTTCCATTGCAGGTTGCATCCTTGTTGTTCATGTTTTCCTTCACTGTTATTAGCACGTGGTAATTGTAACAATATGTACATTAGGTCAGAAAACTGTCAAGTGGTGCATGCGTTCTGGCCAGGATCGAACCCGCGCCCTTTGAGTTCGGAACGCGTGCGCTACCTAATGGCTACCGCGATTGCAACGCTACCACGATCGCAATAAAACAATAAAGTTTAATTTTAAGAATTCTCATAAATCTACAGGAAGAAAACATTAAGCAATTATAACCAATTTCGAAGGTAGCATTAATTATGTAAATTGTCTTAAAAACACGATATAAATATTATTAATAATTATTACAGCTCTTTTAAAAATGACAGTTATTAAAATATTTGAATTTCCTTATAATAAAAAGAGGAGGAACTGACTGTTTCCCACTATTAGGGTCTCCAGATCGACTTTTCGAAATTATATACCGACCCCAACAGTTGGAGACTCTGGCTACATCCCTTGGTGGCTTAGGGAGATGAACCAACACTTGCGGGGTAGTTAAATGGGTCGCCGCCCATAGCACCGCGATCTCGTCGCGCCAATCGGGGCGGATTTGTCCCTTCCGGCCGTGGTGGCCGAACACGGTCGGGAGTGCCGACGCGTGGGACCCAGCCGCCTCCTGCGAGACCGTCATGTACGCGAAGGAGGTGGCGGAGCGGGAGAGGGAGCATACCGCCACGCTCCTCTCCCGCCAGAGCGGGCGGCGGCGACGGAGAGTCGTCCACGGTGACCTCCAGCCGCCGTAGGCTACGGCCGTGCGGGCGACCGGCGGGGAAACCGGATCCGCCCGCACATAAAGGCCGGAGAGAAGGGACGCGCACTGATCCGCGCGCCCCCTCTCACCTTCAGGTGAGATAAGATGAGACCTGAGATAGCCGGAAATCTGTGAGGCCAGCACGCAAAGGAGACGGCCGTCGTCCGTTCGGGCTCGAGGCGAATGCGCGAGCGAGCCCACAGCCCGGAGAAAGGACGCTAGAGGATCGGACAGGGGTTTTAGTGGGTATCCCTAACCGCAGTATGGCAACAGCACTTCACACGTAGGCTTATGGTACTCAAACGGATTTCGCCTGTATAAAAAAGGGGTCACCGCCCATCCAGCAATATCCGTCCCTGAGCAGTGGAGTATGTTTAAACATTTATACCTCCGAAATATTTATGATAGATAACCTTTTAGGTACAGAACAAAGCACGGTGGGCCGGGATTAAAATGTGACGCCGTGATTTTTTATAGGCTCACACCTTGCTTGATGTAAATTCTTATGAAATAGTGATAGTAGATCGTCAAAACTAAAGGGTTGAGTTAAGTTTCTCATGTAAAATTAAGTAGTTTTTAAAAGGCTCGTAGAAGGCGTCTCTTGCGGCACACGGAATCTCCTGCCTAGTTGAGGAAAATTCCCATACATATTTATGGTCCTTCGGACCGGATACTTTCACCATATTTTGTGAAAAAGCTTTGTTTGGCAACCTGCGTTTATTCCGTCATCTAAATGAGAGCTCTTTTCGAGTGTTATTGAGTAATTAGAACTTTCCGATCTTCTTTGCTAGCAATCGAATCACAGTTCCTAAGAGTTCATTGTTTATGAACTACACAAGTTTGTAAGACTGCTGACTGGCGCGCTGGGCGCTGACCGAGTGAAGCGTTTTGTAATTTGAAACGTTTACTTTAGTACAGTGTAGAGAATCGTTACCTAATAGTACATGGTTCATGAATTACACAACACTACATAAATCAGGATGGGAAAATTTCAAGTGCGCCGTGATTGCGGTGCTGTTAATATAAAAGAAAACTCCGGAATTCACAATTAGAATTATTTTATATATATTTGATTAATCAATCAATTAATGATCAATAATAACTCTTTATCTCGCCATTCTTGACGAGTTTGTATGCGTGTTTAACGTAAGAGATGTTCGGATCATAGTCATCAGTATTAGTAAATATTCGGGTCACCGATGCTCTACTGTTGGGAATAATAAATAAATAAACACTGTACAAACCTGTCACTGGCAAGGATGTGTTTTCAAGGTGCAATGTTCTTGCGAAATCTCTTTTGTATATATAAGTACCATTATCTCCTTGATTGTTTACATATAGCGTCCAGAGAAACCTAAAACAAAAATATTGACTTTATTTTTTATTTTTATTGCAGAAGTACAGCAGACAGGCAGACGGCCCACTTGATGGAAAGCGGTTACCATCGCCTATGGAGATTTACAACACCAAACGTGGTACAAATGCGCTGCTGCTCTCTTAAGGGAGACTGGAACCTGGTTTCTAATGCCGGAACACAACTCAAGGTTGCTATGGCGACATACTTTAGACCAGGGGTGGTGGCCATCCAGCCGGGCAAATGGCCTACCACCTGGCAAAATTTAATTCTATTTACTACATTTCGGTATAGCAAAATGCTGAAAGCCAACCTCATTTCCAAATTGCAACATACAACTTTCATCAATCATTCAATAACTCTTTATTGTATACTAATATACAATACACTTTATTGTATACCAATACACAAGGGCGGCTTTATCGTCAAAAAGCGATCTCTTCCAGGCAGCCCCAGGAATGATAAGATTATAATGACGCTGGTAGTATACATAATACTGCTACGAGTTGCAGGACTCGAATCAAGATGCCGTTGGAATTACTATAGAATTTATTAGAACTATACCAACATATATAACACAGGCACAAATATAACTGAAACAACCAGTACAAACGTAATGCACGATTAAAAAACACGCGATAAGTCCGTCACTATATAGATTATCGAATATACACACGTCAAACCACGCTTGTGGTTATCGCTTGACTGCCTCACACCTCTGTTGGGGCATTGCTTTATACTGTACAAATACAATATGTCTGTAGACTGAATTTCTAAAAAGCACACCTGGCTGATGACTACCATAAAGTTACAATACACAATGGGCTATTTATCCAATCACAAATTTTAAACACAAAGTAAACAAAAAAGACTGTCATAAAAGCGCTTCAATGTTATTAGCTCAAAACACCGATGGGTAATAAATGTGCTTTGTTTACGGATGCAGGTGGCCCAAAATGTATAAATACATAGTACAATTCCTTATACTCTTACTCATCACATACATATACGCATCCATTCACACATCTATGCATTTCCACATACATTACAAATATTAACACGAAAATTTCCAAATGTATAAACTTTATAATTTTCTTTTTTAAATTGTATAACAAACGAGTTGTCTGGAAGTGGGCGCTAACAACTGCAACACAGTTTTATACCACAGCAGTTGTTTGCGACCAAATTGTTTCTGTACACTATGTTAATCGTTTTGAATAAATTATTTAATTCTAGCTATAAATATATAAAGGCAGTATATACAGGTGTCTTATATATTAAATAGATATATACTTAATATACATGAATATCATAAGACAATATGTACAGGTAATTTCAATACATCACAACAGTATATTTTTATTAATTCATTAACAAACACATTATATATAGTATAGTGAAGCTTTGCTAGTGCGGGAGCAAGAGGGCTATTACTAGTCTCACAAGTTTCATGGATATACTGAGATGTGCTTGGATGATTGTGGTGGAATTCGGGATATAACTATTTTATAAACCTCTTCAGCCGTAAAAGAAAGAAACCCCAAAGATCTATCAGTGGGTTCATGAGTTCCAAGTAGTTTTCAGAATTTAAGAATATTAGGATTCTGTAGATAAATGGCAAAACCAGTGGATGTTAGTTACCTTATCCCCTGTATAGGTGCCCTTTATTGTAAGTCAACTAACTAACTAACATTTGTCAATTTAATATCAAATTTAATTCAAATTCAAAAGTTTTTATTCAAAATAAGTTCCACTGGAGAACACTTTTTTAAGGTCATACATATATAGGTTAAAATTTAATTGTATTGCCTAGTCTATGTACACCGCTTCGCAACGTGTTATTGCTATTAAGGAGAAGAAGCGGCAAGAAACTCTCCGGCAACACATCTAGCTAAAAAATGTTTTTCTTTATATTTGTTGTTCTATTTATATTCAAGGTTTTTTTAAAAGTTTTATACAGAATTATGTTACAGAATGACTTTTGAAGAATTAATGGAGTTGTAGCAAACAGTGCATATTCAATAAGACAGAGCGCAATAAAAGGATAGAAAATATTATTATAGTTATAAATATAAAGACATAATGTACAATTTTTTTTTGCAACATATCTCCATATATTTCTTACAAGTACGGCAAGATAAAAAACAAGATAAAAAAACGTTATACAAAACACAGTATAAGAGGTTGGAGCAAGCTGCTATGTAAATTAAGTTTTGTCATTTAAATATTCTTCAATAGTGTAGTATCCCTTTTTTAGCAAGATACTTTTTAATTTGGTTTTTAATTTAGTGAATGGCAGATCTAACATTTCACTCGGAATCTTATTTAAGAAGCGTATACCAACCCTCAAGAAAGAAGACAATACTTTTTGTAATCTAAAAGATGGCAATATCAGTCTATTACAATGTCTGGTGTTGAAATTGTGAACATCCCTATACTGCTTGTAGGCACTCAAATTATTACGAATATAAATTATATTATTGAAAATATATTGGCAGGCGACCGTCATAATACCGATTTCCTTAAAGCGTTCCCTAAGAGACACCTGAGGGCCGACGTTGTAAATTGACCTTACCTTACTGCTCTTTTTTGTAAAACAAATACAGTCTCTAAGTCAACAGCGTTGCCCCAAAGTAAAATACCATAGGACATGACACTATCTAATGCTAAAAAAAATTAAGATTATGTAGGTATCCAAAATACATTATTAAATCAATAAAAAAACCATTACACACTACTATGTATACACACGCATATATACTCTTTTGTTTATTGTTCAAGTTAAATTAACAATGTAGCCTTGGCTAAATCTGTGATTAAAGACGTATAGTCTTTGACATTAATTATTATATATATTAAATATATAGACCGCATTGAAAGTGTACAAAAGCGTTTTATTCGGTATTTATGTTATAGGGAAAAGATCCGGTACACTGGTGATATGTATTTTGATCTTTGTAAAAAGTTTCACCTATTGCCACTGACAGACAGACGTGATATTGCTGACTTTTTACTACTTCAAAAAAAATATCTCCTCTGATATCGATTGTCCAGATCTCCTAAGTAAAGTCCATTTTAATATTCCTTCAAAATCTATACGATTCAATCAACCCATAAATGTACCTTTAAGTTTTACTAATTATAGACAAAACTCATTTTTAGTGCGAGCAAGTAACTATTTAAATAATGTAAGTAAATACGATGATATCGATCCATTTGCAACCAGTATTTCAGGAGCCAAGCGGTGTCTAAGCCTTCAATTTTTCAATAGAGATTAGACATCTCGGTGCCTTTTTTATGTTTTTATGTTTGCATGTTACTTTTAAGCTATATCGTATCCGTGAAAACCTGTCATTGGCTTTCTTATATTTATTTTTGATATCTAATCAAATGTATTTAGCGGTAGATTTTCCATGAATAAATAAATAAATAAATTATGGTCGAATTTCGACCACGGGCGACCACTAGTATTTGTGAAAACCCCATAATAGACCATAGATCAACAGTTAGTTTCGAGGATAATTGAAAACACTAATGATTACAGATGACAGGTAAACAATCATTTATTACTATTAGAATTAGAAAAATCCCAGACTGTGACGTAAATGCGATGATTAAACCTTTATTCTGCCTTAAGTAGTTAATAAAGATATTTAGTTAGTATTATATTATTATATTGGCAGCTTATCAGCGACATAGATTTAAACAAAGTTTTATTTATTTATTTGTTACTTTTGTAGTGTCTAGCTATGGGTTTGGTATTGTTTCTAGTGTCTAGTTATGGGTACACGCCTACGAAAGGTGCCGCGCGGCTTGAAAAATATAGGTCCCAAGAAACGGGAACAAAAAAAGTTCCTAAATTGAATACTACTGGGCCAAACTATGTTAAATTTTTAGGGGACCAAATGGCAACTATTCCGCATCAAACTATAGAAGAATCACGTAAATCGGATCATAAATCTCAGAGTAATCGGAGTACATACGGAACCGAATGGAATTTTTCGAAAAAAATGTTCATAAAATGAAAACTACTGGGCCAAAGTACGAAGTTTTTTTGTATGACCTTTTTTTTGAGTCGGTTAAAAAAAGAGTATGGAACTTGAGTCCATAGTGTTGTTTAAAAAAAACTTGGTTCGCTCACTAGCATCATCGCAGCCATCTCATCTAATGTGTTGTTTATAATTTTTTATAATCAACTTAACTAAAATACACCAAACTTAACTTAAAAATAAACCAAAATTTATATACAGTATGTAACAAAAAGCTGCCAGAGGGAAGCGTGCCCAGAAGGCTAGCTGCATGGCTGTACGGCAATGCTGATTCATTGTGTGAAATATGAACCAGCCTTCTGATCACAGGTGGTATCAAAGAGTTTCTTCCAAATTTCTTTGAAGAAACCCTTTGCCTTGGGACCCCACTGACCTAAAGTTTCAACTCCAAACGGCAAATACTTAACCCCTTCCTTTTGAGATGCTCAGCTGTTAAAGCAGCGTTGCCAGCCCCTGAATTAGTCACTGGAAGATGTGATGCCGCCAAAGTGTCAATGCATGTTGAGTCCCACACAAGCGGCCTTCCCATCTTCCAAGGAATAAGTCACATTCCATTCAGCCTCTTGCCATTGTCACACACCAAGCCATTTCGCTCTAGGATGGCTGGTACGCCAATGGTGGCAAGAGCTTGTGGGATGATGTCATTGTCAATCAACTTTATTTTTAACTTTGGTAAAATTGTGAACATCCACCAGCATCTTCTGTGGCAAGGTCTTTTAATAACAAAAGAAAAAAAAGAACTTTATACTTGTTTAAATATACCAAGCATTGACGTGTTGCATTACAGTAAAAATAAGAAAATAGCTGCTGTTGACCTGTCCATATCTTACAGTTTCACATCCAAATATGTTTTGGTATGTTTGAGTTCTTTGATGATTCAGTCCATGTGTAGATGGTATGTTTGCCAATACATCAAATATTGGTCCAATACAGTGACAAATATGCTAAGCAAAGTCAGGTGCCACCACTATGTATTAAATAAAAAATAAATTCCAAACTCCCTAAATATGTATATTATATTATAATAAACTGAGGGACTCATAAACTGCATCCTTCAGGATTACTTTGAAATGATTTTTTTAAATAAGTATGCAAACTTTTTACAATAAATTATATAAATATGGAGAGACTGGCTCTTAATCTCAAAAAAAAAGGAAATTTAAAAATAGAACTGCAGTAAAACAAATGAATATAGCCGGGAAAAGAAAACTTAAAACTTACTCGTAGTATCAGATTTGCGTGTTATTTATAGCAAAGTTTTAAATTGATTCTCATTGATTTTTTATGCTTTTGTCAATTGAATTATTGTTACCAGCAAAATTGTTGGGTTAGTTTTTTAACTCATCGAGACTTTTTGAACCATAATATGAATACTTTGTCCGAACAAGCGGCTCAAATTGTAGCATTGGTGCGGGAGGGCTTGGATCAACGAACGATTGGTAGAAATTTTAATTTAAACCAGTCTATGGTTTCTAGAATATACAGAAGGTTTGTGGAGACAGGTTCTTACAGAAGGAGACGTGGTACAGGCAGGACTCTAGCAACCACCGGTCGTGATGACCGATTTATTGTTACAACTTCCCTGCGAAATCGTTTCCTCACGTCTGTTAACATCAAAACAGAGCTTAATGAAGTGCGTGGAGTAAACGTGAGTGCACGAACAATAAGAAGAAGGTTAAAGGAAGCGGATATCACCCCTTTTAGACCAGCAAATGGTCCAAAGTTGTCTGCAGCTCACAGACAAGCTCGCTTAAGATTTGCGCGTGATCACCTGAATTGGACAGAAGACCAATGGACCTCCGTATTGTTCACGGACGAGTGTAGGACATGTTTATATGGTGCAGATGGTCGCAGAAGAGTCTATCGTCGACGTGGGGAGTGATATGCTCAAAGTTGCATTGAGGCGCGTGTTCCTTTTGGAGGCGGTTCGTGTAAGGTCTGGGGTGGCATATTGATGAACGGGCGAACAGAACTTGTGTTCATAGACATGGTCCGTCAAAACGGTAATAGAGGGGGTTTGACTGCACATCGTTACATAACAGAGATCTTAGAAGATCACGTGGTGCCTTACATGAGATTCATAGGCGAAAATGTTACTTTAATGCAGGATAATGTCCGGCCGCACGCTGCTGCACAAGTTCGATAATATTGCGAAGAGGTTGGGATACATACAATGAATTGGCCAGCACGCAGCCCGGATCTTAATCCCATTGAGCATGTTTGGCACAATTTAAAAAGAGCTGTATATGCGAGAAACCCTTTGCCCACGACAGTGGCAGCACTAAGAACAGCACTTTCAGAAGAATGGGACAATATTCCGCAAGATCTTTAAATAACCCTAATAAAATCTATGCGGAACCGATTAGAATCCATAATAAGGGCACGTGGAGGTAATACACCTTATTAAAACATAAATAAACCCTTGCATAAAGTTTGTGTCTATTGTTAAAACCAATTTTTTAATTAAACCAATTTTCTTTAAATTTCTGTTTTTTAAACCAATTTTCTTTAAATTTTTCTTATATAACACAATATGGAGAATCTAGAATTTTTCAAATTTAAACGATCTTATTAATAATTTGTTCACTAAAAACATTTTTTTTAAGGTAATACAAGTTAAAATTTAAGTGTATGGCCTGAGTGCCCACTCTATTCGAGGGTGCAGAAGGGCGGAGCTGTACAACCCGTGCGCATTAACATGGCACCTGGCTCGAAAACAACCCTCCTCCCGTTGCCCCGCGCGGGGCCCCGCTCGCGTAGTGCGAGACCAGTAGCGTTAGCATTACTGTTATCGTTGTTAAATGACGATGTACAAAGAACTAAAATAAAATTCTTTTTTTTTTGCACTAAGTACTTTAAACATAATTTATTTGAGCCAGGTGCCATGTTAATTCTCAGGGGTTGTAGTGTTCATGTCAAATACATGGAAATTCTAAAGGGTGTCCCCAGGCAAGTTTTTGTGTTGAGCAATGCATTGTGTATAGGAACTTTGCATGCTTGGTTTTGGCATGCACTGACACCATAAATAGACACCATAAATAGATTAATTCAAATGTATCTAAATGCTAGTGAGTGGTCCTATGGCAGCCAAGATGTGTCAAGCAAGGTGTACCGTACAAGTTTAAACTATTTTGTGAATGATAAATGCTGAGCATATACTTTGGTCACTCAGTTGAACACTCTATTGCCCGCTGCCCGCCCCGCTGGTCACCCACCGGATGCTATGTCACTCACGTCGTACATTTAATCTACTTCCTATTCTATGTACACTTTTGCAATGTGTTATTGCTCTTAAGGACAAGTGGTAACAAACTCCCTAGCTAAAAATTCTTTTACTTCATATTTATCTACTCCATGTATAAAATATATAAATATACATTCCCTATAGTATATTCAGAATACTGAATGGGTTTGATTAGGGAATATATTCTCAGTGTTCAGAATTTTGTTAGTTTCCATTTAACAAACTGATCTTTTAGGACAAAATTCTAATATTTTCATTGTAATATAGTCATGATTTTTTTTTTTATAAATTTTGAAAACTGTAATGTCTCTAGAGACTGAAAAAATATTAATCTGTTTTTAAACAAGTGGTAGATAGTTATTAGATAATATTATGCAATATCATTTATCTGATAAGAATTTCTATTTGGTGTATTGTTGATGACCTTCACTCAAACAAGTCCTCAGAATATCATTAATTTAACTAATTGCTTAGATTTTTATAGGATTTTAATTTAATCAAAAATAAAATAAGTTATTATTATTACATTAAATCATAAACTAGTACAATGAAGGAAACTTAATTTATTATATTATACCTATAATTATTTTACTGTTATTCTATGTATAATTCCTTATGACTATAAGTAGAGTACTAAGAAGACATAAGGGACACACTGCACATGCACTCTCTCACAACACCAGCTTGTAACAGATACACTCTACATTAGTATAAGTTTAGTATTAAAATTAGAATAAATTAATATAATAAGTTACTCGTAAGGTACATACACCTTAACACAAAAATCACTAAATTAATGTCACATACAAGAACCAAAATAACTAATAAGCGTGTTTTAATTCTAAAAATTAAATCTAGAAATTAAGTTGTAAAAAAGGGTAAGGAACTCGAGTCCATAGAGTTCTTAAAAAAGAAAAAGTAGAATACTGAGCCTATGTCATAAAAGTCAATGGGTATGGTTCCCAGAAGGCTGACTATGTTACCTCTCTGGAACCAAATCTAAAGTTAAATTGTAAAGTATTTTTATTTTATAAATTAATATTTATTTTTGAACCACTTCTTAAAATCAAATAAAAAAATCATATTTCTATTGGTATACAAAGTGGAAAGCTTTAAATATTTAAGATAATAACAGATTATTTATCATTTCATAAGTGGAAAGATGAACATAACAATTTTATAATGGTTCTATTATTGCCATAATGGTTTGGCACTCTTAAAAAGGATCAAAAGTTACAATTATTTTTAATTAGCTAAATATTTAATCTTTTATAGCTAGGGAATTACTGTACAAACAATAAAAAATTGATGAATCAGAACGAAGAATTAAAAAATATATAAAACTAAAATACATCATGTTTGCTTCATAGTGAATTTGAATATTTACTTGCTATTACAAAAAGCAAAAATAACCCATTTTATCATTGAGTAATCATATAAATGCAATAAGTGTTATTATAAAACCTTGATAATAATTACAAATAATCTAATCAAAATAATTGGAGCAATTGACAATTTATTTCCAGTGAGTTAATTTGATAAATCTATTATACTCTGCTCTGTTTGCTAATATTTATTCAAATAAATATAGGAGTTTGTTGTCACAATACTTTCAGTTAAATATAAATCACATCCTTAATTAACAGTCTAATTAATTCTAGCAAGTGAATGGTAGAAATTCCTTTGCAAAAATAGCATTACGCGAAACAGCGCGTATCTGATAATTAATGATATGAGTGTTTACATCTAACAAACAATAAGTTTTAATGAGCACTTACTTAATTTTCTCTTCGATATTCCCCTTGGTGAGTACCACGATCCCGCATAAAAGTTCCCTGAATGCTATGCCCCGCTTGGTGCCCCCACAGGCCTGGTACAGCCACTCGGCGACTTCGTAAGGCACTCCATCGCACAAAACCTCGTGAACGAAAGCCTCCAAGCTCAAGGCTGTCCCGTTCGTACCGGCACATCTTTTAAACGCTTCGCGAATCCGTCTCAATTCACTATCAGACACTGCAATAGAAACAAACCGATTTTTAACCCATCCTTACAATGCACCTTCAACACACACTATTATACACCACTCTACCTCTTTTCACGGCATCTTCATATGTTATAAAACTTGGTTTCGAGTCTTTCACACCCATATTCGCGTTACCGTAGCAATCATAACATTTTTAAAGTATAATAAACACAAAGAAACAAAAATTATTACAGCTGACAGCTCACGTCGTATGATCTGTAGCCATATTGAATATTTTTTCCACTTCCCATCCCATTACAACGACGTCAATAGATTTAAATATCTATTGCTGGTTTAAAGCTTATCAGATTACGAATTTTATCAAGAAAACAAGCAGTGTATTTCAAAATCTGTCATATAAAAGCTTCAATTAATGTCCTTGAAATTTCGTTTCGGATACACTGTAATATGAGAGGCAACGGTACTAAAATAATTATTCCTCGTCAGTTTTAATTTTAAAAAGTATAGTATTTACAAGGAAAATTATACTTTTTATAACTAGTAAATTATATATGTGAGTTTTAGGCATGGATGTACTTAGTACATGCATAGTTTTGGTTCATTTACCTTATGGGTTGATTACACCTAACGAGTACAGTGGCGAGTCAGTGTCCTCGGCCGCGTACTCGGTTGGTATAAACACTTTAACGAGTGCTCGGCCTAGTGCTAGGTCGAGCAGAGGGGCGAAAGAGTCACTAGAATCCCAATATGTTTAATAGGTCGAGTAACCACCTCCCCGCTTCATTCTCCTGCCAGTCTGCCCCCGCAGCGACTCGATATCCCGCTCGGCACGCATGAACACGCACTCGCTTGTCACTCGGCCACTCGCCACTTGTTCGTCGCCACCAAGCAGTGTTTTTTTGCGATCCATTGCATACGGCGTGATCGAAACTGAACTGACTCTCCACTATAGTAAATACGTGTGACAACCCGCTTGGTTCGGCGACTCTCTCGGCCGAGAAGAGCTCAATTATTGACTCGCTACTGTACTCGTTAGGTGTAATCAACCCATTAGTACAATTAATAATCTGAAATTGTATTTGATTTTACATACATACATACATACATAACTTCACGCCAGGTCCCTTGCGGGGTAGGCACGAACAACAGAGCGCCATACAGGCTTATTTTTACACACCTCACTTGCTTCTTTGACATTCATAGCTCTTGTCATGCACGCTCGTCTGTTCTTAAGGCTCCTGACATCACCTTCTGCTAATACACGATCAATTTGATCATGGAAGGTGTGTCGTGGCCTTCCGCGACTTCTGCATCCATCCACTTTTGCATTGTATATCTGTTTAATCATTCTTTCATCAAACATTCTTTCCACATGCCCGAACCACCGGAGCATTCCTTTCCTTACCTTCACCCCGACACTCTCTTTCAGACCAACTCTCTTTCTTACTTCGGTATTACGAACGCGGTCCGCGAGCGTCACTCCGCAGATTTTGCGCAGTGCTCGCATCTCGACTGCGTTTACTCTACTTTCATGCTCTCTGTTCCATACCCAACTCTCGCTTCCATACGTGAGCGTAGGTACCAGCACCGCGTTGTGTATAACAAGCTGGGCTTTCTGGCTGAGGTTCTTAGCGCCTAAAAGTTTACCTAACGCTCCATTCACACTATTCCCCAAATTTACTCTTCTTTCTATGTCAGCGGTGTACCTTCCATCCCTGCTAAAAGCACATCCAAGATATACAAACTCATTCACTTGTTCCAGCATAACATCATCGACCATTATCCTTGCATTCGTTCTGGTTTCTTCTCTTTCAAACACCATAACCTTTGTTTTCTTCGCATTCAAGTGTAAGCCTCTCGCCTGACAGTCATCTTTCATCATTGTGACTAGTGTTTGCAGTTCTGATGGCGATTCGGCTAAAAGCACGGCATCATCCGCATAAAGCAAAGTGCTAACAACTAGATCACCCATCCGCACCCCAACATCCATCAATCTTAATCTCTGGAGACAGTTGTCCAGATATAGGATGAACAGCAAAGCCGACAGCACGCAGCCCTGCCGGACGCCAATATTGACGTCAAACCAGGGCGACAGGCTGCCGTCCACCCGCACGCATGCCATACAGTCCTCGTAAGTGGACTGCACAGCACGCAGCAATTGGCCATTGATCCCATATCCGGGCAATATGTCCCAGAGGTCCTTCCGCACAACCCTGTCAAATGCTTTCTCTAGATCCACAAAACCGCAGAAAACCTTCCGGCCCAATGCCATGCTTCTCCACGATATTGCGGAGCGAGAAAACTTGATCCATACATCCCCTTCCATTTCTGAAGCCCCCTTGTGCATCCCACAGTAATCCATCGGATACCACTCTCATTCTCCTTTCAATAAGTATTTGATTTTGACAGCCAAATATGTCAGAACGTCATTATAATAAGCCTAAATATAAAAGTTTGCTTATTTGATAGCCCGTTTCGCTTACTCATTAAATAATTGATATGTCTTATCTCACAATTAATGAAGCAAGTGACAGTTTTACTTGTATTCGGATTAAAATCATCTGAAGTGATCTGTGATCTGAAAAAAGTTTCAATCAATCACAAATAAATTTGTTTTGATTAAAAACATTTGTTTGTAATTCTTGTATATCGATAATAAAATACGTTGTCGCGTCCTTTCTCTGTGTATTTAGAGTAATGATTTTGCATAATTCTACATAGTTTCATCTGCTTATACAAATGTCTGTTTCTTTGTGTGTTCTACGAATCGAACTCGACGAAGACCTTCCTGAAATGGACGATAATCCTGCAGACATGGGTAAATAAATAACATAGTCACCTGACAGTCTTTTATGGTATTTTTGTTTTGTAGGTACATTACTCATTTTATAGTCGTAAATCAGCATCATAAATCATATCATTTTTTGTTCATTTCATGAATATAAAATGAGTAGTGTACCTACTATGTACTAGAATAGTGAATATTTTGTTTTTTTTATTGTTGTCCTTCATATAGATATTAATTTCTCTTAAGTTACAGAACTAAATATTCAACATCAAATATTACCAACTTGTATGTTATAAATCAGTAGACTTAGTAAACACAACGGTTAACATTTAGCTTAGTGGTTACTGAATTTTAAGTAGTGGGGGGGACGGAGGGGCAAGGGGTGAGGAGTATTTCTTCCTTCTGCAACCCCATGTCTAGCAGACGTGTAGTTCTAGATATATTTTTTTTTCATTCATTTCATTATATTCTGATGTTGGTGACCAGTTTGTTCTGGCACTCACCTGTTGCTACCGCAGCACGCGAGGTTTCGCTCGTTCGGTTCCTGCGTTTTGGTTTAAAGTCTAACCTAACCTAGTTAAAGTTCTTGTCACTGGTCGTGATTTTTGACTAAAGCCCACAAGCCAAGCGAGCGTGCTATGGCAGCGGTCAGCAAGTGTCATTACCGATTTATAACCATCATTGCAATATGTAAGCAAAAAAAACTGTTTTCATATTTAAAAATCAATAAACTAATTCAATTTTTTTTACTAAACTCAAAAACAGTTTTAGTGTTTATATATTAAGCTTAAGTTTATTCCTAAACACAAATCACACTTTCTTATCAACAAAGTCGCATAACTTTATTTATCTAATGTATTTTGTTTTTCCCATTATTCATTAAAAACTTGTTTCTGGACTCTAAAAACTTGTTCCCTAAATAAATGTATGTGTAATCTAAATAAATGTTCTAGTGGCTATATATAAGGCATGTATGTATACCCCTAAACTCAAATTACCCTCAATCTCATGCTACTCTGCGTCAAAGCGCAACAGACACAATAACTAATTTTATAGCATTCCATTTTTTTATATATTTAGAGGCTGCTAAAGAGCAAAAGAGGAGGGACAGAGGTGCCCGTGAGTCTCAGACAATAACAGTTGAAACTTATGCCAGTGTGCTGTCTGGTCCCAACACAGATACAGGTAACTGTGATGGCTCATTATTCTATTAATTCTAAAGTTTGTCTTCATGAATTTTATTAATTTACTATGTCACTGAAAATATGTGTGTATATTGTGAAACTGTAGGTAGCATAATGGCTAGCGCATGTGTCCTAAACTTAAAGGGTGCGGGTTCAATTCTGGCCGGAACGCATGCACCACTTGGGCTGTTTTCTGACCTAGTGTGCATATTGTTACAATTATCACATTCTAATAACGGTGAAGGAAAGCATTGTGATGCAACCTGAACTCAAGATTACTGCTATGTCAAACCTGCCAAGCTGCCTTGGACAAGTGTGATGGGTATACTGTCTGTTCTCCCCTATAGTGGGAAGCCTGAGCCCAGCAGTGGGACATTCATGGGCTGCTATTATATTATTATTGCAAAACTGGCAGCCAGGCAGACGGCCCAGCTCCAGGAAAGTGGTTACTGTCGTCTATGATGCTGGCAACACTAGGGCTATGTTCCACAAGAGACTTGCAACAACCACATTCCCTACTATGATTTTTCCCATTCCACGTGCTTGCAGGCATTACAATCATAAACTCTAGTGGAAAGATTATGGAGTGTTGATGTCATTAATGATGAAATACACAAATGTCAATTAATAATGAAAATATATGATTAATAAGGAAAATAGAGAGCATTAATGCTCTGTAGTCAACTCCCACTTCGACTTCTTGACATGGGTTGTTGTGAGCACAATGTTACTGAAAATGATGACGTCATTAGGGATGTTCTACTTTATGTTACAATCAATGTGTAATCCTAGGAACTTCGTTGTTGATGTTTCACCATGTTGTAGATTCCTGTATTTTACAATGGTGTAATTCGGCCTTTGAATAAAGCTAGTAATTTCGGTCTTCTGGAAATTTATTTTTAGTGTATTATTATCAAGCCATTGAATTATTGAATAAGGCTTGTTTTTATTTCGTCTACGTTTTTTCATATAGCAGTGCAGTCATTTACTTATGAAATTACTGGAGTTGGGGTGGCTTATGGCATATTATTGATGCATATTAAGAATAGTAATGGTCCTAGAATGCTGCCTTGAGGTACTCCTACTGAACTAGGTCTTTGTGATGAAGCATAATTTAATTCAGTTCTATTCCTTGGACAAACCTTCATTATATGTGTCATTTGAGTTCTATGTGTAAAAGCACAACATGTATACACAAAAATAATTACTAATATAGATTAAGTTAAGTATGGTTACTAATACTAACAAACAACAAACTCCTTTATTAAATACAAATTAAAACCATGGCACTTAACGATAGATATGGACCTAGAGGCCTTAGTTCAAAAAAATTGCTTCTAACATGCATTCGAAAATTAAAAAGTGAGCTTTAATGTTACAGGTATCTTGCCCTCAAGTCTGCGTAAAGAACCTCCACCAGGCAGCAGCATATCAGAAGATGAAGACACAATCAGCTTCTTCTGTGGAAATCCTCTGGTTGAAGTGACAAAAGGAGTATTGCATCTGTATAAGGAGAAGTAAGTTCTTGTAAATATAGTTTTTGGACATAACATATTTTTATGAAAGTTAGCAATATACTTTATCTTATTTTGCATTACTATAGCAATATAAGTTATATAATTAAGTCAAATACTGGCTATAAATCTTGCATAGTAGATCTTGAAGACCTGACGACCTGTTCGTGTGATGCTACTATTGCCTTCATAGTGCCATCACCAGTAATAGGACTTAATCCAAATTTTTATGATTTTTTGTACTGTATGTGGATCTTGTCATGTTTTTTAGCAATTTCCTAAACCACCCCTCTGGTGATATGTGGTGAGCTTTTAGACTAATCTCCCTGAAGTAAAATTAGATTTTAACTTATATGTATGACCCTCAAAGAGTGTTCTGCAGTGGAACTTATTTAGAAAAAAAAACATTTGAAATGATGTTCCATTTTCTACAGTGAAATGAAAGAAGCAGAAGAAGCAAAGACACTATGCCTACTGTCAGTGCCAGGAGCTCTTGGGGCACCTGATCTGCTGGCATTTGCAGCGGCGTGTCAACAGGACATTGCTCATGTGAGGGTGTTGAGAGATGGCTCTCCAGACCATTACATGGCTTTGTTGACGTAAGTTATAGCTTATTATACATATTTCAAAGAACGTTCAACTCAGACAAAGGAACAAAAGTATAGAATGAGATACATGACCAAAGTCTCAAATGAAGTGATTGTTTTATATGTGGTTTGCATCCGTGTGGTTAATAGTGTTGGATCCTCACAATTTATACTGATGTGGGTTGTTTTGTAAGTGCGACTGGCTTTCGGTTTCGCTGTTATTGCGTGGTGGCGAAGACAGTCTCCAACGCACACGAGGTCAGTCCATGCTAAGACCAAGTGAATGTTTCACATCCCATTCTATGATATCTCATTGAAATTTATGTACAAGACCTGCTTGCTCTTTGCTGTGAGTGTGCCAAGTTTTAATAACCTTTCAGTCTAGCTGCCCCATTAGAGGTGGTTTCCGAGGTTAGTGGTGCGTACTACCCTGTCGGTTTTTGTTCAGGATTTGGCATACCTCAAATTCTCTTTATTATAATAAAAAAAATACTTGAACCAGCGAAGCTGTGTGGGATTCGTGATCCAGCATTGCACAAATATACCTGCATCAGTGGTGCGTGGTGGAAAGTTGGCTAGGGTGATCCGGTTGAACAAACATACCGTATGATGGAAGCGCCGACTACACCGCTGTTGAAAAGACGTTTAACTCGAGATAAGTAGGGTGGCGCGGAGAAATCTTAAAATTAATTACAATTAAAATTAAATTTACATTATTATAAGTCATACTATTATTCGCTGATACGATGAGTGGTCTTTGCGTAGTCAGCCGGTTGATGGGCAGCGGAGTGTCCACCGTTTGTCTAACTTTAGCGATGTATTTTCTTATTCTATTTTGTATTTTTAATTTTGCAATCTTACTGCATCTTTTAAACAAAAGCCGGTGCCCGATCGGGTTATGAGTTGCTATTTCAGTCAGTATGTGTGAAAAGCTGCCAAACGACCTTTTGGTCGGTAGTTAATTTATAGAGACATTAGTAATAATATGCTTGAACAGAACACGTAAACGCCAATGAATGAAGGGCACATTCGACCTTTTAGTCGGAATAGGGAATCCAGTTGTATGAAGTCCACGCCACTGTCTTGTATTCAGTGAAAACTGTTCCATACTTATCCCTGCTAACTTGATACTAAGTTAATAAATACTAAGTTCTCGTAATGAACTGTGGCGCGATCGGTTTCATTTAGCAGTCTTTATTCTGAGAGCCGTTGGTCGTTGGTCAGATTTTTATGAATGTATTGAATAAGTGCCATATCTTATTGGATGCCATGGCAGTGACGCCAGCAGCGCTTACGTGGCTACCCTTGGGGGTCCGTGTAGACGCCAAAGCGGATGCCAGGCTAGCTTAGATTACGTCACCAAAATGGACCTCGAAGAGATCACGCTCGTTTTCTTTTACCGTCGTAGGCAAATGTAAAAAAAAATATTAATAAAATTTGTTCGACACGACGCGCGATTCATACGCATGTGTTTTCTTGAGGTAGTGTTACGTACGCCATGGCATCCTAATAAGATATAGTCCTGGGAGGGACAGCTTGTCTGAGGGCAACATTGGGGGGGTGGTCCAGGTTCCGCGGCGCGCAGGCGGCACGCGAGTTCCACGCGGCGTTCGACGGCGTGCCGTACAGCAGCCTGGAGCCGAACGCGCTCTGCCACATGGCGTGGGTGTCGCGCGTGGAGTGGGCGCGTGATGGCGCGCCGCCGCCCTCGCACACCGAGCTGCCAACCTGCCCCGTCTGCCTCGGTATGCGTCCACCCACTTCCGGGGCATAACAATAGCTGACTCCAGATCATGTCGGCGTCACCGGTTTAGGGGAGGTCTTCCAGTGAGGCTATTGTTATGCTCCGCAGGTCTTGGCCCATCAATGGTTGTTGGGAAATTTGTATATATTCGGGAATCGTTTGCGACCTCAATTATTGCACAGCGCCATCTATTTGCTTGTAAGTGTTCCACTACATACTCAATTTTTCTAATTTCAAACGATATCTGTACAAGCTGTTGAATGGACTCTCACCTGCAGGTTTGGGGTCGTCCACTCATGATGTGATGTGATGTTTTTAACAAAGTTTAACCGCCCCCCCCTGGTGATACCTACGTAGTGAGGTTGGCTGACCCCTTCCTAATAGCCAAAATAATTTTTTGGTTCAAAGTGCTTATATTTTCAGAATATCTATATGAGTATAATCTAATTTAAATAAATACAATTAAATGAATTATACGTAAATAAATATCTCACATCGTCCGCCTCTATTCTTGTGATATTTTATGATTTTTTGAATTCCCTCCCCTCCAACTTTCGAGCCTAACGTGAGTAAAAAATTCTAGGATTACGCTTTTTACTGGGGGATTATTTTCCTAGTAAAATGTTAAAAAATCGAAATAATTATGTGAAGTCATCTCTTAATTAAGGTTGAAATGACTACGCATGGGCAAATTTATTCTAACTGATTTACCGATAACGAATTTAATCGTTCCCCGTTACATTTACATGTAGAATACATAAAAATCACTACAATGGCAGGAATAGGACAGCAGTGTCGAAATTTTTGAAAATCTTTCATATAAAATCCTTCAAACCCGGGGACCGATTTTGATAAAATATTTTATGTGTAGGTTCACAATTGGACTGGGTAGGCGGGGTTGCAATCGGGTTCTGTATTTTTTTCATCATAGAGCATTAACCCCATCTATGCAGAAGCTAGGTGGCTGAGGCAGTGGGAGTCGGATGATGATAATGTATTCGGTGTGCGTGCGCAGAGCGTATGGACGAGAGCGTGGCGGGCGTGCTGAGCGTGCAGTGCGCGCACGCGTTCCACGCGCAGTGCCTGGTGCGGTGGCGCGACGCGCGTTGCCCCGTCTGCCGCTGCGCGCAGACGCCCGAGCCTCGCGGCGGCGCCGTCTGCGCGCAGTGCGACACCGCGAACCCCACAGGTACCACTCGCCTCGCATATTGCATGCACACAAGTAAGTTTGCACACAACTAAGCTCGCACACAAGTAAGTTTGCACACAAATAAGCTTGCATACAACTAAGCTCACACACAAGTAAGTTTGCACACAAGTAAGCTCACAGACAAGTAAGTTTGCACACAAGTAAGCTCACACACAAGTAAGTTTGCACAAAAATAAGCTTGCATACAACTAAGCTCGCACACAAGTAAGTTTGCACACAAGTAAGTTTGCACACAAGTAAGCTCACACACAAGTAAGTTTGCACACAAATAAGCTTGCATACAACTAAGCTCACACACAAGTAAGTTTGCACACAAGTAACCTCACAGACAAGTAAGTTTGCACACAAGTAAGTTTGCACACAAGTAAGCTCACACACAAGTAAGTTTGCACACAAATAAGCTTGCATACAACTAAGCTCACAGACAAGTAAGTTTGCACACAAGTAAGTTTGCACACAAGTAAGCTCACACACAAGTAAGTTTGCACACAAATAAGCTTGCATACAACTAAGCTCACACACAAGTAAGTTTGCACACAAGTAACCTCACAGACAAGTAAGTTTGCACACAAGTAAGTTTGCACACAAGTAAGCTCACACACAAGTAAGTTTGCACACAAATAAGCTTGCATACAACTAAGCTCACACACAAGTAAGTTTGCACACAAGTAAGCTCACAGACAAGTAAGTTTGCACACAAGTAAGCTCACACACAAGTAAGTTTGCACAAAAATAAGCTTGCATACAACTAAGCTCGCACACAAGTAAGTTTGCACACAAGTAAGCTCGCACACAAGTAAGTTTGCACACAAGTAAGCTCACACACAAGTAAGTTTGCACACAAATAAGCTTGCATACAACTAAGCTCGCACACAAGTAATGTTAATGCCGACCTATTTGGCCACCGCCTCTTTTGTTTCTGTTTTCTTCCGCCGCATCTGTCACTATGCAATGTGACATAGTCTACGCTCGACCGCTGAACGCACCGCTGCTCCCGCACAAACCTCGCCGCGTCTTGTGTGTTGTACCGCTTTTTACACCCGCTTTCATCATCCCGCGCGCTGGAAGGTGCACTCTGTACCGTTCCAGCTGGTCCACTAAGTCGAAGGAACCGCAAGACAAGAAGAAAGTATCACGAGGACGAAGTGCCTGCCGCTGCGAAGACGCATCGTTCGTAGCGTGTCTGGTGTGGCGTACCTTATCCTGTAAGTCCTTTCCTCCTGTTTATTCCCGCTCCCGCTTCCGCGCCAACAACTAAGCTCGCACACAAGGAAGCTTGCACACAAATTAGAAGTATCATTTAACCTCTACCTCTCGCTGCTACATATTAACCGAATATTAGGTATACACATTTTGACAAAACTTGACAGCAACACATCATTTTGAATGGCGATTAATTTTATGTTTCCTGGTGATACAGAAGATGATGGCGAGGAGACTAGGGAGAACATCAGCGGCGTCGCCGAGGGTTTGCTGGACGGCGTGGAGGCTGGCACCCTGTGGATCTGCCTCATCTGTGGACACGTGGGATGTGGCAGGTAACAAGTTCCACCCTCGGTTCTTCCAGCATAGCTGATAAACCCATGTTAAATTAATCTTAACCCTTCAATAACTGAGAAAGAATAATAATTCCCAATCAACCCACAGCCAGGTGGTTAGCTACCACCTACACCTAGCACCTGGCTGCGGGGTGGAATTAGTATTATTTTTCCGTTGAGATTGTACAGCTTCACGAATACATTGGACAAAAACTGGTTCCATGGTTCATATCCGAGGGCTTCATAACAAATGGCCGTATGCGCAAAAATGTCATTTTTGTTGTTGTTTCCTAAAACTAGGCATGTTACAATTTAGAAAGTATCACCGGTATGGAAGTGTACCTAAATAGAAGGCTATTCCAAATTTCTCCCTTATACTACAATCAAGTAGTTATGAAGCCCTCATGATGAGTGTTGATTGTCTCCAGATATGAGAACGGTCATGCAGCAAAGCACTTCCTGCAGTCGAACCACACGTATGCGTTGCAGCTCGGCTCGAACAGGGTCTGGGACTATGCTGGTGAGTGTTCTTCTTCTCACTGTCCATTCAGGATCTGTGTATTATTATCGTCCATACGCTCCGTTTCCTGATCAGGAATTCAAACGGTATATACAGTATATAGTAAGGTTTCTTAGTAAAAACTGCCCCCTGCGGCGTTTTCTGCTTTTACTACGGAGATCGTTTTGTTATCAAATAAAAATAATCAACCCAATTTTTCAGCTTTTTATCTGAGTTTGTTTGAAAAACCTATTTTACTGTTTTTTTTTTCAATAGTAAAAAATTGCAACTTAACCCATTTTTTTTATCAATACTTGAGAGCAAAAGGCTCAAAACAATATTTTTGTTGTAATTCCCGGATTAAAATCCGGTAAGAAAATAATAACTTGAATATTTTTATTTCGAGTTTTTCAAAATTATCTATCACCAATTTTTTTCAGGATATGTATTTTACAATCTTTTCTACTCATAATTTTTTTTTAATTTTTTTGTAGTGGTGGTTCAGTGTCAAAAGAAATAAACACTTTTTTTTCTTTAAGAACATGAATTCTCGTTTCGAAGAACAGGACTTATTTTGGGTCGCTGAGCCGCAGCAGTTAGTCAGTTAGAAGTTTTAATGGTAGTACATTCATATTCAGGCACTACACAGTATTTACAGAATTGAGAATTGATTTTAGAATCAACAATTTCTATCTAATATATTAACACCAAAACATTATTCTAAACCGTATAGAAAAATTGTACAATTTGTAATGTATTATTTTTTTGAACAAAAGTAAAGAAAGTTTTAACGTCGTTTGTTTTGAGTTAAAAATCAAAAGAATATCAGGGTTATGAAAAAAAACCAGTTTTTTTGACACTGTTCCACCACTGTGAAAAAAAAAAAAAAAATTTGTGAGTAGAAATGATTGTAAAACATATATTCTTAAAAAAATGGTGATAGATAATTTTCAAAAACTCAAGAAAAATTTTTTTAGTTGTATTTTATTTTTCAAAAATCGCCTTTTCATCCGGGAATTACGATAAGAATATTGTTTTATGCCTTTTCCTCCCAAGTATTGAAAAAAAAATTTACTAATCGACTAAGGTGATGTCAGGAGCCTTAAGAACAGACGAAGAATGAATGTCAAAGAAGCAAGTGAGGTGTGTAAGAATAAGCCTGAATGGCGCTCTGTTGTCCGTGCCTACCCCGCAAGGGACCTGGCGTGAAGTTATGTATGTATGTGTATATATGTACTAACCAATCCGTCATCGAGCTGTCCCAAGTGAGATGAATGCCTGACTCCGTGGCGTGGCGGCAGGTGACAACTTCGTGCACCGGCTGGTGCAGAACAAGGCGGACGGGAAGCTGGTGGCGGCGGAGGGGGGGCTGGCCGCGGAGGGGGAGGCCTGCGGCGGCGAGAAGCTGGACTCGGCGCAGCTCGAGTTCACCTACCTGCTCACGCAGCAGCTGGACAGCCAGCGGATGCACTACGAGCAGAAGCTCGCCAAGTTTGTATGCCTTTTCTATTGCAGGAGTTCAGACGGCCCACTTGATGGAAAGCGGTTACCATCGCCTATGGACATTTACAACGCCGAAGGTGCTACAAATGCGCTGCTGCTCTCTTAAGGGAGACTGGAACCTGGTCACTAATGCCGGAACACTACTCAAGGTTGTTACGGCGGCGTACTCTATACCAGGGGTGGTAGCCATCCAGTCGGGCAAATGCCCTACCACCTGACTGTGGGTTGTTTTTTCTAAGATTATCAGGAGATCCGAACGAAGCCAGTTATATGACTGGCGAGAAAGTGTAACCCTATGCTCATATTCACTCTGAAAATCTTAAGAACCTGAACCAATTCAATACTTCCACGAACAGATTCGCAAATTGTGTACTGGATATTATAAAAAGGTAAAGATGTATCTAGGGCAACTTTTTTTTTTTTAATTTTATTGATCTGTAAACATAACAAACTATCAGTCAGAGCGTTCCATTAGCAGCTCACAACGCCTAAATGCTCAGTTAGCCGTTCCACAAGGCGACCTCGGTCCTTGTGGTCGTGGCGAAAACGTCACTAATGACGTCATCATTTCACGACGACCCATGTCAAGAGGTGGGTCGAATAACCGTTCCACTTAGGTTTAGGATTGTTCACTTGTTTGTTGAATCCTCATAGATTTTGTACGACCGTACTAACTTATGAAGTCATAAGTAGACACAAGTAAAATAAGTTAAATAACGCATTAATTGTTGTCTATATAATATTTCTGTCATAATAATATTTTAAAACTAGAATGATTAAACATATATACAATGCAAAAGTGGATGGATGCAGAAGTCGCGGAAGGCCACGACACACCTTCCATGATCAAATTGATCGTGTACTAGCAGAAGGTGATGTCAGGAGCCTTAAGAACAGACGAGCGTGCATGACAAGGGCTATGAATGTCAAAGAAGCAAGTGAGGTGTGTAAGAATAAGACTGTATGGCGCTCTGTTGTTCGTGCCTACCCCGCAAGGGACCTGGCGTGAAGTTATGTATGTATGTATGTATGTACAATGCAAAAGTGGATGGATGCAGAAGTCGCGGAAGGCCACGACACACCTTCCATGATCAAATTGATCGTGTACTAGCAGAAGGTGATGTCAGGAGACTTAAGAACAGACGAGCGTGCATGACAAGTACTATGAATGTCAAAGAAGCAAGTGAGGTGTGTAAGAATAGGTCTGTATGGCGCTCTGTTGTTCGTGCCTACCCCGCAAGGGACCTGGCGTGAAGTTATGTATGTATGTATGTATGTTCATAACAAATGGGCGTATACGCAAAATTGCCATTTTGTTGTTGTTTACTAAGATCTAGAAAGTTTTACAATTTAGAGACTTACCAGTATGCAAGTGTACCTAAATAGACAGGTATTCCAAATTTCAGCCTTATACAATCAACTGGTTTTGTTTTGTTCACAATTTAGTCCCTTGTGTAAAACTAGATTTTGTCTGTACTCCCATTTGTTACGAAGCCATCGATATATAAAAATATTAGGTTTATTATAATACGAGTTTCGCGTCTCTGTTGTGTTCTGCGTAACGACTTGCACGAACTTCAGGGACGCATTTATCATTGTTCATGTTGTAACTCGGTCTCGATGTCGTTCGCAGGCTGGAGTCGGACTTCGCTGAGGAACGCGGCGAGTTGTTGTCGAGGGCGGAAGAAGCCGAGAACAAAGCGGCCAAGATGAAGGAGACCCTCAACAACTT
The DNA here is from genome assembly GCA_949752895.1 of Dendrolimus pini. Lineage (NCBI taxonomy): Eukaryota > Metazoa > Arthropoda > Insecta > Lepidoptera > Lasiocampidae > Dendrolimus > Dendrolimus pini. The sequence continues at coordinate 18,056,386 of OX457143.1, forward strand.
GTCCAAGGAGAATAAGAGCTTGGAGAGGAGGCTCCAGCACGTCACCACCAAGTATGTGTTATAGTGCACAACATGCGTATAGCCTTTACCCAGATAGAAGTAGCCTGTGTCATAGTGGACAACTATGAATGACAATACGTCTTAAATGATGAAATGTTAATGTTGCATTTTGATGTAAAAGGAAAAACCCTTCTAATTTAAGATTTAAGAGCTCACAGTACACGCAAAACTTAAATGCGCTTCGAGTGAAATTAGTTCTGTGAGTTTGCGCGGGTTCAATCAAATGTTAACGTTTATAACACCTTACGATGTGTTGTGCGAACGAGATGGCATATAAGCCCGAGCAGCGGCCGACTGAGAGCGCAATACTCTCTAGGTCGTTAACGTCATGATTATGTTCTACGATATGACGTGTACGAACTTCAAGGACGCATTAAAGTTTTGCTCGTACTATACTTAGAGCTACAATTTTTATTAGGCTGTTCTTCCGTAATGTAGTAGCAGTGCGAAACGTTGTTAATGTTCAGATTGAGCACGTTGCAAACGGAGCTGAGCGAGGAGCGCGGGCTGGCCGCCGCGCTGGCCTCCAGCCAGGCCGAGTGGCAGAGCAGCGCCAAGGTCAAGGAGGAGAGCTTCCTCAAAGAGGTAAATATAGCGTTCAAATAGCATCATTCCCACACACCCAATCGGCATTCGATTCGAGAGTGTATTGCCGGTCGTTTGGACACAGATAGGCGAGTTGAAGGAGCAGCTCCGCGACGTGATGTTCTTCGTGGAGGCGCGCGGGCAGCTGGAGCAGACGGCGTCGGCGTCGCGCGACGAGCTCGCGGCCGCCAGCGTGACGGTGGCGCCGCCGCAGAAGCCGCGCCGGCGGAGGCGTTAGGCCGCGCTCCACTTGGAGCTCGCGACCACGCTTGCAACGTTTCGGGTGCGTTCCGCTTGAAACTCACAACGACCACGCTCGTAGTACTGGTAGTGTCAGCCTGACTCGCACTGCTCATGGCCCGGCCGTTGGGCAGGGTGTCTGGATTGAGTTTATAAAAGTTACTATTTCAAAAATATTTCCTCATACATATTTTTGGATGACAAAATTGGACGTACACGCACATTGAAGGATTTCGTATTTTCGTTACTTGTTTTAACCGGCTTCAAAAAATTAAGAGATTCCTCAATTCGTAATGTAATTTTTTTTTAATAATTTTATTACAGAAACCTAAAGGCATTAATTACAATGATTGCATAGAGACCCGTTTACATTTAACTTTCATTAGAAATTTTATGCTATCAAAACTGAGGAAAATTTCTACTTGCTTGCGGACGTTACAATCGTAAAATTAATTGTAATCAATTATAGAGCATTGATGTCATTAATAGACAAACGTCACTTGATGTGAAAGTCGCAGATTTGTCAACGTATCAATAGTGAGAATTAATACTCTATGGTCAAAGCCCACTTCAACCCATCTTTTGACATGGGTCGTTGTCAGCGAAAGTTATGACGTCATTAGTGATGTTTTCGTAGCGACCATAACGACCGTGGTCGCCATGTGGAACGGCTGAAGGAGCATTTTGAGCGTTGTGACATTCAAGAAGAACGCACCCTTAGAATACCCTGATCTGGTGGTACTGAAGCAAGGTCTATAGCGGGTATTAATTTTTAAGCTAAAGCTTCATTAAAAAAATATTTTGAATGCCCCTGTTCCACCTGCGTTAAGGTTATTTTTAGTGACTGTGTCCAAATGGGCCTCATTTATACTGTTAACAAATAACGCGTTAATGATTAATATTTAGCGTCATTGTCAATGTCGCAATTCAAGTAACGCATTAATTGTTTAGCATTAGGTACAGGTGTAGCAGAGGCGTGACGATGTACGTGCATTTACACATGCATCCGTCATTGACGATTCGTTATTGATGACGAGTCGTTAAACACGAACAGACGTTCACATTTACAAAATTGAATCGTCATTGTAACCCAATTCGTCGAAACAATTAATTAATAATTCGTAATAACGACTCTTCAAAGACGAATCGTGATTTAACACAAAAAGCCCAAACGAAAGGCAAAAACAAAAAAATGTGTACTTAACAGCACACGAAAGAAGTGAAAACTTCATCAAGGCGAGTCTAGCAGTGACGCTTTGACTATATCTCTCTCGTTCCCTTAGTCGACCCGAGCCGACTTTACCCGAACGAGCGTTTCATAGCCGAGCGTGACGCGTGACGCCTCAGTCCCATTTAATATCCACAGATAGTGCTCATTGCGCTTAAAGAAGTTTCCTTTAAAAAACAGAATAAACTTTCAAAAGGCTGCAAAACGAGTTATTTTAACGATTCATCATTATGTATTCGTATTATTTGAACGTTTTCGTGATTATTCACGATCCGGAAAAATAACGATTCATCAATGAGAGAATGAGGCCAAAGTCTGAACATGGCGGTTATAATTTTCATGAGTTTTTGGATAAAGTATTTACAGGTCCGTATAATATACTAGCTTCTGCCCGCGACTTCGTCCGCGTGGAATAATTTAAAAAAACCCCCAATTTTGAAACATTCTTCATTGGTGCTCCGCTCCTATTGGTCTTAGCGTGATGGTTTTATAGCCTATAGCCTTCCTCGATAAATGTTCTATCTTACACTGAAAGAATTTTTCAAATCGGACCAGTAGTTCCTGAGATTAGCGCGTTCAAACAAACAAACAAAGTCTTCGGCTTTATATATTAGTATAAGATGTAGGACTTTAATAAAAATATTAGAAAAACGGAGGAGTGGAGGATAAAGTTAGAGCAGGTTAAACGATCCAGCATGAAATGCTGACAGGGTCTTATCATTCTGGTGTGATAATTTAACTTAAGGTAGTTAATGTTTTAATTATTTATATTTAAGACAAAAAAACGTTTTTAAAATTGCTCTTGGTCTAAATCATCTTGAAGTTTAGTATTGTGTGGGAATGAGATACCAACATGCCCATGTCTTAAGGCCCTGCTCCATCAGGGAGAATGTTAATGTTAGTGACTGTGGCGAAATGTGTCTTGAAAACTAAAGCCGTTAAGTATACTATAGTGTACTAGGATATACACGCGACTTTGTCCACGCTTGACTTGAAATTCCCGATACATAAAGTAGCGCAACAGTTAAAACAGAATGTAAGCTATTGTTTTAGTTGAAACGGCATCGGAATAAGCAATATGCACCCGAAAAGCCAAAAACCGCTTCCAGGAATTCCCTTGGGATTCCCGGGAGAAAAAGTATCTCGCATCTTATTACATAAAGTTCGATTAGTGAAAAGTCACATTGGAATTCGTTTTTTTTTTAAACTGACCATTTCCCAGGAAAGTTACCGCGAGCTTCCCAGCATAAAAAGTAGCGCAGATTTCAAATCTAAGAATCGGCGAAAACCGCATCGAAATTGACCCAGTATTTTTTACACGAATGCCGAACAAACAGACAAGAAATCTTTTTTAAAATAACTTCAGTGTACTGATATGGCATGTTTAGATTTTATAATATTATAGACTAGCCGATGCCTGCGACTTCGTCCGAATGGTGCGGTTTTTTTAATATCCCACGCGAACTCTTTAATTTTTCGGGATCAAAAGTATTCAATAGGTTGACCAGGGATATAAGTTACCACCATACAAAATTTCATTTAAATCGGAGCAGTTGTTTCGGGGATTAGCCCGTACAAACAGAGAAACAAAAAAATTGAAATCTAAATTAGTTCTATTTCACTTCTTACGTCCCCTTGACTCGGTTTTTAGCATTTTTTTCATTGTACAGAAATTCGATCTCTACAGTTTTATTATATGTATAGATATACATCCGGTATCTGTCTATGTTTAACGTCAATATTAACAATGCTGCATTATAAATAACTCTTTAAATCCATCGCTACGTCTGCGTGAAATGGTCACTGACATTAACATTATCCCACATGTAGCAGTGACATTATACAGAAAAGCTCTGAGCGTATCCGATAAAAACATAATACTACAGCTATATTTGACACACTCTAATCATCCCCACACACGAATCGACACGTATATGGCGTCTCTTTCATACTTATGACAGTCTTGTCACAAGTAAGAAAGAGATAGGTAGATTCATATTACTTTCGCAACGACTTGTAATAACTTCACGGTGATTTAGATTAACTTGAAGTTGTATGTAGTGGTGTATGTTGTTTTGTTTTAGTGTTAATTAAATAAACTTTTTTCCATTATTAGTCAATAAAAGATTTAAATTTGTTTTTGATTTTTATTTAAAATGGAGATCGAAGATACAGTGAATCCCATAAGTTTATCAACCCAGGAAATCTAAACTTCCCACATCGATAATTTCTATTAATTATTTGAACTTCATTTTAGCAATAATTTGTTTTATCTCGGGACAAATTTGTTATCTGCTTATTTTATAGTGTTCAAGGAGTATTATATTAGTAGGGAATTTATAATAAATACTAATTTGTACATTTCGTGGTAACACATTAATATCTTATGTAGCTAAATCTTTAACTTATGACTTACGAACTAAAATATAAAAACCATATAATTAATTATAGTTCTTGTAATTCACAAAGACGAACGGGTGTTACACGTAGTTGAACGTGTATATGCGTATATAAATTGTGTTAGGGTGCATATCTGACGGTATGATCAGCAGCGTCTTGAATCATAACCAGTGGCGGACTTACCAATAGGCTGAGTAGGCTGGAGCCTAGAGCGGCAGATTTGGGAGGGGCGGCAAATTTGGGGCCATCATTTTTTGTCTCACAGAAATTATAAATACAATATTTATTTATATAGACAGTTCTTAAATTATTGCGTTTTTATTAGTTATTCAACGCACAGTAATAATTTAAAATCCTATTAGGTCCAGTCCACCTACAGTGTGGACCTAATAAGTTGATCCGTGGACTCCACATGAACAACTATTCAACAATATTTTACACCTATTAGGTAATTTTTCTATCATTTCAGTTGTAGCGTTTGGCTACGGCAAGAACTAAGACATCGACCCCTTAGTTCACAATTTACTAATTATGGAAAAGCGGATTAATTAAGACGATAATGCACAAATTATAAAGTTACAATTTTATTGACAAAAAAATGTAATTAATATAATTGTGAACTAGCCTATCGATTTGTATGGGCGGCATAATTTGAATAGACTACAGGCGACAAATGTATAAATCCGCTCTGATCATAACTGCTTTTGGTCGCACACACAGATGCCTCTCTACCACAAGTAAACCCCGCTGGCCATCGTGAATTTCTAGAATTATACTTAATAAGGTAGAAAGTTCAAAAAACTAACCCGACTACGCCACGTTAGGGGGGAGTTCGCGCCTAAAAAATGTTGTTAAATTGGCCTCTGATGTAAAAATTCCAGACAAGCACTAAAATGTATCTAATAATGACAGAAGTCTAGATGCGACGTTACTTCTGGCATAATATAATCATAAAATTGGGGTGTTTTCAAAACTCAATATGGAGACCTTGTTATTACTTTTCATATTGCCGAGTCATGCGTTTATTCTATTCTGTTTTTGGCGATTTGGCTTCAACGCTACTGACTTCGATCTGGCCAATGTCACAATTACATAGAGAATGCAAATAACGACTCCAAGAACTATAGAGGTAAGGAGGATCATCTCATATAGGAAAATAGTTGAAGAAGTGTCCACTTGTAAGCTGTAAATAACAGTTCAAAAACCGTGCACAATGGCGCTGATGTAGTCAAAGGATATGAATGTAGCTGTTGTAGACGAATCTAAGTATGCCCAGTTAAAAAAATAATATCTTTGGCGACTAGAGTAGTTGGTGACAGTACACTGGTATAAAACGTCAACTATTTACGTAGTACAAAGTAATTTACTAAACATAACCTCAAAGAATTGTTGTGTGAAAACGTGATAGTGATTTTATTTCGTGAATTTTGAATAATACGCTCAGTGATTTTGTAATATTTAATTTTATAAAACTAAAACACACTAATAACTTTGGCGCTTTCTTTAAAACTCACCCTGACGCCAAAGTGGCGCCACCCTAATTTAATGCATTTCGATGGACACTTCATATACAGAGATGGTTTCTCCTTACATTTACCCATGGAGGGTAGAGGTAAGGAGGACCATCTAGTATGGGGATCAGTTGAAAAAGTGTGCACCTGTAAACAGCAAATTATGGATCGAAAAGTCGTCAAAAATAGCGCTAGTGTAGGAAAGGAAATGATATGAATTATTATTATTTAGGTTTATGGCTTGGCAGCTAGGCCTTTAAGCCAGATCTTAGTTTATAATATACATTTAGTTTCTTCATTTTCATAAGCCTATGTGTAGCACAGCTGAAATGTAGGTAATCAGCTAGTGCCATTCAACGGAGTTCTTGTGACAACTCAAAAGGCCACATTTGACTATACAGTTCACATTTCTCACAAAACACATAATCACTACTCAAAAACTATCAATATCCTACAACTATTGTTCATTTTAGAATAATTTTACACATTTTTAGAAAATAAAACTGCACAGCGCAACGTCCCCTTTCAGTTCCCGCCAAAAACTCAAAATGATATGAATTTAGCAGTTATAAACGAAGTGAAGTGTGCTGGGTTGAAAAACGCATGCGCGGTGACAAAGAGGAAGTCTTTCTTTCCTTCTTTCATCTAGTATCCTACTCTAATTATTTGTGGCGCTATTTTTAAAAACTTTCCACTTGCTATTATGGCGCCATCTTAATGTCTGCCCTTCACTGGACACTTTTTAATATACTGAGATGGTTCTCCTTACCTCTACCCTCCATGACATAAAGTTACAATTTAATGACAAATGACATATGTGACTGTCAGAGTGGCTCTTGTGTCTTTTTAAATTCTGAAAATATTACAGATATTAACAATTGCATGTCTGTAAACAAAAATAAGTTTAATTGATGTTTTTTCTCGACAACTTTTTACCTGACTTACAATAAATAGCGAAATTAGACCAGCATTATTTAAGATTTATGAATTATCATTCTAGTTTGATTGTGACAGTGCATGTTTCGTCCATCACAAGAGGCTCACTATGAAACGCCTTTCGTCAAAATATTCCAGCGGAATATATTGAGGGCTTCATATCATATAGGCGTTTACGCAAAAAGCCATTTTTTTGTTGTTTACTAAAACAATGTATGTAACAATGTAGAAAGTCTTACCAGCATGCAAGTGTTACATAGAAGGACCCTTATACAATAAACTAGTTTTGTTTCATTCACAATTTTGTCCCTTGCAAACTGCACTTTTGTCTGTACGCCCATTTGTTATGAAGCCATCGATATGTAACAATGATCATGTAGAATATCGTATGTGATAGATAAATGATAAGAGAAGTACATGTAAAAATAGAAGAGATTCAGGAGAGAAAGATTATTTATAAATTAAATCTCTGCCCATTGAGACAGAAGATGATTTATAGAAAAACAGAGTGAATTCGAACGAACGACGAAAGGATTTTGAGAGTAGCGCCCAGGTTTCGCTCTGGTTTTTCCATGAAGATTGGATTTTGTAAAATAAACTTTAAAATTAATTCTAATTATTAGAAGAAGTAGTTCAGAGCCATCGTTGCCAGGTGGCGTGCGTTTGGGAGTCGCTCGCCTGGAGAATGTTCGAGATGCCGGCGTGGATCGGCACCGGGAATGCTGCCTGTAAATTTGAAACAATTTGTGTCAACATAATTTATTTTCTACAGAATTGTAGAGGTATCAATTAATGAATGAAACTCTTTATTGTTCACCATAACTTTGAACCTAGACAATTTAAATTGAATACATTTCCATTAGAACAATGGGCGGTCTTATCGTTTACAGCGATCTCTTCCAAGCAACCCAGTGTTCAAGGAGACATTAAAAGAAAAATTAAATAACATGTGGTGGTCTAACTAAATTAAAACTTCGTAATTAAAATAAATATAATTAAAGAAGAAATTAAAAATAATTAACTATATAGATATTCATAATTAAGTTCAATATATAGATATTGAACTTAATTATGAATAAATAAAATTGGAGTGTCTGTTTGTAATATCTGAATCGGCTAATCTCTGAAATGGCTGGACCGATTTTGACGGGACTTTTATTGGCAGGTAGCTGATGTAATAAGGAGTAACTTAGACTACTTTATTTTGGAATTTAATTGTGAATTATTCAAATATGACGATTTTCAATCACCACGCGGGAGAGACCGCGGGGCGCAGCTAGTAATAATATAAATTACACGTATTTATTCGTAGAAAGAAATAAATAATTTACTAGATTCAAGAGCGAGAAAACACAGGTATAAAAATAGAATGTCTACATTTGTATTGTATTGTACAATATAAATAATTTAAGATATTGTACATACATCGCTTTGCAGACAAATGAGATTAGCACGTCAGCATAAAACTATGCTGGAATATCCTCCAGCACAGCGCTGATTTTGAGTGCCAACTTCGCGTCATTAAAAGCGAAGCGGAAACTCAAATCAACTGAGACAGTACTTATAAACATATAACATTTCAGTTTCAAAAATTTATTAATACTTATTCAGAAATTAAAATTATTTTCAACCAAATTTAAAAAAATATATGATAAGAAGGTATATTAACACCCGCACATTTATATGTAATGTTTGTTATCTAAATATGTACCCAATGATAAGAGCTGTTTTGACTGCCCGCACCATATATTCCATTCTGTACAAAAAGTTAGAGACGAAATACAAAATTGTACTTTTTCGAGATAACCAATTTGTTAATTATTTACTTTTCCATGACATAGACGATATCTTAAAGAAACAACTAACATGAGTAGATCCGAGCCAGCGTTGTTTGATAAAATCAGCTGCCCGTTCGCCGATCATGATGGTCGGCGCGTTGGTGTTGCCAGATACGACTGTCGGCATTATACTTGCGTCGGCAACACGCAGCCTGTCTAAACCTTGCACCTGTAAAATTCACCAGTGGCTAATGAAGCAGATTTTATTAAAACAAACTTGCGTATTTCATAAAAATACAATTAGCACAAATTATGAGACTTGTAATAAAGAAGAACTTATTATTTAATAGAATAAACATAGCATGGTCTATGGAATGCACTAAGGCGGTGGGTTGTTATAAACGCTGTAGACGACGTGCGGCGTCACGTTGTACGCGACCGACTACTGTTGTGCTATGAGTAAAGCACGGTGAGTATACGTTATGGGCAATTTGATACGTCCGGTCACTATGAATAATGACCGGTCTGTATACATAATGCCCGTATAGTGGGCAATATAAATAAAACAGATGAACTGTAGTTTTTTTCTTTATTAAACAGGGTTATTAGGGTTAATTTATTAATTAGGGTATATGTTACTCTCATTTATCATTAGATATGTACAAAGTATGTACACTAGTCAGCATTTTACAAGTACAACTGCGGCCTTATGCTTAACAACACATTTATATACTTATTATATTTTCAGTAATAAAATCAGTGTCATTACAGCGCTCGTTGGTTTTGGCACTTCTTACATTTATCTTTCCCTCCTAAACTAAAACTGTTATAAAAAAATGACTACGAAGGCTAAGGCGGGGTGAAGCGAAGCAGAGCTACCTTAGCCTTTTATCCTACATTAAAAAAATTCGGATCTGTTGATAATAAATAAAAACGCCGTATTTTTATAGAATAGAATAGAATATACTTTATTGTACAAAGATGCTACATAAATTCAAGAACATTAAATAAAAGTACAATCGGCGGTCTTATCGCCCATGGCGATTTCTTCCAGACAACCTTTGGATGGAGTATAGGAAGGACAACAAAAGTCGGTAGTTGCTAAACTAGCACTCGTACAATAATTTAATTTATTAATTAAAATAATAATAAATAGTAATATATATGATAATATATATACTAAAATAAATACACATATTATATTATATACATACAAAAGTAAACAATAACACTATAGCTTGAGGTAGTAATCTTTAACTAATCTGTTAAAAGAAGGTAATGATCGTGTCTGCTTGATGTATATTTATACCCCGCCCTAAAATAATTAAACTTACATAATTCTTATGAAAAGGTAACAGAATTTATCACATCGTCCAGCTAGAACTAGGGAAATATTTATACTGCCCGGTGCAAGTAATAAATGCAAGTTATTTCTAACCATGATATTTCAAATGGACCACGGGCCATTTTGTGTATTATATAGGCCGGCCAAAGAAACACATTTATCAACTTGACGCCCTTGGTCACTATTCATAATGATCAGTCCATATAAATACTGCCCGATTAATCAAATTGCCCGTTACATATACATAAAAATCTACCTGTAATAAATTATCCACGACAGCACTAGGGTCTCCCCTGGGGCCCATCTTGCAAGAGCCAGCTTGGTGGTTCTCCGGTGCCGTCTGAACCCTCACCGCACACTCCCAATAGGCGTCACAGCCGAATTTGAACTTCTCGCATCCTTTCACTGGAGTCTTGTCCAACCTCACTCCGTAACGTTTCAAAGCTTTAGTCTCTGATAGCTTTATGGCGAACTTGATGCCCTCTATCAGAGTCTTGACGTCGTCTGGATGAGTTAGATAGCTGAAAATTATAATATAAAACTATCTGTGTCATTCTCGTTGCCATGATAAGGTAATTTTTGTAATAGAACGGCGCCACTAAAAAATACATCTATTCCATCAGGCCCATGGAAATGATGTAATTTCTGGAGGTAAAAAGCATCCAAGTGTTGGCCCGCGATATGCAAACTAGCTTTATACCTACGCGTATCAAATACTCACTGTCCGTGGGGCATTAACTACCTATATTAATATTATAAAACGCGCTACGTCCCACAAGAGGCTCACAACGACCACGTTCATGTCCGCGATTTTTCTCATTCTACTCGCTTGCGGGCGTTACAATCATAAACTCTAATGGTACGGATTATGGAGCATTGATGTCATTAACGACGAAATACACAAACGTCATTGTTTGATTTGAAAATCGCCCCTTTTCAATGTCAATCGATAGAGAGAATTAATGCTCTGTGGTCGACGCCCATTTTGACCCAACTCTTGGCATGGGTCGTTGTGAGCGCTGTGTGATCGAAAATAATGACGTTTTCGCCACGACCATAACGACCATGGTCGCCATGTGGAACGGCAGACGAAGCATTTTGGGCGTTGTGAGCTACTAACGGAAAGCGTTCAAGGTCAGGTTATCGATAAGTGACGTACTGAAAAAAATTCTATTTTTATCACTCCAAGTATACCCCTTGATGATTTTAACATTATCAGGTCATTAAAAAATACGAATAGCGTAGGCTACGATGAAATATCAACAAAAGTTATCAAATATGTAGCAGAAGAAATTAGTGATCCCCTAAGTCACATTATTAACTTAAGTATTAACACTGGAATATTTCCTGATGCTTTAAAAGTATCCGTGATAAAGCCAATATACAAAAAGAACAGTCGTCAAGAAATGCAAAACTATAGGCCAATATCACTTATACCTGTCATATCAAAAGTATTCGAGAAGTATATTTATAAACAAATATACCGTTACATAGAAAGTAAAAACTTATTATGTAAGGAACAAAAGGGTTTTCGAGAAAATAGGACTATAAATTTAGCAATATACGAATTTTTATGCAATATTATGACCAATGTTGATAAAAGAAATGAAATATGTGCAATATTTTGCGATATGACCCAGGCTTTTGACTATGTTAATGATAATATATTAATTAAATAATTAGAATTATATGGCTTCAGGGGTAACATTTTAAATCTTATAAAATCTTATTTGATAAATAGAAAACAATATACAGAAATACACAAAATAAACATTGAGACAAGAAAAGAGGAAACTTACAAATCCCTCAAACGTACTCCCATGTACGGTGTACCACAAGGAAGTGTGCTGGGACGACTTCTTTTCATTATATATATAAATGACTTGCCTAAATCCATTAATCATCCAGTGACATTATTTGCCGACGACAGTACAGTCTCAATTAAATGTGACAATATAAACACGCATGAATTAGATATAAATAATTGTTTGACATCTTTAATTTTATGGCTACAAAATAATAACTTGAAAATTAATTTAAATAAAACAAATATAATTCATTTTACACAAAGAGTTAATAGTAATAGCAAAATAACAGTTGAATATAAAGGTAACAGGATTGATGAAGTTCCCAACACAAAATTCTTAGGCATTACTATTGATAGACAATTAAATTGGAAAGCCCATATTGAACAACTGTGTAAAAAAACCAGCAGTTCGGCATATGCTTTGTATAGGCTAGCTAGAGAAGTCAACACAGAAGTTAAACTTACTGCTTACCATGGGTTAGTGTCATCAGTGCTCCGCTATGGCATAATCTTTTGGGGAAACTCCACAAATAAAGACATTGCTTTTAAAGCACAAAAAGATGTATCAGGGCAATGTTTAATTTAAAAAGTACAGACAGCTGTTTGCCATATTTTAAAAAACATAAAATACTGACTTTGCCCTGTCTGTATATTCTGGAAACAGCACTGTTTGTCAAAACAAACCCGCATTTGTTTAGTAAGTTTTCCGACATGGCAAGTCGCAATAGACGTGACAATAACAAACTTTGTATGCCTGCCCATAGAACCACTTTAATGGGGAAAAGTGTATTCTGCATGGTGCCAGAGATATTTAATAAAGTACCCAGATCTATTAGGGATGATAGCATAGATTTGTTTAAAAAGAGGCTACAAAACATATTAGTCGAAAAATGCTATTACGACATTACATTTTTTCTTGATGACCAATTGTAAATTAAATTTGACTATATGCATACTTTGTTACTCTAATATTTATTATTTACACTTTTGACATTGTATTTATATGGAATAACTTTGCACTTGACATATTATTTGGTGATTACCTTATAATTCTAGAAAAAAGTATAATTAATGATAATGATTGAGTGGATTACATTGTTTTTTTTTTTTTTTTGTTAATTAGCTGATTTTCAGCTTAATTACTATTTGCATGCCTGAAAGGGCAAAAACATGTGAAACAAATAATTAAATATATTGTCATCTAATATTTTTACTGACCATGTTTTTGAGCAAATAAATGATTTGATTTGACCGCATTTCTCTTTTTTATTTATTATTGCACGAGTTCAACAGACACGTAGACGGCCCACTTGATGGTAAGCGGTTACCATCCCCTATGGTCATTTGAAACACCAAAAGTGCTACAAATGCGCTGCTGCTCTCCTAAGGGAGACTGGACCCTGGTTATTAATGTCGGAGCACAATTCATGGTTGTTATGGCGGCATACTCTAAACTAGGGGTGGTAGCTATCCAATCAGGCAAACACCCTACCACCTCCTGTGGGTTGTTTTGTCACCTCTTACGACAGGCCGCCCCAAAGCAGGAAATTGTATTCTTTCTCCGTTCCTGCACTGATAAATAAATATACTAGCTGACCCGGCGAACTTCGTACCGCCATATTTTTTGAATTCCTAAAAGACTTGCTTTCATGACACAAATACAAAATCACCATAATCGGTCCAGGCGATTAGGAGGATTCTAGAACCCGATCTCAGCTCCACCTACCGGTTCCAACGGTATAAAAAGTATCCTATCTTTTAAGTTGGATGACACGGTGTGCAAAGATTAAAATCGGTTCAGTAGTTTTGGAGTTTATCGGCAACATCATCGTGACACAAGATTTTTATATATATAAGATATAGGTTTACAAATTTTGATGCTTTTGGAATTGATTAAAGCTGATCATCATGATACTTACTTGGCATATATCTTTGGATACTCGAACGGGTCAGCTGACCTGATCTCCAACCGTCCCCTACTCTTCGGATGTATGACTGTTGGTATGATCTGGATGCTTCTCGAGCCGTTGCCAACCCGTTCCCCCACCATGCCGGTCTTCGCGCAGTCGGCCAAGAAGCCACCGAAGAACAGCTGGACATCGGGGTTGTCATCGGCCTGATTCGCGTACTTGGTGTTTATGAAGGCAGTCACTTCGGAAATGCCTGCGCGAAGATTATAAAATTATAAATCACTAGTTAGGGGTTGATTTATGATAGTCATAGTCTGACGCTGAACAAAATATCAACACGTTTTGAACCCCCTTAATTGTGGAATTTCCAAAAATACCGATACACGTGTACATTTATTTCGAGTAAGAAACAGGTATATAAAATTTCATGTTTCTTACTTTGTAAATTTTTCACCCCTTGGGCATTAAATATTAAAAAGTCAGTTAGGGCGCACCTACGTAAATATAAAAAGATCTTGCAACCTTACAAAATTATAATAATTCTAAGGTATACCCGCAATTTCGTCCAAGCTTGACTTATAATTCCTGCAGGAATCCCGGGACAAAAAGAACTGCATCATTTAAAAAAGAATGTGGCTTTGAAACTGTATTGGAATAAGCTAATTTTTATGCACCCGAAAAATTACAATTCGCTCCCGGGAAAATTTCCGCGGAATTTCCGGGATAAAAAGTAGCGCAGACTTTAAGTGTAACGTTTGCTGTCGATCAGCGAAAACCGCATCGAAATCGACCCAGTAGTTTTTACGTGAATTTCTAACAAACAGACACAAACGACATGAAATATTGCAGTTGTTTGTTTTTAATTAGCTTCAATGTATAGATACTGCATTATTAGAAATTTATAATTGTATAGATTATAAATAATACTTTATTTATACGTTTGATTGAATTGAATCTTTTGTAAGTATTTTTTATAGACTGCCACCCTCCTTAATATAAACCGCGACCCCCACAAGGGTCCACTCCCCACGTTGAGAAACCCAACATAATAAATAATCCGATGGACTCACCTGTTCCAGACATAAGGCCATCTCTGAACAGCAGGTACTCCATGGCAGTGGCCCAGTTAAGGGGCGTGGTGTCGTTGTCATTCACTTGGAAGTTCAGGAAGTGGGCCACGTGGTTATGGAGGTTCTTCCCCACCGGAGGCAGTTTATGGGTGAGTTTAACACCAGCGCGGGACAGGATTTCTGGATCACCCACGCCGCTGTTTTGGAGGATCTGGGGAGAAGCTACTGCTCCGGCGCTGAGGAAAATAATATTTTGATGTACAAGAGTATTATGTAGGTCTTTGAAGATCACGGGCCATAAAAATGGCCCGGACTTTTGGAGGGCTTGCGTAGGGTCATAGGAAGGCCAACATGTAGAGGCCCCTTGACAAATGTAAACGTGGCGCGATTATACCTGTCTCACCATATTATAATGTACCCAACGACAAGCCCCGGTCAGTGTAGGAATATTGTGGGAAATGAGGACAAGAAGTACCGGGCTATTGGGGTGGACTGCTAGTGGTACTAGAGGTCTAGGAATATGGGGACTATGGCGTCTGCCCGTCGCAATGTTCAGGGAACATGTAAAAATGGGCAGACGGTGATTGGCCACTCCATGCACGGGCCTCTAAAAATGCTATAGAAAACAGGGGCAACATGGGTGTGAGTGGCTAAGAGGAGTAGAGAGGTGGGTTGCAGGTTCACCGAAGCTACTTCCGAGGATATGTCATTTGTCACTTCCACCCCTGGAGCTTGAGATTCATGGCCCTTTTGACCTTTTAGTCGTTACCCGCTAGTTTCTTAAAGTTAGGCTATGAGGAATCGAGTTGTGTGAAGTCCACGCCACTGACACTTACTACAATAAAAAAATGAATCCACATACCTCAATATAATCTCATTGTTGGCAAAAATCACTTCAGTTCCACCATGACTGTTCCTGACTTCCACGGCGTACGCCTGCCTTGTAGTTTGGTTAATGAGGATCCTGGTCACAGTGGCGTTCAGCATTACGTGGAGGTTGGGTCTGTGCTTGGCTGGACGCAGGAAGGCTCTCGCCACGCTGAGCCGGGAGCCGTTACGGTTCGTGGTCTGTGCGATGGAGAAGCCCGTGTGGTGAGCTCCGTTCAGGTCCCTGCTTTGATAACCTGGAATTTGAAATGGTTTCAATAGAGTCAATCATTATAATTTAATTAAGGATAATTATAATCGAAAGAGGATGTCAGGAGGATGTTAAGAACAGACGAGCGTGCATGACAAGAGCTATGAATGTCAAAGAAGCAAGTGAGGTGTGTAAGAATAAGCCTGTATGGCGCACTGTTGTTCGTGCCTACCCCGCAAGGGACCTGGCGTGAAGTTATGTATGTATGTATGTATAATTGAAAGAAAGTACCGTAACTATATACTCTGGAAGTAGCAATGTTTGTTAGTAATAATAAGGATCTATTTCCACAGCTATCAGTTGATGTACTGTTACGACTAACCTCCTTAGTCGTTTAGATATGTAATTTAAAATCGAGGAAAGCCTCCCGAAACAAAAGAAAGCATTATAGTATCGACCCGCGAGCAGAACACATCTCGTGTGTCACGATTGCGAACATAAACTTATATCCTAAACCAGTCTCTCATTGAAGATAAAGCTCTCGGTCAGCTTTGAAACCGCTGGCCTTCATAGTATCACCCGGTACAGACGGAATGATGTTAGGCTTTGCTCGCATCGTTGTAGGACAGCGCGTGAAAAAAACACCATATCCATTGCAAAAATGTACAAATGAATCCACAAAATTTAAAATGTTTTATTAAAATATAAATTCTTTTCAATCCATCTCAAAAATCTGCTACTAGATCAGGGGTTCCCAAAGCGTACGCCGCGGCGCCCTGGTGTGCCGTAGAGAGTAAAGAGGGTCATCATGACGCGCTCCTGTTCACCATTCTCCGGAAACTGAACTTAAGCATTCGCGGTTACAAAATACGCGGAGATCACCAAGCTCACACGTCACATTCACTAAGTTGCACTATATTTTATTTCCTATTTTTGTTAAATACTAAATATTTTCTTGTATATAAATATAAAACCTCAGCTTCATATAAGGGTGTTTCAATTTTTGTGCCTATTTACTTAGTATCATTTTACCCTATATCAATTAGCTAGGGCGCCGAGACAAAGTAATAAACTTGTAAGTGCGCCGCAAACTGGAAAAGTTTGGGAACCCCTGTACTACAATATAAATTAATACATAAATTGTAAACTATAATTCATACATACATACATACATACATAACTTCACGACCTGGCGTGAAGTTATGTATGTATGTATGTACCCCTTGCGGGGTAGGCACGAACAATATTTGTTATAATTATCTGACTATGGGACTTTGGACGCTATTTATTTTATTCTAATTGCGATTTTGACATGTTCTAATATTTTACTTAAGTGTATAAATAATGTAATGTTGTAATTAATAATTAATTGTACTAGTTTTTCCACACCCGTCTGGCGAAAACATGTATCATAATTACCATAATAACCATATTTTATGCAATTAATTTGAATTAATTTTTTTTAACAATAATTGTTTGGAACGCGATATGCATCGTCATTCGACTATCTGGCACCGTCTCGTCTTCCAATGACTGAGTCAGGCTCTGACAACGCTGCTTCAACTGGTGAAGCTATCAGATAATTGTCCTGTTAATTAGCACGAGGTGTCAAAGGGTCGCAAGGTGCTCTTGCTTACAAAATTATGGTCGTTATTATTAAAATTAACACCATAGATATGTTGTCAAAATGCCTGTCGTAAAAAAAGCAATTTGATACTTGCACGATATTTGATGTAATACTAAAAATATTAGTAAAGTATCGAAATTACTCTTGACATAATATTGGAGTTGCTAGAGTTTAGACAAATTTGCGAAAGTGGCGATAATATTATATTCTAATGTTACTTTGCTAGTAAGTCCTTATTATCGTGTAATCTACTTAATCAACAACTAAACGGGAAAATTACTGTGAAAGCAATCGGACTGCTCTTAAAAAAGAAAGTAAAAACCTTTGTACATACCTAATTCTTCACCGGCCTTGATGATGCTGTAACTCAACGGCGGGTGGTAAGGGAATTGAGACACTGTCAGCGGCCCTCCAATTCCGTGGTAACCCTGGTCCATCTCCTTCACCTGCTTGTTGTCTTCAGATTTGAGGAAGTAGGGGAGGACCTCATCGTAAGACCAGCCCTCGTTGCCGGCTGCTGCCCAACTGTCATAGTCTGCACGGGATCCGCGGATGTACATCATGCCGTTCATGACGGATGTGCCACCCAACACCTGGATCGATTTTAGGAATGAAAAAGAATAACTAAGTAACTTCGTTGACACAGAAACCCAAAATTTGTCTTGACTTCTGAAACGAGAACACGCCAGTTGTCTCTGTCATGTGAGATTTCTTGCCAGTTATGTGCTTGAAGCTCACACAGTTCGCCCTCCATCCACTCTGTCCCACCACTGGTACTTGGGCGACTGACCAGATGTCGATCCGACGTTCCACATGACCGAGGCAACGATGGCGGTGAGATTGTATCTCCACCATTACGTTAGGTTCGGCCACGAGATTTTCAATTTCAACGTTGGTTCGGACCCTCTACCATTGTCTCGCCTTGTTCGGCCCAAAATCAGGAATGAATTCAGCCGACATTGAAAATAAGTATAGCAATTTTTTTTTGCGAGGCTGGTAGACGACTCATCTTATAGTAAATGGATACCATAACATGTAGAGGTTTCCTATACCAGGGGCGAAGCAAATACGTTCTCAGCCTTTAGATTGAGATGAATGGGATGGATGGGATAAAAAGAATGCGTCAGGAGAGATATTATAGAGGAATCAGAAAGAAGGAATAGGATAAAAAGGATAGTAAAGGAGTAGAGGGAAGGGAATTTAGTTGTGTGGTGCGTCAATGATGCCCCGTTGGATAGGATGACGCACCACTGGCAAAAGTCCATGACCCAATCGCCCGAGAGGGGATTACAAAATAAGGCGACGAGTTGCAGTATATTAATTTCTCTAATGTTCCTAATTTAACTTAGACTGCATATACAGAATCCTTAGCGTTTACGTGATGAGCATTTTTGATGATTTAGACAAATGGCCAATCTTATCGGCATCAACAGCGATATCATCTATCTTACATAGCATTACGTTCATGAATTAACCTTAGTCTTTAACTGTGCTAAATTTATGTGCTAGATTATACATCAATAAATTGGTGGATGAACGTGACGCAACAGGATTCATTGTTGTTGTTGTACTTCGTTAACTTTATACTCACTTCCAGGACAGCAAGCAGGATAGTGAAGAAGGAAGTAGGCAGCACGTTTATCAATATTTTAATAAGTTTTGTGTCAGATGCTCACATACTTATAAACGAGAAGTTAAACCTTATTGCGCTCTTACCTTCCCTCGTGGCCAGTAACATTTCCTATCTGTTTCACCAAGACAAGCAGCAGGCTCCGGTTCCGTCTGATAGCCCCAGTCTATACTTGACCCAATAAAGTTCAGGAACATAGAGGGCACTTGTGCTCCAGTCGGTTCATCAAACCCTGTAAATTAAAGTTTTCTAGTTAACAAAAGCAAAAGACACTTCTTATACGGGGATCCTACAGTATGTGTAAAACATAAATGCGCCATGACACCTTAAGAGAAGTTTGTTCCACTAGTGTGCGTAGATTCAGTCAAGTTTTAAACACTTATTGCAACTGAATATTTGTTGTTCGAAAAAGATGCTATGCTAGTCCGGATAGTGACTGAGTAAGAACGAATCATACTGAGAAGCTTACGGTCTGTTCACGGACTTGGGCTTAGCGACGGGTAATGCGACGAGAGTTATGCGACATAGAAAAGAATGAAAGATAGAAAACTTTTAGTTGCCAACGTTTATTTGCGCGAGCTATGTCCATGCCAAGTACTTCCCAGTAGCGAGGGCGACATCAACTAGGGTGGAAATGTTCAAGCCGCTAATTTTGTCGCTTCGAAACGTGGCCTCTCTAGTTTATATTCACCGGCTCATGTATCGAATGTCGCTGTTGCGATTCACTCAACACTAATATCTCGCTTTGCCGCCGACAACAAATCCTGGCATACTTCATACACAGGATCTCCAGGGGGAAGTTTTTCGTCAATAAAATTGTTTATATTTTAAAGTTTTGGGGTTGGTAAAGGTGTAATTGTGGAAAACTTTAAAACTCAATCTGGGAACCCTGTACTATTACTATACTACCTACTATTGTCTTTGTCGCGTGTCGCGTCACTTAACTGTCGGTTATAACGAAAAGTTAGTGGCCAGCTCATGATCGTGTTCTGCGCAATGACATGTTACTTCACGGACGCATTAAAGTTTTGCTTGTTCAATACCTAATACCTACCTATATGTGATTTTACGGGTTAAGGGTACTCACCTGCTTCCAACAAGAGTACTCTCCACTCAGGCACTTCAGCCAATCTGGCAGCGACCACAGAGCCAGCTGAACCTCCTCCGATGACAATGAAATCGTACACCGAGTCCATGTGACGACGGTACTGAAATTAATCATGAAATATTTCTTTTAAATGGAGTTCAATTGTGTTTATTAGTCCTCATTAGATGATAATAAATAAGAGGGTATAGCTAAATTATAAATTTTCGCGACTAGTACATATTTATTGTTTTCCTCCCACCTATTTTAATTTTAATATTATATAAAATTATTACAGCTAGTCATGTTTGCTGAAGAGTTCCTTGAGCCGCTTCTTCTCTTCAAGCCACAACATGTTTCGAAGCGGTAGTAAATTAGATTAGGCTCTTGATTATTATTGACACTTGACATCGTTGTTGTATCAAGACATTCCTGGTTAAAATTTAATATAAATAAAACACTTGTTAACTCGTATATACAATTTTAATGACTGTTGTTCAATTGACAGGTCTCCACTTCATTCACTTTACTTTTTCTAATACGTTCAGAAATAAGTACAATGATACAGTTGTCTCCCGTGATCACAGCTACTGAAAAGTGGCCGAAACGTCGGAATAATAAAAATCAAATAACCGCGCTTAAAACCGTTAAAACGTAGTTATTATTATAAATATTTGTAAAAAAATGCACATGTTTCCGCCCGGGATCGAACCGGGGACCTTGTGCGTGTGAAGCACACGTGATAACCGCTACACTACGGAAACTCGAAGTAATTGTTTCAAATTTACTTTTAGAATACAGCCATAGCACCTTTGGTGCCAGTCTGCCTTCCAACAGCATATTGGAAGTACCTTTGATATTGCAAATGTTCATAGCACACGGTAATCACTTTTCACCACGTCGTCAGCCTGTCTACTAATCTTCAGCAATTAAATTTCATAATAAAACTTTGTTTTAACGGTTTGCAGCGCCGTATTATATGCGATTTTTATTATTACTATGTTTCGGCCACTTTTCAGTAGCCATGGTCACCGAATACAAAGATGTCAAGTGTCAATGAGTATTGTAAAAGTTTTATTTAGCTTACCGCCAATTTGTTAATTTTAATTATTTAGTTATATTTTTTTATGGTTATTATTTACTTTATGGGAGCCTGATAGTAGGTAGGCGAAATAAAACTAACTATACTCATTGACACTTGACACCTTTCTCTTCCGTGATAACGGCCACTGAAATGTGGCCGAAACGTCGGAACAGTAAAAATCAAATAAATGACCTCGCTTAAAACCGTTAAAATGTAGTTTCATTATGTATACAAGTCGCGAAAACTTAAGAAATTATTATGTAAACGCTTACTGGTGACAGGTACGAATAGTTTGTATGGGAAAATAAAATAGTTACTACATTTTTTTGACTTTCTATTTATATGTTCTCACCTCTCAAGCCTTCCTTGGGCTTCTACAAATATTTCAGAACCAAAATTACGCAAATCGGTTCAGCCGTTCTTGAGTTTTTGTGAGACTAGCAAACGTTAATTCATTTTTGTATATATAGATTAATAGTCCATTCATAACGGTTCACGAGTTCATACATTTCACAAACTACATTACTGACCTTTTTATTAAAAGACACGCCTAAATTATATTTTAAGTGCATTTTGGTAATAACAATGATAAAATACGTATGGACGATTTCAAAATGAACCGCAAATCTTGAATGGGGCGCAATATGTTCGCGGTCGCACAATCGTAACGGTGCATTGTAGAAACTATAATGTACTAGCTTTTGTCCGTGCAGGAATGGCGAAAGAATACAATTTCCTGCGGCCGGGCGGCCTGTCGTAAAAGGCGACAAAACAACCCACAGCCAGGTAGGGTATTTGCCCGACTGGATGGCTACCACCCCTGGTCTAGAGTATGCCGCCATAACAATCTTGGGTTGTGTTTCGGCATTAGTGATCAAGTTGCAATCTCCCTTAAGAGAGCAGCACCGCATTTGTAGCACCCTTGGTGTTGCAAATGTCCATAGGCGATGGCAACCGCCTTCCATACAGACGGTGCGCCGTCTGCCTGTCCGCTGAACTCCTGTAATAAAAAAAACCTACAAAAGTTAGCGCCAAAAGATTGATGGAATATAGTGGGGTGTGATTTACATATATATCCCCGTAATCATAAGTAATGAGGGGTGGAGGGGGGAGGGGGGGGAGTAAAACTTACCCCTTCTGCAACTCCCATGTGGCGGAAATGTATAGTTCCTGAGTTATTAATGTTTTTGTCAATCTAACCTCACTTCTGTTTTTCACTTATATTATAAGATACATAGTGAATGGTTACCAGTCGCTTTGGTCTACACAAAACCGACTTTTTAAAACTCCACATATTTAAATTTTCAGATACATACAGTCTCCTATTTAAATAAATCCCGTCCTCTTCAAAATGTACACTTTCCGGTGCATAATAAAACGCGACAAATTTACCAGGTCATTGTCGTGAATTTTAAACTTCGATAATTAATTGATTATGTATTTTTTCCACTCAAAACCAATTTCAGTTGTTATAAATAAGTCTTAAATATATTCTTAAACACATTAACCATTAAAATCATCCAGGAAATCATCCGGGGATATATATGTAAACCCAACCCATATAGTGTTCTTACAGCAAAGTAAAGGTCAAAATACATAAGTTTACTCTTACCGTAGTTCTCCCGCATGGGTCTTCCAGATCGCACTGACTCCTCAGGAACACTTCGAGCAGCCCCATGAAGAGCATGAAGGCGCCCCCGCCGCAGGTCGACGCCAGAGTGGGCCCTGGCTGGGTCATCGGGCAGTCGCAGGTAAGCGCCATCTGGAAGCGATCAATAACAAATAACATCAGCTTCATTACCCCACTGTTTGATTACAAACAAAGTCTTCTGGCTTAAAGGCCTCGTTGCCAAGCCATCAATGCATAAAAAAAAAGTCAAACAAAGTCTTTAATAATACGATTCGATTTGAAGCCATATCAGATCGACTATTCTTCGCATTAGAGGAAAATTGTTGAACCTCCCCTTAGTTAATCTGTAGTATGTATTGCTCCAACCAAAACGACAGATGATGAGATGAAAGACAATTTCAATGTAGTAATTTGAAAATTTAATAAGACGATGCTGGCTGGGCTTGACACGCGCGAATTTTTTTAAAGAGTATTGAATATAAAAAAAACGCGCGACAGAAGTAAAAACTTAAACTATTCTAAGTTTATTTATTTATTTTATTAAGGCTTACAGTCAAATAACAACATAAGTTAACAACATAAATAAAAGTATTGCTAATTACAAGCCTTAGCATATAGACTTGCTCAGATTAATTAATGAAGATTTGTGTGTGTGTGTGTGTGTGTGTGTGAGATTGAAAAAAAAAGAGAGAATTTGGATTTGAAGTTGAATACATATTAAGCAGTTGAACTATTTAATATTGAAATTGTTTAATTTGAGGAGCATGCCTGCCGCTGCCGTGTGCGTGAGAGAAGCCAGACAGACTGTTGCCGTAACGCGTTACCTAACGAAGCGGTTTACCTTCCTATAAG
Organism: Dendrolimus pini; assembly: GCA_949752895.1. Classification (NCBI taxonomy): domain Eukaryota; kingdom Metazoa; phylum Arthropoda; class Insecta; order Lepidoptera; family Lasiocampidae; genus Dendrolimus; species Dendrolimus pini. The sequence goes on from OX457143.1 coordinate 18,080,241, forward strand.
AAGTTATCATTTCAATAATGTACATATTGTTAAAATAACCTCGTGCTAACAATGGTGAAGGAAGACATCGTGATCAAACCTGCACACAAAATAACCTGCCAAGCCGCCTTGGACAAGCGTAGCAGGGATACTGTCCGTTCCCTCTATAATGGGAGGCCCAAGCCCAGCATTGGGACGATTATGCGCTGACATTATTATATATATCAGCAGATAAAATAAATAAGTATATAGCCTATAGCCTTCTTCGATAAATGGGCTATCTAACACTGAAAGAATTTTTCAAATTAGACTAGTAGTTCTTGAGATTAGCGCGTTCAAGCAAACAAACAAACTCTTCAGCTTTATATATTAGTATAAGATTGGTTGCAAAATACACGATTAGTGTTGTCACCTGTCCGTTAAAGATACTAGTAATTTGGCCTCCGGCAGGTCAGATCAAGGTATAAAACTGTCCCCTCGGGCCATATTTAAGATAGATAGCTATCACAAGGACGTTTGTGCTTTAATGGACTGTGTATTTTACTTATTTATTTATTGAAAAAGAAAAACCAACAGCGTGCCCGTAATTTAGAATAGAATAGAATATACTTTATTGTACAAAAATGCTACATAAATTCAAGAACATTAAATAAAACTACAATCGGTGGTCTTTCTTCCAGACAACCTTTGGATGGGGTATAGGAAGGACAACAAAAGTCGCTAGTTGCTAAACCAGCACTCGTACAATAATTTCGTTTATTAATTTAATTTTTTTAAAATATATATGATAATATATATACAAAAATAAATACACATATTATATTATATACATACAAAAGTAAACAATAACACTATAGCTTGAGATAGTAATTTTTAACTAATCTGTTAAAAGAAGTAATGATAGTAGATAGTGTCTACTTGATGTTTAGAGGTAATGCATTCCATAGTTGAATGGCCTGCGTAATTTATACGGCGAAGGTCTATTAAGAGTTAATTTAAATGAATCAAAATTTTAAATGTACATTAATTTCTTAAGTAAACTAGCACATAATGCTTCAGTATCTATGTGTAACACTTATGTACAAGATTATTTATATTTTAACGTCGTAACAGTTGTGAAATGTTTATAAACTTTAAATAACTTTAAATAATATTGTTATAATATTCATTCTCAAATTGCTTTTATATCAAACACGAGATTTATGTTTCACGTGAAATTGCTAAACGTATTTTTGCAATTTGTTTTTGGCGGGAATTTTGTGTATGATTGGTTTAGATTCTTTCTGGTCCTAGGCGATAGAACAGCACTGGTCCATATTGGCTAGCTTCTAGCTTCTGAAACTGGGTCCAATTTAGGACTTACTTTTGTGACGTGGGGGGGATAGTTAGATCTTCCTCCTTAGCCACAGAATAGGGTTAGGTGGGTCAATGAATGATACAGATAATTATGATTTTGACGGAGCAAAATTTATCTCAATCTCAATTGTTTAGTGAGATGTGCTTTTTAGAGCTGTTACAAGAACATTTGTTTTTTTTATGGCAGGAGTTCAGGAGACAGGCAGACGGCCCACTTGATGGAAAGCGGTTACCATCGCCTATGGACATTTGCAACACCGAAGGTGCTACAAATGCGCTGCTGTTCTCTTAAGGGAGATTGGAACCTGGTCACTAATGCCGGAACACAACTCGAGATTGTTATGACGACATACTTTAGACCAGGGGTGGTAGCCATCCAGTCGGGCAAATGCCCTACCACCTGGCTGTGGGTTGTTTTGTCGCCTCTTACGGAAATTGTATTCTTTCTACGTTCCTGCATGGATGAAAACATAGTAATATAGAGTCAGTCAAAGACATACAGTTTGACTAAAGCTTTTTTTAATTACGTCTGGTATTCGCTAGGTAAATAATCGGTTGAAATCATTTTAAAATTTGAATATTCATGAATATTCATCACCGGCTTGATACACAACTCGTGTAAATTTAAAAAAAGAAAGGATTTACGTAAGTAAATAAATGATGGTATGAATAGTAGTAAGTTATATTAGTAAATAGCGTATGACAGCGCAACTTCGTTCGCGTTGCCATGATGAAGTCGTATTTGTTAGTGTCTCGCAACGGCTGCATCAAAAGAATGCGACCGCAGCGACATCTTTACGACGGCATTTAATATTTTGGTAATATATAAAAATTATCAACGTCGAGACAAACGGCCTTCTTATAATAATCTCGTTAAGAAAGATTAGTCATCTCTTAAATAATAGAATTTTAAGCCCCTAATCAATGGTTCAAATAAAACTTGCCATCTTGCCTCTTAGCAGTCACTTAAACTACCTCTCGATGTTGGTTATTTTTGACAGTTATTTATGAGTTGGTTTACTACTTCCTATCCTTAATAGGAATTTATGAGTAAGATTTTTACCTTACAGTTTCTGAAAATTTAACAAACGATTATAAGTATGGCCAAGCTGGGTTAAGAGACTGCTAAGAGGCAAGATGGCGATTTTTATTTTAAACAGCTGATTGTTGCCGAGTATGAGAATAAGGTGTCCGAATCTCTGTGAAAGATATATGAGTAAAAGGCATTAACTTGATGGCGCTACCCTAGCTAAGGAGGTAATTGTTAAAGAAAATGCTAAATGTTTCATATAATAAAATAATATAAAGTCACTAAAGTATTAATTAAAAGTAATAAATATGTCTGTAAGCTGTCTGTAGTAATAAATAATATAGACGGATAAACAAATTAAAAGATTTACTTTTGTCTCGTTTTATTTAATTTATCTTAGATTAGTTAAGAGCGTTACTATTTGTTTGATTAAATTGGCGGTTTCTACTCTTAGGGCCGCTTGCATAAGGTTGCTTAAATTTATTTAAGTAACACAAAACGTATTTAACACCCTTAAATACAATTAGCGTCTTGCACAGCGCAAAATTTGCCGCTAAATATATTTAAAGAACTGTCAATACGTTTTGTGTAAAACGTATTACGCAGTTTAATAGGATTTACTAATTTTATTTAAAAGTGATCGTTATGCAAGAGGCCCTTAGTATCATACACTCTGTAATTATGCCCGCACGCAGCAGAGGCCAGCACGTAGAGGCCCCTTGACAAAGTTAATCTAAATGTGGCGTGATACTGACCCGCGATTATCCCTGTGTACACCATATAATAACGCACCTAAGGAGAAGCCCCAGCCAGTGTGGGACTATCGTGGGAAATGAGAACAAAAAGTACCGGGCTATTGGGGTGAACTGCTAGTGGTACTAGGGGTCTGTGAATGTAGGGAATATGGAATATTAAGTTTATTGTTAGCTATCAATATTACCTTACAATTTAATGTATTTTCAAGCAGTATGTTAGGTAATGCGTGAAAACCCTAAGGCGAAAATCAGGCTTATTATAGGTGATTAAAATTACGCACATATCGGGCGAACGTTTCGCGTAAATTTCGCAAATCCTAAACGCACGACTTTCGCAATATTATATACATGTACTAATCAGTTGTTGACATGTGGTTCGCGGAAATCGCGCGAGTGTGACCGAATTTTGTCACTCGTAGGGCTAAATTGCGACTGGTTCCATTGTTTGAGACGATACGATAATTTATCATCGGTTTTTCATCACTATTTGTACATAAAATATTTTGGATAAGAATAGCCATACTGATTTTTTTCTAGTACTAGACGAGACAGTTTCTTGCGTATTTAGTGTATTACATTTTTTTCCCTAATATGTTATGTCTCGCAATGTGTTGTAATAAATCATTTTTCTTTCTTTTATTGGAACGTAGTTCCTTATCGCGCGGTATGAATGGGGGGCTAGACGGAAAAAATTCTTACGAAAAGTTGTCACGACACTTTTTTGTGATTTGCCATTTTTGTCATTTTGGTGCATTTGGTCGGTGTGGTCGAAGTGGGCGATGTATATTTATATATATATATATATATATATATATATATATATATATGTATATATGTATATATCTATATATACACATATATGTTATGTAAAGGTTATCATATAAATAAAATAGAATCCCAAACATGTTTCCTACTTCAGTTACCAGAAGCCAATTATTACTAAAATTGAGCCTACTGATTAAGTTTATATATCATTATATTTTTATAACTTAAAAAAATTAAATTTTATTACAATTCCTTCACTAATTAATCGAAAGGAACTTCGTTCCATCCGGGTGTCCCTTGACACCTCTCAAGTTTTTTTTTTTAATTCTTTTTATAGGGGTATACGTATTAGATATGGTGTCGCAATTATTATTGACTAGATTATACAGAAGATAGGATGACAACCTACCTGATGGAATATGGTTAAGTAGTTCATAAAAGTTTGCAACAGAGGAGAATGTTAATCCATTACAATACACAACTATCAAGTATGCCAAGAGGGTCACTCACAAAAGTTTTGTTAAACGCATTTGTTTATGGAAGTGCGAAAATGGGCTCTCGAACACAGAAAATGATCTAAACTTTAGAGTATCGTTTCTCAACCTGTGGGGGTCGCGTTAGTAATAAGAGGGGGTCGCAGTCTGTTAAAAAAAACCTATATGCAAATGATTCAATTCAAAACGTACAAATGAAACTAGTAATTAATGATTATAATTTTGTAGTGAAATGGTCGAAAAACATTTTACTTAACTTTTTGGTTTTTTCGTGAGTCGCGACATAGTTTTTTAATAATCTTTAATTTTTAAAGTTAGGTTTCGATTATTGATCAGGTTTCAATGACCCCTACGAGTTTGGTATCCCTTGGGTGTTCCAGATATTCATGGGTGACAATAACCATTTACCATGAGGTGAAAGTTTGAACTGAAGTCTGAATCAGTATACTCAACACACGATATAATATCGTAGTATTGCGAACACTCCAGAACATTTAATCTATATATATATATATATATATATATATATATATATATATATATATATATATATATATATATATATATATATATGTCGCAGAACGGCCTCGTTCTCACGACATCTTGTTTAGTTATTGCAGGTTTAGTGGGCATCATCAGGATAAAATGCGAGCATAAAACACAATAGCCACGGTTTATACACTTTTAATTTAGATTTGATCAACATTATGACATAGTTTAGACCAAGCAGCGGGTTCAGGGCACCCGCTCATACTTTCAACTTCAATACTTTCTTTAAAACTCTCAAAGGTCCAACTCGACCTGTAGCCACCAACCAAATGTGTCACAAAAACTCCTCAGTCTACCGAAGTAGATACTACTCAAAGTATAGAGGGCGTCCGACCCCGCTCCGCCATAAGCTCTGCTCTGATTGGTCGTTTATTAAATTACAATATTCATAACTTTTATTAGGTTAGAACGATCTTGAAGTTATACAAACATTAACAAATCTAATTAAATTACATTAAGAATTTTAGAAGTGATTATAATGTAAACAAATGATATTGTGCGTTATACATCCTGTCAACAATACATCGTCATGTCGTATGAAGTCATAGCTTCCCTCCGACACGGCCTTCCTGACGTATTACACGCCCTCGTGTAATAGGCCGCCCATTATGGATTATCTGCAAAAAGAAAGAGATATTATAGTTCGGCCACTCCTGACCAAGGACATCGTGTACATTTTCATTCTGGATTTTTTTTCTGAGATCCGAGTCCTAACAGACTCCAGACTACACACCAAATCAATTCAGCAGTATCGAAACTGCCAACTCGTCGCCCATCGAGCTACGCATTTTGGGTCAAACATCAAAGCACAAATCAAAACATCAAACACAAAAATATCCAAATAGTATACAGTCTCTCATTCTATCGATACCACTTTTCAATCGATACGTCGCCTCTCATTCCACCGATTTCACTTTTCAATAGCCACCCCGCCTTTTATTCCACTTTGTAATGGCCACCTCGCCTCTATTTCACTGGCCACCTCGCCTCTATTTCACTGGCCACCTCGCCGCTATTTCACTGGCCACCTCGCCGCTATTTCACTGGCCACCTCGCCTCTATTTCACTGGCCACCTCGCCTCTATTTCACTGGCCACCTCGCCTCTATTTCACTGGCCACCTCGCCTCTATTTCACTGGCCACCTCGCCTCTATTTCACTGGCCACCTCGCCTCTGTTTCACTGGCCACCTCGCCTCTGTTTCACTTTGTAATGGCCACCGCGCCCGCTACAAAGCTTAAATAAACCCAAACAAGCACTCTGCTACTCCTGACCTTCATACTTCAACATTCAAGTCAAAATAAACTTTCAAAATATAAAAAAAACATTTAGCATTTTAACTATCAGACTAAAATCGCTCACTCTATATGAACCTCTAAATTTAAAAACTACCCATTATAGTAGTCAACTGCATTCACCACGTTTAATAATTATTGAAATTCCATTATTTTAACTTCAAACAAAAACCGTGTGAACGCATCAGTCATCCAATCCGCTAACAACACTTCTCAATCAGTCAATCAAACCAATACATCTAAATAAGTGATGTACTCTCAACCAACCCCCGCTGAGCGTGGTTCGGATGACACTTTTTGACCAGAATATACAATCAGAGTAACCAAGGTTATCACTCTACGGGCTCCAGGGTCGACAACTTATGAAAACTCATAATAATAGAGGAACAAACAAACTCAAAATAATTTTCCGATTAACAATGCGTTCAATAACTAGGTTATTCATCCTAATTCGAATTTGAAACTATCACAAAAATAATCTTAAATAAAAAATCAACTTACCAAAGTGTCTACTAACGTAAATACCCCCTGTGTACCTTATAGTGACTTTCAAACTTCTCTGTAAACTTACTTTTACAAGAAAGATAACACAGCGTAGCAATAATGTGTCATAACCACTTTCCACTATATGTTATCTAAGTAAAATAATTTAAAAAACTAGACCCGATTTTCACATTATAAAAACTCTTGGAAGGTAGACTTGAAAAGACAATGAATACACGCACATAGTTTATAACGAACACAAATTTCTTGTAAGTAACCAACTCCCAAAAATAATGATGAAAAAGTAAACTACCTACGTAATTTGTTCGTTTTCCATTTTTTGGCAACCATATCGCAATTTTTCGTACACGAAAAATATCACTTAAATATGAGGGTAGTAAAATTGTCTACCACAAACGATGAACTATAATTTTTTTTAAATCTCGCTTTCTTCATTTTCAGAATTCGCACAAAATAATAATTAAAAATTACCATACCTCCTGTGCCAAGTAGAATAGGCACCTAATTTTTATCTTACCCTGCACGATCCATAAAATTACACTTCCACTCGCTGTACTAACGTGAATTTGAACCATGCCGGCACATAGTAAGCCCAACGGTGACCAAACCATACATAGGCCGACACACCGCCGCTCCACAGGCACATTCAGGACGTCACCACTACGTCGCCGCTATTTCCGCCGATGGCCCCGACATGTCAATCGTCCTCAAATGCTTTTGCTTCCACTGTGGGCATCCTTCAATCCATCAGCACGCCTTCTTATACTGGCAAGGCTTCGCAGTCATAGCTTTCATTGTGGGCACAGGCTGAGATCCCACTTCTGATGTCGCAGAACGGCCTCGTTCTCACGACATCTTTAGTTATTTCAGGTTTAGTGGGCATCATCAGGATAAAATGCGAGCATAAAACACAATAGCCACGGTTTATACACTTTTAATTTAGATTTGATCAACATTATGACATAGTTTAGACCGAGCAGCGGGTTCAGGGCACCCGCTCATACTTTCAACTTCAATACTTTCTTTAAAACTCTCAAAGGTCCAACTCGACCTGTAGCCACCAACCAAATGTGTCACAAAAACTCCTCAGTCTACCCAAGTAGATATTACTCAAAGTATAGAGGGCGCTGACCCTGCTCCGCCATATGCTCTGCTCTGATTGGTCGTTTATTAAATTACAATATTCATAACTTTTATTAGGTTAGAACGATCTTTAAGTTATAGAAACATTCAACAAATCAAATTAAATTACATTAAGAATTTTAGAAGTGATTATAATGTAAACAAATGATATTGTGCGGTTATACATCCAGTCAACAATACATCGTCATATCGTCATAGTCATAGCTTCCCTCCGACATATATATATATATATATATATATATATATATATATATATATAAATCAATAGCTGTTCGTTAGTCTCGCTAAAACTCGAGAACGGCTGGATTTGTGAAAGTCCAGAGAAGGTTTAAAAGGTGAGTAAATATGAAAACAATGCTTGTAATATAGTAAAACAAAAATTTCGCTTTCTCTTAGAAACTATTCCTTCCTTTCAAACATTTAATGCTCCCATCGTTTTTTTTCCGCCTTTTCCACCATCATAGGTTAAGATGGAGGTTCATTTATTATTTTCTTATTTATTTATCTTAAAGGTAAGGGTTCTTTATTTTATTTCATATTTTTGGAACGTAGTTCCTTATCGCGCGGTACGAATGGGGGGCTAGACGGAAAAAATTCTTACGAAAAGTTGTCACGACACTTTTTTGTGATTTGCCATTTTTGTCGTTTTGGTGCATTCGGTCGGTGTGGTCGAAGTGGGCGATGTATATTTATATTTATATATATATATATATATATGTATATACTTATATATATATATATATATATCTATATATCCACATATATGTTATGTAAAGGTTATTTATATGATAACCTTTACATAACATGTATGTGGAAGTAGTTAAGTTTATATATCATTATATTTTTATAACTTAAAAAAATTAAATTTTATTACAATTCCTTCACTAATTAATCGAAAGGAACTTCGTTCCATCCGGGTGTCCCTTGACACCTCTCAAGTTTTTTTTTGTTCCTTTTTAGTTATTTTCTTTTTATTTCTTTCTTTTTTCCAAAAACTTATAATCTATTACACTTGTTACTTATGCTAATTTACACTTGTTTGTTATTATATCTTCTTAATATCTATTTATTTACTAATCTGTCTATTTTTATGCATTTCTTACTACTTTTTTACATTGTTATTTTTATCTATTTTATACACGTCTGCGTCCCGTCGTTTAGAAATCAATTAAATTTAAAAGTCGTTCAGAAATCAGCGTTTTTTATTTATCTATTCTGAGGACCGTCTCAGAATAAATAAATAAAAAAACGTTAGAAGAATCAATAAATAAAAAACGAGGAACTTAGTACCGACTAAGTTTGCCAGCTCAGCTTGGTCAGCTAGTGTTTTAATATTATTTCTAATTAGAATAACATCAAACAAAGAATAGACAAAAGATGGATATTTTGAACAATTTAATATAAGTACATAATATCTTATGAAATAAGATATCTATCTACCTAACGAATGTAAATAAGGCTTTATGCCCGATTTTGATTTTCATTTAGTTTCCCAAAAGCTCTACCTATACTTTAAAAATTAGCCAGGAAGGCTAATAGGCCTGTATGAACAGGGAAGTCGAGTCTTAAGTTCGAGGGAGTTGTATGTAGTTTTTATATAACAACTGTCACGACTATGACTTTACAAGTCAAGAGAAGATTTGTATCACAATAGCATGCGCGTGAGTGTATCTTTTATATAGTTTCACGAAATGATAACTTTTTTATACATCTTAATAAGAAAGTTTCTTCTTAAATAAATTTTATGAACGCAAAATACTATTGTTGACGTTGTTGCAGTGAACGGAAAAAGAATACAATTTCCTGCGGGCGGGTGGCCTGGCGTAAGAGGCGACAAAACAACCCACAGCCAGGTGGTAGGGTATTTTCCCGACTGGATGGCTACCACCCCTAGTCTAGAATATGTCGCTATAACAACCTTGAGTTATGTTCCGAGATTAGTGACCAGGTTTCAGTCTCGTTTAAGAGAGCAGTTCTAAAAACGAGCTCTAGTTATGATTATTTTTTAATGCACGAATTATCGTCGCCTAAAGACCTTTGTAACACCAAAGGTGCTCTACCAATGTGCTGCCACTCTCTAAAGGGAGACTGGAACCTGGCCACTAATGCCGGAACACAACTCAAGCTTGTTATGGCGGCATAGTCTATACGATACGTGGTAGCCATTCAGATGGGCATTCCATTTCGAATTATAATTTATGATGGAATAAATTAATGAAAATAAATAAATGGTAAGTTACAAAAAAATATATATTACTATCATTATTTACAATAAACATATCCAATAAACGTTAAATCGAATAATTTGTTTCTTATTTAATCCTGAAGAATGGTTTTAGAGTTATGGTAACACTATCTCTTGTTCACACTTCAGTACATATTCTTGATGCATGCATATTTCCTTCTCTTTTTGTATACTGGTACAAATGTATATCTATTTCTGTCTATCCCCACCAATTATGAAATACTTCACGAGGATGCCGCCATCGTGTCGTCGGATTTCGTTTTTGCGGTGTTCAATAAACAGACATGTGAGTCGTATAATTCCAATATCAGCTAACTCCACACGCAACATATTTTCAGTAAAAGCAAAAAAGTGTATCTAATATCTCCGACGACCTGTTTAATTGAATTGTAATTAATCCGCTAGCGAAAGTAATTCTAATTTGTTTAACATACATACATAAAATCACGCCTGTTTCCCATGGGGGTAGGCAGTGACTATGGATCTCCACTTTCGACGATCCTGACAAACAACTTTCGCTTCACCTACTTTCATTAACCTCTTCATACATGCGCGTTTATTTTAAATGCTTTTTACCTGACCTTTCTTTAACAATTCTGATATTTGTTCATGGTATGTTCGTCTCGGTCTACCGGCAACAGCTCTACCATTGACAATACTGTCATATACCTGTTTTGTGATTCTACTTTTATCCATTCTCTCTTCATGTCCAAACCACCTTAACATTCCTATTTCAACTCTTGTTATGACATCTTTTAAACCACAACGATCCCTTAGCACACTGTTTCTTATCCTATCATTCAAGCTAACCGCACATATACTTCTCAAAGCTCTCATTTCAACTGCGTTTATCCTACTTTCATGCTTCTTCTGCAATACCCAACTTTCACTACCATACATCAGGGTCGGCACCAACACTCCTTTATGGACAGCCAAGCGTGCCTTTACAGACACTTTTTGGATATTCATAAAAGAATTTAGCGCTCCATTCACCTTATTACCTGCCATAACTCTCCTTTCAATATCCCTTTCATGCTTTCCGTCTCTGGTAAACATGCAGCCTAAGCAAACAAATTCACTATCTTGCTCTAACTTTTGATTTCCTATCTGTATATTACAACTTGTCATTCTTTCATCTCTTTCAAACACCAGAACTTTCGTCTTGTTCGCATTAATTTTCATACCCTTTCTCTCAATAGACTCATTCATAATTGTTACGATCTCCTGTAACTCCGTTTCCGATGACGCAAGTATAACTTGATCATCGGCGTAGAGTAGACATTTGACAAGTAACCCATTCATTCTTAAATCACTTTCACTTTCTTTCAAATTGTCCAAGCAACTGTCCAAGAATAGGTTGAACAACCACGGCGACGCTACACAACCCTGTCTAACACCTTTTTCAATGCTAAACCATTCAGTGTAGGCGCCGTTAACCCTAACACAAGCACTGGAATCACTATAGAGGGACTTCAGTGATCGTATCAGGTTGTCTGTATCCCATACTTAGCTAGCGCTGACCACAGTTCACTCCTTATCACTCTATCATAAGCTTTCTCCAAATCTATAATTTGTTTAAAACCCTGATATATGTATTTTTATGAGTAAAAGAGTACATTGTAAGAAATAATAAGTTTTTTGGCAAGTTCAGTGAGTTATTGAAAGAAACTAAATGGCAACTACTATCAACAGTTATTTTTATTGTTTGAATGATTGAATGAGCTGGTTTCAAGATGTTCACACTCTTAAACGCGGTCTTTTCTACCGCCGTTGTAATTTACTAATATAAAAGACATGTAATAACACACGTTATAAAACGCCGCCATGGCAAAGCAAGTGAACACTTTAAATCCATGAAAGGAAGTTTAGGACACGCCAGAAAAACAAAACCAAAAGTAATAATTGTTTAAATCACTGAGGTTTACTAGCTTAAAAATATAACTTTTTAAAACCGACACCATCTAAACGGCCGACCTAAACACCGTTCTAGACCATAATTATAAGAAACCGACAGTAATTACACTGTAATTTATATATAATTACGTCATAAAACGACTCGACATGATAAAAGCGGACTAAAACATTTAAGATACATAAATGTACCTTGTTTTACAATGGTTGAGATGCATTACTAACACTTGAACCTATATACCAGGAAACTCGCGGGATTTTTTCAAATTGTAATGCTGGCTGTTGCGTCACGTTTCATCCTCCAATTTATTGATGTATAATTTAGCACAGTTAAAGACTATGGTTAATACATGAACGTGATTCTATGTAAATACAAATAGATAATATCGCTGTTAGAGTTGCCGACAAAATTGGGCATCTGTCAGTATCAGTAAAAATGCCCAATCTCATAAACGATAAGGTTTCTCTTTATGCAGTCTAAGTTAAATTAGGGACAGTTAAGAAATTAATATACTGCAAGAGTACAATAACCCGTCGTCTTATTTTGCATCTTCTCATGGCGATTGAGCCACCGGCTCTCACCAGTGGTGCGTCACCATCCAACGGGGTAACCACCATCGATGCTCCTCACATTAATTTTAACTTCCACGATGGCAAAGAGGAAGTCGTAATGAAAAGTGTTTACCGTTGGCTATGGATGTTTGCAACACCAGCGGTGACGCTAACGCATTGCCAGCCTTTAGGGAGGGACAGGAAAGATAGGTTAAAGTGGAAGGGATAGGAGAAACGGCTTGAACGAAAGCTTGGGGACCCCAGAGGTACCAAATTAAAAATCTTGTCAGTCCTGACCGACTCGCACTCGTCCTAGGCCAATGGTGGTCAGTCGTGGCCTCCTGCGAGTCGGTTATGGCCTAGAAGGAGGCGACCGAAACAGAGAGGGAGGAGATCGCGTATGCGGACCCCATCCGCAGAAAGCAGCTACCGAGTCGTAAGCTCTGCTACGCGAAGCTCCTCCTATTATCCATCACAGGGAGCCACGGGGACCGGTGGGGGATATCGTGAACTGCCGCCCCCCTGTGACCTGAGTGAGAGCCAAGCGTTGGGGTGTGACAGATGTAGTACCTATGGTCTAGTTTTTGCGGCACCCTATAAAAGTGCATAGGAGAAGGGCACGGATAAGGGAACGTGTCCTCCATTCGGAGGCCACGTTGGAAGTGCAGCGGTTCGGGAGCCCTACACCTTACTCGGTGTAAGTCTTCCCCCAGGCCCAAGAGTAGTGTCCCAAGGAAAGATATTCCCCACGTCATCAAAAAATGCGCTTTTATTGAGTGCCAAAGGAACTAGTTTATTGACATGACATCTGTGACACCCCAACGCTTGGCTTTCTAACTTAGGGTACCCTGCGCGCGGGGGGGGGGGGTTTACCGTGATGGCGGCTTGGGCGTACGACTCCTAGGCCGCCTTCTGCGGATGGGGTTCCCTGACGCGGTCTCCTCCCTCTCTCATTCAGTCGCCGCCTCCTGGGCCACTACCGTTTCGTAAAAGGAATCTACTGCTAACCATCTTTGTTTGCTCCGGAGCATGGCTTCGACCAAGTCCCGGAGCGAATCCGCTATGGGCCCTCAGGTGGCGCACTCTGCTAGCGTATCTCAACCTCTCTATGCTGTCCTAAAGAATGTTAACGCGTTGTTATCGCCCCTGGTGTTGTAACTGACGATAACCTCTTACCATCAGATGGACTCAGTCTGCCCCTTTTATCTATTTATCTCTAATACATTCTTATAATGATAGATATTTTGCGAATCAATATACTGGACAAACCATATGAAATCTATGAAATTATAGAAAACATACAATGTCCCAGTGTGTGGATTGCACACATCTCCATTCCCGTGGCACGATTCTCACGTGGAGAGATAACATTCAAACTCATTGTAACGCATAACTCCCCGCCATTGGATGTAATTAGTCGTATTCTTGTCATGTCTTTTGTTAGATAATATTATTAATTAACAAATACACAATTCTTATGTTATTCACTAATAATGGTTTCTATATTGTTGATATATAAATTATTATGTTGTATGTCATTGAATTTCTTTTAATCCCTGGAGCGATTTTCATGCATAGTGTGTGAGTGTGAGTGGGTCCCGTTCAGATTCACAATTGGACCCGGAAGGTGGCTCTGCAATAGGGTTCTAAATTTTATCTTTTTAGGGCAGTATCACGGACCACGAGCTCACCGCCACCGCGGGCTCGGTCACGTAGAACGGATGGGAGAGGATCGCAGCGTGAGGAAAACATATTAGGGACGGCCAGTAGGTCGGCGTCCGGTCAGTCATCCAAATATCGTTGTGTAACGAGCTACAGGGCTCGAATTAAAATGACGTTGGCATGACTATAGAATTTATTAGAACTATATAAACACGTATATCACAGGTACAAATATAACTGGATACAACCAGTTCAAACTGCACGATTCAATACGCGCAAGTCCGTCACTATATCGCTTATCAATGTACACGTCTTGCTTGTATCGTTATCGTCGCTTGACTGCCCCACCCCTTCGGGCATTGTTTTATAGTAAACTGTACAATACAACAATCGACTGCGTGGACTGACTTTTTTTCCAAGAAAACGTAATCTGCACACCTGGTTAATTAATCCTGCGAACGGCCATAAACGAAAACGATAACAATAGGCTATTATCTAATTGCAAATTTTAAACACAAAGTAAACAAAAGAAGTCCAAATGCGGGAAGGGTAATAAACCAGGTGCGCATTTCTTTGTCGGTATGTAACAGTTGGAAGGACAGAGTAGAGGCTGACCTGTCGGAGCTAGGAGCCAATAACTGACAAGAAACCGCACAGGACTGAGAACAGTGGCATGCTCTCGTTTCGGAGGCCAAGACCCATTTTGGGTCGCTGAGCCACCGGAGTAAGTAAAGTAAAGGCAGGACCACGACTGCTGGGTCTACAAGTTTAATTGTATATTCATTGATGCCCAGATAGTGCTTACAGCAGCGTACTACGTTTTTTACTGGATGATTTTGATTTCTCACTCTTCTTCCATGACCACTGCACAGCTATATCTTTCCAAAATTCTCAACACTTTTAGTAAATACTTCAGTCTTAAATATTCAGACGTTCCCTTCCATACAAATAAGCTCAAGTGCAAGTGAACGGTAGGAAGCCATCCTCCAACGTTCGCTAATGTCAAGGTGACATACAAACATACAACTATTTACAATCTTTATTTATAAAACTAATGGACTTTTGGCGCATTTTAAATATTTACAGACTAGACCATTACGTCTTGCACTTAATCTGTACAGGGGTTCAGTTTGTACAATGATATTGAAATAGACAAAAGTAAATTCTTAGAATTTTGGGTAAATGTGCAAAAACGCGGAACCGGAAAATTATGCGTTTTAGTACTTAAGACTATAAATATGGTTTGCTATGGTATAATAAGGACACTAAAATTATCGGAAACCCATCATTTAGGTAAAAAATTAATAAACAATACAATTAATTACTTACGTTAAAAACCTGTAACATATCAATAAAATTAATGTACAGTTTTAGCGCCACGACTCACCTAGTTGTGATATAAACACAATTACTTATTTAATTTCGGGATTAGTCTACTGTACCTAACATATATGACATGACCAAAATAATTAATAATTAAAAAATCAACTATTACGGCAATGCTAAAAAACACACTCAGATTAATAATAAGAGACAAAGTTTTTACTTCACTTTGCTAATTGTCAGGCAAAGACACTAAATCCATACAGCATGAATATCAATACTATCCAATCAATCTGAAGACCAATAACTGAATGACATCAAAATACGGAATTTTAGATTTTTAAATTAATTATTGTACTAAGATAATTAATCTATTTTTGTAGTTTGTATATATAATTACCGACTACATGCAATACCAATGTTAGCAGAACAAATCATAGGTGTGAGGGGTAGTCGAAGGTGTAACAAGTGACAAAGGACAGTGGGTTAGGTTAAGTTATCTGCAGACCAATGCCATGGCGGAACCGACTTTAACTTTTGTTTAAATTATCAACGAATAAATGGAAACAGTCGGTTCTGCCACTCGCCGGCCGCTGCCACGGCAGTAGTTATGTCACAATAAGTGTGAAAAATTTAATTGAAATGCTGCCGTTAGAAAAGGCTCTTTATTTGTATTATATC
Organism: Dendrolimus pini; assembly: GCA_949752895.1. Lineage (NCBI taxonomy): Eukaryota > Metazoa > Arthropoda > Insecta > Lepidoptera > Lasiocampidae > Dendrolimus > Dendrolimus pini. Next base: position 18,096,484 of record OX457143.1, read on the forward strand.
TTGGTATTACGGTATTCAAAATAAATTCCTTAAAAAAATAAATTACTTCATATTCAAGACTGCTTCAATATCTTTATATAACTTTTTGAATTATTTCATTCGGACATTCCATCCAAAGATATCACGAGTTTAAAATGTAATTATTAGAAAAAGTTTGCGTGGCTGCCGCTCACCCTGCTCGGCTAGCTAGGCAACACCTTATGCGTATGGGAGGGGAAATATTTTGAATTCCCTTAGTAGGTAATTAAACTGAACAAAAAAGTTATTTTTAGATACCCTGCGAAGCCGGGGTGGACCGCTAGTAATAAATAAGATAGTACTGCAGTTTTTTTAGTGTTGCCGAAGCAAATCAATTATATATATAAACACGTATAATCGACTAAATGCAAGCTTCAATTTATAACAGGATTTCTTACAATGTTGATGTTTTATTAAAAGACTTGTTTATTACGTAAAGTTTAATAACAAATACACGAATTTTTGCTTTATTCTTTTTCTTGTAAAACTGGCTTCAGTGCAATGAACTTGCGATGTGTATTAATTTTTAATTGCAATTATTTATCAAAAATCACTAGTTGGTTTTGATTTTTTAACGGTTATATAGTTTTATTTACTTTGAAAAGCTATATGTACCACGTAAATATATTCTTTCAGACCAAATCAGTTAAAAATGATTTCTATACTTAATGAGCTTCTATGATTCTATGACCTTCAAAAAGTGTTCTCCAGTGGAACTTATTTTGAATAAAAACTTTTGAATTTGAATTGGAATTTAATATGATTCTGTTTCGAGTTTGTACAATGATTTTAAAATGAGAAAAATTCTGGCTGGCTGGATAATAATATTTAAATACATATACAATTTAAATATAAATAATATTGAATTGACTTTAAAAAGCATAGTATGCATGGCACCAAAAATATACAATAAGATTCCACAAAATATAAAATCATTAAATACAAATTCTTTCAAATTTTGTCTAAAAAAGTTGCTTGTAAATAAATGCTATTACACTATAAATGAATATATAAATGATAAAATATAATACAACCGAACAATGATAATCATATTTAATTACCAATTACAAAATTATTTATATTGACTGTTATAATTATCTGACTATGGGACTATGGACGCTATTTATTTAATTTTAATTTTGACGTAATTATGATATTATTATAAATAATGTAAATTGTAGGAGCTAAATCTGCACGCCAATTTGGCAAAAACATGTGTAGCTAAATATAACTATTGTAACACCTCTTGAACCATGTTTTTTGCAGTAAATAAATTTGAATTTGAATTTTAATAATGCTCTCGCGCTTCCTTACACAGCGGAACCCTTAACGAGTCTGGGAAGATGTTTGGCCCGTCACATTTGTCTGGCTCATTGGAAAACATTTTAAAATATTATACATGATAGTATATATAAAATTTAGCCTTCCTAGAATGACGTAAGTTCCCACATTTTTTTATAGTGTCTGTCAAAAGTTATGGCCCAGAGGAAGTATCTGGCAACTGTATATCTTTTATAACAATATCATATTATATAACATATGTAAAAACTAGCCTTGCTACTTTGACGTAAGTTAGCAGGGGTTTTTTCCTCCTTTGATACTCGCTACCTGTAAAACAGCCCCGCTTTCAGCTTAGCGAGTATCCATTCCTTTCTAAGTTTATATTAAACTACCGATCCTAAAAAAATCATCTTTCCTAAAATCACGTATGCCTGGGGTGACTGGGATCCCATTCTAAATGTACTTCAATTAAAAAGTAACTGATTCTGTAACAATCTATGCTTATATTGAATACAAATCCAATGACTATGTAAGGTTGTTATGACGGCATACTCCAAACCAAGGGTGGTAGCCATCCAGTCGGGCAAATGCCCGAATGGAAGAAAGACAAGAAGAAGAAAGAAGATATAATTATAACGTTTAACACCGCATGCCATCGGCTGGGCGTTCATCCCCACTTCCTAGAGCTGCTTCTCTTTTATACGCAACGGTTCTCTAGAACGTTTCTCTTGCGTACCGTGGGGATTTGGAATGAGCTCCCAGCCGTGGTTTTCCCACAGCGCTACGATATAGGGTTTTTTAAAAAGGTTGTCGTAAAATTTCTTCTTTGGTGTTAAAAACGTCCATAGGCGACGGTAACCGCTTTCCATCAGGTGGGCCGTCTGCCTATCTGCTATACTCCAGCTATAAAAGAAAAATCTCGAAGCTTCCTTCCATATTAACCTAGTTTTCTGGGTTAGCATCGTAATTGACCAATGAAGAACATCCTTCGTCGCCCGAAGGCCCGTCTCCTTACGAAGATTACTCGTGCCATCATTAAAGTTTGCAACATTCAAATTATCGTTCACAAAATGTTTGTACCTAAATCAGATATTAGACCTCCTATTATATTAATATACTCTGTGTGTTAGACGAATCATTTTGTCTTGAATTTTTTTTGGTGGGAACTCAAAGCAGATGTGCTGTGCAGTTTTATTTTCTAAAAACGTGTAAAATTACTCTAAAATGAGCAATAGTTGTAGGATGTTGATAGTTTTTGAGTAGTAATTATGTGTTTTGTCAGATATGTGAACTGTATAGTCAAATGTGGCCTTTTGAGTTGTCACAAGAACTCCGTTGAATGGCACTAGCTGATTATCTACAGTTCAGATGTGCTACACATAGGCTTAAGAAAATGAAGAAACTATATTGTAAACTAAGATCTGGCTGAAAGGCCTAGCTGCCAAGCCATAGACCTAAATAATATTTTATTTTTAACCGTAAACTTGAACCACGCGTGCTTGATGCATGACCAATGTATTCTGTGTGCAATGATTAAGAAAGTGAATTTGTTAAACTTTAAACTGTTATTTTCAAAATAGATTTATTCAGTAATTAATAAAACGACAAGCGTATAGAAATATGTTTAAGAAAACATTTTGACATATAGAAAACAAAACATAACCACGTTCCATATTTAAAATAATATTATTTGTGGCCAGTACGCTACCGTGACAGACGATTTAAAAAGTAAAAACTCTTTGGTTAATATTCCAATACTTGTTCTAAAACGCGCTGTCAAGTGCTAAAAAGCGCTAGATTGGGATGTATTTGGAAAAAATCTCTAAAAATACAGTAGCGATAGGTATATAAAACTGTATAATGTAATATAAGTGATGGGTTTTATGTATATGCCTCAAAAATAATTAATTATATCCTTTTTAAAGCAATTTAAATAAAAGCTTGATTTCAAAAACGTAATTTAAAATTTTAATTTATTTATTAATTTTTGTGTTCGCTGGACAATTGTACCTTTTTTACTGTTAAACTTTTAATATAGAATTTCAGTTTATTCTTGTGTATTATCGTCATCAGGACTGATCAAGCATGCAAAAGTGAATTCAGTTTGCAACGCTTGACCTGAACAAACTAAAAACAAATAAGGGAAGTTAAATAAAAGCTTGTAATAAAATAATAACACTATTTTTTACTGTTCAGCGTCATTCTTGTGACAAAATGTGACATGTCAAAAATGATTAACAGACATCATGTCTGTTAATAATTATTATGGTTTAAATTATAATCAATCAACCGTAACAAGTAAATGTACCTACGTGTTTACTTCCGTAACACTAAAGTGCCTTGTACATCTAGTATGATAAGTAATAAGTTAACAACTTACGTTTCACTCGAAAAGTTAGGTTAGGTTATATAACGGGGAGTGTTTAATTAATGTCAACAACCACCACTACAACTGCAACTGTGCAAATTGTGCACACCCCTTTAGACCCAGTAGTGGATGAGGTAGAGACCGTGTCTCGGTAAACATAGTGTAGGGACTCCCTCTATCCCGACGGACTGAAGACCTGCGTAAGGTCGCTGGTTAGCGCTGGATGAGGAAGGCTTTTTTGATCATTTAAACACTAGATAGAGTTGGAAATATTTTGAAGTTTTTCGTTAATTGTTCAAATTTCGTCTTAAAGCTTAAATATATTACATTTTGAAAAGTGACGTCACGAAAACACGAACCCCCTCCCACCCCTTTTCACACAGTATCAAACTTCACCAATGGAGGGGTCCATTCCCTTCATTTGACGCTTTCGTCCACTATACGTTTGAGACCGTCTTGGATTGCAAGAACTATATCAAAATGAATCGTCCCCTTCTTTTCAATTTGGTTACTAATTATAAATAAAAATTATAATTGTAGATTGTATTATAAAGTATATGAAGACATGATAAATTATGAAATGTAACATTTTGACATTCGTATACATATATTTTCAAGTATTGCAGCATATCGCCCTGATTGTCACGCACTATCTACTATATCGAAAACAGCGCGTAGAAACACGCATCCAAAAATATATATAAGCGGAAATGCAATATGTGGTTGTAGAAAATGTTTTAAATTAACAATAATAATAATAACCCGCAGGGGGGGCTTTGTGACGAAGCCTTAGATGAGTAGCGACACCATGGACCCGGCTCCGGGGGCCAAGGCAAGGCCCCCGCCTCCGTGCTTGCCTTAGGAACGGAGTGGAGACCGCTAGAGCTAAGACTCGAGTTCCAGGAGTAGAAGTGATAGATAGCATCACTTCAGAAGTAGCTTCGGTGAACCTGCAGCTCACGTCTCTATACCACTTAGGTCACTCACACCCATGTTGTCCATGTCTTCTATGACATTTTTTGAGGCCCATTCAGAGAGTAGCGAGTCACCGTATGTCCATTTTTCCATGTTCCCTAAACATTGCGATGGGCAGACGCCATAGTCTCCAATTCCCAGACACCTGGTACCACTAGTAGTTCACCTCAATAGCTCGGTACTTTTTGTTCTCATTTCCCACAATGGTCCCACACTGGCTGATTGACTGTGTAGACAGGAACAATCGCCGGTCAGTGTCACGACACATTTAGATTAAATTTGTCAAGGGTCCTCTACGTGTTGGCCTCCCCATGGCCCCAGGCAAGCCCTTCAAAAGTCCGGGCCATTTTTAGGCCCGTGGTCTTTAAAGACATACAATGGTTATCTTATTGTAATATATAAAGCTGAAGACGCTACTGGTCTAGAAGCTACTGGTCTGATTTGAAAAATTCTTTCAGTGTTAGATAGCCCATTTATCGAGGAAGGCTTATAGGCTGTATATCATCGCGCTAAGACTAATAGGAGCGGAGCACTAATAAAGAATTTTTCAAAATCGCGGAGTTTTTTTAACTTACTTTTTTTTAACTATTCCACTCGGACGAAGTCGCGGGCAGAAGCTAGTAATAATAGATTTATTTTAAGCGTCTTGATTATAACCTCTTTGTTTCTTATTGTTCATCGCAGCGTCTGTCATTGTCAATATTGCATTGTTTTTCACGTTTCTATATTTAATAAACGCAACATTTATTAAAATGTTGGCATTATTGTTTCTTATATTCGAGCAAGCAACTGTCGACTTTAACAACATTTTTTCCGCAACTGTACATATTCGTCTTTGGTTGGATTATTATGATATTCGGTAATATATATAGAGTCACATTTCCGATATAAAAGGGTTTTCGTCAATGACAAAATATGACAAAGTTTAATTAATCTTGAATATGAGAACTCAGTGTGAAGTAACAACAATATGAAGGTCATCCTTTCCATGTCGAAATTAGACACACTTATAAATTTTGCACTTATTATAATATGTAGTACGGACGCTAGTTTATGACTGCTTTTGTTAAAGGCTAACTGGCTTTCAACTACGTTTTAGACATACAACAAAAATAGGAAGGTTATAATATTTCTTGAGAAATTGATAATCTTATCTCAACTGCAATAACTAAGCATTGACCTTTGATGATTTAAATGTGATTTGGTATATTTTCTGCATTAGACTATAATTAAATACATATCCATTTCTAAAAGTTAGTGGTCGACCAATGGTAGAAATTCGATCATAATAAATAATTTAAATTATAAGTTTGAACATTATTAAGGTTCTGTCGTCAAAGACAGAATTCTATGATCACAGATTTCGCCAAGACTACACCGTTAATTTGACTTGAACAATAAACAAAAGAGTATATATGCGTGTGTCATATATACGGTAGTGTGTGTAATGTTTTTTTTATTGATGTAATTTATTTTTTATGCATAATTTAAAAAAAAATTAGCATTCGTCGCTTCTTCTCTATATAAACTATAAGTGTGCGAAATTTCATACTCCTCCGTCCGCGCAATTTTCGTAAAAAGGGGTACATAGTTTTTTATTCAAGTATTAATTCAATGATGCTGTGGCAGCTTAGTGGTTAACGCACGCGTCCCAAACTCAAAGGGCGTGGGTTCAATCCTACTCGGCACGCATGCACCACTTAGGCAGTTTCCTAACCTAATGTGCATATTGTTACGATTAGCAAAAAGCGGTCTTTAGGAGGGCTCGCGCACTTTTTTACCTAGTTAATGAATTACTAACTATCTATTTGTGCTTAACCTAAAAAACCTCGCCGCATATTTTTAACTAAACAACATTCTGTTTACATCGATTTTAGTTCTTTAGTTTTTGAACAGATGGCGTTAGTAATACAATAAAATTCTAATTAATAAAAAAAATGTGTCTTCTATTTTTTTATGTGTATAATATAATACTAATAACTATAAAATAACTATGCCTTAGCTAGCCGGCACGGAGTGGAAATCGCTAGAGCTAAGACTCAAGCTCCAGGGGTGGAAGTGATAAATGGCGTCACGTCAGAAGTAGCTTCGGTGAACCTGCAGCCCACCTCTCTACACCCTTAGCCACTCACACCCATCTTGCTCCTGTCTTCTATGGCATTTTTTGGAGCCCATGTAGCGAGTGGCGAGTCACCGTCTGCCCATTTTTCCATGTTCCCTGAACGTTGTTACGGACAGACGCCTTAGTCCCCCATATACCCAGTATTACTAGCAGTTCACCCCAATAGCCCGGTACTTTATGTTCTCATTACCCACAATAGTCCTACACTGGCCGGGGCTTGTCCTTGGGTGCATTAGTATATAGTGTAGACAGGGATAATCGCCGATCAGTGTCACGCCACATTTACATCAAATTTGGCAAGGGGCCTCTACGTGTTGGCCTTCCCATGGCCCCCCACGCAAGCCCTCCAAAAGTCCGGGCCATTTTTATGGCCTATGGTCCTCAAAGTCATACATGTATAATAACTATAGGTGTGTAGTGAGAGCGTGGTTTGATATTGAATTGCTAATTATTCAATCAATATATCTTCTAATTACTAGTTTGGCCATTACAGGACAATTTAGAAGGAACTAGTTTGTTATGTCAAGGGTATCTTGTGGTTAAATTTTGAAATTTTCAAATTACGTTGCAGACTTAATTGAGATTAACTGCATTGAATTGCAAATTACCATTATCAGTTAATTTTTGTTTGTTAATATAATTTGTAATTATCCTTGCAGGAACGGAGAGAGGATTCTAATACGGCCTGAATGACGGGCTGACATAAGAGGCGACTGAACAACTGACAGCGAGGTGCTTAAGTATTGCCCTCTCTAGATGGCTACGACCCTAATAGCCCTCCACGATCAAAGCCAATGAAAGAAAGAAACAAAAACACGTGCGGCACGGGACGCCCGACAGAAGTAACTTAAAATAATCTAAGTTGAACTATTTAATATTGAAGTTGTTTAACTTGAGAAAAGCTTATATTATTACTTAACGTTATGCCTAATAACATACCTTAATTTATAATTACATATATTAATAGTTTATAAATATGTATAGTATATACATATATACCTAGTAAGCGTCTGTCCGAAGTACGGCTAGCGCTGCAGGTTAGAGTGAGAGACGAGGAGCCGCCTACCTTTACCGTATGCCTGAGAGATAGGGAAGTAACGCAACGCGTTACGTAACGAAGCGGTTTACCCTCTCATAAGAATTTTTCACTTCAAAAATATTTGAAGAAATAGCGACGTACTTACATTTTTATTTCAATTTAACCGCTTTCTTTGTTCATGAAAGAGAGAACGTTGGACCTATCGATACATTTTGTAGTTTCCAAATTTTTCATTGAAAGCTCTTAAACGTCTTTGAGGATTTGTTTGAAGAGCAGATTATACTTTCCTCCATCAAACTATTCTAAACTTAATATTTTATTAAGTTTTCGCGACTTGTATAATAATAACCATAAACAAAATTTAAACTAAATCATTTAAATGAAAAAATTGGCGGTAGGCTAAATAAACCTTTAATAATACTCGTTGACACTTGACATCTTTGTCCTCCGTGATCCCACTTTTCAGTGGCCGAAACGTCGGAAAAACCAAAATCAAATAAATTACCGCGCTTAAAACAGTTAAAACGTAGTTTTATTATATTCTAAGCTTTATGGAGCAAACGTAACATTAACATCAAACAGCTCAAACAATAATAGCTCTCACAATCACTGGTTTTGCAAATTATGTACGCAAACTGAAATATTGACAGAGTGTAATGACTCGAGAAATGTCAACGAATTACCAAATTGTAGTTATTGTAACAATGTCACCAAACAATACCATTTCAGAAACTATTAAATACGTCATAAAGTGAACATATTACTTATTAATTTCCAAAAAAAACTTGAACGACATCGCATTGCAAATCTGGTTATATTACAATGAAAGTGTTCCCACTGCAAATTCAATGGTGCGAAAATTTTTCTGTTTATTTGGTGTTAAGGAATGCTTTTGTCCAATGGATTAGGTAATTAGGCGAGGACAGTTGAAACAATGTGGTGTGGTCATGATTTGTAAGACCTAAAAGCTAATAATAATAACATGAGGTAATACAATGACATTTATAATGTAAGAAATGTTATTGTTTCAACTTGATATGTAATCTACAATAATACACAACTTAATAAAACCGGCCAGGATCGAACCCACTATTATTATTACAGGCTTTTATTTAACTTGCAATAGATATACCTATGTATATATGTAAGTTCGGGTGGAATCTTGCCAGTTAAATTTGACCAACTTCCCGGATTCCGATTGAGTTGAATTTTGCAAGCATATGTATATCGCGTGACAATGCAATAATATGGTGCCCTGGAGCTGATCTGATGATGGCGTCGGAAGGTGCCCATAGGAATTCCTGTACTAAACAATATAAACCCGACTTGTTTGGGCTCGTTTTACTTGTCTTGGCTAGCACTCTGCTGCTACATGATATCCAGGATCTCAAAAGTTTGTATTTAAAAACCTTTTTTGATACTTTTGCTTTGTTTTTCGCATAGAGTTCCTTTTTTATTATTGACAACTCTACAGACTCTAGTTTCGTACCCGTTTTTACACAACCAAATTTAAATTAAAAAAAAATATACACGTTTATTTGTTATTTTTGTTATTGTGTGTGACATTTATTGAATTGTGTTGTGGTGTACCCTAACAATAACTTATTATATTAATTTAGCTGACAGTTAGCATTAAACAAAAAAAAACTATTTTAAACCCATGTAGATTTTATAAATATTTTAAACACCATTAATTAATCTCATAAGATTGCTCTTTTAGATAATTTTATAAAATGTCACTGAAATGAAAATCTATCGTTACATTGGAAAACTACTGTCAAATTTCATGAAAACCAATTTCCTCGACTATAATAGTTGGCAATAGATAAAACAATTTATCTAAGCTTATTAACAACTGTTTGTCTGTCAATGAAGTCAATGAATTATTGAAAAATAAAGTTACAAAATCATCAAAACAAAACGTGTTATTCCGACGTAATCGCTTCGTAATTCTATCGTTACAATGCTCACTAACTGCTTGACAAATCTCCATGAAATTTGGTAGTCAACCTTCGTTTAATACTGTTTTGTTTTTAGCTGCAATAAAAGCATGGGAATCAGGTTTTGATTGCTATGGGAGTTTGTTTTCTGGTTTTACGTTTCACGGCTTGTGTAAGGTTTTTTGTATGTGGGAAAGCTGGGCCCTTCTTACAGTGATAAATTAACATCGTCGCCTATGGTATCAGCACAAAACACGCAATTTAAAAAAACACGGTGTGAACCATTTTGGGGGTAAAAATATTTTATTTCGAACATATTTTAACAAGTATTACACACAAATTATGTATAGACGTTGTCTTATCCTTTAAAAATAAAATTTTAGTAACCGATTGCAGCGCCATCAACCGGGACCAATTGTTAATCTAAACCATTCTCGAATCAACTAGAAAAAACACAAAAAAACATCAAATTCGGTTCCATCGTTAAAGAGTGTTCAGCGGTCCAATCATGTGTAAGAATGTAAACTATCCCGGCGCCACCTACAGGGTCCAATCGTATGTACGAATCTAAACCATCCCCGGATCCACTTGAACACACACAAAAATAATTCACCTAAATCAGACAAATGAAAATGAGTTTAAATGCAGTCACCATTGCCCTAATCTGCCGGGAAAGATCATAACAAATGAATGGCTAGACTGATGTTTTTAATGATATTTTTTTTATTGATGAATACCATATTTTAATACTTATTACCCTATTTCGGACGAAGACAATTCCAAAAACACAAAAATCATAAATAAATGTCCAGCCTTTCTTGAATTATAAATGGTGTAACTAACACGACTTTGTTTTATATATAATTATATATAGATTAAACGTTACTACGTTATAACGGTTTTAAGCGCAGCATTTTTAATTTTTATTTTGACGTTACAGCCACTTCTCAATAGTCGCATAAACTTAAGAAAAAAATACTAAGTATTATCCCCGCACATTGCTATTGCGCTTGGCCGCCATTTTGGTGACGTAACCGTAGCCGCACACTCAGTACTGTTAGCATCACTGGCCGGCGAGTACGCGTACATATCGAGTTGCGGATGACGTCACGTGAATGTTAACTTGACAAGATTCCAGCGCATTAGCAATTTGCGGGGATAATATTTACAAATAATATATGGATTTCAGATCATTGGAAACTTGATGTTTTGCAGTTTTATACAATCTATACTAATATCATAACAAGGAATTTTTTTTATTTATGTATCTTTGTAGCGAATGAACTCCAAAATTACTGGACCAATTTAAAATTTTTAATTTAATTTAGTAAAATTTAATTTAATTTAGTAAAATTTAATTTAATTTAGTAAAATTTAATTTAATTTAGGGATACCTACTAAAAATTCAATAATGTAACCCGTCAATCTAAACAAAATACTTGGCGCTGGAATAGGGTTCGAAAATTTTATTTGTTCAGGACAGGAGAACGTCTGCCGAGACCGCTAGTTAGGTATTATTATTATAAGCGCGGTTATTTTTTTGATTTTTATTATTCCGACGTTTCGGCCATTTTTCAGTGACCGTTATCACGGAAGACAAAGATGTCAAGTGTCAATGAATATTGTTAAAGTTTTATTTAGCCTACTGCCAACTTGTTCATTTTTATTATTTAGTTTTTAAATTATATTAATTTTGTTTATGGTTATTATTTACTCTATGGGAGCCTAATCTAATATACCACCGCTTTGCAACATGTTGTGGCTTGAAGAGAAGAAGCGGCGCAAGAAACTCTTCACCAAACATGCCTAGCTCTAATATTTTTTATAATACTAGCTTCTACCCGCGACTTCGTCCACGTGGATTTTTTTTTCATAAAAAGTATCCTATGTTACTTCTAATACCTCCAAGAATATGTATACAAAGTTTCATGATGATCGATTCAGTAGTTTTCGCGTGAAAGTGTAACAAACAAACTTACATTCACATTTATAATATTAGTAGAGATTAAAATGGGTGTAAGTAAGAATAAAGAAATTATCAATCAAGTTGGTTTGCGTTCACGTTGCACGCAGAAAGAGCTCACAGTGTCTTGAGGTCCGGCAGTTGGTTGTTGTTGGGTTTGGGTCTTAATAGTTTTGATGACCGGATCCCAAACAGGTGGTACTTGCCAACCATCTTCTCTATAAAAATTTGTGTTTTTTTATTTATTTCAATAGCCATAAAACCGTTAAAACTTTACTTAACTTAATTTTATTATGTATACAAATGGGAAAACTTAAGAAAATATTAGGCATATGAGTAACAGTTGTATGTTTTCATAATATTTTCTTAAGTTTTCGCGACTTGTACACATAATAAAACTACGTTTTAAACGGTTTTAAGCGCGGTAATTTATTTGATTTAGGTTTATCCGACGTTTCGGCCGCTTTTCAGTGGCCGTCTTCCGTGACCACGGCCACTGAAGAGCGGCCGAAACGGCGGATAAACCTAAATCAAATAAATTACCGCGATTAAAACCGTTTAAAACGTAGTTTTATTAGTTGTATGTTTTGTTTACAATAAAACAAAAAATTAGGCCACCAGAAATACATTGCTCCGGGTAGAGTTTTGAATTGCACAAACAGAACAACCTGTGTGACTTGCTATTAGATATGTATTGATCTAATGTGCTATTGATATTTGAAATTGCAAATATTGTTACCTCGTTAACTATCATTGTCGCATACTCTGTTCATTGATTAATTTTCGTTAGCCTTGCCTTGACATTATTATTATGTTTTTTACGATTCATATTATAATATCCACTACAATCATTAACTATATTTATATATAATAGAAACACTTTATTGTTCACCACATATACATAAGATAAACAATTTACAGTAGTCACATTGAACAGTTAAAGTAGGTCTGATGGGCGGCCTTATCGCTTTAGAGCGATCTCTTCCAGACAACTCGGGCTATATAGCTGGAGTACAGCGACAGGCAGACAGCCAACCTGATGGAAATCGGTTACCATCGCCTATGAACGTTTGCAACATAAGAGATGTCACCAATGCGCCCTTAAGAACTTAAAGAACCTTATATTGTAGCGCTGTGGGCGCTTGATAGGTTATATAGGCCCCGAAGAACATCAAGGGTAGACAGGTGGTGCCAAATGTGATTGAAGACTGGGTTCGTGCTACAATTTTCAAGCAAATGTCATTTCTTCTGCAATGATGTAACGAAAATGAAACACAAAAAAAAACACCCTTTTCAACTTTCGCTAGTAAAACATTACTTGCATTAATGTTTGTATGTACAACATAATAATTTTAACTTTCATTATTCTTAGAGATCCATGAACGCATAATTTGATGCTCCGTGTAATGATTTAATTGTTTCTCCAAATATGTATATGATCTATACTTAAAAAAATATAATTGTATGTCTGTTAATTCAAAATTGTAAAATTCAAGAGAAAACTGCTATTTGCTTACATGACTTTTTTACGGTACCCCATTAAACGTTCCACTGTTGGGCTTGGGCCTCTCATTTACAGGGGAAAGGACAGTACATACCATCCCTGCAGGAATGGAGTAAGAATACAATTTCTGCGGCTGGGCAGCCTGCGAGAGAGACAAGACGACGCCTGTAAGAGGCGACAAAACTACACACAGCCAGGTAGGGCATTTGCCTGTCTGGATGGCTACTTCCAGTCTAGAGTATGCCGTCATAACAATCTTGAGTTGTGTTCCGGAATTAGTGGCCAGGTTCCAGTCTCTCTAAAGAGAGCAGGCTATCGTAACTGTTTTCCATTAGGTGTCGGCTGAACTAGTGCAATAAAAAATACTCGCCACGCTTATCCAAGGCGAATTGGCGGGTTTGACATATCTGTTATCCCTGTTATCCCGGTGTGCAAATTTTGTCACGATGTTTACCTTGAAAGCTAGCATGTGGTAGTCATAATAATATACACATTCAATCATAAAACTGTCTAATTGTAAGTGGTACATGCTTTTTGGTCGCGATTCGAACTCTCGCCCTTTTAGTTCGGGACGCGAGTGTGCCAACTACTAAGCTGCCATGGCTTTACATAATTTATATATGATGTTCAGTTATAATGCTGACGGTAGACGAATAGTTTAACACTTACAAGCCAAAAGATGCCGCTGTACAATAATTGCGGTCGCAAACGATTCCCGAAACGTACAAAGAATATATACAAATTTTCAAAAATAATAGATAGGCCTATAGTAGAATTATTTTTTCCGTGCAGTTTGGGTCATAAATAATTGGAGCAGTGAAGCGAGTATTTCGCTCTCTCTTCCACTCACGGGCTTTATGGGCAGGCATAGTGATACGCATTATTGTTGTCGATAAGCGTTATCAATAGTGTATTTAGTTTTGTCATTTTGTGGGTTAGTGATATAAATGAAAGAAAAAAATAGATAAAACAACGTATTTATTAAAATAATAATGATTTAAAATAAATTATTAATTAGGTATCTATGTATTAAAAAACTATAAGTACAAAAGTTTAGAATGTAACAAGTTATATTAAAAATAAATATAAATACTTATATCTAAGTTTAAAATTAACAGCAAAAAAGATAATAATGATTTTTATAAGAATGATAATCTTTCTTTGATAAGAATGAGTTTTTATCGTTAATGGCGTTGCGCCCGCGCAACATGCTCACCGCCCTAGCCGGGCTGAGGCCGAGTTTGATTTATGACCCAAACTGCACGGTGAAAATAATTCTACTATAGGCCTGCGGGGAACAACAATAGCCTCGCTGGAAGATCTTACTTTGAGACGGAAGAGCAGTCCATCTCGCTAGTCATGGGAAAAATCATCCACCAAGAAGAAAAGAGTGATATACATCTTTTTAATACAAAGCTATATATATCACTCTTTTATATCTTTAACTCTTTATCTTTGCAGTGAATAGTATCAGTGTCAATTGCAGACAAGATGAGTTATTATCTGTGAGTGATATACTAGCAGAGCCGACACGCGAACCTGTGGCAACGCAAAAAATATATAAACAAAGAGTGAAGAAATACAATAAAATTAATTACATTAAAACTATATTACACCATAAAACTATAGTGTAACGATTTATTTTGGCTTGCAACTATATTCGGTTTCCTCGTTCACTTACTACGCATGCGCAATGCGCGGGCTAATCATTCTTTCTCATCGCGTGGAACAGGAATGAACTAAAGAGTTAAAAATATAAAAACTCATTTTGAACGCAAGCGATATACAGATCTCTTCATCAATCACTCTTCGCGTCGGAAATATATCTTTTGAGTTAATCACTCAGGAGTTACACATCTCGCTCTTCCATTTAGTGACGCATCGCTAAAGGGACGTCGCTAAAGACGGGTCAATCAAATTGAATACATTTTGTTGACAAACAATACTAAAACTAAAGGAAACAGAATGGCATTGAATGATTCAAGTTTACGTTTATATATGGATCACTTTGGATGAATCAACCAAATTGAAAGACAGAAATGAAACGTCTTATGTCAGATTCACTATCAATATATCTGCCTTACTACTGGCTAAAATTTGACAACGTCATACAAGTAAGATTTTTTTTAGCAAGTATTTTTTTTGGGTAATAATATGTTTAGATATGTAAATACTAATTTTAACATAGGAAGTACTTGTTTTATAACAAATACTGTATTTATTACAATTACAAAACATTAATTCTAATTACAAAATGACTCTTAACACTTTCATGATTACTCTTGTAAAGCTGCGTGCACATATGTAGAACCAATGCAGGCCAATTACTGTTCAGTGGTGTTCACCGGTAAATCACCGTGTGGTAGTAAAATCAAAAGCATTCGACGGATCGACGAACGACTGTTAGCACTGCACAATTCACTCTACACAGGGATAAAAAAACTTCAAACACTCGCACATTGAAATGCAAATCAAGAAAAACTTTTTTTTGTACAGGATCCAGCTGAATAGCCGCAGATAGTTGCAGCGATACCGTAGGAGCGGAGGCGTTCAGCCCTGAGGCAGCGCGCTCGAGGAGGTACCTCCTTTGAGGTTCGACTTTGGCTCGACCCTTGCGAGGGGAATGACACTATCGGGTTATAATAAAACTTTTTATTGGACTTGACCTCTCAAATTTACCGGGGCTTTTGGGGCGAGCGTCTTCGCGGAGGCCTCCCTAGGGGGCTTTAACTCGGCTGGGCTGTTGCCATAAGAGGGGGATGAATCTAATGACGCCAACTACAGGGTGACGCAATGTACTAATTGAGAGCGGGCGACGGGTACTATAAAGCCTGCGGGGAAGGACCCCGGTGGACTGGGATCGCCGGTTCGAGGTGGCTGATAAAATCCATTAATACAAGTGAATACACGATAAAGCAACCATACTGCGGTGCAGAACGACGGTGGCGCCGTCTCTTAATGAATTTACAAAACTAAACCCATTAATCCGAATACATTGACAAAACTAAACTTAATATTGATCAATATACAATTTAGACACGACTGTTATTATAATACTATAGAGCACTATAATTGACCCTGCGGCTATGCTGTAGGGTTAATCATAGGAAGTAGTAATCTAGTTCACTCACATAAAAACTTAATTAAGTTTTTTTTTACACACAAACACTTTTTACTAAAATAAATGACCTGACAAGTAACAGTGTAAGTAGAGCCAACAATCTCCAACAAAACTTGTTCGTTGGCCATCGTCGACTTTGTGTGTATGCAGCCTTACTGAGGTTTTATGTAATTTTTATGATTCAAACAAAACGGTTTCCGGTTTAAAGACAATTTTATTATTGTTATTAAATATTGCAGTAATTAGTTATGATATAATTATTATTATTATATTGGCGATTTGAAATAATAATGGTGGGAATGTTGTTTAACTAAGTTTTCAGGTTAACGTATCTATATATAATAAAGTTAACATAGTTTATTTGCTTGTATTATGTCATATTTGAGTTTACTGGATTTCTCATTTTGGATACTGTTTTACAAACGTTTAGAATCATATTGTATAAGTTAGCTAAGCTGTCTTGGACAAGCGTCTGTATACTGTCCACTCCTGAGAAGTGCAACAGTGGGACAATTATGAGTTTTTTCATATTTTTTGTGTATGTTTTTTAAACACACAAAGCTTCTATATGTATCCGAATTCACATCTCTAGTTTTGGCCTGAAATAATCGCTTTCGCAAACAAATAGATAGATGATTAAGATCATACATTTTTGGCCGACAGTGTACATGCATACATCAGGGGAATGCCATTCAGTTAAGGAAAACATTCTAAATTTATTTCTATAATTACTATATTCTTATTGCAGTAGTTCAGCAGATAGGCAGACGGCCCATTTGATGGAAAGCGGTTACCATCGCCTATGGACATTTGCAACACCAAAGGTGCTACAAATGCGCTGCTGCTCTCTTAAGGGAGACTGGAACCTGGTCACTAATGCCGGAATTCAACACAAGGTTGTTATGGCGGCATACCCTAAACCAGGGGTGGTAGCCATCGGGCAAATGCCCCACCACCTGGCTGTGGGTTGTTTTGTCGCCTCTTACGAGTTGTATTCTTTCTCCGTTCCTGCACGGCTCAGCAATGTGTTTGTCTGTCTGCAAATTATTATTATCAAAAAATAGTAGTTTTCTCTTAGGATTTACCTTTAGCAGTAGGAACTCTAATTTTTAACCGACTTTAAAAAGGAGAAGTTTACTCGAGTTTTCCGTCAATTGTGGACTGATTTATATTAAAAAATAAAAAAAAAATCTTAAGAGACTTAAGGAGATACCATAATCACCAAGTGCAACCCTCGAATATTATAGGCAAGAACAACGTGTTACAGATATTATTTTTTCTAAAGCTATTCAATTATTTGCGTAACTAATAAGTAGAATAAATAATAACAAAAAACAAAACCAACTTCAAAGTAACTTAAAAAGAAAAAGATATATACAACATCTTGAAGTCGGTGCGATGTAAAACATGAAAATTACTATGCTTTGCAATTGTGTTATTGTTGTTTTTATGTTTTGCTTGGCGCCGACTCTACTTTTAGTTACGCAAAGGCTTGAATAGCTTTAGTAAATAAAATTCGGTTTTCCATTTTGTTTATAATTTTAGGCTTTTACCTTTAGGTGTCGGAACTAATTTTGCGTAAGAATAAAGATGCTGCATCTTACTTGTATGAATAGAACATTTGAAAGGGATTGTCTTTAAGGTCAAAAGTCGGCGAGGTCACGATGCGGCTTCACCACACCAATTCAAAGCAATATCTGGACTTCAATTAGTTCAAAATACTCGCTTTTATCTTTCATTTTGATTAGTATAAGTTATAGATAGCCTTTTTATTTAAAAAAAAAACTATAATATATACTAAAATTATTTAATCACAAATATGTAAGCATAATAAATCTACGTTTTGATGGTTTCGAAGGCGGTAATTTATCTGATTTGTTTTATTCCGACATTTTGGGACACTTTAGTAACCGTGATAACGGAAGACAAAGGTGTCAAGTGTCAATGAATAATGTTAAAGATTTGTTTAGCCTACCTGTTGGTTATGGATCGAGAAGTAATAAAGTATAATGTTGTGTAATAAATAATAAGGTGGAGGTAACTCAAAAATAAACAGTTGTTGTCTCGCACTCGTCGTTTCATTTATAACTTAACATGGTGGCAGCAAACAATGCATACATGCATTGTTTGCTGCAATTCCATTAATTCTTCAAAAGTAATTCTTTAACATACTTCTGTATAAAACTTATAAAAAAAAGAAATTACGATATAAATAGAATAAGAAAAATATAAAGAAAAATAATTTTTAGCTAGACGTGTTGCTGGGGAGTTTCTTCCCGCTTGTTTCCCTTAACGGCAATAACCCATTGCGAACCGGTGTACATAGAACAGGAAGTAAAATTAAATTTTAACTATGTGAATGTAATAAAATAATGTGAACTTATTTTAAAACTCAAAAACATTTGAATTTGTGTTCAACTCATTGTCCCTCAAGACTACAAGTAGAATACTGAGCCTGGATCACCGTCTTCTATGGGTCAGGTGTCGAGAAGGCTGGATATGTTTCCTCGCTGGATCGTCATACTGATCCGTTGCCGCTGGAACGTTGGAGTCGTTTTGTCAAATTTTGATAGAGGCTCATACTCTCAGGACCCATGGTCCAAGCGTTTCAACAGCAAACACAAACATATAACTCTCACTGAGGGTAGCATATTTGCGCCGCTTGAGTGATTCAGCTGTTTCCGCCTTCGAACCGGCTTATCTGGACGTGTTTGGTAAATGACACACCAAAGGCTTGGTACCAGAATTAGAGTCATTTCATTCAAAAGACCTACCATCGTCACGTGCAATACCGTTCGGCTCCAATAAAGCCGGCAGGTGAGCGGTGGCAAGCGCCCTCCGTAAGACATTTTTCAAGACGGCACTACGATGGCAAGAAACACCATGGTATCCTGGGTCCATTACCTCAGTTCTACAGACTCATGTGTGTGGCACACATATGCGAGATCCTAAGATTTTATTTTAACGCCTCTTGTTTTATATGTAGGTTAAAGCTAAGGATGTCTTCAATGAAGTAAAATTGAGGCTATTGAAATCAAAAAACACCCAAATTTCAATAGAGAAGATGGTTGGCAAGTACCACCTATTTGGGATCCGATCATTAAGACTATTAAGACCTAAACAGAGCAAATACCAACTGCCAGACCTCAAGACACTGTGAGCTCTTTCTGCGTGCAACGTGAACGCAAACCAACTTGATTGATAATTTCTTTTATTTTTCCTTCTACCCATTTTAATATTACAAACAATTTTTAGAACAAGGCATGTTTGCTGAAGTGTTTCTTGCGCCGCTTCTTCTCTTCAAGCCATGACATGTTGTGAAGCGGTGGTAAATTAGATTAGTCTCCCATAGAGTAAATAATAACTATAAACAAAATTAAAACTAAATAATTAAAATGAACAAGTTGGCGGTAGGCTAAATAAAAGTTTAACAATACTCGTTGACAATTGTCATCTTTGTCTTCCGTGATCACGGCAACTGATAAGCGGCCGAAACGTCGGAATAACCAAAAGCAAATAAATTACCGCGCTTAAAACCGTTAAAACGTAGTTTTTTTTTCTGAAGTGAAGTTTCTCGCAAAATGTAAAATGTATATTTCAATAATTTTGTGCGATTTTACAACTTGTTGAACGTACAATATTATTTTTTTATTCCGTAGTAGATTTCGAATAATTGACCTTAGATCTAGAGCGTACACACCGGCGCGAGAGTAATGACTTCATCCCTGCTGGACCAGTGTCCAGGTTATTCGTGTGCCGACGTAAGTAATTGTGTATCAAGAACCGTAAGAAAAGAAGTAAGTTCTTTAAATTAAAGCTAATTTATAATTTGACTATAAAATAGGATTATAAAAATAAAATTAGATTTCTTTATGTTTAATATTACATTGAAGTAACTAGTGCATAGATTCTTTGATTAAAACAACTCGTTCACGAAGGAAATCTTGCATTATTAGAATATGTTATCTTAAGTATTTCGTAATTATTGATGTGTTTATATTATGATTTATGTAGTTTTTTGGTTTAAATTTCAAAATAAAGCCAGTGGGTTAATTCTATTAATTTGAAGTGCAGCAATAATTGTATACAGTTTCAAATCAGAATAATAAGAAGTAAAAGTTCATTTATTATGAATTAGTTACGCCCTCCATATCTTTTGCGGGAGATTTAAATTTTAGATTCATATCTTCTAAGCCATGGCTTGAAAATGTTATCAAAAAAACCTTTAAAAATATAGGTAATTACCGGTATTTGCAAAAAAGATATCGGTACGGCAATCATACCGTTATAATTTTTTTACCGTTACTTGGTAAGATTTAGAAAGAAAGAAAGAATTATTTCATTCAGGACAAATCAAAATTTTAACAATACTGAGTAAAATAAAAGATAATTGCATCAATATATTATATATTTTACATAATTAGTAGATATTATATTATTATAATAGGTTAGGGAAAAAGTCTTTTCGCGTATAGTATGTATGAACTTGTAATAAGATCTCTTTGGCTATACCATTTGTATCTGGCTGCTTTTGGTATCATTAAAAAGTTTTAATTTTAAAGAAGACAATTCCAAGTTCAAATTAGGAAAATGTGTGATTTTCATTTGTTTTTCTTATTGTTAAAATGAGTGAATGTAATGAAGAAATTCGATACATTTTAAAATTTTACTACGAAAAAGGTAAAAATGCAACACAAGCCGTGAAAAATTTTTGTGATGTTTATGGACCTAGTGCAGTATCTGTGAGAGTAGCGCAAATTTGGTTTAAGCGTTTTCAATCCGGGAACTTTGATATCAAAGATGCACGTCACTCTGGTCGCCTCGTTACGGACAAAATTGATGCCATTTTTGAAAAAGTAGAGCAAGATCGACATATTAGTAGTTACAATGTAGCTGAAGAACTGGGAATTGACCACAAAACGGTTTTGGCGCATTTGAAAAATGCTGGGTACATAAAAAAAGCTCGATATTTGGGTGCCTCATGAGCTCACCGAAAGAAACCTAATGAACCGTGTACTCATTTGTGATTCTTTATTACGGCGTAATGACATTTTTGAAGAAGCTGATAACTGGTGGTGATAAGTGAAAAAGATCGTGGTCAAAGGCCGGTCAGGATTCACACTGTGGCGAAACCCGGGTTAACTTGCAACAAGGTGATGCTGTGTGTATGGTGGGATTGGAAGGGCGTTATTCATTATGAGCTGTTACCGCCAGGCAGGACCATCCAAGAGTGTCGCTTACGCTGGTACGGCCACGTTTTACGCAGACCGGCTAATTACGTGGGGAACAAATGTCTAGCCATGCCGCCTCCGCCAGGTCCCGGTCGAAGGGGAAGGCCCAAGAAATGCTGGCTTGACGTCGTGAAGGATGACATGCGTGCCAATGGTCTCAAAACGGGGGATGCTGAAGACCGCGCGAAGTGGAGTAGGAAAAGTAGGAAAGCGGACCCTGGGCGTCGGAGTGAACGCTCCGAACGCAACCGGGATTTAACGCTCGGATGATGATGATGACCGCCAGGCAGGACCATCGATTCTGAACTGTACTGCGAACAACTGATGAGATTAAAGCAAAAAGCTGAAAGAAAGCGCCCCGAATTAATCAACAGAAGAGAAGGGGTGTGGTTTTTCACCATGAAAACGCTAGACCTCACACATCTTTAGCCACTAAGCAAAAATTACGAGAGTTTGGCTGGGAGGAGTTAATGAATCTGCCGTATAGTCCTGACCTTGCACCTTCAGATTTTCACCTGTTTCGGTCTATGCAGAATTCTTTAGGCAGTGTCAGGTTAACATCACGAGAGGACTGCCCAAACCACTTGTCGCAGTTTTTGATCAGAAACCCCAAAATTTTTATAGCAATGGGATCACGTCCCTACCTACAAGATGGCAAAAAGTTATCTAACAAAATGGCACCTACATACTTTAGTCAAATGTAAATAAACTTTATAAAAAACCCTTTTGAATTTTTATATAAAATCCGAAGAACTTTTTCCCCAACCTAATAGTTATATGTTTATTATGTTTAAATAATTGCATACTTGTGTATATTTGTATATATAGTATAGTTTTGCACCGACTTCAAGGTGTTTTAGATAATATATATTAAAAATAAGATTTATAATTAAAAATAGTGTTTAATTTTTAGGGGACCAAATGGCGACTATTCCGCATCGGACAAAAAAAGAATCACGTAAATCGGATCATAAATCTCAGAGTAATCGGTGTACAAAGATAAAATATAAAAAACATACCGATCAAGTTGAGAACCTCCTCCTTTTGGAAGTCGGTTAAAAAGGAAACATGACAAGAACAACTATGCAAATAAGATTTTTATTATATTTTTTTATAGCTGGAGTACAGCAAATAGGCAGACGGCCCGCCTGATGGAAAGCGGTTATCGTCGCCTATGAACGTTTGCAACACCAGAGCCAACCAACCGACCAACCAACGCGTTGCCGGTCTCGAAGAAGTGTTATGAGTAAACGTAACAATATGCTGCTTTATCAAGCTTGAGGTGTGCTTTCGTATCATTGGCCTAATTTCAGTTTCCAAGTACCTTCGAGGCCAGCAGGACATTGATAGTACCTCTGGTGTTTCAAATTTTTTAGGCGCCGGTTCCCATTTCCATCAGGTGAGCCTTCAGCCACTTGCAGTACTCGAATATGTAAACAAGGCAATTCAATTTTATTGTATACATTTTTTATTAGTGTCTTTATTACATGTGTATTACAACATTTCTTCACTGGGTTAATTAGGTATATTAATTGGTTGAAGTGTATAATTTTTAGTGGGTTAATTTGGAATATTAAAAAAAGTTTATTTATTACGCACTATTAGTCAAAGCGAAACTTCGTTAGTGTTGCCATGACAGCATATTTTTCATTGCGCCATCTTAACGACGTCATTATTCGGGATAAAAGTATCCTAATTCATCCGGGATATAAACTAGCTCCGTGTCGAGTTTCCTTTCGATCCCTTCAGTAAGTTTCAAATAATGCACTAATATACAAACAAAAGTGCTTAAATATGCACTACAAATCTACTGTCGGAATTAGCATTTATGATTTTTTTTCATTTTAAATCCATTATTAAGACTCGACAGGGGTGTCCATAATGACGATACATTAATCTATCTATCTATAATATATTAATTCGTGGTCGGAATTCGACCATAATAATTATTGTCAAAGACTACACTTCTATAATCACAGATTTCGCCAAGGCAACACTGTTAATTTGACTTGAACCATAAATAAAAGAGTATATATGCGTGTGTGTGTCAAATACATGGTAGTGTGTGTAATGTTTTCTTTTATTGATTTAAGATCTCCTGGATAACGATCGCCTTTAAATAAAATAAGTTAATCACATTAAACTGCCTAAATACGTTTTACACAAAGCGTATTGACAGTTCTTTAAATATATTTAGCGGCAAATTTTGCGTTATCTAAGATGCTAATTGTATTTAAGGGTGTTAAATAAGTTTGGCGTTTCTTAAATAAAATTAAGCAAACTTATGCAAGCGGCCCTAAATGTTATGCATAATTTAAAAATTAGCACTCAGCACTCTTTGTCTATAATATGAATTATAACTGTGAGAAATTGCATACTCCACCGTCCGCGCAATTTTCGTTTAAAAGGTGTACAAAGTTTTTGCTTCGCGTATTAATATAATGATTATTAGTAGTTTTTTTAGTATATTTTTGAAAACTAGTATATAATAAAAATCGACGTTTAAGGGCTACTATTATGTATATATATTTTTATAATATAAATTACACAAAAATTACATACCTTATACTTCTTTCTCCGAAATATCACAAAACAAACCACTACGCCAAATAAATTCGCCAAATAATTAATTTAAGTTAAACCCGTCCTCATAAAGCCGGTAAATAAGTGAGAGTGAAACGCGTGTTGCGTACGCGCGGAACGGATGCGGACTGCTTCAAGAGACTGTGTTGCTGATAGACAGGGGTCAGAGTTTACGACAATGTGCAGCGGATGGTCTAAGAGTTGCGAATACGAGAATTTTGCATTGGTCTGAAGCTAGAGTTGATTCTTGCATCCCAGAGGCATTTTTATCCGTACAGGGACGGAGAAGGAATGCAATTTCTTGCGGCCGGGCGGCCTGTCTTAAGAGGTGATAAAACAACCCACAGCCGGGTGGTAGGGCATTTGCCCGACTGGATGGCTTCCACCCCGGTCGAGAGTATGGAGTATAACAACTATAAGTTGTGTTCCGGTATTAGTGATCAGATTCCAGTCTCCCTTAAGAGAGCAGCAGCGCATTTTTAGCACCTTTGGTGTTGCAGATGTTCATAGGCGATGGTAACCGCTTTCCAACAAGTGGGCCATCTGCCTGTCTGCTGAACTCCTGCAATAAAAAGTGGGCCGTCTGCTGAACTCCTGCAATAAAAAAGGCAGAAATTGTTTTTTTTATTCGGTGCTTTAAGGATATAGAATATCTTGGCTGCCCTTTGACACAGAGTGGCATGAGATTAAGGGTAATTTGAGTTTGGGGTGACGTACGCCTTATATATAAACACTAGGCCTGTCTTTGGGTTAGGAAACAGGCGTTGAGTGAATAATGGGAAAAACAAAAATATGTTCGATAAACAAGGTTATGCCACTTTTGTCGATAACAAAGTGCGATTTGTGTTTAGTTAATAAAACTGTTTTTGAGTTTAGTAAACAAGTTTCAGATTAGTTTATTAATTGTTAAATACGAAAATGGTTTATTTTGCTTATATATTGCCATGATGGTTGCGAATCGGTTTTGACACTCGCTGACCGCTGCCCTGGCATGCTCGCTCGGCCTGTGGGCTTTTGTCGAATGTCGTGACTAGAACGGTGACTTAGGTTAGACTTTAAACCAAAGCGCACGAGCTGTGAGCGTGCCGCGGTAGCGGCTGGCGAGTACCAGAACAAACTTATCACCATCGTCAAAATATAGTCAAAACAGCGTTGTGTTGGAAAAAACTCCGGCACAGCAATAAGCTGAGTGCAAACCTCATTTGCTAAAAATGCGGCGTACACGTTCTCAAAACTTGTTTCTTTCTTTTTGCTTCTGTAATTAATGTAAGTACGTCGCTATTTCTTCTTTTTCTTTCTTTTAAGACGTTTGTCATTTCTAAACTTAATAAGTAATAATTAATTTTCAAATCGTCCTTGATAAGCGTAATGCATTTGTAGCCTAAAAAAATGTCTGTACTGTTTGTTAATAAATAAACAAACTCTTTTTGCCTTGTGAATTGTATTTGTGAACTAGTCAACCGTAAATGATGCATTTTTATAACAATTTTTTATTTTTTATTAGATATCTGAATTAGTTCCAGCAGCACTTTTTGTGGTTACGGTATCTGAAGGTACTAAATAAGGCACATTGGCAATCTGCGTACAATAGTTCTATCTGTACGTGCAGGTGGAAATAATAACACTAAGGCTCGACGCACATGGACCACTTACCACGGCCACCGGTGGCCAGCAACAAGCAGTTTTGTTTATTGCATGAGTTCAGGAGACAGGCAGGCGGTGATACCACAGGTGACGGTGGTACTGCCGCTCTCTAAATGGAGGCTGGAACTAACTAACTAACCGAAAACTGGTTGTGGAGGCATACTTCAGATCAGGGGTAGGGAAACCCACAACCAAGTGGTAGGGCTTCTGCCCTGTGTGGTTATGGGTTCTTGTTGATGACAAGTTGACGTCGCCAAACGTTTAGTAGACGTCACACGCGACCAGAAGGCTGGTGTCTATTTTGCTCAAAGGTTAAGCGTTCCTATACAATGTGGCAACGCCGCCATCCTTTTGGGAACATTCCCGGTAAGTGACAATATTTTTATCTCTACCTATTTTTACCTTATTTATTTAATATAGTATTGTTATTTGTAGTTGTGTTTATTATAGTTATTGCAGGACTTCAGCAGACATGCAAACAGCCCACTTGATGGAAAGCGGTTACCATCGCCTATGGACATTTGCAACACCAAAGGTGCTACAAATGCGCTGCTGCTCTCTTAAGGGAGACTGAAATGTGGTCACGGAACACAACTCATGATTGTTATGGTGACATACTTTAGAGTAGGGGTGGTAGCCATCCAGTCGAAATACCTTACCATCTGGCTGTGGGTTGTTTTGCCACCTTTTACGATAGGCCGCCTGGCCGCTGGAAATGATATTCTCTCTGCTTTCCTGTACGGATAAATAGAAGGCTAAATTATTCCTTAACTGAGGTTGCCTGGAAGAGATTGTTTTGATAAGGCCGCCTATTGTTTTTACCATGACAATATTGTAGTCGTGATTTTTTGTAATTGTTTATTTGGTGAGCAATAGTGTTATCTATTTTACTCTAATTCCTGCGATCGAGCTGGGCGGCCTGCTGTATTAGTCCCAGTTGTCACATCTCTTCCCCTCTAGGGCATGAGGACGAGGGGAGAGTGGGCCTCCAGAACTTAAGAAAGAACATATTTTTTGTCGAGAATGAACGCATATTAAACTAAAAAACATTACACTAAGAGTACGTTTATACATAAATGGCCTTACTTATAATCGTTTGTTAAATTTTAAGAAACTGCTCAGCGACTAATTAACGGAAATCTTACCCATAAACTCCTCTTAAGGATAAGAGGTGGTGGTAAAGTAACTCATAAATAACTGTCAAAAATAACCAACATCAAGAGGTAGTTTAAGTGATTGCTAAGAGGCAAGATGGCAAGTTTTATATGAAACAGCCATTGATTAGGGGCTTTAGTCTCTTATTTAAGAGATGGCTAATCTCTAATAATAAAAAAATATATACACTATTAAAAAAAATGTTCACAACATTTTCGGCAATAAGGTAGGCTACTCAGCATTATGCTTTGTCAACAACTGAAACAGAACTCTTAAATAACAAAGTGAATTCAAATAAAATTAATTCACAAATATTTTCCAGTTTCTTTTCAGTCAAGGGAGAAAGTATTTTAAGGTAATGTTACTTCCACGTATCAAAATGTGCAGGTGCGGCCACTTTCAACAAGTTATGTCATATCCCACATATAGGCGTGTCGGTTGAAAGATTAGCATTCTAGATTTATTATATGTTATCTGAACCCATTTATATACACTGTTACAAGTTAGCGGGACTGGAATTAAAATACCGTTAGAATGATTATACAGTTTATTAGAACTATACAAACACAAATCCAAACGTAATGCAGAAGGTCATAATTCAATTAAACGCGCAAAGTCCGTCACTATTAGATTCCCGAATGTACACACGTAACGCCTGTATCGTAGTTGTAGCTCAAATAACTCCCTGTCTCACTCAGGCCGTCGTTTTATACCTCACTAATGCAAATGTGCCCGCCCGGCAACGTCGAATTAGAATTAGCTTGTACTTGTAATCCGCAACATCTGGCTAATGATGGTCCTGAGCGAGTACAATAGGACAATAGGCACAATAACTAGAAACGTGTGCTAATAAATAAGTGAACAAAAGAAGACGATCATAAAAAGATTACAATTAGTTCAAATGCCGATAGGTAATAAAATGTGCTTTTACAGATCTGTACGTGGCATTTGCCTAAGTTGTAACAATATGATTGGTTCTTAGTACTTATACGATTTTTATGTTGTACTAAGATATGCCCGCGATTTTCCGCGCTCGCCTTGAAATTCCCGCGGGATAGACGCAAAATACCGCATATCGTTGTAGTGAAAACTGTGTCGGAATAAGCGTATTCGTGTGCACCCGAACAACTATAAATCGTTTCCGGGAAAATTCCCGCGTGATTCCCGAGATAAAAATTAATGCATATTTACTATAGTCTAAGAATTTGCTCCGAACCAAACCCCCCCCAAGCCAAACCGACAAAGAGACAGGAAGTCAGAAGAATGGTTTATATAGTCTATTGCATGCATGCTGGGAATTTAACGGGAATTCTCCTGGGAATGGGTTGTAGTTGTTCGGGTGCATAAATATTAGCTTATTCCGACACAGTTTTCACTGAAACGATAACTTCCATGTTTTTTGAACCTTTGTTGCCACCATCTGTGGCATGGCGTGAACATCCTGCCCCCCCTTGAAAGCTGCTGCTTTCAAGAATTTTATTGTATTACTCAGTAGACGGATATATGCATGATATAAACATTATATATAAGAGCTAAAAATACATAAATAAATTATTATTATTGACATAAAACATTTCTACAGGCAAAAATTAGTATTGTATTTATTATATAATTTTAAATTGACATGTATAATTTTAAAGTAGTTTTAAGCATATGTGTACTATTTGCATGCCTGACCGGCAAAAACATGTGAACCCTAAAAGTATCATATTATGATTCATGTATACACCATGTTTTTGAGCAAAAAAATGATTGATTGATTGTGTTCCGGGACTCCCGTGGGAGAACTTGTAATCAAGTAAAGAGTGCACAAAGTCGCGGTCATATCCTAGTAAGAACTATATTATAACACACTGTAGCAGAAAGTAAGAATTTATTTAAAAACAGAAAGAGAAAAGTCAAGATTATATACACATGCGTACTTCTGATATGTTCCTTAAGGATGAAAATAAGAAAGATAAAAAATACATCTACCCCGACAAGTGGCAAAGGATTGCGAAAAAAAACCTCCTTCGTTGGCAACACATTGGCAATAAATACCTTTAGTGTTGCAAATGTCCATAGGTGATGGTAACTACTTTCCATCAGATAGGCTGTCAGCTTGTTTGCAATATTCCAGCTGTAAAAAGTAGCAATGCAACTTTTCAACCGGTCTCAACAGGCCTAACTGTAAGAATAATATTTTTTGCCGATATTACGTAGTCTATGTAATGGCGGTTTCGTTCCGTGCCGAATAGGGTTGCCAAGAGCTAATTTATTGAAGTGAAACTTCTATATAGAGGGGATCTTACGATTTTTCGCCCACGAAAAAGCGTCACGGTCACTCGGTCTGATTCTTACATTTTTAAACTCGTGATATCTTTCGAATGGAATGTCCAAATTGAATAATTCAAAATGTTATATAAAGGTATTAAAGCAGTCTTGAATATGAAGTAATTTATTTTGATAAGGATTAATACCAAGATACAAATAAAGAGCCTTTTCTAGCGGCGGCATTATAATTAAAATTTTAAAATAAAAAAACACTTATTGTGGCATAAATATAATAGTTAGATATACATACACTGTCGCGAC
Source organism: Dendrolimus pini (assembly GCA_949752895.1). Taxonomy (NCBI): domain Eukaryota; kingdom Metazoa; phylum Arthropoda; class Insecta; order Lepidoptera; family Lasiocampidae; genus Dendrolimus; species Dendrolimus pini. Next base: position 18,126,002 of record OX457143.1, read on the forward strand.
ACTTTTTGTAAATAATGATGTGTTCTGCAAAGTCTTAGTACATTATTTTATTCTCTAATCAATAGTTTTCGCAGCGCACGCGATTTTAGGTATTTTTTTACACGTTGGGTTACATTATTGGAGTTTTAGTAAGGACCCCTAATTTATTTGTAAATATAATATACTCTATGTCATCAGGGAATAGTGTAGCTTGTGTAAAAAGCCTTGCAGAGATTTGGGCAAGAAAGTACCAAATATACCTAATATTAACTATTCGGGCAGAGATTCCCCTTTTACCACTCAGTAAGCAATGAACACCGTCTACACGCCACACCGCCTTTTATACGAAAATACTACGAAAACTACCCTACATAATAATATTATTATCTATGAAGATTATCTATGTGATATTAATATAATCTATGGTTCTTATAACTGCTGTGATGGACATCGCGTAACACTTGCCAACAGTGAAAAATTTTTTCAAATCGGTTCAGTAGTTTCGGAGCCTCTTTGTCAAAACAAGAGTAAACGAAATTTTTTTTTTTTGGAGTATTTTTCATAATTTGATGTCCGAATGAAGTTGATGATGCATTTGTTAATATTCCGTTGTATGTTTATAATTTTAGAGTAGACTATGAATGTTTTTTTTGGTTCCGGATAGAATTTAGTTTTTTGTTTGATAAAATAAAATATGTTTACATAAAAAATTTAATGCATAAAATGTACCTAACCTAACCAAATCATAATTTGCAGTAAGCCTGTGAAAAATCGAAATGTGTGCTGGGATTTGATTGTTAATGTACTTGCCCAATTTAAAAACCTGCCCGTAAAACTACCTTGGTACAATACTAGTCTGTGCGTAAAACTTCAAGTTAAAATTTTGTTGCGATTCATTTTGTCACTTGTCAGTTGAAGTTTTTCCACTTGTACGTTGCGATTCTTTTTTCCACTTGTCCGTTGCGATTCATTTTTCCACTTATCCGTTGCCATTCGTTTTTCCAATTGTCCGTTGCGATTCTTTTCCACTTGTCCGTTGGAGATTCACTTCTAATATGTGTCCCAGCACACATTTCGATTTTTTTCACCAAAAAGTATTCTTTTATTCCAACATTTAAAGCTCAAGATATTTTTTTTAATCGTCAGACAAACACACATTGTATATCGAAACGCAAACGTTTGATGTTTTTCCCGTCGTTCAGAAATCATTCATTCAGAAAAACGTTTTTTATTTATTGATTCTGAGGCGGTACGAAGATTGCCGGGTCAGCTAGTAAAAAAAGATCAATTGCTTTCAACGATATTTAGAAGGTTAACATGTTATATGTCCTCGAATAAACTACAACAAAAAAAAATATTTTCCAGTTGCTGACTTGTGGCAACCCTAGCAATTAAAGTCGGATCACGACTCATCTGACCCTATTCTCACAAACGGTACATCACTTTCAATTTCAATAGTGTTCCGAGGTCAATCGTTATTACGTTTGAAAACAAGATTCTATCCACGTCCTTGATAATGAAGATTTTTTTGGTGGCTGGTGTAGTGGAACGGTTACAAGCTAATAGATGTCACTGTGCAATAATGGGGTTACAAACACGTACCAAAAGAATAGATACAAATTTCTCATCACTATTGCAACACTAAAGGTACTACCAATGTGCTGCAGGCCACAAAGGAGGGGTTGGAACTTGGCCACTAATGCCGGAACAAATCTGAAGGTTTATGACAGCATAGTCAGATTAGCACCAAGGGTGACGGCCATCCAGACGGGAACACTACCACCTGGTGGTGAGTAGCTTTGTCGCCTTTTATGATGAGCTGCTCAGGCGCAGGACTTCATATTCTTTTTCTGTTCTTTCACGATGCTTTCGAACCTTTTAATTTTTGGTTCTGCATGCGGTATGCCACGGGCACACCATTGACATTATCAGAATACTGAAATTAGACTAACCTACAATAGAGACGATACTGTCTAAGATACTACCAGTCTTCTACTGACAGTAGCGTAGCTTGCCTTAGACAGGCCTTTATCAAAATGTGTTTTTTGTTGTAATTTTTCTTATAAAAGAAACAAAAAATGCTCGAATTGAATTAAAATAATTATATATTGTTTATAAGTTATTACTTAATGCTCCTTAATAAGAGCTATTTTTGACAAACAATTCAAATCTTATACTAATATATAAAGCTGAAGAGTTTGTTTGTTCGTTTGAACGCGCTAATCTCAGGAACTACTGGTCTGATTTGAAAAATTCTTTCAGTGTTAGATAGCCCATTTATCGGGCAAGGCTATATATAGTCTATATTTTCTTATAGTTTTATGAGCCAAATGTGTAACATGAATAATTTTTTTAGTGCAATCTTAGTTGACATGTGTATTAATTTATGTGTTTTTTATATTGTAAGAATTATAATTATTGTATGTTTCCCAAATAGATATATATATATATATATATATATATATATATGAATGTTTCAAAATCAGGGATTTTTTAACTTTTTTTTTAAATTATTCCACGCGGGCAGAAACTAGTCAAGGATAAACCTTTTTTTCGGCAAGCTTATTTATCAAATCATCTATAGCTGAAAACGATATTATAAATGCGATAGTAATTGTGTCTGTCTGTTGCTTTTTCACGAATAAGCTACTATATCTATACAGCACTAGAATCTGACCCGTGGCGCATTCGCGAGGTAATCTCTAGTGGAGGTAATTCCATAAATTCAAATTAACTCATCGAGTTTCCGTAGTGTAGCGGTTATCACGTGTGCTTCACACGCACAAGGTCCCCGGTTCGATCCCGGGCGGAAACAGAGTTTTATTTCGGGTTTTTTAATTATAACGAAATTTCCTTTTGCTTTTTTAGATACATGTACTACTATAGTAATATGAATACTTAGTAGTCATTGCAGTCGAAATACTGTTAACTATTTCTGCAAATAGAAATCATTATGATTATAGATAGACAGATAGAAAACTTATTGTTCAACATATACATATTAAATAAATAATTTACAGTAGGTACATTAAACAGTAAAGGGAGGAACAGCCTTATCGCTTTAGAGAGATCTCTTCCAGACAACCCGTGGATTTTAGAAACGGAATCCTAAGTGAGTATGACGTGGGTGTTCAAATTATTATATACATATACATTACACAGTATAGTATTTAATTTTCAAGTTTTATTTGTAGCGTAGTTTAATTTTTAAGATGGTTTAGTTTAGAATTTATTTTAATTTAATTTTAAATGTGTTTGATATTTCAACATTATTGCGATGTTACACAATGTATATATCTAAAATAAATAATCATAAATACATTTCATTTTATTTTGATTTAGCGTGGAAATTATTTCAAAACCAGTTTTATTTAGCCTTTTGTCTTACTTTTTGTTGTTTAAGCCAAATAATTTGTCCAATTCTACATTATTTTAAAACACAAATAGCGCCTGAATCAAGTATGATAGCAAATTATGATTAAAAAAAATATTATAATGTTCTTTAAGGCGCAATTTTTCACGATTGCTAATTGCTCATTAATTAAAGACTTCATAACACAGTTTGAGACTTATTTATTATTAATCATATTAGTATTACAATTGAACGCATCCATTAGTACCATTATTAATTACACATATCAATATCAACGACAAGACGGAGTGTCAGTGCAGCCCTCTATGCATAGACTCATTAAACTAATATTCTAATGTGACAAAGTAGTTTTCACATCTCGCATGAATGACGCATCGGACTGACATCTGAACACATAGAAAAAAATGCATAATTACAATACTTCTTAGCAAAACAATAGGCGGCCTTATCGCTAAAAGCGATCTCTTCCAGGCAACCCAGCTTAAAAGAAATTCTTAACTAATCTGGCGATGTAGGTAGAGCAGAAAAAGATAGGGCTGTACAATTTAAATATATATACTTATATTAATTTATAAAATGAATACATACATACACCAATATAATAGTAATAAATATATATATACGTATATACAAAAATTATTCTAAATAATTTTATTTGTTAACTTTATATGTGACAAGTATTTTATATTAACATATATTACAATAGAAAAATAAGTAAATGTTTAATATATTGGACATAATTATTTTAAGACAGTATTTCTATGGGAGTTGGAAATGTAGGTAATGTTTTGGCCTCTCTGACAGTAAGAGTCAACGCATTCCATAGTTTGACAGCCTGCACTGTAAAAGAGTTATCATAAAAGGATGAAGTGTGTGCAGGTGTCAGGAGTCTATGATATGTCATCATCATCATCCGAGCGTTAAATCCCGGTTGCGTTCGGAGCGTTCACTCTGAATCCAGGGTCCGCTTTCTTCAGCATCCCCCGTTTTGAGACCATTGGCACGCATGTCATCCTTCACGACGTCAAGCCAACATTTCTTGGGCCTACCCCTTCGACCGGGACCTGGCGGAGGTGGCATGGCTAGACATTTGTTCCCCACATAATTAGCCGGTCTGAGTAAAACGTGGCCGTACCAGCGTAAGCGACACTCTTGCAGTTTGTCTGCTATGTCACGGACATGAAGACTGCCACGGATGCGGGAGTTCCTGACATTGTCTTTCCGCGTCACTCCACACATCCAACGCAGCATATTCATCTCCGTGACACGCAGTTCTTGCTTGTGTCACTCAAGTACAGGCCACGCTTCACTGCCATACAAAAGGACAGGTCTAATGATAGATGTATAGACCTGTCCTTTTAATTTGACCGGCATTTTGGCGTCACAAATGACACCTGTCACCTCACGACACTTGGCCCAAGCTGCTGTGATACGGGCCTCGACGTCGAGGTTGATATCCCCGGACGCACTAAGGACAGATCCCAAGTACTTAAACTGATCCGTGCGCTTGACCGTATCTTCGCCTATGCGCACGGATGTGGGATCTGTAGTGTTGCAGGCCGAGTACTCAGTCTTCGCCATATTTAGTTTCAGACCGCCGTTCTCTAGCGACCTCTTCCACGCATTTATGCGTCGCACCAGGCGCCCCCTGTCCGAATCTGCCAGCGCGATATCATCAGCATACATGAGCAAACATGGAGGTTGCTCATGTCAGTCTACGATATGTATCTGAGCGCAAATTGTGAGAAGTGGAGAGGCGAAGGAATTCAAAACGTTTCTTAAGGTAACGAGGACATAGTATGCAGGGTAGAGGTAAAGTAATACCATCTGTTTCACCTTAGGAAATTATTACACACACCATTGACGTGTACAGTTTACCGACATAATTCGTTCTGTATCAGAACAGCAAATGAATTTAACAAGTCGCAAGATGTAGACTCCCTATTTACTAATAGTGTAGCATTGTTTAGCGCTAAGTTGGGCAAGTTCTATTCAAACTCGGATTTATTACTTTAAGTCCCTTTATCTATGCACATTTTTTTATTGCTTCTTTGTTTTTTTTTTACTGTTATCTGTGGACGGTTATTAATAGCTTCTCTTGATCTAGCTTATTTCTAGTTATTATTAATGATAGCTGTTAGCCTCCCAAGTCTATGTATACATATTGTTACCTTTTTAATCCGGGGTATAGGTATATAAAAGAATGAAACTGATTATGGGTAACAAATATTTATTTAGATCACAAAGACAATAACAATTAACAACGGTGTATGAAAAAAAAGCTTAAAGTCTAATTGTTCACATTAAAATTTTGTATGTTTCGAAGATTACCAGGCTTTTATGAGCCTGGTAATCTTCGAAACTGCTGCTGCCAGAGGGTAGCGCAGAGACTGTCGAGTTGGGGACTAAAATGTGGGGTCTCAAGCAGAACAGGCTAAGATACTTCTTCAAGAGAGAGATTCCTACGGGGGCAGTTGGTTGCTTTGAGTTACTTTAATTATGGTGGTGTCGGAGACTAGATGTTTAAGAGAAAGTTTATTTAGGTTTTGACGAGTCGGGGAGAAAATAAGTAGGGTTAGCTGAGTTCCAGCCGCAGCAGGCGGAAACTACAGTGGCGCAATAGGGGGCGCAATATGACCCAAGCCAACTAGGTTGTGTTGAGCGGCCTAAACGGCTGGCTGCAGATAGACAGCTCATTGCAAGTGGTGAACGTCAGACCTGGAATGCGTTGACACGATGGTATCAATAGCGTGTACAGGCTGCTGTGATTAATCGAGGGCACAGAAGGTAGCTGTTTGGCCTAATGGCAATTACATTTAAATTACGATATGAGGGTACGATATACGCCTTTAATCTTGGTGGTTAAAATAACCAACGTAGACAGCAAGAACATAAAGATGATCAGACCGCGTGGCATACACGACGGGCCTGGCAGGAGAAAATACAGACGTGTCAGCCCATGTCGGGTCGGACACGTAAACGATAGTTTTACAAAAGAAAGAACACTTACTGGGGCTGCGACTTAACAATGTAATACAGGAATTTTAAGTAGTGGGGTGGTGAAGTGGGGAGGGGGGGAGGCACACTTGCCTTTACAACAACCCCAAAGGTCCGGCGATCGCGATTTTTTTTTTAATAAACATAACCTCACTTATTTTCACTGATTTTTTCGCTAATATTGCACTTCTATCATAGGTCCAAAGTTGGAAACTTCTCTCAAAGTTAAAAAAAGCCAGTAATCAACATAAAAAGAGCCAAAATAACCAAAAACCAGCTTAATTTGATAAAAATGAAGAAAAAACACAATAGAGCACATTCATATGCACTACAAGAGTAACCATTCAAAATGGCGACCAATAAAGACGATGTTTTTTTGTACGTAATCGCATTAATTTATGTTTAACCTATAATAACAAATAACATAAAAAGTAATCTTAATCCAAATACTACAGTATATTCTAACTTAAACACTCAACGTGACTTTTTTGCATTGTTACCAGCTGATCCTTATGAGATAGGCATTATTGTTGCTAATATGCGAACTCGATGTGCTGTTGGTTTTGACGAAATTTCTACATCATTATTAAAATCACTGAGGTCTTCTTTGGTACCTATTTTAACACACATTTTTAATCTGTCCCTTGATAATGGTACATTTCCTAGTGTATTTAAAAAAGCAATAGTCCATCCAATTCATAAAGGAGGTGACTCGGACGTGGTGAACAATTATCGACTAATATCAGTGCTGCCCACTATGTCTAAAATACTAGAGAAGCTCTTGAATAATCGTTTAGTTAATTACTTAGAAAGTAAAAATTTAATTGCAGCAAATCAATTCGGCTTTCGCCGAGGCCTCTCGACCAATGATGCTGTTTCTTCTCTAATTGACAATATTGTACAACATTTAGATAAGGGAAACATGTGTCTTTCTATATTTCTTGATATATCCAAGGCCTTCGACACTGTTTCTATACCTATCCTACTTACTAAACTGGAGGCTTTGGGTATCAGAGGGACTGCTTTAGAAATCTTCAGAGATTACTTGAGTGGTCGAAGTCAGCCCGTTAAAATAGGTGATTATATTAGCGAATATGAGGACCTTTCAGTAGGGGTACCCCAAGGCAGCATCCTTGGGCCAACTCTTTTCTCAGTTTACATCAATGACCTCTGCAAACTGTTGATTCCCAACTGTAAGATTTTCACATATGCGGACGACACTGCGTTATTAGTGCACAGTAATAACTGGGAGGAGACTCAAACGAATGCAGAGTTCGCACTTACGCAAATTATGAACTGGCTTACCTCCAACTTACTTACTCTGAATTTAACAAAAACTCATTTTGTTCCATTCGGTATTAGACGTAACAGTCTTCCACCTATAAAATTTGTAACAATTAAGGCACATAACTGTCAAAATCCTACGAGCAGTTGCTCCTGTCCACATATTAAAAGAGCTTCAAAAGTAAAATATTTAGGAATCTTCATAGATCATAACCTTCGATGGGACGATCATATAAATTACCTTTCTTCGCGTCTTAGAAAACCTATTTATGTCTTTAAAAATTTGAGACCCGTTGCGGACTTTAATACATTAAAAATGGTATACCTCTCCGTGTGTGAATCATTGCTCGTCTATTGTAACATAGCATGGGGTGGAGCGTCTAAGACTATACTACTAAAATTAGAAAGATCACAAAGAGCAGTGTTGAAAGTTTTGGCGAAAAAACCGTTCCGCTATTCTACTACACAGTTATATAAAGATATGTCAGTGTTATCTGTTAGGAAACTTTTCATTTTACAGCTTATTCTCAAAACACATACTGAACTAAAGTTTGATTCTTCCCTTTCTTCTCGGAAAAGGAGATACGACAAGGTCTGCCATATTGTCCGCACAAGAACTACCCTGGCCTGGAAACACTCATACTCAGTCAAAAGCCGCCTATATAATAGAGCTAATAAGGACTTATAAATATATCCTTTAATTAGACGAGAAACCAAGCATAAAGTAATAAATTGGCTAAAATCCTTGGATTATGACGCGTCTGAAGCACTTATAAACTAATATTTATTACTGTTTGTTACTATATATTCTATTTTATACTTTACAATTTTCGTTAATTTTTGCTCTCGTGATACACTTTCAATCACTTCATTTTCACACACATAACTGTACGCATGCACACACAACCACTCACATCACACGCACTTCAGCACATACAAATACTTATTTTAATAGCTATAATTATATTGTTTAACTATTTATGTGTGGGGTACCTTTGATTGACTCAAAACACAGGCCTTGTTCCTAGTTTGAGAGTCGAAGGTATACTTACTTGTCTTAATTTCTATAGCCGTAATCGAAACTAACACATTTTTCTTTTTTGTTACTTGTAAAACACTAAAGGCTAATAAAGATTTTTATTATTATTATTTTTGTAAAGGTAATCTTTTCTTAGCACTTTGGATAGTTTGAACCACATCCACGGGCCTAAACCAAGTGAATGCAGCGTGTAGTGGGGAAAATTAGAGTTGAGTTGACGGTATGTTATTATGTGGGGCAATTTCGTTTCCATCTATCTGCAAGAATTTCCTGACTATTCTACATGTATTCAATATTGCGGCTTTTTGGAGAGTTATGTAGAGGGTTTCTTTAAGGTCTAATAGTTTTAGGCTATGGAGAAGATGGTTGGGGATAACGCCTGTTGTGGAGAGAACTATGGGTACTATGAATACTTTTTCCTGTCGCCAAATTCTGCTCACTTCATCTTTGAGTTCTGTGTACTTGTTTATTTTTTCTGTTATTGTTTTTTGTATGTTGTGTGTGTTAGGAACAGCAATGTCAATAAGGTAAGTGATTTTGTTAATTTTGTCCTGTAAAGTGATATCTGGTCTATTGTAGTGAATTGTCTTATCAGTGAGAATGGCGCGGTCGTAGTAGAGCTTGTGTGTTGTATTTTCTAGAATGGTTTGCGGAGTATATTTGTAAGTATATGGAGTGTTTGTGTCTTGTGTCTTGTGTATGAGTGCATATTTGACTGCAAGTTTTTGATGAATGATATTTTCTACCTGGTTGTGTCTGTGTGTATAGTCTGTTTGTGTGAGGGTATTGCATGCTCCTGTTATGTGTTGAATGGTTTCTGGTTGTGTATGACATTTGCGACACTTATCATTTATTATTGTAGGGTCCTTAATTATGTATTTTCTGTAATTTTTTGTGTTAATAATCTGGTCCTGTATTGCCACCATAAATCCTTCAGTTTCTGGAAATAAACTACCTACTTTAAGCCATTTATTAGATGCTAGTGTGTTTATATGTGACTGTTCTAGGTCGTGAGGATGCCGACCGTGAAGCACTTTCTTCTTCCATTCTTCAATTTTTTGTTCTTGTGGGCTATTACTGTTGGTGTTCAGTGTATCTGTTTGATCATTTAGGTTTAGTGGAGTGTAGTTATTGTCGTTTAGAACGATTGCATTATGTATTTTACTAGAATGTGATTTTGTGTGAAAAAATGATTTTAGCCTAATAATTTGTTTTCGCCACAGGTGCTGGATGTCTATAAAGCCTCTCTCTCCATTTTGTCGTTTAATTGTTAGCCGTTCTATGGCAGATTTAGGGTGTAAGTTGTTGTGTTTTGTTAGTGTGGTGCGTGTAGTTCGTATTATTATTATTATTAATAATATTAATAAAAATTTCAGCAATGTATTTAAAAATTGATATCATTAAAATATTGATTCATTGGCATATTAAAAACCACCTTGGTAGTCGTCCACTAAATTGATAAATAAAACAAATGTTTCATGCGAGACTTTTAAGGCGTCGTAACTGTTTGTGTGTATAAAAAAATAGTAAATGGTTACCAGTCGGTTCTGTACATAAATTTCACTTCGTACAAACAATGTAAATTTTAGAACCAATGGTAAGGTGAACGAATCGGTAGTAAGGTATAAAAAAGCGACACATGACGTGAGAAACAATATTAGGGCTTTAATCAACTTTTTGAAGTGCTAACTTCTTATGGGAGGGTAAACCGTTTCGTTACGTAACGCGTTATTGTGCCAGTTTGGCTTCCCTTTCTCTCACGCATACGGCAGCGGTAGGCCGGCTCCTCCTCTCTCACTCTAACCCACAGCGCTAGCCGTATTTCGGTAATTAGATTATCTAATAATACTAATAATACACAAAATTATCAAGTACATATTCAAGACTTGTAACTAAGAATAACATAAATTTTATAATCAATAAAAGGTTTTATTAATAAATAACCTTATAAATATACATAAATTTAAGTAATAACCTAAGCTTTTCTCAAGTTAAACAATTTCAATAAATAGTTCAACTTAGATTATTTTAAGTTATCATTTCTATCGGGCGTTCTGAGACGCACATTTTTGTAATGGATTCATAGTGTTACAACTTAGATTCCGACAAAAACAAATTCCACTCCCAATGTGTAAAAACACATTTTATTACCTGTCGGCATTTGACCTGATTGTAATTATTTTCTGAACGTCTTCTTTTGTTTACTTATTTATTGGCAAACGTTTCTAGAGAACAGACTATTGTTCTATTGTACTCGTTTATGGCGGCTTGCGACTGAATCATTAGCCAGGTGTTGCGGATTATGTCGACTACGATACGGGTACATTTGTATTTGTGAGGTATAAAACGACGGCCTGAAGGGGAAAGGGGGAAGTTCAGCAACAACCACGATCAAGGCGTGACGTGTGTACAATCGGGAATCTAATAGTGACAGACTTTGCGCGTTTTATTTGAATTACGGCCTTCTGCATTACGTTTGGATTTGTTTTGCTCGGTTATATTTGCACCTGTGTTATACGTGTTTGTATAATTCTAATAAACTCTATAATATTTTCAACGGCGTTTTAATTCGAGTCGCGCATCTCGTTCGCGAGTGACGCTTTGGGAAGCAGCTTGTTGTACAATAACCATAAAACTTTCCATACACGAGAACCATGACGTAAGACTTTAAAAATGGATGCATAGACAATAATAATAAGTTGTTATTGTTAGAATTATGTATTGTTTGTTTTAACATGATAAAATATTGAATTGAATACAGATTAATGAATATATCGACGGCTCCTGTCATCTATCATCATCATTTAACCACTTTTCATCAGGTGGGCCGTCTGCCTGTTTGCCTGCTAGTGACCAGGTTCCAGTCCTCCAGTCAACGAAGCAAAAATAGGGGAAAAAACTGGAGAGGTGTCGAGGGACACCCGGATGGGACGAAGTTCCTATCGATAAATTAGTGAAGGAATTGTAATATTTATATATATATATATATATATATATATATATATATATATATATACACCGACCACACCGACCAAATGCACCAAAATGTCAAAAATGGCAAATGACAAAAAAGTGTCGTTACAACATTTGGTGTGTCGTTATAACTTTTTGGTCTCAAAATTTTCCGTCTAGCCCCCTTTCGCCATTCGCACCGTGCGATAAGGAACTTCGTTCCAATAATCGTGTGGAAGCGAATTTTGGCACAGTCGTAGAGGAAGGTATCCTGAATAACAGACTAAAAGTACTGATGGGTAGGGTTGGAGCTAAGGGAGGGGGGGCCCATAAAGGTCCCTATTTCAGTTTTTTGCGAATAACTCAAAAACTATAAACTACAGAAAATACCCTATGCCTAAATTAATCTACATAAAATTCTTTACAATATAAATTATATAGACTTTTCGCTGGGATCAATACCTTTATTGATTTATTGCAAAGTAATGTCCAAACTATTATTTAAAACGACATCTTTAATTCTACTAATATTACATAAATCAAGTAAAATCATCTTCTAAATCTGACATATCGTCAGCAGTGTCTTTGATGGGTGCAGTATTAGTGCACGAGCCAAGGCATATACCACAGGCCCTGCCAAAAAATGCCTGCTTTCCGATACCCACAGCGCACGCCACACCCAGTTGTGCAGTTGTGCATCGGCAAAATATGCAGTTGAGTATGGACTCAGGTGCCACACGGTCATTTGTTGTCACCGGCACCGGACTCAGGAAACCATCGCCTCCCCTTGCTCAACCTCATTGGGTAGGCAGTAGGAGGTTGTCGAGCCAATGTTGTACCTGTAAGAAATTTATCAGACCAGCATAAGTGTTTATGCTTGACACACACATAGACACACACGCGCACTTACAAATACAGGAGTGCAGGAGAGTAACCTGCGTTATTATGGCCAATGATATTGGCTACCGGCTAGGAATGTGGGGAAGAAATGTCTAGCTATGCCATTTCCGCCGGCGAAGGCAGGAGCGGCAGATTCATGAAGTTCTGGTTTAGCGTTGTAAAAGGTGATATACGTGTCAATTGACTAACTACCATTGATGGCAAAGACCGCGCCTGAGGATGTTGAAAGTGCTGGCTATTTGCGGCGATGTTTTAGTTGCTTAGACCATAAGAGAGCAGCGGCGCATTTGTAGCACTTTTGGTGTTGCGAATGTCCATAGGCCATGGTAACCACTTTCCATCAAGTAGGCCGTCTGCCTGTCTGCTGATCTCCAGCAATAAAATAAAATAAAATAGAAAGAGTACAGTTTAACCACGCAGGAACGGAGAAAGAATACAATTTCCTGCATTAGGCCGGCGTGTCGTAAGAGGCGACAAAACAGCCAGATCGCTACCAATTGGTCTAGAGTATGCCGTCATAACAACCTTGAGTTGTGTTCCGGCATTAGCGGCCAGGTTCCAACCCTATCTACGAGTCCGACAGTACATTGGTAGCATCTTTAGTGTTGCAAATGTTTGTAGTACTTTATAGGCGATGTAATTTGTAATTAGTTTTATACGTTTTATTTCGTATCTTATAGTTGTTTACAGTTTGTAGAATAATTTCCCTAACATTTAGTTATAGGTATTTTGTTATTATTTAGTATTTCGTTGTTTTGTTAAGGTATATTAGTGTATAATTCAATATAATGTAATATTTTTAAGTTTTCTACATAGTACTTGGGGTCTTGGGACACATGAGTTTATGGAGGTGGGCACTGAAAACTAGTGTTGTGTCGGAACATGTTTCGGCACAGCGAAAGACTGAGCGCCAACCGCATTTCACACATTGCGGCTTTCTTTTATTGTTATTTCCTCTATGAGTTTGTATAGTCGTAATTTGAAATAAATATTTTCTTTCTTTTCTTTCTTTCTTTCTAAACATTTTCTATCACAGTTGGGCGGTCAACCTACTGTAAGTACTCCAGCAATAAAAACCACATTTTTTTATTTCAGAAGTGGATTGTATGGCCCCATTCCAACACCTATGTATATTATTTAATTTGAATAAAAACTGGTTTATACCTCGGACAACGCATTACCGTTGCCATACAGCGAGGTAATGTGGTCTTTTTGGCACCTTTAACTGACAGCGGTCTGGCACTAGATTTTATAGTTTAATTTTAATTTGTAAATATAGTTTTATTTAGTTTAATTGTGTAAATAAGTGTGTTTTTAAACAAAATAGATAATTACATTTTTTTAAATAAAGTATTAATTTGCGGAAGCGACTGCGACTTCATTAAGTTAGCGAAGAGTTGGTGAGCATATTTCATCATACTAACAATGTAAAGGTACCTATGGATAGTTTACCTGTAATACACAATTATCCTCTAGCGGCTTTTTTACGATAGCAAAGAATATAAAATTAATAGTTCCAACCTTGTAATATACATACATTATAATTTTATATCATACTAGAATTCGCCTGCGATCTCGTACACGTTAGACGAAATAAGCTAATTTTAACGAGTCCAGAAAACTTTAAAACCGCTCTCGGTAGAAATCCAGCGATATTCCTGGGATGTGAAGTATCATAGATTTTATGATAGAGAATTGTCTATTGATCAGTGAAAATCCGTCATTTTTTCACGTAGGCCATTTTAAATAGCTCCCAAGGAAATTTCCGGGGCATTCCCGGAATATAAATTACCCGGATTTTGAGTCTGAGAATTTGCTATCGAAATCGGCCCAGTAGTTTGTAGGTGAATTCCGAATAAACAGACTTACAAAAAAATCTAAAAACTATACTTTAATAATATTGTCCTTCGCAAGTCTACTCGTCACTCCTGTCCAATATTTCATACAAAACGATTTAAAACTAATCTTGGAAAATATTCACCTATAGCTAGAATATCACGTCTGTACAATTCATATGTTGTTTACTATGGTCTGGGTGGCTGGGATCGGCCCCCGAGTAGTCCGTTGTATATTACCCATAACACAGCGTAACTTGCTTAATTTGGGGATATACAATATGTGTGTTAGTTTGCCGATTATTATTATTATGTTGAGAAATCTAAGAACCTATTATATTTAAAATCAGTTCTCAAACATTATTCAATGTTTAATTATTGCTATTTTTATTTTATTGTTTAATTAATCATCATATTAACACCTGAAGCAAAAACTTTGTACCCTTTTTACGAAAATTGCGCGGACGGAAGAGTGTGAAATTTCGCACACTTATAGTTTATATAGGAAGGAGTGCAGCATGCTAAACCCATGTTAAACATGTTAAAATTATGCATAAAAATACGTTAAATCAATTTAAAAAAACATTACACACACTATCATGTATTTTACACACACACGCATATATACTCTTTTGTTTATTGTATCAGCCTTCTTAGCGTTGTCGGGAAAATGTATGCTAAAGTGTTGATTGAACGGGTATTGAAAGTAACAGAAGAGAAAGTATGGGATGTACAAGCGGGTTTTCGACAGGGAATGGGATGTGTGGACCAAATCTTTACCTTACGGTGCATAAATGAAAAGTTTTTGGCCAAAGGTCAAAATGTGTATTGTGCATTTATAGATTTGGAGAAAGCTTATGATAGAGTGATAAGGAGTGAACTGTGGTCAGCGCTAGCTAAGTATGGGATACAGACAACCTGATACGATCACTGAAGTCCCTCTATAGTGATTCCAGTGCTTGTGTTAGGGTTAACGGCGCCTACACTGAATGGTTTAGCATTGAAAAAGGTGTTAGACAGGGCTGTGTAGCGTCGCCGTGGTTGTTCAACCTATTCTTAGACAGTTGCTTGGACGATTTGAAAGAAAGTGAAAGTGGTTTAAGAATGAATGGGTTACTTATCAAATGTCTACTCTACGCCGATGATCAAGTTATACTTGCGTCATCGGAAACGGAGTTACAGGAGATGGTAACAATTATGAATGAGTCTTTTGAGAGAAAGGGTATGAAAATTAATGTGAACAAGACGAAAGTTCTGGTGTTTGAAAGAGATGAAAGAATGACAAGTTGTAATATACAGATAGGAAATCAAAAGTTAGAGCAAGTTAGTGAATTTGTTTACTTAGGCTGCATGTTTACCAGAGACGGAAAGCATGAAAGGGATATTGAAAGGAGAGTTATGGCAGGTAATAGGGTGAATGGAGCGCTAAATTCTTTTATGAATAGCCAGAAAGTGTCTGTAAAGGCACGCTTGGCTGTCCATAAAGGAGTGTTGGTGCCGACCCTGATGTATGGTAGTGAAAGTTGGGTATGGCAGAAGAAGCATGAAAGTAGGATAAACGCAGTTGAAATGAGAGCTTTGAGAAGTATATGTGCGGTTAGCTTGAATGATAGGATAAGAAACAGTGTGCTAAGGGAACGTTGTGGTTTGAAAGAAGATGTAATAACAAGAGTTGAAAAAGGAATGTTAAGGTGGTTTGGGCATGTAGAGAGGATGGATGAAAATAGAATCACAAAACAGGTATATGACAGTATTCTCAATGGTAGAGCTTTTGCCGGTAGACCGAGACGAACATACCATGAACAATTATCAGAATTGTTAAAAAAAGGTCAAGTAAAAAGCATTTCAAATAAACGCGCATGTATGAAGAGGTTAATGAAAGTAGGTGAAGCGAAAGTTGTTTGTCAGGATCGTCGCAAGTGGAGATCCATAGTCTCTGCCTACCCCCATGGGAAACAGGCGTGATTTTATGTATGTATGTTATGTATGTTTATTGTTAAAGTCAAATTAACAGTGTTGCCTTGGCGAAATCTGTGATTATAGAAGTATTGTCTTTGAAAGAACCTTAACAAGGTTCAAAGTTATAATTTAAATTAATTATGGTCGAATTTCGATCACTGGGCGACCACTTGTATCTTATAATATGTAAATCATCCAAATTTAACTTATGATTTGACATCTTACAAAATATAACAAAATGCATGATGTGACCACCAATAATAGGTATATTTATGCTGGTGTGCAACGACATTTAACCGGCGGTTAAAATAAAATAATCGCTGTTTATGCATACATTATTAGCGATTAAATTATTTTAATCATCGGTTAAAAGTCGGTGCACGACAGCCTTAGCATGAGCATTGTTCAGATTCCAGATGCATGTATATGATGTATCTCCTGTTGATGGTCCATAGTAAATAAATAAATTATAGACATAAGAAATATTAATTGTTGCTCAAAGGTACTATAAACTAGAATTACGAACAAAGGTTGGTTTTGAAGTACTCTAAACAGATTTCATTTCTTATGCACTAGCTTCTGCCCGAAACTTTTTCCACGTGGACAGTTTTTTAACTACTTCACGGGAACTATTTAATTTTTCGGGATCAAAAGTATCCTATATGTTGACCAGGGATATAAGCTACTACCATACAAAATTTCATTTAAATCGGTCCAGTCGTTTCGGAGATTAGCCCGTACAAAAACAGAAAAAGCAGAGAAACAAAAAATTTGGATAAATCTAAATTAATTCATTTCACTTCTTACACCCCCCTGACTCGGTTTTTAGCATTTTTTCACTGTACAGAAATTCGATGTCTACAGTTTTATTACATGTACTCCTATAGATTAAATCTATTGTTTTACTATAGCTTCGTAGACTAACTGTCCGGGAAGTAACAATAGTAGTAGATCCTGGTGCCGGGAGGCGTGTCTTAATGAACCACAAAAACAACCCACTGCCAGCAGCAGATGCCTACCACTCCTGGTCTAGAGTAAGCCGAAATAACAACCTTGAGTTGTGTTCCGGCATTAGTGGCTGGGTTCCACTCCTCCTTTAAAGAGCGGCAGCACATTAGTAGCATCTTGCGGGTTACAAATGTCCATAGGCGATGCTAACCGCTTTCCCTCAGGTGAGTCGTCTGTCTGTCTGCTGAACTCATGAAATAAAGTGACATAGCGGATAAACTGCAAGAATGTTGCCTACGTTGCCACAGCCGCGTTTTACGGAAGCCAGCCAGTTGCTTAGTATTAAAAAATACTCTTATACTAATATATAAAGCTGAAGAGTTTGTTTGTTTGTATGTTTGTTTGATTGAACGCGCTAATCTCAGGGTCTACTGGTCTGATATGAAAAAATCTTTCAGTGTTATTTATCGAGGAAGGCTATAGGCTATTTATAATCAGGTTAAGACCAATGGGAGGGGAGCACCAATGAAGAATGTTTCAAAATCGGGGGGTTTTGAAAACAAATTCCAAGCGGACTTCGTTGCGGGCACAGCTGGTAATCTAACATAATAAAAGAGAACTAACTTATTGGTATTGTATTCTACCCATAGTCCCTCAAGACTATAAGTAGAATACTGAGCCCAGATCACCGTCTTCTATGAGTAAGGTGCTCAGAAGGCTGGCTTACGTTTCCTCGCTGGATCGCCATACTGATAGAATAGAAAAATAACCCAGAAATGTATACGTACATAGGTCTCTATTTTAAGTGGTAATTGTCTCAATACATTTTGTCTTATTAGGTATGCAACTTTCAGATCTTATAACTAAAAATAAATTTAAACTAATTTACAAGAATAATTAAATAAATTAGCTAAATGTCGAGCAAAGCATTAATTAAATAAGAATACATTAATATTAATCAGAATTGATCACTTAATTCTGATTAATATAATTGTTATTATATATTATATATATTATTATAATTGTTATGCGGATGACAGCACTGGCGACGCGCATTACTCTGGACGTGCAAACGTCCCTCGATCATTTGTGGAGGAAAGTCGGGTTAGACTTGTGTCTAAGGTAGAGAACTCCTTAGAGAGAATCGCTGAGTGGGGAAGACAAAACCTTGTCCAATTCAATCCCAGAAAGACACAGGTCTGCGTATTCTCAGCCAAGAAAACCCCATTCGTACATGCGCTTCAGTTCCAAGGAACACCCCTTACCGCCTCGAAGAGTATTGGGATCCTTGGTGTCGATATTGCAAACGATGTACAGTTCAGGGGCCACCTTGAAGGCAAGGCAAAACTTGCTCCAAGAAGCTGGGAATGCTAAACCAGTCCAAGCAGTACTTCACTCCGCGGCAACGCCTTGTGCTTTACAAGGCCCAGGTGAGGCCGCATATGGAGTACTGCTCACATTTGTGGGCCGGGGCACCCGCTTACCAGCTAAATCCCCTGGACAGTATTCAACGTCGAGCCGTTCGCATTGTCGACGATCCCATACTCACAGACGGCTTAGATACGCTTGGCCTTCGGAGAGAGTTCGCGTCTCTCTGCGTCTATACTCTCTGCGTCCGACTATATAACGGAGAGTGTTTCGATGAATTGTTCAGAATGGTGCCTTCGTCATCTTTTTACCACCGCACCGCACGCCATCGGCTGGGTCTTCATCCCCACTTCCTTGAGCCGCTTCGCTCTTGTTCGCAACGATTCTCTTGCGCACCGTGGGGATCTGAAATGAGCTCCCAGGCGTGGTTTTCCCACAGCGCTACAACATGGGGTTTTTTAAAAAGGGTGTCATAAAATTTCTTCGAGGCCGGCAGAGCGTTGGTGACGCCTCTGGTGTTGCAAACGTCCGTAGGCGACGGTAACCGCTTTCCATCAGGTGGGCCGTTTGCCTGTCTGCTGTACTCTAGCGATAAAAAAAACTTAAATATCCCTCGCAATTTATAATAGCACTAGCTGTGCTCGCGACCTCGTCCACGTAGAATTTGTTTTTAAAACACTCCCGATTTTGAAACATTGTTCATTGGTGCTCCGCTCCTATTGGTCTTAGCGTGATGATATTAAGCCTATATAGCCTTCCTCGATAAATGGGCTATCTAACACTGAAAGAATGTTTCAAATCTGACCAGTAGTTCCTGAGATTAGCGCGTTAAATGAAACAAACAAACTCTTCAGCTTTATATATTAGTATAAGATTTCACTATCAAAAAATATGGGTTCTTGTGTCTTTATACTGTCAGGTAATTTATTTTATATTAAAGGTGCATAACATGCACTTTGATTCGTTCTTAAGTTGAATAGGTCTCCTGTTGTGTCGACCAGACGTTTTTTAGTATTTTGAAATAACCTTAAAATTTGTGGGCATTTGGCCCCATGGGCCCAAAGTCCCCATACTGGCTGTTCCTATTTGGGAATAATAGTCACATAGTCAATTTTTTATTTACTTCTTCAAATGTGGTGAAAGAGATCAAAATTGTAGAAGATACAATGTACCGTGGGAATGTTAATTCATCTAAACAATTGTTTTTAAATATCTTCATTTGAATAGATTAAAAATAATTTATTTTTTACTGACAATGTTGCTATGTAGGGTTGCTGTGCGTATTAAATCTATATATATAAAAATCAATTGCTGTTAGTTACTCTCGCTAAAACTCGATAACGGCTGAATTGATTTGGCTAATTTTGGTTTTGAATTATTTGTAGAAGTCCAGGGAAGGTTTAAAAGGTGAGTAAATATGAAAAAAAAAATTGCTTGGAATACAGTAAAAACAACAATTTCGCTTACCCTTAGAAACTATTCCTACTTGTCAAACGTCTGATGTTCGTCCTGTGCGTCGTTCAGAAATCGTCGTTTTTTATTTATTGATTCTGAGGCGGTGCGAAGTTTGTGTCCAGCGGGATTCCCGGGACACAAATAGTAATAATAATCGGCAGACAAACACACATATTGTATATCCCCAAATTAAGCAAGTTACGCTCGTGTTATGGGTAATATACAACGGACTACTCTGGCCGATCCCAGACACCCAGACCATAGTAAATAACGGAGAGAATACTTTCCTAAAATTTACTATACCAGGAATCGAACCCGGAGCCTCTGCGTTGAGGTGAGGTACGCCGGCAAAGGCTTAGCCCGCTCAACCACAGAGGCCGCCAGTAAAAGTAATCACAGTATCACAATCGTTAAAAAATAATCTAAGCTATCGTGTTAGTACTTCAAACTGCTTCCGGGAAATTTCCCGCGGGATTCCCGGGGTAAAAGTATCACACATTATATTGCATAAAATTTGCCATCGTTCCCCCTCGCGGGGCTCACGGGCCTTAAACGGATTTCCACTGTAAAAAGACAATGGTAGCGCTGCTGTATTCACTTGAAATCAATGTACACGATGCCAGTATGAAGTCAGCACTGACTTTCTTCGAACTTGAGGTCAGTAGCTGGATCAGTGTAAATCAGCTTTTATTCTCTAGTATTCTTCTTTCATGAACTCGTCTGGCGAATTTGTCTGACCAAATGATGATAGGGATGGGATATAACTCGCCAGTTTCGCAAGTAAACTCGCTTCTTAACTATGGAAGTGTGAATCAAGCTTTACGGCAGCCATACAAGTACTTTAGTAATGCAGCCTCGAATCAAACTCAGTGGATTGAAGACATGCATCGCTACGACTGTCTCGAGATTTACGATTGTAAATATTGCAAGAAATAATAATTACTTAATTATAATAATAGTTAAAATTATTATGTTTAATTAGTATCATTTTACACAAGTGTGTTGTTGTGTTTGTATACTTTTATGTAAGTATTTTTAAAACTATATTAATTAATATATTGTTATCTATACTAATATTATAAAGAGGTAAACGTTGTGAGTTTGTGATGTTGTAGGAGGGGGGGTAATCTCTGGATCGACTAAACCGATTTTGGAAATTCTTTCACGAGTGGAAAGCTACATTATTCCTGAGTGACATAGGGTATATTTGATTGTGATTAATTTTTTTCTGATGTCCACGGGTCAGCTAGTTTATAATAATATAAGAAAATTATAAAAATTTCCTGTCTATACATTGAAGCTAGTACAAAAATAACTGGACTACGCTATTAAACGATGGAAAACACGACGAAATTTTTACTTTTCTTGGTTATTTTTCTGCTTGTCTGTTGTTCGAGATTCACGTAAAAACTACTAGGCCGATTTCGACGTGGTTTTGGCCGATCGGCAGCAAATTTTTGGACTTAAAATCTGCACTCCTTTGCGGGAATTTGTCTGAGAATAATTTAAAAAGGCCAGCTTGAAAAAATGGAATCCTATTTTTTAAGCTGGGCTTTTTAAATGATTTAATGTAATTTTTTCAATGATCGTTAGGTAATTTTATGTAATAAAATGTGTGATATTTTTTTATCCCGAGGATTTTCCCGGGAGCTGTTTGTTCGGGTGCCTATTCCGAAACAGTTTTCCCTAAAACCTTGCTTTAACTTGCAATGGATGAATGTATGTAAGTTCGGGTGGAATCTTGCAAGTTAAACACCAACTTTCCGGTTTCCTATTAAGCTGCAAATTTTGCACGCATATGTATATGGCTATATAGGAACTCCTGTACTAAACAAGATAGACCCGTTGTGTTTGGGCTCGTTTCACTTGTCTTGGCTAGCACTCTGCTGCTACATGATATCCAGGATCTCAAAAGCTTGTATTTAAAAACCTTTGAAAAAATCTTATTTGTAATGTTGTGCATGATTGACATGTTGAGAGGCTATACTCGTACTTGTGGATTTTTTGGAAGTATACCCCATTTCCAAAATGTTTCCACTTTGAAAATTGTTTCAAATGAGGTTTGACGTTTTATAGATTTTGGTTGCTATATCCGTCCACGTTGTAGTTAGATAGTATAGTTTTTCGTTATTAATACACATAGTATACAGTTATTACATTACATTCGCGACGCCACTGTTTAGACTTGCCTTGTTTTCCTTGATGTCAAAATAACCAGATTTTTGCATAAATCGCAATTAATAATTAAGGTGTTTGGTTTTTAAATTGTAATTTGATGCAATGCCATTCACTGCGCCCGATTAACCTATTACTGTTTTTGCAGAAAGAGCACTTTGCAGGTCGTCGAATTGATTTATTTGTTTTGTTAAATGAAATATAAATATATATAATGTATATATTAAATACGTGAATCAAAACCTTTGTATCCCTTTATACAAAAATTGCGCGGACGGAGGAGTATGAAATTTCACACACTTATAGTTTATATAGAGAAGAAGCGACAAATGTTAATATTTTTTTTAATTATGCATAAACAACACATTAAATTAATAAAAAAACATTACACATACTACCATATATTTGACACACGCACGCATATATACTCTTTTGTTTTTATTTCAAGTCAAATGAACAGTGTAGCCTTGGCGAAATCTGTGATTATAGAAGTGTTGTCTTCGACAACAGAACCTTAGTGATGTTTAAACTTATAATTTAAATTAATTATGGTAGAATATCGACCACTGGGCGACCACTAGTATTAATATAATCGTTCTGGTGAATGAAGAATCTGATGTTTTAGAGGTTAATCCCCGTTATTGCTCTTTTGATGCTTTATCCGATTTGCGACGAAAAAACTGAAAAGTTGTAAAAGATTCCAAAAAGCTGAGAAAGTCTGAAAGTTTTTGTAGTTCCCGAGGTTCTTTTAGAGATTGATCGTAGTCATTATGGGCGTTTGAATCCAATTTCTTGTTGTTGTGTTCAGAATGTCCCAAAAGTGTTTTTCGGTGTCATCTCTGACCTTATACTTCTAGAACTGAATCTTCTGGATTAGATATCGATGATTTTTGTATGAATTCTTTACGTAAATAAGTCTTTGAAAGAGGTCCATGCCCTTTGAATGTTGGCAGTTCCATTTTTGACGTCCTTGGTCCTCGTCAAGATGCTGACCACATAATTTCGTTAATTGCTCTCTTCTTGCTGATGTATTGTGTCACGTTTTATCATCATCATTCATTAAAGACTGTGGTTAATACATAAAGGTTATATACTATGTAATACGGATAGGTGATAAGATTGGGCATCTGTCGGTATTAGTAAATTAAATTTCAATTTTGTTATTCAAAATAAGTTCCACTGGAGAACACCGACACTGATATTATTAATTGGCTCAACTCTAATAAACTAACTATCAATTTATCCAAAACAAAAATTATTCAATTTAGAACAAAACAAAGTAAATTAAATAATTTAAACATTAACTATAATGATATAAACATAGAACAGGTTAATTGTACAAAATTCCTGGGAATTCAAATTGACGCTCATTTATCATGGAAACAACATATTGACATGATTTGTAGTAAAATTAATAGTTTTGTTTTCGCTATTAAAAAAATTAGAACGTGTACATCCTTGCAAACTGTGTTAATGGCTTATCATGCTCATGTTTGCTCATTGATCCACTACGGAATCATAATATGGGGAAACTCCCCTGATATTGTAAGGGTTTTTCTCGCCCAAAAGAAATGTCTTCGTGCCGTATTTGGAATGAAATGGGTAGAATCGTGCAAGCCGGTTTTTGAATCTCACAATCTCCTTACTGTGGCTAGTATCTATATACTTGAAATCGCTAAGTTTATCCAATTCAATGGGTCTTTGTTTAATAAGAATTTAATAATGTTAACGCGAGACTTGTGACGCAAGTAAAATTAAAGATGCCTGTGCCTTCTCTGGATCTCTTCAGAAAGAACTGTATTTACGTGGCTCCTCTTATTTATAACTCTTTGCCAAATAATATTATAAACGCACCCCCAAGAAAATTCACTGTAGTCTTAAAAAAGTGGCTGATCAAGGAGTGTTTCTATACTGTAGATGAATTTCTTAAAAAAAGTGCTTGTCGTTTTTATCTATACGGAAAAGCTTAGTGATCTATTTGTAATTATTTCTCTTGACATTAATTACTTGTATTTTATGGAAAATTGACTTTTTTTAATTAGAATATATATTTATGTTAATTTAATTTTAAATTTGATTTCATTCGTTTTGTACACCACTATGTGGTAGAATGTATTGTGCATCTAAAATTGTGTAACACCTGTATAAACTACATTCTTGCAAATAAAGATATTGATTGATTGAACACTTTTTGAGGGTCATACATATAAGTTAAAATTTAAATTTACTTCCTATTCTATGTAGTACACAGCTTCGCAACATGTTATTGTTGTTAAGGAGAAGAGCAGCAAGAGAAATTAAAAGAATATAAAATTAAAAAATAATAATAATAATAAAAGGTTTCTTTATATTTCTTATTCTATCTATATCTCAAGTTCTTATTTTAATAAGTTTTATACAGAAGTATGTTAAAGAATTATTTTTCGAAGAATTAATTGAATTGTAGCAAACAGTGCATGCTTAGTAAGACAATCAGTAAAAATGTCCACTCTTATAAATAAAAATAAAGCTTGACAATTCTAAGGGGTGTGGGATTCTCAACAGCTGGTCCTCGATCTATAAAATTTACAACGCGAATGAAGCCCCGGACCAAAGCTAGTATTTGCTATAAAAACATGTTAAAATAATAATTTTATAATTAATTAACTTATGTAATTTTATGAATGGCAGATGTTCGGCTGTAGTAGTCTTGACTACTAGACTTACAAGTTTCCGATTGCATTTTGGTATTTACACTGGTCTGGACGCTACTGGGATCGACCAGGATTGTTCGTTGTGCAACAATAACCTGTTGAACTTCGGATTATACTGGGTATGTGCTTGCCTGTTGAAATTCTTTATTTCATTCTACATGAAAATTGCGGCAGCATTATTTTTTAGTGGGAACATGGCGTTAATACCAGCCTCCTTAGAACGTGAATATGAGAAAAATCCAAACATCTCTCGAGAAGATATCAAGGCCTTTCGTGATTGGGTGATGACACAATCGCACCTGCCTGGACAATTCATTACTGGTAAGTATTTCATGGTAGTAAAGACTTTTATTTGTGTGAATCATTATTTAACCCCTTTGAGGGACCAAATCTAATATTATTTTTTTCCACAAACTACCGTCTATCGTCTCTTTTATTCTAATAAAAATTCTATGTAGTTAGAGGGAGAAAACATCAGTTCATCATGTATTTGACCACAAATTTGTGGTGCTTCTCAATTAGTCCTGTGTGACAGTTCGGGCAACAAATCTGTTGTGGTTCCGTCTTAGCGTTTAACACTTGTACATTATATATATAATAAATGTAAGGAACAAGAATGCCTGGTTGCCTGGAAGAGATTGCTTTTAACAATAAGGCCGCCCATTGTACTACCTGTTAGTAAGTTTTTGTGTATTTGTATTTTTTGCATGTAATGTTGGTGTACAATAAATACTATTGTATTGTTTTCTATAATGCGTTCTGTCTAACTGCATATATATATATATATATATATATATATAAATGTTGCCAGCATAAAAGTCGTGGTGTACCTATATCACCGGCAAACCCCCCATTGAGTAAAAGTCTGGGTCTGTAACAAATTTTGGAGTAACTGCTGGTGGCGTGGGTTGAACTATCGGGATGTTGGGACAAGAAATTGTAGCTGGAGATCCTATGAATGCTGGTTTGACACGATCTAGACTTATTTGGATATTTCTGTTCCCAATATAAATGGTTGTGTTCAACAAAGGATACCGAAGTACTTTGGCCACATAGCCCGCGAGAACCCAATAACATGGTGGTCACGGAAAATTTGAAGGCAAGAGACCTTGTCGTAGAACTCCAAACACCAGTTGGGCATATCGATAAATTCAAAGTGTTCAAAACAGATCTCGATGTAGGAGAGCATTTCTTTACTGCAATGAAAGTCACGATCCTCAAGAGTGAGAGAAAGACTAAGAAGAAGAAAAGAATTTGAGCAAGCAGTTAACGGCAGGGTGACCAGACTAAGCAACATTCTGCAATTGTTTTAGCAGACAGGTTGGGTATTGGACTAATTCTAACATTACAGTCCCCTCTTCGAGGCCGACACAATAGTTACCACCTTTGGTGTTGCGGAAGTCCATGGGCACCTTAACCGCGTTCCATCTTGTCAACCATCAGATTGTAATATATATACGTCAATAATAAAATATATTATAATAATATTAATAGCAAGCAGGATATGATGCTAAATTTATAAACTTATTTTTAAATTAATTTATGTACATAAATTAATTTAAAAATAAGTTTATAAATTTAGCATCATATATTTTAAAATGCAAAGCTTTTTAGATCGATAACAGCTTAGAAAATAAACAATTTAATTGCACAAGGTTACGTTTTAAAGGCTGTAATTATATTTATCTTCATTGCCAAAGTATACTATCCATACCCTTTGTCACTTTGCGAGCTCTTGGGGTTTCTTAACTATTTTAGAAAAGAGCCTAGACAGGAATAAAATATTATTGGTTTTTGGTGTGTTTGCCTGACTGGATGGCTACCACCCCTTTCCACACCAGGTTTCAGTTTCGCCTTTAAGGCCGGCAGCTCATCGGCAGCACCTCTGGTATTGCTAATGTCTATAGGCAACGGTTACCATTTTCCATCACAGTTGGGTCGTCAGCCTGTCCGATATGCCTCAGCAATACTAATAAAAAACTAAAATAGTGATCATTAATTTCTTTTATTAACGTGTTTATGTGAAGTCATTTACATAACAAATAAAACATAAGTCTAAATTATCATAATTATATATTTTATATACTTATATGTTTATCCTTGAATAAAATGACATGTAAGGAACTGCATATCGTATCATATGTATATATACCACCATTGTCAAATTGAACCTGTTTTAGTCCTGCCACGAGTTGTCTGGAAGAGATTTTATCCGTGCAGGAACAGAGAAAGAATACAATTTCCTGCGGCCGCGCGGCCTGTCGTAGAGGCGACAAAACAACCCACAGCCAGGTGGTAGGGCATTTGCCCGTCTGGGCGGTTACCACCCCTGGTCTAGAGTATGCCGCCATAACAACCTTGCTGTTGTGTTCCGGCATTAGTGACCAGCTTCCAGTCTCCCTTAAAAGAGCAGCAGCGCATTTGTAGCACCTTTGGTGTTGCAAATGTCCATAGGCGACGGTAACCGCTTTTCATCAAGTGGGCCGTCTGCCTGTCTGCTGAACTCATGCAATAAAAAAAAATAGAGATCGCTTCTTAGCGATAAGACCGCCCATTGTGCACATTAAGAATATTTTTAGGCTATAAGTTTTACTGAAGAAAGTGTTATCTCTGTCTTTCTCTCTCTCTCTCTCTCTCTCTCTCTCTATCTAAATCTATACCAATTGGAAACGTGCTCAAAATGCTAGCCGCCAACCTGACCTGAATGTTAACAAGGCCTTACCTCAAGTGCAGATCTTTTGGTCATTTGAGTTTTCTATCAAATGAGATGATGTGACTACTTAATAGAAGAAGAAGAAGAAAAAAACAATTTTTGGTAAGACGTGTTATATAACAGCAATAACACGTTGCGAAGCGGTGTCCATAGACTAGGAAGTAAATCAATCAATATATTCATTTGTAAGAATGTAGTTTATACAGGAGTTATACAATTGTATATGCACAGTACATTCTACCACATAGTGTTGTACAAAATAAATTAAAATTAAATTTACATAAATAATTAAATATTCTAATTTAGATAAATGTCAATTAAGCTTTGGTAATAAATAAGCAATTAATGTCAAGAGAAAAAATAACAAATACATCACAAGGTTTTCCATATTTTTTTTGAGAAATTCATCTACAGTATAGAAACACTCCTTGATCAGCCACTTTTTTAATTCTACAGGGATTTTCTTGAGAGTACGTTTATAATATCAGTTGGCAAAGAGTTACAGATACGAGGAGCCTTGTAAACATTAAATTTTAACTTATATGTATGACCTTCAAGACGAATAAAAACTTTTGAATTTTTAAATACTTTTCAATTATGTTACGAAGAACGCTTGCCACTGCTCTTTTAGAGCCGAACGGTATTACACGTGACGATGGTAGATGTCTTAATGGAATCACTCTAATACCCTGGTGCCCTGGCAAGCCTCTTTTGGATGCGACATAGGAAGACACGTTGGCCGCAGCCCATTTAGAAAATAGGGCCAGTTCGGCGACAGAAACAGCTAAATCACTCAACTAGTGCAATATGCAACTCTGAGTTGAGTTATAAATATTTGTGCCGTTTGCTATTGAAGAGCTTCGAGCATGGGCTCTCGAGACCATGACCAAATGAATGGAAAAGAGATATTATTTTATACCGGGTGGCGCAATAGAACGTGCATATTGCATCATCTTTTTTCGCGGGGTAGAAAGTGCGCGGGCGGGGGGAGCCTGCATCGTTGGGTAGGCGGGCTCATGGAGTTTTAGTCACTATGAGTCACTTCGACGGGAAGCGTCGCGCATTTTGCGTGCGCGCATTTTACGAGAACTCTCGTTCATACATCGTTACTAGGCGTTTATATTGTTCTGAATATGGACTACGGCAAATTAGTGAAGCTCCGAGTGCTAATTTAATTAAAATATGGGTACAGCGTTTTGAAGAGACTGGTTCAACGTTTAAACCACAAGCAAAAGGTCGTCCAAGAACATCTAGGACCGACGACAATATTGAGAGAGTTATGCAGTCTGTACGAGGAGATCCACAAATGTCTACTCGCAAGAGATCGTCTGTCTTACACTTATCGCGACGAAGTTTGCAACGAATTTTAAACTTGGATCTTAAACTGCATCCTTACCAGCTGCAGTTAACACAAGAATTGAAAGAGTCTGACTTCGGAGCAAGGCTCGCATTTGCTAATGAAATGCTTAATCGATTTTCCAATTTTGACAATATCCTTTTCTCAGATGAGGCCCACTTCCATATCAATGGGTTCGTAAACCGTCAAAATTGTCGTTACTGGAACAGTGAGAATCCCAAACTCAAGCACCAGAAACCACTGCATAGTCCTAAAGTGACAGTATGGGCAGCAATCTCTGGTAGAGGAATAATTGGACCGTTTTTCTTTGAAAATGCGCGGGGGCAAAACGTCACTGTTAATACCGAACGCTATGTTGCGATGTTGGAAGGTTTTTTGGCTCCAGAGCATGAAAATTCAAGAATTGTTACGACATTCCGTCACAGTCCTGGAAAGCATCCTTTCCTGGCAACATTTCCTCTTTCTTACCTTTATTCGGCCGGCCACCTGCAGAGGGCGCTGCGCACAAGCATGCGTCTCATTGGTCGAGCAAATTCATTAATGACTGCCTAACTATCGCAACGACGCCACACTCGTCAATTAGTGATATGAGAAAAGTTGGAAAACTGCTGAATCGAGCATCAAACCGTCTCTCAAAGTGTTAACCGTGTCCGGACAATTAGTGTAAGGTGTGTTCAACGCAAGGAAGCTCGAATCTGCCGAAAATCCTGCATCTTTCCTTACGCAGCTCCAGTGACGGTAAGCGTTAGTTTTTTTTCTACTTGTTTCGCTAGGATTTGAGAGACGGCATCGGGTGAACAGAAGGTCAGGGTTTGCTCCGACGGAGTAGCCATTCATATTCGTTCAAGAATAGTGAATTCTAGGACTTGGTTTCAACAAGACGGAGCTACCTGTCACACATCAAATGACTCCATGGCGGTTGTGAAACAGATGTTCCCTGGCAGACTGATTTCGAAAAGAGGTGATATCCCATGGCCCCCACGTAGTCCAGACGTGACGCCTCCTGACTTTTTTTTGTGGGGATACCTCAAGAACAAAGTCTACAGCAATAATCCGAAAAACATCGATCAGCTCAAGGAGAATATCCGTGGTGAAATGGCAGCAATTACACCAGCATTACTGAAGAAAGGTTTCAATAACTTCCGTTTGCGATTAGAGGAGTGTCGTCGTAGAGAGGGTCATCATTTAGACGATGTTATTTTTAAAAAATAAACTTCAGTTATTTCTTAATAATACCTCAGTTTTATTTTAACTATACCTTTTGTATTTATTTTTTAATCAATATTTTAAATATGCACGTGCTATTGCGCCACCCTGTACTTGACTACAATCTTGCCCTATGTGGAGCGAAGATGTGGTCTAGGACGCCTAGTTGACTCTTCAGGTAATGACTTCTTCGAGCCCTCTGCAGAGGGCGGATCAGTATGACGACCTAGCGAGGTTACGTAGCCTGCCTTCTGGGCACCTTACACATCGTCTTCGATCACATAGGCTCAGTATGCTACTTATAGTCTTAAAGGATTATAGTTTCTTTTTCAATGGTGACCACATTTAAATAGACATCTTATGTAATTTGCGTATAATTGTATTATTTTTTGTGATTAATTGTTTGAGTCCATTTTTATTTATATTATTATATAAATAAAAATGGACTCAAACAATATAAATTATTTTTAGTGGAATTCGATTGATATATGTATTAACTTTGGGTTTTATATTTAAGAATATTAATTGTTATGTCCCCCAAGCAAATTATATTAAATTAAGTTTTCTTCACGGACTTTATATTAGAATAGAAAATACTTTATAGTTCACCAAAAGAAACAATTACAGAATGAATAATTACAATAACTAGTGGTCGTCCGTGATCGAAATTCGACCATAATATTTTGTTGTCAAAGACTATACTTCTGTAATCACAGATTTCGCCAAGGCTTCACTGTTAATTTCACTTTAACTATAAACAAAAGAGTATATATGCGTGTGTGTGTCAAATACACGGTAGTGTGTATAATGTTTTACTTTATTGATTTAATGTATTTTTTATGCATAATTTAAAAAAAAATAGCATTCTGCACTCCCTATCAATAGCAATTTCATACTCCTCGGTCCGCGCAATTTTGTTAAAAAAGGGGTACAAAGTTTTAGCTTCACGTATTAATATAATAATTAAAAAATATACATTTTTAACCGACTTCCAAAAGGAGGAGGTTCCCAGCTTGGTCGGTATTTTTTTAAATGTATGTACACCGATTACTCTGA
The DNA here is from genome assembly GCA_949752895.1 of Dendrolimus pini. Lineage (NCBI taxonomy): Eukaryota > Metazoa > Arthropoda > Insecta > Lepidoptera > Lasiocampidae > Dendrolimus > Dendrolimus pini. The sequence continues at coordinate 18,157,291 of OX457143.1, forward strand.
GATTTATGATATGATTTACGTGATTCTTTTTTAGTTCGATGCGGAATAGCTGCTATTTGATCCCCTAAAAATTTAATATACTTTGGCCCAGTAGTTTTCATTTTATGAACATTTTTTATGAAAAAATTTCGATTCCGTTCCATGTTTACTCCGATTACTCTGAGATTTATGATCCGATTTACATGATTTTTCTTTGGTTTGATGTGGAATAGTTGCCACTTGGTTCCCTAAAAATTAAACATACTTTTGTCCAGTAGTTTTCATTTTATGGTTTTTTTTCCGTTCCCGTTTCTTGGGACCTATATTTTTTAAGGCGCGCGGCACCTTGCGTAGGCCTACCCATAGCTAGAAACTAAAAAGTAACAAATAAAAAAAACTTCGTTTAAAAAAATCGACTTCAAAAACTAAAAAGTATAAAATAACTTATTTCAAAGCTATTTTTAATTATAATATCTTATTTTTCAGATATTGATTTAATTCTGGCCTACCACTGCTGCGATACGAGCCTGACAGTGTCGAAAAGAGTTTTGGACTTGCACTACACTCTGCGAACACTCTACCCCTTCTTCAACGACAGAATTTTTGATAGAAAAGTAGAGACTTGTCTTAAAACTATGTATGTCTTTTCATCTTTTTAATATTCTATGAATGAATGCAGAGGCTATAATAACAAAAAACCACCTAGGGTTAGTCACAATCCAGCACCCGCTTACCTCCCACTACATCAGCATTTACCGCCTTTATTATGGAGTATATTTAAAGCAGACGTTTATGTGTGTATATATTATATACATAGACACTTATCATGTCTACATAGGTTGGCCGAAGATCTCGCTATGCCAATCTCAATGACATCATCCGCCGAGCTCTTCCTAGAGCCAAATGGCTTGGTGCGCGGCGATGGCAAAAGGCCGGATGGAATGTCACTTATTCCTCGGAATGGAAAGGCCGTTGACACTCTGGCGGCATCACATCCTCCAGTAACTAAGTCAGGGGCTGGCAACGCTGCTTCAAAAGCTGAAGATCTCAAAAGCAAGTGGTTACATATTTGTGCCGTTTGGAGTTGAAACTTTAGGTCCATGGGGTCCATCGGCAAAGGATTTGTAAGAAACTCTTTGATGCCACCCGTGACCAGAAGGCTGGTTCGTATTTCGCGCAACGAATCAGCATTGCCATACAGCGTGACGATGCAGCCAGCCTTCTGGGCACGCTTCCCTCTGACAGCCATTTGCTACATACTTTATATTAATTTATTTATAATTCAGTTTATTTTTAAGTATTTAGTTATTCTCATATATTTAATGTTATATAAACTAAAACGTAAATCTAATACATAAATCCAGACACTCCGTTATGGATTTGTTTTAGTATAAAATATGACAGGTTGCTGATTCCCAAAACACAGGCCTGTAAGGTTATTCACACACATTAGAAACATTTCCGTGTGAGTACGGAAATCTTCCTGTTAACGATGCCGAATTAGTTTGTATACTATAAGTAGACGTGATCTGCCGAAAGAGAGTCAGTGTTGTATTAAGTGTGTTGTGTAGTGTATCGAGCGAGAGTATCGAAAGTAGTCACCAGTCAAAGTGTATATATATAGTCGTAGTTAGCGTACGTATACCGATTACGGCGTTATTATAGCCAATAGTTATTTGACTTATTTGTAACTCAGTAAAAATAAACGACAAAAACCCGTAAGGGTGACTGGTGTATTATTTCCACCGGCATATCCCGCCAGCACCTCCTACAGGCTTCCACCGAGAGCCCTGTCCCTTCCGGATGCATAAATTTGCAAACCTAAAGAACATGAAAAGTACACATTTGAGAATGTGAGAATTCGAGATTTGTTAATGGTGTTTCACCTTCCGTTTATATATATATATATATATAAAATATTATATATATATATAAAAGTCTGGGTCAAAGTACTTTATTATGTGTATACAGGTTTGAATTGTGCATAATTATAACAATTTAGATGATTGATTGATGAGAAGTATCCTGCCACATTGTAGCTTACAAAATAATTGCTAGATACAATTTATAATAAAAAGACCAAAGTTCCAGGGGTGGATGTGATAAATGGCATCACGTCAGAAGTAGTTTCGGTGAACCTGCAGCCCACCTCTCTACACCCCTTAGTCACTCATACCCATGTTGCACCTTGCCAACCTTGTACGGCATTTTTAACGGCCCATGCAGAAGTGGCGAGTCACCGTCTGCCCATTTTTTCATTTTCCACTATCATTACGACGGGCAGACGCCATAGTCCCCATAGCCCACTAGCAGTTGCTCCCAATAACCCAGTACCTTTTGTTCTCATTTCTTACAATAGTCCTGACTGAACTGACCTAGGCTTGTCCTTGGCTGCATTATTATATGGTGTAGACAGGGATAATTGCCGCTCAGTACGTGTTGGCTTCCCCATGGCCCCACGCAAGCCGTCCAAAAGTCCGGGCCATTTATATGGCCCATGGTCTTCAAAGACAATGATTAACAATAATTGTCGTAATTTTATTTTAAAACCTTTGACGTTGAGTTCCTTAATTTTAAGTGATAGTTTGTTGTAAATTTTAGTCGCCATACAGAATAGACTGTTTTGAAAAAAAATGGTTTTCGGACGGAAGTCCGATTGCAAATCCGGGAGCTTTCAGTTCTTATTTGGAAACGGTTCTGATGTTTGGGAATCAAAAAAAAAAAAAAATCCGTTTTCCGTTACATTGTCAAGCCGTGATTTTTTTAAGCTTAGGTACCCCCTTTTCTGCTTCATTGCACAGCATTGCTAGGTATTTGTTCCCCACATAACTAGCTAACAAAGTAAAGTAGTGGTAGCGTAATGGTCAGCGCACGCATCCCAAAGTCAAGAGGCGCGGGTTCGATCCTGGCCGGAACCCATGCACTACTTAGTTTTCTTATGCGCATATAGTTACAATTACCACGTGCTAGCAACGGTGAAGGAAAACATCGTGATGCAACCTGCAAATCGAGATAATCGATATGTCAAACCTGCCAAGCCACCTTGGATAGGCGTGGAAGGCACACGTCAAGAGTCAAGTCGAGAGAGTGGTCGCTGCGAGAGCCTGTGAGTCACAGATCCCGCGGCTCACTTCACCGAAGTCGCCTTCAGTGCGCGCTACTGCGCTCTGGCTTAGTGCTCTGCCACAGGCTGTTATTATTGTTACGACCTAGACGCCGACAAAAGACAAACCCACACCTGCATACCTGTAGAAACACATTTTATTACCTTTCGGCATTTGGACTTCTTTTGTTTACTTTGTGTTTAAAATTTGTAATTAGAAACACAGCTCATGGTGTATTGTAATGTTTTACGGCCTATTTTTGTTTGTAATCACTGCCAGGAAATTCGGTCCACGCGGCTGGGCAGACATATTGCATCTGTATAGTATAAAGCAATGCCCCAATTAAGAGATCAGGCAGTCGAGCGATAACCACAAGCGAAGCAAAACGTGTGTACTACAATCGGGAATCTTTTAGTGACGGACTTTGCGCGTTTTATGGAATAACGACCATCTGCATTACGTTATTATTATTGTATCCGGTTATATTTGTACCTGTGTTATACTTGTTTGTAAAGTTAATAAGCTCTATAGTAATTCTAATGTCATTGTAATTGGAGTCCTGTAACTCGTAAAATTATAAGAAAAAATTGAGAATTGTCAAGGGACACCCGGATGGAACGAAGTTCCTTTCGATTAATTAGTGAAGGAATTATAATAAAAAAAATTTAAGTTATAATAATATTTTTATTATTATTAACAAATATAATGTAATATAAACTTAATCAGCAGGCTCAATTTTAGTAATAATGAGAGAGAGAGAGAGAGAGAGACAGACAGAGAAACACGCGCACGCCACACAGCTTACAACTATAGCAAAAAGTGTCGTTACAACTTTTGGTCTTAATTTTTTCCGTCTAGCCCCCTTTCGCATGGCGCGATAAGGAACTTCGTTCCAATAAATAATGACTAGCTAGTATCTATGTATGAAATGTGGCTGTAGTTATTAACAATTATTCATTTTCCAGTGTGTTCGCTCTTCTACCTGATAGGGACCTCGATGGCAACCGTGTCCTTTTAGCTACACTGATAGACCCAGACCCAAAGAAATTTGTATTTTATGATGCAGTCCAAACGTTCTTTATGATATTTGACCTCTTTCAGTTCGAGGAGGGAACCTGCTTAGGGTTTGTATAAACAATTTCAACTCTTTTTTGACTTATAATATCTCTTTTAGAACGTGGTACAGCTATAATAGTGGAGGAGATGTTAATGATCGATCTTCAGACCAAGATGAGACATCATTTTTAATCTTATTATATTGCCAATCGCAAAAGTGTTCAAGGCTATTTTTCATTGAACTATTTTTATATATAATCTTCAACTTTTTTAACATGTAGAATATGGCTTGATAGGCTTGCCTACTTATTTGTTACAGGTAAGTCAGTATAGGTAACTGTCACTTTGCATAAACTGCACCACTTTCAGTATTAAAGTCCGTCAATACTTACTTAGGGTTGCCTGGAAGAGATCGCTTTTGCGACAAGGCTGCCCGTTGCTTTCTTCTATCTGTCTTTTATCTTGTTATAATTCTGTTTCTCTATGCTTTTGTTTACTGTAAAGACATTTTTTTTATTGGCTGGCAAACACATCATCGTGTCACTGAATAATATAAGCAAGATACGCTATAATATATACAACGGCAATTTTGGGGCCGATCATAGAACATAGTAAACAGCGAAAAATGTAATGTTGTACTTTTAGAAAATTACTGACCCAGGAATCGAATCTGGGATCTCTCTGTTTCAATAAGTCAGACGTGCAAAGTCTAAGACCATTCAAAAACAGCGGCCGTGGTTGAGTGATCTGAGACCGTGTTAGAGAGCCACTTTGGATCATTTATAATCTTGGTTGCCTATTTAAACGTGTTTTTTTTCAGGGGTCGTCTAGTTATAGACATGGCACCAGTTTCGTTTGGTCACGTGACTAAGTTAGACATTACAACCCTCAAACATTTTTTGTATTTTGTTCAGGTACGTATATAACAATCTTGAAGTTAACTTATTTTTTGTTGTTGTAGATATGTATTCTTAAACTAACTAAAACTTATGACGCCTGCACACACTTCATCCTATTATGATAATTCTTTTACGGTGCAGGCTGTCAAACTTTGGAATATGCTGCCTCTTACTGTCCGAGAGGCCAAATCTTTACCAGTATTTAGAAATTTGCTCAGAAAACACTATTTGTCCACAAATAGCTATGTCTGATTAACAGAATATAATCATGCTAATACTTTTATTATAATAACTTGTGTATTATTGTATATATAATTGTGTACATATGTATGTATTATATTAGTTATGTATATTTATGTTTCTATTGCCATTTTTCTGCACCACCTATTTCGCCTGATTTAAATTTTTTCTCATTTAGGTTGCCTGGAAGAGATCGCTTTGAGCGATAAGGCCGCCTGTTGTATTGCCTTGAAAATATTGTAAATATGGTCTGTTTCTGTAATTCTATGTTTTGGTGTGCAATAAAGTGTTATCTATCTATCTATCTATCTATTCTTATTCAAATTATCAATCAAAATTTAATTTTACTTTACACTTTTTATATTTGGTTTTTAATGAAATTCCTGCTATATCTTCGGAAGTCAAGGTCCAATCGCAATGAAATTCACACGGGACTACCTTGCAACTATAGTGATACCAATCCAAAAAGAGTGATCAATATATAGTTCAGTAACAAAAAAAGTTATAAACCTCAATCACCTTAGTTTTTCTATTTGATTTTAAGGCAGTTTTCTTATGTCATTAGAACCCAATTTCCAATACCAATTAAATTTGTACAAAATGCTGCTTAAATATACTACTACTCAGGTCTGAAGTGTCGCTACTCACCTAAGGCTTCGCCACAAAGCCACCCTAACGGTTGTTTATTATTATTAATCATTCTTAAGTGTCGCATTTTTTTTTCAATATTGCATTGGGTAATTGTCATATCTCCGAGAAGAGATTTTTTGTGGGGGCAGGCTTAAAAGAAATTCCGGATTATTGCCAATTTGTTTCAAGAAACCAACTGGAACTGGAACTTCAACAAGTGGAGCAAAAGACAAAAAAATATAGACTTACATCTTTCGAGAATTAGCGTGCCCCCAAAAAGGAAGTAACAAAAAGGGCCTGCCTATATACTCGTATATCACTAACATTATCCCAGATGGTAATGGATTTTTCAGGAATGCATACTTATAAAATTAAAAGGGGTGCATTTCCTGAATGCTCCATCGTTCATGGACAAGCTGATGATGATCCTGAGGCCGTTCCTAAAGAAGGCTCTGATGGACATCATCCACATACATACCGTCGGCGACACCAGCGTATACGATATAGTACCCAAGAAACTATTTCCGAAGGAATGTGGAGGGGACTTTATGGACTTCAAAAGTATCAATGGTGAATAAATGAATTGAAACTTATTTTAACAGTTTTCTGCACGGCATTCTAATTGATTTGGTTCGACGTATCGGCAATTTTTCAGTCAGATCTTTCACTGCCGTCATCATGGCTACTGAAAAGTGTTCGAAACATCAAGTTAGAAATCAAATAAGTTACTGTGCTTATAACCGTTTTTTACTTTTACTTATAAAATACTTAAAAAAATTATGTTATTGAATTTTATAAATGCCGTGTCTGTATATTGACACTAACCATTAGCTAATCGTTTTGGTAATTTTGTATTGTTTGTATTAAATAATCTTAACTTAGGTTACTTAGGTCTAGCTTCCTCACTCTTATCTACTAAGCGTTGTAGATATAATTATGTTCACCTTTGTATCCTCAAGTTTCACGTCTACTGCGTGAGAACTCCATACGCATATAATTATATATTATATATAGTGGTTTTAGATTTTTAAAATACTTATTATTAATCACAATCAAATGTATTCTATGTCAGTCAGGAATAATGTAAGCTTTCCACTGGTGAAAGAATTTTCAAAATCGGTTCAGTAGATCCAGAGTCTTCACAAACTTACAAACCTCTTTATTTTTTGTTGAGTTTATTACCTACTAAGCGAATTCAAAATATTTCGCCTCCCGTAGTGCCCGTACCCCAGTGACGCCTACATCGCATAAGCCTATCTAGCCGATTACGGTGCGCGGCGACCACGCAACTTCTTTCTAATACTTACATTTTTAAACTCGTGATATCTTTTGAATGGCATGTCCGAATTAAATAATTCAAAAAGTTATATAAAGGTATTGAAGTAGTCTTAAATATAAAGCAATTTATTTTGATAAGGATGTATACCAAGATAGAAATAAAGAGCCTTTTCTAATGGCGGCATTGTAATTAAATTTTTAAAATAAAAGAACATTTATTGTGGCATAACTATAATAGTTAGACATATGCTGTCACAACACCTTTTGTAAATAATGATGTGTTCTGCAAAGTCGTAGAACATTATTTTATTCTAGTATTAATAGTTTTCGCAGCGCATTCCTAATTTTTTGAAAATATAATATAGCTAGTGTAGCTTGCTAGTAAAAAAAAAGCTTTTGCTTGCAAAAGTAGTGCAGTTTGCTTGTTAGTGAAAGATTTTTGAAATCGGTTCAGTAGTTTCGAAGATTACCCCCTACAACGTCAAAAACTTTACCTTTTTATAATATATAGATTTTATTAAGATAAGAGTTAGTTTTAATTAACATTTCTTATTATAACAAGGTCGGAACCAGTGGTGCCATCTGTTTTTATTCTTCTAAAATGTTCTGATTCGGGTTTATTGCATTTCAGCTGAAATTATTCACCGTTTAAAATCGAATCCTGTTTTCTTCAAAGAAGAGGCGAAGAAACGCGTCCAGGAATCACTGCGGCCTGGTGGGAAAGATGCGGCTGCTGATAGCTTCAGTACTCAAGGCAGCTTCAAGAAACTTGACATTGACTAACATTATTTAAATGTAAAAGAAGTCAGATGTTTGTTTTAAAACATAATGACTGAAATAAAACATATCTACTTCTTTTATTAACTGACTTCTAATAGGAGAAGGTTATCAATCCGTTTGTTTGTTTGTTACTCGATTTCTCTGTCAATTGAGAACTGATTTTCAAAAATTTTGCTTTTATCTAATCTAATCTAATTGATCGCATTGTCGCCGTGTCAGGATCTAGTGAGTGGATTCCAAGGAAGTTAAAGAACGCCGAGAGCCTTAAAAAAAGCTTGTATACGCGTGCTAGTATTACATTTTATACAGGCGCTTTATTTTTTGGATGCATTTTACACGATTTCTCTGTCAATTGTGAGCCGATTTTAAAAAATTTTAGTCGATTGTCTATACTCCCGAGGTACTTCTATGGTAAACCAGTCAGGATCTTTTAAGTAGATCCCAGGAAAATCGAGAGTAACCTTTGTTGACGTGCGTATACACCGAAGAGTGATATAGCAACCTTGTGTACCCGTGCCAGTACTATAATTTCTACAGGCGCTTAAAAGATAAATAGATAGATCTATAACTCTTTAATATACACTATTACAGAAAACAGAAAACTTACGAACTAGTATTATTCTAACTGTGTCCAAAGGGCGATCTTATCGCTAAAAAGCGATCTCTTCCAGAGAACACGTGGCAAGAATATTGCTGATTAGGAGTGGCGATGGTGGTATACATAATTATTGTACGATTACTTAAATTTTAATTATTCTGTATTTGTCCAACTAAAAATAATCGACCGACATCTTGAACATGACAATGACAGCATCTTGAAGTCGGTGCGAAGTCAAACATTAAAATTACTATATTTTGCTAATTTGTTGTTATTTTTTTTATTTTACTTGGCACCGCCTTCAAGATATTGTAGAAAGAAGTCAGTTTTGTTTTTGTTAAACAAAAACTGTCTATATTGTAATTTGGACCAGCAGATTTTGAAAAAACCGACTTTTAGAACTTTAAACTCTCTAGTACCAGACTGTTGTCCGTTGAATACGTGCCCAAAAGACTGGCATGGCAAAGCTAATGCATTCTCTGAGGTATAGACAAGTCTTTTGGTCATGCGACACGTCTACCAGGTGTTTTGCTGTGTCTCGATTAAGTTTGTGCGCCTTAGGCTCGCCCCATGGTCTCAGGGTCTAGACCTCAAAAGTCGCAAATATGTAGCCATTTCTGATGGCGTCATTCTAGTGGCTGGAAGATGGGACGCTTCTGGAGTATCGACGCAAGATGCGTTCCTTACTAAGAGGCGATTCATCTTCCAGGCACCAATGACATTACATCGAGTCTCCTGCCATCGTCGCGGCACAAGCCGTTCGGTTTTAGAACGACAAGTACTCCAGAGGTGACACAGCCCGACGGATTATGTCATTAAGTGTTGTGGTCATTAAGTGACGTGGCACTCTGTATTCACTTTTGATACACGATAAACCATTAGAGGATGTTATGATGTATAATGGTTGGTTGCGGCCGTTGAGCGGTGTGCAGGTTAATAAAAGATAACTCTCGTCTTACACTTTTAATTACACACTTTCATGTTGTATACGGTTCAGAAGGATTTAGGTGAAGGCATGCAGCAAGCGCGAAAATGACTTTTGCACACGAGCACGAATGTCGTGTGCCCGCGTTGAAGGCGTGTGTCGGACTGTGTGCCGAAATATCCCGAACTGGCGTTCGGTTTTTGTTGAAACGTTGTTTACGCGCCAAGAGAATCGGCGCGAACGTTGCGAGCCCGGCGCTGTCACAAAACGGCGCGCTGTTTTACTTGCTACAGATTAATATTAAGCCTGGAATACACGTACTACGTAGTAGCACATAAGCATGCTAGTTTCGAGCAAATGCTACTTAATAGTATACGACTAGCACGTGTATACGAAAAGAGCATGCTTGTGAATAGGCACGCTACTAAATCGCAAGCCAGTCTATTTTTAGTGCTAGTTAGCACTCGGTGTGAGGCGCGGGGGAGAAAGCTATACTTTACAATTCATTGTAAAGTATATTCTATTCTATTTTATTCAAAGTAGTTCTCCATGTGACATAACTTTAAGACACCTGCTATAGTATGGGTAAATCACCATTTGGCAGACGATTATCCTAACTAGTTGAAAACTAGTGCTAGATTGTATTGGCTTTACGCTAAGCAATTGGATCACATAATAATATGAGTGGCTTCTATATGTCTTTCCTTCATAGCTTTACAGCTCCTAATAACTCTCTCCATATCCCATAACTCGCCAATTGAAAATGCCGCGCTACCTAGCGGACGGCTGTGTCGGATAGTTGTCGATCTGTTACGGCGGAACAATATCATACGCGTGCGCCACCCTCTTGCTACCCTTAGCAAAGTGCTGTGCAAAATATAAAAAATAAAGATATTGTAGATACCTATACACACCTATATACTTTCTCACAAACAGCTGCTTACGTTTCGTCCGATTTCGGAGCAGCTCGTCTCGATTCGTGCGAGCTTCGTACAGTCGTACTATATACATATACGTTAAGCGAACGCTCGCCCGAGCTACATGGTAGGCGGAGTGGGGGGTGTTAGGTTTTATTTTCGTTACGGAATTTCTTGATTCGATCGCCGCGCTCAAAGCCCGCGATAAAAGCTATACAATAGCTTAAAAATATAAACTGGCCAACGGAGTAGCGTAGGACGGTTGTAGTAAATTAGAACAAAAAGTACCGGGCTATTGGGGTGGACTGATTAGGGGTCTGGGAATTCGGGGAATTTGGGGACTATTGCCTCTGCGCGTTATTATTATCAGCAAAGCAGTTGAAACCGAACGATTCTTAGAAAGCTATTACATTTTAAAAAAAGAGTTGCCATCTATGACGCGCCGTTGGAATGTCTAGAGCAGAGTTCCCCAAACTTTTTTGTGTCGTAGACCCCTTGCCATGTTTTTCCGTGTTGGGTAGACCCCCTACTTACCTGATATTGATTTCCTGAAAACTTAAAATAAAAACACATGTTAATTTATACATTTATTAATTGAATTTAAATTAAAACTACTCAAAATAAAATTTTGTATCTGTTATGTAAAATATACGTAACATTAAATAAACATAAAATAAACTATAAATAAAATAACATAAGCAATAAGTGAATATTTTTAGTGAGAAGGATGAACCTGATGCTTTAATAATAAATTATCAACATTTGGCGTCAATTTTGTAAGGGTTAATCTTAAATCTCCTCGGCAAATGATGTCCAGTCTGTTTCTTTTTTTCGTTAGGAGATTGGTAACAGCGCTGAACCCCCTTTCCACTAGGTATGACGATGGAAAGGAAGTTAAAAATTTCCTCGCTATATTCCATTGTTGACGATAGAATCAGATGTCTGAACGGCCCGCTCGGTGTTTCCTGTAAATTGAAATAATATAAGTAAATTAAATAGAAAATTATAAATAATATATAAATATAAACAATGTAGAATATCTGTATTTACCTGTGTGTCTTTTGTTAAAATAAATATGTGCCAATTGGTTGCTTAGAAGGAGCGGAATGCACGAACTTCATTCGCGATTGACCACAGTCAGTTGCCTGCGACCACCGACCGTGCTTATACGTGCTCGGCTTTTTCGTCTCTTTCAAAGCAATCAAAGGCTAACTTTAAAACTCTTAAAACCTTGTTTTTATATTCTACTTCGCACAATTGGACGTTATATGCGTTACATCCATAATACGGGATAAGTAACGGGTATGTTGTTTTGCAGCCAGAATTGCTGATATCCGTTTTTAAACTGAACCTTAAGTTTTTCGTTTGTACTTAGTTCAGTCAGTTCCTCTTGTATTGTGACATTCGTTTCTTCTATGTCACCATATGGATTAATTATCCACGGTGGTATTACCATAGTCAAAGTATCCTCAAACCTAGATTCAAAATCTGAATAGAGGGCATTTAAATGTTGAACGTAAGTTGAAACGTCGTCTTCCTGGCTTGTCTGTGACAAATTGGGGAACTGACAAAATTCGCCCCGTCCAATATTTTGCTTCATCAGTTTAACTCTGGCAAGAAACGCTGATAAGATGGACTTTGTTTTAATCAAATTTAAACTGTCGCCTTGTAATTGCAAATTAACCATATTAAATTTTGTAAACAAATCTGTTAAATAGGCGATGTCTGTTTTCCTCTTCATTAAATTTTCTTTTAAAATTTTATCTTTAGTTTCCAGAAATTCTAAAATAGTCTCAAAAAGTGCAAAAAATCTTGTCAAACATAAGCCTTTCGACAGCCAGCGTACTTCAATGTCAAGGAGTCATTGATGAAAGTGTTCGTCATTTTCTTCACACAACTGCGCAAATAACCGCGTATTCAACGCGTTGCTTCGGATTCGGTTTACTGCATCAATGACTAAATGAAGTGATTCATGCAATCTAACACTCAAATTTTTAGCAACTAAATGTTGTCGATGGATGACGCAATGTATTGCTAACACCCCTGACACATTTTGTTTTAAATAGCTTATAAATCCACGATAACGTCCAACCATGGCAGGTGCTCCATCTGTAGCTACTTATATTATATTTGATAAAGGAATAGCTTTTTCAATGAAGTAATCCTTCAAAACATGAAATATTGATTCACCTTTAGTGTCGGTTATCAAAGTTCTTGCGAAGAGCGGTTCTTCGTAGATTTCTTGATTCATAATAAAACGAACATATGCCAATAATAATGCTGCATTATCAGGTAAAGTTGACTCGTCCAGTTGTATAGAGAAATGCGTCGTTTGCAAATAATTACATATGAAGCTTTCAATATCAGAACTCATTTCATCAATACGTCTTTCAACAGTATTGTTGCTTAAGGGAATTCTTTTAATGATATCAGATGCAGGTTTGTGTAAAACAGTTTTTAAAACCTCTTCAACGGCTGGCAAAATTAACTTCTCTCCGATAGTATGCGGTTTTCCGGATTTTGCTATAAGTAACGAGATATTGTAAGACGCCCGCAAACCATCATCATTTCTTTGTGACGTCGAAGCGAACATTCTGTCCAGTGTAGGTCTCTTCTGAAATTTATCTTTGAGTGTTTTAAAGTAGTAAAGTAGTTTCAAATCTTTCTCTGTTTTATCAGGGTGGCATCTTCTCAGATGATCTTGCAGTTTAGATGGTTTCATAGCGTCATTGCCCAAAACTTTATTGCATAAAAGGCACATAGGCGATTGTTTGTCCGGCAATGATGGAATGAAGCCAAATTTCAAATAATCAACACTGTAATGTCTACATTTCTTTTTAGATTCGGACATGACATCAGTCATCTGTGGGCAAAATTAAATTATTTAAATAAGACAGAAAATCCAGCAGCTGTATATTGAAAATATTTTTTGATTTTTCCGAAAACATTCCATAATTCGAACATCTTCTTGCAACAATTAGCTCGAATTACAAAGATTGCACTGTAATTATAATACCGATTGCTAAAACTTTCATAAAGAAACTATTGAGGAGTACTCGTGTAATTTTGCATGATTGAATATTAAACTACTAATAACTAAAGTCATAATTGACGTAATTTATCTATCTTTGCTAACTGCGAGTACAAAACTAAAATTTAATAAAAAATATTGTACTTACTTTTCTCCAGCACTCTCAAACAAAATAACACTAACTCACTAAAATTTGTGTGATATACTATCTGTTTATATTTTTGAAAATATTTTCCTAGCACTTTCCTTTTCCAGATTCAGGAAATGAATAAACGTATTTGTCCCACATTCGTATTTATAGAGTGACGAATTGAACAAGTCAGTGCAAGTTAGCGAAGTTCTGAGACTGCGACTCTCAGGTTTTTACAAGTTCAAAATGTATTGCGACCACAAAGCGAATACCAACATCCTACAACTTACACAATTTTATAAACATATATAATATTTTTTTTACTTCATAGGTACTTTTATAAATAATGTATATGTTTTGATATTATAAGATAGTATGATGTAAGTAAATAGGTACTATCAGTGTATGTGTTGAGATCCACTATCGTGGACCCCCATTTTCGTTTCATGGACCCCAAATTTTTTTTTGCTGACGTAGACCCCTTGCAGGTTGTCATAGACCCCTAGGGGTCGATATAGACCACTTTGGGAATCACTGGTCTAGAGACTCAGCTATTTATATATATCGATACCTCGGGACTAAAAGGGCGTAAGCACCAAAATTCGACTTTTCAGGAGAGCCGAAAAACAAAATATAAAATATTATTTCGGATATAACTTTTTTGAATCTTGGCCTAAATAAACCATTCTAAAACCAAAAGTCTTAAAATTCTATGATGCAACACTGTTAAATTATATTTCAAATATATTTAAAAGTAACAAAAACAGCTTTCCTATATGCCCCGGCAAATTATATGTTATGGGCGTTTACATCCTAAAATTCTATGGATGTGTGATCAGAGATGGTCGTAACTGACAATAATAATTTGCCAACTAATTCTACCAGTTTGTACACCGATTACTCCGAGATTTATGATCCGATTTCCGTGATTCTTTTTTTGTTCGACGTAGAATAGCTGCCATTTGGTCCCCTAAAAATGTAATATACTTTGGCCTAGTAGTTTTCATTTTATGAACATTTTTCATGTAAAAAAATTTCACTCCGTTCTATATATACACCGATTACGCTGAGATTTATGAACCGATTTACGTGATTCTTTTTTAGTTCGATGCGAAATCGTTGCCATTTAGTCCCCTAAAAATATAATATACTTTGGCGCAGTAGTTATTATTTTATGAAAATTTTTTGAAAAAAATTTCATTCCGTTCCATATGTACACCAATTACTCTGAGATTTATGATCCGATTTACATGATTATTTTTTAGTTTGATGTAGAATAGCTGCCATTTAGTCCCCTGAAAATTTTACATAGTTTGGTCCAGTAGTTTTCATTTTATGAACATTTCTTATGAAAAATTTTCCGTGCCGTTCCATATGTACACCGATTACGCTTAGATTTATGATCCGATTTACGTGATTCTTATTTAGTTTGATGCGGAATAGTTGCCATTTCGTTCCCTAAAAAATTAACATAGTTTGGCCCAGTAGTTTTCATTTTACGAAAAAAAAATTGTTCCCATTTCTTGGACCTATATTTTTTAAGGAGCGCGGCACCTTTCGTAGGTCTACCCATACATAGCTAGACACTAAAAAGTAACAAATTAAAAAAAACTTCGTTTAAAAAAACCGACTTCAAAAACTAAAACACTAAAAAACTAAAAAGTATAAAATAACTTATTTCTAAAGCTATTATTATTAATATATATTATCTAAAACATCTTGAAGTCTCAACTTGACAGTACCTGCGCACGCCTTTGCTTGCAGTTAATATCGTAGCCTTCATAGAATTCGCATCGAACTATATGTATGTTGAATACTAAAAGGGCGTATAGAAACTAGAGTTAATTGTTGGACGTATGTGTCATTATTATTATTTAGGTTTATGGCTTGGCATCAAGACCTTTAAGCCAGTTCTTAGATTACTTTATAGTTTCTTCTTTTCTTCAGCCTATGTATAGCTCAGCTAAACTGTAGGTCAGTGTAGGTTATCAACTAAAGCCATTCAACAGAGTTCTTGTGACAACTCAAAAGTTCACATTTCTCACAAAAACACATAATTACTACTGAAAAACTATCAATATCCTACAAATATTGTTCATTTTAGAGTAATTTTACACATTTTTTTATTATTAAATGGTTTTTTATTAAATGGTTTTATTTAGCTCGACCCGTACGGAATTTATTTGTTTATTTGGGTCAAAATTAGAAATTGAAATTTAAGCACCTTCCCGTTGTCAGATTGATCTGAAATTTGGTACACACATTTAATTTACATGACAATACAATATAATAAAATCAATAACATTATAAATCTAAAATGGCCGCCGATACAAAATAGCGGATTACATATTTTTCCTTAACCCCCTCAATATGGGTATCAAATGAAAGGGCTACACTAGTAAAACACGATGATTATGTCAAAATTTAAAATTCAAGATGGACGCCGTTCCAATATGGCGGACAAGGTACATATTTTTCCACAACCACCACAATATGGGTATCAAATAATAGGACTACACTAGCAGAATACTGTCATTATGTCAAAATTTCATACTCAAGATGGACGCTGTTACAAAATGGCGTATTAGGTGGGGGCATGATTAGTCGTGTCGAGAACAGTTGCGTCCAAGATTGTGTGACGTTAGAGGGGCAGATAAAAAAAAAATAGGTAATTAGATACCTCGTTAGTAAGCGGTAGCTATACCACCCAAGTTAAGGTAATAGGTTAAAACGTGCCGAGGACTGTATGGCATTAGGGTGGATAAAAATGTAATGTCGTAAGCGCTTCCCCCTCAAGATTGGGCGCATCTTGTTGTATATAAAACCCGACCATCTCCAACCAGCCACGCATCTATGGCGTTTGTTCACGCTCTGTGAGCCGACGGAGAATATGCGTCAGCAAGGGGACCATACTTTTATTGACATATTAAATGCTTTGAGAATAGGTGAGCTAACCGCTAACCATTTTAGTATTTTGATGCAAAGAGTTATTCAAAACCCAAGTGATGAGTTTGCAACAGACAAAGCGTTAAGGGTATACCCCACTAATCAGCAAGTAAACAATTACAACGCTGCGGTTTTAAATCTGTTCCGAAGCAAGGGATCTCGAATTTATACCATAAAAGCACAGGATCAAATAATTGACGCCACACGAAATACAGATAATCTAAATTTACCAAATATAATACCAACAGATATAAATAAGACTGGAGGCTTACCATCAGTACTTAAATATTTGTAGGTGCAAAAGTAATGTTGCGGTCCAACATTGACATGAACATTACAGAAATTGTTTGGCCTCAGTTCCGTAGAACCCAAATGTACGAAACAGATATACCATCAGTTCAAATTGACTTTGGCAGAGACGGCATGCACGTTATTTACCCTAAAGCCATACAGTTTCCAGCAAAATTCAATTATGGTACGGCTGAAAGAAGGATGTTGCCCTTAGTTTTGTCATGGGCATCCACCGTCCATAAAATGCAGGGCAGCACCGTCGACCATGCAGTAGTATATTTGGGCTCAAAATTGTTTGAGGAAGGACAAGCATACGTGGCACTAAGTCGAGTCAAGTCTCTGGAAGGGCTATGTATTGAGGAATTAGATTGTACTAAATTATCATGTAAGAAACCATGTAATAATGATGCACTGAATGAATTAAATAGAATGAGGAATATTCGGTAGACAATTTCACTAAATACTAAAAACAAGAAAATAAAAATCGGTAAAAAAACTTTTAAGTTAAACGGTTTTATTTTATGAGCACTGAAAACTACAAAATAAATAAATAGTTACTTACCTATCAACCGTAGGTGATCTCGGTCATTAATATCTCTGATGGTAGTGGTTGTCATAACATGAACCATGTCAGCGGCCGAAAGGCAGTTCATGAAAGGACACTAACACCAGGGTTTGCTTGGTAGGTAAACTAAGCAGCCCACACTATAACAAGTAGGTATTTTGACCTTCTAGTTCAGAAATATTTTAGTACTAGGCAGAATAGCTTTTAGGCATATTAGACTAAAATAAAAACGTGGGGCCCCTCTGAAATCATACCTATGGCAGAGCATATCTTATACTTTGGTAGATCATGAGCTCGGCGTTCGCTGGTGAAGCCGTAACGGCTGGTTATTGATGGTCAAAACCTCCAGTTACGATTATAGTAAGTCGATTCAGCGGACCCTGGACTCCGGAGCTATGAGGTTTCGGATGCGACCGGGATAAACCGCTAGGATGATGATGATGACGACTATAATAAGTCGATGCAATCCACACTTAGTATAGTAGAAAGTAATACAGAAATAGTTAATGGGCCCCACGTTTTTATTTTAGTCTAATATGCCTAAAAGCTATTCTGCCTAGTACTAAAATATTTCTGAACTAGAAGGTCAAAATACCTACTTGTTATAGTGTGGGCTGCTTAGTTTACCTACCAAGCAAACCCTGGTGTTAGTGTCCTTTCATGAACTGCCTTTCGGCCGCTGACATGGTTCATGTTATGACAACCACTACCATCAGAGATATTAATGACCGAGATCACCTACGGTTGATAGGTAATAAAACTGAACAGCACAACATCTTTCAGTTCCCTCTAAAACCTCACGACATATGTGTCATTTTATTTTAAAATGAATATATTCGGGCGTAAGCACCATTATGTTACTAGGTATGTCGTTTACTATCCTCACATTTATTGATCAATATGAGTGGTTGCTCATACGACCTAAAACTAAAACTATTTCGACGTAAAATATTAGGCGTAAAAACATTTGTATCATGTACGGTGTCGCTTACTACCCTCGCGTTTATGATCATTAACATTGGTTGCTGTTACGACACAAAAGCTTAAAATATATGTTTTATTTTCTACAAAAAACGGGGTCGTAAACGCCATTTTTTGGCGAATTGGAAGACTTCACATATACCAATCGATAGAGGAGAAAAAGTTAAGTAGGACTGCATTAAAAAGTAAATTTCGCCGAAATGGCGGTTACGCCCTTTGAGCCCCGAGGTATCGATATATATATATATATATATATATATATATATATATATATATATATACACGTGTATATAGCCGTGTGAATGTGTATTTTACTAAACAATTGTTTCAAAAAACCTTTTGAATAGATTTAAAGTCGACTTTTTTGTAGTGTCAAGGTTGTTAAATAGGGTTGCTATACGTAATATTATATTTAATTTATATGTATTTAAATCCTAACATTTTGAATTACTATAAATTATTTAAGACAAAAAATTAATTGCACGTGGCCGGGCGGCCATATTGCATCTGTGCAGTATAAAGCAATGGCCCGACTGAGGAAGGAGTTAGTCGAGCGAGAACCACGATCGAAGCGAGACTTGTGTACTACAATCGGACACCATAGTGACGGACTTTTCGCGTTTTATTGAATTACGTTTGGATTTGTTGTGTTCAGTTATATTTGTACCTGTATTATATGTGTTTGTATAGTTCTAATAAACTCTATAGTAATTCTAACGGCATTTTAATTCGAGTGCTGCAACTCTTAACAATATTAATAGGGATGTATAAGGAATGTAATTAAGTCACTATTTCTTCTGATAAAGTTTCTTTCTCTTAGAACGGTCTTTTCTTCCAATCCCGGAACCGATCGCACGTAACAATATTATAATATTTTTTTGTAACCTGTGATATGTTATTATGAAATAAGTACATAAATTTTAATTTTCAATGTAAATATATAATCAGGACTTTTGGCAGCCCTATCAGTGTGTAGTAGGTGTTCATCGCTCGAACTCGGTGGTTGAAGACAAGAATCCTTACCACTACCTAGAGATTAACGATTGTAATTATTTCACAAAATAACAATAAGAAATTAATTACTTAAATTTAACGATAATTAAAATTACTATGTTTAATTAGTATAACTATACAAAAATAATGTTGTGTTTGCGAGACGTTGTTTTTCTAAACTTCTAGGCGAGTATGTATATAGCTAATTGTATATTGAAATAATATTTTGTATAAAAACAAGTTAATTAAAATAATTCCATCGTTACGAACTGACGATGTATTATTGGCAGATAGTGAGGTGTAGTGGTCTTGACTGGAAGTTTCTAATTGCGTTTTTTAATACTTACATTGATCTGGATGCTACTGAGAACGGCCAGGGTTGTCCATTGCACGACGATAATACAATAACTTGATTAACATCGAAGATTACAAGGTAAGTTTGTGTGTTGAAATTGTTTTTTTTTATTGCATGAGTTCAGCAGACAGGCAGACAGGCTTGATGGAAAGCGGTTATCATCGCCTATAGACAGTTGTAACACCGATTGAGCTACCTTTCTCTAAAAAGGGACTGGTACTTTCACGTGAAGCTCTAACAGATAGACAGGCAGACAAAATCCTAAGAAATGCATTTTAGGAATTTCCTAGTCCGAATTATCTTGCCTGATTTTTATGTACTTTTCTAAACACATTGTACATACTCCAACCATTCACAGATTTATTATAGTATAGATAGATTTCACAACGATACGATACAATGCAAGGGCAAATATAGTGTAGTATATTCAAGTAGCAACACTAAGCGGATGGCCACACCATGACTCCCACATTATCAATTTCGGAAGCTGGTAGTTTTCTAGATGTTTTTTTATCTTTCACTAGCTTCTGCCCGCGACTTCGTCCGCGTGGAATAGTTAAAAAAAGTAATTTAAAAAAAACCCTGATTTTGAAACATTCTACATTGGTGCTCCGCTCTTATTAGTTTTAGCATTGTGATATATAGCCAATAGCCTTTCTCGATAAATGGGCTATCTAACACTGAAAAAAGATTTCAAATCAGACCAGTAGTTTCTGAGATTAGCGCGTTCAAACAAACGAACAAATGAAGTTTAGAATAAGTATCGTGTCATCTCTTGCTTTTAAAATGTTTTTGACAAAAATACTTTGTTTTGTTTCTTGCATGCATTGCATGAGCAGATCAGGAAGGCCGATAACTCACCTGGGGCCCAATTCTCCTAATTCAATATCTTAGCGATGTTGCGCCCAGGAGGTTGTCTAAACGATATAACCGTGGCAAGCCGCCTTTACGTTATTCGCCGCCCGCGTCGCGCTTACGGCGCCCCTCTTCTGACAACAAAACGCTGTCGAGACAGTCTGTTTCGGTCAGCGCGCGAGTGCTGTCTTACCGCGGTTATTATGAATGCTACATAACTTTTTACGCGCAGCGTTTGTGATCTATAATGTATACTTCTTTTAATATAAAATGTGCTACAAAATACTAGCTTTCATTACAGAGACCGGCAACCATACACCACAGCAAGCAATATCAAGCAGTACTTCACAGCGCGGCAACGCCTTGTGCTTTACAAAGCCCAGGTGAGGCCGCATATGGAGTACTGCTCACACCTTTGGGCTGGAGCACCTGCCTATCAACTTAATCCCTTAGTCTGTATTCAACGTCGAGCCGTTTGTGTTGTTAATCCCATACTCACGGATGGTCTAGATAGACTTGGCCTTAGGAGAGACTTTGCGTCTCTTTGCGTATTCTACCGCCTTTTCAACGGAGAGTGTTCACAACTACGCAACGGGTCTCTAGAACGTTTATACCGCGTACAACAATGATCAGGAGAGAACTTCCCGCCGAGGTTTTCCCTCTGCGCTACGACATGGGGTCGTTTAAGAAGGGCGTTATAAAATTTTTTAGAGGTCCATAGGCGACAGTAACAACCTTCCATTAAGTGGGCCGTCCGCCTGTTTCCCTGCTTCAGGCAATTGGTTAGGTTTATATATTTCTTTAATGGTGCAAGTGCAACTTTACAAGACATTAACAGCAGAATTGAGCCCCTGATGAAAAGTAGGTACAGACCCCCCGTCCCGAAGGCTGGCAACAGGTTCTTGTGTATATGCGTAATATATCTTGTTAAACATGTTAAACTTGCACACATACATGGGCACACTACAATAAAACAAATGCGGAAAGCACACGAACTTAAATATAATAATGTATTGCTTAATTAATTTACCATTAAACTTACGACTATATATACAGAATTTTTAACTGCTTCATGAAAATATAAAAACATGTTCGTAGATTTTATTTTATGCAAAAGTTCAGCAGACAGGGTGACGGCCCATTTGATAGAAAGCAGTTACAATCTCCTATAGAAATTTGCAACACCAAAGGTGATGACAATGCGCTGCTGCTCTCTTAAAGGACTGGAACCT
The DNA here is from genome assembly GCA_949752895.1 of Dendrolimus pini. Taxonomy (NCBI): domain Eukaryota; kingdom Metazoa; phylum Arthropoda; class Insecta; order Lepidoptera; family Lasiocampidae; genus Dendrolimus; species Dendrolimus pini. The sequence continues at coordinate 18,179,076 of OX457143.1, forward strand.
GGTCACTAATGCCGGAACACAACTCAAGGTTGTTATGGCGACATACTTAAGACCAGGAGTGGCAGCCATCAAGTCGGGCAAATGCCCTACCACCCGGCTGTGGGTTGTTTTGTAGCCTCTTACGACAGGCCGCCCGGCCGAAAGAAATTGTATTCTTTCTCCGTTCCTTCACGGATAAAATTATGTACAGATGTATGTCCGAAGGTTTCCGTTTTCTCTACTGAGTTTTTATTTTTTAATGTTTTTATTTTTAAATCTTATATATACTAGTATACCAATATATAAAGCTTAAGAGTTTGTTTGTTTGAACGCGCTAAGCTCAGGAACTACTGGTCTGATTTGAAAAATTCTTTCAGTGTTAGATAGCCCATTTATCGAGAAAGGCTATAGGCTATATAATATCACGCTAAGACTACTAGGAGTGGAACCAATGAAGATTATTTCAAAATCGGGGGGTTTATTTAACTTACTTTTTTACTATTCCACGCGGACGAAGTCGCGGGCAGAAGCTAGTTATTAAATATAACGTATTTTATCTCATTCTCTCGTAAGGTTACTTTTATAGATTTATGTTCTTTTTTAGTGTGGCGTTTTCGTTTCACCGAGTTTCTAAAAAAGTTTAATTTGAAAAACATTTATTCTCAGTGTAAATATGGCTGTGAAACCGATCTCTTTGAACCTTGAATATGAGAAGAATCCAAACATATCTCGAGAAGATATCCAGGTCTTTCGAGATTGGTTGATGACACAGCCGCACTTGCCTGGAAAATTTATCACTGGTAAGTATTGCATTCAATTGCTTTATTTAATTTTTATTGCAGGAGTTCAGCAGACAGGCAGACGGCCCACTTGTTTAAAAGCGGTCACCATCGCCTATGGATATTCGTAACACCAATCGCTGCCACTCTCTAAAGCGATACTGGCTCCCGGCTGACGCCGGCGCCCGTGAGGAGGGGCATAAAAACGCGCAATTCCACTTCTCTCCCTATCTCGTTCCGCGGTCTTTTGAGACATCACTGTGTCGCAGAAATTGGTCGCACCCACCCAATGATCATCGCTATGCAGCATGGCTTGCACCAGGCTGCCGAGCGAATCAATAGGACCTACTATTGTCTTGAGTTCAAACCTCTGTGGTGCCCAGGCTGCACACTCGACTAGCGTATGAAACGCCGTGTCAAGCGCGCCACACTAGTGGCATTGGGGTGAAGGCTGACAGCCCGCAATCTGAAGGTCAGAGTCCCGCGTTTCCACGAGAGCCATCGCGACAGCTGCGGTCGAGTCGCTTCCACCGTATCTACGCCGGCTACAGGGTTTTCCAACTCTACCGACCAAGATTAACAGAACCGCGCTGGGCGGAGCAGAGCTCGACTCTGGCGATAACTTGGTGACTAATGTCGGAACACAAGCAAAGCCAAGGTTGTTATGGCGACATACTTTAGACCAGGGCTGCTAGCCATGCAGTTGGGCAAATGCCCTACCACCTGGCTGTGGGTTGTTTTGTCACCTCTTACGACAGGCCGCCCCAACGCAGGAAATTGTATTCTATCTCCATTCCTGCACGGTGATGTCTTATTTATAGCATACGTACGTTATCTGTTAATATTTAACGTTATTCATAATTAATAACAATATCGTATAGCAAATAACGCATTAAATGGTCTATAGATCTTTAACTATAACATTAGCTCAGTTGAAGCCTGAGTATAAGGAAAAACGATGACGACCGACTAAAAAGCTTAAATAAATATTTTCTAGAACACCTTGAAGTAGGTGCAAATTAAAACATAAATATATACATATTCAAGCGAAATACCACTGACTAAAAATAAATTTTATAATCAATAAAAGATTTTATTAATAAATCACCTTTCCGTACATTATCATATTAATAAACATAAAATTTAAGTAATAACCTAAGCATTTCTCAAGTTAAACAAATTCCATATTAAATAGTTCAAACTTAGATTAGTTTAAGTTATCACTTGTTTCGGGCGTCCCAAGACGCACACGTTTTTTTTCTTAACTACTATCACAAATGATACCATCGTTGCTATGGTAAATATTGCCATAGCAACCGATGCAACGGTAAACGTTGTTATAGTAACCATTGCCATGGTGACGATTGCAATTTTTATTAGAAGTATTTTTCTTTTACTGTACGAGGTCAGCAGACAGGCAGACAGCCCACCTGGTGGAAAGCCATTGCCAGCGCCTATGGATATTTGTAATATCAAAGTGCTGCTGCTTTTATATACTATATTAGCTTCTGCCCACGTCTTCAAGTTAAAAAAAGTTTGGTCTTAGCGTGATGATATATAGCCTATATAGCCTTCCTCGATAAATGGGCTGTCTAACACTGAAAGAATTTTTCAAATCAGACTAGTAGTTCCTGAGATTATCGCCTTCAAGCAAACAAACAAACTGCTCAGCTTTATATATTAGTATAAAATATATATGTTTTAGTCAAAGTCGATTGGCAGTCTCTTCCCGGAACGACTTTTTTATCCTATGTTTAACCAAGGCCTTACGTCAAAACCCTAAATTCCAATTTCGGCTTTTGACCAAAGTATTTTTAGTCAAACCTGAAGTAGAAACCTGAAGCTTTGCTTAATCGTTATTGTATAGTTAGTATAAAACTATGCCCGAATGGAGGGGCGAGGCAGTCAAGTGACGATTACATACGAGCAAGACGTGTACATCGATAAGCGATATAGTGACGGACTTTGCGCGTGTTATTGAATCGTACAGTTAGTACTAGTAGTGTCTAGTTATATTTGTACTTATGTTATACGTGTTTGTATAGTTCTAATAAATTCTAAAGTAATTCCAACGGCATTTTAATTCGAGTCCTGCGTAACTCGTAACAATATCAAAGTCAAGGTTAATAAGAGAATAAGGAAGTTTTAGGAAACTGCCCAGTGAAGCGAACGAGTATCAGCTAGTAACAGTATATTTATTATAATATTCATTAATTTAATTATACACTCATAACTAAATTAATGAAAATTATAATAATAATTAATATCATTTTTATTGTTTTATTGGCACCGACTTCAAGGTGTTGCGGAAAGTATTTATTTTATACCAGGATATTTCCGCGACGTTGTCCAAGCTTGACTTAAAATTTTCATACCAGCGGAATTCCTAGGACACAAAGAGAAAAAGAATGTAAAATATCGGTTTAAGGCTTAAGAAAATAAAACAGCAAAACTATGCATAAAATTATACTAATATTCATGTTAAATTAATCAACCACATCGTTACGAATCATACATATTGTCACGCCTGTTTCTCATTGGGGTAGGAACAGATGATGGATTTCCACCTGCTACCATCCTCACAAACACTTTTCGCTTGATCAACTTTCATTAATCTTTTCATACATACGCTTATTTAAACTGCTTTTTACACGCTTTATATTAGCTTCACTTGTATGTCAGTATGTCTGTAACCGACCCCTTTGTTGTCCTACTTTGAACGATCAGATTTAATTCATACTTTGCACACCTGTCAAAAGTCGATGACAATGCAATAATATAGTATCATGGAGCTGATCTGATGATGGAGTGGGAAGGTGGCCATAGGAACTCCTGTACTAAACAAGATAGACCCTTCGTGTTTGGGCCCGTATGTTTATATCGCGTGACAATGCAATAATATGGTACCATGGAGCTGATCTGATGATGGAGTCGGAAGGTGGCCATAGGAACTCCTGTACTAAACAAGATAGACCCTTCGTGTTTGGGCCCGTATGTTTATATCGCGTGACAATGCAATAATATGGTACCATGGAGCTGATCTGATGATGGAGTCGGAAGGTGGCCATAGGAACTCCTGTACTAAACAAGATAGACCCTTCGTGTTTGGGCCCGTATGTTTATATCGCGTGACAATGCAATAATATGGTACCATGGACCTGATCTGATGATGGAGTCGGAAGGTGGCCATAGGAACTCCTGTACTAAACAAGATAGACCCGTCGTGTTTGGGCTCGTATGTTTATATCGCGTCAAAATGCAATAATATGGTACAATGGAGCTGATCTGATGATGGAGTCGGAAGGTGGCCATAGGAACTCCTGTACTAAACAAGATAGACCCTTCGTGTTTGGGCTCGTATGTTTATATCGCGTGACAATGCAATAATATGGTACCATGGAGCTGATCTGATGATGGAGTCGGAAGGTGGCCATAGGAACTCCTGTACTAAACAAGATAGACCCGTCGTGTTTGGGCTCGTTTTACTTGTCTTGGCTAGCACTCTGCTGCTACATGATATGCAGGATCTCAAAAGCTTGTATTTAAAAACATTTAAACAAAAATCAACTAAAAAATGAAAAATAAATAATAGTTTAAAAAAACTAAAAAAAACACGCTTTTATAAAAAATCCAACTAAAAAAACAAAAAATAAAATTTAATATAATATAAAAAAGCGTGGGGTGTATTCAAAGCGCTTTTTAAGATATTATATTATTAATTGAATACACCCCACGCTTTTTTATATTATATTAAATTTTATTTTTTGTTTTTTTAGTTGGATTTTTTTATCTGACCTTTCTTCAAAATATTCCAATTTGGTCATGGTGAGCACGTCTCGGTCTACCGGCACCGACTTTAACAGTCACATTACTGTCATATCCTTGTTTTGTGATTCTATTTTCATTCATTCTCTCTACATGCCCGAACCATCTTAACATTACATTTTCAGCTATTACTCTTGCGTTACGAAGCAGTGCGTGCACTATTAAGCTGATAAACTTCCGGCCGGGTAACTCCAATTCGCGGGGGATTTGAACCCTCAAAACCCCCTCTGGCTACGCCCATGCCCTTGTCTTGTCTCTTCTATTAATCCCATTTCTCCTACTCGTTTTCTCTATCTCATATTATCCCATACCTCTATCTCATCCCGTATCCCATGCCATCTTTCCAACCCAAAGGTTGCCAACGCATTAGCTTCACCCCTGGTGTTGCAAACTATAATAATTCTATAATCTATTTATTAATTTATTTCTTCGCTTACTAATTAAATATTACACAAGTAGAATTGGTTTAATTAATTATTATTATGAATGTCTTTGACGACCACGGGCCTTAAAAATGGCCCGGACATTTGGGGGGCTTGCGTGGGACTGTCGCAGGGCTAACACGTAGATGCCCCTTGACAAATTTAATGTAAATTAGCGTGTCACTGACCGGTGATTATCCCTGTCTACACCATATGATAATGCACCCAGGGACAAGCCCCGGCCAGTGTAGGATTATTGTGGGAAATGAGGACAAAAAGTACCGAGCTATTGGGGTGAACTGCTAGTGGTACTAGGGGTCTGGGAATATGGGGACTATGGCGTCTGCGTCAATGTTCGGAGAACATAGAAAAATGGGCAGACGATGACTCGCCACTCCTTGTATGGGCCCCAAAAAATGCCATTGAAGACAGGGCACAGGAAGAGAGGTAGGCTCCAGGTTCACCGACGCTACTTCGACGTGATGCCATTTATCACTTCCACCCCTGGAGCTTGAGTTTTAGCTCTAGCGACCTCCACTCCGTGCCGGCTGTCTGAGGCAAGCACGAAGGCGGTGGCCTTGCCTTGGCCCATGGAGTCAGGTACGAGGTGTCGCTATTCATCTAAGGCTTCGCGACAAAACCCCCCTGAGGGTTTATTAATTAATTATTATTATCAAAATTGGGTCGTTTTGGTCTTACGCCAAAAGGAAGGTTTGCACTGAAAATCAGCGTTGTGTCGAATACAATTCCGGCACAGCAATATGCTGAGTGCAAACCTTGTTTGCCGAAAATGCGGCGTACAAAACATAATTAATTTTAATTTCATTTTCAGATATTGACCTAATACTGGCCTACCACTGCTGTGATAGAAAACTGGAAATGGCCAAAAGTATTCTGGACTTGCATTACACTCAACGAACACTCCACTCCGTCTTTAACGACAGAATTGTCGACAGGAATATAGAGATGTGTCTAAATACTATGTATGTCATTTTTTTGTTTTATAGCTCAAAGAAACCACTGGTGGTTGAATAGTTCACATATTCTACAATTTATTATAAAATTACTAATATTAAAAATGGTTTATGGATTTGTTCATGATAATAAACGCTTAACTACTGTTACGTGCGAGCGGGGGTACGCACTTAGGATTGGAAGGAAACACCAGTTCTTTTAACTAAACGCTTTTATTGAATTAAACAGCAGTACGTGATATTTCTCTGTAGGGCTGTCCCTACACGCACAACAAAAGACGCACTGTCCCGACCACCTACTGCAGTGCTTACCTCCGAATTTACCGCGTGCTTTTTGATCTTCCCTTAAAGGCTACAAGCTAAGTTTAGCTACAGGCTAAGTGTAGTGGGCAGTTCAGTGAAGGAGGATTTCACTGAACTTTTCACTAAATTCACCACTAAACTCGTTATGGTCTTCTATTAAACTTCTTCCAATTCTTTCGTATCGCACTTGCCACTTCGCTGTGTTGAACTGAACTCAACTTACTCGCGCCTTACGCTGCTTATATATCCGGTAGAATCTTCAGGAACCCATAATATCGATCTTCTTTTCGTTATTCTTTTTTTAATATCTGTCCCTTTCTATACATTTGTCTATGTCTGTCTTATCCTTCCCGAACTTTCAATTCTAGAAGATTATTTTTATACAAGTCTCGAGTTAATATGTCTAGATGAGATGGGCAGAGAAAATCAATGCAACTGAGCGTTAAATCTCGTTGCGTTCGGAGCGTTCACTCCGACGCCCAGGATCCGCTTTCCTACTTTTTCTAGTTCACTTCGCGAGACCTTCAGCATCCTCCTTTTTGTGTGTGTGTGTGTGTGTATATGTGTGATACATGGGTGAGTTTGTACATGAAATAGTGTGTTATGTAATACACCCATACAATAATAAAAAATACCTAAATGATTAGCTAATGGTTAGTATAAATTTTTTGTTTCATCGGGTTTCAAATCAAAACGATTCTAAAGAAGTTTCACTTCAAAAGATTCCTACACCACTTCTATCTGGCGAAGGCAGCATGGCTAGGCATGTGTCCATGCTGACGTTATTTTTTCTTGCAGGAGTTCAGCAGACAGGCAGACGACCCACTTGATGGAAGGCGGCTACCATCGTCTATGGATATTTGCAACACCAAAAGTGCTACAAATGCGCTACTGCTCTCTTAAGGGAGACTGGAACCTGGCCACTAATTCCGGAACACAACTCAAGGTTGTTATGGCGACATACTTTAGACCAGGGCGGTAGCCATCCAGTCGGGCAAATGCCCTACCACCTGGCTGTGGGTTGTTTTGTCGCATCTCACGATAGGCCGCCCGGCCGCAGGAAATTGTATTCTTTCTCCGTTCCTGCACGGATAGACGTAACAACGTGGAGGTCACGAATGATTGTTCATTTTTCAGATTATTTGCCATTCTGCCCGAATACGACGTCGATGGCAACAATGTCTTGTATATTAAACTGATAGACCCAGATCCAATGAAATATGTATTTGTTGATTCAGTTAAAACGTTCATGATGATATTCGACCTCTTCCAATTAGAGGTAGGGACCTGTGCAGGGTATGTATGATCACCGTCAATTCTTCGCCAACTTATAACATAATGTTTCTATTGGGTGTGGAAGCGCAGGGGTCGCACTGAATGAAACACTCCTTAGCAAAGTGGACTGTATTTATCTATAGGTGCTATAACAGCAACAGGTGCGATCAGCACTACTGTATTAAATGGCACGTTCAAGGTTAACCAACAAAACTTAGCACTAGAATCCGGATGTTCCACTGAACACAGATAACACAAGATCCATGTAGTCACGCTGAGAGTCCAATGGCTGTAGTGTCTTCTGAATGCTTCTTGTTCATCCTGGTCTTCTTAGTCTTCTTTGTGTGTATGTATTTGACGTTGCCGAAGGCTCTACCCTGCTTACTGAGGTACTACTAAAATGCAGACGCTTAGCAGCTAACTGAGCGAGCTACATATTCGCGGTAAGCGGGGCGTGGGGGATTTCCGGGGAGAGGTGAGGGGGGTGGTTCTGTCCGCAACAGTCTCTTTTGGAACGTGGTAGAACCATGGTAATGCTATGCCATGTCGTGGTAGCTCAATGGCTTGCAAACACGTCCCAAACTCTAAGGGCGCAGGTTCGATCCTGGCTGGAATGCATGCACCACTTAGGCAGTTTTCTGACCTAATGTGCATATTGTTATAATTACCACGTGCTAACAACGGTGAAAGAAAACATTGGGATGCAACCTGCGCATTGAGATAACCGATATGTCAAACCTGCTACGCCGCCTTGGACAGGCGTGGCGGGTATACTGTCCGTTCCCCTATAATGGGAGGCCCAAGTCCAGCAGTAGGACATTTATGAGCTGTTATTATTATTATTTTAGAGCCATGATATCAATATCTTGGTTAAATCTCTTAGAGCCGACTCAATTGGATTCATAGCACGCTCTCACATTGTGTCGGTGTGAAACGCATTAAGTCCTGAGATAATAAAGATTTCCCATCGCCTATTTTACCTTTCGCATATGCTAACACCGCTCATATCTCATTTTTTAATTCCTATCTATTCTATTCCATCCTAGAGGCTAGCAACGCGTTAGTAACGTTCCTCGTATTATAAACAGTCATAGGTTCCGTCAGTATTCAACACAAAAGCCGTAATCGAGTGTTACAAGGGCGTGATGGATGTCCAAGTCGGGTTCTATCCGAACCGGATCTATCCCAATCGAATCCTAACCGAATCACATTCTATACGAACCGATTCTATTCATAATCTTGTATTACCTTTATAGTCAACGTATTTAAAATACTTTTTTTCAGGGGTCGGCTAGTAATAGACATGGATACAGCAACGTTTAGTCACCTAACTAGAGTAGACGTGTCAACCCTCAAATATATGTTATATTTTGTTCAGGTGGGTATATTTTAAGTTATTTTTAAATTAATTGTTTTAATCACGTTTAATATTTGCACGTTTTTTTTATTACTGAAGCACAGTAGACAGGGGGGTGGCCCAAATGTGATGGAAAGTGGTTACTGTCTATGGACATTAGAAATGCCACAGGTGTTGCCAATGTTCTTCCGGCCTCGTAGGAGAAACTGGAACCTGGCCACTGATGCCGGTATACAAATGAAAGTTGTTATGGCAGCATACTCTAGACCAGGGGTGGTAGCCATACAGAAGGGCATATGCCTTACCACCCGGCTGTGGGTTATTTTGTCGCCTCTTACAACAAACTGCCCGGTCGCAGGAATTAGTACTTTTTCCGTTCCTGCACGGATGAGCGCAGATGCAGAGTTGACGAGCATTTAATAGTAGGTATTTACAAGGCAAGAGTCACTCAATGGCGGACTCATCCATGAGTTCGGAATTGATAGATTATAGTGAGCTCAAGAGGCTATGCGGCCATACGCACCATGCGGCTACTGCGGTTGACTGGTCTACGAGAATATATATGTAAAACTCAATTAACGCGAACCGCATATTGCGCTGCTAGCTAGACGGTTGTCCGCACTCCGGCTAGCATTTTTTTTTTTTTTTTACTAATAATTTTATTAGAATACGAATCACGCACTTGAGCATGCATCATTATGTGAAGACCAATGTGGTGTGCGACTTATTATCTTGTATACAAATATAAAATAAATTTTACCCAAAAATAGCGGTGCCCACACTTTACGGGATGCGTCTGTCAGCATGTGCTCACCAGAACCCTAATACTCTCCAGTCTCCAGATTGCTATAGGATGTCCGAACGCTCAAGGTCACATCCGCGACTTACGACTTATAATAAGCAATAAGAATAGCATTATAGTGTTGTTTGAGTTATACGACCTAACGAGCAAAATATACAGGTCCAAGACCTGACGACAGCCGTACCGGGTCCAATTGGCATGATCAAGCCACAATAATTGAATTTCGATTGCTCTTGTATAACTGTCATGCCAATCTACACCCACAGATGGTCAGTTCTGCTTGGTCTAATCGGCAACGTCATGCCAATTGGACGATAGGCAGCATGACCACCACTAATCTACTGCAATCTTCATTAAATTTTCTCTTGCTCAGGAATGCATGTTAATTAAAATAAAAGGTGTGAATTTTCTGAACGCACCATACTTCATGGATAAGCTGATGATTCTAATAAAGCTATTTATCAAGAAGGAACTGCTGCACATTATCAACATACATCCAGTCGGTGACACGAGTTTTTTCGACATAGTACCCAAGAAACTGTTTCCCAAGGAATGTGGAGGGGAGTTTATGGACTTCAAAACTAACTGCGGTAAATTTGGCACTATATAAAAATAAACTAGATAGTAATAGCCGACCACAGGTCAGCACCATTGTTATGAATAGGATGCACGTTTATATGTGGTATTTATTCTGTGCTACTTCCATTAGAATGTCGATCTAAATAATTAACCGAATAATTCTACACTAGATGTCTGTTACTCTCAATCTGCACATAGTGCTGATCTAGCCAACTAAGGCCTACTTGCACGTTCTCTTTTTTTTATAACGCTTTTGTCTTTGGATACCACCTTCAGGCACTTCGGGGGAAGGGTGGAAGTACCTGTCTTGAAGTTTTTTTTTATGTATACTAGTATGCAAACTGGCAAACGGACCACTTGGTGATAGGTGGATACCATCACCCATGGACATCTGCAACAACATCCGCAACACTAAGGGAGCCGATGCGTTGCCTACCTCTTTGAGACTTTAGGTATCTGTGCACGCCCTTTTTGAAGAGCCCCATATTGTAGCGCTCTGGGAAAACCGCAGGAGGGATTTCATTCCATAACTTGGACACATATGGCATGAAGGAGCGTCCGCCACGTACCCTGGAGGACTTCCAAGTGTCTAGGAAGTGTGGATGAACTCCCAATCGCCGGCGAGTGGTGCAATGATAGAATGGCGGCGTAGGCACCAAATCAAACAGCTCATCAGATCACTCACATATCCGGACCGCTCGGCGCTGCAAGGAGTCAAGTGGGAGCAGCTGGTACTGGGGTGCACCAACCCAAAGATGGGAGCAGTACTCCTCATTGGGACGCACTTGAGCTTCGCTGACTTGAGGTTGTGTGGCTTTCAGCGATCTGTTCTCAACGCTCACTTCTAAAACGAGCTGTCACGCGCTTTTACGGGGCGTCACAGGATCTCGTACAGAGTGACTGCACCTTGATGACCCTACGCTCTTTAACTGGACCACCCCGGGGAGCAGACTGACCGTCTTCATACGGGTCACCTCCTCCTGCGCACGGAGTCCGCGTACACGTCCTCCTACTTGCACATTCCTGGGTTAGCTTAACTAACTCGGAGTTAACTGATTACACAAGGTTAAATAAGGAGCCTAGGATTAAACTTTAAACTATTTAACCCACCGATTTGGAAAGGTTAAGTCGCTACATAGTGTTGGTGAAGTTTAATGTCTAAATCAATTAAGGACTTTTAAATTATTTATATTTACTGTGGGCTTTTAAGTGTTCTAGTAAAACCAGTAGTAGTAGTATCTACTATTCAAATATAGGCTCTTTCTTTCCTTCTTCGTGTCAGTACAAATACTGGTCAAATGTTCTGGCGCACTCATGTACTACTCGTCACTAGACGGGAAAATGCTTTACCACCTGGCAGTTGGTTAGTTCGTTGTCTCCTACGTCTTTCTCTGTTTCTGTATGGATCGAGGATGCTATCTTAGAAAGATGTTCCAATTCTACTTTTCTTGCCTTACAGCTTATGTGATTCACCGTTTAAAATCGAATTCTGATTTCTTCAATGAAGAGGCAAAGAAACGGGTTCAGGAATCATTGCGCCCTGGTGGGAAGGGAGTGGCCGCTGACATCTACAGTACTCAGGGCAGCTTCAAGAAACTTGACATTGACTAAGACCTACATAATAGTGAAACTAAATTGTTACAAGAAGTAAATAAATATAAAAAACACAAAAAGAAAATTAACAGCAAAAAATACAAAATCCAAATATCCTGACAAAAAAGTACGTCAGGAGAGGGAGAATTAAATAAAGTAGATAATAGGGATGATGTGGACAATGTAACGACAAATTGTAAACATTACTTACATGATATTTATTAATTTACAAACAGTGCCATCATTACAGTTGTCACCAATACGATAGCATGATACACACAATACATTATATATACCTATATACATATTCAGTAGTCATAATATATAATATAATATGCAGTTCTTATGAATTCAGTCAGTCACAGTACAAATAAAAATGACAATTTGTTGAGATATCTTGTTCAATCGAAAGGCCTGTGTCATCTGCGCCTTATTAAGCAAGTTTGTCCTGACGTATGGTACTACGAACATTGGTGTCTGCCTACGTCTCATCACAAAATTCGCTGGAATGTTCAAATTGATTTCAGCTAATACACTTGGGTTAAACAATTTACCACCAATGCAAACTGTAACTTTAAAAATATAAAAGAACAGATTTTAAAATAACATCATAATAGAAATGTTTTTTATAACTGGTTAAGCAATTATTTTACTTGTACAAGGTTATGTGTCATAACTTGGTACGTCCATACAAAGTCTAGTGAGATGCGACGCTGTATATGTAAGATGTTAAAAAGGGTTTTGATTGTTATGTTTTACATTAAAAATGGGAATAAATTGATTAAATAAAAGGCAATTCTTTTTTACGAATTATGATTTTCTGTCACTATCATTGTTACGAGCTACACAGGACTCGAATTAAAATGCCGTTGGAATTACTATAAAGTTTATTAGAACTGTATAAACACGTATAAAACAGATATAACAAGACACTGTATAAACTGCACGATTCAATAACACGCGCAAAGCCCGTCACTATATCGCTAATCGAAAGTACTACACACGTCTTGCTTGTATCGTAATCGTCACTTGACTGCCTCACCCCTCCGTTCGAGCATTGTTTTATACTAAACTGTACAATGCATCAAAGGACCGCGTTCACTGAGTTAATCCGCACACCTGGCAAGCTTCGACCCAATGAAATAACAACAAGGATTAGTTCGACACTAATGACTAAGGCCATATAACAAGTAAGATAACAATAGGATGTTTTTCTTAATTGCAAGTTTTAAACACGAAGTAAACAAAAGAACTGCGAATGCAAGAAAGGTAATAAACTGCATTTTTACGACAGGCAGGTGTGCGCATTTCTTTGACGGCATGTAGCATTATGATGATTAATCTCGGTCAGTCGGCCATCACGCTTCGGACCCCGGGATCCGTTTGCCCGCATTTTTATTAACATGCTCTTATTAGCTTGACCTACACACACATATATACATAACGATCCTGACAAACAACTTCCGCTTCATTTACTATCATTAACCTCTTCATACGTGCACGTTTATTTGAGATGATTTTGACCTGACCTCTCTTTAACACTTCTGATATTTGGTCATGGTGTGATCATCTCGGTCTACCGGCAGCAACTCTACCATTCACAATACTGTCATACAACTGTTTTGTGATTCTATTTTTATCCATTTTCTCTAAGTCTTGAAAAAGAAATTTCAAGGTGGTTTGGACACTTGTCCAAACCACCTTGAAATTCCTTTTTCAAGTCTTGTTATTACATCTTCTTCAATTTACAACGTCCCTTATCACATTGATCCTTATCATATCATTCAAGCTAATTACAGATATATTTCTCAAAGCTCTCATTTCAACTGCGTTTATCCTACTTTCATGCTTCTTCTGCCATAACCAATTTCACTGCCATATATCAGGGTTGGCACCAACACCCCTTTTTGGACAGATTTAGCTTGACCTGTATGTATGTTTTCTATGTATACTTCTTTTTTGTAACAAGATAATTTTTGGGATATATTTTTATTGCTTGAATTCAGCAGACAGGCAGACGGCCCACGTGATGGAAAGCGGGTACCATCGCCTATAGACATTTGTAACACCTGAGGTACTACCAATGTACTGCCGCTCTCTGGAGACAGACTGGAACCTAGACACTAATGCCGGAACGCAATTCAAGGTTCTTATGGCGACATACTCTAAACCAGAGGTGGTACCCATCCAGGCGGACAAATACCTAACTAGCTAGTTAGTTGGGTATTTGTCCGCCTGTATGGGACAGAACCATTAGCTAATAGTCCTATTGTCGCCTCTTACGATAGGCTACCGGCCGCAGGAAATTGTATGATTTCTTCGTTCCTGGAAAGACAGAATTGTGTCTTTCGAAGACTAATATAATTATATTGTCATTGTCTACCGTTATATCTAACTTTAGATGTGGCTCAAGTTGTCTAATACATTTAAACATAATTAAATAGTGTTTTATCCATGCAGGAACGCAGAAAAAAATACAATTTCCTGCCTTGGGGCGGCCTGTCGTAAGAGGCGACAAAACAACCCACAACCTGGTGGTAGGGTATTTGCCCGTCTGGATGGCGACCACCCCTGGTCTAGAGTATTCCGCTAAAACAACCTTGTGTTGTGTTCGGCATTCGTGACCAGTTTCCAGTCTCCCTTAAGAGAGCAGCGGCGCATTTGCATCACCGATGTTGCAAATGTCCATAGACGATGGTTACCGCTTACCATGAAGTGGGCCGCCTGCGTGTCTGCTGAATTCCTGGAACGAAAAATAGACGAAAAATTTAAAAAAAGACTTAAAATTTATAGTTCAAAATAAAAAAAGTGTGTGTGTACTTATGTACACGCGTTAGAAGTTATACTTCTTTGGCCTAACAAGATAAAAAAACGACACTAACAATAGACAAACTAAAATGTTAACTATAGCTAACTTCAAGGTGTCGGTTGACTATCTTGGTGTAGGTTTTTCGTGTGACGGTGTGCGCGCGCGTCGTAAAAATTTACTCTCATCATTTTTCCTTAACGCGCCTAAAGAAGTATAACTTCAAAAATTCGAACTAAAATTAAGAAATATTTTTATTTTTAATTATGAAGTGTTAGTGTTATTGTGAAAAGCGTGGGGCTTGAGATCAAATTTTACGAATATATCCTTATAGCTATTTATAAAAGTAAATTTATTATTGACATATAGTAAAATGCATCCCAGTCTTTCCGCTTTGACGAATAAAGGCTGCCCAATTTCATGGCATGTCGTTATTTTTTTGACTTTCTGTGTAAATAGTTTCCCAGTTTTGAGGTTTAGATAATGAATCACTAAAAATATCCTGAAAAGTATAATTTATAATAATTATCAACGGTCTGACGCGTCAGCAAACAACCAACATTTAACATACTTCATAATAATACTGTAAATTTAACAAAGAATTAACAACGGAAGTAGTTTATGTGAAATATGTTATATCCTGTCAACTTTTATATATAAGGAATATGGTTAGCAGTCTCATCATCAGTTCAAATATGAATTTTCATGGTTTGTTTCTGTTCGTGATGGCGATCATATTCGCTGTGGTGGTAAGTACTTATTAAATCGGCTTCGCTTGGGTTAATGTAAATTTTACGCCGCACGCCCTTCCTTCTTTGAAAATCAAAAGAAAACTCCCCCACGGGAAGCATACATATTTTCGGATAAAAAGTAGTATATGTAGTATTCTAGGCTGTTATTTATCTCTGTGATGAATTTGACAACCTGTCGTAAGAGGCGAGAAAACAACCGACAGCCAGGTGGTGGGGCGTTTGCCCGACTGGGTGGCTACCACCCCTGGTCTAAAGTATGTCGTCATAACAACCTTGAGTTGTGTTCCGGAATTAGTGACCAGGTTCCAGTCTCCTTTAAGAGAGAAACAGCGCATTTATATCAACTTAGGTGTTGCAAATGTCCATAGGTGATGGTAACCGCTTTCCATCAAGTAGGCCGTCTGCTTGTCTGCTGAACTACTGCAATAAAAAAAAAAAGATTTTTACAGGTCTGGTGACAAACATCCATTCAAACTTGCGCATTTATAATATTAGGTATAGTATTACTTGCCATCCTATAATATAATTATAAACGCGAAAGTTTATAAGAATGGATATATGTTTGTTCTTTCAGGCAAAAACTACTGAATGGATATTGATAAAACTTTCCAATATTATAGCTTACACATCAGAATAACACAAAGGCTATAATTTATAAAGATATAGTCGGAAACATCCAAAATATAACGATTTTTTATAACCACGCGGTGAAACCGCTGGTATAGCAAGTATTTCAAAAGTGTGTCAAAAACCATTACCTTAGTTTATAATAAGATGTATACTTCTCTATTCTTCTTAACTTTGCTGTTTACTGTCCACATTGTACTGTTCTTCCTTTTATATTTTACTCTGTTTAATTTAATTATACCTATACATATAAAAGTCGCACGCGTCCGAAACTCTAAGGCGCCGTCCTATTGTCATCGCTCGCGCGATTGATGCGATGCGATCGAAAAATGATCGTGCGACCGTGCGTTCAAACATACTATTGAATGTCCTATTGAAGGTCGCGCGATCATGCGATGCGATCAAATTGTCTAGTTTTCATCGCGCGACCATCGACGCATCGTATTGATCGGACGATCTTCCGATCAAACATACTGATCAGTACTGAACTTACTTTAATGTTAACACCAATCTTTCTTCTAGAGTTATACGAGTATAACGAGTAAAATCACTGCGTAATCCATTACAGATGTAATCAAATGTTTCTGTTGACATAGACAAATATTCATAAAATTCACCGCGTTGATTTCTATTTTTAACCGACTTCAAAAAAGGAGGAGGTTCTCAATTCGTCGGAATCTCCTATATTTTTATTTTTTATGTATGTTCACCGATTACTCCGAGATTTATGATCCGAATTAAGTGATTATTTTTTGTTCAACGCGGAATAGTTGCCATTTGGTCCCCTAAAAATTTGACATAGTTTGGCCTAGTAGTTTTCATTTCATGAAAATTTTTCCATTCCGTTCCATATGTACACCAATTACGCTAAGATTTATGATCCGATTTACGTGATTTTTCTTTAGTTTGATGCAGAATAGTTGCCATTTGGTCCCCTAAAAATTTAACATGGTTTGGCCCAGTAGTTTTCATTTTACGAACATTTTTTGTTCCCGTTTCTTGGGACCTATATTTTTGAAGGAGCGCGGCACCTTTCGTGGGTCTACCCATACATAGATAGATACTAAAAAGTAACTAATAAAATAAAAAAAATAAAAAGTATAAAAAATAACTTATTTCTAAAGCTATTATATATATTATCAAAAACATCTTAAAGTCGGTGCTTTTTAAACGAAGTTTTTTTATTTTTCATAAAGTATATTATGTCGTCCACGTTTTCTTTTTTTTAATGTTATTTACGATTAAAGAAATATTACCCGATAGCAGAAACTGTGCATCTCTGTTAAGAGCCATTTCGAGTGTGATCGCATCGCTCCAAAACACGATTCTAAACCGGTTTCATCGTACGATGACAAAAGGACAGCGCCTTCTAATCGCGCGACCGGTTTCATCGTACGATGAAATCGCATCGCAACCATCGCGCGAGCGATGACAATAGGACGGCGCCTAAGGGCGCGGGTTCGATCCTAGCCGGAACGCATGCACCACTTAGGCAGTTGTCTGACCTAATGTGCATATTGTTACAATTACCTCGTGCTAACAACGGTGAAGGACAACATCGTGATAACCGAAGTGTCAAACTTGCCAACCCGCCTTGGACAAGCGTGGCGGGTATATTGTCCGTTCCCCTTTAGTGAGAGGCCCGAGCCCAGCAGTGGGTCATTTATGGGCTGGTAAAAAACATTATAATATATATAGTCTCTATGGAGACCGACTGATCTATGTTAAAATTGGTTAGCTTAGTGCAGCCCCATAGTTGTATGTCATAGGAACCATACTGGCATTCAAGTCTGTTTCTACAGGAGTATCTAGTACGTAATGAAAAATATTTTAGGGTGGTATGAATATTGGTGGCCGTGATCCGGCAGGGTGCAATGGCGGAGGCCCTGGCGGCCAAGGCGGCCCTGGAGGACCGCCACCCGGCCCCCCACCGTCTAGTAAGTCATTATTTGCACATAGCACAATAGCATAAGGAAATGTCGACAAGGCAATCGGGGTATGAGGCGAGCCGTGGAAGGGGCGGACGCACCGCATCACCGCATAGCGACCGCAAATCTTTACTTTAGTTATGGAGGGTAGAGGTAACGAGAATCACCTCATATAGGAAAATAGTTGAAGAAGTGTGTTGTAAGCTGTAAATAACAGTTTAAAAAACCGTCCACAATGGCCCTGATGTAGACAATGGGTATGGTACGGATGTCGCTGTTGTAGACGAATCGAAGTATGCAGAGTTAAAAAATATATATATTTGGCGACTAGAGTAGTTGGTGACAGTACCCTGGTATAAAACGTCAACTATTTACGTAGTTCAAAGTAAATTACTGAATATAACCTCAAAGAATTGTTATGTGAAAATGTGAATAGTGATTTTGTAATATGTAAGTTTATAAAACTAAAACACTATAATACCACTCTAATAAAAACTCACCCTGATGCCAAAGTGGCGCCACCCTAATTTAATGCATTTCGATGGACACTTCATATACAGAGATGGTTCTCCTTACCTCTACTCTCCATAATTTTAGTGCTGCATGAGTCAACAATCTTGCTCAGGTTTGTACAAAGTTATGTATTGAAAATGATTCCGGTGGAATAATCATTATAAATATCCTCGCAATCAGACATTGGATAGAGCTATATTTAAAAATATTATCTATGCATACAGATAAAAAAAATGAAAGTTTTACTAAGTGCATATTGTTACGACCTAGGTGCTGACAAAGGAAAATTCACACCTGCGTCTGTAGAAACACATTCGATTGTCGGCATTTGACTTCTTTTGTGTGCTTTGTGTTTAATTTTTTTAATAAGAAAAATGGCCCATTGTGTATTGTAATCTTTTATGTTAATCATTAGCCAGGTGTGATTCTTGGAAATTCAGTCCACGCGGTCAAGCAGTCATTGTATTTGTACAGTATAAAGCAATGCCCCAAGGGAGGGATGAGCAGTCAAGCGATAACCTCAAGCGAGGCAAGCCGTGTGTACATTCGATAATCTATATAGTGACGGACTTTGCGCGTTTTATTGAATCGTGCATTACGTTTGTACTGGCCGTGTTCAGTTATATTTGTACCTGTGTTATACATGTTTGTAGAGTTCTAATAAATTCTATAGTAATTCCATTTGTATACTGTACTTATATTAAAAAAAAATATCATTTTTTTGTCTGTCGGTCTGTCTGGATGTTCCGGCTAATCTCTGAAACGGCTAGACCGATTTTGACGGGATATTCACTGGCAGATAGCTGATGTTCTAAGCCTACCTTTTTTCGCAAAAAATAATTGCACGCTGATGAAATTCCATTGCTTCATCCCATCGTAACTGCTGGCAATGAATTAGCTTCGCCCGTGGTATTGCAAACGTCTGTAGAAAACGGTGAGTACTTTCCATGAGGTGGGACGTCTGACTGTTGACCAGCTTGCCAATATAAAAAAGAAAGAAACGGTTTGTTGGAAGAAATTGTGACTTACATGTGATTTAAACGTATTTTGGAAATATTTCCACCACATTTTCAGCAAACTTTCTCTATTATTACTGTATTTCTTTTTTCAGATAGCAGCAGCTCTGGTTAATTTGAATAGCAGACCCTTTACACGCTCATTGAACACACTGTCCACTGGAAGTTATCATAGTAATAAATATAGCACTTTTTCTTTGCTGTATTTTGTTTTATTGCTATTCATAAGTTAGATATTACTCCTCGATGGTCCACTGCGCATTTCCACGTCAGTGAGCAGAAAAATGCTGAGGGAATTGAGCAGCGCGAGTACCAATTTTTTTATTGCTGGGGAACAGCAGACTGGCTGAGGTCGATCTGATGGAAAGTGGTTACATAACCTATGGACATTTGCAAAATCAAAGGTGTTATTAGTGGGCTGCGGATATCGAAAGGTGAGTGAAACCGTTGATGGCAGAACTCAAGGTTTTAGTTGAAGGGAAAATGACTTCTTATGTCAGACTGCCTGGTACTAGGAATTCGTACTCTTTCTAAGTTCGACCAACCTGCTGTTGTCCAGTAATATATCGATCTATATATGAATACGTGAAGCAAAAACTTTGTGCCCCTTTTTGCGAAAATTGCGTGGACGGAAGATTTTAAAATTTCGCACACTTATAGTGTATATAGACAAGAAGCGACGAATACTGTTTTTTTTTAAATTACGCATAAAAAATACATTAAATCAAGATAAAAAACATTACACACACTACCATGTATTTGACACACACGCATATATACCCTTTTGTTTATTGTTCAAGTCAAGTTAATGTAGCCTTGGCGAAATCTGTGATTAAAGAAATATAGTCTTTGACAACAAATTATTATGGTCGAATTTCGATCACGGGTGACCACTAGTATAATATAAAACTTCGAAACAAAGAAAAGAAAAAAAGATATATTTTTCTGGAATAAAGTATTCACTATTCATAAATACATGCAGATGGATAGACAGATCGACATTATTGTATAAGGGTTCTGTTTTATCCACAAGCCTAAAAAAACATTATAAATATAAAAATTGTTTATTAACTCTTCGACTGTAAAACGTATTTTACAACAATATATAGAAAAATTATAAAAATACTAGCTTGACTAAATTTCAATAACAAAAATTATGGCAATTTAGAGTATTTTAGACACTATTACTTATAACGTACCATTTAACTTGTTACAAGAAAAAAAAAAGATCCCGACGAATTGAGAACCTCCTCCTTTTTTCGAAGTCGGTTAAAATACTAATTTAATGTACATAATTCGGATTAATCAAATTTGTCAATTTAATACCAATATATTAGATACTATGACTATTGTTAGGATGATTGAATTTTTAGTTATTATTTTTGACTTATTTAAAATAAAAATATGTTTTAAACAATAAAATGGGCCAGACTCTGTACAAAATTCAAATTCCCTTATTCATAAGTTATACGAGGCTTGTAGTCTCGTAAAGATTGTGTTATTCGGAATTTAATTGCATTCAGAATGCGAATAACGTTGTTGTTAATCAGCTTATAAACCTCGTATATCTATTATGAATAAAAAAGATTGTGTAAAATATAAAAAACCTATACAAATCAAATGTGTTTTAAGGAATATGTCGACAGAGAAGCTCTTTGGGGTGCTTAATCCTTGTAAATAAAATTGCTAGGAAATCGATAAAATAATTCATTTTGTCAATAATATCAGCTATGATATGATACACGATAAAGAGTATAAGAAAATTTTAACAGGCATGACAGACAATGGGTAGGGTAAAGATTGAAAATAATACCTAATTGAAATAAAAATGGGGCAAAATTTGTCATCTCATTTTGTTGCGTACCCAAATAGAATAACTATTTGATGTGATTAAATACTAAAGGTCCCGGCAGACGTTGTCATGCCCTGAAATAATAAAAATCCAGGACGCGATCAAAGCGCCACCATCCGGTTCCAATTGTGATTGGATCCACTCACACAAACACACACAAAAACTTTCATCAAAATCGACAAAGTCGTTCTCAAGTTATGCTCATGCATACGAGGGCTTTATAACATTTACGTAATATAGGCGTTTACGCAATACTGCCATTTTTTGTTGTTTACTACTTAAAACTATGCATGTTACAATTTAGAGACTCTTACCAGTATGCAAGTGTGCCTAAATAGACAGGTATTCCAAATTTCAGCCAACATACAATCAACTAGTTTTGTTTTATTCACAATTTTGTCCCTTATGAAAAACTGCAATTTTGTCTGTACGCCCATTTTTGTTATGAGGCCCTCGGTACATTTCTACGATTCGTTTTTAATTATATAGATTGACAGATTGGTATATATACACATAATACTATACAATAATGTAGCTATTCGTAAACGGTGTAGTAGCGAGAGGTAAAGATGAAATGATACTTACTTTACTTACTACTACTAGATGGCAGAGAGTGGTATTCACAGTCGAGTGCTGATGTGAACTGAACTAATTTATTTTGGAAACGGTACCTATACTAAGTACAAATATTAACAAATCGTATAGCTAGTACAATATATAGCACAATGTGTGAGCGGGACCGATATTGTGCGAGAGAGATAGAGCAACTATTAATATGAGCGCTCGCGCATTGCGCTAGCCAGTGGTGGCCAGTAGTTTGTGGTCCACTGCGATGGTTAGACGTGTGCAGCTCCCATAACGCTAAGAATGAGACACATTTGAATAAAGTCAATAATTAGTCCCAGATAAAGGCCGAGCATTAACGTACTTTGCCTATCGATTTCCTAGCTTATATCATAGTAACATATCCGTCGGTTATTGACCTAGTTCCTGAAGGTGTTGCTTCTCTTCTTCCTCTTGCTGTAATGCTTCCCGTTCTGCAGCTATCCTTGCGTGCTGTTCAGCGATCACTCGGAATAGTTGAGCGTGTTTCGCTGTTGCGCGTACAACGGCTTCAGACTGACGAGGGACTGAGGTTTCTGTAACGTTCGAAAAAGAATGGTATGTATGGTATGGTATTACGAATATGTTTCAGAACCCATCTTCATACTTTTTTGGAAGGGCTTTTTAGGATTGCATCGATATGGTTTTTAAAATTTACATGTTTTTTTTATTGCATGAGTTCAGCAGACAGGCAGACGGCCCACCTGGCGGAAAGCGGCGACCGTTGCCTATGGAAAAGGTGCTGTTCATGTACTGCTCTCTAAAGGAAGACTGAAGCCTGGCCACTAATGCCAGAACAGAAGTCAACATTGTTACGGCACTTCTCTCGTAGACACCTTAACAATTCTTACTTCATACTGCATTCAGTAGATCTCCTATCTTTTTAACCAGCTTCAAAAAAAGAGAAATTTCTCAATTCGTCGTGTACATCTAATATATACTCTTGACCAGGGGTGGTAGCCATCCAGACAGGCAAATATCCTACCGCCTGGCTGTCGGCTGTTTTGTCGCATCTTTAGACAGGCCGCCTAGCCGCGAGAAATTGTATTCTTTCTCCGTTCCTGCGCGTATAAAATTATTACGTTAACCGGATAAAGTTATTATGTACCTTAAAAAAAATAAAAACTTCGTTTAAAAAAACCGACTTCAAAAACTAAAATGTATAAAATAACTTATTTCTTAAGCTATTATTATTAATATATATTATCCAAAACATCTTAAAGTCGGTGGTAATTTTCAAAATATAGTAATTTTTATGTTTTACTTTATAATTTGAATAAGTTATTTTATACATTGTATTTTTTTAAATTCAAATTCAAATTCAAATTCAAAAGTTTTTATTCAAAATAAGTTCCACTGGAGAACACTTTTTGAAGGTCATACATATAGGTCAAAATTTAATTTCACTTCCTAGTCTATGTACACCGCTTCGCTTCGCTTTAGTTTTTGAAGTCGGTTTCTTTAAACGAAGTTTTTATTTTTATTTGTTACTTTTTAGTGTCTAGCTATGTATGGGTGGACCTACGAATGGTGCCGCGCTTCTTAAAAAATATAGGTCCCAAGAAACGGGAACAAAAAAATGATCGTAAAATGAAAACTACTGGGCCAAACTATGTCAAATTTTTAGGGGACTACATGGCAGCTATTCCGCGTCGAACAAAAAAAGAATCACGTAAATTTAGTCATAAATCTCAGAGTAATCGGTGTACATATGGAACGAAAAAAATTGTTTTCATAAAAAATGTTCATAAAATGAAAACTACTGGGCCAAACTATGTAAAATTTTTAGGGGACTAATTGGAAGCTATTCCGCGTCGAGCAAAAAAAGAATCACGTAAATCGGATCATAAATCACGGAGTAATCGGCGAACATACATAAAAAAAGAAAAAAAAAGATCCCGACGAATTGAGAACCTCCTCCTTTTTTCGAAGTCGGTTAATAAAAATAAAAGTATAGTTTGAGAATGTGTATGCTGTATACACAGCAAACAAGGTTCGCAGTCAGCTTATTGCTGTGCCGGAATTATATCCGATACACCGCCATATTTCTGATTCTTAATTACTTGGACTAAAATGACAGCTGCGATCGAGTTTGTTGTTTCATATTTTATTTTATTTATAAATATTCAATTCATAAGTAGACCAGGGTCGGTAATTTTTGAAACCAAAACAAATAATAGTAGTATGAATCCCATTGGAAAAAAAGAGAATATGACAAAAATGAGAGGAAAAATAATTTGCAGGCGATCTGAGGTCGGGGGTGGGTTTTTAAAGGTTATAAACTGTTTATGTCAATTTCCGGCAAAACTACAAGTCCTATGGATTTTTGAGGTTATATCAAAAAAATGTTAATAAAAAAGTTGTAGATCTTTTTATTATCTACAACTTTGCTATTTAACTTTTTTCCATAGGACTTGTAGTTTTGCCGGAAATCGAGATCAACCGTTTTTTACCCTTAAAAACTTCCTTAAAAACACCCTTCCATTAGCTGACCGCAGATCACCCGTAAATTGTTTTTCCTTTCATTTCTCTTATATTCTTTTTTTTTTCAATGGGTTTCATCCTACTAACTTTTTTTTAACTTTATACCATTTTCAAAGTCTTTAGCCCTGGTCTAAAGTACAAGCTGTGTCACTTGAATCAACAACTCACCACTTGAGTGAAACTCTATAGGATTCAATTCACATTGGTGAGTTGCTTCAAGTTTACAAGATAGTAAACGATTGTCGACCGCAGCTGTCATTATAGTCCAGGTAATTAAAAATCAGGTTGCACTAAATTTACGCTCATTTGAATTTCAAATTATACATTTTAAAAGTAAACAGAACACTTAATTATCAAAGGAAACCTTACCAGGATGAGGGTTAGCTGCATGTTCTTCAGCAATCTTCGCATAGAGATGGTAATGCCTATCCTTGGCTTGCGCAACGGACTCGGAGTCAGCTGGATGATCTGGAGGCACGTCACTCAGCACTGGATGGAAGCCGTCCTTGTCAGCTATATAGTCGACAGTACGGACCTTTTGCCGGGGGTCCACGTACGAGAATGATCCTGAAATTATTAGAGAAAGAATATAAATCACTAACTACTACTAAAAAGTTTTAAAGCCTTCAGGGCTTCATAACAAAATTAATGATATCACTGTGGTTTTATATCAAAATTGCAACCAAGAGATTTTTAGGGTTCGGATTCTATATAATAAGGGTGGAGTCCTATCCTTCGTTAATTTTCTACCATCGGACAACCAAAGCGCAAATCAGACCCCGTATGGAGGAGTGCTCACATCTATGGCTGATTGGTTGACACCCTTGACTCCATCCAGCGTCGCGCCGTTCGTATAGTCCACGATCCCATACTTACAGGCGGTTTAGAATAACTTAGCCGTCGGAGAGACTTTCCGTCCCCCTGCATATTTTACCGACTGTATAACGGGAAGTGTTCCGAGGTACTGTTTGATCTGCTGCCAACACCTCACTTTTACAACCGCATGGCTATCCAGCGATAGGATGTTCACCCCCATTTCTTAGCGCTCCCACGCTCAACTACGCAATGGTTCTCTAGAACATTAATTCCGCGTACAACAATGATATTGAGGAAACTTCCCGCCGCGGTTTTCCCTTTGCGCTATGACATCGAGTTCTTTCAGAAGGACATTATAAAATCTCTTAGAGGTTGGCAACGTGTTACCGACACCCCTGGTGTTGCAAACGTCTATAGGTGATGGTGGCCATTTTCCATCAGGTAAGCTGTCTGCCAGTTGTCATCGTTTCATGAACTTAAACGGTGGATATATTTTGGTTAGAACTAAAAGTTTTGCCGTCTCGTTACTTTTGCACGCTGTCGAGTGGAACAATTTACCGAAGTCTGTATTCCTCGATTTATGTAAGTCAGTGGTCTTCAAGTCACGAGTGGATAGGTATGTACTAGGTAAGCGTGCTCCATCCTAGATCGCATCTTCACGTAACATCAGGTGAGATAGCTGTCAAACGCGAATAGTGTTGGGCAGTACTTCATTATAAAATGATTTTGTAAGAGTAAAATGACATTTTGTACTGGACCAGTACAATTTACCACTTGAAATGAGGTGAGGACGTTTGTACGGTTTGTACCGCGACAGTATATTTGAAGTGATGAGGCCGATGAGGCAGTGAGCGTTATTCCCTCATTTCACCCGTTCAAAACTAGTTCGGAAATGTTCCTTAGGAATCGGATTTGCTCGGCCTCGGTCACTTCAAAATTCAAAATTCAAAAGTTTTTATTCAAAATAAGTTTCACTGGAGAACACTTTTTGAAGGTCATACATATAGGTTAAAATTTAATTTGACTTCCTAGTCTACGTACACCGCTTCGCAACGTGTTATTGCTGTTAAGGAGAAGAAGCGGCAAGAAACTCCCCAGCAACACGTCTAGCTAAAAATTGATTTTCTTTATATTAGTTGTTCTATTTATATTTAAGTTCTTTTTTTTAAGTTTTATACAGAATTATGTTACAGAATGACTTTTGAAGAATTAATGGAGTTGTAGCAAACAGTGTATATTCAATAAGACTGAACGCAATAAAAGGATAGAAAATATTATTATAGTTATAAATATAAAGACATACCGTACTATATTTTTTTGCAACATATCTCCATATATTCCTTACAAATACGGCAAGACAAAAACGTTACACTCGTACAAAACACAGTATAAGAGGTTGGAGCGAGCTGCTATGTAAATGAAGTTTTGTTATTTAAATATTCTTCAATAGTGTAGTATCCCTTTTTAAGCAAGATACTTTTTAATTTGGTTTTGAATTTAGTGAAGGGCAGATCTAACATTTCACTCGGAATCTTATTGAAGAAGCGTATACCAACCCCCAAGAAAGAAGACAATACTTTTTGTAACCTAAAAGATGGCAATATCAGTTTATTACAATGCCTGATGTTGAAATTGTGAACATCCTTATACTGCTTGTAGGCACTCAAATTATTACGAATATAAATTATTTTATTGAAAATATATTGGCAGGCGACCGTCATAATACCGATTTCCTTAAAGCGTTCCCTAAGAGACACCCGAGGGCCGAGGTTGTAAATTGACCTTACGGCTCTTTTTTGTAAAACAAATATAGTCTCTAAGTCAACAGCGTTGCCCCAAAGTAAAATACCATAGGACATGACACTATGAAAATAACTAAAATAAACTAGTCTAGCAGTCTCTTCGTCAGTGAACTGCCTAACTCTTCTGACCGCATATGCAGCAGAACTAAGCTTTCCTGAGAGACTAGATAAATGAGCGCCCCACTGGAGTTAACACATTTAGTTTTATTCGGATTGAGTGATAAGTTATTTACGGTAAACCACTTGGATATTTGGGTTAAGGCGTTGTTTACGTCGTCACTTTACTTTATTTTACTAACAGTCGTTCTAGGACATTGTCATGTTGTCTCTCTTCGTTATGCCAATATCCGTAGAGGCGTTATTGTACTGTTGTAGCATAAACCTCGTTCCGTGTTTCCTCTTACTTTTGAGTAGTAGCGCGACAGAAATTTTGAAGTGGCACATTTCAAATTTCAAGCCGTATCAGTACAAATGTATTGTTTAAAACGCGAACCTATACCACGATAAAAAAATATTTTTCCCATCAATCATGAACCAGAACTCTCAACATAGGAAATATCTTTAAATAAATCTCTAGAACCTTAGCTTGTTACCATTAAATTGATTATACGAACCTCTTAAGCTTCTCAAATAAATTTGAATAATAAAATCATTTACAACTAGTCTCCGAAGCAGTACGTGAGGTAAATTTTTCGTCTTTGCCAAAGGTATTGCGTCGAATTTTGTTCAGATTTGTTTTAGTAATTCCTTCCGTATTAAAAGTCTGGCCTCTAACTTTAGACTAGTCTGCTTTAGTAGGATCGTGCTAGGTTTTAAATTAGGCTAGATCTACCTTGGTTGTTGTTTGTTGTTACCAGTTAAAAGTTATCCATCAAAAAATCATGACCTGAATGAATGTAAAAGTGAAGCAGCTTAACTGTTTTGTTTAGGCAATTGTAATTTTTTAATTGATACATATTGTATTTAATTCGATGAATAACTTATATCTGACGATTAACAAATCAGCTCTAAGAAATTTAAATATAATGAAATTGCAAAATTCTGCTAATAATGTACGTAAACGATCTTCTAAAGAGAACAGTGTATATACGAGTATTGGGGTGGCGCAAAAAAACTGATTTTTTTTTGAGTCTCGAGTGAAATAAATGTTAGTTTTGATGATCGAGGAACTCCAAAGGACAGCTCAAAAAAAACTTTGAGTGGTCGCTCCAAATTTTTTGAGATTTCGAAAATCCGTTCCACTACAGTTTATGATTGTACCGTCTGCAAGCAAGTGGAATGGGAAAAATCACGGTCATGAATGTGGTCGTTGTGAGCCTTTTGTGATAGTGATTAGATATAGCATAAATAAATTGTACTAGAAGATTAATTTTAAATAAAGAGAAATCAGATACAAAAGAAAATAAACAAAAAGGAACTAAAAGAAAAGTACCCACATACCTATACATATAATAAGCTAAAATATGATAAGAAAAATATGTAAGAGGAAAAGAATCTTTTTTATCATATGAAAGAGGCAGAAGGCAATTAAAAAAAAACTATCCTGTAAGTGAGACTGCCTGGAAGAGATCGCTTGAAGTGGTAAGGCTGCCTTTTGTTTCAGCGTAAAATTATTGTAATTATTATTTTGTCATAGTATTAATCTGAATAATCCCCTTGTGATAACCTACCTTTGACAGTACCACTTCCATCGCTGACTTCAGCGTGCTGCCGGTCTACATGGCCGGGGTACCTTCCAGCTGTGTAGGCGAAGACGTAGGGCTTCGGTGGTGGTTGAGGAGTGGTCGTGGTTGTTGTCTCGTATCCCAGAATGTGAGACACGTCGCCGCTGGTGAAGGCAGCTGCCAGTAGCAGGAGGACCGTGTGGCACAGCATCTGGAATTATATGATTAACTCTTTATTTTGGATTATGGAAGATTTTTTATTGCTTGAGTTCATCATAGAGGCTGACAGCCGACCTGATGGAAAGCAGTCACCATCACATCTACCGAGAGTTCACTGATGACGTTCTAACCATCTAATGCATAAACAGTGCTATAGTTGTTTGTATCAAGCAATACTGGTTTGGAGCCATCTTCGAGACCCGTCCGCGTGACCTTTGTGGTCTCTTGCGTCACGAGTCGTGTGGAGATCGGATCCGCTTGCGTTGGGCCACTTGCACAGCGTTTTTATAAGCGCACGAACATGCTTGTCAAGTTTAAAATAATTGAGAACGATAGAAATTGAAAAAGGTATCGCATAATGGTCACATCACTTTATGGTCCCAGATGGAAGAATAGCGCTAGTCTTTGTTGGTTAGCATTATGCTGAGATTTGGTCCAATTTAGGACTTATTTTGTTTCTATTGTCTTTCTATTTCTATTTACATTGACTTAGTGTTGGTCCTAAATAAAATATTTTTCTTTCTTGCATAAGTAGACGCTGTGCTCATCATGACTTTCGAGGCAACTATTTCACCACCTACTGACTTAAATAAAAAGGTTACTGTGAAACAGTGTTATGATTCTTAGGATCTGACTAATGATACTCATCACGACTATGTATGTATATTGAAAAAATGACCCTTTAATAAATTTTTGAGTAACATTACTTACTTATTGTTTTTTTTTGTTATTTTTGGAAATTAATCTATTGAATATATGTTTTCTAGGTTTTTATTATTGCATAAGTTCAGCAAACAGGTAGCCGGCCCACATAAAACATAATCTAAGTACTATTAGGTATTAGTAGTAAGTAGCCAATGGACATTTGGCTACTTACTTCTTACACCAAAGGCGTTACAAATACGCTGCTGCTCTCTTAGGGAATCTGGAACGTGGCCTCTAATACCGGAACTCAACTCAAGGTTGTTATGGGGACATAGGTATTCTGGACCAGGGGCGGTAGACAGGCTGTTGGTAGTTTTGTCGCCTTTTACGACAGGCCGCCCTGCCTCGCCTCGCGTTTAAATAAAGATATGTATGTCATTAAGCGGACATGTTATGATTCTTAGAAACGTCGAACATTTGAATTCAAAATACCTAATAATAAATACCCGTAACGTCATTTAGCAAAGCTGTAACTAGTAAACCATGGCAAAAAAATAAACTTGTGCCTCTCGAGATGCCCGACAGAAGTGATAACTTAAACTAATCTAAGTTGAACTATTTAAAATTGAAAATGTTTAACTTGAGAAAAGCTTTGGTTATTACTTAAATTTAATGCATATTAATATAATAATGTAAGGAAAGGTTATTTATTAATAAAATATTTTATTGATTATAAATTGTATTTTATTCTTAGTTACAATTCTTGAATATGTACTTTCTTCTTCTTCTTTTTTTGAATTTTGTGTATGTACATTATTAGTAGAATAGAATAGAATAGAATAGAATATATATTTATTGCGTAATGCATGTACAAAGTTGTTACAGTTTTTATGGTATCAATGCATTCGGCCCATCATTGGGCGTGCAAAATTAATATTACAGGATTTTATATATCAATCAATATCAATGATTACAATATTAAATTATGTACAAAAAATACAGTCAATGAATGATAACAATTAAAGTTAAACATTAATAGTAATTATCAGGTATACAATATAATAATAAACTAAATAATAAAATGTCTACTATTACAGCATGTCAAATATATTTATGTCACTTCATAATGATTTATCCTCCATAAAGGTGTTTATGTTATAATAACATTTAGTAGTCAGTAACAATTTTTTTTTTTAAATAGTGTAAGTGGCAGTTCTCTAAGAGACTTCGGAAGCTTATTGTAAACAAAGGGCCCCATGCAATAGACACTTTTGCGCATTAATGTCGTAAATGATTTGATGGTACAAACTTTAAATTCATCGCGTCTGTTACGAGGAAAGACCTCCGAACGCTGACTAAATAGGTGTGGATTTGTTTTGAAAAATATTGAAATTTCAAATATATATAGACAGGGTACAGTCAAAATTTTATATTTTTTAAAATAAGGTTCGCAACTATCTGTCTGTTTGAGTTTGAACATAGTTCTTAAGCAACGCTTTTGGTGTTTAAATACTGTACCAGGTTCAGTGGAATTTCCCCAGAATATTATGCCATACCTAATATTAGACGATATGAGACCATGGTATGCAGCTAGGAGAGCGTCAACATTTACAATTGATGAAATTTTGTAGAGTATATATATCATACTATTAAGTTTTTTACATAGAACACATATGTGATCTTTCCAGTTAAGTTTTTTGTCAATAACAAGTCCAAGAAATTTTATACTATTAACTTCTTCAATTTTATTATTATTATGTATGATGCCAAGTTTATTAGATAAATTAGCAGTAGAGTCACGTTGTCTGTAATGAATTAATTTAGTTTTATTGAGATTAATTTGTAAATTATTATTGTCCAGCCAAGAGATTATTGAATTTAATGTATCATTAATGTTAATTACGTATGTGTCAGCTGTTTCATATGATATAGTTACATCACTATCGTCTGCAAACAGAGACATAGGTTGTACAGTAGCATATGGTAAGTCATTTATGTATATTATGAAGAGCAGTGGTCCTAATACACTGCCTTGTGGAACACCATATTTTACTATGCGCTTATTAGACATGAAGTTCATTTCAGTTTTAGTTTTATTATTTATATTTGTAATCATTGTGTATTGTTTTCTTTCTTCCAAATACGACTGAATTAAATTTAAAGTATTCCCTCTAACCCCGTAACATTCAAGCTTTGTTAAAAGTATTTTGTGACTGACATAATCGAAAGCTTGGGTCATATCACAAAATATAGAGCATACGGGGATTGTTTTATCTACTTTAGTAATTACATTATATAGAAAGTCATATATGGCCATGTTGATAGTTTTATGTTCACGAAATCCTTTTTGTTCTCTACCTAATAAATTCTTTGCTTCAAAATAAACAGAGAGTTGCCTATAGATATATTTTTCAAATACTTTTGATATTACAGGAATAAGAGATATGGGTCTGTAGTCTACCATGACTTCTTTATTAAGCTTTTTGTGGACTGGTTTGACTATTGAAGTCTTTAGAGCATCAGCACCTGTGCTTATGCTCAGATTAATTATATGGCAAAGAGGTTCACATATTATATGTGCAACTGAATTTAAGATTTTAGTACATATACCATCATAACCAGCACTGTTCGTATTTTTTACAGTTAATATGATATTAAAGATGTCCTTTGGTATGCAAGGTTTAATAAATAGTGAGTCCTTTTGATTAGATATTAGTGAAGTTACGCGATGTCCAGAGTTAGGTATTGGTAAGATTTTGTCAATAAAAAAGTCATTAAAAGCATTTGCTATGTCAAGTGGGTCAGTGATTACTTTGTCTTCTATTTTTATTTTATTTATATATTCCCTACTTGTCTTACTTTTCGTACTATTGATAATTCCCCAAGTTGCTTTTGATTTATTTTGTGAGCTCTTTATTTTATTACTATTTTGTGATTTTTGTGTTAATTTTATTATTTTTTTAAAAGTTTTTGTATAATTTATATATTTAATTTTATTTGATTCTGATGGATTTTTCCTAAATTGCCACAAAAGTTTTCTTTTTGTTTTAATACATAACTTAATTCCACGTGACACCCATCTTACAGGTTTTGTTGTCTTAAAAGTTACAAATTTGTAGGGGAAGGAGAGTTCATAGAATAGTTTCAATAAACTTTTCATATGCAATATTGGGGTCTGTATCAGAATAAATTTCAGTGAAATATATATTTTTTAAACAGTTATGAAATTTAATTAAATTTTCTGTCGAATAATCTCTTCGTTTGACCCGCCAATATTTAGATATAGTTAGGTTTTTAACAGGACAATTTATCAACTGAGCAGTATGGTCTGATAGAGCTAACTCAATGATTTCAATCTTACAGGACGTAAAATTATGCGCAAAATTGTCTATGCAGGTTAAACTTATAATTCGTGTTGGCTGTTTTATAGCAAGCTTCAGGCCGTAGCTTAACAGTAAGCATTCGAAATCAAGAGTTATGCTGTTATTTTTCAGTACATCAACATTAAAATCACCAGCAACCAATATATTTTGGTATGATTTTTTTGAAAGTTCATTTAAAGCTTTATTAAGACGTTCTAAAAATATATTAAAATTAGACAGTCTTGGAGTTCTATATACACATAAAATTACGATATTATATATTGGTAATTCGACAGCACAGCATTCAAATATTCCTATAATAGATAGCTTTGATATTGTGTTAACTTCAATCCATTTAAGCTCATTACTAACTAAGATGCAGGCACCCCCTCTTTTGCTATCAGTTCGACAAAAACATGAAGCCAAATTATAATTTGGTATCGTTAAATATTGCTGATATCCGTCCATAATAAAATGTTCGGTAATGCATATAACATCTATTTTTTTATTGGATTCAGCTAAATCATTCAAGCAAACAGTTAATAAGTCTGATTTATTAAGAAGGCCCGCAATATTTTGATGAAATATGGAGATCTTATTACTACAGAAAAAACTTATCATTTATACAATCAAATTTGAGTTCTATGTTTATGTTATTTACATTTGTATTTCTGTTCTTATTTTTGTGAATAGAAAGTGCCAAATTTTTAAAGATTGCCCTTAATCATTTGTTATTTATTTTTCCCGAAAATTTATGAAACATTCTATAGTCGTATACTAAATATAAATTCGTGTCGAATAAATATGCATAGTTATGCTTTTGTAAATCGAAATATATTGAATTGTTAAAATTCTGTATTCTTTGATTAATTGAGTCTTTCAGATAGCCATAATGATAAGAAGGGGTACATATAATAACGTTAGAATGGGTAATTTCTTTTAAAATTTTCCGTATATAGTTCACAAGTTCCTGGTTATTGTTCTGTTCTTGTGAAAGTCTTCATCACCAATTAATATGATACAGTAGTCACTGAAGGAAAAATTTATTAGTTTCTCTTGAAGTCCTTTTAGTAGTTGTTGGACATCTCCATTTGGTGTCAAATAGTGGCAGAATTTAAATTCATTCCCCATTGTGTCTTGTACTATAGATAGGATTTTATTCCGTTTATTGTTGCTGATAATACATATTTTTGATTTTACGTCCACAATTTGCTCTAAGTTTTTTGGTATGTTACGAGAAGTCTTTGCAACACTAGCGATATTATAAATTGGCTGTTCTGTATTGTTGCTGCTATAGGTTTGTGTTTGTCTATTGCTCTTTGAGATGAGTGTCGCTGAATCTGTTTGTATACATGTCTGTGTTTCTTTTTCTATTTTATTTAGTGTCATTTTCTTTTTTAGGGGTGAAGAATTTAATTTAACAGGGCTATTCATAACTTTCTTATACATATCATAGTATTATTATATAATCTAATTACCGAAATACGGCTAGCGCTGTGGGTCAGAGTGAGAGAGGAGGAGTCTGCCTACCGCTGCCGTATGCGTAAGAGAAAGGGGAGCCAGTCAGACTGGCGCCGCAACGCGTTAAGTAACGAAGCGGTTTACCCTCCCATAAGAAGTATTCACTTCAAAAATATTAGTTGAGATACCGGTATCGCTAAAACTATATGGCTAAACAGCGGTTATGCACACCAGTCTAAATGTCAATAACAATAACACGTTTTTCATTGTAAAACAATAAGGAGAAAACAGTGTATATATATGAAGGTTTATTAAATCGTTAGTTTCATGGCCACATTAGGTGTTGGCATAGGAACATCTATTCAAAGTGTTATTACAATGCAAACGTGAAATGGTGTATCGTAAAGTAATTATATTATGACTTTTAACCGACCTCAGAATGAGGATGTGCGTATTTCAACACGATTTATGATGTTATGTGATTTAAGATTCAAATGGTATCCGTCTGGGACATAGGTTCTCAAACTTTTTTAATGGGAAAGATAAACGTGCTAGATAAGGTGCCGCGGATCGAAATCTATCTATTTATACATGCTGTTACAACCTAGGCGCCGACAAAAACCAACTCCACCTGCATATCTGTAAAACACATTTTATTACCTGTCGGAATTTGAACTAATTGTAACTCTTATATGACCGTCTTCTATTGCTGTCTTATTTATTGGCATTCGTTTCTATAGAACAGCCCATTTTTTATTATATTCGTTTATGACCGCTTGCGACCGAATCATTAGCCAGGTGTTTCGGATTACATCGACTACGATACGGGTACATTGCATTTATGCAGTATAAAACGATGACCTGATTAAAGGGGGCAGTTCAGCAATAACTACGATCAAGGAGTGACGTGTGTACAATCGGGAGCCTAATAGTGACGGACTTCGTGCGTTTTGTTGAAATACGACCTTCTGCATTACGTTTGGATTTGTTGTGTTTGGTTATATTTGTGCCTGTGTTATTATGTGTTAACTCTATACTAATTCTAACGGCATTTTAATTCGAGTCTAATCTAAACTCGTAACAATACAAATAAAACTTCAACGGACAAGTGGAAAAACGAATCGCAACGGACAAGTTTGCAAA
Organism: Dendrolimus pini; assembly: GCA_949752895.1. Lineage (NCBI taxonomy): Eukaryota > Metazoa > Arthropoda > Insecta > Lepidoptera > Lasiocampidae > Dendrolimus > Dendrolimus pini. Next base: position 18,214,657 of record OX457143.1, read on the forward strand.
AATCGAGTATTTGTCGTACCAAGGTGACCTTTAAAAGAAAAATAATATGTAGATTATATTACAGCAGGTTTAGATGCTCATTAAGTTTGAATTAGAAATTAGACTAACTATTATGACAAATTTTGCAATTAATTTAAAAACAGTTTATATAATCTTACTTTTTAAATATAATTATGAAAATAATTTTAATTACTGTATAAATATAATTAATAAGGTACTAGACTCGTTCAAATTATATGACTATGAATTATAATGTCTTAACCCACACATGCAAAATACTAGATTCATGTAAAGACAGACAATTTCATATAATAAATTGCGTGATATTTTTATAGCATAAAAATAAAAATCGGATGCATAAAAGTTTTCTTATTCCGACATACATATACACATAACTTCACGCCAGGTCCCTTGCGGGGTAGGCACGAGCAACAGAGCGCCTCAGGCTTATTCTTACACACCTCACTTGCTTCTTTGACATTCATAGCTCTTGTTATTCCGACAGTTTTCATTAAAACGGTAGCTTACAATCTTTTTTAAATGCAGCGGTACTTGATGCCTCGGGGATCCCGCGGGAATTTCAAGTCAAGCGTAGAAGAAGTCGCGGGTATATCCTAGTTTACGCTATAAAAGTAGAAGAATTTTCTTCTAGACGTATTGCAACGGAGTCTCTTCTCTCTTCTCTTAGAGATAAAACGGTGTTCATAGATCAGCAGGTGGACTCAGTTTTTAGCTCATACGTATGACGATGATATATAAGAATCAAATCAAATCATATCATTTATTGCATAAAACATGGTACATAAAAAAGATGGTAGGATTATTTAATAGTTTCACATGTTTTTGCCTCTAGGGCGTGCAAAATGTTGTACATATTATAATTTACAATTCTCATTGATTCTGCCAGTACTGACATTACATTAGTATTTAAAAAAAAAAAAACGTTCATAATAATAATACATTAACCATAATCTTCAAATTTAGTCATTCTTTAAAATAAATGTCCTAAAAATTAAAACTTATCCACTAGTCTATATAATAATAAATTGTATACTACCTCAGTAAATTAAAGTCTTATCATTTCAAGAGAAGAGAAGACGTTAATAAAAGAAGATGGAAAAGATGTAAGGCAAGAAGTAGCAATGCTAAATCCGCTCTTTCTGTCTACCCCTACGAGAAACAGGCGTAAACATAAACATCTTAGAAAACAACACATTTGCGTCCGTATTACATTCCTACGTTGAACGTAATTTATGCAAACTGTACAAGAATTATTATTAGAGATTTGCGCATCATTTGGTATCACATCGTCTCATCACGGATATGCAAAATTATTTTATTTTATTGTTGTTATTATAGCCTTGAATATATCACGCCTTTCTTAGGCTGCGTACAGACAAGCCTAATGGTGGCCTATCGTCCTCCTTATCAAATGTCATTTATTGGCTCTATGTAAGCCGGGTCTATAAATGGAGGGATGTCAGTTAAAAAGCATAAAATGAGAGAAGCTAGAGTGTAAATATTTTTTTTTTATTGCAAAGTTTTGCCAGCTTATTAAACATTATTATTTGCCAGCAGTTAGCTTAAAGTTTTTATCCGTGCAGGAACGGAGAAAAAATACAATTTCCTGCGGCCGGGCGGCCTGTCGTAAGAGGCGACAAAACAACCCACAGCCAGGTGGTAGGGCATTTGCCCGACTGGATGGCTACCACACTTGGTCTAGAGTATGTCGCCATAGCAACCTTGAGTTGTGTTTCGGCATTAGTGACCAGGTTCCAGACTTCCTTAAGAGTGCAGCAGCGTATTTGTAGCACCTTTGGTGTTGCAAATGTTCATAGGCGATGGTAACCGCTTTCCATCAAGTGGGCCATCTGCCTGTCTGCTGAACTCCTGCAATAAAAAAATAAAAAAGCTGGCAATCATGCCAGCTACACGGGCATTTTTTCGTCTTCATTATTATCAGTTAAAATTTGTTATACAAATTCAACCGATGATGACACAATATCGTATGTTTAGTTGATCATATTTTTTTCTTGCTTTCGACAATCGAGGCAAGAAACTCTCTCCGTGTAAATGGCCCTTCACAGTCCTTTGCAATATCTCTGATTGCGTGGTTTCCTCGTTATCAGTATGTTCTGATATAAGACGGCGCCTTTAAAAAGTGACAGTGTATGCTACATTACATGTCAAGGTAACGACCACTGTAATTGGTATTACTGTTATTATTTGCACAAGTTATTGTATTTTACAACGTGTACGAGAGTGGGCTTAAATTACCACATTTCCTGAACTATTTGTGCTGGAGTTCAATTCTGTTCTTTGACATCCCATCACATTCACGGAAAGCATCCCTTTCCGGGCAACATTTTTTCGTCCATCTTTATTCAGCCGGTTCTAACCAGAGGGCGCTTCGCACACACTTGCGTTTCATTGGCCGAGCCGAATCTTTAATGGCTGCCTAAGTATCGACACGACGCCGATAAATAGTCCAAAAATATCGGAAAACTACTATATTCTGCCCTAAACCGGTCCTAGAAGTGCCAACTGTGTCCCGGACATCTGGTGTAGTGTGTGTGCAAAACTATAGTAGAATTATTTTGTCCGTGCAGTTTGGGTCATAAATCAAACTCGGCCTCAGCCCGGCTAAGGCGGTGAGCATGTTGCGCGGGCGCAACGCCATTATCGATAAAAACTCATTCTTATCAAAGAAAGATTATTATTTTTATAAAAATCATTATTTTCTTTTTTGCTGTTAATTTTAAACTTAGATATAAGTTTTTTTTAAATATAACTTATTACATTCTCAACTTTTGTACTTAATAGTTCTTTATTAGATAGATACCTAATTAATAATTTATTTTCAACCATTATCATTCTTATTTTAATAAATACGTTGTTTTATCAATTTTTTTCTTTCATTTATATGACTAACTCACAAAATGACAAAACTAAATACACTATAGATAACGCTTATCGACAACAATAATGCGTATCACTATGCCTGCCCATAAGGCCCGTGAGTGGAAGAGAGAGCGAAATACTCGCTTCACCGCTCCATTTATTTATGAGCCAAACTGCACGGAAAAAATAATTCTACCATAGGACGTGGAAATTCGACCGAAACCTTGCATCATTCCTTGTATAGTTCCAGTGACGGTAAGCTTTAATTTTTTTTTCTTTTGGATCACTATGATTTGCCAGGCGGCATCAGGTTTAACCAGCGACGTATCGTGGATGTTGGCCACTCGGGGCGGAAGACAATTATACCGCCCTTTTATTATATATATATAGGGTATTAATTCTCCCTATCGATTGTCATTGCAAAAGGCGCGAATTTCAAATCAACCAATGATATTTGTATATTTCGTCTTAATCCGTTCCACTAGAGTTTATGATTATAGCCCCCGGAATCAAGTGGAACGGGAGAAATCGCGGCAGTGGTCGTGGTCATTGTAAGCCTCTCGTATCCACAATGTAGCTATTTGTTAACGGCTATAAATACGCATTTGGCCACTGTTAATAACTTTAACATTATAGTATTTGCGGCCCCAGCATTAATGAATTACACACAGAGTTGTCGTATTTCGATTTCACGCAGATAGCTCAACAACTTGGCCCAATACTCTACTTTTGCATACATTGCAGTTTGGCAATCGAAGCAAATTGTTAACAGATCTAACAAAAGAGGCCTTGTATATATAAGTAATCAATATTACATTTTACTAATGCTATTAAATTGCAAAATATTACGAAGCTGGAAATGTTTCTTCAAGTAATAGAAGTTTGTTTTAAAATTAGATTTGGTTTAGTAATACTAGCTTAGTTCGAACTTAATTGCTTTATAATTTAATTACTTGCAAGACTGTTAATATTCACATTACACTTTTTTTTGCATGAGATCAGCAGACAGGTAGACGACCCACCTGATGTAAAGTGATTACCATCGCCTACAGTACTACAAATGCGCTGCTGCTCTCTTAATGGATACTGGAACTTGGTCACTAATGCCGGAACACAACTTAAGGTTGTTATGGCTGCATACTCTAGACCGGGGGAGGTAGCCATCCAGGCGAGCAAATACCCTACCACCTGGGTGTGGGTTGTTTTGTCGCCTTTTATGACAGGCCGCTTCTTTTATCTTTTCCTGTTCCTGCACTAACAAAATAATATTACATTCACAAGAAAGTTCGAGACTTCAAATTCGGATTTGTATTGAAACTAGTTGTATGTAAGTTCGTCCTAAAAATGAACCAAAAACCAACAATACTTTTTTTCCAAAATAGCTGAAACACCCCAAGAAGTAATAAAGCGACAAAGGGTATAGACAGTATACTTTGGCAATAAATATAAACAAGTGGTTGCCCGCGGTCGAGAGTCGACCATAATAATTAATGTCAAAGTCTATACTTCTATAATCACAGATTTCGCCAAGGAAACAGTGTTCATTTTACTTTCCGCCCAGGAAGTCCTCGACGCCAGTCCGCCCGTCTGCAGGTCATTTTTTCTACACTCGTATTTTGACAAACATCCTCTGTCACAGCACAAATCATCATATCATCCTTCACACAATCCATCCATCTCTTTTTTGCTCTACCTTTACATTGTATCAATCTTTCAGTTTAACATTTTTTTTCACGTGACTTTCATCCCTCCTCTTTATATGCCCATGCCAACTTAGTCTTCTTCCTCTCAATTTTTCAGTCACGGGTGCAACTTTCAAACATCCCCTTATGTACTCATTTCGCATCCATTCTTTTAACACCACACATCCATCTCAACATTCTCATCTCAGCTGAGTGGAGATGTTTGTGGTCTATTGCTTTGGTGGCCCAAATTTGGACCCATAATACATGACCGGTCGTATGACAGATTTATAATCTGACCTTTTCGTTTCAGTGGCATTAGTTTGTCGCATGTCACACCGGTTAAATGTATGTAACTGGTAATTAGTGTAGGTGTGTCATGTACAAAATAATATGGTTATAATAATTACACATAGAAAGTGGGCGAGAACATCTGTTTGTTTATCTGTCATCGCAATGTGTTATGTATTATTACGCCAACACGTGCTACTTGTAGCATGACGCTGCGTCATCTATTTGATGGGCGTGTGATACTATAACAGAAATAATTATAAGTTGATGAGTGATGCGACAGCAGCGCCACCTTCGTTGCTATATTCGTCTATCCCACGAAAACGATGTTATTTGTCGGTATAATAAGTATCCTAAGTAATGCCTCGGGATATAAGCTAGCTATGAGTTTTATTTAAATCCGTTTAGTAGTTTTCATGTGATGTTTCAGAAAGACAGATACAAATTCTAAAAATTACGCTTTAGACATTTGATTTTTTTCACATTGTTAACACAAAGCTTGCACATATCCCGGGTTAACATTTAGGATAGTTTTTATCCCGATAAACGATGTCGTTTCATTGGATTAGAAAAATATAGTCAGAAATGTAGCGATGCAGTCACTTTTTTGTATCCACCCTTGCCATTCAAATACACCATCTACATGGTTACCCGAAGTTTCGCTGGCACATTCTAGAAGGAAGATAGGAAGAAAAAAAAGAGTGCATTTTAAGAAATGGCGCGGTAATTACATTCCTTACACACTATTATATACATAGCATATTTTGAGCAATTCATACGCCGCATTTTCAGCAAACAAGGTTTGCACTCAGCATATTGCCGTGCCGGAATTATATCCGTCACAACGCTGCTTTTCAGTGCAAACCTTACATGATTTTTAGGCTTTTTGTTTTCGTTTATTTCACTTATACTCATAAACCGCTTCATCATGCGCACCGCTAGAGTGGAACTCATTACCGGATTCAAGAAAGACAGACTGTCTTTCTTGTATCCTATGTAAGTGTTTTTAAAGCCCGTGTGAACCTAGGTACCTTCTAGGTAAGCGAGCTTCATCTCAGATATATCCGCTCTATGTTGGACGAGATCATGGCCACACGCTAACCTATACTGAATAAAGAACTGTCAGGTGTGGGACTGTGCGTCGGAAGTGAAAACCTTATATCTGAGTGTCGCAGATGGCATTAATTACAAATGTTGTTACTAGATGGCGCTGTCCAACTGTGTTTGTAATACAGTTCATTTTATACCTTTTGGTATGTTTTCGATTGCCAGTTCAATAAAGTATGTTGATACTGAAAAAATTTGTGTGTTTGATTAATTAATAGTTGAATAATGCAACTTGGGGCAACAAGAACATTGAGTATGATGTATGAAAGTCACGTAGTGCCTTTTGGGCTATCCGGAAAGTACCAAAGTGCCTAAAGAAGTTCACTTCAAAAAACTTATATACCTATACTATTTGTATAGATATCCAAATATATAAGATGCGTTTAGCCACAGGCGCTCATTGCTCAACATTCTGAGGCAAGCGTGATAACATCTAACACCATGTTGTAAGAACAAACAGCATTGCGGACAATTTTCATACTTCAACGAGTGGAACTGAACCAGTTTTTGATTTTAACACTGAGTGATAGAGTTGGCAAATATTAAATACGTTTAAGTTTTCCATCTAGTTTTATGTTCAAAGATCTTGTACGGTATGTTGTTTCATATTCGAAAAAGTAGCATACTTTTGACATAATATTAACTGTAAAATTAAAGAACCTAAGCTATTGTGGAAGAATATGAAAAGAACCTTATTACTACCAAAACAAGAATTAGATCTGCCATCACATTTTAACGATCCTACTCTTATTAATGACTGTTTTCTTAACGTTCCCGGTAATGCTACAACTAGCATCTCACACATGACTTACTACGTATTTCACAGATATAGTGAAGCATCATTTAAAATCGTCCCTTTAGATAAAGATACTATTTCTCGTATCATATTAAATCTTAAATCAAATGCTATTGGTTATGATGGTATATCCTTGAAAATGCTAGTTATGACTTTACCTCATACATTGCAATACATCACCGATATTGTAAATAAGTCAATTATATCCTCAAAATTTCCTGAGTTATGGAAAATTGCTAGCTACTGTTAGGTCGATACCTAAAAAGTCCAATCCGGTTGATGTTAAAGATCTTCGACCTATTAGTATTCTTCCCTGTCTTTCTTAAATTGTTGAAAAAGTCATCTGCAACCAATTAACTGTTCTTTTGGAAAAATATAGCTTATTACCTGCATTACAGTCGGGGTTCAGGCAGAAACGTAGCACTTCAACTGCACTTCTAGATGTTACTGATAATATTATCTCAGCCCAAGATAAAGGCATGTGTACCTTGTTAGTGCTGTTAGATTTTTCTCGTGCTTTCGATGCAATTAACACGAACCTTCTGTTGTGCAAACTTGCTTAATATGGTTTTGACCAAAGAACAATTCTTTAGTTTCAAAGTTATTTGACAAATCGACAACAGTTCGTAGAATTAAAAACAAGAAATGGGAATTGTGTATCATCACCACTCACTGTGTTAAATAGAGGTGTCCCGCAGGGATCTATTTTGGGGCCTATTCTCTTTATCCTTTATAGTGCGGATATCACCAATTCAATAAATAATTGCAAATATTATATTTAGCCTGACGATGTCCAGATTTATATGTCATTTAAGCCACATGAATGTCAACAAGCTATTAACGATCTAAATGAGGACCTACAACGGTTATCTAAATGGTCTAATAATAATTGTTTATTATTAAATCCTAATAAAACTAAATATTTAGTCATTGGTACAAAAAATCAATTAAAGAAATTGCCTTCAGCTTTAAATGTTACATTGATGGATAAACCTATAGATAGAGTAGACGACGCGCGTAATCTTGGTCTATAATTAGACGCACACCTGAGATTTGAAAAACACATAGCTGAGTCTATAAGAAATTGCTTTTATCGCCTTAGGGTCCTGTACAAAGTAAGGTCATATCTGGCAGTGGATTTACGTGTACAGCTGACTGAATCCTCGGCTTTTAAACAAAACTGATCGATTAATCCAGCGAGTTCAAAATGCTTGTGCACGTTTTTGTTTTTCAGTACCTCCAAGGAGCCACGTATCGCCGTTTCTAAATAAGCATCATGTACTGAAAATGAAACTTAGGCGCAAACTGCATTTGGCTTGCCTTCTCTTTGGTGTCCTCAAGTACAAAGAGCCTCAGTACTTGTATAATAAGCTCAGCTGGGTAGCCAGAGGAGGGGTAGTCAAAGGTAGACAATGCTCCCGTCAACTAGCGTTCTCTAGCCTCTAACAATACTATTTATGTAATATATAAAATTCAAAATTCAAAAGTTTTTATTCAAAATAAGTTCCACTGGAGAACACTTTTTGAAGGTCATACATATAGGTTAAAATTTTATTTTACTTCCTAGTCTATGTACACCGCTTCGCAACGTGTTATTGCTGTTAAGGAGAAGAAGCGGCAAGAAACTCCCCAGCAACACGTCTAGCTAAAAATTGTTTTTCTTTATATTTGTTGTTCTATTTATATTTAAGTCCTTTTTTTAAAGTTTTATACAGAATTATGTCACAAAATGACTTTTGAAGAATTAATGGAGTTGTAGCAAACAGTGCATATTCAATAAGACAGAACGCAATAAAAGGATATCATATATAATGAATATTTATTTTATCGGTATCCCCCAAATATTTGTTTCAATTCTATGAGGACTAACTATTATGGTTTATATTAACAGTATGTCTATCTATGTATGTAATTAATTATTATTCACACTATATATATATATATATATATATATATATATATATATATATATATATATATATATATATATATATAAATAACAGTGCAACATCCGTCTGTCCTAGGGTGTAGTTGAAAACCAGCGTCAGGCATCTACTGCTGCCTGGCAGATGCTGAACTGCACCTATTTGGTACCATCGCGAGACTTATAATACTCATTATCCACCACCCTACAATTCAATCCATGTCTGTCTCGTTGTGTGTACCAAATAAACGTATTTTCTTTCTTTCTTTCTATATTTATAATTTTAGGGATGTTCTTGCTGCCCGGTACGGGTTGGAGAAGCAAGATGGAATGTTCTTCCAACTTAAACGACAGATCTTGCAGCCAACTTAACTAGCATGCTAGCATAACTTTGTTTAAGTCGTTGGAATGACGACGAGATCAGTTCCAAAACACGCGATAGCAGCGCAACCTTCGGCCCTTAATTCATCTATATCAAAGAAACGATGTTATTTATCGGAATAACAAGTATTTAAGTTCTGACCCAGGATATAAGTGGGCGTACCCGGAGGAGGGCCCTAACAGATAGAACGACATAAACTCTAAAATTTGTATTACCGAAATGTGCTGATCTGAACTAGTTTCCTGATTTTCTTATAATTTTTAAATACACCGGATTGATATATTATAGATATATCTCAGTAAACACTTAAATAAACAGTTTATCTTAGTTTACGAGTATATAGATAAATAAAATTGAAGTGTCTGTTTTTAATGACATAATAACAGCTTTTTATTTAAATGCACATGAGAGTATGTATATACGGTACATATATAAAAAAAAACTATTTTTAATTTTCTTTTCCTGACTGGATATTCCGGTTAACCTCTTCAACGGCAGAACCGATTTTTTTATACCTGGAATACAGTATACAGGCAGACGGCCCACCTGATGGAAAGCGGTTACCGGACACGGACTCAAAAGAAATTTTATGACATCCTCTTCAAAAAGCCTCATATTGTAACGCTATGGAAAAACCACGGCTAGGAGCTTAATTCAAATCACGGAGCGCAAATGAAACATTCTAGAGCACCGTTGCGTACAAGAGCTGAAAAGCGAAGGCTCAAGAGAGTGGGGATATACGCTCAGCCAATGGCGTGCGGTGAGGTGGTAAAAGAAAGAAGAAGGCACAATTCTGACCAATTCCTCGGAACACTCCGCATTGTACAGTCGGGAGAATACGGAGAGAGACGCAAAGTCTCTCCGAAGGCCACGTCTATTTAAGCCGTCTGTGAGTATGGGATCTTCGACAGTGCGATCTAATTTAAGTGGGACTTTCACTGGCAGATGGCTGATCTTATTAGGAGCAACTTAGGATACTTTATTTTAAGTAAAAAAATACGCGCGTACGAAGTCGCGGGCACAGCTAGTAATATATAAAATTGTTTTCCAGTGAAACAGTTGAGTGACTTTTGAAGAGCAGGATGTTTAGTTGAACTTTACATTTAAATCAACATTTATTCTTGCAGAATGTCAACACGAGGAGTGTATGTATGACTTAGGCCCGGTTACCACCAAAGCAGAGAGGAGAGGAGACGAGAGGAGATGTGCTGTGAAGCTGGCAGGTTATTTCCACCGAAGCGGAGAGGAGAAGTGTAGCAGAGAGGAGATGTGGGCTTTGTGTAGCCTCGCACACGGCTTCGGGTGTGCGAGGCCTGGGCTGAAAGCAGCGGGGAACGGGGCGCGCGAGCGCGGTCGCCGCCCGGCCGCCCGTCTACACACGCCTCCGCTCTGCCGCGCCGCTTGCTCGCTCGCGGCACAAAATTCTATAGAAAAATAATACATCTCTCGTCTCCGCTTGATCTATTTCCACCGAAGCTAAGCGGAGAGGAGATGTTGAAATAAAGAAACCTGATTGGTTATTTAAAACATATCTCCTCTCGTCTCCTCTCCTCTCTGCTTTGGTAGAAACCGGGCCTTATAGTCCTGTATCGAGGAGAGGGCGAGCGAGGCGGCAAAGAATATAGGTATATATCTGGATAGCATTTTTATGGAAACTACTGAACGTATATGAATGAAACTAGACATAGTGCTGGATTATAACCAGAGTTAACACTTAGGATATATTTTATACCAATAAATCATGTCGCTTCTTTAGAATAGACGGATGAGCAAAATAGATGTTTCTACAACAGCGTATTTTTAATTCGGTAACAAAACCTACGTTGTCATAAACAACATGTCATTCATTATATTACTTCAAATCAGGTTGGCTTCGATTCAGCTCTATGTTTTGCAGGGCAGCTGTTTAGACTATTTTTTTTATTGCAAAGTTCAGCAAATAGGCAGACGGCCTGATGGAAAGTGGTTACAATCGCCTATAGGCATTTGTAACACCAATGTGCTACAAATGCGCTACTGCTCTCTTAAGGGAGACCCCAACGCAGGAAATTATATACTATCTCCGTTCCTGCATAGATGACTATATGCTTATGTATTATTTCTAGTTTAAATAACTCTAAATCATAATTATTATTTTTTCTTTCAAAATTAAGCTACTGCCTAGTGTTTGACACGTGGCGCAGTCGTAAGGCGAACTTTAGTTGATTATAAAACTAAAAAAATGTGAAATCCATAATAATTTACTTTAAAATATTCTGCTTTCAATTAATAAGCGTGACATTTTGGAATCTGTCATTGTCAAAGTGACCCCTCGAACGACCTCGACAATGGTGAATGAACGAATGATTAGTTTTATAATCCGTATCGGTCCGATAAGGAAAAATAATATCGTATTTGTGGATATTTGCTTTTATTGGTTCTGGTTTTTAGGATACCTGTTCAGTTTGCTCATCGATATTTATAGATAGAAATGATTAATGCTCTATGATTTTTGGTATTTGGATTTTTTGTTTGTTAGATTACAGGTTATTCTTCGAATTCTGATGCAAGACGAAGGTAAAGCTAAACATTTAGTTGTGTACTAGGTCTTGCCTATGGCTTCGCTTGTGTTAAATAAATTCGAGATAAAAACCTATGTACTATTTCAGACTATATTCTATCTTTGTGCCATATTACATTCAGATCCATTTAGCCGTTCTGGCGTGATTGAGTAAACATCCATCCAAACTTTTGCATTTATGTAATTAGCTGCGCCCGCGGTTCCACCCGCGTGGTGATCACAAATCGTATTTCGGATAGTTCACACTATATCTTTATAAATTATAGCCTGTGTGTTATTCCGATATGATGTTAAGCTATATTATTGTAAAGTTTCTTCAAAATTCATTCAGCAGTTTTTGCGTGAAAGAGTGACAAACATACATCCATACATACGTTCTTACAAAGTTTCGCATTTATAATATTTATAGGACTAGCGGTCCAGGCAGACGTTGCACTGCCTTGAAAAAAATTTAGAGCTCAATTAATTAAATTAAATATAGCCTATGTTACTCAAAGATAATGTAGCATTCTAACGATGAAAGTCTTTTTGAAATCGGTCCAGTAGTTTTTGACTTTATTCGTTACAAACATATAAACATACAAATCTTTCTTCATTATAATATTACTTTAGAAGATTTTTAAGTCGAACCTGGATATGCCAAAAACCTCCCAAATTCGAAAAAAAATTTGTTTTCCCTTCCCTTCAATCCCCAAACCTCCGTTGCTCGAAATATAAACCGAAATAATTATTGAGTCCCTTTAAGCAAATTCGCACGCACGCATGGACGCAGTTAGCTCGTGGTAATTGTCACAATATGCAGCCACATTAGGTCAGGAAACTGCCTAAGTGGTGCATGCGTTCCGGCCGGGATTCGAATCCGCCCTCTTTGAGTGTGGGATGCATGCGCTAGCCATTAAACTATCATGAAAAAAAACTACAAACGAAGTAAACTCTACTTCGGTTTAACAGACTATGTTATGAACTGAAAGCCTAAGTGTAATACCCGCATTAAGTTTATTAGCAAGCGGAAAGTGGAATTTCCTTTCGCTCTATAATTTACAGTTGGGTACCGCCTGCTACTGAACTTAATGCGGGTATTTAACTTAAGATATGACATAGGGTGTATAGTTTCTTTTAAATTTTGTTTTTTGTATTTTTACTACATTGAACAGTCTTTTTTACAGTAGAGTTTTTGATTTTTATAAAAAATTTTTGATTTTTGATTTTTTTAGTGTCCCGGCACATTTTCATGAATAAAAGCTTTAAAAAGTAAGTCGTTATTTTCTGCTAGAATTGTTTATTTTTCAATTTTAAGTTACGTGGTAATGCGGCCAGCGTTTTGGAACGTTCCCAACTGACGGTGATTTGGGACCTATTTACTATTTGTAGTTTGTATTTTTTATAAATTAAGTTGTATATATATTTTTAGAATAGGATGTATTTGTTTATTTTAATTTTAAGTTTGTCTGTATAATACTTATATGAAAACTAAATAGTTACGTGTATTATAACCAATCAATAAAGTTTATATGAAATAATCCTTCAAATATATTGAATTTAACGCAAAAAGATTGATCGAAATCGGTTGAGAATCAAATAAGTTATATTAAAAAAAAGCAGAAACTACACAATTTCAGTCTGATTAATTTTCTGCTATATCTTTGAAACCGAAATTCCATTAAATTTATATGTATTTTTTATATATAAATTTAAAAAAAAATGCATTCTGCACTCCTTCTCTATATAGTATATAATTGAGCGAAATTTCATACTCCTCCGTCCGCGCAATTTTCGTACAAAGTTTTTGCTTTACGTATTAATATAATGATGATTGATTCTAAGAGTAACCAAACAGTGCGCTGCTTTATACACATATATAAATAAACTCGTTTAATTGCATTGCATAAAATATTTGAGTTCGGTATGTAGTAGAAATGTATGAGCCTTGAAATTCGACTCGCTAAGGTCACTTGTATTGCGATTATAGGCAGGAAACCGCTTTATCACACATACCTGTTTCATTTTAAACTAATTAGAACCAGCTATTTCGTCCCCACGTCTCTATTAAGCTGACAGTGAGATGAGAATGTTGAAAATGGATAAGGTGAGAAATGACAGGAAAATTGAGAGGAAGAAGGCAAATGTGGTGTGGGTATATAATGAGGAGGGACGAAAGTCATGTGACAAAAAGTATTTCAACTTGAAAAGTCAATGGATAATATTTTCTTAGGTTTTCAGAATTTAACTGTTTTTTGTTGTTGTATGTGTTCAAGTTTGCCCCGGAATGGTTTAAATCACTAATGGACCCAATAGGTGGCGCCGCAATACTCCTTAACCACCGGCCTGATTTTGCCGAAATTTTTCGTTTGTTCAAGTGGATTTGAGAATAGTTTAGATTAATATTTGGTCTCGGTAGATGGCGCTGGAATCGGTTCTAGATTTTTATTTTTTAAAGGCAGGACAACGTCTGCCGGGTACAGCTAGTAGAGCTATAATGATATATATGTATATAGACATACAAAACAAACAATAAACACGTTATATAGTTCGATAGTGCTTCTTTATAAGTCTGTTAAAGGAATGGATAGATATACCAGATCGGATTTCTGCTGGTAGAACATTCCAGAGATGCACAGCCTGAACAGAGAACGATCTTGAGTAAATCTCTGTAGTAAGCGATGGTGATATGTATACTAGATATATATTAAAGATCTTTAGAATGCAGTAAACTGAATTGAAGTTAGAACAAAATGTAGTATATCAAGCTTCTAAGTTATCAGACTATATAGGTAATGATTATAAGTTTTCAGCAGCCAGGTAGACGGCCCACTTGATGGAAAGCGGTTACCATCGCCTATGGACATTTGCAACACTAAAGGCTATAAATGCGCTGCTGCTCTCTTAAGTGAGACTGGAACCTGGTCACTTATGATGGAACACAACTCGAGTTTGTTATGGGGCCATACTTTAGACTAGGGGTGGTAGCCGTCCAGTCGGACAGAATCCCTACCACTTGGAAAATGTGTATATACTTATTTCACTTATTAACTTATGAATTATTATTATTTTACACAAAAGGTCGCTCATTTGCTCACAATTTAACTTGACAGAAATATCCATTATTTGCCATACATTTTAAGTACTTTTTTGTTTTTTTGTATTATTTGTTATTATGTTTTTTATCAATAATTAATATAAAACAAAGTCGCTTTTCGCGTCTTTCTGTCTGTATATCCGCTGACTCCTCATAAACTACGCGACAGAGTTTTAAGTAATTTTCACGCTTAGATAATTTTTCAAGAAAGGTTTATCTATATTAGTTCTGCCTGTGACTTCGCTCACAATATATAAAAATAATAGTTTAAAAAAAACTAAAAAAAACACGCTTTCATAAAAAATCCAACTAAAAAACAGAAAATAAAATTTAATAAATTTGGTTTCTGATGAATGGGGTCTTACCGCGGAGTGCAAAAAAGAAAAAGCGTGGGGTGTATTCAAAGCGCTTTTTAAGATATTATAATACACCCACGCTTTTTTTTTTTTGCACTCCACGGTAAGACCCCATTCATCAGAAACCAAATTCATTAAATTTTATTTTCTGTTTTTTTAGTTGGATTTTTTATGAAAGCGTGTTTTTTTTTGGTTTTTTTTAAACTATTATTTATTTTTCCTTTTTTAGTTGAATTTTTAAAAATGTTTTTAAATACAAGCTTTTGAGATTCTGCATATCATGTAGCAGCAGAGTGCTAGCCAAGACAAGTAAAACGAGCCCAAACACGACGGGTCTATCTTGTTTAGTACAGGAGTTCCTATGGCCACCTTCCGACTCCATCATCAGATCAGCTCCATGGTACTATACTATTGCATTGTCATCGACCTTTGACAGGTGTGCAAAGTTTGAATTAAATCTGATCGTTCAAAGTAGGACAAAATCGAGCTCAAAGGGGTCGGTTACAAACATACATACATACAGGTGAAACTAATAAAAGCGTGTTAAAAAATTAATTAAGTTTCTATGTAAGTCAAACAGAGCTGATTGTGGTTTGACCCGCAGCGTAGCTGCTGTGAAATCTCTGCTAAGTACATACGTTATTATTCATATTGAGTATGTTTGTAGGCTTCTTAAAGGACGTTGAAGAAGTGTTACAGTTATTTAGTAGCATAGTTGTTCTTGTCATGTTTCCGTTTAAAGTTGGTAATTAATTTTGTTATGTACCCTCTTATTTCTAAAAGATACAATCGACCATTTCCTTAATTGAATAATAATGTTATATTTTTATTTATTCTGTGATTAGCGCCTGTTTTGTATAAAGTGGGTGTCTATAAATTACAATAATTTTGATATAATATTTACTATTTATAATGTAGTGATTGTGTACAGATTATAATTCAAAATCTCTCAATTGTATATAGACGGTAGTCACTACATTTCATTTTTATGTTGGCAGACGCGACTGTGTTTGGTTCGTTTTATTGCATGTAAAACTTTAGGTATAATGTTTAATATAATATCTTGTATAAAATATTATCTGGAATTTCCAAACAGTAATGTATTCAATTCTTTTCATTCATAATACTTTAATTAAAATAGTTTATTAATGACTTCAATCCGCTATAGGTTGTGCCAATTTGCTAAGTTTGATATACTGTAAAATTGTTGGAGGGATGGCGAGGTGTTCTAAAAATGCTCGATGACTGTTATAATTAGTATAAAATATGTGTTAAAACCGTAACGTTCTCTGATTATAAAGTATTGTGACCAGTTGCTGCTCTTTTACTACTATAAACCCTTCTGAGTCGTTGCAAGTATACAGAAGCCTACAAACTTACTGTAACTCAATATGAATAAGATCGTTAATGTTTAATATTATCATCTGAATTTTTAGTAACATACATAAAGATAAGTGCAACGCGTTTAAGTCTTTGACTAAGATATCCACCGTTCAACAAAACCTACATCTTTATATCATAGAAAATACATCAACAGTTAAAATTAACTGTGTTTTGTAAATGTTAAGCAATACAACATCGACTATAACAATAAAATGTGAATAATACTAAACACTCACTTTTTTAAATGTTGTGTCGTAACCACACAAGCACTGCGTGACTGGTTCGTACGGAACTACCGAGTGAACTGAACCGGGACTGAATGAATGAGTGAATGGTTATGTTCGAGAAGGTTGTATGCCGTTTACCAGGTTTATGTAGTTGCCAATCGTTAGATATTATACTTTAGGGCGTACAGAATAAGGTCTGTGGAGATGTATTGCTAAAAGTTTGCGTTAGAGTGTTACTTTGGGTTCTCGAATTGTACGAAGTGAGTTTCGATCGAGTATTCCGTAAATTTGTAGTAAAATAATGTCTAGTACTACAAATTGATGAATTTTTTGATTTCGTGTCAATGTAATAACTTTTTATTGATTACAATTTATTTCCAACTTTGCATAAAATTAACAGTAATTTATTGATTCTACATACTCATTAATATGTTTGCACTGTATCTATTCATCTGAAGTACCTGTGTTAAAAAAAACATCTTTTTACTAAATGTATATGAATGTGTACAATAAACTTATATCAAAAAGTTGATTTTAAATTTTTTTGTCTGGATGTTCAGGATAATCACTGAAACGGCTGGACCGATTTTGACGGAACTTTCACTGACAGATAGCTGATATTATAAGGAGTAACTCATGCCACTTTTTGTAATAAATCCACGCGGACAACTGCAGTTAGAGGAATACAGCCGGTAGGCAGAAACCAGGTCCGTAGCTGTAGGGCTTTACTTAATTACCAGAAGACTCTCCTCAGTGTTGAAAATATTTAGTATTAATAAGCATTTATTGCGGATCCACAAATTGGCGATTGACAAACTAGTTGTGGACTCGGCAATAAATGCATAGTAAAAAAGGGTTGTAACAGTCAAAAAACGATTAGTTCAAGTAGTTTTACGACGATGTTCTGTTAGAGCGTAGTATCACACTAATTGAACATGCTCAGGGATTTGTAAGGAAGGTCATATTTTCTGCATGGCTCTATTACTTACTTTACTAGTTGGCATGAAGGTTATCGTAGATATACAATAAAATAAATATGTAAATGATATATCTCCTCCAGAGAAACAAACACTGACTCCTGAGCTAGTAATAATCATTTAAATCATTTAAAATAATGTATATAAAACAACGAAAAAGACATATTCTTTTTTTATTGCCTGAGACGGACCACCTGATGGAAAGCGGTTTCCATAGCCTGTTGCATGGTATGACAGTTGCAACACCAAAGGTGCTACAAATGCGCTGCTGCTCTCTTAAGGGAGACTGGAACCTGGCCACAAATGCCGGAACACAACTCAAGGTTGTCATAGCGGCGTACTTTAGACCAGGCGTGGTAGCCATCCAGCCGGCTAAATGTCCTACCACTCGACTGTGGGTTGTTTTTATACCTCTTACCACAGATCGCCTGGCCGCAGGAAATTGTATTCTGTCTCCGTTCCTGTCGTAAAGTAAGTAAAGACAAAGAGAAAATATATAAATAGACAAAAAAAAGTCGATATAATAAATACCCAGGAGGAGACTTTAATTAAAAAAACTGTTTGTTTAACAATATGACTGTATTTATTTCGATTTCTCTTCGATAAAAAAATGACTCAAAAGTGAGTTATGAACCGTTAGTAGTTCCATAAAGCAACGTCAACGTCATCATGACGTAAGAGCTTCGTGACCTTGCCACCGATCACTCGTGAACGGGCTGACCAAGTGACCAGTTACCGCTGACCGCCTCTCTCAGATTGTATCTATATGTTTGCATGTCATAAGACACTACTGGAACTGCTGGAAAGAATATTTTGAAGGATTAATCATTAATTAATTGAAGGGGTGTTGAAAGTAACAGAAGAGAGAGTATGGGATGTAAACAATGGAAATAGGATGGAAAAGTTTTTGGCAAAAGGTCAAAACGTGTATTATGCATTCACAGATTTGGAGAAAGCTTATGATAGGGTGATAAGAAATTAATTGTTGTCAGCGTTAGCTAAGTATGGGATAACAGACAACTTGATACGATCACTGAAGTCTATCTATAGTGATTCTAGCGCTTTTGTTCTGTCAACGTCGCCTACTCTGAATGGTTTAGCATTGCAAAAGGTGTTAGACAGGGATCTGCACCGTCACCGTAGTTGTTCAATCTATTCTTGGATAGTTGCTTGGAGGATTTAAAAGAAAACGAAAGTGGTTTAGGAAAGAATGGGATTACTTATCAAATGTCTACTCTACGCCGATGATCAGGTTATCCTTGCGTCATCGGAAAAAAAGTTTAGGAGATGGCAACAATTATGAACGAGTCTTTTGAGATTTCTCTCAAAAGACTCGGATATGAAAATTAATGTGAGCAAGACGAAAGATATGATGTTTTTGTAAGAGATGAAAGAATGACTATTTGTAATATACAGATAGGAAACCAAGGTTAGAGCAAGTCAGAGAATTTGTTTACTTAGTGTGCATGCTTACCAAAGACGGAAAGCATGAAAGGGATATCGAAAGGGGAGTAAGCAGTAGCAGCAGTAAGTAATAGCAGGTAATAAAAAATAAATATTTCACCGACTTCTTTCTACAACATCTAGAAGTCGGTGCCAAGTAAAACATAAAAGAACAACAAAAAAATTACAAAATATAGTATTTTTTACGTTTTACCTGACAGCGACTTCTAGTTGTTGTAAAACGAAGTCGGTGAAATATTTATTTTTGGTTTTTAGTGTGAAGTCAGTTTATTGTTTAGAAAATATTTTTTTATATATTTTAGTTGCGCAAATACTTCAATAGCTTTAAAAATAATATATAGCACCTGTAGAAATTGTACAAATGTACCATCTCACTCTTCGGTGTATATGCTCTTCAATAAGGGTTGCTCTCGATTCCTTGCGATCCACAAATCTGATCTTTAAGGGTACGTCTCGATTTTTTTGGGAGCCACTCCTCAGATCCTAACTTAGTGATCATGGAACAACCTCGGAAGTATACATACTTACGAATAAAGAAAACAATTTCAAAACTGTTCCAAAATTGACAAAGATATCGCCTAACATGCATATAAACAAATAAGCGCCTGTACTAAATGTAATAGCTACACACGTATACAAGATTTTTTCAAGCATTTAGGCGCAAGGCGTTCTTTAATAAGTAATGGGAACTCTCTATTTCCCTGGAATCCACATACCAGATCGTGAATTACTAACCATGACAACACTTCGGGAGTAAAGACTTTAAGAATAAATTGAAAATCGGCTTAGAATTGAGATATCGTGCTACGAAGAAGTTGGCTAACAATTTTCGTGAGTTTCTCTAATTCCTTGGAATCCGCTCATTAGATTGACAATGAGAGAGTATATCCTTTCGATTAAAAGAAAAAAAATTAAAATCGTCCCACTATTGACGTAGAAATCGGGTAACGAATATACAAAAAAAACATACAGAGAAATTGAGAACCTCCTTCTTTTTTGAAATCAGTTAAAAATAGATCAGCATTGCCATGAAGAGGCAATTCCAGCCTTCTGGGCACGCTCCCGTCTGGCAGGGATTTTTAACATAGTCTTTAATCACTTATCATATTTATGACTTAATTTATTTCTAGTATTAATTGTATTTTTTTAAGTTAGTTTTGTTTACCGAACACAAAATAAAAATGAAACTTTGAGGCTCCCATACACGGAACGATTTGTCGTTACGATCTGATCTGATCGGATCTGGAGAAAATTGTGATGATCCATCGCGTCGAATTGCCGCTCAACACACGAAACGATTGGTCGTTGCGATCGTTCGTTTCCGATCATTCGTACGCGAATGTATATATATATATATATGTCGGAGGGAAGTTATAGTTGGATGGATTATTATTTGGATGTATAACGCACAATATCATTTGTTTACATTTTAATTACTTCTAAAATTCTTAATGTAATTTAATTTGATTTGTTGAATGTTTCTATAACTTAAAGATCGTTCTAACCTAATAAAAGTTATGAATATTGTAATTTAATAAACAACCAATCAGAGCAGAGCATATGGCGGAGCGGGGTCAGCGCCCTCTATACTTTGAGTAATATCTACTTGGGTAGACTGAGGAGTTTTTGTGACACATTTGGTTGGTGGCTACAGGTTGAGTTGGACCTTTGAGAGTTTTAAAGAAAGTATTGAAGTTGAAAGTATGAGCGCGTGCCCTGAACCCGCTGCTCGGTCTAAACTATGTCATAATGTTGATCAAATCTAAATTAAAAGTGTATAAACCGTGGCTATTGTGTTTTATGTTCGCATTTTATCCTGATGACACCCACTAAACCTGCAATAACTAAAGATGATGTCGTGAGAACGAGGCCGTTCTGCGATATATATATATATATATATATATATATATATATATATATATATATATATATATATATATTGTTGTATTTAAAGAATTGAGGTGCTGTTGTATTTATATTTGATATCTGTTGTAGTTAAATATTGAAGGTGGTGTAGTATGTAAAGCTTTGGAAGTTAGTTTGTTAAACTGGTGTATTTATAGTATTGGGAGATATGAAATAAAACCATTCAAAGAGCCAGTTACGTTTTCTTTATTATGATCTCCTTAGGGCACAACCCCCCAATCTCTGGAGTATAATATCTCCGTTAAAAAGATTACAAATTAAATAGTTACAATAGTATAACTTAAATAACACCTCCCGGATGACGTTCCAAAACTTTTCTTAATAATAATAATCAATAAGGAGGATCTCAGGGATGGAGTCCGTCTAAGACCATCAACGTATGGATTCGCTTGTGAGTATTTTAAGAGACAATACCTTCAGAACTGCTTTTAATTATATGGTGGGTAATTAGATTTTTGAGCGCCACTGGTTGTAGAAAGATAGGCCGGCAACCAGTCCAGCCAAGGTATAACTCGTCTTATCTGAGACTCGTAGAGGGGTCGCCTACTGTTCGGAAGACCAGCGTAACCTTTGGGCCCCGTACGTTGCTCCCACTGGAATGTGTGCGATAAATAACGTTGTAATTAACGCGTACTAAAATACGGGACGGTCGGCGACGGGTGGCGATGCCAAGGCGAGTCAAAGCTCGTCTCTAGGTGACCTGATGGAAGAGTACAAACCAGGGTCCGCTTTCCCAGTTGCCCTGTTTGTCATCCACGAGCCTAGTGCTCGTGTCACGTGCAACTGGCGTGATACATTGGACAATCTAACTTTACTAATTTGAATATTGGAAACTAATATAACTACAACTTTACTAACCTATGGGGAACTTAAACGAAGGCGTGAGGATCGCCTAGGTTTCCGAAGAGTGCCCTGCATGAGAACCACGCGTTTCTGCGATGGTACTCCATTCTGTAAAGAATGTAGGTCTATACTATCTGAAGGATGTATTCGATGCTAAGATCTTGGAAAGAAAGAACTAAGGCTACATACCTTAAGATAAGATGCACTGAATTGAAAACGATGCTACTATGCACCACTAAAAAAACCAAGTTAAGTTCGACCGTCTATCAAGAACTCTAAAGTAGGAATGACACGACGCCGATCGAATTCTCCCGTCGATTCGTTTGCCAATTACTTCGAGTAGCAGCCATTTATGTCGTCACATCCTCCGCGTTTTGCATTCTAGATGTTCTAAAATGGCGAACAATTCTAACGACTTGTGAACGTCAGATGTCGTGGCTGTACTTCCTTTTCTCCATAGACCGTACTTGCATTTTTCTAAGGTATCCAACCTGGAACCTCTACACACGTCTGCAAATTGGATACTATTGAAGTATTTCTCCGTTGGAGATAGAATTTAATATTGGAGTTTCAAAAGCTTAAAAACAACGACATCTGACGACACACTAATGCAGATGGTAGTTGCATTTCTTATACGACGATATGACTATCGAACGAGAGGTGGCTAGTAATACGCCAACACGCAACAGATGGCAGTACCTGTTTTCAAAACGCTATAGGGTGTGTATTTTATACGTAACAATATATATATAAAATTCTAACCAAGTATGAACTCTTAATTTGAATAGGAAAATCCTCCGCATCGCAGTTTTTTTTTTCAGTCCAATATAAATAAAAATCATACCTCATCATTAATTGATTGTACAGAAAAATGTTCTCGAAAAAATTTCTAGGAAATTTGATGCTCTACAAAAAAGGTATCCTATATTTTTTCCGTAAATTTCACCATTTGAATAATATTGAAGATTTAAGTTTGATTATTTTAAGACATATTTCATTTTTGTTTATGAGTTTTATAAATCGACAATAAATGACTATTATAAAATGTGCAATACAATTTTTTGTAGGAAATTACTTGCTCTATAAAAATGGTTCCCTATATTTTGGCGATTAAATAAAGCGTTCAAAAGATATTCATAATCAAACTTTTATGTGTACACGCATTACATACGATTTTTTCGAAAAAAACATATTTCCTTTAATAAAACTACGTTTTAACGGTTTTAAGCGCGGTAATGTATTTGATTTTTGGTTTATCCGACGTTTCGGCCGCTTTTCAGTGTAACGTAGTTTTATTATGTGTACAAGTCGCGAAAACTTAAGAAAATATTATATTTCCTTTAGTAATTGATTTAGCAGCAAAATTCAATGTACTTTTTTGTAGGAAATTGACACTCTACAAAAAATATTTTTCATTTTTGTCGTAAATGTCATAATTTACCAAATATTGAAGATCAAAGTTTGATTATTTTCAGACATATTTATTTTTTGCTTATGTATTTTCTAATTCATGAACAAATAAAATTTATAAAATGGCCTATATACATTTTTGTAGAAAATTGAACGCTCTACAAAAATGATCTCTTTTCTTAGTCGATTAAATTGAGTGTTTCAAAGATATTCATTATCAAACTTTGACGCTTATGGTGAATTATTGCACTTGGGTCTGTCTGATCATAATACGGCTCAATTGTTACACACTAAAATTAAGAGTACATATATTCCAATTACATATTTTATAATTAAGCGTGATTATAGTACAGAGAATATTTCAAAATTTATGTCCGCAATTTCTAGTTTGACTTTTAACGATGTTTTCAACTCGACTGATCTTAATAATTCCTTCAATTTATTTTATGCTGAATTTTGTCTATTTTATGAATTATGTTTTCCTTTTATTAAGAAGAAGATAAATACTAAAACACAAAATATTAAATGGATAACTAAGGGACTTAGACGCAGTTGTTATCTAAAGCGTAATCTTCGTTTTAAATTTTATCAACGTAAGACTTATGAAACAAAAATTGCGTATCAAAAATACTCTAAAATCTTGCGGCAATGTATAAACAGGTCACAAAAACTATATAACAACAATTTTATTAAATATTCAAAGAATATTTGCAAAGCATCATGGAAGGTAATAAACGACGATACTGTTCCTAACAATAACCGTGACTTCATCAAGGAAATTAATACAAACGATAAAGTAGTGAACGATCCTCAAGAAATAGCATCAGTCTTTAACAAATATTTACTTGAAATGACCAATAACAATAACGAAAACATATATAATACAAATAAATCACGTGTCACCAGTAGTATATTTCTAAAGCCCATATCAATTGTAAACACAAAATTAATTATATTGTCATTAAAAAATACAAATTCGGTTGGGTTTGATGGAATTACTACAAAGGTAATTAAAATCTGCGTCAACATACTAGCGCCTATATTACAATACCTGATAAACCTGTCATTTGAACACGGTATATTTCCAGAACAATTAAAAACATCAATAGTTAAACCGTTATATAAGAAGGGTGATAAATCAGAACTTAGTAATTATAGACCTATTACTTTAATTTCTATATTTTCGAAAATCTTTGAGAAAGCCATGCATGAACAGTTGAATCAATTTTTTGATAAGTTTAGGGTTATTAAACAGGAACAGAATGGATTCCAAAAAGGCAAATCTACTACACTCGCAGCTTTTCACCTTGTACATAACATTTTAAGTAATTTGGACAAAAAAATATCTACGGTTGCTTTATTTTTTGATATGTCCAAGGCTTTCGACTTCGTTTCTCACGAGTTATTACTTGAAAAGTTTGTAAACTATGGCATAAGAGGACCTGCACACGAATGGATCAAAAGTTATCTTAGCAACCGTAATCAATGTGTAGAAATAGCTTGTGTTGACGGTAAACAACTGATTGGTAGTAAAGTTTCTCCATACATGGAAAACACACATGGTGTTCCTCAAGGAAGTGTTTTGGGGCCATTACTTTTCCTGATATATATTAACGATCTTCCTGACATAACTAGTTTTAAATGCACGTTATTTGCGGATGACATATCTATTATATTGACTAGGAACAAACACAATAATTTTGACGATGAAATTAATAATACTATTGACAGTGTAATCAACTGGTTTGACATGAATAATTTGCACGTAAATCTGGCTAAAACTAATTATGTACAATTCCAAACTTATGGTTCTAAAGTCGATGAAAGAGATATAATATATAAAGGAACTAAAATTAATGAGACAAATAATACAAGATTTCTTGGCATAACTATAGATAAGTACTGTAATTGGAAAACGCATGTTGACCAAATTAGCAAAAGAGTTAATAGTTTTGTGTATGTCCTAGCAAAGCTAAGAAAAATTTCATCATTAAGTACAGTACTAAGGGCATATCATGGATATGTGGCTTCGGTACTACGGTATGGGATAATTATTTGGGGTAACTCTACAGACATAAATAGAGCATTTATAGCTCAAAAAAAATGCATCCGAGCTATTGTAGGTATCCGATTTTATGATTCTTGTAAGCCTCATTTTAAAAATCTTCAAATTTTACCACTGCCATGTATGTATATTTATGAAATATGTTTATTTGTCAGAAACAATTTAACAATTTTTACGACGGCTAAAGACCTCTATCCAAACAATACTAGAAATAGTGAACGACTGGTTTTAAATGTGGCACCAAAAACAACCCTCTTTACCAGAAACTGCTATAACATGTGCATTCAAATATATAATAAAATTCCAATGCACATAAAAGAGTTTAGGATTAACAAATTTAAAATTCAACTAAAGGAATGGCTTTTAAATAGAATGTTTTACTCGGTGGACGAATTCCTCAATTGTAAATAAATATTTTCTTTGACTTATGAATGTTATTATTATGATTATTACTACTATTATTATTAATTATTGTTTGACATTTATCAGTTTTTTGTTTCATATGATCCATTTAATATTGTATAATTTATTAAAATTTAGTAGAAACATTTGTATGCTCCTATGGGAGCAAAACATGTGTACACTGTGACATATATACCAACTGTTTAACCATGTTTTGAACAAATAAATTTGATTTGATTTGATTTGATTTGATGCCTACTCATTTTTAGTTTTTCAGAAAATGCCGTTTTTTCGAGTAAAAAAAAAATCATCCCTTCGTCCTAGGGCGCATGTGAATACCAACGTGAGGGACCTGTTGCCTGGCACATGCTGAACTGCCCTATTTACCACCATCGCGAGACTTTTTTATGGTATATACCTATATCATACAATTCAAAGCCATGTGTCTCGCTATGTGAAGACCAAATAAACGTTTTTTCTTTTTAGAAAAGACATATATCATTACAAAAATTCAATAAGTGCCCTCTTTGAAAATGGATAATGATAATGAATTTTGAAATAGAAATAAATTCAAAAATTCTGTTCATTACCTATGTAGTAAGAAATAGCTATTAATGTGAAATCAATATTCACATGTAAATATTTTAAACGAATTATGATTCCTAATAAAACTACGTTTTAACGGTTTTAAGCGCGGTATAAAACGTCACGTTACGTTAAAACCTATTTTTATTATGTATACAAGTCGTGAAAACTTAAGAAAAGAATTATGATTCGAAGAGAGCCATACACCTTCGATCTATCGTCAAGACATTCATGATTGTATTGATTTCTGATGAGATCGAAAGGCCTGAGCTTACCTCGTTCACAGGATTAGCCTCTGTATCCAGCGACGTAATGCTGCCAGCCTTCTAGGTACAATGCCCAGCACCAGTGGTCTGGTGGGGCTGGGGGTTTTAATATATATAGGTTTTTATTTTAATTTTAGTTTTTTATTATTGTATTGTTACAACCTAGGCACCGAAAAAGACAAATTCCAGGTACAGGTGTGTAGAAGCACATTTTATTACCTGTCAGCATTTGAGCTACTTGTAATCCTTTTATGGTCGTCTTCTTTTGTTCACTTATTTATGGCATACGTTTCTAATTATTGTGGTGAATAGCCTATTGTCCTATTGCACTCCCTCATTAGCATAATTAGCCAGGTGCTGCGGATTCTTTTTCATTTGTGAAGCATAAAATGGCCTGATGGAGAGAGAGGGCAGTTAAGCTTCGACTAAGATACGGGCGTGACGTGGGTTCGGGAATCTAATAGTGACGGCTATTTGCGCGTTTATTGAATTACGACCTTCTGCATTACGTTTGGATTTGTTGTTTTCGGTTATATTTGTACCTGTGTTATACGTGTTCGTATAGTTCTAATAAACTGTATAATAATTCTAACGGCATTTTATTTCGAGTCCCACTAACATGATATTTTAGTTTTTAATTTTTGAACTTGAATAACGTTAATTCTTGATTCCTGAAATAAAATTAATTTCTGTGGCGATCACGATATCGTCTTCGATCAAGTAGGTAATTGACGATTTGGACATACTCGTAAGTCGTAGACCACCGAAACGTCTGCGATCGGTCTGAAACGACGAATCGTTCCGTGTATGGGAGCCTTAATAGATCTATACATGTGTGCAAAAATACATGCGCGTTTTTTATACTGTCTTCCACGTAAAGGACATTAAGTTAAATATAGCGATTGCGAAGAATTTCCGGGCTATTAATTTTGTTGGAAAAAACGTGTTTTTATAAAAATAAAAAAAATTGCGAATCTGGCAAACTATAGAGAGGGTAGGACTTTCTGGCAGCGTAAGCCGGTCTGAAGACTTTAAGAAAAAGGTAGAATATTCTGGAAGGGAAAGACAGAAATAGATAGATGTTGGAAAGGGATAGGTTATGAACGGATGTTCTAGACTATTCTAGAACATCCGTTCATAACCTATCCCTATAAGGTTAAGTAAAGTAAGTAACCTTCTATAAGGTTCGGGAAGGAAAAGACATAGATAGATATAGAGTAAATAAAAGAATAGCGTACGGCTCTGTAAGTTAATAAAAAATGATGTTTCACTTAGGATTGAAAGGAAACATAATTTTTTAGGCTCGCACGTGACAATATTATATGTGCGACGAGCTGTGCACATAACAATTATACTGAAAAACTGATTACAATTAAGATAAAAAAAGTCATCACTCAAAAACTCACTAAGCAGTTACATAAATTTTAAAATAACTCAGATAAAAAAGTAATAAATGATGATTGCAAGCATCCGGAAAATAATAAACAGTGAATATATATATATACGTATAAAATCTACAATATTATAACATTGTAAACATGCCATGTCTATACATTAAAGCTATTAAAAAAAACAACTGGAATAGACTATGTTATTATTAAAAGAAAATATCCTAAACAGATATACAATGCAAAAGTGGATGGATGCAGAAGTCGCGGAAGGTCACGACACACCTTCCATGATCAAATTGATCGTGTATTAGCAGAAGGTGATGTCAGGAGCCTTAAGAACAGACGAGCGTGCATGACAAGAGCTATGAATGTCAAAGAAGCAAGTGAGGTGTGTTAGAATAAGCCTGAATGGCGCTGTGTTGTTCGTGCCAAGAGACCTGGCGTGAAGTTACAGATAGATAGATAGACAATATTATTTTACCTTATCGGACCGATACGGATTATAAAACTAATCATTCGTTCATTCACCATTG
Source organism: Dendrolimus pini (assembly GCA_949752895.1). Taxonomy (NCBI): domain Eukaryota; kingdom Metazoa; phylum Arthropoda; class Insecta; order Lepidoptera; family Lasiocampidae; genus Dendrolimus; species Dendrolimus pini. The sequence continues at coordinate 18,243,204 of OX457143.1, forward strand.
TCGAGGTCGTTCGAGGGGTCACTTTGATAATGACAGATTCCAAAATGTCACGCTTGTTAATTGAAAGGAGAATCTTTTAAAACTAAAAAATTATGGATTTCATATTCTTTATTATTATTTATTTAAAACAGAAATTATACATAAGCATATAGTCGTCTGTGCAGGAACGGAGAAAGAATACAATTTCCTGCGTTGGGGCGGCCTGTCGTAAGGGGCGACAAAACAACCCACAGCCAGGTGGTAGGGCATTTGCCCGACTAGATGGCTACCACCCCTGGTCTAGATTATGCCGGCATAACAACCTTGAGTTGTGTTCCGGCATTAGTGACCAGGTTCCAGTCTCCCTGAAGAGAGCAGCAGCACATTTATAGCACCTTTGGTGTTGCAAATGTCCATAGGCGATGGTAACCGCTTACTATCAAGCGGGCCATCTGCCTATCTGCTGAACTCCTGCAATAAAAATAAAAAAAACCCTGGAGAACTCGATACACTTTTTTTAGATTTCTTGTCTGTTCGTTTGTGCGGGATTCACGTAAACACTACTTTGCCGATTTCGTTGCGGTTTACGCTGAACGACAGCTAATTCTTAGACTTACCTAAACTCTACTTTTTATCCTGGGAATCCCGCGGGAATTTTTCTGTGAGCGTTTTGAAGTTGTTCGGGTGCTTAAAAATTAGCTTATTCCGACACACTTTCACGAAAGCGATAGCTTACATTCTTTTTAAAATATTGTGTTTTAGGAATCCCGCGGGAATTTCAAGTCAAGCGTAGACAAAGTCGCAGGCATATTCTAGTATATTATATTAATCTTTTATCTGTACTGGACGGATTTTTGTTGCTCACTTAAGCCAGGACGGCTGTGCGGATTTGCAGGAAATATGTCACAGAGATAGATAGTCTGGAATAGCACGTAGCCTACTTTTTATCTAGGAAAAATCAGTTCCCGTGGGACGACATTAACGCGAGTGAAGCCACGGTCAAAAGCTAGTTTTTAATATTATAAATCTTGACAAGGATTGAGTTTGAAGTAAAAAACTTGACATTCAAGTTAAGACAAAATAGAATACAACGAGTTTGTTAAAATAAGATTGGTCATGGGAATGCTTGCTTAAGGCTTATGTTGCTCTAAAGTGGAGTGCAAACAAAACAACTTTTTGTTGGTATTTAATGAGCAATCATTTTCCAAAAAATTTATATAAATCTTCACAATATGAGACGTAACATTGTTTTTTCATAATTTTCCTATAGTCATTTTAAGTTATAAAAAAAAAACATCAGATAACCTCCAAATTATTGTCATGGATCCATTTTAGTTGTTAATTTTTTGTCAAAACGGTATAAATAGATATCTCTACATCTTTTGAAAAAAGCGACATGGTTTTTTTTCAAATTCTTCTTTATAGATAGATAGATATAACACTTTATTATAAACCAGTACAAAAATGAACTTAAAGACTAATATTATATCTAGTTACTAGCTGCGCCTGCGACGTCGTCCGCGTGGAATTTGTTTTCAAAACCGCCCGATTTTGAAACATTCTACGTTGGTGCTCCACTCCTATTGGCCTTAGAGTGATGATATATAGCCTTCCTCGATAAATGGGCTATCTAACACTGAAAGAAATTTTCAAATCAGACCAGTAGTTCCTGAGATTAGCGCGTTCAAGGAAACAAACAAACTCTTCAGCTTTATATATTACTATAGTGTACAAAGGGCGCTTTTATCGCAAAAAGCGATATCTTTATTTTATCTCTACTTCTATACTAATATTATAAAGAGGTAACGTTTGTGAGTTTGTGACGTTGTAGGGAGTAATCTCTGGATTTACTAAACCGATTTTGAAAATTCATTCACCAGTGAATAGCTACATTATTCCTGTGTGACATAGCGTATATTTTATTGTGATTAATAAAAAATTTTTTCTGATGCCCAGCGAAGTGAGCACGGGTCAACTAGTTCATAATAAAATAATACATCTGAAGAAGCACCATACCTATGTAATCCGCGCTATCGCCCGAAAAATTCTCAAGGACGTTCGCGTTACTGTAAACCTTAATTTAAATTATTAATTAACAAATTATTGATAAGTTCATTCGCTACCACTATTTAAAACAATCACCAGAAAATATTTCCTGTCGTTGGAATATGTTGATATTTAAGCGAATGTATGTATATATTCGTCTATAAACCTTAATATATTTCATACATATGTATGTGTATATTAAGGATATAACTATTTAATATATATAACGTCTGTATATATAAATTTATGTATTTACTACAGTTAACAAACAAGTCAAACTCTAGTACGTACCTCTTGTATAAAGAGCAGGCGTTATTATAATTTACTTAGTTTTTTTTATTTTTTATTGCAGGAGTTCAGCAGATAGGCAGACGGCCTACTTGATGGAAAGCGGTTACCGTCGCCTACGAACATTTGCAACACCAAAGGTGCTATAAATACGCTGCTGCTCCCTTAAGGGAGACTGTAACCTGGCAACTAATGCCGAAACACAACTCAAGGTTGTTATGGCGAGATACTTTAGACCAGGGATGGTAGCCACCCAGTCGGGCACATACCCTACCACCTGGAAAAGTAACTTGCACGTTCCATGGGAAGGCCAATACGTAGAGGCCCCTTGTCAAATTTAATGTAATTGTGGCGCGACACTTACCGACGACTATCCCTGTCTGCACCATAATTATAATAATGCACCCGAGAACAAGCCCCGGCCAGTGTAGGACTATTGTGGGAAATGAGAACAAAAAGTACCGGGCTATGTGGGTGAACTGTTAGTGGTACTAGGGGTCTGGGAATATGGCGGGGCGGGGACTATGGTGTCTGCCCGTCGCAATGTTCGGAGAACATGGAAAAATGGCCAGACGGTGACTCGCCATGGGCCCAAAAAAAAATACATTTATACATAATAATAATGAAGTAAAGTTAAGTTGCTGGGGAGTTAGTTGCGCCACTTCTTCTCCTTTAACAATAAATTGTGTCCGTGCAGAAAGAATGAAAACTCCTGCGTTGGGGCGGCCTGTCGTAAAAGGCGACAAAAAAACCCACAGCCAGGTGGTAGGGCATTTGCCCGTCTGGATGGCTACCACCCCTGCTCTAGAGCATGCTGCCGTAACAACCTTGACTTGTATTCCGGCATAAGTGGCCAGGTTCCAGCCCTATCTAAGAGTCTGGCACTACATTGGTAGCACATTTAGTGTTGCAAATGTTTATCGGCCACGATTACCATTTCCATCACAGCTGGGTCGTCAATCTTCCTGCAGTACTCCAGCAATAAAAAAGACTAAATTTGCTTTGGAATCGGTAGGATATTCATGATTCACGATAATTAATATGTAATCTGTAAGATTCTGTATTGAGATAAATATATTCATTTTATTTTTATTTTTGAGGCGGGGGAAATGCGTTTCGCATACTACCGGGTCCTTTACTAGGGATTAGACCGAAGCGAAGACACCACGAATGGGCACCAGAGTTAAATCGCCGGCTTGTGTGGAGACTCGAAAACCTACTCAATACTCCACCCTCCTCCCATGTGCCTCGCGCTTATGGCAGAAAGAGCGTGAGACTTAGAACGTAGTTGTTATGCCCCGGGAAATGCAAACTCACTTCGTCATCAGGGGTGAAAACTCCTCTACTCCCTAGATTCTATATTTTCAATGATATATATTACAACTAATGTTAAGTCAAGATATAACAATTTTTTTCATACAAAGTCTGCAACTGCGCAATATTCTGCAAGCAATTATGATGATTAATTAAGTTACTAAGTTTAAGAGTTTTTTGTGAAACATTCCTAATACATAATATTTTCTTAAGTTTTCACGACTTAAAACTACGTTTTAACGGTTTTAAGCGCGGTAATTTATTGAGTTTTGGTTTGTCCGACGTTTCGGCCGCTTTTCAGTGGCCGTGGTCACGGACGACCTAATACTATTCCTAATACATGTTTGAGATTCACACAACCTTTTTATTAATTACAACCTCATTTCATGACTTCATAATATTATTATAAATCATACATGTCACTCGCTTGATATACGTCTAATATTACAAACCTAATACCTATTTTAATATAATAAATACGAAATTAGCTCTGTCTGTCTGTTTCGTTTTCACGGAAAAACTACTAAACCGATTTGTCTGAAACTCGGTATATATATAATAGAATAGAATAGAATATACTTTATTGTACAATTAAAAAATATGAAATAATATACAAGAACAGCTTAGAATTAGGTACAAATGGCGGTCTTATTGCTGACAGCGATCTCTTCCAGACAACCTTGGGATGGAGAGAGAAATATGGCACAAAGCTAGGGTAGGGATTGTTGCATAATATTTATATATATATCTTCGATGCCGAAGATGAACAAAGGATACTTTTTATCCCGAAGAATGGGATACTTTCAGAGATAAAAATATATTTGTTGCTCTGCTTGTTATGCTATTTGGAAAAGACTATTGGAGCGATGTGGCTGAAATTCGGCATATATATATTTTAATACCATCCCACCATTTTCATCCCGGATAATGGGACAAGTTTGGGGATAGATTTATGTAAAGATTATCCCAAAAAGTAAGATAGGTTTTTATCTTGCGATTTGCCATTTTCGTCATTTTGGTTAATTTGCTCATTTTGGTTGATGTGGTCGATTTGGTCGGTCTGGTCGATGTTGTCGATTTGATCGATTTGGTCGATGTAGTCGATGTGATCGATTTAGTCGATGTGGTCGGTATGGCCGATTTGGTCATTTTAGTGTACATATGTTGTTTTAATACCAAAAATTGGCATAGATACTTTTCATCCGGGAGATGGGATAGTTTACGATATAAAATGAAGTGAATTTTCCGGGGCAAATAGCAGTAACATAAAAATTTAATACAATGCAACCTGTGTAGTAACCTTTTTAAACAAGAGACGCAGCAGAGGTTGACTCGGGGCGTACCCGCGGGGTCACCTCTAGTATTCTATATCTCTAAAATACAAAACAGCTGAGGAAAACACAAAATATATAAATACTAATCGAAAGCAGGTTTCATTGAATAGATTATCAAACATGTTTACAGAAATTTAATTCGGTTTTCACATGTAATAATAACAAAGAAACTAAGTGCATATAGTCTAGACTAGACAACTGCTCAGCAAAGGAGGCGAGTCGAAGCCAACCTGATTTGAAGTAATACAACGAATTACATGTTTTTTATGACAACGTAGGTATTTGGTAGTGATTTGAGAAAACGCGATTGCAGCGCCACCTAATTAGCTAATCCGTCCGTTCTAAGGAAAGTGCTTCATTTGTCGGAATAAAATGTATGCTAAGCGTTAACTCGGCAGACAGGTTCAGCAGACAGACGCCCCACTTGAAGGAAAGCGGTTACCATCGCCTATGGACATTTGCAACACCAAATGCGCTGCTGCTCTCTTAAGGGAGACTGGAACCTGGCCGCTAATTCCAAAACAAAACTCAAGGTTGTGATGGCAACATACTTTACACCAGCGATGACAGCTATTCAGGCGGCAAATACCCTACCACCTGACTGAGGGGTGTTTTTATCTCCTCTTACGACAGGCCACCCGGTCGCAAGACATTGTATTCTTTCTCCGTTCCTTCATGGATGGGTAACTTTCATCTAAAAAAAGTGTCTTAAACTCGTATACCCCTTGTAGGGGATAGTATTTTAATAAAACACCGAAAAAATATGGCTGCCAGGCTTCGGGGCTGTGTGCACGGCGTGGGATTATATATAATACGGCGGAGGTGCTCCCTTCGATCGAAGACTCGCGTTACACTAATTTTCAAAATGAGCCAATAGCACCGTGTAACGCACCCCGTCGTGTTGCCCTTATTTTAGTTAAAACTAACAATATTTTGCCGTAAATAGCGCGACTTGTATACATAATAAGCCGCGCTTAAAAAGTGTTAAAAACATACTTATTTTATTATTATTATATATATATATACACATATATATATATATATATATATATATATATATATATACACACACACACACACACATACACACATACACACGCACATATATATATATATATATATATATATATATATATATATATATATATATAAGTGTAATTTATATTTACATATGTGTGCGTCGCCTACACCCCTAATACGCGTGTTCAAAATTTATAACCATCGATTGCGTAGTCATTTTTTATTGCTGGATTATAGCAGGCAGTAAACATGTGCAACACTAAAGGTGCCAATGTCCTGCTGGATTTGTACATGGGGCTGGAACGTGGCCACTTATGCCGGAATACAAGTTAAGGTTGTTATGGCGATATACTTTAGACCAGGGGTGGTAGCTATCCAGTTGGGCAAAAGCCCGACCGCCTGGTTGTGGGTTGTTTTGTCGCCTCTTACTACAGGCCGCTCGGTCGCAAAAAATTCTATTCCTTCTCCGCACGGACAGTTTACAAATAGGATACGAAAATTACCACCCGGATAAGATAGCCCCGTTTCGAGTTTCTTTTAAATCCGTTCAGTAGTTTCCACGTGATGACAACAGACAGACAAAAGTTCTAAAAATTGTATTTTCGTCATCTGATGGTCCGAATTTGCTCGTTTTTTTTGCATTTATAAGCGTACTAGAGTTTACCCCGCGGCTCGGCCGCGGGTCAAACTCCAGTGCGTACCTCTTGTTTAAACAGCCGGCGTTAAAACAGGTGAAATTGTTTTATATTTTTATATTGGTGCCAATTGCCCTCATAACATTTACTTTTTTTTAATTTATTTCTATCGCAAACTATCCCATCTCCCGGGATGAAAAGTATCTATGTCCATTTTCGGTATTCAGACAGACGGATCGAGTTACTATCGCACTTTTTTCTATACATTATGAATTTTTATATCTATAAACTTGAGAAACGATTAGTCTCTTACTCAAACTTTCATCTATTTTAGTTTTATTTTTGCGATTAAAAAGTATGACCAAAATGGTCAAAATGAACGAATTGGCCAAAATGACCGACATGACCAAAATGACCAAAAAGGCCAAAATGAATGAAATAGCAAAAATGACCAAAAAGGCCAAAATGATCAAAATGGTCCAAATGACCAAAAAGGCCGGAATGACCGACATGGCCAAAATGACGGAATAGACAAAAACGACCAAAAAGGCCAAAATAATCAAAATGACCAAAAAGGCCAAAATGACCGACATGGCCAAAATGACCAAAAAGACCACAGTGACCGAGGTGGCCAAAACGACGGAATAGGCTAAAAACTACCAAAAAGGCCAAAATAATCAAAATGGTCAAAATTACCAAAAAGACCGACATGGCCAAAATTACCAAAAAGGCCACAGTGACCGACATGGCCAAACTGACGGAATAGGCAAAAACGACCAAAAAGGCCAAAATGACCGACATGGCCAAAATGACCAAAAATGCCACAGTGACCGACATGGTCAAAATGAGTAAAAAGGCTAAATAAAATAGCCAAAATGACCAAAATGGCCAAATTACCGAAAAGGCCAAAATGAAAAGTATACCTTGTCCACCCTCGGTATTTAATTTACATACGTACCGAATTTCAGCCAAATCGGCCCATTAGTTCTTCCGTAAAAGCATAACAAACAAAAAGACAAATATATTTTTATCCCGGAAACTATACCATTTTTCGGAATAAAAAGTATCCTATGTTCGTTCTCGGCATCGAAAATATATATATACTGGGTTTCAGCCAAATCGGTCCAGTAGTTTTTACGTGAAAACGTAACAGACAGACAGAGTTACTTTCGCATTTATAATATTAATAGGGATTTTACAAATTCGAACCATTTACAAATTTATTTTAGTATAGTTAGAAGATATTTTAGGGTTAGACAAGAATGTGGTTATACACCAGGGAGATAGAGAACTTCATGTACTTATATAGCTCTTTAATACTGATTGTAGGTATACATATACATATATTAACTTTGGTATTAGCAAGCATCTTACTCAGGCAGACTTGCAAAAAGATTTATATGTGTGCGTTCTAGGAAGCCTTGAACTTTGCATTGCTTTTTGCAATACTACATCCAACCTTGTGTTGTGTTCCGGCAATAGTAGCCAGGTTTCAGTTATCAACATATAATATTTAGGGGCCAGTATATATATATATACTCCCGTGTACTCCTTCTGCGAGTCGCCAACACCCTCTCAACATATGTTGGGTATTACATATATTTATTGTAACGAGTTGCGAGACTCGAATTAAAATTCCGTTGGAATTACTATAGAATTTATTAGAACTATACAAACACGTAGAACTCCACGTACAAATACAATTGTACACAACCAATCCAAACGCCTTACGTTCACAATTCAATAACACGCGCAAAGTCCGTCACTAAATAGATTACCGAATGTACACAAGTCTTGCTCCACTTGTGGTTATCGCTCAGCTGCCTCGTCTCTCAAATGGGGCATTGATTTATACTGTAAAAATACAATATGTCTGCTCGGCCCCCTAGACTGAATTTCATAGAATCACACCTGGCTAATGATTACCATAAAAGATGGACTGTTTTTATAATCATAAATTTTAAACACAAATTAAACAAGAGAAGTCTAAATGCCGAAAAGGTAATAAAATGTCTACAGGTATATAGGTGTGAATTTGTCTTTTGTCGACACCTAGGTCGTAACAATATAATACATACATTTAATAGTATACACATATATATAGTATTATTAGTATATAAAAGTATATATAAGTAATATATAAATTTTCCTTCCACACAAACCCAAACCCCTTTATTTTTATTTTTTTAAGACGGGGGAAATGTTTTTGCTTTTTTTATTACCGGGTCGTTTACTAGGGTTTGGACAAGAGTCAATCGTCGGCTTGTGTGGAGACTCCTGTACTCAATACACCACTAAAACCACCCTCCTCTCATGTGCCCCACGCTCATGGTAGGAAAAGCGTGACACTTAGAACGTAATTACGCCCACGCTCATAGCGTGGTAGCGCATCAATGCTTGAGAGTGCCTCGGGAATGAGGGCAAACTCATCTCGTCAACAGGGGTAAAGATTCCTCGTCTACCTAGATTTTCCCGACCTAAGCCTGGAAATCTGTTTGAGGACCGGGAGCCGCATGGCATGTATTAAGATCAGTTGATTTTTAGAGAACGTTGTTGGCCAGGTGAACTCGCTCCGAGGCTTGGTTGAAGCTATGCTCCGGAACAAACAATGGTGGCTAACCGTGACCTCCTTCTGCGAGCAAGTAATGGCCCAGAAGGAGGCGGCAGAACGTGAGAGGGAGGAGAGCATGTACGCGGACCCCATCCGCAGAAAGCGGCCTAGGGGTCGTAGGCGCCACTACGCGCTACTCCTCCCGTAACCCACCACAGGGGGCCAGGTAGACCAGCGGGGGATCCCGTGGACTTCCACCCCCCCCTGTTTGTGAAGAGGGTACCCTTCCCCGGGGGTGCCCTAAGTGAGAGCCAAGCATAGGGGTGCCACAGATATAATATCTATGGCTCAGTTCCTGTGGCACCCCATAAAAGCGCATAGGAGAGGGGCGCAGGTTAGGTTTAGTGGGTAGTCTGATGGCCGACCATCCCCCGTTCCTCCAATTGGAGGCCACAGTAGGCATCCGGCCGATCAGGAGTCCCACACCTCCCTCGGTGTAAAGCCTTCCCACCAAGCCCGAGGATGGTGTCCCAAGAAAAGACATACCCATCATCATAAAAAAAAAATGGTACAACTTACTAAAATAAATTTACGTTTCTTTTCAAATTACCAAAGGAGTAAATCCGATAATACCCATGAAAATACCCATTGATTATTAATATTAGCAAAATAACTAATCTGCGTTAACAGTCCGACATGGACAAAGTTGCGGGCATATCCTAGTACAGCAATAAAAGAACTATGTTTAACAATAAAATTATGACGTAAAAGTGTGACGTATAGTATATTCGGTGATCTATTAGTGATTGAGTGTTTTATGGAATTACGACCTTCTGCGTTACGTTTGGATTTGTTGTGTTTGGTTATATTTGTACCTCTGTTATACGTGTTTGTATAGTTCTAATAAATTCTATAATAATTCCAACGGCATTTTAATTCGAGTCCCGCTAAACTCGTAACAATACATATATAACTATACTATATATAAATATATAGTATATACTACATAGTATTTTTTTGTCAACCAGTATAGAAAACACATAAACATCTATTTTTGTTTTCTATCAACATTTTATTGATAATATCTTTACTTAATTTTTTATCATTAGTTCAATATTCTTTAACTAAAAACATTGTATGTCGACTAGAGATGGGTAGGTATTTTAAAACCATGCTTAATAGCGGTTTTCACAATAACTAAATTTGAGTTCATCGACTCGCCATCTGGCTAATACACTTGAGGAAACTTTGATAAAATTTTCTATAATAGTGAAGAAATAAAATTGGCCTTTACAATTTTTTATACCAAAAGCCCAACTATCCTAAAACCAGAACCATGACCTTCAGAGTACCGTAAGCGAATATACGGGCAGAAGCTAGTTTTTAATGTGTGAATTGGAGCTTATTGTTGTATTTATTTCGTATTGACTGACGTATGTAAGGCATTGCGGTATCACGTATCGTGAGAATCGCACGGCTTGACTGATATATTTTTATTTAAACAAATAACATAGTTGAATAATTTCTAATATTATATTTAAAAATAAAATAGTGTTGTAGTGTGTTTCTTGAAGTTAAATCATCAGGAAATGTGAGTGGTTTGATATATATTTTTAACACACTTAAACAAAAACGAAAAAACTAAAATGTATAAAATAACTTATTTCTTAAGCTATTATTATTAATATATATTATCTAAAACATCTTAAAGTCGGTGCTTAGTAATTTTCAAAATATAGTAATTTTTATGTTTTACTTTGCACCGACTTCAAGATGTTTTAGATAATATATATTAATAATAATAGCTTAAGAAATAAGCTATTTTATACATTTTAGTTTTTTCGTTTTTGAAGTCGGTTTTTTTAAACGAAGTTTATAAATTTTATTTGTTACTTTTTAGTGTCTAGCTATGTATGGGTGGACCCACGAATAGTGCCGCGCTTCTTAAAATATATATATATAAGAACAAGAATCACGGAAATCGAATCATAAATCTCAGAGTAATCGGTGTACATATGGAACGGAGTGAAAATTATTTTCATGAAAAATGTTCATAAAATGAAAACTACTGGGCCAAACTATGTAACATTTTTAGAGGACCAATTGGAAGCTATTCCGCGTCGAACAAAAAAAAGAATCACGTAAATCGGATCATAAATGACGGAGTAATCGGCGAACATACATAAAAAAAGGAAAAAAAAAAAAAAAAGATCCCGACGAATTGAGAACCTCCTCCTTTTTTCGAAGTCGGTTAAAAAAAACATAAGTCAAACACGTGCACACAGAATAAAAGAATCATCAGCCTATACAGTAATAAAAAATAAAAGAAATTAAAATAAAAAGAATAGAAAATGTATACATAAACAGAGCTACAATAATTAAATACCAACTAGTACGGTAAACAATAACAATCTTATTACTATTAATTGAAACAAATAATTAAATAAAAACAGAAACAAATCAATTCAATGGAAATCAAATCAAATCCTTGGATGTATAACTCACAATATCATTTGTTTACATTTTAATTACTTCTAGAATTCTTAATTTAATTTAATTTGATTTGTTAAATGTATATTATGTTCTATAACTTAAAGATCGTTCTAACCTAATAAAAGTTATGAATATTGTAATTTAATAAACGACCAATCAGAGCAGAGCATATGGCTCGGAGCGGGGTCAGACGCCCTCTATACTTTTGGTAAGTAACTTGGGTAGACTGAGGAGTTTTTGTGACATTTGGTTGATGGCAATAGGTCGAGTTGGACCATGGAGAATTTTAAAGAAAGTGTTAAGTTAGAAGTATGAGCGGTGCCCTGAACCCGCTGCTCGGTCTAAACTATGTCAAAATGTCGATCAAATCTAAATTAAAAGTGTATAAACCGTGGTTATTGTGTTTTATGCTCGCATTTTACCCTGATGACGCCCACTAAACCTGCAATAACTAAAGAAGATGTCGTGAGAACGAGGCCTTCTCCGGCACACACACACACACACACACACACACACACACACACACACACACACACACACACATATATATATATATATATATATATATATATATATATATATGTGTGTGTGTCGCAGAACGGCCTCGTTCTCACGACATCTTTAGTTATTGCAGGTTTAGTGGGCGTCATCAGGATAAAATGCGAGCATAAAACACAATAGCCACGGTTTATACACTTTTAATTTAGATTTGATCAACATTATGACATAGTTTAGACCGAGCAGCGGGTTCAGGGCACCCGCTCATACTTCCAGCTTCAATACTTTCTTTAAAATACTCCATGGTCCAACTCGACCTGTTACCACCAACGAAATGTGTCACAAAAACTCCTCAGTCTACCCAAGCAGACACTACCCAAAGTATAGAGGGCGCTGACCCCGCCCCGCCACATGCTCTGCTCTGATTGGTCGTTTACCAAATCACAACACTCACAACTTTTATTAGGTTAGAACGATCTCAAAGCTATAGAAACATTCAACAAATCAAATTAAATTACATTAAGAATCCTAGAAGCAATTAAAATGCAAACAAACGACACCGTGCGCCACACATCCAGTCAACGATACGTCCAATTAAAGCTTCCCTCCGACATATATATATATATATATATATATATATATATATATATGTATATATATAGACATTGTATGTGAGCCATTTTGTTTTTCTTCTAATTGCATGCATGCATAATTTTTGTTGTACCCAAATGGCCTTCTAAGTACAAAAATATATACGTATCTACATATTATACTCTGTTAATTGAATTAAAGTATTATTATTATAAGAATTATTCTTAATTAGTGAAAATGTTTTTTTTTTTTTTTTAATCTTTGTTAAGATCATTGTATAAATTAGATTTATTGTATTATAGAGATCTCTCTGCAGATTTATTGTATTGTAGACATCACTCTGCAGATTTATTTTATTATAGATTTCCAAAAGTAAGATACATAAGGGTGTTACGTAACAGCAAAGCCTGGGGTCGAAATCAGTAATAACTAGAACAGGACAAATACATCATAAAACTACGTTTAAACCTGTTAAGTGCGCTGTTGATTTTTATATTCCGACGTTTCACGTGATCACGGAAGACAAATAACAAATACTATCAAAATTAAATAAGAATAGTTTTCAAATACACAAAAATAACACTTTGATATATTACTCGGTAATATTGCTTATATTTTACAATTTCTTCTCTGAAATTCCTTTTATAGTTGTTCCTTGCCTAGTATAAAATAGGTAAAACATCGCCCCATCAATTTTGCTGTCTACCCTCTTTTTTGTGTGAGGCGACGGCTAACGCAACAGTGTGCCGGCAGCCATTTTAGTTAGTTTCCGAGCCAACATTTGATAAAGAACACACTGTGCCGTGTGCTCAACTTTTCCTATCAACTATTCTGAACTTCAACTTATTGTGATTTCTGGCCGTGCCAAGAACTTTTACTATACTTGGACTTTGGTAAAAGTGTTAGCTCTAAGGTAGAATTAAGCGCCGTGTGCTGTTCCTATCTGTAACCTAAACCGAGCTAGGAGAGGGCCGATCTCAAGCAGTGTTACCAACCCTACTGTTTTAACAGTAGATTTGTTGTTTTCATATTGATGTCCCTGTTTTCTGTTTCATTCTTAGTTTTTACTATTTTTTCAATTAGCGTTCAGTGCCACCTATTACACTAGGCATTTTCAGCTATAAATATTATGAAAACCAAATTACGCAACAGAATATCAACTACAATTAAAGGATACAACTATACATTATATTATTACATACTAATTCCAAAATAACCGATTGCTACTCATTTGAAGCCACATGAAAAAATTTAATAAAAATATGTATGATTTTAAAAAAGAAAATGAGTATCATAATACTGAATATGAGGCAATTGAGAATGAAAGTGGAAAATAATTTTACTTTGATTTATGTTTTTTTTATTGCATATTATTATGTTGTGATTATTAATATAACAATGTATGTGAGTCCTAGTAACTAAGTAGGCGGTTATTGTTATTAATATTGGATATTGCTTTAATTATATGACCAAAGTATGAAATCTGCCTTTTTTTACTTTACCTACTGTTTTCTCCTGTTTTTTTATTGGCGAACTGTTGTTTTTTTAGTTGGCAACACTGATCTCAAGGTTGGTAGAGTTTCTACTTTTCTAGTGCAAGGATCTAGGTCATATTTCTATCATACAGTCCATTACAAATTGAACCAAAATATCATCCGTGGGCTACAGCGTCCCACACTATTGTTGTACCTCGCAAGCCTAGGCCCATCCTTATTGTTGGAAATTCTTCGTACGTTTCGTACGGGAATCGTTTGCGATCTCAATTATTGTACAGCGCCATCTATTGACTTGTAAATGTTCCACTACAGAATATTTCTTTCTAGCCGTGCAGAAACGGAGAAAGAATACAATTCCTTGTGGCCTAGCGACCTGTCGTAAAAGGCGACAAATGAGCTTCTACTTTTCTATTGTAAGGATCTAGGTCATATTTCTATCATACAGTCCATTACAAATTGAACCAACACATCATCCATGGGCTACAGCGTTCCACAACAGTTATTTTTTTCAGCGAATTTTACTGTACTGTGCTGACTGCTCTAGCAGACTGGCATACTTACCGTCAGACTGGTAGATTGACTTATAGAGAGGTATATAGACAAAATGACATGCGGTTGAGACTATGCAGGTCCCTTTTCGCCTGTAGATGTTAAAAATCTAATATTTAAACAGATTTTGAACGTCAATCACTCTCGACAAGATAAAATAATGTAAATTTTTCGTACATTTTCAGCGCAATGACTTTGGATTTAGAAAAACCCATCACCCTCGAAGCAGAGTACAAGAAGAAGACCGGAATCACTCCTGAGGATATAAAGAAGCTGAGAGCATGGTTGAACACACAGCCTCATTTGCCAGCCAAATATATCACTGGTAAGCCACTGTACAAATATAACCGAACACAACAAGTCCGAACATAATGTAGAAGGTCGTAATTCCATAAAAAACGCGCAAAGTCCGTCACTAAATAGATTACCGAATGTAGTACACGTTTTGCTTCGCTCGTGGTTATCGCTCGAATGCCTCGTCCCTCCTTCGAGCTATTGTTTATACTGCACAGATGCACTGTCCCCGTATCTAAGTCGACTTTAATCCGACACACCTGGCTAATGACTGGCATAAAAGATTACAATACAACAATGGACTGTTCTCTAGAATAATTAGTAAACGTATGCCAATTAATAAGAAAAAAAAACAAATGCCGAAAGGTAATAAAATGTTTTTTTACGGGTATGAAGGTGTGATTTTGTTTCGGCGCCTAGGTCGTAATAATATTATATTTACACGTTTATAAGATTGGAAATTTTGTATGATATAGACAAATGGCCAATCTTAGGCAGTCTAACAATGGTTTCAACGTCTGTATTTACATAGCATCGCGATCATGTATTGACTATAGTCTTTAACTAAATTATACATCAATAAATTGGTGCATGACACGTGGTTCGTGACGCAACAAGTATTTATAATATTAATTTTCATCAATTTAAATACAATCTGTTTAAGTACGCTTGGCCTTGGGAGAGACTTCGCGTCTCTCTGCGTATTCTAACGACTATATAACGGGTTGGGTACTAACTAGTATAATATTTTTTTAAAATTACTGTATAGGTCTGCGTTTGACCATTATCTCACTCGATTTCTACTGGAGATTTGGAAGAAAAAGACTCCGGTAGCGAGTTCCACTCCTTTACAGTGCGCATAATAAAGGTGGACTCCAAAGTGCTTTGCTCGTTATAGGTGTATGTGTACCTTATAGCGGTGCCGCAAGCCAGTGTGTCTGATTGTCTGATGATGGCAGGGAGACGGTGGGATAAGCTTCAATGCACACTCTCCAAAATGTATCCGATAGAAAATCCATAAGCTGGTAACCCTGTGTCGATGTTAGAGACTTTGATTTTTTTCATTGAATAGCTCATTTCCTGTGAACTTCCTGGCTCTCTGAACAATCGATTCTAGTGCCTTGAGTCAGTATTTAGTTGACTCCAAACATGCTTGTTTTTAAGCTTTATTCAGCGTCCGCAGCTGTTCTGGAGTGAAGTACCGCCTCACCATTGCCCGTATCCAAGTTTTTTAGCCGTAATTTGGGTTAAGGCACGATGTATGAGCCGAAATTGAGAGTAATTGAAACTTGAGCCTTTTGGCAAAGGCAGGTCTAGCCGAGCTAAAGAGTTTGTTTGATTGTACGCGCTAATCTGAGGAACTACTGGTCTGATTTGAAAAATTCTTTCAGTGTTATAGATAGCCTATTTATCGAGGAAGGCTATAGGCTATATATCATCACGCTAAGACCAATAAGAACGGAGCACCAATGAAAAATGTTTCAAAATCGGGGGTTATGAAAACAAATCCCACGCGAAGTGCCGAAGCCATAGGTACAAGTTCAGAATAAAAACTCTGTTATAAACCGTGATAAAATAACAACTGTAACGATATTGTTGTTTTATTTACTACCAACTTGGCGTATACTGATAAGTGAGACAAAGATATGTTAATCAAGAATTTTTTTTCCTTACTTCTTTTATGAGAGTTCTTGTTCTGAGTGTACGTATAAAAAGTAGTTTTTAAGAAGAGAGTATAATTTTTAATTATTTTAATTACATGAGTTCAGCAGACAGGCAGCCGACCCACTTGATGGAAAGCAGTTACCATCGCCTACGGACATTTGCATGCACCAAAGGTGCAAGAAATGCGGTGCGGCTCTCTTAAGGGAGACTGGAACCAGGTCTCTAATGCCGGAACACAACTCAAGGCTGTGGGTTGTATTGTCGCCTCTTACGACAAGTCGCCCGGCCGCAGGAAATTGTATTCCTTCTCCATTCCTGCACGGATAATGAAATCTGTTCTAAAGCTAATTTCACGTTAAAACAGATGTTATTGTATAGACTATAGAGTATACTCGTGGCGCGCCTTGCTTTGCTACCGCGCCTGGCTTCGGTTATAACACGGGAGCAGGGTTTTCGAAAGAGCCGACGCCGTCAGCGACGCATTTCGGAAGTGTCGGGAGCGGTGTTGGGCGTGCCCTATGATCCGGCCCGTGTTCGCGGTACACCCTTTTTTTGACTAGGGGAAATCCTATTTGCGGAGACCACACCGCGCAGAGCACGGCGACGCGGTACTGTGGGACACCCCGTAATGACGGGCTTCCGGAAAACCCACTAAAATCCCAAGGTGTTCCTGCTTTCGCGGTTTTGCCGGGGCTACGGTACACAGCGTGAGCCTTACTCCGCGAACCCGGCTGGCGCTGGCCGCCCCTGTTACAAGGGCGGTCTCTTCTTGGCCGGAGATATATCGTCCCCCGGCATCTCCTTCTCCTTTTGAAGTGAGGGGGTTAAGCGGAACACAGACGCTCCCATTTGCGGCTTGCTTGCGGGTGGAGGCCATCTTCTGTTATTTCGGCGGGAGAGAAGCGCGGCCAGCCCTGCGCTGTAGGTAAAGCCGACACTGCCTCTTATCTCTTATAAAGTAAATATATATAAAAAGTACAGCTATAAAACCTTAAGAATATTTAACCTTTGTATCTTATATACAAAAAAAAAACGATTGCACAATAAACAAATAATCGGTTACGAAACTAGGAAATGTATAACTAATAAAATACGACCTTACGTTTTAAACATCCTTTTAGCTTTTTTGTTAGTATTTACCTACATTAATTAAAGTTGATTTAAAATCCTTTATCTATCAATCAAATATTATATTTACTGACTGTTTAATTTAATAGCTTTTGCCCATGGCTTCGCTTTTTTACTGCAATTCAGGTTTCTTTTTGAACATTATTCACAGCTCATAAATCATCATCCCAATGATAAATGTGGCGAATATAAAATTAATCCTCTTTTTATGACATGATAATATGGTTTGACCAGTCAGTAAATAATAATATCTAATATTATTTGTTGACACTACTAGGGTTGCTAACCATTATACATACTGTTACGAGTACGGGACTCGAATTAAAATGCCGATGGAATTACTATAGAATTTTTTAGAACTATACAAACACGTATAACGCAGGTACAAATACAACTAGACACTACCAGTACAAACTGCACTATTCAATAACACGCGCAAAGTCCGTCACTAATCACTATATACCTTATCGAATGTACACAAGTCTTGTGTCGCTTGTGCCTATCGTTAGACTGACTCACCTCTCAGTTGGGGCATTGTTTTATACTGCACCAATAAAATATGTCTCGACACAATACTCGACCGCATAACAATTATTTCCAAGAATCACACCTGGCTAATGACCATCTAATATAATAATATTACAATACACAATGGCCTGTTTTCTAATTACAAATTTTAAACACAAAGTAAACAAAAGAAGTTCAAATGCGGAAAGGTAATAAACTGCAAGTGTGAATTGGTTTTTTGTCGGCATCCAGTTGTAGCAATATGCAAGAAAAATAGAGTAACTCTTTGCTTCCCAGGGCTTAAAATTGAAGACCATCATCAATCCAGCCTCAATATAGCCTCATATATGTCGTGACTAGTTTCACACAGCCTTAGCCTTGAAATGACAAGAAGTCATTACGATAAGTGCTACTAATCAAGTAAATTGGTACTTAGTCATTTTTTGAGCTTGACAAGATATTCTTTGTCATCGAATGTAATTAGCGTGTAATATATATACTTACACTAGTGTTTATATCTATTCAGGTTGTGATTTGCAGGTCAGCATTATGATATTGTCACGTTTCTATAAAAATATGTCCGGTTGCTTTAAAAAGTGTATATTATCCATGCAGGAACGGAGAAATAATACAATTTCCTGCAGCCGGGTGGCCTGTCGTAAGAGGTGACAAAACCACCCACAGCCAGGTGGTAGGACATTTGCCCGACTGGATGGCTACCACCCCTGGTCTAAAGTATGTCGCCATAGCAACCTTGAGTTGTGTTTCGGCATTAGTGGCCAGCTTCCAGTCTCCCTTAAGAGTGCAGCAGCGCATTTGTAGCACCTTTGGTGTTGCAAATGTTCATAGGCGATGGTAACCGCTTTCCATCAAGTGGACCATCTGCCTGTCTGCTGAACTCCTGCAATAAAAATTAAAAAAAGTTTATATAGTGGGAAAGTAGAATAATAATGTTACATACCGTCAAAGAAATGCGCACACCTACCCGTCGTAAAAACGCAGTTAACGCCTTCTTTGATTTAGGAATTCTTTTGTTTACTTTGTATTTAGAATTTGTAATTCAGAAAAACATGCTTTCGTTATTGAACTTGTTTTATGGCTGTCATTAGTGTCGAACTAATCCTTGTATTTATTTATTGCATTGCGTTGAAGGAATTAACTCGGTGAACGCGGTCCTTTGTTCTATTATATAGTTTAGTATAAAACAATGCCCGAACGGAAGGGTGAGGCAGTCAATGCGATAACACAAGCGAGGCAAGACGTGTGTACATATTCGTGACGGGCTTTGCGCGTGTTATTGAATTGTGCATTACGTTGGGATTTATTGCGTCTAGTTATATTTGTACCTATGTCATACGCGTTTGTATAGTTCTAATAAGTTTTATAGTAATTCCAACGGCATTTTAATTCGAGTCGTGTAGTTCGAAACAATAACAATGTTTAAGTTACGGTAAGGCATCATATGAAACATTTATAGGTTACTAGCTGTCCCGGTAGACGTCGCCCTGCCCGGTTAAGCGTCAAACTATGCCAACAGCAGCGCCACCTACCGGTTCCAATTGTGCACCCACTTAGAAACCTTTGGCTCGTGCACAACAACTTTGCTAAAATTCATTACATGATCAAATGTATAGTTTACGATTCTATAAAGGACATACAGACAAACATTCATTACAATTCATACAAATCCCCTACAAATTCATAACAATATCCATAATATACCTTTGGTAGAATATTATTTCAAGTGTTTGTAGATAATTTTATTTAAACTAAATAATGCCATTTTAAAAGTAGGTATATCGCGCTATTGAGTGCATTGTGTAGGTACGTGCATAAGACAGGTGTATAGGATACTATTGTTGTTAGTATTCACTGCAATAAATTTTCTTAGGGATCTATGTTATGTAAATTTATTATATCGTATAGGAAATTCCCTTTCTCCCAGGACTGATTATCACTGATCACACAAATAGCTTGTAAGATATTTATAATCTATTATAATTTCGTTGTTATATTTTTGGTAATGCTGGCAGAATGTGTGCATATTCTCGGACCCCGAAGAAGGTCACCGATGGGTATATGGGTTTCTCAATGACCGACACTACACAAAAGCTCAATAATATTTTTTTATTGCAAGAGTTTAGCAGACAGGCAGACGGCCCACTTGATGGAAAGCGGTTAACATCGCCTATGGACATTTGCAACACCAAAAGTGCTACAAATGCGCTGCTGCTCTCCTAAGTGATACTGGAACCTGGTCGCGAATGCGGAACACAACTCAAGGTTGTTATGGCGACATTATTTAGACCAGGGGTGGTAGCCATCCTGTCGGGCAAATGCCCTAACACCTGGCTGTGGGTTGTTTTGTCAAGTCAAGCGACAGGCAGCCCAGCCGCAGGAAATTGTATTATTTCTCCGTTGCTGCACAGATATAAAAAGTTCCAAACCCTGACCTCCAGACTGTGGTAGTCTAGTAGAAGTAGTGGATACTAAATTTTCCAGCGACCCTCCGCATCATAATGAGGCGTCGCGGATCGTAGTCATAGATATGACCGCCGACAAGTCTTGGTATCCTTGGAACCAGGACACCCCATTGCACTGGGTATATGTAATTGTCAGGACCTCAGCATATTTATTATTTATCCTTTATTCCAGATTTGGACTTAATTCTTACGTTTCACTGCTGTGACAAGAGTGCCGAGGTCACCAAACAAGTACTGGATCTCAATTTAACCCTGAAGACACTCTTCACTAACATCTTCAAAGATAGACATGTCACGGACAAGCTGATGACATCTTTGAGTTATTAGTAAGTATCATTACAAAATATTCTACAGCCAAGTGGATAGCAGTTACCCGTCTGAATAGCTACCTCCCCTGGTCCTAAAGTACGTCGGCATTAGTGGCCTTGTACTAGTCCTCATTCGAGGCCCACAGCATGTTGGTAATACTCTTGGTGTTACCAATGTCCATAGGTGACGGTAAAGATTTTCCATCAGGTAAGCCGTCAGTTTACAGCGTACTCTATTAGTAAAGAATATATCCATTCGTCTTCAAATTTAGGCTTTATAGACCGGAGGGCTGGAGCTTACCTCGCTCAAAGTATTAGCCTTTGTATCCAGCGAGGTAATGCTGCCAGCCTTCTAGGTACAATGCCCAGCGACAGTGGTCTGGTTGGGGCTGGACGGGCTTTAATATAGGTTTGTATTTTAATTTTAGTTTTCCTACTGTTGTATATATATCTTTAAGTTAGGTTTATTTTTAGGATATTTTTTTTTTAATAGTTCTTAGGGTTAGATAATTATTTAATTAATAGAATTATTCACCATTAAAAAACGTAAAAATCGATAGATAAAAATAAAAAATCGAACGTCATATATTGGGATTTACGCCCTTTCCGTCAACATAGACTTATTACTCCTATTCATAATACAACGTTCTTCAATAATTCTTTCACGGCTAAGGCTGTCCAACTTTGGAATTCATTGCCTGTTAATGTCAGGAAAGCAAAATCCCTAACAACATTTAAGAACTTGGTCAGGAAATTCTATCTGCAATATAATGATATATAATTATATAAAAATAGTAGATATTATATTTCATATAGTTATATGTTTATTATGTTTAAATAGTTGCATATTATCACCATATCTTGCATATGTACATAACTTATGTGTATATTTGTATATATAGTATAGTATTAGTTAGTATTTATTATTAAAATGTAATTAATCGTACAATAATAATGTATACCACCATCGCCACTCCTAATCAGAATAATCTTGCCACGGGTTGTCTGGAAGAGATCGCTTTTTAGGGATAAGACCGCCCTTTGTACCCAATTAGAATAATACTAGTTCGTAAGTTTTCTATATTGGTTTACAACAAAGTGTTATCTACCTATCTATTCGGGCAAGCAAAAGATGTACATAAAGAGTGGCTTAAACCTTATAAACTGCTTTGGACGAGTGTGATGAGGATATTAGCTGCACTTCCTTTAGAAGGTAAAATTTGTCTTTAGACACTATTCCATTACATCGCAATAAAGTGGCATAGGAGATTAAGGTTTTCCAGTACCTACAATTTACTGAAAAGAAGTCGTGAACCATCTTCCAATGACGTTTGTGGGGGCTAAAACTTGAGAGGAAGAATATAAAGCTTTCGGCAATTCACTAAAGTCTGAAGAATCGTTAGTGAAGTTGTTGCCTTCAATGATCCGTAATTTTTAATGCTGTGGCGTGGAATAAGCCTCAGATAGAGTTGCTTTATGTGGGAGTTTCAAATAATGTGTGGTGCGTCGATGGTGGATGGCCTGTGATATACAGCGGTGAAGGACTAGGCGAGAGCCTATAGCTCAATAGCTTGAGAAAGGAATACCAAATAAGACGACAAGTTGTTGTACTTTGCGGTATATTAATTTAAAGCACTACCTGCAACATAGTGATGTTTGATATATCTACGTATATTTATGAATGTATATATATATATTGTGCACATTTAGAATATTTTTAGGCTATAAGTTCATCTGTTTTTTCTGTTATGGTGTACAATAAAGTGTTATCTATCTATCTTAATTTCTTGCTCGTCCCTAAGTAAACTTAGACTATATATACAGAAATTTTATCGTTTACGTGATGCGCACACCAGTATTCTAACCAATATTAAATATTATATTTACATGTTTATGAGGTGGGACACTTTTGAGGATTTAGACGAATGCCGAATTTTACCAGCAGCTCTAACAGCGACATCATCTACCTGTATTCACATAGCATCACGATCGTGTATTAACCATAGTCTTTAACTGTGCATCAATAAATTGGTGGATGAAACGTGGCGCAAGAATTTACAAATTTCGTCCGATCTCCAAAAGTTTGGAGATCTGTGAAGTCGAGTTTATACTTCCTAAATGGCTCAAAGTTGGAAGGTGTTTTATCACAAAGAGTACACCTGATTCATATCTTCTAGGCGTCACGGGAAAATAATGTTAGTCCGCAGCTCACTCCATTAGAAACGTAGCGATCATGTTCAGCTGCAGCCTAGACGTATTTCGAACTTGGTCAAACACGAATACTCAATCTAAATACCACGATGTACCCCTGCTGGTTATTAATTATTATATCTTCTTTTATTCCAGTTTATTTGCTCCACTGGAGACACACGCTTACGATGATTCCAAGATCTACTTCTGTAAACTTATGGAGCCGGATACCAAAGTCTTCGTCTTCTCAGACGCGATCAAGTAATGCTGATTTCTTATACACAATAAGTAAAATGTATTAAATTATCTTTACGTTCATGTTACTGTCTTTAAAATGGGGAGAGTTCCGTGGAACTGTTAGGACTGGTGCCATCGCCAGGTGGTAGGGCATTTGCCCGTCTGGATGGCTACCAGACCTGGTGTTGTGAATGTCCATAGGTGATGGTAAGCGCTTTCCATAAGTGGGCAGTCTCCCTGTCTGCTGAACTCATGCAATAAAAAAAGAGAAAAAGAAAAGAAAAATTAAAAAGAAATAATTGAAAATTTTAAAATCTTTATTTTAAACAATTCATCATTTAAATTTTTAAATTGTGAAGGAAATTTATTATAGATTATAGAAGCCCTTATTTTTTTGATATACCACGCTTAACTACGCGGCTGTTATTAGGACGTTTATTCCGCGTACTAGAAAGAATTGGAGGGAAGTTTCCCCCGAGGTTTTCCCTCTTAGGTTACTAAAGAAGGGTGTTATGAAATTTTTCCGAGGCTAGCGACGCCCTTAGAGTTCCGAGCATCAATTTGCCAGCTTTTGGCAAAACAAAACTTACTATATCTAATTTAATTTGAACAGATTGGTGCTAATGGTTTTAGACCTGTGGCAGTACCTCCAAGGAACTTGGCCGGGATTGGTCATCGTCATCGACATGAGCGTAGTTACCCTGGCTCATATCACTAAACTTGATATCCAAACAATCCAGCAGTTTCTATATTTTCTACAGGTTAGTTGAGACTTTCAGATTATATGTAATGTCACGTCTGGCTGTACATCAAAGGGTACTAATACCAAAGCTAATGTACGGTAGTGAAAGTTGGGTATGTCAGAAGAAGCATGAAATGAGAGGTTTGAGAAGTATATGTAAGGTTAATGTAAGTGATATGATAAGAAACAGTGAGACAAAGGAGCGTTGTGGATTGAAAGAAGATGTAGTGATAAGAGTTGAAAAAGGAATGTTAAGGTGGTTTGGGCATGTAGAGACAATGAATGAAAGCAGAATCACAAAACAAGTATATGACAGCAATGTGACTGGTAGAGTAGGTGCCGGTAGATCGAGACGTAGTTATCATGATCAAATTGAAGATATTTTGAAGAAATGTCGAATAATAAGCAGTTTAAATAAGCGTGTATGTATGAAAAGACTAATGAAAGTTGATGACGCGAAAAGTTTTTGTCAGGATCAACAGAACACAGCAAAAGGAGTGACAATATGTATGTAAGACTTTTAGATTTTGGTTAAGCTTTTGATATGGTTAATATTTCATTTATTAAGTATTCCTTTAGATTGTTATTTTGGATATTAACGTGATACTTAAAAATGTTATACTTAAAGCTAATTTTGTGAATTCAATCATTGAGCAAAATCACCTTGACGCCACAAGTAATATTGGGGGTTGTCTGCGTCACATTAAAAATAGCACAACGTCTCACTGCTGGGCTCGGGCACTCCCTATTTTTTGGGGGAGTGATATTATACTCACCACGCTCATCCAAAGTGGATTCTAGGATTTGACACTCGATGTACATACCTACAGATTTCCTTACCATGTTTGCCTTCATCCTCAGCACGTAGTATTTGTAATAATATTCACATAAGGTCAGCAGACTCGCATGATTTTTGTTAATTATTTATTGCTGGAGTAAAGACAGCTGCGGCAGACGAACTTACTGCTAGAATTCTTGAAACAGACAAATGGGCGGATATGGGGAAAATAGAAGTTTCTGACATAAAAGAAACACAAGTAAGAGGCGTACATAATTACGTATTAGCACAACATTTGAAAGCTGAGCTCTTGTCAGTAATAAACCTTTGAATTTTACAGGAAGCGTTGCTACTCAAGCTCAAAGGCTTACATTTCATAAATGCTCCATCCTTCATGGACCGAGTAATGATGCTACTGAGACCATTCATGAAGAAAGAGTTACTGGATATGCTGGTAATCCATCAGATTGGTTCGAAGACTATTGACAAGTACCTACCCATGGAAGCCTTACCAAAAGAGGCTGGAGGAGAATACAAGACTTTTGACACTCTAAGAAGTAAGTAGTTTTTTATTGCTCGAGTAACGCTGATAGATCTACAAACAACTTCTTTTTTACTGGTTTCCAAACCATTAACGTTAGTTGCTGGTTTATGTGTGAACCAAGTAAAGGAGACAGGAACTTTGGCGCCAAAGAAATGTAATAAGTTGAGATATGGCTTAAAAAAGCGTTATATTTTTATTTTATAAAAAAACATCGTCTTGGGGATAATGATGATGTGGGGATATCAACCACGACGTTAAAGCCCGTATCTCAGCAGCTTGGGCCGGTTAAATTAGAAGGCCAGGTCGATAAATCCAACACTAGGCCTATCCTTTTGTGTGTCAGTGAAGTGTGACTTGTACTCGAGCGACAGGAGCAAGAACTGTGTGTCACGGAGATGAATACATAGAGTTACGTGCGAGCGGGGGTACGCACTTATGGATTGGAAGAAAACACCAGTTTTTGACTAAGAGCTTTTATTGACTTACACAGCCGCACGTAGTACCTCTCTGTAGGGTAGCCCCTATACGCACAACCAACGATGCACAGTCCCGACGATAAGTTGTCACAGCCTCAATACCGTCGCCGATATTGCGTAGACCACCTCCGATATTATCGCGTGAGGCTCGCTTCTGGTTCCTCGCTCGAACTACGCTACACACCTCCTTCACATATCTGTCCACCCAACTTGTCACTAAATTCACCACATAATTCGTCTCTGTCTTCTATTGACCTTCTCTTCCAACTCTTTAGTATCGCACTTGTCGCTTCACCGCCTTGGACTGAACTCAACTCTAAACTATCTGTTTTTATATAACCGGAAAAATTTTCTAGAACCCATCTATCTATCTCTGTCTCTTCCTTCCCGAACCTTCTGTTCGGGAACTTTCGTTTATACATCTATCCCTTTCTAACATATATCTATCTCTTTCTTTAGTTCATCGTCTATCCCTTTCTAACATCTACCTATCTCTGTCTTTCGTTCATCGTCTGTCCCTTTCTAAATATATCCGTCCTTGTCTTTTCCTTCTCGAATGTTCTGGATTTTTCTTAAAGTTCTAAAACTAACTAGATGGTTCCACCATCATTCGCCACAATAGCAATGAATGTGTAGAGTCACGCGGAAAGACCTAGTCAGTAACTCCCGTAACCGTGGCAGTCCTCATGTCCGTGACATAGCAGACAAACTGTAAGCGTCGCTTATGCTGGTATGGCCACGTTCTACGGAGACGGGCTAATTATGTAGAAAACAAATGTCTAGCCATGCCGCCTCTGCCAGGTCCCAGTCGAAGGGGAAGGCCCAAGAAATGCTGGGTTGACGTTGTGGAGGATAAAATGCGTACCAATGGTCTCAAAACGGGGATACTCAAGATTGCGCGAAGTGGAGTAAAAAATGTAGGAAAGCGAACCCTAGGCGTCGGAGCGAATGCTCCGAACGCAACCTAGATTTAACCCTCGGATGATGATGATCATCCCGTAATTCTACATCGAAGACGAGGTCCTAAAACTAAAGACACAAACAAATAGATAACTTATTTTGTTTTCTGATTAATGAATTTCAGCAATTAATAACACTGGCGGGCAAGCAAATCCTCGTTTAAATTAAAATCCGATAAATATATAGAATTTGACATGTGTTCGCGGCGTTAAGTACACCGCAAAACTACTAAACGAAACGGAACGCGCAGTTTAAATATGTATATTAGGGTGGTCGTTAAAAATTAAATTCTTTCAGACGCCCAAAAAAATCCTTCGTTTTGACGAAAAACTACGGGAAAAATTTTGCTTTTTGATTTTTAACAAAAATAACACGTGCCGGCGGCCAATTTAAGTTCATTTTTCGATAAATTTATAGTTTTTTGGAATATTTGTTACATTATTTAAATTTTGATAAAAATCATGAAAATATGCTTATAGGAAATCTATATATTTGATATATATCCATAATTGTATATAAAATTTACTAAATTGTTCATATTTCAAGAAAAATAAAGTTTTAGTGCAAAAATAAATGATTTAATAAAGTTAATAAGTTTACCAATGAGATTATCTCGATGGATATGAACTTCATCTAAAAACAAAAGAAACCCTTTTGTAGAGAATTTGATTTCCTATAAGCATATTTTCATGATTTTTTATCAAAATTTAAATAATGTAACAAATATTCCAAAAAACTATAGTTTTATCGAAAAATGAACTTAAATTGGCCGCCGGCGCGTGTTATTTTTGTTAAAAATCAAAAAGCAAAATTTTTCCCGTAGTTTTTCGTCAAAAGGAAGGTTTTTTTTGGGCGTCTGAAAGAATTTAATTTTTAACGACCACCCTAATGTATATGACAGTTTCAACGTTTACGGGTCTTCCCCGTCTACATAAACTCTTAGTGTTGTACATAATACATGTAATATTTTTCTAATTTCCAGTTTTTCATTTCAAAACTACCTAAAGAGTATCTCCATCACATTTAACATGCAGAATTTAGATCTGCTTTTAGATTCTTGCTATCACGTAAAGTAAACATTTACTTTTGCAATTTTTTTTCTTCTTATCAAGCTGAAAAATAATTTTTAAGCAATCTCATGAATATGATGAAAGATTCTACCAAGATATATTACATACTCGTATAGAGAAACGAAACAACGGAAAATGGTCAGAATTATTACTTGCAAATTTTTGTATTACTTCATTTGCCACGAAATTAGAATAGAGTATCGCAATGACAAAAGAAGGAGAGATTTTTTTGCCGACCAATGTAATGAAGATACTGACACCACACGGTTAATTAACTTAAAATAACTAAACCCACCACAGTTATAAGAAAATAACAACATAATAAAATTGAATCTTAAAATCAATCCCATCTTAGAATTTGGGTCCAAGTATATATGGATGAAAGCGTCTTCTTTATATTTTACAAATTTTTTACAGCTGAAATCATTGAGATTGTAAGAGCAAATTCAGATTTCTTCACTGAGGAGCACAACAAGAGGGTGGTGGAATCCCTAAGACCTGGCAAGCCTAAAACGATCACAGACATTTTTGGTGGCATCGAAGGCTCTTTCAAGAAATTGGATATTGATTAGAAATATTATTATGTTTGTTGTTATGAGCGTGTTAAGATAATACTATTACATGGAAAAATACCTTCAACGAAGGTCATTAATTCTGAAAAGGTTCTGGGGGTAATGGGCAGTAAAATTAATTGTGATAATTAAAAAAATATATTAATATCTTAAAAAACGTCGTAGCGCGCTTTCGCATGAGTGTGCAAACTTGCGAGTTATAATGTTAAGGAACAAATACCGTATTTTATTTGTTCAACAGTAAATAATAGTAGATTTAGGTTTAGGCATGAGATGGTTTGACACGCGAGCGCAGCGAAGGCGCTAATAATTCGAATGCCTAAATAGGCCTTTCACCCTTTCACACTAACACTTTCCTTTTCATTTCGCATCTGAGGATAGTAAATAAAAATTGATTAGTTTGACAAAACACAGCTTCATTAATAAAATCAAGTATTAAATCCATATCTAAATTTGATGAAAGGTCATCACGTACGTCTCATATGAAACGACAAGTAATTATATCGAGGGGTGAAAGGCTATTTGGTTTAAGCGACATTTTTGCAACTTTACAGGAGAGCCATCTAAAGTTTAAAATTTTGGAAAAAAAAAAACATAACAAAAAAACTTCTTCAGCTATTTGAATGGAGTAAACTTTATTTAAATTCAATTAAAAGCATCGTGTTGGTGATGCTCATACCAAATAAAACGGATCTTTAATTACAAAGATAAATGTCGCTTTATACAATTTGCCTTAAGCCCTTATTTTTCAGAGTATGGAAAAAAGATTTAAGTGACTTCATAACTACAATTGAATACAGGGAAAAAGAATTAAGCGACACTGCAGTATATTTTCAGAGTAAGCCAAAAAGTATGAAGTGACGTAGCCCAAAAATAATAGTAGCAAGCTATTTATCTCAATTACCGATTTAGATTAAAATGACTGGAAGCCTAATTTACTTATGTGACTTTATAGTACTGAAAATGTAACGTTTGATATTACATTTTTTTACGTCTTATACTATCTCAAAGGCTCTTAAAACAACCTGGATATATCGTTATAGGCTATACAACATGACACTATATAACCACGGAAACCGCGCCGGGCCGCTAGTATTGAATAAATAAAGGAATACATACATCAGTAAAAGTATTTATGTAGAATAATAATTAAGTAGAACAGTCTCGATGTGGGAACATCAAATAAAATTAGGTATTATTTATTCAGTATCACTTAAGATTAGCTGTCATAAAACTTACTAAAACTATAATTAATCACAACCAATAATTGTTAAACTTCAAACTAATAAAAACAAAATAAAAATCACATACATACATACATACATAACTTCACGCCAGGTCCCTTGCGGGGTAGGCACGAACAACAGAGCGCCATATAGGCTTATTCTTACACACCTCACTTGCTTCTTTGACATTCATAGCTCTTGTCATGCACGCTCGTCTGTTCTTAAGGCTCCTGACATCACCTTCTGCTAATACACGATCAATTTGATCATGGAAGGTGTGTCGTGGCCTTCCGCGACTTCTGCATCCATCCACTTTTGCATTGTATATCTGTTTAGTCATTCTTTCATCATACATTCTTTCCACATGCCCGAACCACCGGAGCATTCCTTTCCTTACCTTCACCCCGACACTCTCTTACAGACCAACTCTCTTTCTTACTTCGGTATTACGAACGCGGTCCGCGAGCGTCACTCCGCAGATTTTGCGCAGTGCTCGCATCTCGACTGCGTTTACTCTACTTTCATGCTCTCTGTTCCATACCCAACTCTCGCTTCCATACGTGAGCGTAGGTACCAGCACCGCGTTGTGTATGGCAAGCTGGGCTTTCTGGCTGAGGTTCTTAGCGCCTAGATGTTTACCTAACGCTCCATTCACACTATTCCCCAAATTTACCCTTCTTTCTATGTCAGCGGTGTACCTTCCATCCCTGCTAAAAGCACATCCAAGATATACAAACTCATTCACTTGTTCCAGCATAACATCATCGACCATTATCCTTGCATTCGTTCTGGTTTCTTCTCTTTCAAACACCATAACCTTTGTTTTCTTCGCATTCAAATGTAAGCCTCTCGCCTGACAGTCATCTTTCATCATTGTGACTAGTGTTTGCAGTTCTGATGGCGATTCGGCTAAAAGCACGGCATCATCCGCATAAAGCAAAGTGCTAACAACTAGATCACCCATCCGCACCCCAACATCCATCAATCTTAATCTCTGGAGACAGTTGTCCAGATATAGGATGAACAGCAAAGCCGACAGCACGCAGCCCTGCCGGACGCCAATATTGACGTCAAACCAGGGCGACAGGCTGCCGTCCACCACCACGCATGCCATACAGTCCTTGTAAGTGGACTACACAGCACGCAGCAATTGGCCATTGATCCCATATCCGGGCAATATGTCCCAGAGGTCCTTCCGCACAACCCTGTCAAATGCTTTCTCTAGATCCACAAAACCGCAGAAAACCTTCCGGCCCATAGCCAGCTGCTTCTCCACGATATTGCGGAGCGAGAAAACTTGATCCATACATCCCTTTCCATTTCTGAAGCCCCCTTGTGCATCCCACAGTAATCCATCGGATACCACTCTCATTCTCCTTTCAATAATCTTCGCATACACTTTAGATGCTGTGCTGATCAAATTGATGGCCCTGTAGCTGGCGCACTCCATACGTGACCTCCTTTATACAAGGGCACGATGACAGCGCGCCTCCAGTCCTTGGGAACCTTTCCCGTCCTCCAGCACAAGTTGCATAAGGACAGGAAAGCGTCCCGGACGCAGGTTCCACCATATTTGATCATCTCAGCAGACACACTATCGATTCCTGCTGCCTTGCCATTTTTCAGACTTCTTATCGACCATTCGATCTCTTCCAAAGTGATCTCGGATGCTGACTCCTCGAAGTCGGTCACAGACTCAGTCGTGGTGCCAGCATCCGAGATATTATCATACATTTCTCTAAAATATTCACTCCATCGCGCTAAAACCTCTTGTGGGTTAGCAAGAATGTCCCTGCTTAAAATAAAAATCAAGAAAGAAAATTTGTAGTAACTATAAAACACAGTCAATGCTTGATAATAATCATAACGCAGTTGGAAATAACGTATTTATTTATCATTTTCTTCGACTGTATCTTCTACATCAGTATCCAGTAGGACATCTTTAGAATTGCAGTGTTGCAGATTTAAATAAATATGGTATCATGTGACATGAATAAGATGTATCATATTAAAATTTAATGATTGAACGACCGACTCGTATTTTTGTTAAAATTGAAAAAATGTTTCAAATTTCTTCACTTCATTTTATCGCCTGTATTAAGTGACATCCAATTAAAAAAATAATAGCAACAAAATGTTTCAACAACTAAACAAAATATGTGGAAACAAAACGACTATTTGGTTTAAGTAGCACCCTGCGTGGTAAATAGATGCAGCTGAAAGAGCTTAAGCGACGCTCCGTGTCGTATTTGGGTGACGGACAAATGGTTTAAGTAACATCACACCGTGTAATTAGTGGAAGTCAAATTGATTCAAGTTACACCTTAATAAAAATTTAACATAGGAAAAACGCTTTAACTCTCATTGAATTATTTATCTGAGGTAGGGTAATTGGTTCATGTCTCGGTTCTTTATATAATTGTATGGTTCAAGTATATTACAAAAAAAATATATGCAAAATCCACGTCGTATAATACACTGCTACTTTGGAAACAACAGAAAAATAGTATTGTTTCAAACGCCAAAAAAATGCTCTGATTTTAATGAATCCGGCTTCATTCGACGGAGAAAAATTCGCTGATTCCGAATATGTATATAACTCAATATCGCCCTAGATGTCGCTTAAACCAAATAGCCTTTCACCCCTCGATATTGTTCAACACATTTGTTAGATAAATGCATTGTTTGAAAGTTAAAAATTACGCACTATCAAACATTATTTAGGTGAAAAAAAACTCGACTTCAAAAACTAAAATGTATAAAATAACTTATTTCTAAAGCTATTATTATTAATATATATTATCTAAACATCTTAAAGTCGGTGCTCAGTAATTTTCAAAATATAGTAATTTTTATGTTTTATTTTGCACCGACTTCAAGATGTTTTAGATAATATAAATTAATAATAATAGCTTTAGAAATAAGTTATTTTATACCTTTTAGTTTTTGCAGTCGGTTTTTTTAAACGAAGTTTTTATTTTTTATTTGTTACTTTTTAGTGTCTAGCTATGTATGGGTGGACTTACGAATGGTGCCGCGCTTCTTAAAAAATATAAGTCCCAAGAAACGGGAACAAAATTTTTTTCGGAAAATGAAAACTACTGGGCCAAACTATGTCAATTTTAGGGGACCACATGGCAGCTATTCCGCGTCGAACAAAAAAGAATCACGTAAATCAGATCATAAATCACGGAGTAAGCGGCGAACATACATAAAAAAAGCAACAAAAAAAATACACACAAATCCCTATTAATATTATAAATGCGAAAGTAACTCTGTCTGTCTGTCTGTCTGTTCCGTTTTCACGTAAAAACTACTGGACCGATTTGGCTGAAACTCAGTATATATATATTTTCGATACCGAGGATGAACATAGGATACTTTTTATCCCGAAAAATTGGATAGTTTCCGGGATAAAATGATATTTGTCTTTTTGTTTGTTATGCTTTTACGGAAAAACTACTGGACCGATTTGGCTGAAATTCGGTACGTATGTAAATTAAATACTGAGGATGGACAAGGGATAATTTTGGCCTATTTGGTCATTTTGGCCTATTTGGTCATTTTGGCCTTTTTGATCATTTTGACCTTTTTGGTCATTTTGGCCTATTTGGTCATTTTGGCCTATTTGGTCATTTTTCCTTTTTGGTCATTTTGGCCTATTTGGTAATTTTGACCTTTTTGGTCATTTTGGTCTATTTGGTCATTTTGGCCTATTTGGTCATTTTGGCCTATTTGGTCATTTTGGCCTATTTGGTCATTTTGGCCTTTTTGGTCATTTTGGCCTCTTTGGTCATTTTGACCATTTTGATTATTTTAGCCTTTTTGGTCGTATTTGCCTATTCCGTCATTTTAGCAATGTCGGTCACTGTTGTCTTTTGGTCATTTAGACCATTTTGGCCTTTTTGGTTAAGTTTTGTAATTTATTTTGTTGACAGATAGACGGGGGCAAATACATAAAAATGTAATATAATATAATCTGTAGCGCTTGCTCAATAAACAAGAGACACGCACTAGAGGTAAACTCTAGTATCTATATAAACTAGT
The DNA here is from genome assembly GCA_949752895.1 of Dendrolimus pini. Taxonomy (NCBI): domain Eukaryota; kingdom Metazoa; phylum Arthropoda; class Insecta; order Lepidoptera; family Lasiocampidae; genus Dendrolimus; species Dendrolimus pini. The sequence continues at coordinate 18,277,225 of OX457143.1, forward strand.
GGTCGCCTAGTGTTCGAAATTCGACCATAATTAATTTAAATCATAAGTTTGAATATTATTAAGGTTCTGTAGTCAAACACTATACTTCTATAATCACAGTTTTCACCAAGGCTACACTGTTAATTTGACTTTAATTATAAACAAAAGAGTATAATTATATGCGTGTGTGTGTCAAATACATGGTGGTGTGTGTAATGTTTTTTTTAAATTTAATGTGTGTTTTATGTATAGTTTAAAAATAATATTAGCATTCTGCACTCCTTCGCTGTAGAAACTATAAGTGTGCAAAATTTCATACTCCTCCATCATCATCATCATCAAAGTTTTTGCTTCACGTATTAATATAATGATAAGGCAACGTCGTCTTAGTTACACCATAACTCAAGAACGGCTGGACCAATTTTTATGACTTTTGTCTTCATTGTCTTCGTCCGGAATAGGATAATAAGTGTTAAAATATGATATTTATCAATAAAAAAAATATCACATAATCAGTCCAGCCATTGATTTTTTTTAACTTACCCGACCAATTTCGGCAATGGTGACTGCGTTTAAACTCATTTTCATTTTCATATCTCTCTGATTCAGCTGAATTATTTTTGTGTGTGTTCAAGTGTGTCCCGATGCTTTAGATTCACGATTGGACCCGGTAGGTGGCGCTGCTGAACACCTCATTAACGGTGGAACCGATTATGATGAACTTTTTTGTGATTTTTCAAGTAGTTTCAAGAATGGCTTAGATTAACAATAGGTCCCATTTGATGGCGCTGCAATCGGTTTCTAGATTTTTATTTTTTATTTTTTAAGGGCAAGAAAACATCTGCCGGGTACAGCTAGTAGGTTATAAAAATGAGTATTTGTCTTAGCAGATATTTTTGCATTCGATATTGAGTTATATCTATTTTCTGGCTAGTTACAAATTATTTTAGTGTCCAAGCATTGGTTATTGAACAGATTAGATGATGATATTTTAATAATCTACAGATTGTTCGAATTTTACTCTAATACTTGCAATATTTTGAATCCTTTGCAATGTTTATATAATAACTAGCTGTCCCGGCAGACGTCGTCCTGCCCGGAAAAGCTTCAATCGATATGCCGACAGCAACGCCACCTACCGGTTCCAATTGTGAACCAACTCAGAAACCTTCTCTGGCTCATGCACAACAACTTTGCTAAACATAATCACATGATCAAATGTATAGTTTACGATTCTATAAAGGACATACAGACAACATTCATTTTTATATATAAGCAAAGATGAACTCGACTGTACTGTTTTCTTGCTGTGTTGAAATACATTATAATAATATGACACACGTGTGGAAATTGATATTTCAATCAATATCTTTATTTGCATGAATTTAGTTTATACAATTGTATAAATTGTAGATGCACAATACATTCTATACCACATAGTGGTGTACAAAATGAATTACAAATCAAAATTAAATTTACATAAATATTCTAATTAAAAGAAAAACTTTGGTATTATATAAGCAATTAATGTCAAGGGAAAAAATAACATATAGATCACTAAGATTTTCCATATAGATAATAACGATAAGCACTTTTTTAAAGAAATTCAATTCTACAGTATAGCAACATTCCTTGATAAGACCACTTTTCTAAGACTACAGTGAATTTATTGAGGGTAGGTACGTATATAATATCAGTAATCAAAGAGTTATGAATGGAGCCATGTAAATACAGTTCCTTATTAGTTTAGTTTATGGAAAGCAACTTACTACTGGTATCATAATTAATCATGATTGCAGTAGTATTGATCCTTTCATAGGTAACTTATATCAATTTAAAACCCAAATTAAAACATGTTGTGATTTAGAATGATCCAATGACTTACTATTTTTAGAATAATGAAATATTTTTTTTAAATTTCCTTTTTTTTTGTCTGGATTTTATCAGTAATTATTGTGGTGACATTTTCTTTTTATTTTGTTCAATATTGACCTAATGTAAATTAAATAGACATGTTATGTAATTTTCGTATAATTGTATTTCTTTTTTTTTGTAATTAACTCTGAGCCAAATTTTATTTTTATTATATAAATTATTTTATAGCGGAAACATGATTGATATATGTATTAATTTTGTGTTTTATATTTAAGAATATGAATTATTCTATGTTTCCCAAACAAATTAAATAAATAAATAAATAACTTTACTGTCAAGTCGTTTAAAAGTCGTCGTGAGACAAGGTGTAACGCATATATACTCCTTTATTGTAAATAATGTTAGATTTATGGTGAAATGAGTACACTTATACAATATACATACATACTACATACCTACATTGTTTTTTCTTAATAGATGGTTTTCATACATTACAAAGTATGTAATGTTGTTTAAATGACATAGTCAACGTAACCCTTAACTAAAGTTAGATATTGCAGTAAAAAATGTTTTAAATTAGTCATCCAAAGACACAATTTCAGTAAAATTTTATCAAAAAATCTATCTTTTAAGTAAAAACTAGGTATACAACAGGGTAGGTACAATAAAATGTTTTTAAACATTTCAAAAGAAAATTGTTTTATTGGACATCCCATTCGTTGCTTAAAGCTGGACTTCTCTTACTATCAACTAGACTAGTCAACAAATGCCTTTTGGACCAACTTTTTTCAGCAGTCTCCGAAAATTATAAATTAGGTGTTATTCGATTCGGAATGGCATCTAGATGATTTTTGAAAAAAATGAAGTTCCGCTTGCAAAAATTGTAAAAGTTATTAACAATTAACTAAAAAAAGGGGGTTTAGTTTTTTGCAAATATCTCAAAAAGTAATAAAGATTTTTCAAATTTGAAAAAATATTCGAAAAGAGTAGGAAATTTCCTAAAAAAAGCTTCGACTCCTGAAACTGTAAGATCAATATTTATAATTTTCCCAGAGGGATGAAAATACGACCGAAAACGGATACTCTGGCTTACGCAAGCCACACCCACATCGGCCCTTTAATGAATAAATATTATTTAAACATACTAAATATGAAAATAAAAAATTGAAAAAATTCAGGCACTAATTGAATAGATGAATGAACAATAATCTGCTTGAAAATTTTTTTTATAACAATTTTTCATTTAGTTATTCAATAGTTATTAATAATTTTTTTTGCTTGAACATAAACATTGCAAGTGTGATAATTGTTAAACTATAAATTTAAGAATTTTTCCTTTCTTGGAGCAATTCTTGAAAGGCTTTAGAATAGAACCCCGTGGGAAAAATTAGAAAATGTTTATTTTTCATTTTTTTATTAATAATCTTCGTTGTTAAAAACTTTTAATTTTGTAACAACGTAGAAAAATCTTTATTACTTTTTGAGATATTTGCAAAAATCTAAACCCCCCCCCCCCTTTTCTTTAGTTAATTGTTAATAACTTTTACAATTTTTGCAAGCGGAACTTAATTTTTTTCAAAAATCATTCCGAATCGAATGACACCTCATTTATAATTTTCGGAGACTGATGAAAAAAGGTGGTCCAAAAGGCACTTGTTGACTAGTCTAAACGCTTTTTCCGTATCTACTATTGCTAGAAAATTGACATTGTTCGTATCACCCATTACACTCCATATCAAATTATAGTAAGACAAAACAAACAATAATAAGTTATATTATAGAAACTTTGGGATAAGTAATATTTGTTTAATATTAAAATAAATTAATAAATATCAGCAGACAAACACACATATTGTATATTCCCCAAATTAAGCAAGTTAAGCTTGTGTTATGGGTAATATACAACGGACTACTCTGGGGCCGATCCCAGACACCCAGACCATAGTAAATAACGGAGAAAAGACGTTTCCGAAATTTACTATACCAGGAATCAAACCCTCTGAGCCTCTGCGTTGCAGTGAGGTAGGCCGGCAAAGGCTTAGCCCGCTCAACCGGCGTTCTACAAAGAGCTTTATAAATTCCTAGTCGAATCTTCAGGTGATCGAACGGCTGGTTGGTTTGCTGGATCCAGCGAGGTAACGTGGCCAGCCTTCTGGAACACTTACCCATTGACGTCGATTATACAGGCTCAATATTCTCCTTATTGTCTGAAGAAATAATATCTAGAATACAACAACTAATAAGCCCATGGTGGGGCAGTCCATGTGAATAAAAGCATGGGAGAGTGGTATCAGGACTCCTAAACGAGCTTGACTTGCAGGTGCTCAATGAGGGGAACAATCCAACCTTCGACATCGTGCGTGGAGGCAAAGTTCTCAAGAGCTTTTCGACATCAGGGTCTGCTCAACGGACCTTCTCAACTTTGTATACGACTGGAGAGTGGACAACGGGGTGATGAGTTCAGACCACAACACCATCATCTTTAGTTTGCATGTCTCGAACAACTAGAATCTTTATTATCCGAAAAGCCAAATGGGACCACTTTCGTTGGAAAGTAGACCATCTGTTGCACGAAAATGAATTTACCACCGATGAATTGGAGAGACTGACTGACACGACGGACCTGGAATAGAAAACACACACATCGAGCAAGACTCTCGGGCTCTCGGATGAGCCAATCGTAACCGATGTTCCACAGGATCGGACCCAGAACCGACATGTCGTCTTCCAGCGATCTGGCCGTAGCCGCCCTCCCAGAGGACGAATCTGTCTCGGACGTATGCCTCCAACGTCCTACTGCACGGTATATCAGGCACATTATGCTGACGATACGTAAGGCTGTGGCGTTAGTCCGGAAGCGCTTGGAAAGAAGCTTTGGAATTTACAGTGACTTCAGATCGGCATTGCAGGTGCTGTGCAACTGGAGATCCGTGAATCCGCCAGCACACGAGATCAGGAACAACATCCTGCGGCGTAGGTCGCTGGAAGAGCAGGTGGACCTATTCCGGGTGAAGGCCCACGTCGATATACAAGAAAATGAGCGCGCGGACGAGTTGGCGAAAGTGGCGGCACTTTCTTTGAAGGTGAAGCCCCTTCACGACAAGTGTTCGGTTTATTTCGTTAAGCGGCACTTCCGAATGGGAACGGTTCACGAATGGAACTGGAGATGCTGTCAAGAGGTGACGGCGTCCGTTACGAAACTCTTTTTCCCGGATGTCGCGCGGACCTACAAGGTAGCTAGGCAGGTCGGCCTCACCGGCCTGCACACCCAACTCTTCATAGGGCACGGGGGATTCTCCGAGTATCTGAACCGCTTCGGGTGTAAGAAGAGTCCCTCGTGCATCTGTGGTGACAATGAGATAGAGGATGTTCCGCATCTAATCTTCTGGGGTCCGGTGTAATCCCGGGAGAGGGATGATCAGAGTCGAAATTAGGAATTAATGTCGAATACAAAAACATGAATGACTTAATGTCTAAACGCACTTTTGAGGAATTCATAAAAATTTACTTAAAAATTGACGCAAAAGTTGTAGATAAAACAGACATATAATTGTGCATTATTACGTATATTTAAATATATAACGAAGAAATGTACAAAAGAAAATATAGATATAAAATTAGATCTAAAAAAGTACGTAAAAAAGATAGGAAATAAATAATCATAAAAGCAATAAATAAATAGAATAGCGACATTACAAGTAACAAATAAACTGTATAAGAATAGTCAAACACGTAATCAATAAGCAACAACCATATTTATGTAATAAATAGAAAATAAGAAAAGCTAGCAAACATAAATATGTAAACAAAACATAGAATAAATAAGATTGTATAACATATAAGTATTGACTCTAGCATAGCAGATCCTGTCAAATGCCCGTAAGTATTTTATATTTGTAATATGTTAAATAACTGTAAGAATGTAGGTATTTATTAATAATAACGCAAAATATGCATTTCTCAATACTCTACACACTACACAAATACTATTGTATTCCAGGAGTCCCATTGCCGCGTGGATGAGACGTACTTGAAATATTATAGATGGTATATTTTGTACAATGGAAACATTTCTTTATTTGTAAAAGTAAGTAAATCTGCACTCATTTTTTTTAAAGTTTCTGTTTGTTTGAGATTATTTACAAAGTTCTTGCGACATCTGGTTATCGAATCGACGAAATATAAAAAAAAACTGATTGTATTTTTATGGCGATCATCACAGGAACTTCTAGAGCTGTTCTTGTGTGTCTAAGATTACTGTGAAGTTTAAAAATATTTTTATTAGGCGAGTGTGAGAAGACTCAAAGATGAAATTAAATTATCAAAATGTCATTTTTTTCATCTCAGCTACTAGCATGAAAGACATTACAAACGCTAAAGCTGAAAAAGAACCTGAATTCGAAAAAGAACCTAAAGTCGAAAAAGAATCTAAAGTCGAAACAGAATCTAAAGAAAAACCTAAAAGGAAACGTCCTTTAAAAAAACCAACTATCTGCGCTAAAAAGACCAGGTCACGGAGTATTAAAAAAGCAAATATTCCGGAAAGTAATGAAACTTGTAACGCGAACCTAAAAACAAATAAGGAGTTACCTACAAACAGCAGATTGTCGTCCACAAGTTAGTCAAATCTTGCATGGGTTAAGGATATATCAAGTTCCAGTACCAACAGTTGGTGACTATTTCTAGTAACGATTTAACAAGTGTCGATAGCAAAATCCCAGTCCTTAGTCTTCATGATATCGGCGTACAGTTACAACTGACATTAATAAATTAATTTCAAATAATTCACAAATTGTCTGTAACCAGGAAGTGGATACTGAAAATGGGGATAGTTCTCACTGACACAGTGTCATCATTAGATTTCTCAATCTAATGATGACACTTCGTCAGGTTGTTCGAGTAGTTTTTTTAGTTCGTCTAGTAGAGAAAGTACGAAAACTAGTTCGAGTGTTGACATTGATTCTTTGAATTTGAATAAATCGACAGATGGTAGTACTAAAAAACGTATCTTAAACACAATTACGGATTTAATATCACAAATAGATTTAACAGATATCGAATAGAAAAGCGATGTCGAAACGTACGAATTAGATTTGGAAATACAACAAAAATATGAATAAATTGGATTTAGAGCAAAATATTACATCATCTTGTCGTCGGTTGATGAGGATTTTTGACGAAAATAACGATTTTCTTCAGGAAGACGACTATAATTTAGTCAAACCTGCAGAAGTGACTAGGCAATCAAAATCAACCGATAGTGTAAAATAAGGAAGTGACTAAATTCACGATATTTAAAAATGTCGACACCAATATATCTAACGGTGAAGCGTGTAATACTCTGGATAAGTCTGATTGCGAAAAAAAAAAAAAAATGGCTGTTATGATGATGAAGCGTTGTCGTTATTCGCGGAGAGTATAGTAGAGATCGAATCGTCGCGTGCTTCTGTCCAGGAACCAATATAGAATCCACGTGCGACCAAAACAGAACAACATGCGTGTTTCCCATATATTCCACGTTCTGTAAACAGTCCATTGCCATCTACTAAAACATTTTAATACTACCCAATTAAAATGAGATCGGAAGTATTAGAAAAACTGTTTGCAAAAAGCAAAACGCAGACTCTACTCTCTATAAATAAGGATCCTGATATTCCACCACCAGCTAAGCGAGACGTGTGTTCTACAATCGGGAATCTAATAAGTGACGGACTTTGTGCGTTTTATGGAATATCTTCTGTGTTACGGTTGATTTGTCGCCTCTTACGATAGGCCGCTTGGCTGCTATGTATATATGTGTAATATTATGTAGAATATCTGACGTGATAGAGCATTATGATTATACCTAATTCTATTTCACTTCTTACATCCCCCTAACTCGGTTTTTAGCGTTTTTTTTTTCATTGTACAGAAATTTGACTTCTACAAATTTTATTATATGTATATGTTACAGCCAAAGTAATAAATCCGGCTATTACATATATTCTAGATCTAGATCATATATCTAGATTATTACTTTAGCTAACTTTGACATGCTATTGTGAATGATATCCGGATAAAGTGATTCATTTATCACATTGTCTAGTCAATTTTGCTATTAATGACCAGTCATTATGTATAATAGCTATTTAATCACTATGTCTGTAACATATAGATGCTCAAGGTAAGTAAGTTCTTGGTTAGCTAAGAATCATCTTGTTATCTGATCCACGGGTTTATTTTATCAATATACGAAACTAATACAATATTCTATTTTACAATAGAAATACGTAAACAGTAATTGTGACTTGTGATTTTATTTTTTACTCGTCGGATGGTCTCCAAGTCTCCAACTCCAAGGTGGGGTTTCGGACTTGGTTACCATCGCTTATGGACATTTTCACTAAATGTATTTCCAATGTGCTGCGGCTTTCTAAAGGGAGATTGGATTCTGGCCATTAATGCCGGAATACAATGTTATTATTGCGGCATACTCTAGACCAGGGGTGGTAGCCATCCAGACGGGCAAGCTGTCTATGGGTTGTTATATATGACTTTCTCCATTCTTGCACGGATAATAGTGGGAACCTTGGTTGATATTTACATTCCATGAGATAGGTGTCAGCTAGCAACCACCCCATGAGCGATACGAGAGTGCCTTTGCCCGACGCAGGCGGCAGGAAACTTACGAGCGGATGAATTTGAAGTCTCAAGTCAAGATATATTGATGATATTTAATCATTTGCTTGAACATCAGTTAAAGTAAGCTTTAAAAAAAGCACCCAGAAGGTTAGCTACATTCCCACGCTGGATGGTAAAGCTAATTTACTGTGCTAAGTATAATCAGCCTGTTCATGGATAGCATCGTACGTACCACGAACCCTCCCCACAATATCCAACATAAACGAACTATTCCCAATTCTAACTCTCTAACAGTAATCCATTTTTTTTTTCTCTTGGATATAAGAATTTTCACGTAGAATCCGAATTTATCACGTATTCTTTCCCTGCCTCTCCTATAAATAAGTAAAAATTGTAAATAGCATAGCACAGACAAACAGAAGTAGAAAAAAACATGTGTGCGTGTACTAGTGTACACACGTTAGAAGTGAAACTTCTTTATGAACTTATTTTTCGTAAAATGATCTACTATATGCAACTTTACAGAAATTTTATATTTCTATTGGTCTTTAACTCTTTAGTCTATAAATAATTAATTTATTATGATTGACATTTGACACTGCACAATTTACTATAAACTAGCTGACCCGGCGAACTTCGTACCGCCATATTTTCTGAATTCCTAAAAGACTTTGTTTCATGACACAAAAACAAAATCACCCGAATCGCTCCCAGTGATTAGGAGGATTCTAGAACCCGACCTCAGCGCCATCTACCGGTTCCAATTGTGGATTTCAACCATCCCGGGACCCACTCAAACACACACACAATATTTCATCAAAATCGGTAAAGTCGTTCTCAAGTTATGCGCTTACTAACACATTTTGCGATTCGTTTTACTTCAAAAAAAGGAGGAGGTTCTCAATTCGTCGGGATCTTATTTTTATGTTTTTTTTTATGTATGTTCACCGATTACTCCGAGATTTATGATCCGATTTACGTGATTCTTTTTTGTTCGATGCGGAATAGCTTCCAATTGGTCCCCTAAAAATTTAACATAGTTTGGCCCAATAGTTTTGATTTTATGAACATTTTTTATGAAAAAAATTCTATTCCGTTCCATATGTACACCGATTACTCTGAGATTTATGATCCGATTTACGTGATTCTTTTTTTTGTTCGACGCGGAATAGTTGCCATATAGTCCCCTAAAAATTTGATATAGTTAGGCCTAGTAGTTTTTATTTTACGAACATTTTTATGTTCCCGTTTCTTGGGACCTATATTTTTTTTTAAAGCGCTGCACCTTGCCTAGTTCTACCCATACATAGCTAGGCACTAAAAAGTAACAAATAAAATAAAAAAACTTCGTTTAAAAAAACCGACTTCAAAAAGTAAAAGACTAAAAAGTATAAAATAACTTATTTCTAAAGCTTTGTATTATTATTAATATAAATTATCTAAAACTTCTCGAAGTCAGTGCAAAGTAAACAAAGCACCGACTTTAAGGTCTTTTAGATAATTTATATTAATAATAATACATAGCTTTAGAAATAAGTTTTTTTATACTGTTTAGTTTTTTAGTTTTTGAAGTCGGTTTTTTTTAACGAAGTTTTTTTAATATATATAAGATGAGATGACCCGGCGAACTTCGTACCGCCATATTTTCTGAATTCCTAAAAGACTGTTTCATGACACAAAAACAAAATCACCATAATCGGTCCAGGTGATTAGGAGGATTCTATAACCCGATCTCAGCGCCATCTACCGGTTCCAATTGTGGATTTAAACCATCCCGGGACCCACTCAAACACACACACAATATTTCATCAAAATTTACCGATTCGTCGAATCGTTCTCAAGTTATGCGCTTACCAACACATTTTGCGATTCGTTTTTATATATAAGATTAGCTTCTGCCCGTGACTTCGTACACGTGGAAAGGAAGTTTAAAAACACCTGCGATTTTGAAACATTTTTCATTGGTGCTCCGCTCCTATTGCTCATAGCGTGATGGTTTATAGCCTGTAACCTTCATCAATAAATGGGCTATCTAACACTGAAAAAAAATTTCAAATCAGACCAGTAGTTCCTGAGATTAGCGCGTTCAAGGAAACAAACAAAGAAACAAACTTATCTGTTTTATATATTATATATATAAGACAAAACTGTCTCACACCTTATCAAATTATCCGCTTCTATTATGTTACGTTGCAGAGAAATTACTTTTAGTCTGTTACAAGCTGTTTAAGTAATAAATTTATATATATATATATATATATATATATATATATATATATATATATATATATATATAATTAATAATAAAAGCTTTCTAACTATCTCACGGGAACTCTTTAATTTTTCGGGATCAAAAGATCCTATATGTTGACCAGGGATATAAGCTGCCACCATACAAAATTTCATTTCAATCGGTCTAGTCGTTTCGAAGATTAGCCGTTACAAACAGACAGACAAACAGAGAAACAAAAAATTCAAAAAAAATCCAAATTAGTTCTATTTCACTTCTTACATCACCCTGACTCGGTTTTTAGCATTTTTTTTAATTGTACAGAAATTTGACCTCTACAATTTTATTATATATATAGACAAGGACAAAAAAAACATACACTCGCACATAGAATATAATAATGATATAAATAAGACGACGGTGGCGCCATCTCTTAATAAATCTACCAAACTAAACACATGAATCCATATACATTGATAAAACTGAACTTAAATATTGATTGATCAACACAATTTCGACATGTATAAAATAAACATATGTATACACATACGTATACATACACGTATATATATGTTACATATGATAAGATTAGGAATATACACAATAGAAAAGAAATGATTCTGAACTTGACTTTCAAAGCATAAGGATTTAAGTGATGTAAGGATTTGTCCTGTCTTATAGCAATAGGTAGCTCTTTTATTCTGTATCTAGTCGAGGGGCGCAAATTATGGGAGCTGTACAATGTCCACTGTATTTCTAGAGTAATGGCCCTATATAAAGTAATGATGAATTCTGGTAATCTAGAATTCTAGATGAAGCAAATAATATTAAAATGCTTATTACTACGTTGAGAGCACACAAAGTCATTCGATGATGGATGCGTTCCGGTAGTAGCTCATAACGACCCAAATGCTCCGTCAGCGGTTCCTCATGGCGACCACGGTCGTTATGGTCTTGGCGAAAACGACACTAATGACGTCATCATTTTTGATCATACAGCGCTCACAACGACCCATGTTAAGAGGTGGGTTGAAGTAAACGTTGACCACAGAACATTTATTCTCTCTATCGATTAGACATTGAAAAACATGCGATTTTCAAATAAACCAAAACTTGTCCGTTGCGATTCGTTTTTCCACTTGTCCCTTGAAGTTTCACTTCTAATATGTGTCCCAGCCCAGCTCACATTTCGATTTTTCGCAGGTTTACTATACACATACAACGGAACATTAACAAATGCGCATCTTTCGTCATCAATCTTCATTCGGACATCAAATTATGTTAACAGTAAAATATTTCCTAAAAAAATAATTCAATAAAGTTTCGTTTGCTCATGTTTTGATAAAGAGGCTCCGAAACTAATGAACCGATTTGAAAAATTCTTTGACTGTTGGGAAGCTATACTATCCCCGGGTGACATAGGCTAAAATTATATTTACAAAAAAATTAGGGATCCTTACTAAAACTCCAATAATGTAACCCAAGGTGTAAAAAAATACCTATAGTAGAATTATTTTGTGCGTCCAGTTTGGGTCATAAATCAAACTCGGCCTCAGCCCGGATAGGGCGGTGAGCATGTTGCGCGGGCGCAACGCCATTATCGATAAAAACTCATCCTTATCAAAGAAAGATTATCATTCTTATAAAAGTCATTATTATCTCTTTTGCTGTTAATTTTAAACTTAGATATGAATATTTATATTTATTTTTAATATAACTTGTTACATTCTTAACTTTTGTACTTATAGTTTTTTAATACCTAATTAATAATTTATTTTAAATCATTATTATTCTTATTTTAATACATACATTGTTTTATCTATTTTTTTCTTTCATTTTTATCACTAACCCACAAAATGACAAAACCAAATACACTATCGATAACGCTTATCGACAACAATAATGCGCAATCACTATGCCCGCCCATAAGGCCCGTGAGTGGAAGAGAGAGCGAAATACTCCGATTATTTATGACTCAAATTGCACGGACAAAATAATTCTACTATAAAATCGCGTGCGCTGCGAAAACTATTGATGATATAATAAAATAATGTACTACGACTTTGTAGAACACATCATTATTTACAAAAAGTGTCGCGACAGCATATGTCTAACTATTATAGTTATGCCACAATACGTGTTTTTTTATTTACAAAATTTAATTAAAATGCCTCCGCTAGAAAAGGCTCTTTATTTGTATCTTGGTATTCATCCTTATCAAAATAAATTACTTCATATTCAAGACTGATTCAATACCTTTATATAACTTTTTGAATTATTCAATTCAGTCATCCCATTCGAAAGATATCACGAGTTTAAAAATGTAAGTAATAGAACACACGCCGTGACGCTTTTCCGTGAGCGAAAAATCGTAAGACCATATAGAAGATACTACACTATATAGAAGTTTCACTTCAAAAAAGCAGTACTCATGTCTATTGAGTAAGCGTGTGGATGTGCGTGAGTGCGCACCCGCGCGCTCTTCGTATGTGTGTGTGTGTGTGTGTGTGTGTAATTATATATGTACTGTACGGTTACTATTAAGATAAATAGATTAAAACAGTGCTTCGCTGGTAGCACAGTCAAGGGTAAGTAGCCAGTGTTTTAGTTTAATTTTAACTAGTAACTCCGATGTGATTGATTTGTTTATTTATCTTGTTATATGGTGTCACAGATATATAGCATTGCTGCCGTCTTGCAGGCCAGTATTACGGTACATTGTAGTTGACAATATGTAGGTTGCAGCACGTTTCTTATCGCTAATATTGTCACGTTTTGGTGTAATTTTATGTTGTTTTAGTCTTCTTTTTGATTTTTACTTTTCTCGTATAACAATTTAATGGGGAAACGATAGGGACTAAATGTTAAAGTTTTCAATAATTATTTTTGAGCCCTTTTTAGTTGGATCATATATGATTTAAAAACGCTACCCCAAACAACAATACATTAACTTATAGATGACTGCACCAATCCAAAAAGACTATATATAAAACATAGTGAAGTCTGCAGCATATCTTAATTTTTTAAATAACTAAATAAGTTTTCTAACACGTTATTACCATTTGTCTAAGGACCTCTAGAAATAGGTTCAATGGGATTACTATTTATGGATTGAAAATATTTGTTTAAGTATAGTTCCATTGCACTTTAATAGATCTTTTTATCTATATAGTCTGGCCTTAAATACTGTTACATAAAAACTTTTCTTTTTTTCAAATTTTTAATTATTTTGAATTTGGAACACGTATATTATTTTAAAAACTTCTTTCGATTTTGCGCCATTTTACATATTTTTTCATGTTCATTATCAAATTACAATATGGAATGGGTATTAAAGAAAATTGGATTGCAGTGATCGCCTTGCACAAAGTGGGTATGGAGCCGTCGGTCATATTCCAGACACTTCAAAAGCTTGTGATATCAGCCGTATGTTCGTATATCGTACTATCAACAGATACAACAACACTTCGTCTATCGAAGACCAGAAAAGATCGGGGCGGCCGCGTGCTGTTAGAACTACAAAGGCTGTTAATGCTGTTAAAGCCAGAATTCGTCGAAACCCCATTAGGAAGCAAAAAATCTTATCGCGAGAAATGAAGATAGGACTCTGTCGCGTATTATAAAACAAGACCTGAAGCTCGGTGCTTATTGTCGATATACAGGACATGCCCTAAATCAATCTTTACAATTAGAGAGAGTGGATCGATCAAAACGCCTTCTATCGCGATACGCAGGTGAAAGGCACAGAAATATCTGATAATTGAAGAACACTACAATAAGCAAAATGATAAAGTGTACGCTCACAGTTGTAAAGAAGCTGCTCAAGTGGTCGGAGAGGTACAACGTGGTCATCATCCTGCGTCAGTGATGGTTTGGTGGGGCGAGTCTTATCAAGCATTCACAAAAGTACATTTTTGTGAAAAAGGAGTGAAAACTTCAGCCAAAGTGTATCAAGATACAGTCTTGGATCATGTTTTAAAACCTCTCAGCAATACACTTTTTAAAAATATACCGTGGACTTTCCAGCAGGACTCTGCACCTGGTCACAAGGCACGAACTACCCAAGCCTGGCTTGAAACCAACGTTCCGGACTTTATAAGAGCTGAAGACTGGCCCTCATCTAGTCTAGACCTCAACCCTTTAGACTTCAAATTATGGTCAGTTTTAGTGGACATGGCCTGCTCTAAACGACACGGCGACATTGAGTCTCTTAAAAAAATTGTGTGTGTGTACTTATGTACACGTGTTAGAAGTTATACTTCTTTGGCGTATCAAGATAACAATCTTTTCAATAAATTTATCTTTTGCCTTATTCTACATTTGTAGAAAAAACACACTAACAATAGAATAACTAAAATGTTGGCTATAGCTAACTTCAGGGTGTCGGTTGACTATAGCTAACTTCATGGTGTAGGTTTTTCGTGTGACGGTGTGAACGCGCATCGTAAAAATTTACTCTCATCATTTTTCCCTAACGCGCCTAAAGAACGCCTATAACTTCAATAATCTTTAGAGCAACCAGTGGCGAAATTTCCCTTAGAAACAGTGCGTAAATCTATAGATTCGTGGCCAACTAGATTAAAGGCCTGTATAAAAGCCAAAGGTGGCCATTTCGAATAGTTTTTTTTTTTGCTGAGACTTTAATAAATATGTAGGTATAAATTTTAATAATATTACATTACTTCATTAAATCAAATGTATTTTCATTTGTAACAGAACTTATGGCTGGACTAGGTATATGAATACGTGAAGCAAAAAAATTTGCATAATTTTTACGAAAATTGCGCGGACTGAGAAGCATGAAATTTCGAGCAATATATATATATATCGAGAAGAAGCGACAAATGCTAATTTCTTTTTTAATTATGCATAAATACATTAAATCAATAATAAAAACATTGCACACACGTAGATATACTCTTTCGTTTATTGATCAAGTCAAATTAACAGTGTAGCCTTGGCGAAATCTTAGATTATAGAAGTAAAGTCTTTGACATTAGTTATTAAAGTCGAATTTCGATCACAAGCGACCACTAGTATTTATAATGCTCAAGGTTAGTTTTGGTCCATGTTTGTTAAGAATCGATTTTTATTGACTGATCTACTACAGGTTGGCATTTCGTATGTTTTAGATAACAAGAATAAATAATAATCGTATCTTGTGACTTTAGATGCGGAGCAATGATATTGGAATAATATTGTTGATGTGAGATGAGAAAATGAAAAACTGACTAAGAAATTTTAGTATTACTTTAATAAGAAACCATTATCACTGACATAATTCGATCCAGTAATACTTTTAGCTTTATCACTTGCTAAAAACAATAACAATTCAGCAATTTCTTCAGGCACCGCTAGGCGTCCCAAAGCAGTCAATGCCTTAAATTCGTCCCATGATATTGCAAAGTCAGAATTATCTATTATGTCAGTTTTGACCGGTCCAGGGCTTACAGCGTTAACTCTGACTCCAGATGGAGCTAATTCAATGGCCGCCGCCTTTGTGAAATGGTTCAGAGCGGCTTTGGATACACAATATGCTGTTAAAAGCGGCCATGTAGGTGTTTTGTGCCCTCCTACGCTTGATATGTTGATGATGTTTCCTTTAGTGGTCTTCAAGTGAGGTGCAGTCAACATAGTCATGTTCATTGCAGAACGCAAGTTTGTATCCATCAGTGCATCGTAAGATTCAATTAACTTCCCATCAGCGATACAACCGACCCTCGAAATACCTGCGTTGTTGATTAAAACATCTATTTTGCCAAAAGCTGCAATAGTTTCTTCGACGATCCTTTTGGCATCTTTGGTTACGTCTGCTACTATAACAAGCGGTTTTATGCCAAATTTTCCACATTCTGCAGCAGTTTTTGATAGTTTTGTCTCGTTTCTTCCTACGATAGCAACATTAGCTGCTTCACGTGCGAAGAGGATGGCAGTGCTAGCACCTATACCCGAACTGCCACCAGTTATCAGTACGACTTTATTTGTAAAACTCATAGTTGCAATATCGTCAACAGTCTACGCGATACTAACGTGATATTCTACAAATATTTTTTGACATAATGATTACACTATATATATCAATGACTGTATAAAAATTTGTTATGTTACTTTGCAGATTAGGCAAGGCGCACACTACAAATTTTTTGCCGCGCAGCTATTAAGCGCTACATTATTTTTTTTTGTATTTTTGTCATTCGATTTCTTCGTCAATTATGGATCTGGACCGGGATTAGCTGGAAGCGAAAGGTGGCGCTAGAATAGGCTTCTAAATATTTTTTTCAGGACAAGAGAACGTCTGCCAGGCCCTGTACTATATACCCATTGAAACATCCTGGTGTTCTTTTCATTGCTTTGACTAGGGAAACAAGTAAACTCCAAGGCCTCCGTTGTGAACCTGGCGGCAGTCTACAGGACTCATTTATATATTTTTTTTATTGCACGAGCTCAGTTGACACGCAGACGGCCCACCTGATGGAAAACGGTTACCATCGCTTATGGACATTTGTCAGCAAAGGTGTTACCAATGTGCTGCCGCTCTCGAAAGGGACATTGGATCCTGGCCAATAATGCTGGAATACATACAACTCAATGTTGTTATGGCGGCATACTCTAGCCATCCAGACGGGCAAATACCCTTACACCTGGCTATGGGTTGTTTTATCGCCTCTTATGACAGGCCACCGGCCGCAGAAAATTTTACTTTTCTTCGTTCTGACAAGGATAAATAATAGCTAGGAGACCTTGGTTAATATTTACATCCCACGGGATAGGTGTCAGCTACCCTATGAAAGGTGAGACGAGCGCGCCTTTACCCCGCCGCACGCGGCAGGAAAGTATTTCAGGTCTCATGTCAAGATATTTAATAATTTGCTTGAACACCAGTTAAAGTAAACTAGCTTTAAAAACACCTGTGTGTGTGTTGGCTCCAACGCACGACTGGAGTTTACTCCTTAAATTAAACAAACAAAATGTACATGTGAGCAGCGACAACGGCTGAATGCGGCCAAATAAGGGCGGTAACAAGAAAAATATACACATAACTGTTTAGCCATTAGAAAGTACACATATAAACACAAAACACACTTACAAACATGTTAATTAAAGATTGAAGTCTGTGACGCCGTATTTACGTAGTCATAGTTCCTTAGCCTATTGGTTGTAATATCATAAATTTTAAAGCGATTGAATTTGGCGCGGTGAGTGATATCATCATTTGAAAACCCTTTTGGCGACGTCCCGTTCGGGTACGCTCGGTTACTTTCGGAATTCTTCGCGTGGCGTGGTTCGCGGAGGCAGCCCGTCATTTCAAGACGCGCGTCGTAGCGTTCACATGGCCTAAGAGCCCGTTTTTTGTAAAGTGTGTCAGCACAAGTTTATCCTGTAAGTATTATTCTATATTTTAAAGAAACCAATTGTCGGTGTTCGCCCTTTTTTTATTTTGATTCGTCTTCTGTATATTTGCAGAAATCATGAAGTGTAGTTGGCTAAAGATTCTTCACAATTCCTACCGACACATTCCATTCTACAGGCATTTTTACCCAAAGGCTCGTCGATTAAAAGACTGATTAGAGCCATAATATTGGATTAATAAACCCACCTAACAGGTATACGATTTAAATATCTTTTTCTAGAGATATATATATATATATATATATATACATTCTTACGGCCGCTTTCTCACATGTGAATGGCACGTGTTCGAATTTTGACCGCATGACCTTTAACTATTACGTGTTATTTTTAAAGTAAATACTATTGGTTCCACACTCTCTCTTTTCCATCTTGTGGACCTGCTTAGCCAGATCCCCTTTTAATAACTTATTTCATTATAATAACTTATCGATTACAACTAGAATCTTTCACCTAGAACTTCAAAGTAGTGTTTAGTAAAGACAAGATAATAACGTATTTCTTTTTTCCACTCCTTTCAGTGGGTTTTATTATATATTCGTATAATCACGAATAAACTGTTGTCTACGACCGTGGCCAGTGGGGCTAGGTAGAACAGCGTGGTTAGCTGAGCGGCGCTTCCCGGAGCGGTACCTACGCCCGCATTGGAACCTTCAGGGAGTTTCTTTTATATTATCCCCTAGGGATCAGGCCCCTTCGGCTTGCCAGGGTAGCTTCTCTGCCCTGAGTACTATGTATCTCTAAGATAAGGTGACCCCTTTCTGGTTTAATGGTATAGCCTTTCCAACCCACGATACCCTAAATTTTGATGGTTTATTCAAAGAGTATAGAGCCCTGCTCAGGCAGCTAGACCGAGGTAATAAAGTTATCAATAGAGACTAAATTAATAACTGTGTTTTAACTATATGTTATATCCTCGTGGAGGAACTTTAGAGGCTAAGGAGGGGGATCAATGTAAACACGTTTGATGAATATAAATAATTATAATAAATGACCTAATTGTTTTGGTATAAGTTTGGTATGATTTCGCCTTCCCCAATTGCCTAGCCATACTTAAATCTTACCTAACAATAAAATATATTTAACATCGTGGACAACGATTTTTTTTTATATAACAATGGCGCCCAATACAAGGTTTTAATATAATAGGAAAGGCACTTAATATATTACATTAAGGTGAATATAAAGATACCTGTTAAATAAGATTGGTGGTCACTTGGTAGGATGTATTAATATACTTTTTCTTCCAGCAAATGTCTAATTTTAGTATAAGAAATGAATAATACAATTATTTAGTATTGTATACTCATAATTTCATGTAACGATTCACACACAGGAGATAAATCATAGTTGATTTTTATACAACTAGAACTATTTTACTTAAATAAACAATATAAACATTTTTACAACCTAATAAATAAACAATTAACAATTGAATTCAGAGGAAAACTCTTTTGTGTGGAAATATCTTATTTAAATATGAAATGACTTGCGTTGTACAAACTTAATTTTAACTAGTAGAATTAATAACAAATATTGTTTTTGTAACCTAACTTGATTACCTCAAGGTTACTCTAATTTTCTTCTTTTAATACTCTCAATTATCATACTTAGCCTGTACTAAGTACTTATTCTTTATATATTCATAAAATAGCATGAAATCTCTACCCAGGAATGCCATATCTTTACCAATTCATAACAGTAAACAGACCGACAAATATAAAACCATAAATAAACCCTTAAAATAAGATTGACTTATGAATGAACAAATTTAGCAAGAAACAACAGTGTAACCACAGGCCGAACTTTGTCTAACATCGGAATATTCCACTTTAAAATTTAGCATAGCATACCTTCGCTTAAAATAGTTATATTACCTTTCGATCGCGGCGGATCATGCGTCGTGTCGAAGTGAGAAACCGGTTCTATTTTTAACTCGCGCGTCCGACCCGTCCCTTCACTTGGTGATAAATTATAAAGATTATACTTAGCTAAGCATATATTTATCTGTCGCCGTTTACGAATAGTGTGAACGTTTAGATAGATACGCGTGCATAATTCAAAGCATTTTTCAAACGTCCTGCTTATAGTGTAGTAATTAATCAATTGCGAATTAATACATTTACAATTACTTTCACATTATTTATTTAAATTAGTTTAAACAATGGAACGCCCTATTGCTTATAACGTTCTACACAAAGATGAACTCACACACGAAGTAAAAATACGTGGAGATAAACCGGCAACAACGGTAGTCAATTTACCAGCCGTGAATTAAACAATTTATTTCATAAATATAAAATTCCACAAATACATTTTACCCCCCGTTATTCCCCACAAGTAAATACAGTAGAGAGATATAACAAAACAATAATAACTGCGTTATCAATATTGGTAAAAGAAGACCATAGATCATGGGATATCTCATTACCAAAAATTCAATTTGCAATGAACACTGCAGTTAATGAAGCCACAGGTTTTAGTCCTTTTTTCTTAATACATGGTAGAGAAGCCATATTGTGTGGATCGGATTACGGTCAAATTAATAATAATAAAGAACCCCTAACTCTAGAATGCGCTTCACGCAAAACATATTCCAAAAACCTTGGAGTATTGGAAAAAACTTTTACTCAGGTTCAACAATCCTTATTAAAAGCACATGAAAAAAGTAGAAAATATTACAATAAAAACCGTCGACCTTTAAACTTTGAAATAAATGATATAGTATGGAAAAAGACATATCCTTTATCAGACGCTAGCAAATTCTTCACCGCGAAATTTGCGCCCAAATTTACTAAGTGTAAAGTCATTAATAAAAAGTCAAATTTAGTTTATGAATTAGAAGATTTTAACACTAAAAAACCTCTTGGATTTCACCATATAAAAGATCTTAGAAGCAACAATGAAAATCCATAACTATAAATATTAAACCGTTAGAGAACATTTATTATAACTCAAATAAAACAAAAGTATAAAATAGATACTAGTTTATTAACTAAAATAATAAGCATTTAATACTATAATCAGTAAAAATTTAAATCAATCATTACACATAACAAAAATAAATAACAAAAAAATAGAATAACAAATAATATCACGAATAGATATGCAAACAAAGTATAATATTGTAAAGTAGCTAAATTTGGTCAGCAGTAATTATAAATAGTTTTTACAAATTTAAAAATAACCCTTCAGTAGTTATTTTCGCAAAAAAAAAAAAAAAAAAAAGGCACTTGAATACTAAACAAGGTGAAATATTAAAAGAAAAAATAAAATAAGTTGAACAATATTACATCAACTGCATTATATTAAGAACGTTTTTCCTAAAATATTTTGTAACAACATTCATTTAGAAAACTCATAGCTCCATCTATTGAACATAGTACAGAAACTAGGAGGCCCCTAGCGGTCATCAATAAAAGTAATTTGCTAAACAGCGCCGATAGCGCATAGTAATATAAAACTATTTTAATAACGATATATACAAGCCTTTAATACATTAAATCAATCATATTCTTTTTATTACAAAGATAATCAACAAAAAAAAAAAAAAAAAGAACAAAACAACGTTGGAAAAGTACGTACATGGGAATGCCTATTAAAATAATATATTAGGTTAAAATAATTAGAATACTGTAGGTAATAATGAAGTAATATACATATTACAGATATACTCTTATTATGTTTAAAAACAGATAATAGGATAATTATTAGCATTTTATTATGCAGAAGTCATTAATAAATGCTTCATAGAATTAATATACTGTACAAGGAAATAATGCCAGACTTACAGTTCATTCTTTAGGATAAAGAAAAAATAATCTTTATTTAGATGTAAGTTCATTGTTACTAATTATAAATAATAAGTTATTAAATGTATGATATATGTAAATTTTCTTTTCTATAGTCAAGGTTAGACTTCCCCTATAATGGAAGATCACAATTTTTTTTTTGTTAAATTACATTAGTTACTCTCACGTCCCCGTACCAATAAAATAATAATAAGTACTAAGATTACATAGTCGTTTCAAACAGATTTTATATCAACACTATACTATATAACTTGGATAAAATTATAAAAGGAATATTAATTTCTTCGGACCTTCAATTTTCAGTCAGCTTAGTCTACATTTGGGTTTATTAAGCTCTGTTGTAAATCGCAGAGTATAGATATATATTAATGGTGAGACAAGCATACACGTCTAGAAACGTGGTAGTTCGACCCATAATTGTTTATTCTCTTGTTATAGAGAAGTTTGGTTCTTTTGACCGGTTATATACCCATATTAAGTATTTTATAAGACAGTCTCTTTTACTGTCGTTTATCCAGCCGATATAGGTTGTGGTCATGATTGAAGACAGCTGTTGTTGTTGAAGTAGGTCAGATAATATAAGGTTCAATCAGCTAACTTGAGGTATTATTTTGAATCGGATAGGGTTAGCTTTGTCACCTATCGATTCTTGGTTATTATTGAAAGGTAGTCTCAAAGATGTTATTTTCAACTGAGACGAGTTATTGCTAGGTTTTTGAATGAATAGTGAAAGATATTATGAACGATGATGTATGCTCTTATGAATGCTACCTCTCCTCTATTTCGCTCAGGCGCACATCATAGCCAACTGATAGAATCTGATCCAAACTTGTGTCCAATGTAGTACTGAAATCAAATTTGATTTAATAGCAGTATAAATATAGTATTTAGTATCAAAATCTGGTTTTCTGTCGTAATAGACTTAAAAGGAATCAAGCCGTTTTTGCTGTTTCATTCAGGTTACCGAGGGAAACGTGATAAATTTAATTATATATACCTTTATATAATAGATATCTTTTTTTTCTTCAAGAAGAATACATTTTTTCTTTCTTTTGTTTTTACTATTCTTTACTTTTACTGAGTTTTGTTGCCATGAGACATAGGTCATTTACTGTAGTTATCCTGTAGATAATAAGCTGAGGGCAGCTTCAGTTTTCCTACGAAAAACTTAACCCAATTGGGGGTGCATTGTGACGCCGTATTTACGTAGTCATAGTTCCTTAGCCTATTGGTTGTAATATCATAAATTTTAAAGCGATTGAATTTGGCGCGGTGAGTGATATCATCATTTGAAAACCCTTTTGGCGACGTCCCGTTCGGGTACGCTCGGTTACTTTCGGAATTCTTCGCGTGGCGTGGTTCGCGGAGGCAGCCCGTCATTTCAAGACGCGCGTCGTAGCGTTCACATGGCCTAAGAGCCCGTTTTTTGTAAAGTGTGTCAGCACAAGTTTATCCTGTAAGTATTATTCTATATTTTAAAGAAACCAATTGTCGGTGTTCGCCCTTTTTTTATTTTGATTCGTCTTCTGTATATTTGCAGAAATCATGAAGTGTAGTTGGCTAAAGATTCTTCACAATTCCTACCGACACATTCCATTCTACAGGCATTTTTACCCAAAGGCTCGTCGATTAAAAGACTGATTAGAGCCATAATATTGGATTAATAAACCCACCTAACAGGTATACGATTTAAATATCTTTTTCTAGAGATATATATATATATATATATATATACATTCTTACGGCCGCTTTCTCACATGTGAATGGCACGTGTTCGAATTTTGACCGCATGA
This sequence comes from Dendrolimus pini, assembly GCA_949752895.1. NCBI lineage: Eukaryota > Metazoa > Arthropoda > Insecta > Lepidoptera > Lasiocampidae > Dendrolimus > Dendrolimus pini. The sequence goes on from OX457143.1 coordinate 18,300,945, forward strand.
CCTTTAACTATTACGTGTTATTTTTAAAGTAAATACTATTGGTTCCACACTCTCTCTTTTCCATCTTGTGGACCTGCTTAGCCAGATCCCCTTTTAATAACTTATTTCATTATAATAACTTATCGATTACAACTAGAATCTTTCACCTAGAACTTCAAAGTAGTGTTTAGTAAAGACAAGATAATAACGTATTTCTTTTTTCCACTCCTTTCAGTGGGTTTTATTATATATTCGTATAATCACGAATAAACTGTTGTCTACGACCGTGGCCAGTGGGGCTAGGTAGAACAGCGTGGTTAGCTGAGCGGCGCTTCCCGGAGCGGTACCTACGCCCGCATTGGAACCTTCAGGGAGTTTCTTTTATATTATCCCCTAGGGATCAGGCCCCTTCGGCTTGCCAGGGTAGCTTCTCTGCCCTGAGTACTATGTATCTCTAAGATAAGGTGACCCCTTTCTGGTTTAATGGTATAGCCTTTCCAACCCACGATACCCTAAATTTTGATGGTTTATTCAAAGAGTATAGAGCCCTGCTCAGGCAGCTAGACCGAGGTAATAAAGTTATCAATAGAGACTAAATTAATAACTGTGTTTTAACTAAATGTTATATCCTCGTGGAGGAACTTTAGAGGCTAAGGAGGGGGATCAATGTAAACACGTTTGATGAATATAAATAATTATAATAAATGACCTAATTGTTTTGGTATAAGTTTGTATGATTTCGCCTTCCCCAATTGCCTAGCCATACTTAAATCTTACCTAACAATAAAATATATCTAACATCTTGGTCAACGATTTTTTTTTTATATAACAAGTCATATAAGTAATATTAGAGCGCCTGTCAGAATTATAATACAGGGTTCGCTCAAAACTCATTATGCCTGCCTTCTAAACACACTGCCCAGCGACAACGGTCAGGTCCTGCTTTTTTTACGAAACAAACACATTCACATACAAATTACGAAATGTGCCTATCGAGCCCGTTTTACGGTATCAGTTTTATGCAAGGTTATTTGTTGCAAGATTCATGTTTTTGTGCATGGCTTTTGAAATAATATAACATATCTAATTAAAGTGAACTATTACCCTAATTGAACATGTTTGTTATTAGAATATAGGTACTTATATACATAATAAAAAGTAGTTGTTATTAAAAAATAAAAATTTCGTTTAAAAAAACCGACTTCAAAAACTAAAATGTATAAAATAACTTATTTCTAAAGCTATTACTATTAATATATATTATCTAAAACATCTTAAAGTCGGTGCTTAGTAATTTGCATAAAAATTTTAAAAACTTCGTTTAAAAAAACCGACTTCAAAAACGAAAAAACTAAAATGTATAAAATAACTTATTTCTAAAGCTATTATTATTAATATATATTATCTAAAACATCTTAAAGTCGGTGCTTAGTAATTTTCAAAATATAGTAATTTTTATGTTTTACTTTGCACCGACTTTTCGGTTCGGTTAGTCGGTTTTTTTAAACGAAGTTTTTATTTTTTATTTGTTACTTTTTAGTGTCTAGCTATTGTATGGGTGGATTTACGAATGGTGCCGCGCTTCTTAAAAAATATAGGTCCCAAGAAACGAGAACAAAAAAATGTTCGTAAAATGGAAACTACTGGGCCAAACTATGTTAATTTTTTAGGGAACTACATGGCAGCTATTGCGCGTCGAGCAAAAAAAGAATCAAGTAAATCGAATCATAAATCGCAGAGTAATCGGTGTACATATGGAACGAAAAGGAAAATTTCTTCATAAAAAATTTTCATAAAATGAAAACTACTGGGCCAAACTATGTAATATTTTTAGGTGACTAATTGGTAGCTATTCCGCGTCGAAAAAAAAAAGAATCACGTAAATCGGATCATAAATCACGGAGTAATCGGCGAACATACATAAAAAAAGCAAAAAAAAAAGATCCCGACGAATTGAGAACCTCCTCCTTTTTTCGAAGTCAGTTAATAATTACATTTAATACACAAAACATTTTTACAATTATATTTATTAATCCACTAAATAGGTCTTATATAACTATAATCACACGCGAAAAAAAGGAAACTAAATAAAACGCTCACTATAATGACATTAAATGTGTACTTTATTTAGTTTTCGATATCGGGTTCTTCATACGCTTTCTTCTTCTCTACATCATGCCTGATTATTGTATCTAGGAACTGAGCAGGAGAAGACAAATGGTTTTGGTGTCTACCCCATCCCAAATACCACACGATTGACATGACATGGGAACACCAACCTAATGTACGTTTTGCAACAATGCAAGAGCAATAATGACCTAAAATAGTATCCCGACCCTGAAGCCCTCCTTCTCACAAAATATGGACATAGTAAGTTCGGCTCGAAACATGCCTGGGTTGGATTCTTCCTCTCAAAAGCCATGGGTCATTATAATCTAACTTTGTGAAATCTTCCAGGTTAGGTTCTTTAAATATTTCAATTAAATAGGTTCCCTTTTGTATGTGTTCACCATAATAGCTACGTGCTTGCTCTACTTAATATGTGCCCAGGGCATAAATGATGAGGTCATCATTACTTAAAACTGGAAACTCATCTTCGCCAAGATCAGCGGCATTTATAGACTAAAAATGAGCCCATCTTCTGTTTAGATTATTTTCTAACACACATTTACTTAAGCGATTTTGATTACCAAACTTATTACTGTATACTATCTACTGTATAAATGTAATCGCTGGCCGCAAACTTAAAATATCAAGCCACTTTTACCCAAACCCCAATGTGTCTAATCACCCCGTGAATTCCATTAACCCCGTTTTACAGTACTATAAGTTCACGCAGCACGATATTGATCTTAAACAGCTCGGCTCCGATGTAACTTAGGACCAAGTTTTTTTAATATTCTTGTATCTCAAGTATAGAAGTACTAAATAGCAATAGTTAAAAAAGTGGCCGCTCTTAAAAAAAATCAAGCCAACCTCCGAATAAATTTACCAAAACTTTAGACTTTGACTTGTACAAGATTTGTACGCGTTTGGTTATTAGCATTTGTCTATGGCAGAAATAGATTCAATGGGATTATTATTTATGGATTGAAAATATTTATTTAATTATAGTTTAACAGATCTTTTTATCTATATATTAATACGAGAAGCAAAACCTTTGTACCCATTTATACGAAAGTTGCGCGGATGGAGAAGTATGAAATTTCACACACTTATAGTTTATATGGAGGTGAAGCGATGAATGCTAATATTTTTTTTAAATTATGCATAAAATACAATAAATCAATAATAAAAACATTACACAGACGCAGATATAATATTTCGCTTATTGTTAAAGTCAAATTAACTGCCTTGGCGAAATCTGTGAATATAGAAGTATAGTCTTTGACATTAATTATTATAGTCGAATTTCGACCACGGACGACCCCTAGTATTTTTAAATGCTCAAGGTCAGTTTTGGTCCATGGTTTGTTAAGAATCGACTTTATTGTCTGATCTACAGCTTTGCATTTCGTATGTTATAGATAATAAAAAAAATGTTAATCTTATCTTGTGACTTTAAATACAGAGGACATTGGAATGATATTGTTGATATGAGATAACCAAATGAAAAACTGACTAAGAAATTTTAGTTTTACTTTATTAAGAAACCATTATCACTGACATAATTCGATCCAGTAATACTTTTAGCTTTATCACTTGCTAAAAACAATAACAATTCAGCAATTTCTTTAGGCTCCGCTACACGTCCCAAAGCAGTCATTGCCTTAAATACGTCCCATGATATTGCAGAGTCAGAATTTTCTATTATATCAGTTTTGACTGGTCCAGGGCTTACAGCGTTAACTCTGACTCCAGATGGAGCTAATTCAATAGCTGCCGCCTTTGTGAAATGGTTCAGAGCGGCTTTGGATACGCAATATGCTGTAAAAAGCGGCGATGTAGGTGGTTTGTGTCCTCCTACACTTGATATGTTGATGATGTTTCCTTTAGCGGTTTTCAAGTGAGGTGCAGCCAGCATAGTCATGTTCATTGCAGAACGCAAGTTTGTATCCATCAGCGCATCGTAAGATTCAATTAACTTCCCATCAGCAATACAACCAGCCCTCGAAATTCCTGCATTGTTGATTAAAACATCTATTTTGCCAAAAGCTGCAATAGTTTCATCGACGATCCGTTTGGCATCTTTAGTTACGTCTGCTAATATAACAAGCGGTTTTTTGCCAAATTTTTCACATTCCGCAGCAGTTTTTGATAGTTTTGTCTCGTTTCTTCCTACGATAGCGACTGTCGCTGCTTCGCGTGCGAAAAGGATAGCAGCGCCCGCGCCTATGCCCGAACTGCCACCAGTTATCAATACGACTTTATTTGTAAAACTCATAGTTGCGATGTCGTCAACGGTCTACTCTATACTAACGTGATGTTCTACAGATATTTTTGGACATACTGACTATACTATATATATTTATGACTGTATACTAATTTGTTACGATAATTTGCAGATTTAGGCTAGGCGCACACTACTAATTTTTTGCCGCGCAGTTATTAAGCACTGCGGCATATTAATTATTGACGCAAGGCAGTACCATTTTTAAACGACTTATTGAAGTGAAACTTCTATATAGAGGGGGTCCTACGATTTTTCGCTCACGAAAAAGCAGGTTTTCAAATTGGACAAGTACATTAACAATTTACCCGTAAAACTTCAAGGTAAAATTTTGTTGCGATTCGTTTTTCAACTTGTCCGTTGAAGTTCACTTCTAATATGTGTCCCAGCACACATTTCGATTTTTCGCAGGTTTACTGCAAATTATGATTTGGTTAGGTTAGGTACATTTTAATGAATGCAGTTTTAATTTAAACATTTTATTTTATCAAACAAAAAACTGAATTCGATCCGGAACCAAAAAAACATTCAGTCTACTCTAAAATTATACACATACAGCGGAACATTAACGGCGCATCTTTCGTCATCAACTTTATTCGGACATCAAATTATGTTAACAGAAAAATATTTCCAAAAAAAAATTCGTCTGCTCATGTTTTGATGAAAAGGCTCCGAAACTACTGAACCGATATGAAAAATTCTTTCTCTGTTGGCAAGCTACACTATTCCCGGATGACATAGGGTATATTATATTTACAAATAAATTAGGGGTCCTTACTAAAACTCCAATAATGTAACCCAAGGTGTAAAAAAATACCTAAAATCGCGTGCGCTGCGAAAACTATTGATGATAGAATAAAATAATGTACTACGACTTTGCAGAACACATCATTATCTACAAAAAGTGTCGCGACACTATATATCTAACTATTATATTTATGCCACAATAAGTGTTCTTATATTTTAAAAATTTAATTAAAATGCCGCCGCTAGAAAAGGCTCTTTATTTGTATCTTGGTATTAATTCTTATCAAAATAAATTACTTCATATTCAAGACTGATTCAATACCTTTATATAACTTTTTGAATTATTCAATTCGGACATTCCATTCGAAAGATATCACGAGTTTAAAAATGTAAGAATTAGACCACGTGACTGTGACGCTTTTTCGTGAGCGAAAAATCGTAAGACCCCCTCTATATAGAAGTTTCACTTCAAACATGTACGTGTGCGCAGCGACAACGGCTAAATGCGGCCAAAAAGGTTACAATAAAAATATACATATAACTCTTTAGCCATTAGAAAATACACATATAAACACAAAACACACTAACAAACATATTAATTAAAGATTGAAGTCAAATAAGTAATATCAGAGCGTCTGACAGAAATATAATTCAGGGTTTGCCTCATTGTTTAAGATTGTTTTCTGTGTTTTTTATTATTTGTGGTGAAATAGAAATGTTTTGCGTGTACAGTCCACATGAGATTAAAAAAGAGAATAAAAATATACATTTTGAGAGTGAGACGTGTCTATCGTGTAAACACTCATTGTGCCCGCCCTCAGAACACACTGCCCAGAGACAGCGGTCTAGTCCTGTTAGACCGATTGTAGTTTATAGTGTTTCCTTTCCTTTTAGTGTATATATATATATATATATATATTATTTGTTAGGGATTTGAGTGACACCTTAGTACAATATCCAATGTATTTCTGGAGTAATGGCCGCTATATTAAGTAATGATGAATTCTAAATGAGAAGAATAATATTAAAATGCTTATTACTAAGTTTAGAGAATACAAACTCATTCTAAGACGGACGGGTGCCGTTATTAGCTCATAACCACCAAAATGCTCCGTCTGCCGTTCCACGAGGCTACCGCGGTCGTTATGGTCGTGCCGAAAACGTCACTAATGACGTCATTATTTTCGATCATACAGCGCTCACAACGACCTATGTCAAGAGTGTCGTGTCTATAGTTTTAAGTCACATCACTGTACTTTAATAGTCTATGTATTGTCAATGAGCTGTCACTTGTTACTTATGTCATGTCACGTCTGTAATAAAGAAGTCTACGAGTCAAGATGGTTTTTCAATATAATAAGTAAATCCTACACAATCCAACCCACCACTCGGTTAAACACAACAGTGTGGCGACGAGCGATAAATGGAGGTAAAATAGTCATCTTAAATAGTCATATTTGGAAAAATGGAGTCATCAAATCGGCATTTTATTGGCAGCTTGCCAATGTTCGACGATGCGAGTCAAAGCTTTGTAAGTTGGATGGAAATGCTTGAAGAATACTGTGATCTTAATAAAGTTCCGCAAGAGGATAAAAGCAGCGTCAGAAAATCATTATTTCTATGTCATATCGGTGTAAAACACTATAGTATGCTTCATAGCATATGTCTGCCGAATAAACCTAGATCAAAGTCAATTGCCGAATTAGCAAACATTTTAAAGGAAAAATACGATTCGCCGGGTCTGGAGTCAACAAACAGATATTTATTTTACCGGAGAATGCAATCGGAGAATGAAAATGGAATGCAGTATATAGCTACTCTTCAAGAAATTGCAGCAAAATGTAATTTTGGCAGTCATGCTCAAAATGCATGTCGAGATCAACTAATTGTTGGAATTCGTAACGAAAATATAAGGAAAAAGCTACTATCTGTGTCAGGCTTAACATATGAGAATGCAAAAATCATTTTCTTACAAGAGGAGTCCGTCATTATGCAAATGAGAAATATGTCAAATGTATCCAGTGTCAATAAAGTAAAGAAATCATATCAAAGTCACAACTATCAGAATGCTAGAAGTCATAATATAATTAGTCAAAACCGAAACAGTCAAAAACCAACTATATGTCAAGGTCGTTCCAGTCAAGGTCAAAATAAGCATCAGTATACAACAAGTCGTAATCAGTCAAGTCATCAAAGTCTTCCCAGTCACATGAGTCGTTCCAGTTACCAGTCATGCTACAGATGCGGTCGTAATCACAATCCAGCTACGTGTCCAGCACGCACATGGATGTGCTATGTATGTCAGCGGTTGGGTCATACATCAAAGATGTGTAGGAGTTACAGGCAAAATAACACAAATCAAGTGAGTGAAGTAGAACCAGGAACAAGTATGGAAAGTAATAATGTCATAAACATGTTAACAGAGTCAATAAATATTAATAATATAATGTCAAGTCAGTCTATGTGTCAATTTCAGTATTATAAGCAAACATGTACATGCATTTCTTGTGATATTCCATGTGATCCTAAGTGTGGTTTTTGTATGAATATAAAGTTAATCAATATTAATAATGTGTCATATAAGCCACAGATTATTAAAGTCAATGTGGAGAGGTCCTTACTAGAAATGGAGATTGATACAGGTGCTGCTATTTCCCTGATTTCTTTCAAATGTTATTTAGATAAGTTTAAAAGTCATACATTGTTGCCATGCAATGTAAAATTGAATACTGTATCAGGTCGTCTTGAAGTAGCAGGCATGATTAAAGTCAAAGTGTTCTATAATAATTATATGTCAACAAAGTTATTGTCTCTTGTAGTAACATCAGATAAAAAGTCCTTTATACCTTTACTTGGTCGTGATTGGTTAGATATTTTAAACCCAGAATGGAGGAATAATATTTTGTCAATGAATAATAACAATAATTGTTATGTAAAGTCAATTCTGCCTGAAGTAAAGTTAAATAATACATCTACAGTTGTTCAACAGTTTGTTAAAACATATCCAAATGTGTTTAGCAAAAATATAGACTCACATATAATAGGTTTTGAAGCAAAACTTGTGTTAAAAGAAAATAGTACTCCTGTGTTTTTAAAACCTTACCCGTTACCTTATAACATTGTTCAAGTAGTCGGTGATACTTTAGACAAATTGGAAAAAGAAGGAAAAATATATAAAGTAAACTATTCAGAATGGGCATCACCTTTAGTACCAGTTAAGAAAGTCAATGGTGATTATAGGATATGTGATGATTTTAAGCGTTCAGTCAATCCGAATATAAAAGTAGATTCTAACCCACTTCCAAAGCCGGAAGATGTGTTTGCCACAATGTCAGGAGGTGAAGTATTTGTAGTCCTAGATTTGTCAGATGCTTATACACAATTATTAGTCGATGAACAGAGTCAAGAATTGTTAACAGTCAATACACACAAAGGTTTATATAGATACAAACGTTTAATATATGGCATTGCATCAGCACCAGCAATTAAACTAAATCTGTAAGGGGAGGATGTCGTGTCTATAGTTTTAAGTCACATCACTGTACTTTAATAGTCTATGTATTGTCAATGAGCTGTCACTTGTTACTTATGTCATGTCACGTCTGTAATAAAGAAGTCTACGAGTCAAGATGGTTTTTCAATATAATAAGTAAATCCTACACAATCCAACCCACCACTCGGTTAAACACCACAAAGAGGTGTGTCGAAGTAGGCGTTGACAACAGTTAGTTCCGGATGGGCATTCATGCGAAGCGGTCGCAAATGCCTGTGCTCTCGTCAAAAATTCCAATTTTCTGCGTTTTTCTCTCCCGAAAAGCGACAAATTGTAATAAGAGTTGTGTAGTGATAGTGTAGAGTGTTTATCAGTTCGATTCCCGCGCGAATCAGTTGTTTTTCGACTTAGGTGAGTCTTTAAGCTCTATTCGCTTTGTTCGTTTCGCGCGTCTCGGCGCATTACGCAATAGTAAGGGTTTTTTCGTGTCGTTAGATTTCGCGCGTTTCTTGGTTTCGGCATAGGGAAGGGCATCCAATTATGGATGCCCAGGACTCCCAATCGGCCGCTAAGGCGCCGACTGTCCCCAGCAAGAGGGGGCACTCGGAGGCCAAAGGCGGCTGGAAGATGCCGGAGCTAGGAGAGACGCGGCGGAAGCTCTCTTCTTCTCTTAAGGCCCGACGCAGCAGATCTGCTGCCGGACCGCGTCCAGAGCGCCCGGCTGATGCCGTTATCACGGCACACGGAGCGCCTGAATCGTTAGGCAGGGCGGCGTCGGTAGTCGGTGTCACCGCCGATGCGCCCGAGGTTAGGCCATGCGCAATGGGACCCCCTGCGGCCACCCTAGTTGCGCGTAGGAGCTCCGGGCGTGTGGCGCATCATAGCGCAGCACGCTCGGACGTAGATAGGAACGTGCTGCTCGCAGCGAACTTCGCCGTTTGCCTGGCGGTGAGCGCTGCGAGCACCATAGTGGAGTATGCATGCATCGCATCGTCGACCTCTGCACGAGCTTCACTCGTGCAGGGGGGCGGTGCGCATGTAGAGCACTTAGACATCCCGTCGTCCGGCAGCGTCCCAGACTCGCTGGAGTACGCGCTCGACGACGCGATCCGCGCGTTTGATTGTGCCCGCCCTGATTCGCCTGCCTGTAGCCAAATGGTATACACGGCGGCCGGAACAGCGACGGTAGGGGGCGGTCACCCCACGAAGACGGTGTCGTACAGCGCGCAGGCTTCACCTGCGCCAACGACATCGGTATGCGATCTTTCGGTGCGCAACGTCGGGGACGGCCGTTCCGCGAACTCGCGCTCTCGACCGAGTTCGTGAACAGGGAATTTGTAGGCGCGACAGCGGCAGCCCCTTCGTCTTCCTTCCCTAGTGGGATGGGAGTCGCTGTCGCGATGTCGGCGCCTGCGTCGTCGGCTGGGGCGGCGGCGACGACGGCGACGGCGTCAACGTCTTCGTCTTCGGCGGCAGCAGCGGCGACTTATAGCGATAGGCTGAACCCCGCGCCGACCCTCCCTCCGCCGCTCGCGGCCGACCGAGGCAAGGCGACGGCGCCCAGACCGACTCCTCGCGCGAACATCACGGAGGCCACCGGAAGGCCAAAACTGTGGTGTCGGCCCCCAAACCGGCCCCCAGGCAGCGGGCAAAACCCGCGGCCGCGACACCGGTCGTCGCGGCGCCCGTAGTCGCCCGCGCTGCGACCCACGTCCCGCGCGTCGCGTACGTCGTGCCGCCGCCGGCGCCCATGGCCCCCGCCCCCCTCCTGGAGGGGGGGGCGTGGACCACGGTCGTCAAGCGGAAAAAGGCTAAGGGGGCGAGGGCCGACGCCCCCCCCCCCCCAGGCGCAAGCTGCTCCCCTGCCGACGGGGCGGGGGCAGCAACAGCGGAAACAGGCTGCGAAGCCTGCGGTCGTATTCCGCAAGCCGAAGTCGGCCGCAGTTATTATCAAACTGCTGCCGGCAGCGGCCGCGAAGGGTGTCGGCTATCGCGAGGTCTTCGCAAAGGCCTCGACGGTGGTCGAAATCGCAACCATGGACCTCCGCGAGGGGCTGAAGGTGGTGCGGACCGTCAGGGACGCGCGTCTCCTCGAGTTCCAGCCGGGACCCGAGAGCGCGGCCAAGGCGGACCGCGTCGCCGATGCTCTGCGCGGAGCCCTCGTAGGGATGGCTGAGGTTGTCCACCCCGTAAAGCGTGGGGAGCTTTACGTCTCTGGGCTGGACGAATCAGTCACGGTCGATGGGCTGCGTGACGCGATCGCGCGCGCCGGCAACTGCCGACGCGACGACGTGCGCACGAAGCACATCGGTGCAGGACCGGGCGGTTTGGGCGCATCGTACGTGATATGCCCCGTCGCTGCTGCCAAAGCCATCGTCGAGCTGGGCTACCTCGTGGTAGGCTTCACCTCGGCGAAGGTGGAGGCACTGGAAGCCAGACCGATACGTTGTTACCGGTGTTTCAACGTCGGCCATGGCACGCAGACCTGTCCGGACACGTGCCCGGACCGGACTAACTTGTGTCTCCGCTGCGGTAAGAGCGGACACAAGATGCCGGACTGCACGGCTCGGAACTCCCACTGCCCGGCGTCCGCGGGGGGGGGGGGGGACTCAACGCTGCCCACCCCACGTTAGCGAGGTACTGCCAGCCTCCTTACGTGAAGGGCAAATTCGTCCATCCGCGGACGAAACAACGTTTCGGCAAATCGGGAGTACAGGTAATGGACACCTCCAATGCCTAGTACGCCCGCAACAGCGTTTTTTCAAGCCAACGTAAACCACTCCCCCACCGATCAGGACTTGTGCCTGCAGGCGATGGCGGAGTGGTAAGCGAACTTGGCCGTAATAAGCGAACCTTATTACGTTTCTCCTTGCGGCAATTGGGTGGGCGATCTCGACGACATGGTGGTGGTGGCCAGAGCCGGGTCCGGCACACCGCTTACATGTCTCGAAAGAGGAAAGGACTATGCGGTGGTGGAGAGCGGGAGTATCGTCGTCATAGGCGTTTACTTCTCGCGTAACCGCCCCCTGGCGGAGTTCGAGGTTCGCTTGGACGCCATCAGGGCTGCCGTAGGCAGACTGTCGCCTAAAGCGATTTTCGTAATGGGCGACTTTAACGCAAAGCACCTCACCTGGGGAAACGCGTTCACGGACCCTAGGGGTCGGGCGGTCGAGGACTGGGCTCTTCAAGCCGGCCTGACCATATTGAACCAGGGATCGGTCCAGACCTACGTGCGCGCGCGGGGTGGATCGGTCATCGACCTGTCATTCGCCATTCATGCGGCCGCCGTCAGAGTTGTCGGATGGAGGGTGCTGGAGGAGGTGGAGTCGCTCTCTGATCATCGGTATATCAGATTTGAGCTTACCCCCTCCTCCGGTCCGAGCCCTGTTCATTGCCCCCCTCTCCTCCCGCGTTGAGCCCTTACCAAGCTCAATCCGGAGCAGGCCGAGGAGTGGGCACTCACGGAAAGCTGGGTCTACCCAGCCGAATTCGCGAACTTGGAGTCGCAAGCAGAGCACATGCGCAAGACCCTGACGAGGGTTTGCAACGCGGCGATGCCTCGCGTCTCAAAGCGGCAGCCTCCGTGCAAGCAGGTCCACTGGTGGACCGAGGAGCTGGGCGAGATGCGAAAGGCAGTTTGTATCATCAGCCACAGGCTCAAACGCTACAGGGCGCGCCATCCTCCGGACTTCGTCGCGGAAAATGGACTCGTGGGCGAGTTTAGGGAGGCCAGAAAGGCCCTTTCGATTGCAATATTGCGAGCGAAAGCCCGGGCTCGGCCGAGCTCCTCGAGACACTCGATCGGGACCCTTGGAGGCGTCCGTACCGTGGGGCCCGCAACACGTTGCGGCCTTGCACATCCACGGTCACGGAAACGCTCGAACCTGAGGTGCTTCGGTCGGTTATCGACGGGCTCTTCCCGGATCCGGGGAACTTCACTCCCCCCAGTATGGGTCCACCCGTTCCCGACACCCCCACGGACGAGGAGCCTCACTCCATCTCCGAGGGGGAACTAGACGTTGCCCTGGACCGGCTCCGGGGCAGGAAGACGGCACCGGGACCCGACGGGGTTCCAGGTCGACTCCTCTTCCTGGCTGCAAAACATCTACGCAGCCAGCTGAGGGACCTTTTCGAAGCCTGTATTCGCGCAGGTAGGTTCCCGTCGCAATGGAAAGAGGGGCGTTTGTGCCTTATTCCCAAGGGAGGTCGGCCTCCTAACGATCCGTCCGCCTTCAGGCCTATAGTGCTGCTGAACGAGGTCGCCAAGGTCTTCGAAAAGATCTTGGTGGAGCGGCTCGTGAAGCATCTCGACGCTGTGGAGCTGGGGCTCTCAGATACGCAGTTCGGGTTTCGGCGGAGGCGCTCCACGATGGACGCCTTCGAGACGCTGCGAACGTTGACGGACGAAGCCGTCCAAGCGAAGGATGTCGTTCTTGCGGTGTCGCTAGACATAGCGAACGCCTTTAACAGCCTCCCTCATGAGCCGATCAGGGAGGGGCTCCGCGCGCATGGAGTCCCCCTGGACCTCACGAGGCTGTTGGGCGAGTACCTGCAGGATCGGCATATCCTTTGGGAGGGTGGTGAGTCCGGTAATCACGTGTTAGGTCGGCGACGCGTCGCATGCGGCGTTCCACAGGGGTCGGTCCTCGGGCCGATTCTTTGGAACGTAGGTTATGACTGGATCCTTCGGGTTCCGGTCCTGCCCGGGGTAGGGCTGATCGGCTTTGCGGACGACACCCTACTCACGGCACGCGCTGCGTCATTTGCGGAATCCGTGGACGTCGCCAACGCTGGGTTGGCGATTGTCGTAGATCGAATAGCTAGGCTGGGCTTGAGGGTCTCCCCCGCGAAAACGGAGGCCATCATGTTCCATAGGAAATTTCGTAATCCCCCCGCGGACTTGACCGTTTCGGTCCAAGGGGTGGCCATTAGAGTAGGGCCCCCAGATGAAATATCTGGGGCTAGTTCTTGATGGGAAATGGCTGTTCAAAGCGCACTTTGAGCAGCTAGTTCCCAAACTCGTCAAATATGCGGGCGCACTCTCGAGGCTGCTTCCCAACGTGGGGGGCCCCGGGGGTACGACGCGGAAACTTTACTCTGGCATCCTGAGGAGTATGGCGCTGTACGGTGCACCCGTCTGGTCCACTGCACTTCACCGCCACAACAGAACTCTGCTGTACCGGGCGCAGCAGGTTCTGGCCGTGAGGACCATACGGGGGTACCGCACCGTGTCGCGGACGGCGGCCACCCTCCTGGCAGGCGATCCGCCCTGGCATCTCCAGGCGGACGTCCTGACAGAGGTGCGTCGCACCCGGCAGGATGCCCTAGCTAGAGGCCTGACCTTCTGTCAGGTCGAGATCGAGACGATCAGGAAACGGGAAACCATCTCCATGATAGCCGCCTGGTCTCAAGAGCTCGATAACAATGCGGCCTATGGCGGCTACACGGTGGATGCAATCAGGCCACAGCTGACGGAATGGGTCAACCGCACCAGCGGCACCCTGACCTTCAGGACGACGCAGATACTTGCCGGACATGGATGTTTCGATAAGTATCTGTATCGCCTTGTGGGCTGCTTGCCTTCTCCGGACTGCCGCCAGTGCGGCGCGCCCGACACGGCGTTACACACGCTAGTCGAGTGCGCCGCATGGGCGCCGCAGCGTTTCGAATTTGAGACGCACGTAGGTCCGGTCGCCTCGCTCTGCGACTTGGTCAAGGCCATACTGCAGAGCAACGACAACTGGGGAGCTGCGGTTACTTTTTGTGAGGCAGTAATGTCACTCAAGGAGGCCGCAGAACGCGATAGGGAGAGGAGTCCTGCAGCGCGTGCTAATGCGTCTTCTCGAGGTCGCCGGCCTTCAGCTGGCACCCGGAGAGGCAGGTACGCGCATTACTTCCCTCCCTGAGTTAGGTTCCGTTTACCGCGGGGGGCCTTTAGCTTGCTAGGAGAGCAAAGGATTCATCTGCCCCCCGCACAACGAAGTGGGGTGTGTTCTCCCAGGGCACACTCAAGGCACTTTATTACGCTGGATCGACTGGGTGTAACTATGTTCTAAATTTCAGCCTTTCCAACACAAACAAAAGCGCAGGGTCGACAGGGAGGAGGGGGTTTTTAGTGGGTATTGAGGTTGCTCGCTCGTGTAGCATCACTCGGAGTCTCCACACTATTCTGTGACGTCGATCGCGGACGGAGCACTGCCAAGAGCATACTATTGCTGCAGTGTTATCGCCCCCGACCGACGCGTGTCGTTCCCCTAGCAACGGCCCAGATTGTGCGGAAATCGGTTAAAAGCATTTTCCCTCGCCTCAAAAAAAAGGCGTTGACAACAGAACATAAATTCTCTTTATCGATTGACATTGAAAAAGGCGCGATTTTCAAATCAACCAATGACATTTGTGTATTCCGTACACAAATGTCATTGGTTTTAGTTTATGATTGTAACGTCCTCTAGCAAGTGGAACGGGAAAAATTGCGGTCGTGAACGTGGGCGTTGTGAAACCCTTGTGGAACGTAGCGGATATTTAAACCACTGTCACCTTCAATAAACTTTCAGAATGGTGTTTTTAATTTATACTATACATATTTATAAACAAATAAACTTTTCACCACGCAGCTAAATACTATCAATGCGCGCCTAGCCTTATAATAATAATTATGCGTATAGATTATTATGACTTCGCAATATTTTAACGTTGTTCCTATATATTTATATATTTTTTCACATACATACATAATTTCTTGCCAGGTCCCTTGCGGGGATGATATTTTTTCTCTATTCAATTTAGACTTATGTCTTGTACAGACGGATTTGTACGCCTTTAGTTATTAGCATTTGTCTATGGGACCCTAGAAATGGATACAATAGGATTATTATCTATGAATTGAACATATTTGTTTAAGTGTAGTTACATTGTTCTTTAACAGACCCTTTTATATTTTGAAATGCTCAAGGTTAGTTTTGGTCCATAGTTAGTTAAGAATCAACTTTATTTTCTGATGTACAGGTTTGCATTTCGTATGTTTTAGATAACGGAACTATTAATCGTGTCTTGTGATTTTACACACAGCACACAGAGGACATTGAAATAATAATGTTTATTGAAATAAGTAAATAAAAATCTGACTTCGAAATGTTAGTTTTACTTTAATAAGTAACCATTGTCACTGACATAATTCGATCCAGTGATACTCATAGCTTTATCACTTGCTAAAAACAATATCAATTCAGCAATTTCTTCAGGCTCCGCTACACGTTCCAAAGCAGTCGTTGGCTTGAATACGTCCCACGATCCTGCTGAGCCAGAATTTTCCATTATGTCAGTTTTGACAGGTCCAGGGCTTACAGCGTTAACTCTGACTCCAGATAGAGCTAATTCAATAGCTGCCGCCTTTGTGAAATGGTTCAGAGCGGCTTTGGATACGCAATATGCTGTAAAAAGCGGCGATGGTTTGAATCCTCCTACGCTTGATATGTTGATGATGTTTCCTTTAGTGGTCTTCAAGTGAGGTGCAGCCAGCATAGTCATGTTCATTGCAGAACGCAAGTTTGTATCCATCAGCATATCGTAAGATTCCATTAACGTCCCATCAACAATACCACCGAACTTCAAAATACCTGCGTTGTTGATTAAAACATCTATTTTGCCAAAAGCTGCAATAGTTTCATCGACGATCCTTTTGGCATCTTTGGTTACGTCTGCTACTATAACAAGCGGTTTTTTGCCAAATTTTTCACATTCTGCAGCAGTTTTTGATAGTTTTTTCTCGTTTCTTCCTACGATAGCAACGTTAGCTGCTTCACGCGCGAAGAGGATGGCAATGCTAGCACCTATACCCGAACTGCCACCAGTTATCAGTACGACTTTATTTGTAAAACTCATAGTTGCGATATCGCCAACGGTTTGTGCGATACTAACTCCTAAAAAAAATTCTGCCTCATTTATATACGCATATAAGTATACGATTATATCATTTATATAATGTAAATTAATGATTGTACAAAAAATTTATCTGTTCATTTGCAAATTTAGGCAACGCCCACACTACGAATTTTTTGCTGCCCAGATATTAAGGACGCAAGGCAGTCTTATTTTAACCGACTTCATTTTTTATTTATTTTCGTTATTCGATTTCTCCGTCAATTGTGATTCGATTTTCACCTTTATACTTTAATCGAAAGGTTACTCAATCGAATTGGTCCCATTGCCATCATGCCAGAATCAGATAAGTGAATTCCAAAGAATTAGAGATACTTACGAAAATTGGTAATCAGCTTCGTCATAACACGATATCTTCGTCTAATGTAAACGGATTCTCAATTTGTTTTATTTACTAGTTAGTTAGTGTATACTTCCAAGGTCCCATGGTCACCAAGTCAGGATCTGATCCCAGGGTTAACGAGCATAACCCGTATTAAAGAACGCCGTCCGCCAAATTATTGAAAACAATCTTGTATACTACTACACTTATATTGTGTAGTTGTTACATTTTCTACAGGCGTTCAATTTTTATGTGCATGATACGGGAAAAATGTTCTTTTTTCAACTAAAACAATTTCACACTTTAAATCAAGAAATACATTTATTTCTACAATATCTAGAAGTCTGTGCCAACTAAAACATGAAAATTACTATATTTTGTAAATTTATTGTTGGTCTTTATGTTTACTTGCCACGGACTTAAAGAAATTGTAGAAAGAAGTCGGTAATTTGTTTTTATTTTTTTTTAGTGGGAAATCAGTTTTGTTTTTGTTAAAAAAAGTGGAATATAAAACGAGCACTTCTGCATTTACCACAGCGGAGAAAGTTAGAATATTACATCTTATTTGCAGTTCATCGAGATTTTGTAATATATTAGTTAACTACGCACTACGACTACGCGTATAATCCTGGATTATGAGTGGGGGGCTACTGTCCCGTGGCTTTGGCAAAAGGCGATAGAAGGCCTCCTACCAGATTTACCGGTATGACAGGATCGACTTTTCTCTTCGTCGAAAGAAAAATGAACTACTCGCAGTACATGACATTTTGTCTTTACTATAGTCCTGGAGTGAAGAACGCTATTCGTGCATTAATTCTAATAAATTAGATGTAATAAATAATAGCATAGACATGATAAAATATATCTTTCGTCGCGCGGCTAAAAACTAGCAATGTGCGACAAGCCTTATAATAACATCATTCTAATATGGCGAAGCCATAGTTGTCTTGAGTAATTATGAATGCTATTCTGGTGTTCGGGTACGTGCTCGGGTTTTACCATTTGTATAATTCGACGGGTGCAAAGTAAAAAGAGATATCTGCAAAATAGCTACTTTACAGGAGAGCGAAAAGATGGCCGTATTAACTTTGAAAGAACATACGTAGCTGGTTATTTTTACGTACGAAAATTTATTGAAATAATGTGATATATGCAAAACATATAATGTCATATTGTAAAGAATTGTTTTATTAAAACGATTGTACAATAAACTAAAAATCATCATTTTGTAGATAACTTTATTTACTTTGCACCCGTCGATATGGGACTAAAAATGGATACAACACCATTATTATTTATGAGCTATGTAGATATAATTGATTTTGTATTTTAACAGATGCTTTTATATTTTTAACATGTTCAAGGTCAGTTCTTGGTTAGCTAATAATCACCGTGTTATCTGACCCACGGGTTTGCGTGTCGTATATTTTAGATAGTGAAAATAAACAATGAATGAATGAAAATCTTTATTGTTCACCATAACTTAAACCTAGATATTTTTAAACAATCATCGTGATTTATTATTTTCTTTGTGCTGTGCGCAGAATGATAAGTATCTTCTTACTGGCGTTTGTATATTCGTATGGTTATACCTACGATTGGGGCACATGACTACTCGCCGGATGGTCTCCAACTCCCAAGGTGGAGTTTGGGACTTGGAATTCTTATATTATCATGTATACCGACTTATTTCTGCAAGTCAACATGGATTTATGCTTAAACGGTCTACTTATGGTGGAGTGGATAGTAATATTCCGGTGGATGCAATGTTTAGATTTTTCGAAGGCCATTGACAAACTAAACCACAAAATTCTCCCGGCTAAATTGAACTCTTTCGGAACATCTGGCTCACTCTTGGAATGGTGCAAGTCCTATTTAAGCGATAGATTGTTTAAAATAGTTATAGATGGCTTTCAGTCTGATGCCATAATTTCCACTTCCGGTGTCCCCCAGGGGTCCAACCTTGGGCCACTCTTTTTTATCTTGAAAATTATTTACTAGTCATTTTTCCACTCTCGAGCTTATCTTTCTGCTGATGATCTTCAAATTACAAAATCAATACATACTCCGTCCGACGTAGAGCTATTACATCACAGCTAAATGTCACTATATCCAGTTTACCAGGAAACGAATAAAACAGACAAATATGTAGTTGCACTTTTTAGGAAACGCATTAGGGCAAGTGAATGATGTCCGAGATCTTACAACTCAGATTGATAGCGAACTACGTTTCAATCGACACATAGATAATATTATAAGTGCTGAGGGTAAACTATAGGTTTTTAAGAAGGGGGAAGACTTTAAAAACTTTCTACAATAATGTTACTATATAACTATTATGTCAGAAGTAAACTTGAATAATATTGTCAGGTGTGAACACCTCATTATGAGGTCCATGAGAACATATGAAAATATTCAAAGCAGACTTGTTCGCCACTTAGCATGTCCTATCAGAGCGCCTATGAGCTGTAACTCTTATATGAAATAAGCTTAAGCTATTTAGAAGATCTGATGACATATCGGAAACAGCAGGCTAGGATTGGATGATCCTAAGCCAAAACAAGAAAATCTGGAAGATGTAGAAGGCCTTCACCCGAAGAGGGGTCCAAAATCAAGACTAACCATTAATGACTGACATAATACTAACTTAATATCATATTTTATAATATTTAAGCAAAATCATAAATTATCATATTATCAAATCCACATTTAATACAGATTACACATAATGAACAATTATAAAATTACATACTATTGAATACAACGTAAGAAAACTTATTTGTATTGTATTTTAGTGTAGACAGCACTGTTGTAGAGAGCTATGTATCCAACGCGCCCAGATTCAGTCTCTGAGGGAGTCAATGATCACTAGGATGAACTTGACCTTGGAGGCAGTCTCCGATTGGGGTGAATCCAACCTAGTCAAGTTCAATGCCTCCAAAACCCAGGCGTGTCTCTTCTCTGCCAAAAGGAATCCTTTCAACTTAACTCCTACTTTCCGAGGTGTATCCATACCGATAGCCGACAGCCTTCAGCTTCTTGGCATCTCCTTAACACAACGTCTAAATTTTGGCTCCTATATAGAGTCTGTTGCTCAGTTGGCTGGCAAAAAGCTAGGGGTTCTATCAAGGGTGAGGCAGTACTTCACACCACTTCAGTTGCTAAATCTATATCAAGCACAAGTACGGTCTTGCATGGAGTACTGCTCTCATCTTTGGGATGGCTCAGCTAAATACCTGTTAGAGACGCTTGAGTCAATAGAGAAAAGAGCTAGCGTAATCTTGCAACAACTCGGAAGGGTTTATAGCAGCAAAAGAGCAGCATCTGGTCACAATACTTAATCAGAGACCCTTATGGTTTTAACACACATTTTATATTATTATTCTCACTAGACAAGCATTTTTTTAGAACATCTCGCCATTGCTCCATTTTTTTTTAATTATTATTTATTCATGACCATAGAATCAAAGTCTTTCAGTCGGAAACATGTTAATTAATAGGTCTTCGTATAGTAGCGTAGTTGTATTGCAGGCTACAACCGACGCCATTCAATGGAGTTCTTGTGAAAATTCGAAAGATCACATCTGACTACACAGTTCACATTTCTCACAAAACACATAATTTCTACTCAAAAACTATCAATATCCTGTAACTATTGTTCATTTTAGAGTAATTATACACATTTTTAGAAAATAAAACTGCACAGCACGTCTCCTTTCAGTTCCCGCCAAAAAAAACCCCATTGTTCCAACAAAATTAGTGTTGCCAACTTAGTAATTGGCACAACCGATAGCGGATTGAAGTCATTGATAACTATTTTAATTTAAGTGTTATGAATGAAAAGAATTGAATACATTACTGTTTGGAAATTCCAGATAATATTTTATACAAGATATTATATTAAACATTTTACTTAAAGTTTTACATGTAATAAAACAAACCGAATACAGTACAAATCTATCACGTCTGCTAACATAAAAATGAAATGTCATGAATACCGTATATATACAATTGAGACATTTTGAATTATAATCTACACAATTATCTCGTTATACAAAGGATAAATATTGTAACAATTATTATTGTAAATAATAGACAACAATTGTACAGAATGCAATGAAAAATATAACATTACTATTCACAATTAAGAAAAGGGCCGATTGTATGGTTCAGAAATAAATACATAACAAAACTAATTATTAACTTAACACGACAAGAACAACTATGCTACTCAATAACTGTAACACTAGGAAACTGATAGGCAATAACAGACTATTCGACGAGGCTTCAGAGCCTAAGTCATCGACGTAGGCTCCCTAGTTTGTCGGTTTTCTATAGGATACACTTCGGGGAGTGTGCCTCGGAATTCGGTAGTTGACAATTTTTGAGAAACAGGTTTATTTTGAGCCTTATGGTCTATTTTAGCCAAAATATTAATATTTCAGCAAAAAAAACAATATTAACATATTTAATTTAGCAATTTTATAAATATTTTGACATTTCGTCACAAAAACGCGTCAAGCTGTCATGGCGTCTCGCATGACGTCACAGTGTGCAAAACAAACATCTGTTTTATTGAAGTGTTATCTCAGTCAAGTCATTGATAACTTCTTGAGTTTTGCACGCTATGACGTCACGCGCTCTGATCGGCGTTCATTGTCACGTGGCTAATGGCTGCAATATAGCAATTTTATTTCTCAAAAAATATCAATTTATATTTAATGTTTTAGTTAAAATAATTTATTTTTGTCATATTTAGATCGTAATCTACGATATATATTAAACTCAGCCTATATTCTTCATACTGACAACTACTGAATTGCATGAGCTGGTTCCTCCCTCACCATTCTACCACCGGACAACCAGACGTACGCACTTACGCCACCGATACATGGTGGAAATACCGACGAACCGATCGAAACGCTATGCTTCCACGTTCATCATACGCACCGCTGAAGAAGGGAATGAATGAATGTAACAAGTTATATTAAAAATAAATATAAATACTTATATCTAAGTTTCAAATTAACAGCAAAAAAGATAATAATGATTTTTATAAGAATGATATATCGTTAATGGCGTTGCGCCCGCGCAACATTCTCAACGCCCTAGCCGGGCTGAGGCCGAGTTTGATTTATGACCCAAACTGCACGGACAAAATAATTCAACTATAGGTGTCTTTAAGTCTCGCGTGGACAGGTATCTTCTAGGTAAGCGTGCTCCACCTTAGACTGTATTTCCGCCTGACATCAGGCGCAATGTCGGTCAAAGGCGAACCTATTCATTATAAAAAAAAAGAAAAAAAAGATAGTTCCAACTTTTACCAAGCGCATTTACAAATGTGTTTTGTTATATATTTGTTTATTACTTTTTTGTTTTCTCGTAAATATTGTTACGACCTGAGCGCCGATAAAAGACAAATTCACACCTGCATACCTGTAGACGTTTTATTACCTTTGCGGCATTTGGACTTTTCGTTTAAAATTGGTTAGAAAAACAGTATTGTGTATTGTAATCCTTTATCGTAATCATTAGCCAGGTGTGATTCTAGGAAATTCAGTCCACGCAGTCAAGCAGACATATTGTATTTGTACAGTATAAAGCAATGTCCCAATGGAGGGAGGAGGCAGTCGAGCGATAACCACAAGCGGAGCAAAACTTGTTGTGTACATTCGATAATCTATTTAGTGACGGACTTTGCGCGTGTTATTGAATCGTACATTAAGTTTGGACTGGTTGTGTTCAGTTATATTTGTACCTGTGTTATACGTGTTTGTATAGTTCTAATAAACTCTATATTAATTCTAACGGCATTCAAATAAGAGTCCTGCAACTCGTAACAATATGTTGAAGAATATCGTGACTATAGTAAGGGGCAATTAATTAAATATAGTGTAAACTCTATATAACGGCATCGAAGAGACTACATTTTATGGCGTTGTAGAGTTGTCGTTAAATGGAGAAGTCTGTTTTCTGCCTAACGTCTTTGACAGCACCAGTAATTTAGTTGTATATTTTAACTTATGCAAGTCTGCAGAGATTTGGGTAAGAAAAACCAAATATTAACTATTTGGGCAGGGTTTCCTTTATTGTGACTATTCACACCGCACAGTAAGCAATGAACACCGTCTACAGGCCACACCGCCTTTTATACGAAAATGCTACCCCACAAAACAATAATATTGCATCATTGCTAAAAATAGCAATTACATCATAGTGTTGCCAGGATCATAAAAACAATTATAATAATTAGTTACCGATGCACTTAATTATCTACACGATAATTTAGTGGGCTTATCAAAATAACTAGCAAGTAGACATAGTAATCTCATTATAAATCGACTAAAAATATTATTATCTATGACGATTGTCTATGTGATATTAATATACGCTATGGTTCTCACGACTAATTACATTCGTGTATTCGTTTGTAAAAAACAACTTGCACGACTCGTTTCACTCTTGAAAGAGAGATTTAGTTCTCCTTATTTCTCTATTCTGTGTCAAGACGAAAAGTGATGCAGTTCTAAGTGAAAGAGCTGTTTCACACAAGCCTAAGAAAACAATAAATGAAACAACATAATAAAATTTAACAAATATATTTCATAGAAACATACTTGCGGTTGATTTTACTCTTATACCAAAATGGAATAACGACCAGCGCCGCGTAAACTGAAACAATAAAAAAATGGATAAGTGCTTGTCAGGCCCATAGAGATAGTAGTAGAACAACTAGGGTTGCCAACCGTACACTACATTTTAGGACAATCTTTATATGTAAAATTCTTGTGTGCGTTTGTATGTGACTAAAGTACTCCTAAGCGGCTGGACCGATTTCGATGAATGTTTTTGTGTGTATTCAGGTGGAGATTAGAGAATGGTTTAGATTCACAATGGGACCCAGTGATTATAAAGAGGAAAGTTTAGTATTTTTATATGTTTGTAGTAACAAATAAACTGAAAACTACTGGACCAATTTACATAATCCCAAATTAACATAGGTTATATTCATTACTAGAAAAAAATAGGAATCCCTCCTAAAACTAAAACTCGTGTCAATTTGACCCGGTAGGTGGCACTAGAATCGTGATTAAAATTTTATTTCTTCATGGCAAGACAATGTCTGCCAAAACTATTAGTAAAATATATACTTAATAAATAGTAAAAAAAAAGTGTGTACACTCGTTTCCCTTAAATTCAACAACAGTACGACATTTTACAGCTTAAAAACAAAAAGACTACTTTTTTCAAAAAAAGATGGCAACCCTTCATGTTCACGTGATAAATCCCTATTCTCAGTACCACACTTATAAAAACAAACTGCACAAAAACACGTTTTTATACCGCACTTGTCAGCAATACAATGCACAATTTACTAGTACCTATACATCCTTTCATAGGTAAATTATATCAATTTAAAACACAAATTAAAAAATGTTGGAATTTAGAATGATCCAATGTCTTATAGTTTTTAGAATAAGGACAAACTTTTTTCATACTTTCCTTTTTTTATCTACTTTATTAGTAATTATTGAATTTTTTTCAATTTTGTTCTATATATCTGGTAATTATGTAATTTTCATATAATTTTTTTGTAATTAACTATTTGAGCCAATTTTTATTTTTATTATAAAATTATGTTTTAGTGGAAACTTGATTGATACATATGGTATTAATTTTGTGTTTTATACTGATGAATATTAATTATTGTATGTATCCTAAACAAATTAAATAAATAAATAAGTAATAAAAGGAAATTCCAAAATCCTAGAATTAACAAAAACAGCACCAATTACTATTGCGATGGTTTTAGATACATTTTTACTTTTCAAGAAAAATTCTAAGATTACAAATATTTGCAATATTGATTCTATAATTAACAAATAAATCCTCTGTATGTAGTAAGTGACGTTAATAAAAAAAAATACAATACAGCACTCACCTTTGTATAATTAGTCAAAAAGACCGAAGCCCATGTCCTCGTCGTCGGATTCAGATTCCTCTTTCTTCGCCTCCTTCTCTTCTGTGAATGCAGAAGATGAACCAAAATTACATCCCACACGAGATACATATGTACACAGAAGTGTTATTTTGGAAATCAGTGAAAAGTTTTAACAGCACTGCTTTGGTCAGTCGAAAGATGGTGTAAGTTTGATATTCATCATATTTCTACCTACATACATATATATATATGAAACAACACAGACTTCAGATGTAGAATTTTTTTATTTCCCACTTTTTAGTTAAACAAAATCATATGAAACATCCCATTTTTGAGGATTACTCTCAATTTCTCTATGACCCATCTATCAAATCCTGACTGGGAGACACTGAGAGCAATTCGAGTATAATGTTTCGATTAAACATATATTTCTAAAAATCTATCCACAATTCTTTGAGATATCGCGTAAGTAATAGAAAAAAAAACCAGATGAATCCTCCTTCCTCCTAGTTTTGTAAGGGGTAACTCCATCTGTCTGAATAGCGAAAATGGACATAGACACTTTTCATCCTGGGAGATGGGATAGTTTGTGATATAAAATGAAGTACAATTTCTGGGGGCAAATAGCACTAACATAAAAACTTAATACAATGTAACCGGTATGCCTGCCTGCAACATGCTGAGCCTGCTCTCTGAAGAGGTCAACTCTAGTAGAAATATGAATAGCAATGTACCGTTAAAATGGGGGGAATAGGGTCTAGGGGGTGAATTGGGACAAACCTCATGTTTTATTTGCGACCTTATATACACATTTATGTTACGTGTTACACTTTGTGGTAGGGTTTAAATTTGAAGCTTGCAATATTTTTTTCTATAATCTTTTAACACTTGGTCATCCTGTCAGAAATATTTAAAAAAAAATGTACTTCAAAACATTGGGTCATTTATGATAATATATTAGGAGACTGACACTTTAAAAAATGGTAGGTATATGTCAAGTACCTACGTACCTAACCTAAAAAGACACTACCTACCAGGTAGGTATTGTAGGTACCTGCCTATAGTATGAAAGTGTCAGCCCTAGCGAAAAACTCTATTAACCCCTTAAGCGACCCGATTCACCCCAACGCCTGGGTGAATAGGGACAAGTGAGTTTTTGTAACTTTTTATGATTATTCTTTAATAGACTGTATCTTAATGCATTAGAAACGAAAATGTAAACTACCAGAACCATTATGATCTCCGTTTTATTACTATAACTACAAAAAAAACGATAAAAATCAATGTCGAACTTAAAAAGCGTCCCGATTCCCCCCATTTTACGGTATATTATACCTTTCTTGTCCTCGGCGGCTGCGGCGGCGGGTGCGGCGCTGGAGGCCGCGGCGGCGGGCGCGCCTCCGCCAACCGGCATCGACGACAGCTTCTCGCGGCCTGAAGGGCACACAGACCGGACATATGTTATATACTCAACAAGACACATATTTTCAAAATGTGTAACTATGCAAATAATCAGTGTACAGTTTGAACAGCAATGTAGTTCAGACGAAAGATGGTGTTGTGTGTTATATCATCATATCAAAACAATAACAAATGACCTATAACAATGGTCAAGGATCACTTATTAAATTATTATTGGTGGCAGTTACTTCTTGTTTGGAAATTAAACTTGATATCATGGACTGTATGATTATTATTATTACATTAGAAATATACATTAAGAAGTACGTAATAACAAATTGTGCGAGAGAGGAGAGAGATAGACGGGGGGGGGGGGGGGGGGGGGGAACGTCAATGAGAATTGTGACAGTATTGTAAAAAATGGCCTCTAAGGACGCTCCTATACCCCACTGGCGCCAGAACCGACTTAACAATGTTTACATTCAGTCACTACTCTTCAATATCTATTTACAGTGTATGCACATTATTGAAATGTATAGAATTCATACAGATTTTTTCAAGTGGACCTTCAGGCCCAAATCCTCAACTATACGAAATAGCCAAAGCAAGACAACAAAGTTCATCAAAATCGATTCATCTATTCCTCTCAATGTCTTATTAAATTTGGTACATCTACTGACTATTACGGTTTTGAGCACTCCAAAGCAGTTTTCAATACATGGAAGTAGAATACTAAAACTTTAAAAAACATCTGTAATATTTTAGTTAACTTCATTGGTGACACCAAAATGGTGATTAAGTTCAAAGGACACAGATCTATCATTACAGCTGTCCTTTTGTAGACAATGAAGAGTGGTGTATACTTAAGTGGCACAAGCAATAGCTGCATGTCAGAGATGAATATGTTGCAATGGATGTGTGGAGTCATGTGGAAAGACCGTTTTAGGAACTGCATCCCCGGAAGTCTACACGTCCGTGACATAGTAGACAAGTTGCAAGAATCACTCACACTGGTATGGTCACGTTTTACCGAGACCAGCTAATTATGTGGGGAACAAATGTATAGCTATGCCGTCTCCACCAGGTCTCTGTCGTAAGGGAAGAACTAAGAATGCTGGCTTGACATTAAAAGACGACATGCACACCAATGGTATCAAAATGAAGGCTGCTGAAAGACTGAGAAGAATAAGTAGGAAAGCAGATCCTGGGTGTTGGAGTGAACCCAATCAGGAGTTACACTCAGATGATGATGATGAATTATTTTATGACTTTACTTATGGATAATTTGACACTATTTAACTTTAACATGTAACTTGCAAGTGTTTCTCAAGTTGAATGAAACATACACAACATTATTAGTGTGAGTGCAAAAATGTGTACCAAAATTATCTTCTAATAAAAAATGTCCACCAGGTACACAACTATTCTTCACTTTCAACCAGTAATCATTTTTGAAAATAAAGCTACATAAAATATTCTCAATCCAGTTTCCATCAAAAATGGCAAAGTTATGATACTTGGAAAAAGTAACATACCCTGCTCAACCAATTCATCGACACTCTTGCCGTTGAGTTCAGCGATGACCTTCTTGAGCTTCTCCGAGTCGGACTCAATGCCAACTGAGCTGAGGATCTTCTCCAGGTCAGCGGCAGCCGGGGACGCCTTGCCACCCAACACGGCCAAAAGGTACGCGGCCACGTAACGCATTCTGGAAACAACAGCCATATTGTTAGAAATTATTACTTTCATGAGAATCTTCATTCTTATCAACTAGTGATATGAGATGAATTAGCTGGTAAGGCATTTGCAGTCTGACCACCCCAGGTCTTGAGCATGCCGTCATAACAACCATCAATTGTGTTCCGACATTAGTGGACAGGCTCCAGTCCCTATGTTAAGTCCAGCAGAACATTGGTAACTGGTTTCCATCACAGAGCCATCAGCCTGTCTGACATGAACCAGCGATAAAAGAAAATCTTTAATTGAAGAAATAGTAACATAATTACATTACTTACAATTATTATTATATACATAGTATATCTTTAGAATTTGTATGCGGAATCTTCTGGGAACAAGGTCTGTATTCTGCATTTTACTATGTTAAAATTATATAACACAACACTGATTTTCGGTGCCAACCTTCCTTTTGGTGCCAAAACAACAGACTTTATGTTATACCCTTGCCATGTTTGCAACACCAGGGGGTGAAAGTAACACAAAGATAGGGCGAATAGGATAAGCATAAGTAGGGCATTGGAATTACTGATCATCATGCTCAACATGGGTTGGGTTTACATATATGTCCCCGGATGATTTCCTGGGTGATTTTAATGTTTAATGTGCTTAGGAATATATTTAAGACTTATTTATAACAACTGAAATTGGTTTTGAGTGGAAAAATTACATATTCAATTAATTATCGATGTTTAAAATTCACAACAATGATCTGGTAATTTTGTTTTTTTTACTTTTTTTGTGCACTGGAAAGTGTACATTTTGGAGAGGACGTGATTTATTTAAATAGGAGACTGTATGTATCCGAAAATTTAAATATGTAAAGTTTGAAACAATTGGTTAGGTTAGGTTTTGTGTAGACCAAAGTGCACGAGCCGAGCGAGCGAAGCGATCGTGCCGCGGAAGCGGCCGGCGAGTGCCAGAACCGACTGGTAACCATTCACTATTTATCTTATATATAAGTGAAATTGACAAAAACATTAATAACTCGGGAAGTATACATTTCCTTGCCCTAGGAGTTGCAGAAGGGGTAAGTTTTCTTCCCCCCCACCTCCCCCTTCCCCACATTGCTTATGATTCCGGGGACATATATGTAAACCACACCCCTCAACATAATTGGCTAAAGGCTATTATATATATTATATTATTCTAGATTTATGCTTTACAAGGATGTAATTACCGACAATATCGTAAGGGCACAGCTGGTTTTTACCAACCGGCATTATGCTGAGACTAATTCCCCGTTTTGAGACAAAATTATATTACTCTAGTTTTTAAATATGTTAGCAATTATACTGTATCTATATAATTTGCCCGAATAAAATTATTTTCTTCCAACAACACTTTTCTTATTGTCTCTATTAAGGAGAAGACTGTGTGAAGATGTCACATTCTTTTTCATACAAAAATAATAATTTATTCATAACTGCAATACATAAGAAATGTGAAAAACTTTGTGCAGACTATCAAGGACCATAGTTCTACATTAGGATGTAAAAAATGTTTCCAAATAGAAGCTAACATAGATATTAAGACACATGAACAATGGGCAGTCTAAATAATAAGGTTTAATGTCCTATTCCATCTAAAAGAAACATGTTGCACATTGTACATTTTAGTGTAATTAAAAACTCAACAATGTAATGGTAAAACATACTAAGTTTCATAAATGAAATGACAGAAATGGTTCAACAAAGTTCATAGAACAGATACATATGTACCTGGGAGACTTCCCATGTCTATAAGGTTTTATGTTTGAATACCATGTTATTTAAAATGGCCATTGGATACACAATTTGCTAATATAAGTTAAAATGTTAAAATTTGGTTTAATTCCAGTTATATTCAAACTATATTGATTCCAAACTAAGTAGACACATTGCTAATAGTTACATTTTAGGAAAAACCAGCGTTTTGTAGAACACATATTTGGTGGCAATCTGGCTGTTTCCAATACTATATTATAAATCTGTTTTAAATAACTGCAAATTATACTGCCATGGAATCACTGCTGGAACGAAATAAATGCCAAGTCGAAGACATAACTAATCAAATAAATGTATTTATGGTTTGGCTTTTATAATCTTATCTTCAAAAAACACAAGCCTCACTCCACTAAAATTATTGGAGATATCTCGAAGTTACTATTAAACAATTTGTGGTTACATTAAATGAAATCTTGTGTATTATTAAAAGCATTGACTCATAAGAAAAACAATACGTGTACTTTGAGGTTATGTTTATCATTGATGAAAATAACATATCGAAAAAGATTTATGTGAAATTTGGCTCTTGCTCAAATGAAACAACGTTGTGATATTTAAGCACATGGACGAAATAATTAGCTGAGTAATTATTTTTGAGTGAATTTCAGATGTAGCGCGTAATACTTCATCCGGCATCATCTTGCCTAAAAAGCGTTATTTTCACAATAAAATATATTACACATGCAGACTATTTCGTTATCACTAAAAATTAAAGCATATTTTAAACAAATCACTTACATTTAAGTCGTTTAGACACGAAACGTGTTATGCCGAAAAACAAACGTTCGTCTTGAACAAAATGTCAAGAAGAAAGAGAATAAATTTCTAGTGATGGGGTAATGGGTAAGCACAATAACCGACATTCGACTAGTTAGCATGTTTGACGTAGGATAATAATTTCAATTTAGTCGATATAGATAAAAAAGGTATTTCATAAAATATTATTACTAATATT
Organism: Dendrolimus pini; assembly: GCA_949752895.1. Classification (NCBI taxonomy): domain Eukaryota; kingdom Metazoa; phylum Arthropoda; class Insecta; order Lepidoptera; family Lasiocampidae; genus Dendrolimus; species Dendrolimus pini. The sequence goes on from OX457143.1 coordinate 18,331,612, forward strand.
TATAAAAAAAAATATAATTGAATTTGAAGCAACATATTTAAATCAATTTGTGAACAACGAGTGGACCAAGAATTAGATAGTATAACACTTTATTAATTCTACTAATTATAATTACACAGGACCAAAAATTAATGTATGCTGTTTGTCAGACTATGATTTTCTGGTGTATTTTTTCCTGCTGAACACACACAACATTTGTTTTATGAACCTGTGTTATTTAGTGTCTAAAAAAAGCAAAATGTAGTTTTTGTATATAATATTCCATTTTTTTTTCATTTTTACTTTTCGATATGTACGAGCCAATACTGCTCGTACAGCGTATTTTACATATAAATACGCAACAAATAATATACAAAAACAGACGTATTAACATCACCATCACGTACGGCACTTGTGCACTGCAAGTTGTGCGTCTCAGGTCATCAAACGACCTTAATAAACAACATTCAACATCTCAACGTGGTTTGGCTTGCAAACGCCCTACAAACGGGGTCTATCGTTAACAACGATTAAGCCCAGTAACTTTGGAAGTGTATAAACCGTACACGATACGTATTAATAAAAAGTATAGTTTTATTCTATCGTATAGATAAGTATTAAACATAATTTTTAATACTTTAGTATTAAAAAGGAAATTTAAATTTCAAGTTTAAAAGTAATGTAAATATATTAAAACTACTACAAACGCAAAAACACATTGAAGCTAATTTACCTGTATGACTATCTATATGTTGGACAGATCATCTGAAGAATTGCTTAGACATGTGAATTTTGGTGTACTTATAAAAGAAGTTGCGAATGTTTATTATCATAATATAATTATGTTGTTGAAGACTATGGGCTATAAAAATGGCCCGGATTTTTGCAGGACTTGCATTGGGCCATGGAAAGGCCAACACGTAGAGACTCCTTAACCAATTTTATGTAAATGTAGGGTAACACTGACCGGCGATTATTCTTGTGGGGTGGGGTATAGGGTTGTACGGTACATTTATATATTATGAACCGATCTGAACTTTTTTAATATAATAAAGAAGCCGAATTGAACAGCTTTGGCTATGTGGTAATTTTTTTTATAACAGCCCAAAGTTAATTTTATATCTCAAATAATAAATATATTTGCCGTATGTCTAATACCGCACCCTTCCTGTGTTCAGCATATAAAAATTCTCCCAAGAACAATCCCCGGTCAATGTAGGAAATGAGAATAATTAAAGTTATTATTATACTTGTAGTATAGTAAATGTCATTTAAAATATAAAAAATCTATAAAATATCGGTGCTTCACTAGTCGCGTGATTTATTGGAACAATTTTTTACCAATATTTTATTGGAACTCTTCTAATAAAATTTCATATTGTTACTTAACTTGATTTATATTAAAAATTCGTAAAAAAATATACACACAAATTTTGGCACCTAATAATATGCGCCTTTCTGGTATTAGAGCGTGAATTAGTAAAATAAATATTTAATTGACTATTATTGTGTCAAAATTGTTTTGAAATTGTTAAACAAGGAAACCATTATATCAATTATTTCTGACAATAATTAGCGTGTTCTTTGCGGCAGGTCACAGGTAATCGGTTTGGTTCTGGCTCCGGTTTTGCTTTCTGGTGAGGTCTCCTTCATTTTTCTACTTTTTTTCAGTTATTGTATACCAATTTTATTCTCTTTTTTGGTTTAACTTACTATTAGATAGAATGTTTTCAATTATTTAATATGTGGCAATGATGTTGGTGTTGTATTAATTGAAAGTACTTATGTATAAGACTCATAATACTAAATTCCGTACAATACTGCTTTATTGTCCAAATAAACTAAAAAAAATACATTTCACAATTATAAACTTAGTATATAAAATTATTACTTTTAAATTACAGTTGTTTACAGTAAATTATATAACAACTACAATCGACTAAATCTAATCGATTAAGACTTGAATGAAATCGAATTAATACGTATACAACAACCCTAAGATAAGTCCGACTTTATTGACGTTTGACACTGACATTACTATTTGTCAATAAAATATTTATGGCTTGGAATAATTGGAAAAAAGGAAATGTTTGTCTTGGGATTCGGGAATAATTTTTAGTCCAAATAATTCAATCATTTGTTGTTTTATTCTGAATAGAGATGATGTTTCAGTTATTGCAGTACTAGTCTTAATAGAAAGAGTAATTATTAGTCGTTTACATTTCAAATAAATTGGTTATATTATTATGAATGTAAATTAGTATAAATTTAAAATTTTGTCATCAATTATGAAGTTATTAATGCTGAAAAATCTTAAATACAAATTCCATTATCTTTTTTTTGTTTCCAGTGGTAAAATTATTAAAACTTTGTATCGCCTGTTATTTGTAAAATGAATTTTATTGCAGACAGCTACCAATAAACTAACTTGATCATTAGTAGGTATGTACTTAATAAGTACCACAAATTGATTTTTAGAATAGAACAAAATATAATACGAAGAGCTGTGACAAGGACGGGGGAGGGAAATTCGTGTGATGTATTTTGTGGACCCCTTGTTTTTTGATGCGCAGGGAGAGTATATTTCGTACCCTACTGAGTCCCTCTCGACTGTGGGGGTGGGACCGGACCACAGCGATAAGCGCCGCGCAGCGTGTGCGAAGACTGGGCGGAACCAACTACTTCGCTAAACCTAAAACTGCGCCCCATACCCGGCGCTTGCGTGGAAGAACATGAGATGACGAGCGAAGCTACGGCCATTGTTCAATAGCACAACAAGCTTAGTTCACCCTGGGATGCAGAGGGACCCATTTCACCTAGAGAAGCTGTACCCGTCGCATTCCTACAATGCGATGTGGACGGCCCCCTAGTACCATATAGATCTATTATATTGATTGTTACAATCGAATTTTGAATACGTAGCTAGAATCCACCAAGGCAACCCGTACGTAAACCCATTCCGCGTGGTCCAGAAATACACGGGCCGCTGACGACGCTTGCGCCCGCGTCGGCCGCGTCGTGCAATAAAAACCAATCTGATACGTAACCACGCCGTCGCTCGACCAGCGCCTAATTTTAGCCTAGACTGCCAAAGAATATTTCGCAGAAGTGATAAATGACGGATCTTAAACAATAATAATTAAAATTAAGGTCCACCGTGACGTCGCCAAACGTTTAGTAGCGTTGCTATACAACGTGGCAACGACGCCAGCCATTTGGGAACGTTCCCGGTAAGTGACAGTGGCTTCGGACTAATATTTTCGTAATATTATCGTTAGCTATTTTTCCCTTTTTTATTTATTTATTTATGGAAAACCTACAGCTAAAACATTTGGTTAGATATCTAAAATTAATACAAGAAAGCCAATGACAGGTTTTCACGGATTATTTAATTTTGGTTTTTAATATAGTGTAGTTTGTAATATATAAACTTAAAAATAAGTTTATATTGAATTTTTCATCAATAATAAAACATGACATAAACTTTTAAAAAATATTAATAATATAGTGACCCATGTTGCCCATGTCTTCTATGACATTTTTAGGGGCCCATACAAGGAGTGGCGAGTCACCGTCTGCCCATTTTTCCATGTTCCCCGAACATTGCGACGGGTAGACGCCATAGTTCCATATTGCCAGACCCTAGTACCACTAGCATTTCACACCAATAGCCCGGTACCTTTTGTTCTCATTTCCACAATAGTCCTACACTGGTTGGGGCTTGTCCTTGGGTGCATTATTATATGGTTTAGACAGGGATAATCACCGCCCAGTGTCTCGCCACATTTACATTAAATTTGTCAAGGGGCCTCTACATGTTGCCTTCCCATGGCTCCACGCAGGCCTTCCAAAAGTGCGGGCCATTTTTATGGCGTGTGGTCTCTAGAGACATGCAATAATATAGTGTAAGCGTCATCGAAAACATCGCACAATTCAATAAACACATAATTATATTATAACCACATAAACATGAGAAAGAATACCTGTTTTCAAACTTTTCATAGCCACACATTTGGATATATAACCAACATTACATGCCTCACGCGCCGCTTCAATCGCCGCTTCGATATATAGTATCACTTGAAAGTACCACCAATTAATTGTTTGCAGTCTATATCCAGCAACTTGTTAATACCTGTAACAATAAGATAGTGTAGGCCGTCGCGAACCGCCGATCCCGGTCCGCCGGGATCCTTCCCCTCGGGCTTTATATTACCCATCACCCGTTCTCAATTAGTTCATTGTGTCGCCCTATGGCGGGCATCATCAGATTCATCCCCCTCTCATGGCAACAGTCCTGCTGAGGTAAAACTCCCTAGGGAGCTCCTTCAAGCAAGTTGCCCCAAAAACCCCGGTAAAGTTGTGAGGTCTTCGGACCAACAACATAAAGTCAAGTCAAATAAAAAACGAATCGCAACGGACAAGTGGAAAAACGAATGGCAACGGATAAGTGGAAAAACGAATCGCAACGGACAAGTGGAAAAACGAATCGCAACGTACAAGTGGAAAACGAATCGCAACGGAGAAGTGGAAAATCTTCAACTGACAAGTGATAAAATGAATCGCAACAAAATTTTAACTTGAAGTTTTACGGGCAGGTTTTCAAATTGGACAAGTACATTAACAATCTGCCCGTAAAACTTCAAGTTAAAATTTTGTTGCGATTCATTTTATCACTTGTCAGTTGAAGATTTTCCACTTGTCCGTTGCGATTCGTTTTCCACTTGTACGTTGCGATTCGTTTTTCCACTTGTCCGTTGCGATTCGTTTTTCCACTTATCCGTTGCCATTCGTTTTTCCACTTGTCCGTTGCGATTCGTTTTGCCACTTATCCGTTGCTATTCGTTTTTCTACTTGTCCGTTGCGATTCGTTTTTCCACTTGTCCGTTGAAGTTTCACTTCTAATATGTGTCCCAGCACACATTTCGATTTTTCGCAGGTTTACTGCAAATTATGATTTGGTTAGGTTAAGTACATTTTAATGGTGTATGTAATACGCTACCCACGCACCGACCATTTTTTACGTCAACACTTTTGTTGTTCGTTGTCGTTCACTTTTGTTATGACTTTCGAAAAACTGAACAGTTGGCAAAGTTTTCTTGTTGTTATTTTTGTTTACTCAACAAACTCTATTTATTTATTTATATTTTTTTTACACATACCACAAATAGAGGCAGTGATGCCTTGTCACGTGGAGAGCAGAGCTATAGTTCGATGCAAACTTAAGTATGCCTCCATTAATAGCGGCTCGGAACATCGCACTTTCCGATGCGCAGAACGCAATTTTAGGTATTAGAGGGATGAGGTAGTCTGAGGACGCGGTATATCCTCGCTCGCTCTCTCGCTAGCTTTCTCGTTTACGAGACTTTCCCGGCGCTCGGCTCACCAGAGCTGCCAATTTAGCGCTTTAGGAGCTAGATATAGCGCTTTTTAGGGCAATCCAGCTCCCAATTTTATTAAACAACTTCCAGCGCAAAATCTTGCGCTTTTTATAATATGCAAATATCTAATTGATTTTATAATAAATATATATGAATATCTATACTAATATTATAAAGAGAAAAGATTAAATTCTTTGTTTGCATTGAAGAGGCTCCAAAACTGCTTAACCGATTTGAAAAATTCTTTCACTGTTGGCAAGCTTCACAATCCCCGTGTGACATAATAGCCTATGTTTACAAAAAAATTAGGGATCCTTACTAAAACTCCAATAACGTAACCCAAGGTGTAAAAAATACCTAAAATCGCGAGCACTGCGAAAACTATTGATGATAGAATAAAATAATGTACTACGACTTTGCAGAACACATCATTATCTACAAAAAGTGTCGCGACAGCATATGTCTTACTATTATAGTTATGCCACAATAAGTGTCCTTTTATTTCAATAAATTAATTAAAATGCCGCCGCTAGAACAGGCACTTTATTTGTATCTTGATATTCATCCTTATCAAAATAAATTACTTCATATTCAAGACTGCTTCAATACCTTTATTATAATTTGTTTTCTTATTGGAACATCCCACTTTCCGATGCGCAGAATGCGATTTTAGGTATTAGAGGGACGAGGTCGTCGGAGAACGAGGTATATCCTCGCTCGCTCTCTCGCTCGCTTTCTCGTTTGCGGGACTTCCCCGGCGCTCGGCTCGGCTCACCAAGTCTGCCACTTTAGCGCTTTCGAAGCTAGATATAGCGCTTTTTAGGGCAACCCAGCTCCCAATTTTATTAAGCAACTTCCAGCGCAAAATCTTGCGCTTTTTATAATATGCAAATATCTAATTAATTTTATAATAAATATATTTATGAATATCTAGACTAATATTATAAAGAGGAAAGATAAGATTGGTTTTTGCTTGCATGAAGAGGCTCCGAAATTACTGAACCGATTTGAAAAATTCTTTCACTGTTGGCAAGCTACGCTATCCCCGGGTGACATAGGGTATATTATATTTACAAAAAATTAGGGATCATTACTAAAAGTCCAATAATGTAGTCCAAGGTATAAAAAAAATACCTAAAATCGCGTGCGCTGCGAAAACTATTGATGATAAAATAACAAATAAAATAAATTACTGAACCGATTTGAAAAATTCTTTCACTGTTGGCAAGCTACGCTACCCCCGGGTGACATAGGCTATATTATATTTACAAAAAAATTAGGGATCATTACTAAAACTCCAAAAATTTAATCCAAGGTATAAAAAAAATACCTAAAATCGCGTGCGCTGCGAAAACTATTGATGATAAAATAAAATAATGTACTACGACTTTGTAGAACACATCATTATTTACAAAAAGTATCGCGACAACATATATCTAACTATTATAGTTATGCCACAATAAGCGTTTTTTTATTATAAAAAATTAATTAAAATGCCGCCGCTAGAAAAGGCTTTTTATTTGTATCTTGATATTAATCCTTATCAAAATAAATTACTTCATATTCAAGACTGCTTCAATACCTTTATATAACTTTTTGAATTATTCAATTCGGACATTCCATTCGAAAGATATCACGAGTTTAAAAATGTAAGAATTAGTGACGGTGATCACGTGACTGTGACATCTTTTCGTGAGTCAAAACTCCATAAGACCCCCTCTATATAGAAGTTTCACTTCAAAAAAAAACCTGCAACAAATGCTATCAAACGGTTTAGTAGATATTGTTAGAATATCAGTTCGATGGGTCATGCGAGATGCGAAAACTACCTACTTTATCATATTTTCCACTTAATCAATTAATATGTTAGGCGGTAAACGATCTAATATTTTATAACTATTCTATGCCGATGTATAAACCAACCCCGACCGCGTTTACAGCACGGTCTGCGCGAGCGCACCGCGTTATCACAGAACCCACTATTTTCACCTGTTCAGGACGTTTTCATTAAAATTTTCGATTTTCACTGCTTTTCTTGTTAAATTTATATAGTGCAAACATTAAGGGTTTTACTGTATTGTTCTTTTTTTTAATATACATTGTGTATGTGATTTTGTAATTCATCAACATTTCGATCAAAATTATTTGAGGAATGTGTTTAGTAAATATCTGCAAATAAGTGAAGTTAAGATTTTTATGTAATCGATGTGAGACTGTGAGTTAGTGCAAATATTATACAATTAAGACTATTGCATAGCGATGAAATAGGTAAGTTTAGAATGGTGCTAATTAAAACTCAATTGCCGCGCTCACAGACGGATAGTGATCAATTAAGTATCAAATGATGTACTGAACTATTTATTTGATCTTGTGTGCTATTTTCTAAATACACTGTAAACTCCATGTAAAAAAATACATTAGTATGGTAAATGTTCTCAAATGCAAATAAATAACAGGTAGTAAGGCCCACCCTCCTCCATAAATACAAACCCGCGTCCATTGAGTTTGCTATTTCCTTTTTTCACGTTTTAAATCGATTTCAATAAATGAGGTTCTCAATTCGTCGGGTTTTTTTTTTGCTTTTTTTTATGTATGTTCGCCGATTACTCCGTCATTTATGAGTCGATTTACGTGATTCTTTTTTTGTTCGACGCGGAATAGCTGTCATGTGGTCCCCTAAAAATTTGACATAGTTTGGCCCAGTAGTTTTCATTTTACGAACATTTTTTTTTTCCCGGTTCTTGGGACCTATATTTTTTAAGAAGCGCGGCACCATTCGTAGGTCCACCCATACATAGCTAGACACTAAAAAGTAACAAATAAAAAATAAAAACTTCGTTTAAAAAAACCGACTTCAAAAACTAAAAAACTAAAATGTATAAAATAACTTATTTCTTATTAATTATATTAATATATATTATCTTAAACATCTTGAAGTCGGTGCAAAGTAAATCATAAAAATTACTATATTTTGAAAATTACATACTAAGCATCGACTTTAAGATGTTTTAGATAATATATATTAATAATAATAGCTTTAGAAATAAGTTATTTTATACATTTTAGTTTTTTAGTTTTGAAGTCGGTTTTTTTTAAACGAAGTTTTAATTTTTTTATGAATGGTCAGCCATATTTTTTCTGTTTCTGAACCAATTTTAATAATTATTTTTGCGTTGGATTCAGTAAGGCTTCAAAATGGTGCAATATAAGTTTTATTTCTACTAGTTGTGCCCGCGACTTTGTCCGCGTGGGTTTTTTTCGCAGACCCTATAAAAAAGTAGCCTATGTTACTTCCAATAACCACAGGTATCTGTCAGTGAAAGACCCGTCAAAATCAGTCCACCCATTTCAGAGATTAGCCGGAACATCCAAGTAGATAGACAGACAAAAATTATAGAAATTGTTTTTTTTTGGTATAAGTACCGTACAACATCTTTGCGTCGTTGCTCTCGATCAGATCTTGACCTGGTGACACTCGGACTAAGTCGAATGCCTTTGGTCTGGTTTAAGTGTGTTACAGTTACAGCAGGAAAATAAATAATGTAGAAAAATAAAACAAATTAAAAACTAACTTCATAGACATTATATTTAGCGAAAGCATAATAAAACGCTTGTCGATCGTGTTATTTATCTAACTCCAAACAAAATAATGGTCGCACCAGTCATAATATTTTGACAGCTTGATTTTAACTATGTCTCGGAATTTGTTATGCAAAATTGGTGGAATTCCGTTTTAAGCTCCAAACACATTGCAACACTATTTGGTTAATTAATGTACACTGGACTATTGGACGTAAGTCGGGGAAGGAACCTTGGACTGTCCTTAAGCGTTCGGACGTTTGATAGAAATTTGGATGTTTGTGGTGTAGTCAACTCTTGTTAGAAAGAAACTAATCGTGTGTGTGTGTGCAGTTCACACTCAGTAGAAATGAAACTTCAGAAAATAAGTATACTCACAGATAATTCTTCTCTAACTTTCATTAATATAATTCCATATAAATATAAAATAAATATAATTCCTTTAGGAATTCTACTATAGGAATATTATATACTAGCTTCTGCCCGCGACTTCGTCCGAGTGGAATAGTAAAAAAAGTAAGTTAAAAAAACCTCCCGATTTTGAAACATTCTTCTTTGGAAATTCAGTCGTATTGGTCTTAGCGTGATGATATATAGCCTTCCTCGATAAATGGACTATCTAACAATGAAATAATTTTTCAAATCAGACCAATAGTTTCTGAGTTTAGTGCGTTCAATCAAACAAACATACAAACAAATTGTTCAGCTTTATATATTAGTATAAGATAGGAATTATATCTCAGTCCTCACCCGAGTCGGGTGTATCTACTAAAACACCTTAATGTTCCTTGCTTCGTCTCATAGAAGGGTTACGGATATACGACCTAAGTGCTCTTCGGGCCCTGGAAGGCGATGGGCCATAGGTCTTTTCCCCTGTCGGGAGAATCCAAGCCTCAGGCATATTTCTTTCTCTCTTTCTTAGATGGAGTGGTTTATAACTCCCCCGCCGGAGGATAGATAAGCGTTCAGAACAGGCTCACCCTCCTCTCGACGGCACTAGTCGCCAGTTGAAATATATTCTTTCTTTTAAGAACTACTACAGTCGAAGGTCAATAGATACCCTTCAGCCCCGATACATCTAGCATTGATGGGAGCGCAGCAAACTGATATATTCACAATCCCTTTAACGAGCATAACGTGCTCGTAAAAGGAGGAGACTATATAGGATCCGAATTTCTTTGGCCTGTAACACGGCCTGAAACACAGACCTAACCAAGAACTTGAAATCACTCGATCATCAGATAAAACACAATAACACATAGAGCAGAGTACTATGTGTACGCGTCTTAAATCAACCAGTACCACAAAATAGAACACAGTAATTTCACTGAAATTGAAAAGAACTTCAAAACAGCAGTATGAAGACATAGTCGGTAAGTCTTTTGAAACGGGGAGAAACCAGCAAGAAAGTCGTTCTCTCTTTAATTTTACGACTTCAGTATGTTTTGCGGTTACGTCTTTGTAGAGCTAAAAGACTGTTCACACTTTACACAGTTCAAAGTTACACTGGTTCTTTGAATTAATAAAAATACACCCATAAAACTCGTGGTAAATGTGGTATTATGGAAAAAAATCGTTTATTAATTGTATTTCTTCGAATACCACGGGTCATACAATGGCCCGGACTGTTGAAGGCTTGCTTGGGGCTATAGAAAGGCCAACATATAGAGGCCCCTTGACAAATTTCTTTCTTTCCCTTGTCTACTTCATATACAAATGCACCGAAGAACAAGTCCCGGCCAGTGTAGGACTATTGAAAGAAATGAGAACAAAAAGTACCGGGCTGTTGGGGTGAACTGCTAGTGGTGGTTTGGGAATTTGGAGACTATAGTGTCTGCCCTTGGCAATGTTCGGGGAACATGGAAAAATGGGCAGACGGTGACTCGCCTGCATGGGATCCAAAAAAATACCGTAGTATACAGGGGCAACATGGATTTGAGAGGCTAAGAGGAGTAGAAAGGTGGGCTGCGGTTTCACTGAAGCTACCTCCGACGTTAGGCCATTTATCACTTCCACCCTTGGAGCTTGAGTCTTAGCTCTAGCGATCTCCACTATGTGCTGGCTGGCTAAGGCAAGCTCGGAGGCGGGTACCTAGCTTTATTATTGTTTTGAGATTGTGTGTAGGTTCATATGATGATTTAATTTTGCGGTGTGACGAAGAGTGTATATCAGAATAGAGGAGTATAGAAGGAAAACGCATATTGTGCTGACCTCAAACAATTGGGAGAAGGTGAAAGAAAAGAAAGACCATTGTTTGGGATTATGTAAAAAAAAGTCAAGAAGAACACCCTTAAGTGACATTGTGACACCCGTCTGTTTTTTATATGTCACATTTCTTGGGAGATTTTGGGTGTACGGGTATATGTATGGTATTAATTCGTGCAGGGACGGAGAAAGAATACAATTTCTTGCGGCCGGGCGGCCTATCCGTAAGAGGCGCCAAAACAACCCACAGCCAGCTCGACTGGATGGCTACCACTGGTCTAGAGTATGCCGTTATAACAACCTTGAGTTGTGTTCCGGAATTAGTGGCTGTAGGTTCCAGTCTGCCTTTAGTATTTTTGGTGTTACAAGTGTCTATAGGCGATGGTAACCGTTTCCCATTAGGTGGGTTTGGCGTTTGCCTGTCTGCTAGACTCAAGCAATAAAAAATATATATAATATATATGACACATATACGAAAGTACATGGCCATCTTATAAGGGGTTCCTTGGTTGCCAATATTATTAGAGAACTCTAAAAAGGATCATTTTAGATTAAGTGAATTATATTGCTGAAACATAACAATGATAATCGCTGTCAGATTAACTGCTATCGCTGCTCGCTATCAGGGCAACGTTTGACTGCATCCTTACTTTAATTAATTAGAATGACGGACTAGCAAGGGGCCTTGCGCTCGCGCTCATAAATCTTGTGTTACAAGCCAAGAAACGTCATCAAACGTCACTGTTACCATGTTGCTATAGATTGAAGTCAGGCCATGAAATGAACGATTTATTTACTAAATAGTGGCTGATTATTGGTTGAATTTCAAGCCTTGCGGTGGTCTTCTTCCTCTTTCTCTATTACAGACGCGAAGGTCGGGGTCCCGAGAAAAGTAACGAGGAGAGTTACTACACATTTGCCATTGAATCCAATTACTTTTGTTGGTCTGATGACCTTTCGATGAAAAAAATCACAAATTTATATCGTATTTTTTTATTAAATTACGAGCGCCCCGCCCCGGCTTCGCACGGGTATCTAAAAATATATTTTTTAAATAAAATATAGCCTACATCAACCGGAAATAGTGTAGCTTGCCAACAGTGAAAGAATTTTTCAAATCGGTTCAGTAATTTCGGAGCCTATTGACAATGCAATAATATGGTACCATGGAGCTGATCTGATGATGGAGTCGGAAGGTGGCCATAGGAACTCCTGTACTAAACAAGATAGACCCTTCGTGTTTGGGCCAGTATGTTTATATCGCGTGAAAATGCAATAATATGGTACCATGGAGCTGATCTGATGATGGAGTCGGAAGGTGGCCATAGGAACTCCTGTACTAAACAAGATAGACCCTTCGTGTTTGGGCCCGTATGTTTATATCGCGTGACAATGCAATAATATGGTACCATGGAGCTGATCTGATGATGGAGTCGGAAGGTGGCCATAGGAACTCCTGTACTAAACAAGATAGACCCTTCGTGTTTGGGCCCGTATGTTTATATCGCGTGACAATGCAATAATATGGTACCATGGAGCTGATCTGATGATGGAGTCGGAAGGTGGCCATAGGAACTCCTGTACTAAACAAGATAGACCCTTCGTGTTTGGGCTCGTATGTTTATATCGCGTGACAATGCAATAATATAGTATCATGGAGCTGATCTGATGATGGAGTGGGAAGGTGGCCATAGGAACTCCTGTACTAAACAAGATAGACCCGTCGTGTTTGGGCTCGTTTTACTTGTCTTGGCTAGCACTCTGCTGCTACATGATATGCAGGATCTCAAAAGCTTGTATTTAAAAACATTTAAACAAAAATCAACTAAAAAATGAAAAATAAATAATAGTTTAAAAAAACTAAAAAAAACACGCTTTTATAAAAAATCCAACTAAAAAAACAAAAAATAAAATTTAATATAATATAAAAAAGCGTGGGGTGTATTCAATTAATAATATAATATCTTAAAAAGCGCTTTGAATACACCCCACGCTTTTTTATATTATATTAAATTTTATTTTTTGTTTTTTTAGTTGGATTTTTTATAAAAGCGTGTTTTTTTTAGTTTTTTTAAACTATTATTTATTTTTTTATGATATTAGTATAGATGAATAAGTATAGAAATTCTTTATAAAAAAATTATTCTAATATTGTTTTGTATACATACAATTTATTATTTGTATTCTACCTGCTGTTCCCAGGCGGCAGAACAGCGCTGGTCTTATCGGTATCATTACGCTGAGTTGGGGTCCAATTTTAAGATTTATATTGATGGCTTTGTTTTATATTTCTCAGTATTATTAAAGTGTTTATTTGTCCTAAGTAAAACAATTCTTTCTTTCTGTTTGTACGGGTAGTATAAGATCTTTTGTTCTATATAATTCTTATTGTGAATCTATGCTGAGTTAGTCGATACACCACCACCAAGACCAGGAGTTAACAATTACTCGCTGGCACGGTAGCCTAAGGATAGAACTCTTAACGACAAACTGCGTTTCCTACACTTACAATAGTTAAAATCGCTTGTTCTGTAGCCACTACGTCGAAACGTTGACAAGCTGCGTGGGCGCACCGTGACGTTTGTACTGAATGTAGATCGTTTCACATCATTGTACGTGGATTAACAACGTAAGGGGATTTGCACTTGAACTAGTTACCAATTTACAAACGAAATTAAAGTATTATTATAAATAATCTTTTCTTGACTTTTCACAACCAGTACTTATACATAATAAAACTAGGTTTTAACGATTTTAAGCGCGGTAGTGTATTTGATTTTTATTATTTTGACGTTTCGGCCACTTTTCAGTATCCGTGATTACGGAAGACAAAGATGTCGTGTCAATGAGTATTGTTAAACTTTTATTTAGCCTACCGCCAACTTATTACTTTTAATTATTTCGTTTTAATTTTGTTTATAGTTATTATTTACTCTATGGGAGCCTAATCTAATATACCACCGCTTTGCAACGTGTTATGGCTTGCAGAGGAGAAGTGGCACAAGATACTCCTCAGCAAACATGCCTACTTCTAATAATTTTATATAATATTAAAATGGATGAGAGGTACAATATAAAGAATTTGTCAATCAACCAAAAAAACCGTTATAACGTAGTTTTATTATAATACTAGTGGTCGCCCAGTGGTCGAATTTCGACCATAATTAATTTAAATTATAAGTTAGAAGTTAGAACATTATCAAGGTTCTGTTGTCAAAGACTATACTTCTATAATCACATTAAAAGCTACATTGTTAATTTGGCTTGAACAATAAACAAAAGAGTATATATGTATATGCTTGTGTCTGTCAAATACATGGTAGTGTGTAAAATGTTTTATTTATTTATTATATGTATTTAATATGCATAATATTGATTTAAAATTTTAGCATTCTTCACTCATCTATATAAACTATAAGTGTGCGAAATTTCGTACTACTCCGTCCGCACAATTTTAGTAAAAAAGGGGGACAAATTTTTTGCTTCACGTATAATATAATTATTCTACTCATAGTCCCTCAAGACTATAACGTCTTCTATGGGTAGGATTTCTAGAAAGCTGACTACCTATTATTATGAATAGATTGTAGATTAGTAGAATTATTAAACGTACGGATGAATGTGAAACATCTTTAACATTTGTATTCTTTGAAGGGAACTTGCTTTGTGGCGAACGGTAAATAAAGATGTCCACAATAAAACAATTGTAAACAGTAAAAACCTAATGAATCTATTTCCACCTACTGTTTTCTAGATGGAAAAATTTCAATTTATGAAAACACAAATGTTGACAGTCACATTATCAGTATATACAGAGACAGCATCCTAGTTAGCTCCTATGTCTATTTATATCCGTGCAGGAACGGAAAAAGAATACAATTTCTTGGCCTGAGGCGACAAAACAACCCACAGCCAGGTGGTAGGGCAATTTACCCGACTGGATGGGTACCAGCCCTGGTCTAAATTATGTCGCCATAAAAACCTTCAGTTGTGTTCCAGCATTAGTGACCAGATACCAGTCTCTCTTAAGAGCGCAGGAGCGCATTTGTACCACCTTTGGTGTTGAAAATTTCCATAGGCGATGGTAACCGATTTCCATCAAGTGGATCGTCCGACTGTCTGCTGATATCCTATAATAATAATAATAATAAGCCCCCTAAAATCTTACCTTACGTCCGAGCCGAACACCAGGCCACGTGGGGGGCGGACACGCATACAATGATTGTAACTTATGCGGCTAACAAGGCAAGAGTAACCCTTTTAATGGAGATGAGTAAGAAAGTTTATAATTTGCGGTCGCTTCCCGGGGGTCGCCGGGGCGCATCTGGAGCCGATGCTGGATGCCACAGCATGCGAACCATCGGCGATGGGGGGCTGAACAGGCGGGCTCCCGTCGATAAAACTACTACAGCCGATCGACATGAGCTGAACAGGCGGACTCATGTCGTCGAAATTACAGCCGATTTCTTAAGCGATGACACTACTTCAATTTTTTCATCTATTCCTTCAACGTGCCCTTCATATGTGACCCGAAAATCATCAACCGTATCCACCATAAGCATACCTGATAGTGTTGTGCAGGACGTCAATTTTGACACTGAGCTTGCACCCACCTCAGGTGCACGCAAAAAATGGACTCATGAAATGAATAAGTTTATATTGCGTACTTACTTTCTACTAACTGCACTAGAAACCGATACAAAAAATTATCTTGAATCATTACACATAAAATTTACAGAAAAATATCCTAATATGCAAGTAAGCCGACAGAGAATAGGTGACCAACGTAGAGCTATAATACGCAACAAATTACTATCTCAAAATACAATAGACCAAATGTTTGAAGAAGTCAAACAAGAACTGACACAACTACAAGCTGATGTTCAAAATCATACACAACCAGAAACACACAGTCAAACACATGTTTTAAATCAAACTACACAAAATACAGCACCAGAAACACACAGTCAAACACATGTTTCAAATCAAACTACACAAAATACAGCAAATACTAGAATGAAATGGACCAATCAGCATAATGAGGCAATAATGCGATCATACTATCGCACAACCAACTTAGGCACCAATAAAACTGCATATAGAAAACTAATGCATACAGACCTCACTCAGAGCTATCCACCTTTAGCTAATCTTAGTGAACAACGCATAGCAGATCAGAGAAGAGCAATAGTAAACAACCAATACATCAGCAAAGAGAGATTAACTATAATAGAACAGGAAATAGCAAATGAACTAGAAATAAGTAACAATACTTTAATTAATACGTACCCTAGTTTTAACGAAACCCCAACAATCAACAACAATATAAGTCAAAACACTGAACAGGATATCAACAGAATTCATACAACCTCCGAAATTATATTATTATCAGGAAGACAGCCGAAAATAGATGAGACATTCCAGGAAGCTTTCGAATATTACACAAATACCAATCCAACATCTAGGGCTTATATTCCAAAGCAAAAAACCTCTAAAAACCTTGCCAAAATAATAGACTACATAAATAGAATAACTCTTAAAGAAAATATTACAAGCGATACCGATTTTCTCAAATTCCAAACCATTATATACTGTGCCGCCTGGACAGCGGCTAAAGTGAATGGCGCACGAATAACACTTCAAACCAGAACAGATATACAGCGGAAGAAAAAAGACCATAAACCAAAATGGCAAACAAGATTAGAAATGAAATTAAAAGACATACGAAAGAAAATAGGCCGCCTTACTCAGTTTATACAAGGAAATAGAAGTAGAAACATAACCAAACATTCAAAAAGAATTATGGAACAATACAAGACTCATACATTACATGAAGAACCAAACACACAGGCTGCACATGTACTGGACACATTAAAACAAAAACTCTCGGTTGTAACAGGTCGACTACAAAGATACAAAGATTGTTCATTAAGAAAACAACAAAATACTCAATTCAACCTGAACGAAAAACTGTTTTACCGTAACATTAGAAACACCACTACTAATACTCAAGAAAACTGTTTCAATAGTGATGTACATGATTCCATTACACCGGAAGCGTTAAAAAGCTTCTGGGCTGGTATATGGGAGAAACCTATGCAACATAACATAGAAGCTGAACAGATACCCACGGATACATATAACAATTTACAAACAATGACGTATGAATTTATTTCCATAGACATTTTACAAAAAGTTATCCGGTATTTGCATAACTGGAAATCGCCAGGATCAGACAATATACACAGTTTCTGGTACAAAAAATTCACAACTACTCACAGTAATCTACACAAATATATTAATAGTTTTATACAAGACCCCACTACTATCCCATCTTATTTAACGATGGGTACGACTTACATGATCCCAAAAGACTCAAAAGACCTATCAGATCCAAGCAAATATCGCCCTATCACATGTCTGCAAACGCTCTATAAAATAATGACATCTTGTATATCCGAAATAATATATAATCACATAGACACAAATAAAATTTTAGCAGAACAACAGAAAGGTTGCCGAAAGTTTAGCCAGGGTTGCAAAGAACAATTAACAATTGACTCTGTTATACTAAAACAAGTCCATAAAACTAAATCTAATTTATTCACTATGTATATCGACTATAAAAAAGCATACGACTCAGTTCCCCATTCATGGTTAGTAAAAGTTTTAGAAATTTACAAAATTCATCCCACTATCATAACATTCCTAAAAACCATCATGGTCAGGTGGTCAACTGTCCTTAGAATATCTACAATAAAGGAGACAATAGAAACAGACCCAATCCAAATACAAAGAGGCATATTTCAGGGAGACGCACTTAGCCCACTCTGGTTCTGCCTTGCATTAAACCCCCTGTCTCAATTATTGAATGCCACATCTCATGGATATCCACTGTGTTTAGAAAAAGACATACAGACTGACATCAGAGAATCTAAATTAAATCATTTACTGTATATGGACGACATTAAACTTTACGCTGCAACCGAAAACGAACTAAAAGACTTAGCTGATATTGTAGATAAGTTTAGCATAAATATTAAAATGGAATTTGGTATCGATAAGTGTAAAATTAATTCTATTAAAAACGGCCAAAACTACTCACACCATTACACTACTACTACAGGAGATAATATAATACCATTATGTGAACAGGATGTCTACAAATACTTAGGTTATAACCAATCATTATTAATACATCACAAAGACACAAAACAAAAACTGACACAACAATTCCAACACAGACTCAATATGATTTTGAAAACTCAGCTAGATTCCAGGAACACAGTTAAAGCAATCAACACATTTGTTATCCCATTACTTACTTACTCTTTTGGAATAATAAACTGGAATAAGACAGAAGTTAAGAATTTACAGAGAAAAATCAATACTACCATGACAAAATTTCGTAAAAATCATCCCAGATCATGCTTACAGCGATTAACCTTACCCAGAAAAGAAGGTGGAAGGGGTCTTATTGACATTTTAAACTTACATAACAAACAAATAACAACTCTCCGACAATATTTCTTTGCCAAAGCCCAGTCTTCAATAATACACAAACTTATAGTACAAACAGATCGAAAACTTACCCCCCTGAACCTACAAAATGCAGCAGAACAGACTAACGAAAAGCTCACTGATGATAGAACTAAGATAACAGAATGGACCCAAAAGTCTCTTCATGGAAGACACCGCCAAGACTTGTGCCTAGAACATGTCGATAAAGAAGCATCGAACGCTTGGCTAACAAGAGGTGAACTCTTCCCAGAGACAGAGGGTTTTATGATCGCCATTCAGGATCAAGTCATTGAAACCAAAAATTACCGCAAACATATTATCAAAAACTTAGCCGCTGACTACTGCAGAAAATGTAACAGCTCCCCAGAAACTATACAGCACATCACAGGCGCATGTAAATCAATAGTTCAGACAGACTACAAACATAGACACGATCAAGTCACCAATATCATACATCAAAAACTTGCACACAAATATAATCTCATCAACACCATAACACCATATTATAAATACAAACCTGAAACTGTACTAGAAAACTCTAATACTAAACTGTACTTTGACCGAGCCATATTGACTGACAGAACGATCCATTACAATAGACCTGACATAACCCTAATTAACAAAACCACTAAGACAGGTTATTTAATAGACATTGCCATACCTAATACACATAATATACAGACAACAATATCAGAAAAATTGACAAAATACACCGAACTCAAAGACGAAATTACCCGCCTTTGGCACCTACAGAATGTAACAATTATTCCAGTCGTGCTCTCTACTACGGGAGTCATACCAAAACTAATACATCAATCCCTAAAAGCTCTAGACCTACCAGCAAACTCTTACCATTTAATGCAAAAAGCAACAATACTAAATACATGTAGGACAGTAAGAAAATTCCTGCAAGGTGACACCAATGATTTACTTGCTAGTAATCGTACATCAAATCAAATAGCAATCACTACATCTTAGTCGTTCCACTAATGTACACTTGGCCTAGGCCCGTGCCATTAGTTTATTTCCGGTTAGCCGAGATAAAATATATAAATAAATAAATAATAATAATAATAATAATAATAAAAAGGATTTGCCTTCTATCTAATTTGAGAACTCTTTGTTCTACAATATCTTTTATAATTTACAATAAATAACCTTTTCTCAACAATCAAATAATTCAGAGAAACTTTAATGAGCGCCAAAATACGGAATTTTCTTTGTTCTAAAAATTTATAATAATTATTAATTATGGCAAGAACTGTTGTTGTCAGTCTGTCTTGTGAGATAGCTAACGTAAGGCTACGTTTATATTTGTGTAACATTCGTTAATTTTGTTTTTAGAACGAATCGAATGGTGATGCTTAAAATAAATAAAATGTTTTAAGTGTTTTAAATATTATTATATATACTAATAGGTCTATATTTACAATATTTAGAAACAAATATAATACGTATTTGTGAATAAGAATATAATTATAGGTATAGTAGTTTATATATTCTAAGCCGTCACATACTGTTATTGATGTTATAGATAAATTTAGATTTATATAGAATTCAGAAAAGTCTTATAATATCGCATAAGCGAAGTTGGTTTTTCATGACGTGAACATTAAATATTCGTAAACGTTTACACGTTAGCACACAATAATAATTATAAAATAAGAATTACTGTGAGGTTTTAGTTGGGTTACCTCCGATGTTATTGTTTCTTTGACTCCACTTATTCTTGCGAGTCGGACAGAGTTTGAGATATAAAATAAAGTACCTATTTTTTAAATTGATCTTTTAATTCACAAGATGTGATACCGACTCGGAGAACGATGGGAAGACGAATGGCAATAGTGCCTCGATTATTCATACATTACTCATTTATGGTGAACGGAATCTGTCATTAGTTATTTTTTTCATTTGTCATTGTTAAAGTATCGATTAGTGTTGTACTTTTATTTTTTCTTCAATAATTCCTATTATTATTTAATTAATTATAATTATTATGATATTGTTTGTTAATGTGAACACATCTTAACCGTACGTACCTCTTTCCCTCTAATTCATAAATCAAAATGGCCGACTCATTACCGTTCGGAAATATTTTTCTGTTTTAATATTGCTTTATTTTCTAAAGAATTTTTCAAACTTTTGAGTTGGTATGTCACGACTATTACTACAGAGTACATTTATCTATTCTTTGTTACTCTATATTAGATATAACCTGTTTTTTCTTAAGAGAGAAATTTTGAATAACATTTTAGTTAAATTGTGTTTAGATGGTTAATTTACTATACTTCTTATATATTTGCAATGCTGAAGGCTATTACTGTGCTGCCGGCTTCCAGGGAGGTACCGGGAGGCCACTAATGCCAAAACATAACCCCCCGATTTTTAAACATTATTTATTAGTGCTCCGCTCCTATTCGTCTTAGCGTGATTATATATAGCCTATAGCCTACAGTCTTCCTCGATAAATGGGCTATTTAACACTGAAAGAATTTTTCAAATAAGACCAGCCGTTCATGAGAATTATATTATATATATTATAAGATACTCCCAACCAGGGATGGTTGGGATCCAGACAGGCAAATTCCCTACCACCTCGATGTGGGTGGTTTTTTCGCCTCTTATGACATACTTCAGGAAATTGTGTTTTGTCTCATCATTGTCAGGAAATAGTTTATTACTGTAAAAGATTACACACGAAATTTAAAAAATATGTAATTTCCAAGTAATAATCAAAAAATTAATTAAGATATGTTGCAGCATGTCATTATTATAATAATATTTTATATAATTAATATTATTATTATCTATAATAATATTTTTCTTATCTTTTAATGTATCTTTGTCTTATTGAGTAAGTATGCACTGTTTGCTACAACTCCATTAATTCATCGAAATGTAATTCTGCAACATACTTCTGTATAAAACTAATTTAAAAAAACTAGAGATAATTAAAAAAACCGACTTCAAAAACTAAAATGTATAAAATAACTTATTTCTAAAGCTATTATTATTATTAATATATATTATCTAAAACATCTTAAAGTCGGTGCTTAATAATTTTCAAAATATGGTAATTTTTATGATTTACTTTGCACCGACTTCAAGATGTTTAAGATAATATATATTAATATAAATAATAAGAAATAAGTTATTTTATACATTTTAGTTTTTTAGTTTTTGAAGTCGGTTTTTTAAACGAAGTTTTTACTTTTATTTGTTACTTTTTAGTGTCTAGCTATGTATGGGTGGACCTACGAATGGTGCCACGATTCTTAAAAAATATAGGTCCCAAGAAACCGGAACAAAGAATGTTCGTAAAATGAAAACTACTGGGCCAAACTATGTAAAAATTTTAGGGGACCAATTGGAAGCTATTCCGCGTCGAACAAAAAAAGAATCACGTAAATCGGATCATAAATCACGGAGTAATCGGCGAACATACATAAAAAAAAGCAAAAAAATATAAATAAAGATCCCGACGAATTGAGAACCACCTCCTTTTTTCGAAGTCGGTTAAAAATAGAATAAGTAATATAAAGAAAAACAATTTTGAGCTAGACATGTTGTTGGAGAGTTTCTTGCCGCTTCTTCTCCTTAACAGCAATAACACGTTGCGAAGCGGTGTACACATAGGAAGTATAATTAAATTTTAACCTACATGTATGACTTCAAAAAGTGTTCTCCAGTGGAACGTATCTATATACATATAATAAAACTGTAAAGGTAGAATTTCTGTACAATGAAAAAAATTTGCTAAAAACTGAGTCAGGGGGATGTAAGAAGTGAAATAGAACTAATTTAGATTTTTTCGATTTTTTAATGTCTTTTTGTCTGTGTGTACGGGCTAATCTCCAAAACGACAGAACCAATTTGATTGAAATTTTATATGGTGGTAGCTTATATCCCTGAACAAGATATAGGATAGTTTTGATCCCGAAAAATTAAAGAGTTCCCGTGGGATAGTTAAAAAAACTTTCCACGCGGGCGAAGTCGCGGGCAGCTAGTC
Organism: Dendrolimus pini; assembly: GCA_949752895.1. Classification (NCBI taxonomy): domain Eukaryota; kingdom Metazoa; phylum Arthropoda; class Insecta; order Lepidoptera; family Lasiocampidae; genus Dendrolimus; species Dendrolimus pini. The sequence continues at coordinate 18,354,286 of OX457143.1, forward strand.
ATGAATAAAAACTTTTGAAATTTGACTTTTAAGAATAGTAAGTTATAGGAATGTGGCCCTAATACACATATATACGTATTTACCACAAGTAAATTTCGCTTGCCTTCGTCAATTACAAGAATTACACCTTTCACTATTCTATTTGTGAACCAGCAGAGGATAAACTATTGTTCGTATAGCAATGATCATAATTCAGATTTCTCTTTGATGTAGACTATGTGTTCAATAATTTAATGTACTCCGTTAATTACGATTGCGATATTACGCCTATCTTTCTGTTAACTTCCTCATTCAATTAGTATGCCATGTCTTTTTCACAGTCTAGAAATGTTGTGAAAATGTTTAAAGTTTGAATGGTTCAAGAAAATACATCGTAACTGCTATCCGACCGAGCAAAGTTGACGAATGTCTGATGAGTAGTCAACCATTCTTTTTTTATAACGCATGGTGCATCTTTGGACACCATCCTGGGGTCCTTCGGGGGAAAGGCCAAAATACAGGCACAAGGCCTGCATTGAGGGTGTGTGGGATTCTCAGCGAGCGGTTCTCCGCGCTCGCTACTAAGACGAAGTTGTCGCGAGAAACCGCTGAAGGCCGCCGGACTACCCACTAAACCGAAACCTGCGCCCCATTCATAGCGCATTTGCGGGGCGTCACGGAATCTCGTACCTCTCTCTCTCGTCTCGCATCACAGCGCCCCAACGCTCTGTAACTGAGCCACCCCGAGTAGCAGAGTGACCCACTTCGTACAGCAGGCGGGGTGGGGAGGAGTCCGCTGTCACTTCCGCGATAGCGGCCCCCTGTGACGGTAATTATGGAAGATGGAAGGAGGAGATGCGCGTAGTGGCGCCTGCGACCGCCGGTCCACCTCCTGCGGGCTAGGTCCGCGTACGCGTCCTCCATCGCTCTTCCAGCGGACTCCTTCTGCGACATGACGGATTCGAATATGTGCAGTCAACCATGGGCAAGTTCCTTTTATATCTCACAACGCCCAAAAGCATTCCACAAGGCGACCGCGGTCGTTATGATCGTGGCGATAACGTCACTAATGACGTCGTCATTTTCGATCACACAGCGCTCACAATGACTCATGTCAAGAGTTGGATCGAAGTGGGCGTTGACCATAGAGTATTAAATCTCTCTATCGGTTGACATTGAAAAAGGCGCGATTCTCAAATCAACCATTTACATTTGTTTATTTCGTCGTCAAAGACATCGACGCTCCATAATTCGTTCAATTAGAGTTTATGACTGTAGCGCTCGCAAGCTAGTGAAACGGGAAATATCGCGGTCGTCATTGTAAGTCTCTTGTGTAACGTAGCTCAGGTCGGGTACAGACTGCAAAAAAGTCTAAAAATACCAACAATAATTTTAAGTTGTATCATTTATAATAGTTTTTATCCGTGCAAGAACGGAGAAAGAATACAATTGTCGTAAGACGACAAAACAACCCACAGCCAGGTGGTAGGGTATTTGCCCGTCTGTAGGGGTGGTCCTGATTATGTCGCTATTACAACCTTGAGTTGTAATAGCGACAGCATTAGCAGCCAGGTGCCAGTATGCCTTAAGAGAGCAGCAGCGCATTTGTAGCATCTTTGGTGTTGCAAATGTCCATAGGCGATGGTAACCGCTTACCAACAGGCCATCTTCCAGTTTGTAAGTATCGCAATAAAAAGAAAAAAAAATATCCAGAACCTAAAAAAATAATTACTTGGATCATGTACATAGAACGAAAGTAACTTAAGGGTAGATAGACGTAACAGGGCAGACATCGTTGACGGTCGTGTCCATATCGCGAAATTTGGCCTCACAGAACAACTTTTTTTGTTTTATTTGGGGAGTTAACAGCTATCATTAATAATAAGTAGAAATAAGGTAGATTAAGAGACGCTATTAATAAGCGTCCACAGATAACAGTAAAAAGAAAAAAAAACCGGTGTGCGTCTCGGGATGCACGACAGAAGTGAGAACTTAAACTATACTATACTATACTAACAATGCTACACTATTAGTAAATAGGGCTAAGTTTATAATTATCTTGCAACATACTTAACTTTTTAAATTAAGTATGTTGGATTATTAAAGGAAATAATAAAGGAAAGTTTATTATATAAATATATATAGTATAAATATATAATATATAGTATAAGTTATATTAAAGGAAAGGAAAAGGGGCCGAAACGTCGGATAAACCAAAATCAAATAAATTACCGCGCTTAAAACCGTTAAAACTTAGTTTTATTATGTATACAAGTTCCGAAAACTTAAGAAAATATTACTTATATCCTGCTGAATAATTACAATATTAGTTTGAGGTGTTGCCATTTTATTACCGACTTCAAAAAGGAGGATCATAAAATTTCATATATTTTTTAAATTAGTTGTTGTTTTTTTTACTTGGTATCGACTCGATCAAGATGTTGTAGTAAGAAGTCGGTTAAATATTTATTATTAATTTTGTTTGTATGTCTTTTAAAACCACGGGCCATAAAAATGGTCCGGACTTTTGGAGGGCTTGCGTGGGGCCATGGGAAGGCCAACACGTAGAGGCCCCTTGAGAAATTTAAAGTGTGGCGTGACACTGACCGGCGATTATCGCTGTCTACACCATATTGCACTCAAGAACAAGCCCCGGCCTGTGTAGGACTATTGTGGGAAATGAAAATAAGAAGTACCGGGCTATTGGGGTGAGCTGCTAGTGGTTCTAGGGGTCTGGGAATATGGGGACTATGGCGTCTGCCCGTCGTAATGTTCAGGGAACATGAAAAAATGGGCAGACGGTGAGTCGCCACTCACTGCATGGGCCCCAAAAAATGCCATAGAAGAGTTTTTAGTATTATTTTGTATTTTTAGTTTTGAAGTCGGTTTTTTTAGACACAAAATGATGAGTAACGCGAAATGAAATAAAATTGCCAATGTAGATTTTATTCCTCGAGCTTGGTTTCAACCATTTTGCATTCAAAAGTGCATTTTGACCGCCATTTTGGCTGCGCTCCAGACACTAGCAAGCTGTTAGATCCCACTTTGTTACTCTAATGGGTTAATAAGCCTTGCAAACACTAGAATGTAATTGACTTCTAGTTAACAAAAGTATGTTTGACTAGCGACGTCTCGTGATTTCTTCTGTGTTTTGGCAAGTAAATAATATATTATCCTTTGCTAATATAAAAAGCTGAAGAGTTTGTTTGTTTGAACACGCTAATCTCAGGAACTACTGGTCTGATTTAAAAATTCTTTCAGTGTTAGATAGCCCATTTATCGAGGAAGGCTATAGGCTATTAATCATCACGCTACGACCAATAAGAGCGGAGCACCAATGAAGTATGTTTCACAATGGGGTTTTCTAACTTACTTTTTTTTAACTATTCCACGAGGGAGAATTCACGGGTAAGAAGCTAGTATTATATATTATAATAAAGTTATATATTATAGTGATTAGCAGTATGTCAATGTTATTAATGACGATAGTAAAATGGCCACAGTAAGTTGTAAAACAGTAGTATAACTCAGTATCGAGGTCAGTGCTCGCTCGTAACGCGATTTATCGTTGATTGGTGACGTTGGAGGGTTTATGGCACTCACCTGTGGCTGTGCCAATGGTGTTTTACTGCCTGTCCACGAAAATACATAAACATGTTTCAGATCAACAGGAGTCATTCTTATAAATAAACCATTTTTGAGATCATTTACATATAAATATTTATTGTATAGTTTTATTGTTAAGTGTAGTAGTATCAAAAGGTTGCGTGTTTAGATCACGTTGGGGTCACCAGTGTAGGAACTACTAGGAACGCCCGACTCCGACTAGCTTGGAGGAGCGAGACGAAAATTGATGAAATGCTCCTCTGACTTAAAGAAAGATCTTCCAGGGAGGCTAATGTTCTCTCTCGCAGTCCTAGGACGGTCTGTTATAGTTGAATATTTCTATACATTCATTGTATGTTTCGGGAAACGTTTGTGACATCAATTATTGCCCAGCGCCATCTATTGGCTTGTAAGTGTTCCACTACATTAGTATTATTGCAAACTGGTAATAATCCTTTATAGGTGTTTTATTACCCCTGTGAATTTAAATGATCGATTGTTCGTATAAATCCTTTTGGGTATTGTTTGCATTTCATGCACATTCTTAGAAGCCCTAAAGCTTTCAAGTAGTGATTCCAAGTCCTAGTGGGCATGTTGCTAGGAGCTCATGGCTATTTTAACAAATATATAAGGGCGATCAGTTGAAGACTGAGTTTGAATTTCAACTGCGATCGAGATGTTGCCTAGTGTACTTTCGGGCCGAGTATCTTATAACGACGGAATTTGTGCGATTTATGTCTATACGATTTTCTGCTTTACGGTTTTTACTTGTTGTATTCGGTTTTACTTGTAATGACTGCGAATTACGTGTGCACTTCAAATAAACTTTGTCATTATTCCAATAGCAAATTTTTAAATTCGTAACAGTATTATAGTCCATGATTACAATGCTGGAATCATTAGTTGATGTAGCTCTTAGCTCTTGATATCACGTTCTTATACAGTTTCGACGTAAAATGGTTAGTCTTAAGGTAAGCGTGTTTCGCAAGATGACTGAGAGTTCCTATGGCCTACTGTACCTGTTCTTTTATGCCCCTATTTCACTCCATTCCCGTATTCATTAGTGACCAGGTTCCACTCTCACCATATTTACAATATGTCCTAGGCAATACAATAGCCACGCCTTTTCGCTCAAAGCGACCTCTTCCAGGCAACCTACATATAAATAATAATAATCAGGAGATGTCGGTGGTGCAGGAAAAAGGCAATAAATACATCAATACTCAAACTAATTTAAGAAACAAATATACAAATACGTACATATATACATATTCATATATACACATACAATAATATGTTTTTATAGGTAGCGTAATGGCTAGCACACGCGTCCATAAATCAAAGGACGTGGGTTCGATCCCGGCCGTGCCGCATGTACCACTTAGTCAGTTTTCTGATCTAATGTGAATATTAATACAATCACCACGTGCTAGCAACGGTGAAGGAAAACATCGTGATGCAACCTGCACATCGAGATAACTGATGTTTCAAACCGTCAAGCCGTCTTGGACAAGCGTGGCGGGTATACTGTCCGTTTCCCCTATAATGGGAGGCCCGAGCCCAGCAGTGGGACATTTATGGGCTGATATTATTATTTCAAAATATATAAGTTGTTAGTTATCAAAGTGGATTATTTTCTCTATGCAAATTTATCTCGAAGGCATTAATACTAAATTGCAGAATGTTTAACAATATCAGTAAGCCCATCATTCATTGATCTGGATATCGTCTATCGAATGTGGAGTACATTAAATTAATTTCTGCCAAACACACGGAGTTAGAACATTATTAATTACTAAGAATCTCTCGAACAAACATTCTGAACCGCTTACATTGATTTACTGTTAATTCTGCTTTACTGTAATTTGTAAAAGCTCATGAAAAATGCTGTTTTGTTAGTGCATACTTTATATACAAGTAGCTGTTTCCCGCGGCTCCACTTGCGTAGATTAATATTAGAGTTTGAATGTTAAAAGTTGAATTTCCGAAAATGCGGGTATTTTATAAAATTTCTTAGAGATCGTCAACGCGTTGGCGACTCCCCTGGTGTTGCGAAAGTCTATAGTCTACCTGTCTACCTGTTTGCCTATTTCAGTCAATTAAAAAAACAGTGTGCATTTATTGCTAACCTAGGTATATAATATTTCGTGCTGCTTACTTTGAAATTTTTTATGCAAATTTTATCTACTTTTTCATTGTCTTAGGGATTGAACCAAAATCGCGATGGATTTGTAGTGTTATAAGAATTGATAAGGTGAGAAATGAGTACATAAGGGTATTGACTGAAAGTTTGAGAGGAAGAAGATTAAGGTATGGGCATATAATGAGGAGGAATGAAAGTCACATGACAATAAGAATGTTAAACTGCAAGATTGATGGGTACAAATGTAAAAGTATAGCAAAGAAGAGATTGATGGATTGTGTGAAGGATGATACGATGATCTGTGGTGTGACAGAGAGAGAGAATTGTGTCAGAATAGAGGAGCATGGAAGGAAAAGTACATATAGTACCGAACCCAAATAATTGGGAGAGGATGAAAGAAGAACTTGAACAAATGTTATTAACAACGCATAAATATTAGTGTATTAATATTATATTAGTCTTTTTAGTTTTATAAGGTATACCAAAACACAAACATCATTGAATAAATGTCACATATAAACACAAAAATTACCAAGAGCAAATTCTACAAACTTTCTTCGGAATTAAGTTGTAAAAAGGGTACGGAAGTTGAGTCCGTCGAGTTGTTAAAAAAATAGTATATATAACATTAATATATTATCTATTAATACTATTATTAACATTTTATAGCTATTGCTGTTGTTTATTACTATCGATATACTACTTTATATATACATAATTATACACATATTAATTATGTATATAATATTAATATGTCTTATTGATTATTCGCTATTTTTTATTCACTTTACATATATGTCCTATTAATATATATATATATATATATATATATATATATATATATATATATATTGATTTGCACACAACCGTCATATACTTGCGAATTGCCCGTTCATAAAATCCATGAACCGGGTTGTCTGGAAGAGATCGCTCTAAAGAGATAAGGCCGCCCATTGCTCCTACTTTTACTGTTTAATGTGACTACTGTAAATTGTTTATTTCATGTGTATATGGTGAACAATAAAGTGTATTCTATTCTATAAATATGTCTACGTTTTTATATATTCAGTTGTATTTCACAAGCAAAGCTGCGGGAAAAGTCCTACTGTAAAAATATGACAGGCATCAGATCAGATCGTAAACGTGTAAATCGACCTCGATCCAATCGTGAACATAAATAATGGGAGATAGAAATACACTCGACGATCGCTAAGCGGATGTAAATGACAAACATGTCTTATACAACGATCAAAATAGATATAAACTAGTGGCGACCGCGACTTTATTCATGCAAGATAACTGTAAATTACAATACAAAAAAACAGAAAAAGATTTATTAACCCAAAAAAGTCGACACTATACTTACATAAAAAATACAAAATACATTTTCACAATAAATATTACATAAAAACATATATTAATAAATTAGTGAACGTCGAGTTTTTTAGTCAACGAGCTTGGCAATCCAGCATTGTGCTGCATCGAAATTAAAAAAAAAAAAACATCCCTGTATAGCGCTGATTTTCAGTGTCAACCTTCATACACTTGATCCAATGTAAATCCTCCACCGGCGGGACGCTCAGGTAGCGGATGATGATATCGTTCATCTTAAAGCGTCTATAATACATTTCGATATTTTGCAAAGTTCAGATAATATTGTTACATACCGATAAAGACCACACATCTGACATGTTGCAAAAACAATTTCTTTTATTTACTTCGTGTTTAAATCCCTGTTTTTATTGCATTGTGTCGAAGCTTGCCAGATGTATGCGAATCCTTTGTCAGTATTATACAGTTTAGTATAAAACAATACCCGAACGGAGGGGTGGGACAGTCAAATGACGACTACGATACGATTAAGACGTGTAGTACTTTCGATTAGCGATATTTTAGTGAGAGACTTTGCGCGTGTTGAATTGCATTGAATCGTGCAGTGTGAACTGGTTGCATCCAGTTTTATTTGTACTTGTTTTATACGTGTTTGTACAGTTCTAATAAGCTGTATAGTAATTCCAACGGCATTTATTTTAATTCGAGTCCTGTAGCTCGTACCAATATGAATACAAAGTGTAAGTCACTCATGAACGAAGTGGGGACCACAGCTTATTATAAATATTCTCATATAAATATTCACATTATAAATATTCTCATAGTTCGCTGTAATCAAATACAAAAATTATAGTTATTTGTTCTGTCATGTCTCGAAATATGCATCATTAACATCCGCTCTCAGTAGACGAATATTTCTAGTTAATTTCATTATGATTTATTTTTGTCCACAGCTGTAACAAGTTGATTTACATCTTCGGTTCGTTTTAGTTTATGATTGTTAGCTTTGAATCTCAGTTTAATCTAGGCCCTCGCCTTTAGACCCTGGGGTTCTAATCTAATTACTTATGCGTTTCATTTAATAATATGTAGTTTATATAGGCTATAAAGATCTGTATATACTGCATATATATTTATTACTAGAATGTAAGAAATTGTCATTATTATCTCAATTCATTCCTAGGGTTGTCTAGAAGAGATCGCTTTTTAGCGATAAAGCCGCCCTTTGTGCATAATTAGACATAGTTTTAGTCTAAGTTCTTTTTTTAATTACACTTAATTACAAATTTTAAACACAAAGTAAACAAAAGAAGTCCAAATGCGGGAAGGTAATAAACTGTTCTTTAGGGCAGGCAGGTGATCATTTGATTTTATCGGCATGTAACAGTATTATACGTATATGCATGTATCTAATTTATTATTACTCATACCATATATTATATACTGACAAACTATTTATTATTTATTTTCTCTCTTTCATTTTTAATTTTTTATCCTTTTCATCAAAACCAGGCGGCTTCGATATTTTCTCAAATATCGCAGTTGATTTGATTTTTAACTACCCCTTTTCTTAGTCCGTTATATTAGCTCATGACGCCACAAAAATTTAAAAACATGTTTGTTTTCAATTAAACTAATATATTGATGAGAGCGCAAAAAGCAGCATGTTGTGTAACATCTCATTTTTAACATTCAACAAACAGAATGGGCGTCATTAATACGTTAACAGTTACCATATGCTCCATAGAAATGCACGAGTAATTTACGCAGGATATTAACGTCAGCAGATTATTATTAATGAGCCTAATGTAAAAGGAATTCTCAACTCTCATTGATTATTTTAATCTGAAATCATTGAATTATGTTTAAGGGTCGCTTGCATAACGATTGTCTGTAAATAAAGCTTTAAAAAACCATTTTATTATCAACTAGACGTGTTGCTGGGGAGTATCTTGCCGCTTCTTCTTAACAGCAATAACACGTTGCGAATACTAGGAAGTAAAATTAAATTTTAATGTATATGTATGACCTTCAGAAAGTGTTCTAAAGTGGAACTTATTTTGAATAAAAACTTTAGAATTTCAATTTGAAAATTAGTTAATTATATGCAACTGCCTAAATACAGTGACACATTAAACAGTTTAAATGTAGTCACCATTGTCGAAATCGGCTGGGAGAGATCATAGCAAATGAATGGCTAGACTGATGTTTTAATAATGATAATTTTTTTATTGATGAATATCATATTTAACTACCTATAATCCTATTCTGGAAGAAGACAATTCCAAAAACACATAAATCATAAAAATTGATCCAGCCGTTCTCGAATTATAAATAGTGTAACTAACACGACTTTGTTTTTGCATATCTTCATAACAAATGGGCGACAGATAACAGACAAAAGTGCAGTTTTACACAAGGGATAAAATTGTGAATAAAACAAAAGTAGTTAATTGTATAAGGGTGAAATTAAGAATAGCCTTCTTTTAGGTACACTTGCACGCTGGTAAGACTTTTCAAATTATAACATGCACAGTTTTTAGTAAACAACAAAAAAAGCCCTGTATATATACTCGTAGATATGAGTCCTGCTTTTGTAGACCAAAATTCATATAACAGTAAGTACTGATTAGAATTATGAAATATACTACTGATGTCAAAATTATCTTACATTAAAATTTAATTTAGAGCCAGCCATTAAATTTGCTGTCACGGCAATGACAAATGACACTAGTCTGTCTGTTTGTTGTGATGTATTAGTACGGATGTCACGAGCAGTGGTTAAAATATATTAGCGTGCGTATGAAACATTATTTCGAGCATGCATGTTTATGTTATGTGTTATTAATGGTAATTTTTAATTTATAAATGATATTATTTGAATTACAAATTATCTATTTTAATGGCATAATATTATTTATTATAAATTTTTATATGACGCATAGATGTCTGTCTAATTTGGCTACCGCTTTAGCAAAATGGTCATGCTCGTCTATCGACTTGATGTTTGGGCTGGATCTAGACTTATTCTCTTAGAAAGAGAGAACTTTCTTCCATCATATCTCAATTAATTGGGATCAGCACAATATGTGTTTTCTTTCCACACTCCTCTATTCTGACTTACATCTTCTGTCACACCACAATCTTCACATCATCCTTCACACAATCCATCTATCTTTTTTTGTTTGTTTACATTTGAACCATGTTATCCACGTGTTTGGCACGTGCCTCCTCCCTCCTTTGTTCCTCTCAATTTATCAGTCACGGGTGCAACATTCAAAGATTCCCTTATGTTCTTATTTCTCACCTTATCCATTCTCGTAACACCACACATCCATCTCAATATTTTCATCTCAGCTGAGTGGAGATGTTTGTGGATTACCACTCTAGTGGCCCAATATTTGGACCCGTATAACATGACTGGTCGTATGACAGATTTATATATTTAACCTTTAAATTTCACTGGCATTAGTTTGTCGCACGTCACACCAGTTATCTGTCTCCACTGTAGCCATGCTACAATCTTCTCCTTACATCCTTCTCTCTATCACAACTACTCTGCAGTAGTTGTGAGTTTGTGACGTTGTAGGGGGTAATCTCTGGAACTACTAAACCGATTTAGAAAATTATTAACACTAGCAGAAAGATAGATAGATAGATAACACTTTATTGTACACCAATACAATCATGAACTTAAAGACTAAAATTATATCTAGTTATGTACAAAGGGCGGTCTTATCGCTAAAAAGCGATCTCTTCCAGACAACCCCAGGAATGAATTGAGATGATAATGGCGATGGTGGTATACGTAACATATAGTACGAACTACTTACATTTTAATAATAAATACATAAATGATATATGAAAGCTACATTATTCCTGAGTGATGTAGGTTATATTTGCTTGTGATTAATAAGAAGTATTTTTTTATTTTTTCTGATGCCATGCGAAGTGGATACTGGTCAGCTAGTAGCAAATAAAGGTAATATGATTTGGGGGGGGGGGGGGGGAGTATAGCAGATAAGCCCGGGAACTCTGCCTTCCAGTGAACTAGGCGGGTAAAGACTTAGGACTCGGTCACGACTTTGAAGCTTGAGCGTCGTGATGGTTGACGCGTTAATGCCTCGATCACACGTAACTAGAACAGTGGCGAGACAGTACCATATAATAATACTAGGCCGAGAGAGTTGGGCGGGCGAGCAACGTTTTTTGCTTGTATGGTAAGTCTATTGATGAGGAAACTGTTGTTTCCTCATATATACCTATATAGTATTTTTCATGAATTACAGACAAATAATCCCCAGGAATTCAGAGCACTTTTCAGAATGTTTATTGCAGTGAATTCCTTTTTCAAGTTGTATTTTAATTCCATTTATTATTATTGGTCATTTTAAATACAAATTTAATGCAATCTATACAAATAATTAAAAATGAAGTATCTGTTTGTAATCTCAAAAAAAAATGTGAAAAATTTACGGGGGATAACTTGAACCAGGAGATTCAGAAAATACAATTTTAGGTTTTTGTCTCTCTGTCTGAATGTTCTGGTTAATTTCTGAAAAGCCTGGACCGATTTTGACGAAACTTTCACTGGCAAATAGTTGAAGTTATAAAATGTAACTTAGGCTAAATTTTTTTGGGTTCTGCGAAAAAATCCACGCGAACAAAGTCGTGAAACAGCTAGTACCAAATAAAATCCGGTAGAAAACAAAATACAAAATACTGCTGGCGTGGTGAATGATGGCAGGCGAGTGTTAACCAATATTCATACCTGCCGAGAGGGACACCAAGTCAATGCGGCGGCTGAAGAAAGAGGCGCGGGGCAGGGTACTCGGTCTAGCAAACAAATCAAGGATCTAGTGACTCGTGCCACACTGCTGGGCCAAGCGCTCGGCCAAGTTTATATGCACAGAGTATACGGCCGGAGGCACTGTCTCGCCACTGTACTCGCTATGTGTAATCAAGGCCTAATCAAGCGCGACTGCTCGTGGCACGCTTCAATATTTTATATAAGCGTTTTTCTTAGAACATAATTTCCGTAACTACATTCAAAACAGGATTTTTGTAATGCATTTCAGTGTTTAATAACATCCAAAAAACATTTTAAGAAAAAAAAATTGAATAACTTTTATGTCGCCTGACGCGTTTCGCTTAGCTGCCGCTCACAGCGACACGGTCGTGGCCGGTCCGTTAGACGAGTTCGACTGCATTGGCAATTGTTTTCATTTCAGATCCAATCGCAATAAAGGCGAGAAGACACCGATGCCCGCGAGGGGACGAGCGATGGTGGCGCGGGCGCACTGGCCCCCACGATGAGCAATGCCGCGCCGGAAGCGCAGGTTGGCCTCCCGCATCAGGGCCTACATCCGGGGGCTGCTCGCGTTCCTCTTCAGCAATGTCGGTGTGATCGTGCTGGTCGTCGCTTACACTATCGCTGGTGAGCTTCAGAAACGCTTCTATCTTTATTCAAGTACTAACAAATGGCACGCATTTTTAACGGTTCCTTAGAGACGGTGACAGGTTTATCGTCTTTTCATCATCATTCCACAAAACCATATAAAATTTTCTAACAACAAATAGCGACTTCAAGAGTAAATAAAAAGCAAAAAATACAATTTTCTACAACATTTTGAAGTCGGTGCCAAGCAAAACAACTGTAAAAAGCCTTGGAGAGATTTGGGCAAGAAAGTACCAAATATATCTAATATTAACTATTTGGGCAGAGTTTACCCCTTTACTACACAGTAAGCAATGAACACCGTCTACACACCACACCGCCTTTTATACGAAAATACTACGAAAACTACCCTACATAATAATATTATTATCTATGAAGATTATCTATGTGATATTAATATAATCTATGGTTCTCATAACTGCTGTGATGGACATCGCGTAACACAACGCTTTTCTGACCTGATTTTATGGATTTATTGCTTGTATTATCTTTGGAACTCAAGATCTTACAGCAATGAAATTTATATGAAAAGAAACACATATTTCTTTCATATAGAGAGAATGGAATAGAGAAAGAGGGAGAGAAATGGGCTATCGGAACTATCACTCATCGTACGAAATACAATTAGCTCACGGCTAACCGTTTCACGTTGATATTCTGTGAGCGCGTGGTATCACACCGAGCCGGCTCTAGCTGTAAATAGTGATTCACGTAGGTATAGTCTACCACCTCACAGCGCATATAGACCTTAGCGTTTATGACTACTGTTAATATACTGTTCTTGACAAAATTTCTACGTAAGCCTAAGACGGAAGTCTTTGGAGGCATCTTCTCTTTAACAGCGATAACACGTCGCGAACCAGTCTACATAGAGTAGGAGGTAAATTTAAATTTCAACATATATGTATGACCTTCAGAAGTTCTTAGCAAGTGGAACTTATTTTGAACTAGTTGTGTATTTTTATTTTCGCAAACCCAAAAAAAAGTTGCCTGTTTTCCTACTAATATCATCAGCTGTCTGCCAGTGAATCTCGTCAAAATCGGTCCAGCCGTTTCAGAGATTAGCCGGAACAAACTGGCATACAAGCAGACAGACAGATAGACAAACAAAACTTGAGAGGTGTCAAGGGACACCCGGATGGAACGAAGTTCCTTTCGATTAATTAGTGAAGGAATTGTAGTTTTTTTTAAGTTATAATAATTTTTTTTTTATTATTAACAAATATAATGTAATATAAACTTAATCAGTAGGCTCAATTTTAGTAATAACTGGCTTGCTTTCTATGAGAGAGACAGAACACGCGCACGCCGCACGGCTTACAAATAGCAAAAAGTGTCGTTACAACTTTTGGTCTTAATTTTTTCCGTCTAGCCGCCTTTCGCAACGCGCGATAAGGAACTTCGATCCAAAATTCTAAAACTTGCATTTTCGGAATCTCCTGGTCCGAGTTATGCCCTGATTTTTTTGACATTACCAACAGACACTTCAATTTTACTTACGTGTATGTATATACAAAAACTTTTGAATTTATGCGATTATGATGTACACGTGTTCACGAGAAAAGTAATACAATTTAATAAGTTTCCTTTGACAGCATATAAATTATGATGTTGGTAACAACTTTGACAAGAAGTTAATTCTCGATAACTCACTTCGTTAGTTATTAACAAGAATCAAAATATGACCAATATAGAGGTCACGATGTATATTTTTTTCGACTACCAAAATGAGGAGGTTCTGAATTGGACTGTTATTGGTGGCAGTTGCTTCTTGTTTGAAATTTAAACTCGATATAATGGATTGTATGATTATTATTATTGAACTATTACAATTACATAAATTAGAAATATACATAAATTGTACGTATGTTAAATTATGCAAGAGAGTCGAGAAAGAGAGAGAGTGGTAAGTCTCAATGAGTATTGTAACATCTATATATAGCTTAATTTATATATAGTATATATAGTACTATTTTCTATGATTTTCATCTGAATTTTTATTAATTATATAATTATCTAAATCTAAAAACTTAACAAAAACTAAAATATCCTAAAAATAAACCTAACTTAAAAATATATATACAATAGTAGGAAAACTAAAATTAAAATATAAACCTATATTAAAGCCTGTCCAGCCCCCCCAGACCACCGCTGGGCATTGTACCTAGAAGGTTGGCAGCATTATCTCGCTGGATACAAAGGCTAATCCTTTGAGCGAGGTAAGCTCCAGCCTCCCGGTCTCCTGTCGTGTCGACTAGGTGTTTTTTAATTTTAGAAATAATTTGTGAGCACTTGGGCCCCCATGGGCCCAAAGTCTCCACCCCAAACGGGTCAAATATGTAACCTGTTCCAAGGGTTGCATATTTGAGCCGTTTGAGGTTTTTAGCAGAAGTAGCAGTGCGACCGGCCCCAGCTTTGGACTCCTGGAGATGAGAAGGCGCCAGTGTGTCGACGCAATACACAAGCGGCCTTCCCAAACTCCAGGGAATTAAAGTCATACCGCCGGCATACGGCCGTTCGGTTCGAGGAAGGTTGGCACGCCGGCACTGACAAGGGCCCGACGTATTATATCGTTGAGACCGGCATGTCGCCAAATTCTGCGTGCGCTTCTGCCACACGATAGGCCATGGTGGCCAAGCCGGTCGACAGCCCAGCCGCAGCGACAGTTGTGTGGGACAGTTTACAAAAAAAATATAAGAGAAATTACAAATGGTAAACAGGTCCCAAATCACTTTTAGTCGGGAACGTTCCCAAAACCCTGGCCGCGTTGCTACGTCGCATGGCAACGCTTATGCGTTGCCCAAAATAGAGGCCAGCGTTTTGGCTGCGTGTAAAAATTTATTTTAACAGGAATGTGGACAATTCCTAATTGCAATGACTGAAATCGTTTGTTCTTTACTGATGATATTAGATACTGTTGTGTGTTTTTAATTTGTTTTTCGTGTCACTTAAAATGTGTGTCGTACTGTTGTATTTAATTTCAAAAGTATTTTAGTTACAGTAAATAATTAATTAATAAATCATGCCTTATCCACGCGTAATGTTCCTCAAAGTTATTTCTGAAATGTTAAGTACTTAGAAGATTGCTTAACTACGAGAATTAGCTACTAATGACTAACTTACTAGTAGAAAACTAATAATAAAGTCTAATTTAGTGGCAAAGTCGGTTTCTTGTTAGTAAATCGCTAGGTATGGTCATCTGTCTGTCTTTCTCTTTTTAATTCTTGAAAATCAGCTGGTTCTTATTTCTTTTTCTTCTGCATGAATAAATTTTCCTTTGGCCCAAGAACTCCGTCTCTTTTAAGAGACATATAGGTATGACCAATTGTGTTTAAGCTACAGTTTTCAATTTATACGATTTCAGGTGCTTTCATGTTCCAAGCTATAGAAGGCGCTGGGGAAGTAGACCGTGCAGCTCACATGGAGCAATTACGGAACAGCACTGCTCAGTATCTTTGGGAGAACGTCACGTTGACACTCAACTTGTTCAACGAGACAGCTTTGAAGGAAATGTAAGTACTAACTTAACTAACTTTTTGACCAGCAGTATACTTTAGAAAAAAAACTTCAAAAATACTTTACGCTGGTATGATCCCGTTTTACAAAATCTAAGTTACTTTTAGAGGGAATAACATTAAATGTCCAATGGTACAGAAGAAGGGGAGGTATGCCCAAGAAATTCTAGCATCAAGTTATACAGGATATGTTGCAACCCAATGGACTAACAGTAAGGAATGTTTATATCCGTGCAGGAACAGAGAAAGAATACTAACCTATAACTAGACCGTCGTAAGAGGCGACAAAACAACGCACAGCCAGGTGGTAGGGTATCAAGACTGTAGCTAGAGTCGAATTTAAGGTAGGGCAGCATTGGCTACAGGAAGGATGGAAGTGAAAAAACAGTAGTATCGATTTGTGACTAAAACACTCTTTACCCTACACTTCACTTAACCAAACTACAAAAAATCATAATCAATCTCTAGTTTTTTTATCTCAAACTTAAAAAAAAAAATCTTAATTGCGGGGCAATGCTCCCCCCCCCCAGCTACGGCCCTGTAGGGTATTTGCCCATCTAGATGGCTACTGCCCCTGGTCTAGAGGATGCCGAAATAACAACCTTGAGTTGCGTTTCGGTATTAGTGCCCAGGTTAGAGTCCCATCTATGAGATCGGCAGCACATCGGTTGCAAATATTTAAAGGCGACGGTAACTTTCCGTCACAGTTGGGCCATCAGCCTGTCTGGTGTACTCCAGCAATTAAAAAAGAATTTGAAGAGAGTACGAAATGAAGAATAAATAGGAAAGCGTTCCCTAGCTCTGTTACTTCTTATTTACCATTGCTACTAATGTGTAAATTATTCTTCTGTCTTATAAACCAGGATAAACATAGAACTCAAAGAATACCAGGTTGAAATAGTCTGGGCGGTACGTCACGGTTGGGATGGTGGCAGATCATCGAGACAGTGGAGCTTCTCGTCTGCGTTCCTTTATTCGCTTACTGTTATTACTACAATTGGTAAGATATTTATGTTATACTCGATCGATACTTTTATGTTTAGTTTTACATTTTATACTACATATGAAAGTAAAATATAAGTATATATATATATCTGTGGTCATAGATCAGACAATGATAAGTACATTTTTACTCAATATGACTGAATATGATGGAGATACTCTTCTGGTAATTATTTTAAAATGAAAAACTAAAAAGTGTTATTAACGTGTAATGTCTCTAAACTTGATATTGCTAAGAAGGGGGAATTCCCCTAACGGCTACCGCTGTCAATATTTAAACGGCGCGTTCCGTGATCGTTTTCAATTTGCTTGAAATCTGGCGTAAGTGCGCGAACATGCCCGCGGGCGTTGAAAGCTTGCCTTTCAACCGTTAATCCATCATCTAGGGGCAGTGGACATATTTTGCTAAATGAGCGTCTAATCACGCCGCTGGAAGTTTTTATATCGGCCACACGTGCCACGTTGTCAGAACCAGGGTGTAGGGCTACTATCCGCCCTAATCTCCACTTTAAAGGTGGAAGGTTGTCTTCCTTTATGACGACAAGAGCATCTATCTTCAGAGGAGTATTTTCAGTACGCCATTTTGTTCGCTGCTGAAGCTCGGAAATATATTCCTTGCTCCACCTTCTCCAAAAATGTTGCCGAAGCTGCTCAATGCGATGAAATCTATTTAGATAGGTGAAATTATTATCCTGAAGGTCCTTCGTAGGTAGTGAAGTAAGAGGGCGGCCGATTAAAAAATGTCCAGGGGTCAAGGGCATCATATCTTCTGGTTGAGACGACAGTGGTGTCAATGGCCGGGAATTCAAAATTGCTTCAATTTGGACTAAAGTAGTATTTAGTTCCTCATAACTCAAATTACAATTTCCCAACACTCTGACTAAATGAAATTTGGTGGATTTCACACCCGCCTCCCAAATGCCACCGAAGTGTGGTGAATAAGCAGGGATAAAATGGAATTCTATGCCCTCATTCGCCAGATCACTAGATAAAGATTGACCATTATCCTTGAGAAACTTAGCTAAGTCATTGTATGCTCCTACAAAGGTAGTGCCATTATCGGAGTAAATCTGAGAGGGTTTTCCACGACGACATATAAACCTACGCAGGGCTAATAAATAATTATTACTAGTTAAATCTCCCACCAGTTCCAAGTGTATTGCCTTTGTAGCAAAACAAACAAATATGACGATGTACACCTTTACAATTCTGCAGCCTCGTCCTTGGCGACTGGCGGAGGAGATCGGGCCTGCATAGTCCACTCCAATAGTTCTAAAGGGATAGCCTCCAGGGGAGAGACGCTGCCGTGGCAAATTACCCATTAACGGAGCTATAACACTGCCTTTCATTCGCGAGCATTTTACGCAGCGGCGATAACATGCTTTAGCTAAATTACGGCCACCTATAGGCCAATAAGTTTCTCTGATTGACGCCAGTAATAATTGGGGACCTGCATGCATAAGCTTGATATGTTCAAGTTCAAATAATAATTTAGAAAATCGATGTGTGGACTGTATTAAAATGGGGTGTTTTTTATCATAATCAAAATCAGAATTTCCAAGACGGCCACCTACTCGCATAACATTAAATTGATCTAAAAATACATTGAATTTCAATAATGGACTTTTATTAGGTAATTTATTATTATTAATTAAAAGATTATACTCAATAAATGATTCTGCTTGTGAGACACGAATTATTACATTTAAAGCATCATCTAACTCGGTGTGAGAAAGATAATTGTCCTTCGGTAACTGCTTTCGACATGCATTTTTGAATCGCAGTACATATGCTACCGCACGTTTAAGGCGATTCAAATTCGAGAATCTATCAAAATTAATAAATTTTGTTAGTTTAGAAGAGTCGTTAGTTGTCATAAGGTAAGATATTTCAGTACGTGTCTCTGGTAATACTTCATTCACTGATAAATTAGAAGGCCAGTTGATGGAAGCTTCCTTTAAAAAGTCTGGCCCCGACCACCACATGTCGAGGGACTCAATGGATTCAACATTAACGCCACGTGAAATGAAATCTGCTGGGTTGTGTTCTGTAGGAACATGTCGCCAGACGCAATTACTAGTTTTGTCTAAAATCTCCCCAATACGATTGCGTACAAATGTGTGCAACTTGCTTGGTAACATTTTAAGCCAGCCTAATAAGATTGTGGAGTCAGTCCAGAATATAGTACGTACCGGTTTTATTTTTATCGAATTTAAGACTCTTTCATACAATCGAGTACCTAATAAAGCGCCACATAGCTCAAGTCTTGGAATTGTGAGAGGCCTAATAGGAGCGACTCGACTCTTAGCTATTAAAAGTCTAGTCATAATATTGCCCTTGGTGTCAATACTGCGCACGTACAAGCATGCACCGTATGCTTTTTCGGAGGCGTCTGAAAATATATGAAATTCTAATAGTTCGTATTTATCAAGTACAATACGACGCGGTATGTTTATGTTATTTAGAAGATGTAATTTATTAACTATATTGACCCAAACAACCTCTATAGTTGATGGTATCGGTTCATCCCAAGATAATTTATGTAACCATAATTGCTGTAATAACATTTTCATACTGATAACTATGGGAGCAACCATACCTAAGGGATCAAATATTTGAGACATGATAGAAAGCATAGATCGTTTTGTATTTATTTTTGAAATTAATATGCCAATTGGAAAACATAGTACATCAGACTCAGCTCGCCATCCTAAACCTAAAGTTTTACTTGGCTCATTGTTGCCAATGTTTAAATCTAATGGTAACTGAGAGGTGTCCGATACTAATGTGGGGACATTTGATTTCCATTTACGAAGATGAAAGTGAGCTGAAGCGAGAGTTGACGTTAATATTTTGCGTAAATTAAGGACTTCATTAATGTTATCTCCTCCACTTAACAGATCGTCTACGAAAAAATCGTGCAATATAATTTCGCTAACCCTTTTATCCTGACAGTCTAGACCTAACTGTTTAAGGCATCTGGTTGCGAGGAAAGGCGCACTGGCGGTGCCGTACGTAACAGTGTTTAATTGATATGCCATCAGCGGTTTGTTCGGACTATCACGCCAGACTATTTGTTGTAAATGTCTGTCATCTGGGTGGACTAATATCTGCCGGTACATTTTTTCAACATCTGCCATTAATATATATTTATGTAACCGAAATCGTAAAAGGATAGATAAAAGATCGTCTTGTACCGTAGGCCCTACCATCTGTAAACTATTAAAAGTAACTCCGTTAGATGTCTTACTACTTGCATTGAAAACTGCCCTTAACTTAGTAGTAGTACTGTTCATGCGTAAAACACCGTGGTGGGGAATAAAATGCGCATTATCGGTTTGGCTGAGCTTGCACTCGGACATATGCCCTAATGCCTCATATTCTGTCATAAACTCACGGTACATATTACATAGGGTTGGCTCACGCAACAGTCTACGTTCTAAAGAAAGAAAACACTGGGTAGCCCTATGCAAAGAGTTGCCTAATATACTAGGATTTTCCTTCAAAGGAATTTTTACGCAAAACTGACCATTTATTCTCGTTGTGTTGTTGATGAAATGTTCTTCGCACAATTTATGCTCTGATGAATAGTCAGAACGTTGACTCACTTCTTCCAGGCTCCAAAACCGTGTTAGCTGATTTTGAATACTATCAGTAGAACTAACAGACTCTGGATTGATAACAGAAAAATGACATTTAAACGATTGTGACAAACCATGGCTTTGTTTATTTATAATTGGGCCGGAAACTATCCACCCTAACTTAGTTTCGCATAAAATTGGTTTACCGAAACCTAAATTAAGTTTCTGTGTGCCTATAACGTCCCAGAAAATATCCGCGCCTAGTATTATATCAATTGCTGCCGGCTCGTGAAAACTAGGATCTGCCAATGGCAAATTCGTAGGAATATTAAGTTCACGTAAGTCGACAGAACGGCTCGGTACATTGTCTGTTAGCGACGGCAACACGAAACATCTTAAATTAGTCGCAAAGTCTCCACTAAGCGACATCATGGGCACGAAACACATTTTATTAATGTGTGATGTCATATTATTAATGCCTAATATTGATTCATTTATATGACTATACGGCAGGTTAAGTTTTTGATGTAAATCAGACGTCATCAAACAAGAAGTGCTCCCGCTATCAAGTACAGCGCGTGCTATGTGCTCACGATGATTCACGTCGAATAACTTAATTAAAACCGTAGATAAGAGAACATCAACCTGTTGGCCGTCGCAGCGCTTACTGGAAGCCGCGACGTTTGCAGCGAGTGCCACGGGATTCGCACCTTCCGTGGAGGGGGATGAACATCTCTTATCAACTTGCGGCTCGCGGTCGCGGTGCATAACCGGTTTTAGTACATTATATTCGGCGACGTGAATAAGGGTATTGTGCCGGCGCTTGCATAACTTACATCCTGATTTTTTACATTTATTCGCATAATGCCCATTATTAAAACAATTGAAACATACTTTATAACTAGGCAATAATTTTAGACGGGTTTCATTAGTAAGTGATAAGAATTGCGGACAGTTAATTAATTTGTGATCGCCACTACACCTGGGACATGGACTCGTTGATTTTATTAAACTATTGCTGTTAGTTGTTTGAGAACTGTCTACCGATACCATCGCTTTGTGTTTATACGGTTTAGTGACGGTGTTGTTGTTTTGCTGCGTTGTGGATTGTGATAATTCAATAGTTTCAAGAAGATCTGTGCGCATTTTAATGAATTGAACAAAATTATGCATTGTTATCGGCAAATCATGGTCTAAACGGCCTTTAAATTCTTCCCATTCGCGAAACGTTTTAGAATCTAGTTTATGTGCGAGTATGTAAATGAGAAGTGTGTCCCAGTGCTGGACAGGTTCGCCTAGTGCCTGTAAAGTGCGTATACTTTTTGTAAATTGGTCCATCATCCGTTTCAAAGTATTTGACGATTCTCGTGTGATTTTATCTATGTTGAATATTGATGAAACGTGATTTTGAATTAGAAGACGCTTATTATCGTACCTGTCGCATAACAGCTTCCAGGCAGTGCTATAATTCAGTGCACAAAACTGTATGGATTGGATTACCACGGCAGCTGACCCTTCCAATGATGCCCGAAGGTAATGGAACTTTGTAATAATATCAATGTTCTCATTAGAGTGGATCAAACTGTGAAATGTATCCCTAAACTCAAGCCAATCATCATAGCTACCACTAAACTTTGGAAGCTGAATTGTAGGCAATTTAACGGGCTTATTATGATTGGAACTATGAGAACCACACTCACTAGGCTGCGCAGATTTATTATGGTTCTTTACTATCTCCTGTGCTTTGCATATGAGGTCATAATACTGGGACTCAAATTCCTCGCGTTCGGTAATTTGTGTCTCCAAGTTTGACATGCACTCTAATTTACTTTGAGTTTCATCATAGAGGGCATACAATGACTCGAGCTTTTGTATTCTTAGCTCTAATTTTAGAATATCATGAGATGTAATTGATGCTAAATCTAGTGACTGTAGAAATGTATCAAAAATACTCATACGACCTTTGAAACTATTACGTTTCTTGATAAGGTCTTCGAGCTCCCTTGCCGCCGCCGCTTCCTGCTTATCACTCCTGGACATTGTGGGAGACGAATATGATATCCTGGAACGTAATTAAATGAATATTACAGTATAATTCAATAATATTTAGCTATGAGTTTACTAAATGGACAAACAGTTCAAGGATATTTAAATTTATACAGCAAAAGTATTAAATAAAATTTATATTATGAGACAATTATACAATAAGGTGAATTATTATTAATGTACAAACAAATTAATTTATTATTTAGACCTACTCGTTGATTGATAATATGAACAAATTCGGAAAAAACTATAAATTGTTGTTAATTAATGTTGCTTTTATGCAAACAGTATGATGAACATACAAATTAACTTAAAATTATACAAAATTATAGTTTCAAATAATAAAACCGTTATTTTGCTCAAATACAAATAGGATGAAAAATTAATGGTTTTGTATGTACTAACCTTATTTTAAACACATTAATAGCTTTAATATTACCTATGAAGAGTGTTGGGTTAAACTAAACGATAATCTTTAAGATAAATTAATATCCAAGCCACTTTATACCACTTCTTGAATTTGCTGTAGATTTCGTTATGCCCTTGATAATTCTCCAATTATTTGATAAATTCCTTTATTATTGTTGCTGATTCTGCATCAGGTAAGGCCTATCCGGCTCTGGAGGCCAATGAATATGATGGAGATACTCTTCTGGTAATTATTTTAAAATGAAAAACTAAAAAGTGTTATTAACGTGTAATGTCTCTAAACTTGATATTGCTAAGAAGGGGGAATTCCCCTAACGGCTACCGCTGTCAATATTTAAACGGCGCGTTCCGTGATCGTTTTCAATTTGCTTGAAATCTGGCGTAAGTGCGCGAACAATGACTTATTGATAAAGGTATAATCGCCAAAAAATGCTCCTTCATTTGGTCATGTTGTCAATGTTATATGCCAAATATTCTGCGTTGTCATTTTAAATTTCAATAAAGTATTTTTCTCATATTTGGCTTTCATTTAAGATCATAACACGAGAACTACCTACTTCTTTTGATCACAGTGTGACAAGTGCAACCATTCTTTAAAAAAGAAAACAATACGTGAATACTACGCATTCCACAATGAATTTTAAGTATTTTTACAAATTAGTAACACATTTCATTAATAAAAAAAAAAAACATATATCGAGTGTCTCATATTTTAAAAGTGCCTTCAAGATTTCGTAACAATTTAATTGCTTGTCCTGTAAAGTAATGAAATTGTATTTATCATATTCTGACCTATGGCCACAGATATTTAAGTATTAATACTTCTTTTATTTCCAGGCTACGGTCATTTATCACCGAAAACAAACTGGGGGAAAGTAATAACAATTATGTATGCTTTATTGGGGATGCCCCTGTTTTTACTGTACCTCAGTAACGTTGGTAAGCTTCTTCTGTACTGATATTTGTTAAATAATATGACGCATGTGTTTCTCCATTACTTGTAAAATGTAATACATTATTAAGAAAATTGGTCCAATGTTGCCCCCTTGTGATACTCTCGCTGGAATATGCTAATACACTTTAAAATTGTTGTATCATATAATCTTTTAAGAGTTGATATGATTCAAAGAGTAACTTAAGATTAAATTATAGTTAATGTTTCTAAACCTATAGTAAGAACATCCTGATTACGTTTGTTATTTAATGGCTAGCAATTTCACTAATTAACTAATATTTTTTATCAAATGCTTTCAGGTGAGCTTTTAGCTCGTTGGTTCAAATGCATTTACGCTTTAATATGCCTATGCAGAGGTTGTCCAGGTTTTACAAGAAGAAGAGTTGACAGATTCCGTCCGCAGGTAAATCATAAAATGCTTGAAATTTATTCAAAGGAAATAAGTCCAAATATGTATTAAGTTGAGTTGTTTACTGTAGATATCGAAGGATACTAAGACAATAAATCACATAACTCTAGGAACCATCTAAGTCCCATAGATAATTCTCTATAAGAATAAGAATTTAGTCTATTTAGTTTAAAATAATAATTTTTAGATTAAACAGTTCTAACGTAAAGAATCCTGAAACTAACGTAAGAAGTTTGAAACTTTGACTGATTTGCTAAAAAAAATGTTTTATATAAAAAAAACTTCAAGAAGAGACAGAAGATTTACATCTAGGATTTTAGAGCGTTTTAAAGTTACATTTTTATTGGGTGATTGCTATTCCTAGTAACATTATTTCCAAAATTGAATCTTACAAAATTGATTGCTTATTATAAGTCATGGGTCTACTACTGCTTTCAAATAAATTTTAGTTACTGTCAAAGGACAAGGAGATGCGAAACAAAATCTCATGAATATGATTATAAAGTTATATTTCTATACTATAACAGGCCAATTCTTTAATTTCAGTTAGAAATCAGCGATGTTGAGAGTATTGAGAGACCACAAGGTTGGACTCGATACTCCGATTCTGATATTACTCCAGAGTGCAGAGATCCTTATCCTCGACGATACCAAAGGTAATTTCGATCTTGGCAAAAAGTTTCCCCCAAGTCATTATTGTATGCGGAATGATATCAATAAACTGATTTTTAAATTATTTTCAACTGCAGGCGTCCAGATTGTCTCCGCAGCATCTCAATGCCGCAACCATGGGAGAGTCCCCACTACCAGGACCCCCGAAATAGAGGCTGGTCGGAGCCCCTCCCAAGGAGTCCCAGCGAGGCCACCAGCGAATTCAGCTACGTCACCTTCGACGCCCAGACTATCACCGTTCCTATCAGCGTTTGCATTTCTATTTTAGTCGGGTATGTACTTATATTCATTCATCACAGTCGTAGTTACCATCATAGTTATAGTTAGTCGTATACCAGTTGAATCGAAAAACTTCACTTCGGCAACTAATAACCGCCTTTCTACTGTTTTAATTTCATTTCGTGCTATCTGTATTGAAGTAATGAATCTTTGGTTTTTACTATCTGCTATTTATACTCATTATTCTGCTATACGTTCTCTGTCACACTGCAAATCATCATGTTATGATAAATATAATCCATCCATCTACGAAAAGTTTAAATAGAGATTTGAGAAGCTTCGTCGAAGGGCAAATTAAGTATCTCATTTACTCATCTACTTTATATCTGTTATTTTTCAGGTACATAATGTTTGGGTCAATGATATTCTGCATGTGGGAGAAATGGGACCAATTAGATGGCGCTTATTTTTGCTTTATATCCCTCAGCAGGTATTATTTCACTATATCCCTTCTATGTTTAACCAAGTTCTGTTGTGCGAAACCTATCTCATTATTTGCGTTAAAAAGTCTGAAGATACTTTATTTATGTTGATTATCAAAAGTACCACATATTAGTCATATCGATGTGTAAGTTTCATCACAATGTTTTCCTTCATGTGGTCATACGCAAATTAGGTTCGACGACCTACCTTAGTAGTGCGAGCTCTTTTGTCTAAATTTTGACTTCCATCGAATAAATAGCTCAGCCATTAGCCTCAGTCATTGCGCTACTACGGCTACATGTTTTGTTATTTATTAAACGGATGTTGTACCCTTCTTTAGGTGGCACTAGTAGTCAATAGACGCAACAGTGTCTTCTAAATGTATCAATGTAATCCGATCGGGTTGGTTTTATAGCCCGTAAACACGATTGGTTTCGATCTAAAAATTATTATCAACTAAGGTGTCCCTCGGCTTCGCCGTAAGTAAAATCCTCGTGAAACTATGGTTAGTTTAGAGAGCAAGCTGTACATTGCATTAAATTATTATCTAGGTGCTATTCGTCCTCAGAAAAATGTTTAATGTTCGGAAAAACGGCTAAAAGTTTTTGTTAAGTGCCAAAATAGTAATTGTGAAATATGAGCCCTTAATACTAATAATAAGAGATACGGCCAGTATCGCACTTTTCGATTTCCCATAAGAACAACATAGGAAATGAGCCATACATTGTATATTTCAAGAACTTTTGAAATGTTTTTGTAGAAAACAGATAAAATCTTTAAAAAAATGCACGGTGTCGTGTCTTTATCGGTTATAGATAGTATTCCAGTTGTTTTTTTTAATAGCATCATTGTACAGAAATGGCGTTTATAGATTTTTATTTTAATATATAGATTTTTGTGAATAAATATGTTTTTTTAAATATTATTCTTACATTATAAGCTTCTTGTATTCTACGCCTGAAAAGACAACCTGGCGTCCCTATAAAGAAAACTATATACATTTTTATTTATTGATGCAGAAAACAAATTACAACCAAAAGAAATTAAAAGATTACATTACTAACATAACAATCTGGATTGCAATTCTAAATAGATGCATATAGCAATCTCATAAAACTAAACAAGTGTAAACGCTTTTGTGTATATATACATATACATATACACATACACACGCATGCACCCACACACATACTCACACTCTCACACACACTCACACACTCACACACACACACACACACACACACAAACACACACACACACACACACACAAACGGTACTATATAATCAAATGTATGGTATAATTAACTGTAAAGCATTATTTAAGAATATTTTTTATTTTTTTATTATTATATTCTTCGTTTAATTATATATGTATGCCAGTTTATGCAACTATAATATTTTATCCTGTTCTTTTAGTATTGGTTTCGGAGACTTCGTGCCTGGCGAGAGAGTTTATACTCCAAGGATAGAGACATCCTTCATAGTATGCTCGCTGTACCTGATGCTTGGCATGGCGTTGGTTGCCATGTGTTTTAACCTGATGCAAGTACGTGTTATACAATTTTATTTTTACAAGCTTGTATTTCACTTGCAATGTTTGTATGTTTGGGTCAAATCTTACAATTGAGTTTCAAAGCAGGTATCCTCAACGAGATGATATTTTGCGTATGCCCGGTTTCTGAGGTACTTTTAACTGTAGTTTGTCTGTGCGTTAGCGCTATCGGTTCAATAACTTATAAAATTGCGTTTTCGAACACATCATCGTGCGAACTAGGTTCAACTTAACTGACCAATATTAGGCGTTTATCTATTCCATATCTTTGGTTTGACGTTTTTGTTTGATGTAAATAAATATTTGATATTCCTTCCTAAATAGATCCATCTAGTGGCGAGTTTTGGTACTAGTTGTAGGTTAACAGTTAACCTAAGTTTATCTATTACATAACTTTATGGAATTCATTGTTATTGAAGTTATAAACTGGAAACTTCAGAAACTGGGCATTAGACATTTAGTTTGGACGATAATGTATGATGAGTTAAGTGTCATCATTCTATTCTTTGTTGTATTTCTCCACTTCGACTTCCATCGGAAAGGTGCTATTAGAAAGCGAATGCTATTCTGCAAAACAGGGACCAACAATTTAGAATTAAAAATTATGCTTAATATTAATAATTTCATATTAAGTACTTGTCTATAAAAATATATAAAAAGTATTAGTTTATTTATTTATGTGCTGACCGTACACTACTACATACGATAAAACGTCTCTAAGGTAATATACCTGTACTATGATATATACTGGTGAATTTGAAATATGTATTGTCGTTCCAAAATGAAAAATAGTTTCAACAAAAATAGAGGTATTAAGAAATGGTTGTCATAAGTAAGCAGCTTTTGTAAGAAGGTCCTTCAAAGTAATATGAGGTATATGGCATATTAATAAAAAGGCCCTTCTATTATTTACAGGAGCAAGTGATGCATTACTTCGCCGGGATAAAGCGGGCCCTGAAACGGCTCTGCAGATGTAAAAGATGACAACAAATGGACGATGTAGATTAGTTATGTATACGAATTTATAGAATAAATATTTCTTTATGATATGAAATGAAATTTTATTCAGTGCAATACATTTGCAAAGTGGTCGTTTGTTTGTGTTTTTCATAAGTGAACAGGGGTTTTTATGAATAAATAACTCCGGCCCACCAAAGGTTGCATATGTGTGGACGAAACTAACGTCAGATTCGGATTCAGTGCATCAGAAGACATAAGAATAGAGGGATCTGGTTCAATGTACAGACCACTTTTTGAAGTGATAACTTCTTATGGGAGGGTAAACCGCTTCGTTACGTAACTGTCTTGCTTCCCTTTCTCACGCATACGGCAGTGGTAGGCAGGCTCCTCCGCTTTCACGCTAACTCACAGTGCTCGTCGTATTTCGGACAGTGGCTTCCCTCTCTCTCTACTTAGTGTTTAGTGTGCGATAGACATAATATTATATTATACTGTTTATAGTGAGTTTATTGTAAATAGTTCAACTTACATTACTTTAAATTATCACTTCTGTCGGGCGTACCGAGGCGTATGTTTTTTTTCGTGTGCTAGTGTAATCAGCAGACAAATTACTTTAAAAAAAATCTCTTTATTTCTTTCTGAATTATTGTTCAAATGGAAAAGGATGTCAGTCTCGTAAGGCAAGATTAAACTTAATCTATCTACATTACCAGATAGCAATATTTAAATTGTTTTTGGGCTATTTCCAAAGTAGGCTCTGACACCACAACGAATTATGCATATATCTTGGGCATTACTGCGGGATCTTATAACTACATCTTTGGTGACATTATTTATTTCATCAAAATTGTGATATATCATCCTAGAGTTAAATCGCGGTTGCGTTAGAGGCGTCTACCTCAAAGCCCGGAGTCCACTTTCCAAATTTTCCTTTTCCACTTTGTGCGCTCTTCGGCATCCCTATTTCTGACAATCTTGCAGCTTATCTGCTATGTCACGGACATGGAGGCTGTTGCAGACGCGAGAGTTGGTAGCGTGGTTGTAATATCTAATATGACAAATATTCGTAATATCATTCCAGGATCGTAAAATAGGGACAATTATATCATAAATAATTTCTGGGAATTTATGTCTTCAAAACTGTGCTAATAGCGAACGACACAGCAAACTTCATATAGGTAGCCCCTTCTAATATTATTCTTCACAATATAAGTACAAAAATTAAGCCCAAAAAGAAATTTGTTCAACTCTTCCCCAACTTCCCCTTGCAAATAAGTAAAAGAAAAAAGTATTATAAAATGTCCCATAAAGGACTTATTATGAAATGTCTTCTCGGACAAATGTTTCAGGAAAGTTGGACCGATGTTTCCCTAATCTCTACCCGCAATTATACTGAGAGAGAGCTTTTCTCTTGCTTCCTTCTAAAGCTGTCGGAAAAGTAAGGCGGTTTTGTAAAGAAACAATTATTGATTTTGTGACTAGATTTGTAATCTATACAGTAAAACAGAAACATAAAATTTAAGTGTCTGTTTGTAATATCAAAATAAAAATAATGAGAAAAAATCAGAGCCAATGATTCAAACCAGGAGATCCCAAAAAAGCAATTTTTAGAGTTTTGGTTTGTCTGTCTGGATGTTCCGGCTAATTTCTGAAATGGCTGGACCGATTTTAATGGGATCTTCACTGACAGATAGCTGACGTTAGAAGGAGTAACTTGGTCGATTTGTTTTAGGGTTGGCAGTTGATTTATTTCACTTTTAAATTCAGTCAGGTTATAAGTTATTCCATTGACAACTTTAATCTGATGACCAGTGGTCTCGGCAGACGATGTCCTGCCCTGTTTTTTTTTTTCTAGAACCCGATTCCAGCGCCAGCTACCGGGTCTAATTATGAATCTAAACCATCCCCAGACCCACTCAAACATTACATTTTTACACCTTGGGTTACATTATTGCAGTTTTACTAGGGATCCCTAATTTTGTCTAGTAATTAATAAAGCCAATATTAATCTGGGATAGTGTAGCATTGTAATGGTGAATGTTTGACATCGGTTCAGTAGTTTTTGAGTTTATTCGTTACAAACATACAAAAATACAAATCTTTCCTCTATAAAATATTAGTACAGATGTATAAGATTGAAAAATCAGCCATTACTCTCAAAAATACATCAGTTATAAGTGAAGAAATAAATTTTCTTAATATTATGGACGCAAATGTAACTTTGTTTGTAACATAAAAAACCCATTAAATACTAAAAATAAACTAAATCATAAAGAATTTATATCCATAATATTATAATATACCAAACATGCCATGTCTGTATATTGAGGCTATTAAAGAAAAACAACCCATACCCAGGTGGTAGAGGTGGTGGTATTTACCCGACTGGATGGCTACCACCCTTGATCTAAACTAACTAAAATCGTAATAACATCAACAACAGATCGTGCAAAGTGCGTCGTTATATGATGCTCTCACCGAAAGTAGACTATGTAACGCCTCGATTGCAGTTGAAACATAACTAACCCGGAGTCCCGACTGACCGACCTGATATATTTGTCAAAATAGCCCTGGCCTACTAGCATCATGCCCACTATTCCTTTGAACTCTGAACTTGCAAGCTTAATGGCTTCTAAGAATGTGTAACGAAATGCAAACAAAAGCAAGAATGATTTATGACGTCTTAAAAGAAGACATACACAAGGATCAGCGCAAACAATTGATTACCCAAATCCAAACGTTCCCGTGCTGGAGGAGCGCGGCGCTACACGCATCACAATTTATCAGCTCTATGGTAAAGATGATTCTCGCAATAATTACCTACCTTAGAGCGCTAGTGTGACATAGGCATATAATCGGAGTTTTTGTCGGGAACTGAAAGGAGATGTTGTGCTGTGCAGTTTTATTTTCTAAAAATGTGTAAAATTACTCTAAAATGAACAATAGTTGTAGGATATTGATAGTTTTTGAGTAGTAAATATGTGTTTTGTGTGAATTGTGAACTGTATATTCAAATGTGGCCTTTTGAGTTCTCACAAGAACTCCGTTGAATGGCACTAGCTGATTACCTACAGTTCAGCTGTGCTACAGTATAGGCTTAAGAAACTGAAGAAACTATATTATAAACTAAGATCTGGCTTTAAGGCCTAAGCTGCCAAGCCATAAGCCTAATTTAAAAAAAATAAGCATCTAATCAAAGCTGAAATGTGAATGATAGTTCGTCGCTACGCCCACTCGCTTTTTATCTGAGCGATGACGTAATAGTCGAGTAGTAATAACAACTACCCGCAAATATTACAATAGTACAATAATGGCGGCATTCTTGGAACAAATATCATTATATAATAACATACAGAGCGCTAAAACTAAAGTTTCTGACCGTCATAACTGTCCAACATACAGAAGATGTATTTTTAAACATGTAATTTTACTAAGTACCGTCGAAGATGCTAGAAATGGGTTTCTTTGGAAGAATTTTTCGCTACAACTTTAAATATCATGAATATAACACACCTTTTACGTAAGACAACAAGTCTTACGTACATGTAAGTACTTTCTTTTGCGAGAAGAAAAGGGTCACGTGACAAAAGTATTGAAAAGAAATAGGGACTTTGGGCCCAAGAAATATAAGGAGTTGACTTTAAAAAAGCGTTATATTTTTATATTACAAACTGGAAAATATCAGTCGTACGTCTTATTCTATCGGGAAGGCGATAAATGTTAATAATAAGGTCACAAATAAATTAAGTTATCCATTACCATAAGAATGGATGAAAACTCTTTATTGTTCATCATAACTTAAACCTAGACAATTTAATATGAATACATTTCCATTAGAACAACGGACGGCCTTATCGCTTAAAGAGATCTCTTCCAAGCAACCCGGTGTCCAAGCAGACATTACAAGAAAAAATAAATAATATTTGGTGGATTAACTAAATTAAAACAAATTCAATCGTAATTAAATACAAAACAAAATAATAATAATATACTACATATACACAATTAAATAGATTAGATTAATATAAATTATAGATACTTACATGCGAAGAATAAAATAATTGTATTTACTGCAACAAATAATGGTCAATGTATATAGAAATTGATGTTGTCCGATTTTCAAGGGGAGGGAGTTAAACAGGCTAACAATTTGTACGGCAAAAGAATCTCATATGAAGGACAAAGTGTGTTTAGGTATGTAACACCCCCCCATATATAAATTAAACAGAGACTGAATGTCTCTGCGTAAAAAGAACCCAGAAGGATGTATATAAATACATCTATGAGCGATGAGTATATATATGGATACTCTAAATTTTTCGCCCCTATAATTATTATAGGGAAATCTATTATAGAATTTCCTTTATTTAGATTGGCTGTGATAATATGTCTAGTGATAGGTATCCTACGTTGTGTGTATAAATATTGTAAGTAACCCAGTTCTATGGCAATTTGTCTGGACAAGTAATTCATCTAAAAAATAAGAAGTTGATTAGTACCCGGTATAAATAACGGATTACCTATAGAATTACCAAACTACTTGCCTACCTTTAACGAAACTAGGGTGAGAGAATAGTCCTCTTCCGAAGAGAATACATTCCTACACTTAGGCATTGAAATATATAACTATAATTCATTATTTATAAGAATTTGATTTATTAGATTTTTATATCAAAATATGTGTATATAATACATATAGGTATTATATGTATAAGATGTTTGTAAGATCTTAGTGATTATAAACTATGAGTTTAATGAGTATATATAAATGATATAATAAATTATGGAATTTGGAAAGGGATTTATTTAATGAAGATTTAATAAAAAGGTATAATAAACCCAAAATGCCTTCCACCCGGGTCAAGAAGTGATCCCTCAAAATCACTTTTATACCTATACCTTCAGGATAGAAAGGAACTGGTCGATGAACCAATCGCAATAATTATATTCTTTAAATATTATGTGAGTCATTTAGGCCGATAATCCAGTTCGGTTATAGTGTGTGTGTGAGGCCAGAATAGGGTTTTGAGAGTGCCAAAGCAACTCACAAAAATACATAGTGTCCTTTCGGTACTTAGTATCGTAATACTGCCCCCTGAGGCTATCAAGTATAAATAGGCTGTCTTTCTGTATATAGAATTTAGACGCCGAGTGATTGGTAATATAGCACTCAGGTGGGAAGCACTTACTAGTCACGCATGTATTGATTTGAGATATAGGCCACGAAGACGAGCGTTTCACCAAACGTTTCATATCAGCATTTAAATGACTAACAATAATTTGTTGAAAGTGCCAATATGCAGCTTTCAAAAATACATTGTGTACAAATCAGACGGTTCGTATATTTCGAACGTGCACTGCGAGTTACTGTGTCTAGGCCAACAATCTATTATAGAATTATCGACCATAGATAGACAAGTAAAGCTGTATTAGCGCTCAAGCAGATACACCGCTGACGAACACAAGTATTATATAATTTAATTATGATATAAAATATTGGCTCATTTCCCAGTATGAGGATAGGAAAGGCATGATATGATACCATTGGCATAGTCTTACCTTTTAAGTGTATTAATTTAAGGAAATTAACTATCAACTGAAACAATCATTTGGATCAGAGTTAATTCCAGTGATAATCAACACAGAAAGGCAGGCATCTAGTGCCGACTGAATTTAACAGTTCATTGGTGAGTCACATCTACCTCAATACAGTCCAAGTCAAACTAGACCAGACAACAAGAGCCGTTTACTTAAGCAGACAAGACAGTTAGAGCACTGACTCGAAGCACTACCGGGTAACAACCCATTCCGCCGCATTTGTCTAATTGACATTTGCGAACGACCTATGTGTAAAACACAAACTGTGAATGAGGATGTTACGATAATAAATATCGTACCCACATGTAGGCAAGAATCATGTACCATAGCTACGATGTACAATTCTCAAGAACTAATCGAGCTATCTGTCCATTTTGCCAAGCACTGCCTTGCATAGAAATGACTAAACAAGAACTTGTATGTCAAAAATAGGATAAGTATGTGTAGGGCCTTTAACCCTGATCCAAGTTAAACTGGTATGGATTTTGCTAAAATTATTATAAAAGATAATACTTGTACACGTATATAGTATCTTGTATGGAACTAAAGATATATGTGTAAAGTACAATGATTGAAATGTGAACTTCATGAATATAATCGTTGATATTATAAGTATTGAACATTTATATAATGTTTCGTGCTATGAAATTATGTATTATATATTATCATCATCAATTAGGCGTTAATTCCAGTTGCATTCGCTATCCTTGCCTTAAAGCCAGGGGACTCGCTATCAGAATAAGTATTATATACACGCTACTATAATACGTATGATATCAAATAGTTTCGATAGAAGACTAAGACTTATAACTCCATATTTATCGCTTTATTAATGGCGCCCCATAGACTTATTTAGAGTTAGTGAACCAATATTATATAGTGCGATCAAAGATATTGAAAATACGTATACCTGATCTTAGTGCTTCAAATAAATAGTCAACGTTATTTACCGCTGTGTAAATCATTATAGAATATATTTTTAATACACCTAATACGGAATTATAGTATGAAAATTACGTACATCAAATAAATTCGTGGATTTCAGTCGAACTCTATTCAGCCACCTATATAAAAACAAACAACTATAAGCACTATGACTAACATGCAAGTCCTCGTCATTAAACGGGGACTCTATTACTCACGGAACCGCTACTAATATTTCAGGACCTCGAAGGTTGGAATGCGCCTAACTAGAACCACTTCTAATCTATCGATCTCCGCACAGATCGGACTATCAGTTCGGAATACTAATTTCAAACACTTTGACACCTACACAATTCTATTACGCAAAATGATTTATTACGTTATTATTAATTAACCTGCCGAATTGAATCAGAACTGCTACTAATCTAGTGCTAATTAGATATCAAAATTTTAATAATAATGACTACACTACAACTTCGTTCGCGTAGCTCAACGGCATACCTGGAACTATATTTCGATCGCGTGATCCAGTATTAAAAGCCCGATGGATCTCAGATTTGACAGCGAGGCTTCGACCTCTGAACGACCGATGATACAACTGCCAAATCTTCAAGCAAAACCCGCGAATTCACGTTTTGAAAGACTGTCTTAAATTCCTCACGAGAGTCCCTGTGCAAGTCTGTCTGAAAACCAGTCAGAGTCACCCCAAAAGTCTGTGTAAAAGTCTATACAGGCACCTTCGTGAATCCTCGTAGAGTCTCTCAAAATTATTCGAATGATCTCCGAGCGACCACGATTCGAATCCCGATTATATTATGATATTCCGACTATTACCGATTCTTTTCAGATCTCTCTGAAATCTACTTCCGAACCGACCTCGAATGGACTCCGAAACGACTCTGTCCCAGGCTTTTATTCTCCAAAATCCTGCCACCACCACTTCCAATAAACGGGTGTTCTTTTATTATTTAGACCGCCCCATTCAGCGATCTTTGATTGCTTACACATTGTTTGTAAAATGGACCTAATTAGCTTTAGTTTAAGGGTGTTCATTAAATATGATGAGAAATTATCGATCAATCGATCTATACTGCATATGCAATTATGTGTCTTAACTGTGTTACGATAAGATTCAGCTCAGATTATCGTCAGTAAAGATCAATTCCTTAGAACCAGTAGATTCCTCTCGTCATTTCTCTATGCGTTAACTGTGTTTTAAAATATTTTAATTTTAATCTAATTTTCAATCTAATCATACAGATCATTAGTTTTGATTTTTAAACTTGTAATGTTTCTTACTTGTTTTCTTCAGAGTACAAAAGGACGTAAATGAATTATAATTTAAATATAAAAATCATAAGCATAGTGGATCCGTTACAATTATCGTTAGCAGAAGATTTTCATTTGAGCGCAAATTACGGGAATGAGATTGATAGTGGAAACTAAAAAGTTCCTTTAAATATATATGAATGAATTTTTAACCGACGTCGTAAAAAGGAGGAGGTTATCAATTCGTCGGGATCTTTTTTTGTTGTTGCTTTTTTTATGTATGTTCGCCGATTACTCCGTGATTTATGATCCGATTTACGTGATTCTTTTTTTGTTCGACGCGGAATAGCTGCCATGTGGTCCCCTAAAAATTTGACATAATTGGACCCAGTACTTTTCATTTTACGATCATTTTTTGTTCTCGTTTCTTGGGACCTATATTTTTTAAGAAGCAGTGCACCATTCGTAAGTCCATCCATACATAGCCTAGACACTAAAAAGTAACAAATAAAAAATAAAAACTTCGTTTAAAAAAACCGACTTCAAAAACTAAACAACTAAAATGTTTTATAACTTATTTCTAAAGCTATTATTATTAATATATATTATCTAAAACATCTTAAAGTCGGTGCAAAGTAAAACATAAAAATTACTATATTTTGAAAATTACTAAGCACCGACTTTAAGAATGTAATAGCTTTAGAAATAAGTTATTTTATACATTTTAGTTTTTTAGTTTTTAAAGTCGGTTTTATTAAACGAAGTTTTTATTTTAACAATTAATAATAAGGAAACACTTATACCACACAATTAAGTCATCAAAAATAACTAAACCCACTGCGACTATTGCAAAATCATTTATATATTTATATTGCAATCTGAAACTGGGTATGTATTAAAAGTTTTGAAATCGGTTAAAAATAAATACATAACATTGTGGACAACACTGGCGTAATTTTAAAAGAAGATAGTGATATAGCTGCATTAAGCTATGTGAAAATTGTAGGCCGCCCGAAAAGGGTAAACGATCCATATGCGGCCCTCTCGATAACTGAATTTGACATATTTTTCTTGGGGTAATATTATTCACAATTTGCTACACAATCGGCTGGAAAATGATTTGCCCTCAGGGAGGATTTCTTCAAGCAAAATAATTTTATACATTTAGTATTTATAGGACAACTAAGTTTGTTGAGATTATTTATTCAACAAAGTGATTCCTTTGAAGTATATTTCTTCTTTCATCGTCTCCTAATGATTTGAGGTCTGCATGTCTATTTCTTACATACTCCTCTATTTTGTCACACTACAAATCATCATGTCATCTCTGATCGCTGTCGGCGGGGAGCGTTTCCAAAATGCTGGCCTCATTTTTACACTGATGCTTTACCCCAAATACAGACCTACCCATAGGTCGCGCAAAACTTTTTCCAATTGCATTGAAAGAGAGAGATTGAGATTTCAGAGCTTAAAAAAAGAGATGTATAAAAGAAAGTAATTCTTCTAATGAAAAAAAAATTGAATTGAAAAGAAATTCAATGAAGTCTGTTTTATATGTGAATTAAGTTCTTATTGTCGTTTGGGCAGTAATTTTCCAGTTAAGTAATAAGCTGTTGATGAAGTAGATGTTTGTCCAAATATGTGCGGTCAATCTATTTCATTTCAGTAACTTCAACTTGACACGATATAGAGCAGTTTCATTACCATCATTAAGTATTATGTGTGATAGTGACCCGCTTTATTTAGTATAATGGGAGGTCTTGTGCTTATTCGGTCATTCAAGTGAGTGCTACTTTCTGATACAGTTCGCTCACTGAACTAGTTCACCTCATTCGGGTATTAGAACTTTTTGGGTTACCTTGTTAGCCATCGAATAATAGTTCTGGACACTAGACTCTTGGAGCGCTGACTGCCACGCAGAGCGCTGACCTTTAGAACTAATGGACCGATTAATGTTTGCTAATGTGAAATGTTTCTTGTAATATAATGTAGGGAACCAGTTCCTAATAGTTCACGGATCATGAACTACACAAGACTATTGGATCGCTGACTGCCATACTAAACATTGGCCGAGTGAACTAATAGACTAATTAAAGTTTGGTAAATGTGTATTTTAGTAATAGTTCACAGTTTATAAACTACACAAAACTCTTGGATTGCTGACTGCCACAAGGAGCACTGGCTGAGTGAACCAATAGACTAATTAACGCTTGGTAAAGTGATACGTTTCTAATAGTTCACCGTTCATGAACTACAGAAGACTCTTGGAT
The DNA here is from genome assembly GCA_949752895.1 of Dendrolimus pini. NCBI lineage: Eukaryota > Metazoa > Arthropoda > Insecta > Lepidoptera > Lasiocampidae > Dendrolimus > Dendrolimus pini. The sequence continues at coordinate 18,392,688 of OX457143.1, forward strand.
CACTGACTACCACGCGGACCGTTGGCTGAGTAAACTAATAGTCCAATTAACGCTTCGTAATATGAAACGTTTCTTTTAGTTCACTCTAGGGAACTGGTTCCTAATAGCTCACCGTTCATGAACTACACAAGACTCTTGGATCACTGACTACCACGCGGACCGTTGGCTGAGTAAACTAATAGTCCAATTAACGCTTCGTAATATGAAACGTTTCTTTTAGTTCACTCTAGGGAACTGGTTCCTAATAGCTCACCGTTCATGAACTACACAAGACTCTTGGATCACTGACTACCACGCGGACCGTTAGCTGAGTAAACTAATAGTCCAATTAACGCTTGGTAATATGAAACGTTTCTTTTAGTACACTCTAGGGAACCGGTTCCTAATAGTTCACCGTTCATGAACTACACAAGACTCTTGGATCACTGACTACCACGTGGACCGTTGGCTGAGTAAACTAATAGTCCAATTAACGCTTGGTAATATGAAACGTTTCTATTAGTACAGTGTAGGGAACCAGTTCCTAATAGTACATACATCGTTCAAGGACTATACAAAACTAGTGGATTGCGTGACACGATACGCTAAAGACCGAAATAATTGTAATTATCCGAGTAATAATTTTTTATAGGGTTTTTCTATTTGATGTCGTTCTTTTATTCGCCACAACGGTAGGCAGTGGAATTTAGTTCATACAGCTTAGTCTGAGGTATTTCGGTCTTCAGAACAGTACAGGAAAATAGAAAATTTTTGACTGACGCCAAACAACACAGTTCTTGTAACAATTTGAAAAGCCACATTTCACTACATATTTTTGATGAAAACAAAGCCCTTCCTTTTTAGATTTTCCTCAATCTAAGAGCATTTAAGGCTAATCTGGAGAGAAATGCGCGACAATATAAGAGGAAGACTCGAAAACATCACGATTATGAGCCATTGCGACGCAGCATCACTTCCCCTGTTAAATGTAAGACAAAACAAATCTCGCTTTTTGTCAAGCGTTAGTGTGGGGCCACGAAACCTGAGAATCTAGAACATTATAAAATTCTAAATATTCAACATTGTACATGTCTGTACATTGAAGCTATTAAAAAAAAACCCAACTAGAATAGACTATATAAACGATGGAGAACATGATATTTTTTTAGATTTTTGTCATTTGTCTGTTTGTTCGGGATTCACGTAATAACCACTGGGGCGATTTCGATGCGGTTTTCGCTGATCGACAGCTAATTCTTAGACTTAAATTCTGCGCTACTTTTTGTCATGGGAATCTCGCGGGATTTTTTCTCGGAATAATTTTAAACGTCCAAATAAAAAAAAAAACAAATTCCAATGTAATTTTTTTACTAATCGATAGCGAATTTAGTGTAATAAAATGTGTGTTTTTTTATCGGCGGCTTGTAGTTGTAAGGATGCGTAAAAATGAGCTTATGAAGACCCAGTTTTCTTTTTCAAATACTGCGATATTGACACGGGAATCCTGCGGGAATTTCCAATTAGACAATTCGCAGGCATAACCTAGTATATAATGTTGTTAGATTATTTGTGTTTGTTCGGGATTCACGTATCTGTTTGTATACTTGGTAAACGCACACAACGCAACGTAATCCACGCATCAGATTTTTATGCAATTTTCACCATCAGTTAGACGATTTTTCAAGGAAAGGTTATACATAAATAGTTGCTTTTGCCTGCGGCTTCGCCGCCGGAGAAACTTTGATAAAGTAAAGCTCTTGGTTAAGTGACACATTTTACAATTAATTCTAAAACAACTCTTATAAAACAGCGGAAGACCTTGTCTTCATCATTTTTAAGATATCAAGTTAAAAATAATGTTATTTATTATTTACATAATGAGCCTGTGGCGTTTTGTTACATAATGAAAAATGACAGTCAATGTGACTGTCAGCCACCTCATTTATCCATGAATCATCTGTGTAAGAATGGAGGAAAAATGACTACTAATATGCGGCGGAGGGAAAACTGGCCGTCTGGATGGCCATCACCATTGGTTTTGATTAGAGTATGCTGCTAAAATAACGCGCAGTTGTCTAACAAAAATGGTGAGGTTCCAGTCCCTCCTTCGAGACCGGCAGCACTTCTACTGCGAATGTCCATCAGCGAGCGTAACCATTTTCCATCACACGGGCCGTCAGTCCATAGATTGCTCGGAAGTAGGAACAACATCCTGAAGGGAAATAGCTGATGAACTCGACCGCCTACTGATGTAGCCATTTATTTACAGTAGAAAATTAGTGTTAGTAATTGGTTATTACATAGATAGAAAATAATAAGTATTCGAACGTTTTAATGTTTTTAAACTCTGAATTTTATTTATTTGATTTTTATTTCTACGTTGCGGCCATTTTTCAATAGCCATGATCATAGAAGTGAAGCGAAACATGTAAGAAAATACTAATGTTATACTACTAATATTAGAATATTGTATATTGTGTGTCATTCTTTACTATGTATTGGATTATGTTGTCTGTATAAGTCTAATTATACAGATAAACAAAACTGAAGTGTCTGTTTGTAATGTCAAAATAACAGCTCAATAAAACTACGTTTTAACGGTTTTATGCGCGGTAATTTATTTGATTTTTGTTATTCCGATGTTTCGGACACTGAAAAGTGACAGGACTTTTTTGGCAGGACTTTAACTGGCAGATAGCTGATGTTATAAGTAGTAACTTACGCTACATTTTTTAGTGTTAAAAAAATTCCAAGCGAACGATGTCGCGGGTACAGTTATTAAATTATACATAATGAAAAAAAAAAACTAAAATAGTCGTTGTTTTTATGACCCCGCGTAAGAAATTTAAGGACAAGCGGAAGGCATAAATCCGCCTTCGGAGCGGAAATGCGGCCTCCACTTACTCTGTCAATGTGGCAAACGAACGTAATACATTCCGATGCGACCCCCACACAAATAGAAAATACAACGGAAAACTTTTCCAAAATGTATGGTAGAACAGGCTTGCGTAAGCAGTTTGTTTACTTTGATTCTTGTATTCATTGGAAAGCCAAAGATAGATAGATATACAACGCTTTATAGTAGACCACAGCATAGATAAACAAAAATAGGAAAGGTAACCCTTGGCAGGGATTAATAGATTTTTAATACTGACGGTGGTGCAGTTTTGAAGTGATAACTTCTTATGGGAGGGTAAACCGCTTCGTTACGTAACGCGTTACGGCGTCAGTCCGTCTGGCTTCCCTTTCTCACGCATACGGCAGCGGCAGGCAGGCTTCTCCTCTCTCACTCTAAGGCGTGAATTACACAGAAACAGCGTAAGGTGAATACCTCTTCAAAACGTTTTCATACAAGTTGTACGAAAGCGACATGTGTGAATTAGACTCGAGCGGCGCGTGGCAGGCACGCCGCTTTGTCGCCTGTGCCGCGTCGCTAGCAGTCGCGACTGGAGCCTGGAGCGACGCGCAAAGAGCATGTCGCTTGTTATACAGTAAGTGCAGTATTTACCGACACAAAAAATGCGTGACGATATTGAATATAATTAATGTTATCAATAGTCTTGATTGTATTGTATGCTGCTTCTGAAGACCGTGTTTTACTTTCGACAGTATAATATGGAAGCATTCCTCTGACAATTTATGTACTATAGGAAAACAATCAGGATATTCAAGTAGTTTTTCTCTTGTGACAATTTTCACACAAGGTGCACCCAATATCTTCTGTGCCTCTGTAAATTAATGAGTTGTAGCAAAACAAGCACGTCTTCGCCTTCTGAAGAGGAAGACATGCTATCGCAACAGAGTCAGCCTGTATAATGACGCAACGTAACGTTTCTTCGCCTCTTCTATATAGTTTTAATCGCGTCCGCGCCTTCACCTTACGCCGTTTTGTATAATTCACGCCTTACCCACATCGCTAGCCGTATTTCGGACAGACGCTTCCCCTTCTCTCGACTCAGTATTTAGTGTGCGAAAGACATAAATACTGTTTACTGTGTATTTTATTGTGAACTAAGACTTACATAAGGCTTATTCAATATAACCGAGAACTAATTACTTAGCTGGCCTTGAATAGCATCGCAATATAAACGTACTTAACCTATCTCTGTGCAATATTTAGTTGCCTTATAAATCTTTTATGTTTTTTAAACAACACAACACAAATATTCTTAATTACTTCTCATTTAAATATTCTTGGACACTATAATAAGATTTTTTGATCAACCACTCGAATAATTTTTGTTTAAGCATGCTAATGTTATGACCGACGAAGACTAATTCACACGTGCGTTTTATTACCTTTTCGGCATTTGGACTTCTTTTGTTTACTTTGTGTTTGAAATTTGTGTTTAGAAAAACCGCCCATTGTGTATTGTAATCTTTTATGGTAGTCATTTGCTAGGTGTGATTCTAAGAAATTCGATCCAGGCAGATATATGGCATCTATGCAGCATAAAGCAAGGCCCCAATTGAGAGACTTGTGTACATTTTGTAATCTATATAGTGACGGACTTTGCGCGTGTTATTGAAACGTGCATTACGTTTGGACTGTTTGTACCTGTGTTCTACGTGTCTGTATAGTTCTAAATAAACTCTATATTAATTCTAACGGCATTTTTATTCGAGTCCTGCAACTCGTAACAATAGGTTACGTGACATTTATTTCAATCGCCTTGAAAGGTCTTGATAAACTTGATGAGCCTCGCGTCCCCACAGCACCAAAGTCTCAACCCCTAAAGCCGCAAATACGTACCCATCACAGATGGATGCATATTTGTGGCGTTTCAGGTTTCACTGGAAGATAATTTAAATAAGTTAGGTAAGTACTTAACAGCCGGCGCATAAAGATGAGTTCCTTTCGATACACATCAAAGCGCCAATTGTTTGTAGTGGATAGCCGAACGAATTTAAACTTCCCTGAAGGTACTGGTGTTTTAAAGGAGGGTGAGATTATGAATATTCCGGCGAAAATGAATAGGAAACCACTTGAACCTGATAAAAAGATTCTGGAGCCGCTCAAGCTTGTTCAGCTGTTCAAGTTTAAATCCAAATAGCAGGAGTCAGCGTAATCAAGTATGGGAAGCCAAAGAGACTCAACAAGCGTTACCTTGGTAGCAGTAGGCAAAAAGTTTCGCAATCTTCTTATAAAAGATAAAAGTTAGTATCGGTACAATTTTCACGACTCCTAAAGTCGTGAAAATTGTAATATTTCGTCAACTATTGGCTTAGTAATAAAAGAAACGATACTCCACCCCCCCCCCCCCCCCCACACGATCACATGTAATTGTCAAAATAGAGACTTAACACAGACAAATATGAAGTAAAATAACTGATTCATTTCTGATTTTTCTCCTTACACAGCGATATCACATTGAAAAGCGATGTACAGTCGCGAGGTGAAAAGGTTCGTCACCTGACAGTTGACTCTGGCTTGCACGAGTGCTCCCGGCCGTGGTTCGCACCATGGTCGGGAGCCGCACCGGATGGGACGCCGTCTCCTCCTTCTGCGAGCACGTCATGTTTGCGAAGGAGGAGGCGGAACAGGAGCGTGAGCGCACGTCTTTGCTCCGCTCCCGACAAAGGAGGACGCGCCGACGCCGGAGGTCTGACCTAGACCTTCGGCCACCGTAAGCGGGCGGCGCGGGTGGGGCCTCTAGGGGTATAGAGGTTCTCACTCACCCGCACATGCCGTCGAGATGAGAGCGCGAGTGTTCCGCGCGTGCTCATCTCTCTTCCCGTGGGGCGCGTTACAAACCGCCCCACGCCCGGAAAAGACCGAGACGTCGTCGGGGGAGTAGCTCCCCCGGCATTGGAAGAGGCCCAGTGAGCGGGGCCCACGCCTGCCAGGGAATGCGGAGCCGGGTAGCCTATTCCCGTAGCCCTGGCATAAGGCGCAGGACGGAACACCCAGGGGTTTTAGTGGGTATCCCTAACTGAGGAGTGGCAATAGCGTGGCACCGGTTCTGACCGGGCGCGCTAGTGCCACCCCCGATCTGGCGAATCCCACACTGTCTCACCAAGGTCGCGAGCATCCCCCAGGCTTCTATGCCTGTCGCGGTCCTAGTCCTCAAACGGATTTCCCCTGACCAAAAAAAAAAAAAAAATGGCTTGCACGAGTACAAGAAACAGTACTGCCAATATTTAATAAATTTTACGTTTATAAAGTACAGAGACGTGCAAAAAGAAAATTGTAACGTTGATATTGACAGCCGCTGAGATTAAAAATAAAAAACAAAAAAAGATATGATCACTACGCTTAACATAAATATTGTAACCAATAAAAAAGTTTCATGTGTAAACAATATGTTCAATACTAGATCACAGATCCCGCAGAGCTTCGCTAGTTCGAGTAATTGTTTAGTGTACTGTGAGTTATAATTAAGGAGATATATGGGAGTGAGAGGAATGGAAAATCATGCACAAAAATCAATGGGATAATATGCACCACTAACCTCGAAATCCACCTACAATGGGGCAGCTAGACTGCTTTTAAGAGTGCACGGCACTAACAAGTCCTAGGTGGCACTTAGGTCTTCGAATTATGGTACACTCGTACCAGAGAGCAAGCACGGCTTGTATACAAAGTTCAATGAGTTATTGAAGAATGGAATGCGAAACATTCACTTGGTCTTAGCACGAAGAGGACGGAGCGTTCGGACTGACGTCGCGTGCCTAAGAGACTAGTTTTATCAACACGTAATGGCGGCTAAAGCGAAAGCCAACGGCACTTGTAAGTCTACCCGCATCTGTCTAAAATGGGAGGATTCAACACAAATTAGAAAATCAAATAACTTTGACATAAGTAGTTTCAATATCTTTATCAATAATATTAATCGGCAGACAAACACACATATTGTATATCCCCAAACTAAGCAAGTTACGCTTGTGTTATGGGTTACATACAACGGAATACTCTGGGGCCGATCCCAGACACTCAGACCATAGTAAATAAAGGAGAAAATACGTTTCCGAAATTTACTATAATATACCTATATTGTCAAACGTATTTTTTTGGGGAACAGTCTATTCTGTGATTTAGTTTGAAAAGGTAACACGTGCTCGCTGACCGTTAAATGAATCAATTTGAAAACTGGAAAACGTTTCCATTCCACGACTGTACATAGTTAGTAAATTTAATTTTTGACCCATATGTATTACATTCAAAAATGTTCTTCATTAGAAATTATTTCAAATACAAATTTTTGAATTTATAGATAAACTCAAATTGGAACATTGCTTCGTTTTTGTATCTGAAACATTGTAATTATTTTTCTTAATGAGCTTTAATTATTCAAATAAAAGATATAAAGAGCTGTTTGAACAATTGCGGCGAAGTGTTATACAAAATTGCTTTTGTAATTTGCACCTTTGTTAAATTAAGGAAAATCGCTTTAATCTTTTGTGCCAAGCGAGAGCCCTGGAAAGTAATTTGACTTTATGATGATTGATAAAAGAAAATTTACCAGTGCTCCGGAAGTTTCCAAGTATTGTTTGAGCATTCTAGCAACAGTTTTTGAGCATTTGCACTCAAACAAAGCTTAATATTTCATTTTCAATTAGGTACATGACACGTGACGTTGCGGACTGAAAATGCCGTTGGAATTATTATAGAGTTTATTAGAACTTTACAAACACGTATAACAGAGGTACAAATATAAATGAACACAACCAGTCCAAACGTAATGCACGATTCAATAACACGCGCAAAGTCCGTCACTAAATAGATTACCCAATGTACACACGTCTTACTTCGCTTGTAGTTATCGCTTGACCGCCTCATCTCTCAATTGGGGTATTGCTTTATACTGTACAAATGCAACATGTCTGTTCGGCCGCGTGGACTGAATTTCCTAGAATCACACCTGGCTAATGACTACCATAAAAGATTACAATACACAGAGGGCTGTTTTTCTAAACTCAAATTTTAAACACAAAGTAAAGAAAAGAAGTGTAAATGCCAAAAAGGTTATACAATTTCTACAGGTATGCAGGTGTGAATTTGTCTTTTGTCGGCGTTAAGGTCGTAACAATATAATAACAAAAGTGGAAAAAGGAATGCTAGGGTTGGTTGGACATGTAGAGAGAATGGATAAAAGCAGAATCACAAAACAGGTGTATGACAGTATTGTGAATGGTAGAGTTGTTGCCGGTAGACCGAGACGAACACACTACGATCAAATATCAGAAGTGTTAAAGAGAGGTCAGCTAAAAAGCTTCTTAAACTCAGCAGGTCGGATTATGTTGACATTGACTTGTTTGTGGATAGTCTAGCATCTGTAAATGCGAATTTAATCAAAGCCTATTTTAATAATAATTAGTTTCACGGGCACAACATTGTCATATAATTGTTATATTTTCTTTTCTAAAATTATTGTATTTTATACTTTTATTTCATTTCCCTGTCATCTGTGGAGGTTTATAAAGGGCACAATTTAAATGCTCACCAAAAATATTTTTTGTCCCTTAGACTAAGCACAAAATAAAATATATTACTTCATATAAATTTAATCCACTCTATACCGAGGTGCCTAAAAAACATCGTTTTACGTTCCAAAATAAATATACACTCATCAGAATAATTGTACGTTTTGTATTTAAATTCTTTTTGCTTATCAAAATGGATAAATGCCCACCAAATATTGTTTTACTAAAACACTAACATTCAAACCGAAAATTACAGTTCTAAATAGTTTAAGTGTAATCAAATTATCCAACCTGAATCAAAAATATATTATTGTTAAACTAAGATTACAGTCGTTTCCCTTTACTTATTTACCCTGCAACCAGCACAGCTGCCACCGGCATGTGACGCATAGTCACGCTTTTAACTATTGTGTTCCTTAAAGTGTCATTGATAAATCTTAAGTACAAATTAATCTTAGAAGTACCTATAAATATAATAAAACATAACTTCGTTTAACTTTTGTTTCTTTTTTTATTTTCCTACTAGTGATTCATTTTTTACCTACCTTAATCATTTGTGTTGTATTGTATTGTATTGAGACTGAAGTATTTATTTGGCTATATTATCATATTTTAATCAAATTCATAAAACAATAAACAAGAAACATGTGTTTGGAATACGCAATATTATATTTGGTATTAAAAATAATTGTACGTTCGACTGTTTGCTTTTTTGCCTCGGCAAAAATGACTAAATTGAAAGAGGTGAAAGAAAATATTGGTAATATCTATTTAGCGATAATATAAAATATTAGGTCTGAAATAAGCTTTAAAGACGTTTGTATATTTTTATGGCATAGCATAAAAAGGAAAATAGCTTCATTTCTACAACACTTCTTGAAACACAATTTGGTGGGCATTTATCCATTCTGGCAGGCTTTTCGAATTTATTGGTAGTAAAATAGGTGCATTTCTGGTAGGCGTTTAAACACAAGCCGTTTATAAATAGCTGTACTTTAGCTATTTCTGTAATGTTACTTTGTAAAACTTTAGTTTGTAAGACTACAGCTGTTAACCCCCCCAAATAAAATAAAATAAATAAACGTGATTGTATGAAGAGGGTAACGAAAGTAGATGAGGCGTAAGGTGTTTGTCAGGATGATGACAAGTGGAGATCCAGTCTCTGCCTACCCCATGGGAAATAAGAGTGATATCAAGTTATAGATAAAATTGTTTTTTCATAAATATCCAACATTAAAATCACAATCTAATCTAGGTTTTTTTTTCATAAATGATGCATCTTAGGCCCCGTACGGACGAGCAGCACTTTGCTGCCGACAGAGACAACTGCAGCTGTCGGCGTTTGCCGTCGACACGTGGACAGCAATGGCGGCATCTGCAGTATGAGCGCAGCGTTGTCAGTCGATTTCAAATACGATGTACGAGTTAGTCTTTTTTTACGTTTACGTCTACGGAATAGAAGAAGCAACAGTGTTTCTTCCTCGAAATTCATTTTGTTACTGTCTGTCTCCCTACTGCAATAACGTTCACGGCGCACTACAACAATGCTGTCGGTTTGGTGGGGAGCAGTCGGTGTGTCGAATACAACAGCAGTTGTTTTGTCGAGAGCTGAAGTTGGTTCTGTTGACAGCAAAGTGCTGCTCGTCCGTACGCGGCCTTAGTGATAAAACATTAAAATTACAATAAAATCTATGAAATAAGACTAATGAGTAATTTAAATCGGAATCCGTAAATAACACACTTCTTTGTTTCTTGATCAGACGTAGTCATTATCTTAAGGCTTCAGTTCGGACAAATTCCATAGAATAAATTCGCTCACCTCATGGGAAAAACAACCTCATCAAATTGTACAGAATGTGGAGTGGTTTAAGATGTCTATCATATTGTTACGCGTTACACAGGACTCGAATTAGAATTCCGTTGGAATTACTAAAGAGTTTATTAGAACTGTACAAACACGTATAAAACAGGTACAAATATAACTAGATACAACAAGTACAAACTGCACGATTCGATAACACGCGTAAAGTCCGTCACTATATCGCTCATCGAATGTACGTCTTGCTCGTATCGTAATACGTATACTAAACTGCACAATACAACAAAGGACCGCGTGGACTGACGTTTGCGAGAAACCGTAGTCTGCACACCTGCGGCCAAAAAGAAGTACAATAACAATAGGCTATTATTAAACACAAAGTAAACAAAAGAAATCCAAATGCGGTAAAGGTAATAAACCAGGTGTGCGTCTACTTTGTCGGCGTGTAATAGTATTAATGTGGTCGTTTGTGTAGTGTCTTTTTTTTGTTTTTTGTGTTATTTTCTTTGTTTTTGGTGTTTGTTTTGTCTATCCGTGTATCACTGTAACGGTTCTAGTGGAAGATCACCATGGGTGATTCAACCAGCATCATGCTGAGTTAGGACCGCTTTAGAACTTCATTTCCTAGTTGTATTTTATTATTTATAAGTATAGTTTGGTTTGTATGTAATTCTAAATAAATATTTTTTCTTTCTTTCAACGTAATAATTACTTACACTTATAAATAAATAGTAAAATTATGTCAATTATTGATGACTTTTCGAAACACAATCATTCTTATCAATAAGATTAATTTAGCTTAACAACGGACGATAATATATATATGCACAATTGTTAGCCGTAATCCACCCCACGGCCGTCTAGATAAGTGTAGGGGGTTTGCAGGTATTACCTTTAGAATATATATACTAAAGGTAGATATCTGCAATTCTTTTTAGGTATATGTATTGTGTGATGTATATGTATTTAATTTTCACACCACCGTCATACACTTGTGAATCTCCCGTTCATAAAATCCATAGCCCGGATTGTCTCTAAGAGATCGCTCTAAAGCGTTAAGGCCGCCCATTGCTCCTACTTTTACCGTTTAATGTATCTACTGTAAATTGTTTATTTCATGTGTATGTGGTGAACAATAAAGTGTATTCTGTTATTATATAATACTAGCTTCTGCCCGCGACTTCGTACGCGTGGATTTTTCTTTTCCTTAAACAGTATCCTATGTTACTTCTAATACCTCCAAGAATATGTGTACAAAGTTTTATGATGACCGGTTCAGTAGTTTTCGCGTGAAAGCGTAACAAACAAACTTACATTCACATTTATAATATTAGTAGGGATTACTATATTACCTTTATCACAGATGGCGAAGTGGACCCCCCTATGCGCCGATTTGCCCATCTCCTCTCGATGATGCAGTGGAACCGGGTTGAGGTCAGCAGACCCTCCCGGTGTGCCACACCCATTGCTGCGGGGTGTCATGATCCCAGGGCAACCCTCTTGGTCGGCTTGCTTCGAGGCGCCATATATAATAATTATGAAGTACAATAAATACATACGTTATTCATATAAGAAGAAATAATTCGCCTTGTAAGACAAATATAACTTATAAATTACTACCCAAAATCGTGATACAACTGCAATTATTCCGCTTCACAATATCTTATAAATATAACAAATAAGCTTTTTTAAAAAGTTTTTTAAATACTAGCTTTTGAGATCCTGCATATCATGTAGCAGCAGAGTGCTAGCCAATACAAGTAAAATGAGCCCAAACACGACGGGTCTATCTTGTTTAGTACAGGAGTTCCTATGGCCACCTTCCGACTCCATCACCAGATCAGCTCCATGTTACCATATTATTGCATTGTCGTACGATATACATGTGCGTGAAAAATTTCAGCTCAATCGGAAACCGGGAAGTTGGTCAAATTTAACTTGCAAGATACTACCCGAACTTACATACGTACATCCATTGCACTTTGAGTAAATATATACAAGTTAAATAAACTGTATGAAGTCCATTTGTGAGGAAGAAGTAAAAATGCAAAATAGCTGCATTTCATTTCCATCAAGCAGGTACGTTTGTGCTCAATCTTACATTCCCATACAAATAGTTCCATATTATTTTTCCTATAATAATTGTATTATCTTATTTATAAGTACGTATTGGTGTATATTATGTGGTTCTGAATAAATATTTTTCTTTCTTTCTTTGTATAAAATTGATAGTCTATTGTTATCATTAAATGCAGCGCCAACGCAACAGTAAGTTAAAAAGTAATTTTGATTGTCATCTATACATATAATAAAATTGTAGAGGTCGAATTTCTGTACAATGAAAAAAAATGCTAAAAACCGAGTCAGGGGGATGTGAAGTGAAATAAAACTAATTTCGATTTTTTTGTTTCTCTGTTTGTCTGTTTGTCTGTTTGTACCGGCTAATCTCCAAAACGACTGGACTGATTTATATAAATTTTGTATGGTGATAGCTTATATCCCTGGTCAACATATAGGATACTTTTGATCCCGAAAAATTAAAGTGTTCCCGTCGGATAGTTAAAAACCTTTAATTACTTAAACAACTTATAACAGACTGAATGTGATTTCTCTGCAATATAACATAATAGAAGCGGAGATTTTGACAGGGTGTGGTGTTGGTGAGAGATTTTTATCTTATATATATGTATATATATAGTTTCAATAAGAACCAACCAACCAAGAATATTCCATAACATTGGCACTTTAAACCTAAACTACCCTTCGGACCACAGAATATTAAGAGCATCAATAAGACTAACCGGACATAAATTTAGTAGAGTTAAATTCACAAATAAACATGTAAGCCAACTAAACAACGAAGAAGAAATATGTAACTAGATAAAAAAATTATCGTCATTACTATCTGATACAAATGTTTACCAGAACAACGTCTCAGTACAGACTTGTTACGACAACATAACGAATGCTATTGTCAACAGCTTAAAACTAGCCCGAGTGAAGAGAGTTGAATATAAATAAATAAATAATTATTATTTATTAATAATTATTAAAAAATATTATTATTATTATTATTATATTTAATAATATAAACACAATAAAATACTATCTATACGAACAACAACCTTATTACAAAGAAGAAAAGAACTACAAAAAACAAATCACGATCTGTAAAAAACGAACTCGCCGCACTCATAAGTTAGTAAATAAATTATAAAAACGATTATAAAAAATATAGACAAGACATCATAGAAAGGCACCTACAACTCACTGGAAGCACGAAAAAGGCTTTCAAAGAACTCAGAACAAATAAAACTTGGATAGATGGATTAAAGAAAACAGACAAAGATATGAACAAAAGAACTGATGTCATTACTACAGCAACGAATTTTTACAAAAACCTATACAAAGACACAAGTACATCCGCTATAAATCAACAAAATATTATTAAACACAACTACGAAGAGAATATTGAAATAATAGATGAAATTGAAATTATAGAACCAATGAAAAAAATAATGCAAGAATCAGCCCTGTAATAGAAGCTAGACAACCTGTAGAACAGGCAGGGTTCAGAAAGGGATTCTCTACAATTGACCATATACATACTCTGGAGTTAATTATAGAAAAAAATAAAACAAAAAAAATAAAATTCATTTATTCATAGCCACTTTAGATAACAATGGAGAAAAATACAATAATAATTTTGAGCCGTCCGTCAGCTATCAAAGTCCCGTAACTAGGATTCAACCTGTAAATTACAGTTGACTTTGGCAACTTTCGGTTACAGCGGAATACAAAATACATTAAAGGCTAAAGTAAACATAAATTTTGAAATTCTCAACCCTATACTAAATTACTGTACTAATAGGGTTGAGATGAAAAACTAATAATATACTAGATATCAAAATAGTCGTAAAAAAAAAGCAGGGATCTGTTAAGTGTTTGCTCAGATGGCGTGTGTGCAATAATGTTATTTTTGTGTGTATGTATGTGTGTGTGTGTGTGTGTGTGTGTGTGTGTGTGTGTGAGTGAGTGTATATGCATGTGTGTGTGTGTGTATGGTGTGTATGTGCTTGTGAATGCGAATTTACAATTGTTTATACCCAGAAAATTTAGTACATTTATATATTTGTGCCTTATATTAGTCGCTATGCTTGTTGCTTTTGCACATAATTTATATATATTTGATATAATATTTAGTCGATGAAAAATTAATTTGTTAGGTTACTTAGTAGTTTTTCTGTATTATTATAATCATGCGATTGTAGCCATTTGGATAGTTTGACCTTTACTTCATGCCTAGATAGAGAATATATTTTTAATTGTTTATTAATTTTGTTATACAAGGGTCCATGAATGAAGTTATAATGTCGTTTGGCGAAAGATGTTCTGCAAGCTACGGTAGGGTACACTCTGTCGGAGCGTCGTTTACGTGTGTAAATTGAAGGATCAAAATTTAGTTTTGAATGAGCTCTTAAGATTACATTTAAAATAAACAATTGGCGAATAGAAAGGAGTGATATCTCCTGATATAGTTTATGCGTTGGATATCGGAAAGGTTTTTTAAATATAACCTTTAATACCAATCTTTGAGATCTTTCAAGTTTCAAAAGATAAGTCTTAGTTGCCGCTCCCCATGAAATATTGCAATATGTTAATAGTGATTCGCATAATGCGTAATATGTCATTTTCAAAGTCTTTAAATCTGTAACATCTCTGAGTTTTTTAAAAACATAAATAAGTTTCCGCACGCGGTTAGACAATGTATTAATATATAAATCCCATTTCAGTGTATTATCAATTTGAATTCCCAAATACTTAACAGAAGTAGCACTAGAAATATTTGGACAGCTACAATTAGAGATGTAATTAATACAGGAATGTGCCTTTAGGTAATATTCCTGCGATGAAGGCAAGGTTTTAGAGTTGATTGAAAAGGGCACGAAAGAAGTTTTGCTCATATTTAAGGTTAGTCGATTTGATGATAACCATAGCATCACTCGTGATAGAGCCATTTCTGCATTTGCTTTAGTTTCATCCCATGATGAACCATGTACCAGAAGAGCTGTGTCATCAGCATATGTAAATATTCTGCAGTTCGATATCTCGAGGAGACATAATTCATTGATGTAAACATTAAAAAGAGTCGGTCCGAGTATACTTCCTTGAGGAACCCCGTACACAAGAGTTTCATCCTTGCTAACATGATTAGCTATCTTAACAGCTTGGCAACGATTAGTGAGATAATCTTGAAATATTTTTAATGTTATACCTATGACGCCTAACAATTCAAGTTTTGACAAAAGGGTTGGAACAAAAACGATATCGAAAGCCTTTGATAGATCGAGAAAAATGCCAAGGCACCTGTCTTTACGGTCTAATACTTCAACAATGTGATTAACCAAAGAAACTACAGCGTCATTTGTTGAGCGACAACGTCTAAAACCATATTGGTTATTGGCAAGAAGATTTTTTGATTCTAAATAGTTCACCAAGCGATAATTTAAGAGCTTTTCTAATATCTTTGACATTACCGGCAGTACTGAAATAGGTCTATAATTACTTACAATGTTAGGTTCCCCATGTTTGAATATTGGATGAACTATCGCTCTCTTAAAAGCAGTTGGAAATACTCCCTTTTCCATAGAAATATTACATATGTGGGTCAAAACAGGGGTCAAGGCACCAATAGAAGACTTTATTATAGTAGTGGAAATATTGTCCCAACCAACCGCGCTATCGCTTCGAAGGTTTAATATGATATTTCTCACCTCGTCAGTGTCAGTCGGTAAAATGACAAATGAGTCACGATGCAGAATATTAGGTTGAAAGTTTGTTTTAGAGATGTTTTTGAATTTATTTGCCAATTCTTCACCAATATTAACAAAATAGCGATTGACGATATTTACAGATTCACTAGGCTCAATATCAAGTTTTAATAAAGCATTTTTAGGCAGAGATGATTTAACAATATTTGAAACTTGTTTTATTGCCTTCCATGTACTTTTAGTATTTTTAGCATTCTGAAATTGTGTTTTAAAGTGTGAGCTTTTTAGATTTTTTAGCAGTTTATTTAGAAAATTTCTATACCGTTGATATGTTATTCGTAATACATTATTTGAGGGGTCTTTCCTAAGTTTGATATGCATTGCATCCCGGTTCCGAATGCAGTAGTAAGCCTGATGTTATCCAGGGCTTTATTGGTAACTTTGATCGAGTAACAGTAGTAGTTGTAGTGTGGTTTTTAATTATGGATGATATTTTATTTACTAACATATTTGTTGCTTCATTTGGATTTTGGTTTAGCATAATTTCGGTGAAGTCAGAAAAAAATATATCTCTAGCAACCGCATAATAATCGATTTTATTACGAACAATGGGAGATATCTTAAATTTTTGATGTTTGATAAAAATATCAAGAACAGCAAAGACCGCTATATATTGCATTTATTGACTACCTAAAAGCGGGATATTATATTTTTAAGTTACTTTTAAACTATTCCACGCGAACGAAGTCGTGGGCAGAAGCTAGTATCAAATAAAATTGCGTAATGGGTAATGATAATTACAAATTTTATCAATTTCTATATTTAAGGTAACTTATTGGAATTGGTTCTGTACAATACACAATACACTACAATACTAATGCGAGTTAAGCGAGGGACTCGAATTAAAATGCCGTTGAAATTACTATAGAGTTTACTAGAACTATATAAACACGTATAACACAGGTACCTACAAATATAACCGAACACAACAAATCCAAACGTAATGCAGAACGTCGTAATTCAATAAAACGCGCAAAGTAGATTCCCGATTGTAGTACACACGTCTCGCTTCGATCGTGGTTCTCGCTTAACTGCCCCTCCCTCAACCAGGCCATCATTTTATACTGCACAAATGCAATGTGCCCGTATCGTAGTCGACTTAATCCGCCACACCTGGCTAATGACTCGGCCGGAATCAGCCATAAAAGAGTACAATAAAACATTTGCTGTTTTCTAGAAACGTATGCCAACCAATAAGTAAACAAAAGATGACGATCATAAAAGAATTACAATTAGTTTAAATGCCGACAGGTAATAAAATGTGTTTTGTTTCACAGATATGCAGGTGGATTTTGTTTCTGTCGGGACCTGAGTTGTAACAATACATTTAGCGCAATTGGTATTGATGTATATCCACGTTTTCATAATATTTGGTTGAAAGAGATTGAACCTGTCGTTGGAATACATATTTAAATTAATTCATCTACTTCGTTCATCAT
Organism: Dendrolimus pini; assembly: GCA_949752895.1. Lineage (NCBI taxonomy): Eukaryota > Metazoa > Arthropoda > Insecta > Lepidoptera > Lasiocampidae > Dendrolimus > Dendrolimus pini. The sequence continues at coordinate 18,410,180 of OX457143.1, forward strand.
GACTCATTGACTCTTTTTTTTATTGCAGGAGTTCAGCAGACAGGCAGACGGCCCACTTGGTGGAAAGTGGTTACCATCGCCTATGGACATTTGCAACACCAAAGGTGCTACAAATGCGCTGCTGCTCTCTTGAGGGGGACTGGAACCTGGTCACTAATGCCGTAACACAATCCAAGATTGTTACTCGTATGGCAACATACTCTAGACCAGAGGTGGTAACCATCCAGTCGGGCACATGCCCTACCACCTGGCTGTGGGTTTTTTTGTCGCCTCTTACGACAGGCCGCCCGGCCGCAGGAAATTGTATTCTTTCTCCGTTCCTGCACGGATAATATTCTTCAGGTGATCAGAAGGCTGGTGCTTACCTCGGCCAGCAGATCAGTATGGCGAGCGAGGAAACGGAGCCAGCCTTCTGGGCATCTTACCCGTAGAAGACGGTGATCTGGTCTCAGTATTCTATTTATAGTCTTGAGGGACTATGGGTAGAATACTATACAAGTTAAGTTTTATTTTTATTCGATTATATGTAATTTGATAATTGTTTTGTGAATTAAGTAATATTTTTGAAAATTCATCTATAGACATTTATATATTTTGTAGTTATATAAAATCGGCAGACAAACACACACATTGTACATCCCCAAATTAAGCAAGTTACGCTTGTGTTATAGGTAATATACAACGGGACCACTCTGGGGCCGATCCTAAACACCCAGACCATAGTAAATAACGGAGAATATACGTTTCCGAAATTTACTATACCAAGAATCGAACCCGGAGCCTGTGTGTTGCAGTGAGGTAGGCCGGCAAAGGCTTAGCCCGCTCAACCACAGAGGCCGTCAAGTTCTGAAAGGTAATAAAAATACCTTTCAAACAAGCCCAGATTGAGAAATCTACTATAATTCTATCCGATTTTATGACGAATTTAATTAAATTATTCTATGTATATATGGAAATTAACCCGCCCTAATATATATATATATATATATATATATATATATATACACACATATATATATATATATATATATATATATATATATTTAATATATAAAACTTCTGCATTATATATATGATGTTGGAGTACAAATTCTAAAACTATTTACAAATAAAAGTGCGCAAATCTACCATGACAAAAATAGCACTATAAAAACAATTGTATTTACTTTTGAAACAATAATAAATACGCTATTTGACTTGTTTAATTTATGCCTGCATAACTTGCTATTCTCGTAAAAATCAAGGGCCTTCGGCGGTTTGTATGATTTCAAAAATTATATTACATTGATAGTTAGGTGCATTGAGACACTTTATAAAATCATATAAACTGCTTAAGTCCCATGATTTTTACGAGAATAGCAAGTTAAGACGTCATAAATTAAATTAGTCAAATAGCGTATTTATTATTGTTTCATAAATAATTATTGTTTTTATAATGCTATTTTTGTCATGGTAGATTAGCGCTTTATCTATATAAACAATTTTAGAATTTATACTGCAACATGTGTCATCCATTCAGATGTAAGAACATGAAGTATTTGTATTTTTTTTATTGCAATTGTAACACAATGCGATAGGTGATATACATATATATATATAAAAAACATACTCGTGTTAATTACACCATATATAACTCAAGAACGGCTGGACAGGTTTTTATGATTTTTGTGTTTTTGGATTTTTCGTCAGAACGTAGCAATTTTTTTTATAAAGATTTTTTTTTATTTGGATACTCAACCTTCTTCCGCACTTGACAGCTCACGTCACGTACACTTATAGCTTATTTGTAATAACTATTGTTCACTGCAAACCAGTGACACATTACAATGGTGTAAATTCACAATTTGACCCGGTAGGTGGCGCTGGAATAGTGTGCAAGATTTTTATTTTTTCTGGGCAGGACAACGTCTGCCGGGACGGCTAGTGTATCATAAATATATACAACCGGGTTTGCGACTTCGTCCACACTTGACATTGGCCGCCGTCCACCATTTCCAGGGGACCGTTGCATACGAGGTTAGCAGCGGACCTTCTCTCCCGTAGGAGTACGCTGTGTCACCGGGGTATACATAGTCTGCACACGAGGGCGTCACTGAGCAACACCCGATCTAGATACTGATAGATACTGTTAGGTACTGACAACTTTGAATACTTTCCAATAAAATATTTGCTGACCCCTAAATACACTATTCCATTAATTCCAAAATAATCTAGCATCAGATTACCGCCGCAATATTCGATATCAATCGTTATAACTCGTGTGTATAATTCATATCATCATTTACGTGTCGATTTTGTTGCTAATCACCAGTCAAGTATAATGGCGCAGTACAAAGTTGAAGGGAAGACTTTCCTCATCACTGGCGGAGCTTCAGGGCTTGGCGCTTCTTATGTGAAACCATTTCTTAGTTTGGGAGCTAAGGTATGTACCTGTTATGTTTCTTATGTAGATTTCATAGTAGGTAACTATTTTTTTAGTGGGAATAGACAATATTGTTACGACCTAGGCACCGACAAAAACAAATTCACACCTGCATATTTGTAAAAACACATTTTATTACCTTTCTGCATATGAACTTCTTTTGTTTACTTTGTGTTTAAAATTTGTGATTAGATAACAGCCCATTGTTGTATTGTAGTCTTTTATAGCAGTCTTAGCCAGGTGTGTCGGATTAAAGTCGACTTAGATACGGGGACATTGCAGTTGTGCAGTATAAAACGATGGCCTGATGGAGGGGGAAGACAGTCGAGCGATGACCACGAGCGAGGCAAGGCGTGTGTACTACAATCGGGAATCTATTAAGTGACGGACTTTGCGCGTGTTATTGAATTACGACCTTCTACATTAGGTTTGGACTTGTTGTGTTCGGTTATATTTGTACCTGTGATATACGTGTTTGTATAGTTCTAATAAACTCTATAGTAATTCTAACGGCATTTTAATTCGAGTCTGGCGACTCGTAACAATATACTCGTCACGCTTGTTTATAGTAGCTGGGTAGGTTTGATACAGTGTCGGCCATATAATCACGCTGAAGATTGTCAGCCGGTCTTACAAATGGCCTAGCTGGCAGGGCTTGCTTCAAGCCAGGTGCTTAGGTAGGGTAGTAGGTCCGCGCAGGCAAGGGCCCGGCTTTTGCTGCCTACATGTAATGTAGATAGATCATGCATACTGAGAGAGAAATGAAGCAATAGCAATTCGAGCCCTTCCTGCTTGCACCGAGCCTGGCTTAGCACATGGTTGTCTCAATGCGCAGGTTTCATCGCGATGTTATTACCTTCAGAATTTTAAGGTAAAATAAGGGTTATGAAAATACAAAATTATTCTGCAATAATAGCAGGTGATGATGTTTTCTTTTCTACAAATGATATTTTTCAAATTATATTATAAATACTTGTTTCTGCCCGTGATTTCGTACGCGTGGAATAGTAAAAAAAGTAAGTTACAAAAAACCCCGATTTTAAAACATTCTTCATTGGTGCTCCGGTCCTATTGGTCTTAGCGTGTAGCGTGATGATATAAGGTCTATAGCTTTCCTTGGTAAATGGGCTATCTAACACGGAAATGTTTTTTCAAATCAGACTTGTTCCTGAGATTAGCGCGTTCAAGCAAACAAACACTCTCTTCACCATTATAAATTAGTATACCTAAGATATAACCATGTAACCTATTGAGACTAATAAGTGATTTAAATTTATTATAACCTAAAACTTAAACGTATTCACATTAAGAAAGTGTCCATTAGCTTCTCTTATTGTCCTCTCTTCTTTTCTTATCAGGTAGAATGATGCGAAAAAAATTATTGTCAATACCTTGAATAACGCCTACTGAAATGTGCAGAGCAACTAATGCAATTTTTACAACCTTGCAATTATAATTTTATAAGCGTTTACTAATATTTGTTTTTCACAGAGTATAGCAGTCTTAGATATTGCTGAAAAAACTGGTAAAGCTTTCGCTGATCGCATGAATGAGACAAATCCAGGTAAAGTGATATTTGTAAAATGCGATGTGAGCAAGGAAGATGAAATCGCAAGGGCTTTTAACGAAGTAGTAGCAGCCTTTAAGCAAATCGATGTCGTCATAAATAATGCTGGAATAATGGTTGACCACCCAGAAGTATGGAGGACGGCTTGTGATGTTAACTGGGTAAGGTTCTTTTGAATTATGAAAGCTAATTATGCTTATTCAATAATAGAGCTTTTAGTATCCTATTTTTTCTTATCTTTGTTGGGACTTCTTTTCGTCCCCCGGCTGCACAAACATACACGTTAGTTGGGTACCTGTTTTATTAACAGGTACCCAACTAGCATGTGTTTTTGTGCAGTTCACATGCAGTAGAAGTAAAACAAAGTGACAAAGGGTGAGAGGGACTTACCCTTTCGACGTTACATTTCATATATTATATCGTCATAATATATTTATGAATAAATAGTTAAAATTATAAAATATAATGTATTCTATCTCATTCTCTCATAAGTTTAGTCTTATGGATTTATGCGTTTATCTCTTTTTTTCAGGGTTCATCGAGTTACATCGCATTGTATAAACTCGAACCTTTTACAGATTCACTATAAATTTGCAAAATAAACTTAAGCTCAGGTAGTGAGTTCTAATCAGTTATTGTTTTCAGCAAGGTGTAGTCTCTTTCACCATGAAAGCTATTAACCATATGAGCAAAGCTGAAGGTGGAGTTGGGGGGACCATCATCAATATTTCATCAGCAGTCGCGTTGACAAAAGTCCCATTTTTGCCCATCTACTGTGGATCCAAAGCAGCTGTGTTGCACTTCAGTCAAAGTATTGCTGTAAGTAAAATATTCGATTAAAAAAAAATATTAGAAGGCACTTCGTACATAAAAAAAAAGTTTATTTATAACTAGCTTACTCGGCAAACTTCGTACCGCCTCAGAATCAATAAAGAAAACTCCTTGTGGCACTCGGGGACTGCCGCGGTAAAGCTATTGCAAAGCATTTTTTATCAACTTATGCAAGTATAATTATTTATTTATTTTTTATTTATGCAGTATTTTTTTCTTTGATATTAATTCAAGTTTTTTCTTTGATATTAATTCAAGTTACACTTTTTGAGCGTGGTGACCGATAAGAAAACAAATCACCTATGTATACATATAAATATACGCGCACATGCGGTGAGTGTGGCATCATAAAGATATGATAGATACCTATACACCTATATACTTTCTCACAAACAGCTGCTTACGTATTCTTCCGATTTCGGAGCAGCTCGTCTCGATCCGTGTGAGCTTCATACAGTCGTACCATATACATACACGTTAAGCGAACGCTCGGCCGAGCTACATGGTAGGCGGAGTGGAGGGTGTTAGGTTTTATTTTCGTTACGGAATTTCTTGATTCGGTCGCCGCGCTCAAAGCTCGCGATAAAAGCTATGCAATAGCTTAAAAAAGCTGAATGATAATTGCAGAATGTTTCTACAGTAGTAAGAAATGTGCTCAAAACTTAGCCGAAACGAACATCAAACGTTTGACATTCAGAACCAAAGAAATGAAAAAAAAAACTTCACTTTTAAATGTAATTTAATTTCTGAACGACTTTTAAATTTAATCGATTTCTAAACGACGGGACGAACATCAAATGTTGACAGGTAGGAATAGTTTCTAAGGGAATGCGAAATTGTTGTTTTTACTATATTCCAAGATATTTTTTCATATTTACTCACCTTTTAAACCTTCTCTGGACTTCCATAAATAATTCAAAACCAAACCAGTCCAGCCGTTCTCAAGTTTTAGCGAGACTAACGAACAGCAATTGATTATTATATACATACTAGCTGTACCCGGCAGACGCTGTCCTGCCTTTAAAAAATAAAAATCTAGAACCCGATTCCAGCGTCATCTACCGGGACCAAATGTTAATAATCTAAACTATTCTCAAATCCACTTGAACAAACAAAAAATTTCATCAAAATCAGGCCCAGCGTTTGGGAGGAGTATCGCGGCGCCACCTACCTGGATCAAAATAAAATCTAAATCATCCCAGTAGAAAATTAAAAAAAAACCGACGAATTGAGAACCTCCTCCTTTTTTTAAAGTCGGTTAAAAATACTTATATCGCTATTTAAAAAATAGGGGTTGATCGTAGAGGGTTGACAATTTAGGGTTGTATGTATTTTTTAATGCAGTATCATAACAAAATAAAAATTTATCTAAAAAAATAAATAGGGGTGGACAACCCCTATCACTTGGGGGTATGAAAAATGGATAGTAGCCGATTCTCAGACCTACTAAATATGCATATAAAATTTCATGACAATCGGTCAATGACACGAGAATTTTATATATAAGATATAGATAGTTTAAAGGACTTTGTCGCTTAAGCGACCATGCTGCTCTGGTAATTAAAATTACGTAGGGTGACAAAAAACATAAAACAAAAGACACAATCACTGATTTCTTATATCTACCAGTTCATATACTGTTACGAGTGCGGGACTCGAATTAAAAATGCCATTGGATTGACAATAGAATTGCAATATAAATGTTACAGATGTTTGCTTTGCCAAATAGCACTGCGATGTTGTACTGCAGATATAAATTCTTCCGTATTATGATATCCATGACGATTGACAACGCTCTTCGGCGAGTGAATCAAAATGTTTAGATCCACAAGCGTAGTCACCTAGCAGACGCTATATCACTGTGAACGATACGGGCGGACTGAGCTCTCCATGTATTCAATGTACTCTTTGGACTGAGCCATTTCAGCCATTAGAAACACCCGCACCTGCGCCTAGACGCGCGGCTCGCGAGAGCACTGTGAACGCAACTGGCGTCTGCATACATCAGTATTGCCAACTCTGAATTCTAGGGGCTGGTAGAATTATTCTTAAAATACGGTAGATTTTCCAAAATTACGTTTTAATTTATATTTTATTTAGTAGCATGTTAAGGGTCAGAATAATTAAAAATATATATTTTTAATCAGAATCAGACAGTATGATTGTATCAATATTTTTATACATATCTACATTGTGTTTTTTAATCATAGCATTATTTTATAAACTCAACACAACACAAGAAACTTTTACGTAATGATATGCATGAATGCAATATATAGTAATATAGTCTATTAAGAAACAAATAAACTAGGTAAAGTCAAAAGTTCTAAGTATTCAAGAAAATTCACATATAAAAGCACCACCGAATTCGTTCGCGTAATATTTCCAAGCTGGTACCTCGCTATTGGGGGAATTCCTGACGCATTAAACAATGTTGTTGGTACAATAAAACGAAAATACCCTAAGGTACAGACAATAAATATTCAAACTCGCTAAAATTATTTTAGTTATATACAATCTACAAGATTTAAAAAAATACGATCTTCAATGGGTATTACGGTGTTTTTACCGTAATTACGGTGCAGTTGGCAACACTGGCATACACTTTGGATTACATGCGCCCGCGCTAGCACCCGCGCCCGCCTCCACTCTGAAAGCGTACTAGGCCTTAAATTTTTCAACAGTGACTAAGTAACTTGTAGTGGATGCACTTACCACGTTTAGTCGTAGATAATTACACGCTTTATATTAGCTTCACTTGTATGTCAGTCAGTATGTCTGTAACCGACCCCTAAATTTGACCGACTTCCCGTTTTCCGATTGAGCTGAAATTTTGCACGTATGTGTATATCGCGTGACAATGCAATAATATGGTACCATGGAGCTGATCTGATGATGGAGTCGGAAGGTGGCCATAGGAACTCCTGTACTAAACAAGATAGACCCTTCGTGTTTGGGCCCGTATGTTTATATCGCCTGACAATGCAATAATATGGTACCATGGAGCTGATCTGATGATGGAGACGGAAGGTGGCCATAGGAACTCCTGTACTAAACAAGATAGACCCTTCGTGTTTGGGCCCGTATGTTTATATCGCGTGACAATGCAATAATATGGTACCATGGAGCTGATCTGATGATGGAGACGGAAGGTGGCCATAGGAACTCCTGTACTAAACAAGATAGACCCTTCGTGTTTGGGCCCGTATGTTTATATCGCGTGACAATGCAATAATATGGTACCATGGAGCTGATCTGATGATGGAGACGGAAGGTGGCCATAGGAACTCCTGTACTAAACAAGATAGACCCTTCGTGTTTGGGCCCGTATGTTTATATCGCGTGACAATGCAATAATATGGTACCATGGAGCTGATCTGATGATGGAGTCGGAAGGTGGCCATAGGAACTCCTGTACTAAACAAGATAGACCCTTCGTGTTTGGGCTCGTATGTTTATATCGCGTGACAATGCAATAATATGGTACCATGGAGCTGATCTGATGATGGAGTCGGAAGGTGGCCATAGGAACTCCTGTACTAAACAAGATAGACCCGTCGTGTTTGGGCTCGTTTTACTTGTCTTGGCTAGCACTCTGCTGCTACATGATATGCAGGATCTCAAAAGCTTGTATTTAAAAACATTTAAACAAAAATCAACTAAAAAATGAAAAATAAATAATAGTTTAAAAAAACTAAAAAAAACACGCTTTTATAAAAAATCCAACTAAAAAAACAAAAAATAAAATTTAATATAATATAAAAAAGCGTGGGGTGTATTCAATTAATAATATAATATCTTAAAAAGCGCTTTGAATACACCCCACGCTTTTTTATATTATATTAAATTTTATTTTTTGTTTTTTTAGTTGGATTTTTTATAAAAGCGTGTTTTTTTTAGTTTTTTTAAACTATTATTTATTTTATATTATATTTGCTTGAAATGTACCACGACCCTGGTTACCACACGCTCAGGCTTTCAACTCAATTATTTGCTTACATTTATAGTATTTCAATTTATTTCTATTGGAAGCTTTTGTAATAAATAAAACTTGCATTTTAACCTAATTCTAATTCATTCGTTCAAGGTCAGCCTTTTGGCATTTGACTTTTGACGTTTGACAAGTGCTATCGTATAAAATACATAGCAACAACATTATTTTAATCTACGGTATGTTTTCCATTCATGTTTAAATCATACTTTCTAATCATAAAACAAATTACATATAAATATCTATTTCAATTTCCTTATTTATTTAATTTAATTTATCAACTACATAATATTCTATTTTGTTACTCAATGCCCATATGCTTATGTTAGCCAGGTCGTAAGGAGTTGACCAACCAATGGGAGACGAGTATAAAAGTCGCTCTCATTGGTGGGAATTCAAAAATGAAAGAAGACACCGTTTTTGAATTGAATTAGGAACTAGGAACATTTTGTACGACAAAAAGATAGTGTGGCGAACGATGGAGGAACCATCTAGTTAGTTTTAGAACTTTTGGAACAATCTAGAAAAATCTAGAACAAAAAGACAAGGACGGATATGTTTAGAAAAATATAGACGATAAACGAAAGAAAGAGATAGATAGATGTTAGAAAGAGATAGACGACAAAAGAGAGAAAGAGATAGATAGATGTTAGAAAGGGATAGACGTATAAACGAAAGGTCCCGCACAGAAGGTTCGGGAAAGAAAAGACAGAGATAGATAGACGGGTTCTAGAAAATTCTTCCAGGTATATAAACAGCGTAAGGCGCGCCTACTGGGCAGTTTAAAGTTGAGTTCAGTCCAAGACGGTGAAACGACAAGTGCGATACTAAAGAGTTATCAGAGAAGGTTAATAGAGTACAGAGACGGATTAAGTGGTGAATTATTGACAAGTTTGGTGGACAGATACACGAAGGAGGTGTGTAGCGTAGTTCGAGAGAGGAACCAGAGGCGAGCTACACGCGATAATATTGGAGGTGGTCCGCGCAATATCGGCGACGGTATTGAGGGTGTGACAACTTATCGTCGGGAGTGTGCATCGTTGGCCGTGTGTTTAAGCACAGCAACCCTACAGGGAGGTACTGCGCGCGGCTTTGTAAGTCAATAAAAGCTCTTAGTTAAAAACTGGTGTTTTCTTCCAATCCATAAGTGCGTACTGTTAGTCCCGGATACTTAGGGTGTTTTTAAGAAAAACACTATAGTACTGGAGCTGAGATTTATTATGTACTACGCAGTACTGGAGCCTCAATCTACGGGACCTAAAAGGTCTACCGGATCCGGGTTTGGTAATGTAGTTTAGGGCTATTCAACCGGCAGGCAGAAACCAGGTCCGTAGTTGAATAGCTTTAGCTAATTACCAGAAGACTCTGACAAATTTACAAAAGATTTAGTATTTATAGGCAATTACTGCTGATCGATGCTTAGCCTATTGATGTCAGTGGCCTGCCGACTCTGCAATAATTGCCTAGAGAGAGTAGGGCTGTAACACCTCCCCCCTTTAAGACGAAGCATTGGAAAAAAGAAAGAATGCGAGTAGATTGAGACACCATAAATACAAAAGTGAAAAACAGTTAAACAATTTAATCTTAGAAACTAGTAAAGAAACAGTAAAAACAATTTCAATGTTATGAATTAGCAAAGAAAATATACAGTTTATTTTAATCTTAGAGAAGGAAATTTTAATTGGTAAAGAAATAGTAAACTTATTTGGATTTTAAGAAATAGTAAAAACATTAAGAACTAGTAAAATTATTTTTGTAAAGAAATAGTAAACTTATTTTGATTTTAAGAACTAGTAAAGAAATAGAATTATTATATGAATTGGCAAAGATATAGTAACATTATTTTGACTTAAAGATATAGTAATATTATTTTGACTTTAAGATCTGGTAAATATTATTTTGTTTTTTAAGAATTGGCAAAGAAATAGTAAAACGTTATAATTTTATGAAATAGTAGATTTATTTTCTTATTTCTATGAAATAACTTTATTTTAAAATTTATTTGTTTAACAATCTAATACATGTGTAAATTTCTCCTCAAACTCGAGGGAGATTCTTTAGAGCTGTCAGTAATTTCAAATGGTCTATTCTGAGTCTGAAGGCTTGTTTGTACAGTAGGTTTGGTGTAACAATGATTAAATATCTTTACACAGCAACCAGGCTGATCTTGCCTTGATCTTTTACAACATTTTTTATACATTTTAAATAAAATATAGGCTAAAATACATATCGATAATAAAGTTGTAATTCCACTAAAATAGTTTCCATATTTAACATGGTAAGGTTGGTTTTCAATTTTCTCCATTTCATCGCTAAATTGATTTAATTTGTGTGTAACATAATGCAAAGAATCTAAATCGATGTGAGATAGTTTAATAGGTGTTAGATATGGAAGCGTATTATTTATCCTTTTCTTGGAACAGCAATCATCTTCTATAATATTAAAATTCGGAGACGGTAAATATAACTTAGATTCATATTCTGTAGAAGCAACAAACTGTAAAAGATTATGAAAAGCCTTACAGCCTTTAGAAAGCTTAAGGATTCCTGTTCCAACAATGTCATAATCAGTAAGAGTATTGTTACATTTAATAGATAACTTAGTTAAATCAGACTGTACATATAGCCATTTATTATTATTAAGTTTTTGCCAAACATCGATATCACTAATTATTATTTTATAATCACAAGGTTCTGGTAGTTTATTTGTATGTTTAGTTAAGATTATCACTTCGCAAATCGGGTTTGTCGCGGTAGAATGCACATCACTTAGTTTGCATAAATAGTTTTCTCTTGTTATACTTTTACACTCACTTATAGAGTCTATTGTCGAGTACATTAATTTATCATCTGTTATAGCTAGAAATCTAGTGGATGGATTGATCATAGCGAAGGAATGAGGATTATTTATATCGTGTGGAGTAGGGAGAGCATAAACGTGATAAAGATTATATTCTTGTAAAATAACTAATGGAATTCTTATTACAAATACTAATTTAGTTCCATTAAGAAAGCTAGAGACTGATGAAATATCTAGAAGAGTGTGCATGTTTTCTATGCTTAATGATACTGGAAAATTCTGTGCTATAATGTTTTGGTTAGAACTCAATTCATTATATAACTGAATAGGAGATAAGATTGAGGGGTGAACTATATTTTGTTTTCCTTAAGAACTCTTGAGGCTGGAGCTGATTATCGTGTCCACTGGCAGGTTGAGGAGGATGACCCTGAGTTTGGGGCTGGTTACCCTGTCCGCAGGCCATGTTACGAGGATGACCCTGAGTTTGGGGCTGGTTACCCTGTCCGCAGGTCATTTTAGATTGACGACCCTGAGTTTGGGGCTGGTTACCCTGTCCGCAGGCCATGTTACGAGGATGACCCTGAGTTTGGGGCTGGTTACCCTGTCCGCAGGTCATTTTAGATTGACGACCCTGAGTTTGGGGCTGGTTACCCTGTCCGCAGGTCATTTTAGATTGACGACCCTGAGTTTGGGGCTGGTTACCCTGTCCGCAGGTCATTTTATATTGACAACCCTGAGTTTGGGGCTGGTTACCCTGTCCGCAGGTCGGTTTAAGAGGATGACCCTGAGTTCGGGGCTGGTTACCCTGTCCGCAGGTCATTTTAGATTGACGACCCTGAGTTTGGGGCTGGTTACCCTGTCCGCAGGTCATTTTAGATTGACGACCCTGAGTTTGGGGCTGGTTACCCTGTCCGCAGGTCATTTTAGATTGACGACCCTGAGTTTGGGGCTGGTTACCCTGTCCGCAGGTCGGTTTAAGAGGATGACCCTGAGTTTGGGGCTGGTTACCCTGTCCACAGGTCATTTTAGATATATGAGTGGTATCGACTTGGGAGTGAACTCGCCCCGTGCGACACCTATACGGGACTCTTAATAGTTTAAATTTTCATTATTATTATCAACATAGCAATTATGGTAGCGAAAAGAATCAGAGTCATTTGAAACTATATTATTCGATAGAGCGTCTGTTTGTGTGGCGGATTCCACATGATGGGGTCGCGGAACCCGATTTAGTATAAAAAATTATCCCTTTGAGAGTCTGTTTGGCACTCTTGGGTTTGATCGACATTTTCGTCTAGATTGTGTACTTTATTCAAGGGAGGATTTGAAAATCTTTGACGGTTTTCGTTATTATATTGCCTTTTACGGCATTGAGTTATATGATGACCCACTGATTTGCAATAAGCGCAGATAATCGAGTTCCCTGATGTAGATGGTTGGGGTGACGAGGTGGTTTGGAAAGACCTTGCAGCGTTTAGAGGAGGAGCGACATTATGAATAGGGCGGTGACGATTCGTATAGCAGGACCTATCAGTGTGCCCACATTTGCCACATAGACGGCACTTAGGTCTCGATTCTCCCGGGACCTTCGATTGTGAGGACTGTACATAATTATAAAATTTCTCTTCTTGAATAGCCAGATTAATGGCTTCGGCTAGGTTTTCGGGATTACGGCATCTGAGAATGTTTGAGATATGGCTAGGTAGTCCCAACAGGAAGATGTGTAAAGCCAAATCCTCGGTGTTGGCAAGTCGTCCTAGCAGTTCACAATGGTTTATTGTCGAATGGGAGATGTCGGTCTGTAATCTGGTTAAATGAGTTTCTAACCGCGTACTATACTGTAAAACGCTTTCGTTATGCTTCATTTTACAGTTTTGTAAGTCGAGTAACAGGTGATTACGGTGTTTAGACTCACCAAAATTACCTTTTAAAAATTGTTTTAAGTCTAACCAACTGTTAAATACTTTAAGGGAACATATTGCTTCGGCTTTCCCTTCTAATTGTGACAATATAAATTTAAATAAAATATCATATTGATTGTGGTTAATTAAACTGAGAGCATTCTCACAGTTTCTAAGGAATGGAGATAATTTGTTCCTGTCCCCATCGAATGGTTTTATGAAACGAGTTAGGTCACTAAAGTTCATTTTTATGGATTCGTTGTGGGAAGTGGATGATTGGGAATAATCGATCTTAGAGACTGGGTTAGCCATGATTGATTTATATAAACTATAACAGATAATAATAAATCAAAAGTTCACTCACATTAGCAAAAATAGCAGCGGAGGCATGAACCGGCGTTGTGCTGACTCAACGGTGACGACGAAACGGTGTATGTTGCAATCAGACTGCGCGGACTCGGCGCGTGACGTAGACAGTGTGACGAAATCGACTCCAGACACAAACGGAGTGCGACGTAACCGACTCGTGACGTAATCGGCGTGACGTTGCACTATGATGGTTGATCGATAGGGCCCCTCAACAGGACCTCCTGGCTGGGCAGTGGACCCTCGGGCACGAAGAGGTACAGCGTGGCGGCTTTCTTCTTTGCTGGACTCTGGCTACGTGCAGTCAGAGAGACCGGGTAGCAGCGTCTCAGCTTTTTGGACGTCGTCAGGAATAGGGCGTCCGGCGGGCAATAAAATCCCACTTCTGACACCAAATGTTAGTCCCGGATACTTAGGGTGTTTTTAAGAAAAACACTATAGTACTGGAGCTGAGATTTATTATGTACTACGCAGTACTGGAGCCTCAATCTACGGGACCTAAAAGGTCTACCGGATCCGGGTTTGGTAATGTAGTTTAGGGCTATTCAACCGGCAGGCAGAAACCAGGTCCGTAGTTGAATAGCTTTAGCTAATTACCAGAAGACTCTGACAAATTTACAAAAGATTTAGTATTTATAGGCAATTACTGCTGATCGATGCTTAGCCTATTGATGTCAGTGGCCTGCCGACTCTGCAATAATTGCCTAGAGAGAGTAGGGCTGTAACAGTACCCCCGCTCGCACGTAAAAATACTTACAAAAAAGTGAAAATAAAAAGCCAGTTTAAGATTGAAGTTATATTTATTCAAGAACCTTACATCACAACAATAATATCGTAGCACACTCTTCAATCTCGGTGCCTTTTTTACGTTTGCATATTACTTTTTAACCGACTTCAAAAAAAGGAGGAGGTTCTCAATTCCTCGGGATCTTTTTTTTTGTGTTTTTTAAAGTATGTTCGCCGATTAGTAATTTTTATGTTTTACTTTGCACCGACTTTAAGATGTTTTAGATAATATATATTAATAATAATAGCTTTAGAAATAAGTTATTTTATACATTTTAGTTTTTTAGTTTTTGAAGTCGGTTTTTTAAACGAAGTTTTTATTTTTTAACCAACTTAGTCATGAAAACCTGTGATTGGCTTTCTTTTGTTAATTATAGTTATCTAATCAAATGTATTTAGCTGTAGGTTTTCCATAAATAAATAAAATAATTACTTAACTAACATTAAACTTAAAACTATGTATACAGAAATCTTAATTGCAGCGTTGAAACTATGTAAAACCTAAACATATTTGCAGATGCGTCTTCGAAGGTTTTTCTGTTTTCTGTATTGGCAGATTTTGGCACGTACCTACATGGAATACTCAGTTATAATCTTATTAAGTACCTCCATATCCGTACAGGAATGGAGAAAAGCAAAGGCGTTATGACCGGACTACGCAATACAAACTCTCTTTTTCTTTCACTCTGTGTTTCATAAGATATATAGATGATGCAGCAAGTGACAAATATCTTTTTCCAGATGGACCCTTTCTTCAGCCAGACTGGTGTGAGAATTCTGACAATGTGCTACGATGCTACCGATACTCCACTTCTTCAAGGTTTGGAAAAGAGAATATACAATCCTAAACATGCAAAAATGTTACAAGATTACAGAGGTGCATCGCCAAGTGAGTTTCAGAAGTAAGTATCGGCAAGAATGAAGGATACTAAAGTAAGACAATACGAGACGTGCACGTAATTCAAATACTAGTCAATTTTTAATATGATATCTTTAGATAATGCTGTAGAATTACATGTTTAATGTTATTAAGTACCAGACCAATCAGAAAGTATTGCGAAAAAAAATTTTTATGTACGCGAGACTGGCCAGTTATTATTTATTTTGAAAATATGACTATTTATAACTAAAAATAGGTACGTTGTTACACTTTCAAAATTTCTATCCATTCTCTCCTCTCGGCGAGCTAATTTAAATGATCGTGTCTCATTGAGAAATGGATCTGCGCCTTTGAAGTGTCTGCGGCGGTCAGAAAGTGTTTCGAAAACTGGTTCAGACATAAAACTTTGTGTGTGTCGAGAGTTCTTTGTATTTTCGTAAGAATTTCTGAGTGTCCCACGTATTTAATAACTTTAATTTACAGATTTTATATGATAAAGAGTGTTAAAAATGCGCGGGATATTCAAAATTCGCAAAACGCAACGCTATGGATCAAATGGAAGCGCTACGTCTGGTTTCATTTTGAGATTTTTAGATTGTTAACAAAGGCAAACTTACTGCGTTAGTGCTTTAACTTAACATCTATTTGAAGATCATCTTTTAGCTTTCTTCATGGTCTGTATCTATTCAATCTAATTAAAAATTGAAAACACTGAGAAAGATGAAAGTGTTATCATACACTGAGAACGATCTATGACATCATCAAAATTACTCGCTATGCTACATAGTTTAGCATAAGTGCAAATGGTCACATAATTCCGTAGCTTAGATGCACATCTCTGGTCAAGAGGAACTTTATTAGACTTATTATTGCAGGATATCTTCAGCAGTAAATGCTCTGGTGCTGATGTGTCAAACAGGAGCTCCTGGCAGCATCTGGTATGTGGGCCACGACAAACCAGGCCGGGATGTCACGAGTATCATCGACGGCGCGTTCGCTGACTTCCAAAAGAAAATTCTCGAAGCATAAAAACTTGTTCCAATTATTCTCTTTGTTTGGAATGCAATGATACATTTAGATTTGTAATGAAATAAATAATGTGTGATGAATATTTGTATTTATTTGACAATAACAATATTAAATTAAATTTTTGTTTTAATCATCTTATCTTATTATAGCCTGGTAGGGTATTCGCCCGACTGGATGGCCACCACCCCTGGTCTAAAGTATGTCGCCATAACAACCTTGAGTTGTGTTCCGGCATTAGTGACCAGGTTCCAGTCTCCCTTAAGAAAGCAGCAGCGCATTTGTAGCACCTTTGGTGTTGCAAATGTCCATAACCGCTTTTCATCAAGTGGGCCGTCTGCCCGTCTGGTGAACTCCTGCAATAAAAAATATATATTTGTGAGTCAATTTTGATCTTCCTCGTTGTATAACAAATGCAGGATTTGTGCAAGTTATTTAGACCGCATTGTCAACAAAGCTTACCTCTAGGTATAAAGGTATAATATTGTTACGTGCGAGCGGGGTAACGCACTAAGGATTGTAAGGAAACACCAGTTTTTCTTCAACTAAATGCTTTTATTGACTTATAAAGCCATACATGATTCTTCTCCACAGGGTTGCCCCTGCACGAACTCTCACGACGCTGAGATATCTCACTCACACTACCCTTACCGATATTGCGAAGACAACCTCTTAATGCTGCAGTGCTCACTGCTAATTTATCGCGCATAGCTCGCTTCTGCATCTCTTCTTAAACTACGCTAAACTCCTCCTAACTCCTACCTCCCAGTAACTTTTTACTAAATTTACCACTAAGCTCGTCACTGTCGTCTGTTAAACTTTTCTTCCAACTCTCTCGTATTGCACTTGTCGCTTCGCTGTCTTGCATTGAACTCTGGTAGGCGCGCCTTACGCCGCTTATATACCCGGAAGAATCTTCTGGAACCCATAATTTCGATCTTCTTTCTGTTTTTCTTTTATTTACTGTGTATCCCTTTCTAAATATCTCTCTTTTCCTTTCTGAATCTTCTATTCTAGTTTCATCACCCCCTTTCTAAAATGTATCTGTCTTTGTCTTTTTCTTCCAGAATCTGCTACGTTTTTCTTCTTTCTTTCTTCTTTTCGGTTTCTTGAGACCGGCTTGCGCTGCCAGAAAGTTCTATCCTCAATCGCCACAATAATACGATGTAAGTTTCTAGGCCTCAGACGAACTAAATTGTTGATAGACCTTGCAAACAAGGCACCAGCTAAATGATCATATAGGGAGAGATCAGTAGTATTGAGAGCATTTATTTATTATGAAATATTATTAGCATATTTTTTAGTTTTTATAAACTCATATTCCTATCAATAAATTATGTCGAAGGATAATGACTTGAGTAATCTTTCCAGCTTTCCAGTTTTATTTTGATCATTTATTACGATTATTTCATTTTCATGTGATCATCTTCCTAGCCTTAATTCCCGGTTGCGTTCGGTGCGTCCGTTTCTTTTTGCTATACTACAACAAACACGCTTACTGCCCACTTGATGGAAAGTGGTTATAGTTGATGAACATTTGCAACACTACAGGTACTATCAATGTGGTACTGGTGGAACCTAGCCATTGATGCCGAGACCAGTGGCTATCCAAACGTGCAAATGCCCTTCCCAGATGTTTGTTGCTTTGTAGTCTCTTAAGACTGGCCATTTGGCACCTGGAATAAGTAATCTTCTTTCGTTCCCGGATTAAGGTTGCCCAGGGAACGATTTTCTACTTTTTCTTTTGTATTTCTCGCTATCTTCGGCATTTATGAGACCATTGGTAACTAAGGCAAGCTATTATTAAAATTCTGTCGATTAATGATGATATGCTATCATTAATTTTTATATCAATCATACATCATGTTACTTCACTTTTATCTATCAAAATAAGTCCAAGCTCCCCAATATTATTTTTATCTGATAACATATCATATCGTAACATATACTATCCGTGCTGGAAAGGAGAAATAATACAATTTCCTGCGGCCGGGCGGCCTGTCGTAAGAGACGACAAAACAACCCACAGCCAGGTGGTAGGGCATTTGCCCGACTGGGTGGCTACCACGCCTGGTCTAGCGTATACCACCATAAGATCCATGAGTTGTGTTCCGGCATTAGTGTTCAGGTTCCAGTCCCCTTAAGAGAGCAGCAGCGCATTTGTAGCACTTTTGGTGTTGCAAATGTCCATAGGCTATGGTACCCGCTTCCCATCAAGTAGGCCGTCTGCTTGTCAAATCAAAGGTCGATATGCAGTCTTTTCCCGGATTGACTGGTTTATCCTAGGTTTGACTAAGTCTTTTCGTGAAAACCCGAAATAAATTCCGATTTCGGTCTTTGCCTAAAGTATTTTTAGTCAAACCTAGAAGTACCTAACTTGTAAAATGATCTGTTTCGGGCTTTGACTAGTCGATCCTAGAAGCGACTAAGGCAGACTGGGTCAAACGTCAATTTGCACTTGTTAGATGTTTAATGACTAGAAATTAGTCTTTCCTAGATTAGACAAAACTTCATTAGTCAAAGGCAGGAATGTAATTTATTGGACTTCAGACTTTGACTAAGACTTCTTGTCAGACCTGAGGTTTCACTAGCCAAACCTAGGAGCGCCAGAGCTTCGATGTTTGACAATAACAAAATTGCACGAACATTGGTTTCTATCTGAGTTTTTAAGGCTGTATTTTTTTGTCATTTATTTACTTTGTTTATCACATAATCTGTTATGTATATATCGTTAAATTTATTATATTGTTACGAGCTAGCGGGACTCGAATTAAAATGCCGTTGGAATTAATATAGAGTTTATTAGAACTATACAAACACGTATAATACAGGTACGAATATAAACGAACGCATTAAATCCAAATGGATGCAGAAGGTCAACGAATACGCACAAAGTAGGTCACTATTAGATTCCCGAATGTACACACGTCACGCCCGTATCGTAGTCGTAGCTCAACTGCCCTCTCTCTCCATCAGGCCGTCGTTTTATACTTCCCAAATACAAATGTGCCTCCCCGGCAACGTCGACGTAATCCGCAACGCCTGGCTAATGATGCAGCTGCAAGCGAAGTACAATAGGCTCTACATTAACTAGAAACGTATGCCAATAAATAAGTAAACAAAAGAAGACGATCATAAAAGGATTACAATTAGTTCAAATGCCGCCAGGTAATAAAATGTGCTTTTACAGATTTGTTTTGTACGTGGAATTTGTCTTTGTCGGGGCCTAGGTTGTAACAATATGTATGGTTGTATATAAACTTCATGTTGTGAATACTTGTAAATTTATTTAAAATTCAATTTTAAAAGTTTTTATTCAAAATAAGTTCCACTGGAGAACACTTTTTGAAGGTCATACATACTCGTATAGGTCAAAATTCTACTTCCTAGTCTATGTACACAGCTTCGCAACGTGTTATTGCTGTTAAGGAGAAGAAGCGGCAAGAAACTCCCCAGCAACACGTCGAGCTAAAAATTGATTTTCTTTATATTTCTCTTATTCTATTTATATCTCAAGTCCTTTTTTTATAAGTTTTATACAGAAGTATGTTACAGAATGACTTTTGAAGAATTCATGGAGTGGTAACAAACAGTGCATATTCAATAAGGCAGAGACACAATAAAAGTAAAGACAAATATTACTATAGTTATAATAAAGACATGACGTACTGTTATACGGGGTCTTTAAAACAGTTTTTTTAAAAAGATTTTTATTTACACGAAGAAAATACAAAATGAAATTAATTAGAACTTAGAACTAAAAATTGAGAAAACAGCGATCCGGCAATAATGCGCGGCGGAGGAATGGAGACTGACTGGGCGAAGGAACGGGAGGTGTATTAATAAACTATTGGATGCTGATACAGCAGAACGGAAAGCAAAGGTAAGCAGGTCTTGAGGAAAGGGGCCTAGGTATAACAGCCCCCCGGTTGAGACCGAACTTCCACCTTAAGGGTGAAGTTTGGTATTCTAGAAGCGGAGTCTAGGAGTAGGAGAGGTAAGTTCTATTTCAGGTTGGAACTCAGGATCTTCGGGAGGATCTGGATTTGTTGAAGGAGACAGGACGCCGCGGATCTTACAATATTTATGTAACTTATAACCTAATATTATAATACAATATAAAACAAACGATGAAATATATATAATAATAATATAGTGATTATAATTAATTACATTTGGTTTTGTTATAATACTTTCTAATCTACGTTTAATTACATCTAAATCTTCTTTATTATCTAATAAGGGTTCAAAATTCATAGATTTAATATTAAGTTCCGGGATAACATTTGGATAGGTTATAGTTTGATTAATATTATATAGTTCCAATAGATTATAATCGATGTTTATATGGGATGAATTATATTTTATATTTTGTTTTGATATTAATTCTATTCCTCTACAGTATGCATTACATCCGGGCGGTAATTTTATAATTCCGGTGCCATATATATTGGCTTCAGATATTCTTTTATCTGGACAATCAATAGTGAGCTTGGAGTTCCTAGAGATAACATAAATCCATTTATTTTCTTGTAACGGCTGCCATAGTTCAATATTTCCGGATATGGGTTTAACAACACATTGATTTGGCAGAGAGGATAAGGATTTTGATATTAGCTCGCTTTCGCAGATGGGATGAGTAGCAGTGGATAGTATAATCAAGTCGTTACAGATATAGTTTTGAGAATCTACTAGTTTACATTTTTCCAAATTTTCTAAATTACTATATTGAGTTTTATCTCTAGAAAATCCGATATATTTGGCACTTGGAATAATCATGGCAAATGAATTGTTATTAACAGAAATAGGAAATGGAAATATGTGATAAATGTTGAATTCTACGGGATAAACTAAAGGTATTCTTAAAGCAAATACAATTTTACCGCCGAGATAGTAAGAACTTAAGCTAGAAAACCTTAGTACACTATGAATATTACTTAAATCTATGGATATGAGGAATTCTTTAGAACTAGGTAGGAATCTAAGGATGCTAACAATGTCTTCGTATAGTTCTTTAGGTGAGTATATTGCAGGATATAGTATGTTGTTTTTACTAAACATTAGGCCGTTTGAAATATCTTCTAGTTTAAAGGATAAAGTAAGTATACTATTTTCTAATATATTTATTAATTCTAACATTTTAATTTTATTATCGACTGTATTTGATATATTATTTATTTTATTATTCAGAAAATTAATTGCATTGTTTAACGATTTTTCGTTTTGAGCTAGTTGATTTAATGATTTATTAAAGGTTTGAAGTGCGGAGGTAGTTACTATAAGACCGTCTTTTACACACTGCGCTAGATCCTTTTGATCGGTTTGTAATTCGCGGATAGCGCGATCATATTGTGTTGCGTCTTCTTCATTTAAGGTACCAAACAAATGTTTAGACGCGGTTCCGATAATGCTGAACCAAGCGGCACGTTTGTTTCTTCGCGGAAGAAGGTGAGAAATTGAGTCGTAGTCTCTTGTCATATCATGGAATCGGACCTCTAGTGGTTGTAATGTATTTGTACATTCTGTTGGTTTGAATATTTCATTTTTATTACAAAGCTCCCATGACAAAGAGAGGACATCTTGGATATTGAGTAGATGGGGGCGTATAAATGAGATATCGACGGGGATGACTATATCTATGTGACCATTAATTATTTTCAAGGACCCTCTGGGGTCAAAGTAGATTCCTGGACCATTGTCTACGTGTTGGATTTTGAAAGCGTCTTCTCCAAAGACGGTGGCATCCATAAGAATCGTTCTGGAATATTATTATTAATAGTTATAATTTACATGATTATTAGACTAATGATATTTGTATACTAATTTTATTATTCATTTATATTCGCAGGTTTTACTTGGTCGAAATGGTGTTTAATGTGACGACGGTTTATTAAAAGGGTAAGTGTATTATTCCCGTGGACCTTTATTATTTTGTAGGGTCCCTTCCAAACGGGGGACAAGGCTTTCCTAAGTCTGACGTGATTCTTTATGTAGACATAGTCTCCTGTTTTATATTGGACTGGTCGTGAATGTCGGTCATAGTAAGTTTTTGATCTTTCTTTGGAGTCGTGAATATTCTGTAAAGCTTTTTCTCGGGATTGTTTTAGTCGATGACGGAGCATTTTAAGGTATTCGGGGTAAGTAACGTCGGAGCGTAAGTCGAAGACGGAGTCAGGTATGTATGGCTTATGGCCGAAAACAAGTTCATAAGGCGTGAACCTGGTTGTTGTGTGAACAGAGCTATTATATATTAACATAGCGGTGTAAACATATTTATGCCAGTTGGACTGGCTATCGTTAACGTAAGATTTTAAGTATTCTTTAAGAGTGGAGTGACTTCTCTCAAGAGCTCCTTGGGTTTGCGGGTGATAAGGTGAAGACCAGATCTGTTTAATTTTGAGGAATTTGCATGTTTTCTTGAATAGTTCGGCAGTGAAGTTTGTACCTTGATCGGTAAGTATGGACTTAGGGATGCCAAATAGGGAGATGAAATAAACTAAGCATTCGCAGGATTCTTCTGCAGTTGCATTGGAAATTGGGTACGCGATGGAGAACTTTGTAAGATCGTCTTGCAGGGTGAGTATAAATCTTAGTTTGTGTAATCCGGCTTCAGGTAGGGGTCCAACGATATCAAGACTTATTCTTTCAAAAGGGCGAGTGGAAGTAGTTGTTATTTGCATCGGGGATTTCTGGATTTTACGTAGGGCTTTGTTTGTTTGGCAGAATTTGCAATTTTTCACATAGCTCTCGATATCCGAGCGCATATTCTTCCAGTAGTAGCGTTCTCGGATCCTGTCGAACATTCTATTCGAGCCTAAGTGACCGGCTATTGGGATATCATGGTTTTCTTTTAGAATTTTAGTGATTTCTGTGGGAACTGGATAGATAACGTTATTATGATAAATGTTTACTGTGATGTTGGTATTATTGAATAGATATGTTAACATACTGTAGATTTTAACAAAAGAAAGTTGTTCAAATGGGTTCTTGAAATCAGAGATTGAAATTTCATTTATATTACCTTGAAGTATAATCTCGTCCCTCACGCATTTGAGCGTTTTAAATATATCTGGGTAAGTAGAGTTATCGAAATAGTAGACTTTGGTCAAAAGAAGATAAAAGGTCCTTTCTTTTTGTTCTAATTTTATGAATTTGTAAAGTTCACGCTCATCGTCGAGAATTGATCGATCTTCCAAAGAGGAGACTATATCTTGGAGATAAGGATTTGAGTCATCGAAATCAATAGATATAGGAATTAGGATAGTCTTTGAAGGGCCTTTGAGGAGGCTTTCGTTGTGTTCTTTGATTTGTGTATTAAATGTTTCATTCTTATCCATCATAGATTTTATAAAGGTTGAATAGTCATCTGATATAGTAGAATTTGTTTCAGGAACTGAATTTTGTTCCTCATCGGGAGATTCTGATATAGGAGGTAGAGTTGGAGGAGTTGGATCACGTCTTACTTCAGGAGAGTCTGGTAAAGGAGGTAGAGTCAGAGGACTGAAGTCAATGTCTATATCGGGATCGAGACCCAAGTCGCCTAGGTCAATAAGGTCGTCCAAGACGTCAGTAGTGATTTCAGGTTCTAGATCAGGAACAGTGGTTCTGGATGTTGAAGGTTGAGGATTTGCTTTATCTGGGATCACGGGATTAACAGGGAACCGAGACAAAGCGTCGGCATTCCTGTTAATTTTTCCTTTCTTATATTCTATCTCATAATCAAATTCTTCTAACTTTAATCTCCATCTAACGAATTTCGATGAAGGATCTTTGTAGGAAAATAGCCACTTTAGTGGTTGATGGTCAGTGACAATCTTAAAACGTCGGCCGTATAGATATTATGGTCTAAAGGTTTTTGTGCCGAATATTATGGCTAAGCGTTCTTTTTCCGTGACTGAATAATTCATTTCCGATTTGTTTAGAGTCCGGGATGCGTAAGCGATTGGGCGGTCTTTGCCTACGTCACCTTGGGATAAGATAGCGGAGATTGCGTAATCAGAAGCGTCGCAGGTGAGAACAAAAGGCTTTGTAAAATCAGGGTAAGCTAGTATAGGGGCTGTCGTAAGAGCATTCTTTAGAGTTTCAAAAGAGAGTTGTTGTTCATTATTCCAAAGGAAGGGTATATTTTTCTTGAGTAGATTAGTAAGCGGTTTAGCAATAGTTGAGATATCAGGGATAAACCTTCTATAGTATGACACTAGTCCAAGGAAGGATTTTATATCTTTAGGACATTTGGGAGTAGGAAATTGTTGGACAGCTTTTATTTTATCAGGATTTGGTCTTACTCCTTCATCTGTGATTACATGTCCAAGATAAGACACTTCTTTACAGAGAAATTCGCATTTGTCTGGTTGCAGTTTTAAATTAAATGTACGGAGTCTATCGAATACATTAGAGAGGCCTTTAGCGTGTTGTTCGAGGTCAAAGGAGTATACCACAATGTCGTCTAAATAGACAAAACATTGAAGGCCTTGTAATCCAGAGAGAACAGATTTCATGAGTCTTTGGAAGGTTGCCGGGGCATTCTTTAATCCGAAGGGCATGCGAGTGAATTCGAAGTGACCTTGTGGAACTGAGAAGGCTGTTTTGGAGGCATCTTGTGATGACATTTTAATTTGGTGGAAACCGGAAGCGAGATCGAGAGTACTGAAGTATTTGGACTTTCCTAATTGGTCTAGTATTTCAGAAATATTAGGAATTGGATAAGAGTCTCCTATCGTGATGTCATTAAGCTTACGGTAGTCAATAACTACTCGCCATTTACGTTGGCCCGAAGCATCGATTTTTTTTGGAACTATCCAAATTGGAGAAGACCAGGGAGATGTAGACGGTTTAATGATGCCTTCATCTAACATTTTCGTAATTTGAGATTGAACTTCTGTTTTGTGTACTTCAGGAAATCGGTAGGATTTTGTATTGATAGGAGCAGTTGAGGATGTCGGAATTTCATGTTGTATAGTGTCAGTACTGGTCAATTTATCTTCAGGTAAGTGAAAAATATCTGAATAGGCGGAGCATAAGTCGTATAACGTATTTATTTCTTCACCGTTTAAGTGTGAGACACGTAATAGTTTTATAACTGCTTCGGTTCTGTCAAGGATGTTATTTTGCGATTTTATATCAGTAATAGGAATATGGTAGATTTTGCCAGCGGAATCTTCCTCTAAAGGGGTAAGTTTTAATTTTAGATCTGAATTTATACGTAGTGGAAATTCAGATGTATTTACGACGGAAATGTTAATTCTAGAATTTGGTTTGACTTTTGCCATACAGTTCGCGATAAGGAGATGATTTATTTGATCTTGCTCTAGAACTAATCCTTCTTGAATTTCAGGGTTTAGTACCGAGGCTTCTATGACTGTTTCTGTTCTTGGGGGTATAATGTAAATTGGTTCATTAAATTTCAGGGTAATTTTTATGTCAGAAATAGTAAGTTTTCCTTCAAGGTAATCGATTTTGCAGTTGTAAGTAGTAAAGAAGTCGTTACCGACTATTCCATCATAGGGAAAATCTATATCAGGGACAAGATGGAACTGATGTTTCAGTGTATGGAAACTGGCATTTATTTGTCCTAATGACTTCATAGGATTGTTTGAGCCCCCTAAACCAGAAAAGGTAATAATATCATTTTTTATTTCAGGTATAAGTTCGACGGAAGATATCTTTATAATACTTATGGAAGCACCGCTATCAATGAGGAGTTTAAGAGGTTTGGAAGAAAGGGACGTCTGGCATTCTACGAAAGGTAAGTATTTTTTTGAAGTATTATTTTGAATGTTGTATACTTTATATATGTTTTCTTTTGTTTCAGGTACCCGGTTTGGACAAGGAGTTGCAGATTTAGAATTATTTTTATTTGATTTAGTAGAAATAGTATTTTGTGTAACACACGATTTAGTATTGTTTTCATTTGATTTAGTAGAAATAGTATTTTGTGTAACACACGATTTAGTATTGTTTTCATTTGATTTAGTAGAAGTAGTATTTTGTGTAACACACGATTTAGTATTATTTTCATTTGATTTAGTAGAAATAGTATTTTGTGTAACACACGATTTAGTATTGTTTTCATTTGATTTAGTAGAAATAGTATTCATTTTAGTACCGATTTTCCCATTTAATTTTCCCGCGCGGTACCCGACGGGAGGGTATTGTCGTTTAAATGATAATTATCAACTTCATCGAAACCTTGATTATAAGTCGTATTGGTAGTATGGATAGGTTGATTAGCCCATGGACGAGGTTGAGTATTATTATTACTGTTATTGTTGGGCCATGTTGGATTTCCATATCGTCTATTGTTGTATTCTCTTTTACGACAATTTTCGATTGTGTGTCCAGGGTCCTTGCAATATCTGCAAATTAATGCAGGGAAGATTGTTGGCCCTGTAGGGTAGGTGTTTCTGGGAGTTGGGAATCTATTGGAAGGTTGAAATGGACGTTGAACTACTGGACGCTGGAAAGGACGAACTTGATTTGGGTTGTATGCAGGTGTGGGACGCCTTGACATCACCTGCACTAATTTTTCTTCAGATATAGCATAGTTAATAGCATCATTTAAGGATTTCGGATTTTTACACCTTACTATTGTGGCTATCTGGGGATTTAGTCCCATTAGAAAGTGATGGAGAGCTAAATCCTCCATTGCGGCTGTTCGACCCGGGATTTCCTTTGCTTTGGTGTTAGATAGTGTTATTTCTGTAAGTAGCTGCGAGAGGCATGCCTCAACACGAAGCGAAAACCTATTAACATTTTCATTTGGGTTTTGTTTGATCTCTTGCAGTTCATTGAGGAGGTGAGAGTAATGTTTCTGTTCGCCGAACTGGGCTTTGAGAAATTCTCTAAGCTGTTCCCAGTTAGCGAACTCTTTGATCGAGCAAGCTACCTCTGCTTTCCCTTGCAGTTGGCTAATAATATATTTGAATAAGATAGATTTTTGATTTTCCGAAGCTAGCTCGTATGCATTGTTGCAATTAATAATGAATGAATTTAAGGTTTCTCTATTGCTATCGTAGGATTTGATAAATTTGAAAATTAGGTTTAAGTCGAGTTCTGACATGATTGCTGTGGCGGACCTGGTAATGCGCGGAGAAGGTGGTGGAGATTTTTGTACCTCAGGAGTTTCTTCTATAGCAGGTAGGTTTACGGTTAATTTGTTATCATCTATTTTCATATATTTGGGCATCACTTTAATTAAATAATAAAAAGAATATCATGAGTGGTTAACGAATTGTCCTACAAATGTAGAGAGCCTTATTTTACAGATAAGATTATGCACTCACAGCAATATCGCGAAGACGGCGGATGTTTTGACTGCCCGCATTCCGATGCGTCTGGTATGTAGACGGGACACGACGGGATCAGCGGTCTCAGGATGCGACGATGTTGATGCTCGAAGATTGAAGGTAAGTATGAAGGGAGACACTCGATGATAGACTGGCAACGGCTGGCTCTGATGACACGGCGGTATTGGTTAGTTGTTCGTCTTCTCGAAATTTGCAGCAGATTATAGCAGGATACAGTGAATATAGCAGGATACAGCGAAAGTTTTTATTTCAGGAACTGGTAAGTATTTTCTTAACACTTTTCACATTTGTAGAATGTCACTGAGTGAGTTAACCGGGGATTATTTTATCCCTTTACGCTGCCACCAATTGTTATACGGGGTCTTTAAAACAGTTTTTTAAAAAAGATTTTTATTTACACGAAGAAAATACAAAATGAAATTAATTAGAACTTAGAACTAAAAATTGAGAAAACAGCGATCCGGCAATAATGCGCGGCGGAGGAATGGAGACTGGAGACTGACTGGGCGAAGGAACGGGAGGTGTATTAATAAACTATTGGATGCTGATACAGCAGAACGGAAAGCAAAGGTAAGCAGGTCTTGAGGAAAGGGGCCTAGGTATAACAGTACGACATTTTTATACTTGTTTTGCTGCAACATAACTCCATAAATTCCTTACAACCTTGGCAAGATAAAGATACTTTTTAATTTGGTTTTTAATTTAGTGAAAGGCAGATCTAACATTTCACTCGGAATCTTATTGAAGAAGCGTATACCAACCCTCAAGAAAGAAGACAATACTTTTTGTAATCTAAAAGATGGCAATATCAGTCTATAACAATGTCTGGTGTTGAAATTGTGAACATCCCTATACTGCTTGTAGGCACTCAAATTATTACGAATATAATATATATTGGCAGGCGACCGTCATAATACCGATTTCCTTAAAGAGAACGCCTAAGGGACTCTCGTGGGCCGAGGTTTTAAGTTGACCTCACGGCTCTCTTTTGTAAAACAAATATGGTCTCTAAGTCAACAGCGTTGCCCCAAAGTAAAATACCATAGGATATGACACTATGAAAATAACTAAAATATACTAGTCTAGCAGTCTCTTCGTCAGTGAACTGCCTAACTCTTCTGACCGCATATGCAGCAGAACTAAGCTTTCCTGAAGATATATGAGCGCCCCACTGGAGCTTCTGATCTAGGTTTAGCCTAAGTATACAGTTGAATCTACTAGGTTAAGTCTAGTGTCGTTAAGAGAGATATTAACATCGTATTAATTTACGTTAGGCATAACAAAATTAACATATTTAGTTTTATTCGGATTGAGTAATAAGATATTTACGGAAAACCACTTAGATATTTGGGTTAAGGCGTTGTTTAAGTAGTCAAAGTTCTGTTTATTTCTGTCAAATTTAAATGTAAGTGACGTGTCATCAGCAAACAACACTACCTCACACATATCATTAATAAAAAATAGCAAATAATTAATGTATATCAAAAACAAGAAGGGATCTAGTATAGAGCCCTGGGGCACACCCATATATATGCCAGTCTCACAAGATTTTGTATTGTTAATTTCAACGCTTTGGGATCTGTTACTTAACTAAGACGATAATAGGTTGAGAGAATTGCCATGAATACCGTAATAATTGATATTTTTGAGAAGAGTCACATGTTCAATGCAATCGATGCCTTGGACAGGTCACAGAATACAACAATGACATTCTGTGACCCTTCTCAAGCATCATAAATGTGTTTTAGGAGCTCAACACCTACATCGGTAGTAGAACAAAGTTTGGTGAACCCGAACTTTTTAGCATGAAATAATTTATTAATATTAAAATGTGAGAGCAGTTGATTTAAAATTATTTTTCAAAGACCTTGCTTAAGGCTTTTAAAATAGACATTGGCCTAAAGTTGGAGAAGCCTTTTTGTTTCCAGGTTTAAACATAGGAATAACTTTGCTAACTTTCATTTAGTCAGGAAATACTCCTTTATCTACACATCGATTAAATATTTCTACCAATGATAGTGCAATAGTGTCTATTATGTCAACTTTTAAGGATGTACCCCAAAAGTCAGCTGTGTTTTTAATATTTAATGATTTTAACGTTTTTACAATATCACCTGTATCTATATAATTAAATTTGAAGAAATATTACACTCATCTACGCACTTGTTGTGTATATTTTATTGTCATTAGCAACTCGGCTTTTAGTGGTGATGATGACAAAGAGATTAATGTTAAGGTTGGTATATCCCTAAAGTAATCATTATTTTTTCGTGCAATTTCAAAGATATTACTAATGGTGTATACTAATAGATAGATAACACTTTATTGCACACCAAAATATAGAATTACAGAAACAGACCATATTTACAATATTTTCTAGGCAATACTTGGTGTTATTGTTGAACACAAGTTTAATTCCATCATCTTGATGTAAACTTTTGCCGGAAGCATCATTAATGACACTCCAAGTTTTCTTAATGATGTTTGTTGATATTAGACTATTTGTCACTGTCACATATAATTGTTAGGACATAATATGTATCTTCTATCTTCTGATACTTTGTGGTTGTTTTCTCTTTTTTTATTGTTTGTTTATTACTTTTAACGTGTTGTTTAACTGGTATATGTCCTAAAAATAAACTTATTTTCTTTCTTCTTTCTAGTTTGTAGTGTAGGAATACACTAACGCCAAACAAACTTTCTTCTACATTTATGAATGATTATGGAGTATTAGCGTGTGGTATGAAGTATTACTGTGTGTCATGTATGGATGTCAATAGCGTCGATAAGATATAATTTGGATTACGTTTAAGAATAATTTTGGTTCTGTACTATTGTTTAATTTTATTACTACGCGAAATTTAGAATACAGTTTATCAATGTACACACATCGGCGCCATAAGTCAATAAATAACAGTAAGATAATGTAGAAGATGATTCAATATGTAATAAGATAAGAAACATTTAACCGATGTGACCAAAACTTACAATAGAAAAGCGTAAAAGTTTTAAAACACACTTCGAGCGCACGAAAAATAAGAAAAACATATTTTTTATGTTCGTGTGTATGTCCTTTTAAACGATTTAAATAATTTCGACGAATTTTTTTGTGTTTATTTGAGTGGTTGCTCAGTGGTTTATAGCCATTATTCAAAACCTCTGCTGGGCCACTAGTTATCCTATATCTATACTATATGTAAAGCTGAAGAGTTAATTTGTTTGTTTGTCGGTCTTGCGACAGACGTGACCGACCCACTGCCCACTGCCTATTTGTATCAAAATAGCCTAAATAGGCCGCAGCGTAAGCTAATCGTTATACTTTGATCAGAACAGGTAGTAATAATTTCACTGGCCCCTAGAGATACGTCCAGTTATCAGCACAAATATAATCTACCAGTCGTTTGATGTAAGTTGTAGGTTTAAAAAACACTCGTACGTATTGATTTTGAGATCAACAAGTACAATGGCACAGTACGAAGTTAATGGTAAAAATTTCCTCATCACTGGAGGAGCTTCAGGACTTGGTGCTGCCTATGTGGAGATATTTATTGGTTTGGGAGCAAAGGTCTGTACTTCATAGTATTTATGCAAATATTGTATCCATCCAGCAATATGATAATGATGATCACGAGGATCTGAATTTTTCTGCAACTTAAAATATTAGAGAGAAAATGTTCGTTGTTTCTTGTACCTATCTTCATTTATACCTGTAATTTTATTGTCATTCTAAACTGGATTTTTCCTTTATAGAAATTAAATATATAATAAAAAATAAATTAAGTAATATAAAGCCGAGTCACTCACTTTAGAAGAGATCGAATGGTCGATAAGAAGTCTGAAAAATGGCAAGTCAGCAGGAATCGATAGTGGGTCTGCTGAGATGATCAAATATGGTGGAACCTGTGTCCGGGACGCTTTCTTGTCCTTATGCAACTTGTGCTGGAGGACGGGAAAGGTTCCCAACGACTGGAGGCGCGCTGTCATCGTGCCCTTGTATAAAGGCAAGGGGTCACGTGTGGAGTGTGCCAGCTACAGGGCCATCAGTTTGATCAGCACAGCATCTAAAGTGTATGCGAAGATTATTGAAAGGAGAATGAGAGTGGTATCCGATAGATTACTGTGGGATGCACAAGGGGGCGTCAGAAATGGAAGGGGATGTATGGATCAAGTTTTCTCGCTCCGCAATATCGTGGAGAAGCAGCTGGCTATGGGCCGGAAGGTTTTCTGCGGTTTTGTGGATCTAGAGAAAGCATTTGACAGGGTTGTGCGGAAGGACCTCTGGGACATATTGCCCGGATATGGGATTAATGGCCAATTGCTGCGTGCTGTGCAGTCCACTTACGAGGACTGTATGGAATGCGTGCGGGTGGACGGCAGCCTGTCGCCCTGGTTTGACGTCAATATTGGCGATACCTGGACGATTGTCTCCAGAGATTAAGATTGATGGATGTTGGGGTGCGGATGGGTGATCTCGTTGTTAGCAGCTTGCTTTATGCGGATAATGCCGTGCTTTTAGCCGAATCACCATCAGAACTGCAAACACTAGTCACAATGATGAAAGATGACTGTCAGGCGAGAGGTTTACGTTTGAATGCGAAGTAAACAAAGGTGATGGTGTTAGAAAGAGAAACAACCAGAACGAATGCAAGGATAATGGTCGATGATGTTATGCTGGAATAAGTGAATGAGTTTGTATATCTCGGATGTGCTTTTGGCAGGGATGGAAGGTACACTGCTGATATAGAAAGAAGAGTGAATTTGGGGAATAGTGTGAATGGAGCGTTAGGTAAACTTCTAGGCTCTAGGAACCTCTGTCAGAAGGCCCAGCATGCCATACACAACGCGGTGCTGGTACCTATGCTCACGTATGGAAGCGAGAGTTGGGTATGGAAGAGAGAGCATGAAAGTAGAGTAAACGCAGTCGAGATGCGAGCACTGCGCAAAATCTGTGGAGTGACGCTCGCGGACCGCGTTCGTAATACCGAAGTAAGAAAGAGAGTTGGTCTGAAAGAGTGTCGGGGTGAAGGTAAGGAAAGGAATGCTCCGGTGGTTCGGGCATGTGGAAAGAATGAATGATGGAAGAATGAATAAACAGATATACAATACAAAAGTGGATGGATGCAGAAGTCGCGGAAGCCTAAATGGCGCTCTGGTGTTCGTGCCTACCCCGCAAGCGACCTGGCGTGAAGTTATGTATGTATGTAAAGCCTTTACCGAATATTGAGAAAACGACTCATTGACTTTTCAGGTGATCAGAAAGCTGGAGCCTACCTCGGCCAAAGGATCAGTATGGCGATCGAGAGAGGAAACGTAGCCAGCCTTCTGGGCACCTTACCCATAGAAGACGGTGATCTTTGATTGTGGGACGCATATGCTAGCCATTATACTATTCGTGCAGGGACCGAGAAAGAATAAAATATACTGCGGCCAGGCGGCCTATCGTAAGAGGAGACAAAACAACCCACAGCCAGGTAGTAGGGTATTTGCTCGACTGGATGGCGATCACCCCTGGTCTAGAGTACGCCGCCATAACAACCTTGTGTTGTGTTGCGCATTAGTGACCAGGTTTTAGTCTCCCTTAAGAGAACAGCAGCGCATTTGTAGCACCTTTGGTATTGCAAATGTCTTTAGGCGATGGTAACCGCATCCAGCAATTGGGCCTTCTGCCTGTTTGCTGAACTCCTGCATTAAAAAAAATCCACCACGATACGATTACTTCATTACATAAGACTAAATCTACTATTTATAATTTACAGAATGTGGCAGTTCTAGACATCGCTGTAGAAGCTGGGAAAGCATTAGTTGATCGTCTAAATACCAGGAATGCTGGTAAAGCTATATTCATAAAATGCGATGTTAGCAAAGAAGAAGAAATCGCAAAGGCTTTCAATGAAGTATTAGCTGCATTAAAGCAAATTGATGTCGTAATAAATAATGCTGGAATAATGGTTGATGCACCAGATTTATGGAGAAAGGCCTGTGATGTTAATTGGGTAAGTTCAGAACTCTCAACAATAAATACTGTGCATAGAAGCTTCCGTATTTTTAGAAATTCTTTTTTTTTGGATCCTTTATTTCTAGACAATTTTGGTCGAGTTGTATGTTTTAGTAAATAAAGATTGATTGATTAAAAAAGAAAAGATTTTAAGACTTCTTAATATTTCGTGTAAGATGTCAACGACTGGAGGCGCGCTGTCATCATGCCCTTGTATAAAGGCAAGGGGTCACGAATGGAGTGCGCCAGCTACAGGGCCATCAGTTTGATCAGCACAGCAACTAAAGTGTATGCGAAGATTGTTGAAAGGATAATGAGAGTGGTATCCGATGGATTACTGTGGGATGCACAAGGAGGCTTCAGAAATGGAAGGGGATGTATGGATCAAGTTTTCTCGCTCCGCAATATCGTGGAAAGCAGCTGGCTATGGGCCGGAAGGTTTTCTGCGGTTTTGTGGATCTAGAGAAAGCATTTGACAGGGTTGTGCGGAAGGACCTCTGGGACATATTGCACGGATATGGGATTAATGGCCTATTGCTGCGTGCTTTGCAGTCCACTTACGAGGACTGTATAGCATGCGTGCGGGTGGACGGCAGCCTGTCACCCTCGTTTGACGTCAATATTAGCGTCCGGCAGGGCTGCGTGCTATCGGCTTTGCTGTTCATCCTATACTTGGATGATTGTCTCCAGAGATTAAGATTGATGGATGTTGAGGTGCGGATGGGTGATCTAGTTGTTAGCAACTTGCTTTATGCGGATGATGCCGTGCTTTTAACCGAATCGCCATCAGAACTGCAAACACTAGTCACAATGATGAAAGATGACTGTCAGGCGAGAGACTTACGTTTGAATGCGAAGAAAACAAAGGTGATGGTGTTTGAAAGAGAAACAACCAGAACGAATGCAAGGATAATGGTCGATGATGTTATGCTGGAACAACTGAATGAGTTTGTATATGTCGGATGTGCTTTTAGCAGGGATGGAAGGTACACCGCTGATATAGAAAGAAGAGTGAATTTGGGGAATAGTGTGAATGGAGCGTTAGGTAAACTTCTAGGCGCTAAGAACCTCTGTCAGAAGGCCCAGCTTGCCACACACAACGCCGTGCTGGTACCTATGCTCACGTATGGAAGCGAGAGTTGGGTATGGAAGAGAGAGCATGAAAGTAGAGTAAACGTGGTCGAGATGCGAGCACTGCGCAAAATCTGCGGAGTGACGCTAGCGGACCGCGTTCGTAATACCGAAATGAGAAAGAGAGTTGGTCTGAAAGAGAGTGTCGGGGTGAAGGCAAGGAAAGGAATGCTCCGGTGGTTCGGGCATGTAGAAAGAATGAATGATGGAAGAATGACTAAACAGATATACAATGCAAAAGTAGATGGATGCAGAAGTCGCGGAAGGCCACGACACATCTTCCATGATCAAATTGATCGTGTACTTGCAGAAGGTGATGCCAGGAGCCTTAAGAACAGACAAGCGTGCATGACAAGAGCTATGAATGTCAAAGAAGCAAGTGAGGTGTGTAAGAATAAGCCTAAATGGCGCTCTGTTGTTCGTGCCTACCCCGCAAGGGACCTGGCGTGAAGTTATGTATGTATGTATGTATGTAAGATGTCAGGAAGCCTGTCAATCATAAGTCTCAGGAAAACAATGGCAAAGTGTCCTCTATTTTTCAAAATTATTTGAATTTTGTTTCCAGCAAGGTCTTGTATCTTTTACCATGAAAGCCGTTAATCACATGAGTAAAGCCGAATGTGGTGCTGG
Organism: Dendrolimus pini; assembly: GCA_949752895.1. Taxonomy (NCBI): domain Eukaryota; kingdom Metazoa; phylum Arthropoda; class Insecta; order Lepidoptera; family Lasiocampidae; genus Dendrolimus; species Dendrolimus pini. Next base: position 18,445,812 of record OX457143.1, read on the forward strand.
AGGCACCATAATAAACATTTCATCAGTAGCAGCCCTTATGAAGCTTCCACTTTTGCCTATCTACAGTGGTGCAAAGATGGCCGTGTTACACTTTAGTCAGAGTATTGCTGTAAGTAAAATTTCTACCACTATAACTGCTATAGCTGAGAGACCCAAAGTGAGCCTTGGCTTCTGAAACTAGAGCACACCAATTTTCTCTCTCCTGCGCAATTTCTTCCCCATTACACTGACACACAAAATCTATGTAGTGAATGATCTGTAGTACTACTGTGTAACCTGAGGTCCTTTTGGCTCGTACACCCTCGAAATCTTGCATAAATTGCGAATAACTGCTAAATTAATTAATAAAAAATTAACTGCAGTTTTGCAGATGAAAAGAAATATGGATTTGGATCGAATGAGTTTTTGGCATAGATCGATACTCTGAATCGAAATACGAAGTTTATTTGGCGCATATTAAATTTGAGTAAATTTCGGAAACCTACAATAAAGAGTTACTTTTAGAGGATTTTCGTATTTTACTCGAAATTTTCAGGGTGTACGAGCGAAACAGATTCAGATTAGGATTCAAAGTATCAAAATATATGTAGGTAAGTGAGTCTAGTCAAATCTACAGATAAATTGTTGTGTGCAACGGTGTTGTTATCGGCCCGAAGGTCACACAGATCAGTCTCCAGTCTGTCTTTCCAGCGATACTTTAGACGGCCGACCGGATATCGACCAATCGTCCGTCACGCTAGCTTCAAACAGAAGCAGTTCCCAAAAACCGATCTACGTATCCGCGCTTTTACGGGGTGTCACGGGATTTAGATCAGAGTTACTGTACCGTGACGCCCCTACGTTTGGCAATACTAGACCACCCTGGTGACAGAGTGACCGACTTCATCAATGAGGGGGAAGTCCGCTGCTTTCCTAGTAGCAGCGGCCCCGTGTGACGGTAATTAGGGTAGGAGGAGATGCACGTAACGCCTTCGACTGCCAGTTTACCTCCTGTGGATGAGGTCCGCGTACGCATGCTCTTCCCTAACTCAGAAGTTGGAAACCGCAAAGAAGGATAACTGACCGTGGAGCATCATCTGGACCATGCTACGAAGCGAGCTCACAGGGCCAACGATGTTTTCTAAGAAGGGCCTCTGGGGCCACCAGGAGGCGCAGTCTACGAGCATGTGAAACGCCGTATCTTGAAGGGTTCCGCACTCGTGACATTACGGGGGAACCTCCCGTCCCAAAATATGATGCAGATAGTTACTGAAGCAGCCATGCCCGGTAAGTATATGCACCATGCTAAACGTCAGGGTCCCGCGTTTCCGTTAGACCCATCGAGCTACGTAAGGGCCAATCACCTCTAACGTTGCAATCACATCATCTGAAGACTCCAGCACCTCCACCAAATTCAGATCAGGGCCTCTGTCTGGCAGGTACCTGTTTTCTCACTCGAGCATTATGTTGCGAACACCTTCAGCGGGAGGTCCCAGGGCCGATCACCTGTCAACTGTGTCGCCGCCATTCACAACACGCCACGTATGGACCTAACCGATAGGACCATCTGTCACGCCACCAGGGTCCTGCTTTTCCGGTGTAATGCATACATAGCTCGATACGGGGGCCCCGCATAGTGACACACTCCGAAGGATGCCGGTGTACAATTTCCCCACCGCCGCGCCCGTTCCTCCCACGTTCGGAAGGAGTCTGGCCAGGGCGGTAGCGGATTTGATCAACCTCGGGCCAGCTAGCCCTATCGTACCATAATCTAACTTACTCTACATACATTATATTATAAAAAAAGGAAAACAAAGGCAGACACTGATGAAGGACTCCAATCGTTATAATTTAACTTGAAGATTTAACCTAAATAAACAAACTTACTAACAAATTTGTAGATCAGATAAAAGCTTGTCATCTGTCTCAATATTTGTCATCGAGCCCATTATTTATTTATTTTCAGATGGATCCATTCTTCCAACAAACTGGTGTGAGGATTCTGACCATGTGCTTCAACGCCACCGATACTCCTTTGCTCCATGGGCTGGAGAAGAGAAGTTACGATCCTAAGCATGGAAAAGCATTAGCAGATTTTTCAGCCTCGCAACCAGGTGCAAACCAGAAGTAAGTGACGGAATAGCAGATTATTACAAGCGAGGTGAAAGTGACCTATTGAGGCACGAGATGGTTTGGTGTACGATGTAGCGACGGCGCTAATAGTCCGAGTGCCTAAATAGACCTTTCACCCGAGGTTACGACTCTGATTTTTATTTCGAATATGAGGAAAGTAAATAAAAACTGATTAATTAAATCCATATCTAAATTTGATGAATTCTCTCTGTGGCATTCTACGAGCCAGTAATTTAATTGTCATTGACGCTAGTAAATATTTAGCTCAAATTTTAGTAAATTATATAATAATTTAGTGGAAAGTAATTTATTATTATAAGTATATATACGCCTAGCCTCAGTGCCACGAGTGTGGCGCAACCTTTACATATAGCCCTCCATACGGTGGAAGAATGCGCCATCTGAGGACCACAAAGGTCCCAAATGGAAAACGTCGTCGTTTCGGTGAGGCCGTTGGAGAGCATGGCGAAAGCTCTGCTCTCTGGCAAAAGGTGTCGGTCCACGGTTGCCTCTTTCTAAGAGTCGGTCATGACCTACAAGGAGGCGTCGGAGAGGTAAAGGGAGAAGAGAAGAGTGCGTATGCGGAACCCATGCGCAGAAGGCAGCTCCGGGGTCGGAGGCATCGCTATGTACAAAGTCTCCTCCCTCCATGATTCCAGCACAAGGGGCCGCGTGGATGCGTGGGGGATCCCGCAGACTTCTCCCCCGCCCCCTGTTGTTAAAGAAGACGTCCACCCCGTAGGACACCTAAGTTTGTCGACAAGCGCTGGGGTGGCACCGGTGCAGTACCTATTGGTCTAGTCCCTGTGGCCCTCGTAAAAGTGTGTGAGCTATGGGAGCAGGTTAGGTTTAGTGGGTAGTCCATGTGGGCATACGGCTGATCAAGAGTCCCATACATCCCTCGGCGAGCCTTCCCCCAGACCCGAGGAAGGTGTCCCAAGATAAGTCATTGCCCTCGCGTCATTAAAAAAAAAACGAATAGCAACGGATAAGTGGCAAAACGAATCGCAACGGACAAGTGGAAAAACGAATGGCAACGGATAAGTGGAAAAACGAATCGCAACGGACAAGTGGAAAAACGAATCGCAACGTACAAGTGGAAAACGAATCGCAACGGAGAAGTGGAAAATCTTCAACTGACAAGTGACAAAATGAATCGCAACAAAATTTTAACTTGAAGTTTTACGGGCAGGTTTTCAAATTGGACAAGTACATTAACAATCTGCCCGTAAAACTTCAAGTTAAAATTTTGTTGCGATTCATTTTATCACTTGTCAGTTGAAGATTTTCCACTTGTCCGTTGCGAATCGTTTTCCACTTGTACGTTGCGATTCGTTTTTCCACTTGTCCGTTGCGATTCGTTTTTCCACTTATCCGTTGCCATTCGTTTTTCCACTTGTCCGTTGCGATTCGTTTTGCCACTTATCCGTTGCTATTCGTTTTTCTACTTGTCCGTTGCGATTCGTTTTTCCACTTGTCCGTTGAAGTTTCACTTCTAATATGTGTCCCAGCACACATTTCGATTTTTCGCAGGTTTACTGCAAATTATGATTTGGTTAGGTTAAGTACATTTTAATGGTGTATGTAATACGCTACCCACGCACCGACCATTTTTTACGTCAACACTTTTGTTGTTCGTTGTCGTTCACTTTTGTTATGACTTTCGAAAAACTGAACAGTTGGCAAAGTTTTCTTGTTGTTATTTTTTATTTACTCAACAAACTCTATTTATTTATTTATATTTTTTTTACACATACCACAAATAGAGGCAGTGATGCCTTGTCACGTGGAGAGCAGAGCTATAGTTCGATGCAAACTTAAGTTTGCCTCCATTAATAGCGGCTCGGAACATCGCACTTTCCGATGCGCAGAACGCAATTTTAGGTATTAGAGGGATGAGGTAGTCTGAGGACGGGGTATATCCTCGCTCGCTCTCTCGCTAGCTTTCTCGTTTACGAGACTTTCCCGGCGCTCGGCTCACCAGAGCTGCCAATTTAGCGCTTTAGGAGCTAGATATAGCGCTTTTTAGGGCAATCCAGCTCCCAATTTTATTAAACAACTTCCAGCGCAAAATCTTGCGCTTTTTATAATATGCAAATATCTAATTAATTTTATAATAAATATATATGAATATCTATACTAATATTATAAAGAGAAAAGATTTAATTCTTTGTTTGCATTGAAGAGGCTCCAAAACTGCTTAACCGATTTGAAAAATTCTTTCACTGTTGGCAAGCTTCACAATCCCCGTGTGACATAGGCTATATTATGTTTACAAAAAAATTAGGGATCCTTACTAAAACTCCAATAACGTAACCCAAGGTGTAAAAAATACCTAAAATCGCGAGCACTGCGAAAACTATTGATGATAGAATGAAATAATGTACTACGACTTTGCAGAACACATCATTATCTACAAAAAGTGTCGCGACAGCATATGTCTAACTATTATAGTTATGCCACAATAAGTGTCCTTTTATTTCAATAAATTAATTAAAATGCCGCCGCTAGAACAGGCACTTTATTTGTATCTTGATATTCATCCTTATCAAAATAAATTACTTCATATTCAAGACTGCTTCAATACCTTTATTATAACTTTTTGAATGATTCAATTCGGACATTCCATTCGAAAGATATCACGAGTTTAATACCAACAGAGCAGATGTAACTCCTATAATATATATTTTGTCTGTATAGTGTAATACACTACACACGCACCGACAATTTTTTTCTGTCAACACTTGTCGTTCACCTCGTTGTGACTTTCGAAAAACTGAACCGTTGGCAAAGTTTTCTAGTTGTTAATTTGTTTTCTTATTGGAACATCCCACTTTCCGATGCGCAGAATGCGATTTTAGGTATTAGAGGGACGAGGTCGTCGGAGAACGAGGTATATCCTCGCTCGCTCTCTCGCTCGCTTTCTCGTTTGCGGGACTTCCCCGGCGCTCGGCTCGGCTCACCAAGTCTGCCACTTTAGCGCTTTCGAAGCTAGATATAGCGCTTCTTAGGGCAACCCAGCTCCCAATTTTATTAAGCAACTTCCAGCGCAAAATCTTGCGCTTTTTATAATATGCAAATATCTAATTAATTTTATAATAAATATATTTATGAATATCTAGACTAATATTATAAAGAGGAAAGATAAGATTGGTTTTTGCTTGCATGAAGAGGCTCCGAAATTACTGAACCGATTTGAAAAATTCTTTCACTGTTGGCAAGCTACGCTATCCCCGGGTGACATAGGGTATATTATATTTACAAAAAAATTAGGGATCATTACTAAAACTCCAATAATGTAGTCCAAGGTATAAAAAAAATACCTAAAATCGCGTGCGCTGCGAAAACTATTGATGATAAAATAACAAATAAAATAAATTACTGAACCGATTTGAAAAATTCTTTCACTGTTGGCAAGCTACGCTACCCCGGGTGACATAGGCTATATTATATTTACAAAAAAATTAGGGATCATTACTAAAACTCCAAAAATTTAATCCAAGGTATAAAAAAAATACCTAAAATCGCGTGCGCTGCGAAAACTATTGATGATAAAATAAAATAATGTACTACGACTTTGTAGAACACATCATTATTTACAAAAAGTATCGCGACAACATATATCTAACTATTATAGTTATGCCACAATAAGCGTTTTTTTATTATAAAAAATTAATTAAAATGCCGCCGCTAGAAAAGGCTTTTTATTTGTATCTTGATATTAATCCTTATCAAAATAAATTACTTCATATTCAAGACTGCTTCAATACCTTTATATAACTTTTTGAATTATTCAATTCGGACATTCCATTCGAAAGATATCACGAGTTTAAAAATGTAAGAATTAGTGACGGTGATCACGTGACTGTGACATCTTTTCGTGAGTCAAAACTCCATAAGACCCCCTCTATATAGAAGTTTCACTTCAAAAAGTGACAAGCCAGCCTTGTGGTCATAAGACCATTAGACGCGTCGAGAGGTCTCGATAGAGGTGCAACAACATCTACAAGTAAAAACATATTTTATATGTTTCTAATTAATTACTTACTTCTTGAAATTAGCTCTTTCTGAAGTGCATTCAGTTTATTCTATTGTGTTACTATAGAATTACATAGTGAAACAAATCATTTATGTTTACAGGGTCTCTTCAGCAGTGGATGCTGTTGTGCTGATGTACAGAACAGGCCCCCCCGGCAGCATTTGGTATTCGGCAGACGACAAACCAGGCAGGGACGTCACGAGTATTATCGACGCAGCATTCGCTGACTTCCAGAAGAAAATTATTGAGGCGTAAAGCTTGAAAATTTGGTTTACATTGTTACTCAAGATTATAATGACTATTTTATTTGCAAAAGACCAGTTTTCAATATTGTAAAATATGTCATTAAAAAAATATTATTATGTCTTTGTCTTATTGTTTACTTACACTATTTGCTATAAATTCTGTAAATCTGTTTAAAAAGTGAACTGATAAAAATAAACTTATAAAAGAAGAGCTTAAGATCTAAATAGAATAAGAAATATAAATATAAAGAATTTTAGGTCGACGAATTGCTGGGGAGTTTCTTGCCTCTCCTTAACAGCAAGTATGACTTTAATATAACTATAACTTTTATTAATATAACTTCCTTAGCCTAAAGTGTGACAAGGGATGGGAGTCAAAACTTCGTGATAGTCACATTATATATATATATATATATATATATATATATATATATATATATATATAGAGACATTAGACAACACTTTATTGTTCACCATAACAAAAATTACGAAAAATACTGAACCGTTGGCAAAGTTTTCTTGTTGTTAATTTGTTTCCTTAACATACATACATACATACATAACTTCACGCCAGGTCCCTTGCGGGGTAGGCACGAACAACAGAGCGCCATACAGGCTTATTTTTACACACCTCACTTGCTTCTTTGACATTCATAGCTCTTGTCATGCACGCTCGTCTGTTCTTAAGGCTCCTGACATTAATCATTCTTTCATCAAACATTCTTTCCACATGCCCGAACCACCGGAGCATTCCTTTCCTTACCTTCACCCCGACACTCTCTTTCAGACCAACTCTCTTTCTTACTTCGGTATTACGAACGCGGTCCGCGAGCGTCACTCCGCAGATTTTGCGCAGTGCTCGCATCTCGACTGCGTTTACTCTACTTTCATGCTCTCTGTTCCATACCCAACTCTCGCTTCCATACGTGAGCGTAGGTACCAGCACCGCGTTGTGTATAACAAGCTGGGCTTTCTGGCTGAGGTTCTTAGCGCCTAAAAGTTTACCTAACGCTCTATTCACACTATTCCCCAAATTTACTCTTCTTTCTATGTCAGCGGTGTACCTTCCATCCCTGCTAAAAGCACATCCAAGATATACAAACTCATTCACTTGTTCCAGCATAACATCATCGACCATTATCCTTGCATTCGTTCTGGTTTCTTCTCTTTCAAACACGTCAAGTTTCCTTAACAAACTCTCTATTTTATTTTACATAGACTACAAATAGTGGCAGTGATACCCAGTCGCGTGGAGAGCAGAGGTATAGATAATAAAACTACGTTTTAACGTTTTTAAGCGCAGTAATAACGTAATTTTATTAGTAAAAGGCGCAAAAATTAAGAAAATATTAGCAAAGCATAGTTCGATGCAAACTTAAATTTGTCTCCATTAATGTCGGCTCGGAACATCGCACATTCCGATGCGCTGAACGCGATTTTAGGTATAAGAGGGACGAGGTATATCCTCGCTCGCTTTACGGGATTTGCCCGGCGCTCGGCTCACTGGGGCTTCAATAGCGCTTTCGGAGATAGATAAAGCGCTTTTTAGGGCAATCCAGCTCCGAATTCTATTAAACAACTTCTGGCGCAAAATCTTACGGTTTTTGTAATATGCACATATCGAATTAATTTTAAAGTAAATATATGAATATCTGGACTAATATTATTAAGAGGAAAGATTAGATTGTTTGTATGCATTGAAGAAGCTCTGAAACAACTGAACCGATTTTAAAAATTCTTTCACTGTTGGCAAGCTACACTATTCCTGGGTGACAAAGGCTATATTATATTTACAAAAAATTAGGGATCCTTACTAAAACTCCAATAATGTAACACAAGGTGTAAAAAATACCTAAAATCGCGTTCACTGCGAAAACTATTGATGATATAATAAAATAATGTACTACGAATTTGTAGAACACATCATTATTTACAAAAAGTGTCGCGACAGCATATGTCTAACTATTATAGTTATGCCACAATAAGTGTTCTTTTATTTTAAAAATTTAATTAAAATGCCGCCGCTAGAAAAGGCTCTTTATTTGTATCTTGGTATTAATCCTTATCAAAATAAATTACTTCATATTCAAGACTGCTTCAATACCTTTATATAACTTTTTGAATTATTCAATTCGTACATTCCATTCGAAAGATATCACGAGTTTAAAAAGTATTAGAACACGCGGCTTTGATGATTTTTAGTGACAGAAAAAAAGTATTTCAAAAAAATATTTCAAATATACTTACACACCGCGGAGAATACCAACAGAGCAGATGTAACTCCTATATATATGTTGTCTGTATCACTGTATAGTGTAATACACTACACACGCACCGACAATTTTTTTCTGTCAACACTTTTGTCGTTCACCTCGTTGTGACTTTCGAAAAACTGAACCGTTGGCAAAGTTTTCTAGTTGTTAATTTGTTTCCTTATTGGAACATCCCACTTTCCGATGCGCAGAATGCGATTTTAGGTATTAGAGGGACGAGGTCGTCGGAGACCGAGGTATACCATCGCTCACTTTCTCGTTTGCGGGACTTCCCCGGCGCTCGGCTCGGCTCACCAAGTCTGCCACTTTAGCGCTTTCGAAGCTAGATATAGCGCTTTTTAGGGCAACCCAGCTCCCAATTTTATTAAGCAACTTCCAGCGCAAAATCTTACGCTTTTTATAATATGCAAATATCTAATTAATTTTATAATAAATATATTTATGAATATCTAGACTAATATTATAAAGAGGAAAGATAAGATTGGTTTTTGCTTGCATGAAGAGGCTCCGAAATTACTGAACCGATTTGAAAAATTCTTTCACTGTTGGCAAGCTACGCTATCCCCGGGTGACATAGGGTATATTATATTTACAAAAAAATTAGGGATCATTACTAAAACTCCAATAATGTAGTCCAAGGTATAAAAAAAATACCTAAAATCGCGTGCGCTGCGAAAACTATTGATGATAAAATAAAATAATGTACTACGACTTTGTAGAACACATCATTATTTACAAAAAGTATCGCGACAACATATATCTAACTATTATAGTTATGCCACAATAAGCGTTTTTTTATTATAAAAAATTAATTAAAATGCCGCCGCTAGAAAAGGCTTTTTATTTGTATCTTGATATTAATCCTTATCAAAATAAATTACTTCATATTTAAGACTGCTTCAATACATTTATATAACTTTTTGAAATATTCAATTCGGACATTCCATTCGAAAGATATAAAAATGTAAGTAATGTTAAGTTTAAAAATGTAAGAATTAGTGACGGTGATCACGTGACTGTGACATCTTTTCGTGAGCCAATACTCCGTAAGACCCCCTCTATATAGAAGTTTCACTTCAAAAATGCACAACAAAAAAATAGTTACTTGGTAAAAAAAAAGGCGGCCTTATCGCTAAAAGCGATCTCTTCCAGGCAACCTGGCTTAAAAGGAATTTTTAAATTATCTATAATTATTATGTAATACAATAAAAGAAAAAATAAATAAAAATGACATACATGGACATCAGATGAAAGTCAAAAGTATAATAAACTATAGCACATACATTATTGTATTGTAAGACTTACATAATGATTCCAAAGTAAAATTTTAAATATGGCAAAAGACTTGACCTTTCTGACGTCAGTGGGCAAAGAGTTCCAAAGGAAGACAGCCTGCATAGCGAAGGAGTTGGAATAAAATGTTGAAGAGTGTGCAGGTGCCATTAACAGGAGATTATTAGTGGAGCGCAAACTGAGTGTATGTGACGTATGAAGGAAGTTGAAACATTCCTTAAGATAAGGAGGGGTGTAAGGTATAAACCTATAAATATATATATACCTATAAATATAGTAAGGTAAGGTATAAATAATATATAGTAACTTGAGAAGATGAGCATTTCGGCGAAGTGAGATAGGCAACCACTCGAGCTTTTTGCGATATTCAGAAATGTGGTCATATTTTTTTAAACCAAATACGAACCTTATGCAAACATTTTGAAGACGCTCGAGCTTAATAAGTTGCTCTTGAGTGAGATTAAGATAGCAAGCATCAGCATAGTCGAGGATGGGCGTATTGATTGAGCAAGCGAAATCCTAGTGGCAGTCGGAAGGAAATTTTTCAGTCTCCTAAGGGATGCATAGGATGCAAAAATCTTGCGGCTTAGTTCAGTAATGTGGGGTCGCCAACACAATTCCTTGTCCATTATTACGCCAAGATTCTTTACTTGATCGCCTAGAGGAATAGGCGTACCATGAAAGATCACATCGGGAAGCAGTGAAAAATCTATTTTTGCTATGGCTATATTTGCAAACCAGATGTCGTTACGTTCATCCATGTCACGAAGCTTTACCAATATAGGCCTGGGTTTCCCACCAGAGGATGGTGGTTTACTCATTCTGTGGCAGTGATATACACGTGACGATTGAAAACTATCCTGTTTGAGTTGATTCACAACAATTTTAACTACAAGAGAGCAAGTGTCTTCCTGTTTTTTCTCAGGAACTCCATGGAAAAGGAGGATTTTCTTTCTGCTTCGCATCTCTAGTTGATCTACGTGTACGTGTTAAAAGTGCTGTTTGATCTTGAAGAGTACGTAGTGCATCCATGACAAAGATCTTGAAGGCAGCAAACTCAGCTGCCAGAGTACTAATATTGGGAGATGAAGATGATGAGGAGTTACCTTTTTTAAGTTCATTCTCGAAGGCTTCCATTCTCTGGATAAATGTAGTACTTAATTGTTGCAGTGTGTTCATTGTGAAATAACTTTTAACTTTCTGTCTATTTACGTGAAGTGGATTAAAGAGAGGAGAGGAGAATACTAGCAGGTGAGAGTTAATTTTTAGCACTTAATCATAACATAAACTGTATAATTTAATTAAAATACAATAAATTAATTTCCGATACGTCTTAACTTTTTCGCAGTCTACCGTCCGAAAAAAAAGACACATATATAATATATATATATATATATATATATATATATATATATATATATATATATGTCGGAGAAGGCCTCGTTCTCGTGACATTTTCTTTAATGGTTGCAGGTTTAGTGGGCGTCATCAGGGTAAAATGCGAGCATAAAACACAATGGCCACGGTTTATACACTTTTAATTATGATTTAAACAATATTTGACACAGTTTAGGACTGAGCATCGGTGAGCGGGTTCAGGGCATCGGTCTTACTGTAACTATTCCTTAAATTCTCAACGATCCAACTCGATCCGTTACTATCACTCAAATGTGCCACAAAAACTCCTCCGTCTACTAAGGTAGATACTACTCAAGTATAGATGGCGTATTGACCCCGCTCAAGACATAAGCTCTGCTCTGATTGATCGCTTATTAAATTACAATATTCATAACTTTTATTAGGTTAGGACGATCTTTAAGTTATAGAAAGATTTAACAAATCAAATAAAATAAAATTAAACATTTTAAAAGTAGTTAAAATGTAAACAAATAATATTGTGCGTCATACATCCAAACAACAATCAATACGATTCATAGCTTCCCTCCGACATATACATATATAAATCAATTGCTGTTCGTTAGTCACGCTTAAACTCGAGAACGGCTTGACCGATTTGGCTAATTTTGGTTTTGCATTATTTGTGGAAGTCCAGAGAAGGTTTAAAAGGTTAATAATAATATGTTAATAATAATATGAAAAAAAGCCCTTGGAATATAGTAAAAACAACAATTTCGCTTTCCCTTAGAAACAATTCCTACCTGTCAAACATATTTGTTGTTCGACCCGTCGTTTGGAATTCAATTAATTTTAAAGTCGTTCAGGAATCAAATGAAAAATAAAACAAAAGTATTTTTTTTTTTGATTTCTGAACGACGGGACGAACATCAAACGTTTATTCATCCTGAGGCGGTTCGAAGTTTGCCGGGTCACCTAGTTATATTAATATAATCTTATCCGTGCAGGAACGGAGAAATAATACAATTTCCCGCGGCCAGGCGGCCTGTCGTAAGAAGCGGCAAAACAACCCACAACCAGGTGGTAGGGTATTTGCTCGAGTGGATGGCGACCACCCCTGGTCTAGAGTATGCCGCCATAACAACCGTGTGTTGTGTTCCGGCATTAGTGACCAGAAGCAAAGTCTTCATTAAAACTTGTGATCGTGGGAACAAAACCGGTTTCCCGTGTTGCCTATTCACTTCTACGTTACTTCAAAACATGAACCGTGGGGTCTTGTGCCCATCAGCCTCTACCAAAATTTATCGACTTTGAGATTTACGACTCATTGACTCTTCAGGTGATCAGAAGTCTGGTGCTTACCTCGGGCAACGGATCAGTATGGTAATTCAGCGAGGAAACGCAGCCAGCCCTCTGGGCACCTTACCCATAGGAGACGATGATCTGGGCTCAGTATTCTACTTATAGTCTTGAGGGACTATGGGTAGAATACAACACAAATAAGTATTCTTTTATTGTATTTGATTATTTGTAAGTTTATTTTATATTTATATATTATATATTTTATATATAATAATTTAAACATGAATATTATCTATACTTAAAATAAAATTGTAGAGGTTGAATTTCTGTACAATTAAAAAAAATTGCTAAAAACCGAGTCAGGGGGATGTAAGAAGTGTAATAGAACTAATTTAGATTTTTTTAGAATTTTTTGTTTCTCTGTTTGTCTGTCTGTTTGTACCGGCTAATCTCCGAAACGACTGGACCGATTTACATGAAATTTTGTATGGTGATAGCTTATATCCCTGGTCAACATATAGGATACTTTTGATCCCGAAAAATTAAATAGTTTCCGTGGGATAGTTAAAAAGCTTTAATTACTTAAACAGCTTATAACAGACTAAAAGTAATTTCTCTGCAACGTAACATAATAGAAGCGGATAATTTGACAGGGTGTGGTGTCAGTGAGAGAGTTTTATCTTACATATATAATATATAAAGCAGATAAGTTTGTTTCTTTGTTTGTTTGCTTGAACGCGCTTATCTCAGGAACTACTGGTCTGATTTGAAAAATGTTTTCAGTGTTAGATATCCCATTTATTGATGAAGGTTAGAGGCTATAAACCATCAAGCTAAGAGCAATAGGAGCGGAGCACCAATGAAGAGTGTTTCAAAGTCGCGGGTGTTTTTTAACTTCCTTAACACGCGAACGAAGTCACGGGCAGAAGCTAATCTATAATATATATATTATCTTAATGTCGGTGCTTAGTAATTTTCAAAATATAGTAATTTTTATGTTTTACTTTGCACCGAATTCAAGATGTTTTAGATAATATATATTAATAATAATAGCTTTAGAAATAAGTTATTTTATACATTTAAGTTTTTTAGTTTTTGAAGTCGGTTTTTTTAAACGAAGTTTTTATTTTTTATTTGTTACTTTTTAGTATCTAGCTATGTATGGGTGGACCTACGAATGGTGCCGCGCTTCTTAAAAAATATAGGTCCCAAGAAACGGGAACAACAAAATGTTCATAAAATGAAAACTACTGGGCCAAATTATGTCAAATTTATAGGGGACCAATTGGAAGCTATTCCGCGTCGAACAAAAAAAAATCACGTAAATCGGATCATAAATCACGGAGTAATCGGCGAACATACATAAAAAAGCAACAAAAAAAAAGATTCCGACGAATGGGGATTGTTCAAAAAAAATTACCCTCTGATTTTATATTTTTATTACGTTAAATAGGGTATTTTAAGATACTAATTTGAATATTTTTGTATTTTAAGCGTTAGTTTTTTATAATTCGATTTTAAAGTTATTTCTCCGATGACGTCATAAGGCACAAGTTTAAATTGATTTCTTTGCCTAGAAAACAAAAATAATCAAAGCAAGTTTTATCTATATCTAATCATAGTAATCTGTGCTACTTATTTAACTATCAATGTCATTACTCATTACGTATCGTGATCATTTTAGTGTATTTTGTCGCTAGGCTTATAATTTTTCGTGTTCAACCATTATTATTTTCTATAGTTATCGTAAAATTTTTTAAAGTGGTCTTTAGGGAAAATCCATGTTACATAACTTAAATCAAATAATGTACAGCTAGAATTTTTTTACACCTGAAGCAGGCAAACAGGCAGGCGGCCCACCTGATTGGATTTAGTAAGGTCAAATAAAGGTCAAACGCATTTCTTACAAAATACAAGAAGATCGTACGTTTTTTGGAATTTTAACTAGACGGAAATGATTAGGGACACTATTCCTCGAAATGGTTTTTCAAATAGCCAGATTGAAAAAAAGTGAACAATCCCCATTGAGAACCTCCTCCTTTTTTCGAAGCCGGTTAAAAACGAATCGCAAAATGTGCTGGTAAGCGCATAACTTGAGAACGACTTTACCGATTTTGATGATATATTGTGTATGTGTTTGAGTGGGTCCCGGGATGGTTTAAATCCACAATTGGAACCGGTAGATGGCGCTGAGATCGGGTTCTAGAATCCTCCCAATCACAGGGAGCGATTTTGGTGATTTTGTTTTTGTGTGTTTGACTGGGTTCCCGGATGGTTTAGATTCGCAATTAGAACCGGTAGGTGGCGCTAAGATCGGGTACTAGAATCCTCCTAATCACCTCGACCGATTATCGTGATTTTGTTTTTATGTCATGAAACAAAGTCTTTTAGGAATTCAGAAAATATGGCGGTACGAAGTTCGCCGGGTCAGCTAGTTCAAGAATAAATCAAGAATCAGTGGAAATGATCGCATAGGTTCGTAGCATAGCTTTTAAATTTTCGCAGCTTAGATGCACATCGCTGGTGTAAAGGTACTTTAATGATGACTTATTCCAGGATATGTTCAACAGTAAATGATCTGGTGCTGATGTGTTAAACAGGAGCTCCTGGCAGCATCTGGTATGTGGGCCACGACAAACCAGGCCGGGATGTCACGAGTATCATCGACGAAGCGTTCGCCGACTTCCAAAAGAAAATTCTCGAAGCATATAAACTTGATCCAATTATATTCTTGGTTTGGGGTGAAAGCATATATTTTTATTTAGAGAAATAAAGAATGTATGATGATGATTTGTAAATACCAATATTAAATAAAAATAATTTTGTTTTGATCATCTTCCTGAGTCAATTCCGTTCTTCCTCATTGTTTAACAAATGCAGTATTTGTGCATGTTATCTAGATTATTTAGGTCTCACACGAACTAAGTAGTTGATAAACCTTGCAAACAAGGCACCAGATAAATTATCACCTATAAAGAGGATCAGTAGTATTGAGAGCATTTATTTATTATGATGAAGGGCGTGGTCCTAGCGGTTGGAGGAGCGAGATGGAAGGCTCCTCCGTCTCAAAGGAAGATTTTCCAGCTAGGCTATTGTTGCTCCTCGCAGGCCTAGGCCCATCTGTTTTTTTTTTGGAGCTGAGCCAGCTGAATAGCCGCAGATGGCTGTTTCAACGATACCGGACTTGGGGGCTTCCCGACTCCGTGGGAGCGGAGGCGTTCAGCCCGGAAGCAGCACGCTCGAGGAGGCACCTCCTGTGAGGTTCGACCTCGGCTCGACCGCTGCGGGGGATTGACTCTATATTGAGATTTAGCCGCATAAAGGAACTTCGTTCCAATAAAAACTAAATAACAGTATGTTAACAGTATTTTTGGATAACAGTAACAGGAGTAACAGATAATTAAATTAACCTGTTATAACTCACCTCTACCCGTCATCGACTCCGCCCGGGGGAGCCGATCCTTGTATATCATTACTACAGCTTCGCAGGCCCATCTGTTAGAGTTGACAATTTGTAACTATATTCTTTGTATGTCTCGGGAAACATTTGTGACCTCTATTATTGCACAGCGCAATCTATTAGCTTTGTAATTGTTCCACCACAATGAAATATTATTAATATAGTTTTTGTTATTGTTATTGACTGATGATGAGTAATCTTTCGAGTTTTATATTAATCATTCATCATGATTATTTGATTTTCATGTGTTCGTCTTTCTAGCCTTAATTCCCGGTTGCGTTCGGAGCGTCCGTTTCTTTTTGCTGCACTACAACAAACACGCTTAGTGCCCACTTGATGGAAAGTGGTTATAGTTGATGAACATTTGCAAAACACAAAAGGTATTATCAATGTGGTGCTGGCGTCGAAAGGGGGAACTGTAGCCTTGCCATTGATGCCTAAATGCAGTGAAGGTTGTCATGGTGACATACTCTAGACCAGTGTGGCTATCCAAACGTGCAAATGCCTTACCCAGATTTTTGTAGCTTTGTAGTGTCTTAAGACAGGCCATCTGGCACCAGGAATAAGTATTCTTTCTTCCTCCTGCGCGGATTATGTTTCCCGGAGAACGATTTTCTACTTTTTCTCGCAATCTTCGGCATTCATTATCAGACCATTGGTAACCAAGTAAAACTATTAATAAAATTCTGACGATCAATGATGACGAGTTATTATTTGTTTTTTATTCAAATCATACATGTTTACTTCACTTTTATCTATAAAAATAATTCCAAACTCCCAAATATTATTTTTATCTGATAACATATGTTTACATGCGGTTTCGGTTGCTCAATCTAAATTTCTATTTGTAGCGAAATCTATTGAAATTTCTGTTCTAAAAATATTTATTTACTTTCTCTAAACTGCCTTTAACACTATTTTATTAACTAACGTCAAACAAAGGATGAAGTACTCAATTCATCGTCTAGATTTTATGTATATGCCATAACTTTTTAATTTATAAACCGATTATGATAATCCTTTTTGAGTTGGATTCAGAACAGATTCGGATTAGTTTCATAGACATACGAGGTGTATCAGAGTCGATAACCGACCGGGTTCAGGTATATCCTCGATTCTGATACATAGTTCATTCTTTAGCTCAAGTAGCAGCCAATAAGTTGTACACCCAACGTCACGAATACATACTTAGTCGTAAAAATAAATTAAGTAATATATATTTTTTTTTATTTAAATTGTAGGAACGCCTCCCAAAATAGGATAGCATATTATATGTAGTAGTAGTAGAGTAGAACATGTAAAATTACAAGTGTCACGATTGCGAATATAAACTAATATCCTGAACCAGTCTCTCATTGAAGATAAAGATCCCGGTCCGCAAATTTCGGCTTTTGACGCACTTAGGATTGGAAGAAAACACCAGTTTTTTACTAAACGGTTTTATTGACTTACACAGCCGTACGTGATTCCTCTGTACAGGATTGCCCCTACACGCACGACTAACGACGGACTGTTCCGACGATAAGTTGTCTCACTTACAATACCTTATTATTACTACTACTATTAATTATTATTGCGTAAACCACCTCCTGCTGCTACGGTGTTCACGTCCGAATTTACCGCGCGTAGCTTCTTTCTGTACCTCCTTTCAAACTACGCTGAACTCCTTCTTCACTGAACTGCCCACTAAACTTTGCACTAAATTCACCACTAAACTCGTCACTGTCTTGTATTAAACTTCTTTTCCAACTCTTTTGTATTGCACTTGTCGCTTCGCTGTCTTGAACTAAACTCAACTCTCAACTGCCCGGTAGGCGTGCCTTACGCTGCTTATATTGTAACTAATTATTTTTAAAGTTTATGTAATATTACGTTACAATATACCCGGAAGAATTTTCTGGAACCTATAATTTCGATCTTCTTTTCGTTATTTTTTTATTGACTATAATTATGTCCCTTTCTAAATATCTATCTATTTTTGTCTTTTCCTTCCCAAGCCTTCCAGAACTTTTGTTTAACATCTATCCCTTTCTAACATCTATCTATCACTATCTTTTCCTTCTCGAACTTTCTATTCTAGAGCTTACGTTCGTCGTCTATCCCTTTCTAAAATGTAAACGTCCTTGTCTTTTCCTTGTAGAGTTTTTTACTTTTTTCTAAAAGTCTTAAACCAACTAGATTGTTCCACCATCACTCGCCACAGTATACATATTTATATACCGGCTGTATTAGAACCGAATGGCTTGGTACGCGGCGATGGGAAGAGGCCGGATGGTATGTCACTTTTCCTTGGAAGATGGGACGGCCGCTTGTTTGGGACGCGACATGTGTGGACACTCTAGCGCCCTCACATCTTCCAATGACTGAGTTAGAGGCTGGCAACGTTGCTTCAAAAGCTGAAGCTCTCTAACGGTGCAAATATGGAACCTTAGGAAGGGGTTACATATTTGTGCCGTATGGAGTTGAAACATAGGTCCGTGGGGTCCATCGGCAAAGAGTTTCTTCAAAGAGATATGCAAGAAACTCTTTGATGCCATCCGTGATCAAACTGCTGGCTCATATTTCGCCCAACAAAAAAGCAACGCTATACAGCGCGGCAATGCAGCCAGCCTTCTGGGCACGCTCCCATCTGGCAGCGATTTGTTACAGTCTATAATCGCTTGTATTATTTATAACTTAGTTTCTTCTTCTATATTTTCTAAGAACACTATGACAATCGGCATTAGATATAATGAAGTTGATTAAATAATTATTATTTTTGTAACACCATAGCATATCACATGACCCTAGAATAGGAATATAATTTCCACAAAATGATTGCGCTTTTATATTACTGGATTTAATATTTTGTGGGTTATAACCTAGTGTTTTAAATAGATTAAAAGATAATACGTTTATGTTAGAACCCGTATCCAGTTTGAAAAGTGCAACCATTCCATTATTGCACAAGGTCAATTTTTCAAACCATTTGTTACCTTTATTAGCCACATATTCCTCTAGCGAATCGATACAAAACAAATTACTTCTTGTGTCATCTTCATCGTGTATCAGTTCATGCACTCTTTTATTTAACTTTAATGGGCACATTTTACGGAAATGACCTTTATTGTAACACAAGTAACATTTAGCATTACGCGCTGGGCATTGAAACATTTCACTGTGAGTAATACCGCAAAAATCACAACACTCATTTGTTAAATTGTGGTGATAACGCAATCCATCGCGCACGCTGTAACGCCGCGCCAGCGCAGCGCCCGGCGGCGACGAGTCAGCGCCGCGCCCCTGCGCCCGCGGTGCACTCGCGCCCGCGCCCGGGCGCCACACGTTCCCGCCCGATGCGCCCTCCGCCCGCGGACGCCGGCCGCGCGTTCCGCTCCCTTCGCCTGTGTCTCGTTGCCTCTGCATGGGTTGTTTTGATGATGAACGCGATCCATATATTACATCGACATAATCCGAATTAGAAAATGTTGTAATTTTTGAACATTCTATTAGACGATTTTCCTCTATAGATATCTCATAAGCCTGACAGATTCTTACAGTTTTTTCTAGCGTTAAGTCATCTGTTCTCAATAATCTGTCACGTAACGTGCTGTCAATGACACCACACACAATTTTGTCTCTAATCAGCCCGTCCTCCAGATTCTCAAATTCACAAAACTGACTAAGTAATCGCAGTGCCGTTACATATGCATCTATATTCTCCCCTATTTCTTGATTACGGGTGAAAAAACGAAATCGTGCCATTATTGTGTTCTGACGCGTTCCAAAATATTCATCAAATTTGCTAATAATGACTTTTATGTCATCTTTATCTTAAGACTTTTCAAATTTGAAAGTTGAAAAAATGTCATAACCTTGAGGCCCCACTAAATTTATTAGTAAACTAGACTGTATGTCTTTTGCTTCCTTGTATACGCCAGATGCCTTCAGAAATACCTTGAATTGCGTGCACCATTTACGCCAGGAGTCCGCCCTGTTCGCCGGACCACCATCCAGTGTTAATTCGACCGGAGGTCTTGCGTGCTCCATATTGCACAACAATGACACACATTAATACACTAAATATTAATGGAATTATCACGTTTTAATTCGTTTTTAACAGGTTTTAACTTAATACCGCTGTCACCATGTAATAAACACTCAGTGGTTGCTTGCGAACTGTTTTATTATAACTTTTTATCAACTACCCACATACATATATATTTTAATATATAATGCACACACCATATATACTACAGTTATTAGTTTTTAATTGTGTTTATTATAATAGCTTATTAATGATTAAAAGTTACATTTTGTGTAAAAAAATATATTGTACAGTAATAAAACGTATATATTTAGAAAACTTTGGAAGAAAATGTAAAAATTTAAAATAAACATGTACTAAATTTAAGAAACTTCTTATAAAATTTTTGGAAATAAAGTTTAAAAGAAAAGAACAATAGAGCAAAAGTTAAACAGGGAAATAGAAAAATAAAATATAAAGATCGCAATATAACAAAAAGCCCGCACATTCCCGTTCGTCCGGAGGGAGGAATTATTAAAAAAAAACCAGAATTTCTTAGTTTTTTAGTCAAACGTCGAACGTAAAGTAATCTATTTCGGGCTTTGCCTAGTCGATCGTAGAAGAGACTATGGCAGACGCGGTCAAACATTGATTTGTACTGCACTTTTTACATGTTTAATGACTGTATAACAAACATAACATATACTATATAGGGGATAATTCAGCAGGCTTTATTTTACATTATTTTATTTTATTGAATATACTACATTTATATAGAGCTTAACATAAGCAAACTGTTTCTTGCGGTCTTAGTTTTGCACAAATATACTGTAAAGTGTGAAGTATCCTTTAATTGGCAACATTCATATTAAACAGAGTTGATTGTTTTAAGTTATAAGTAAGCTGTTGGATATGTAATAAATAAATAAATAATAAATAAATAAGTCTCTCCTAGGTTAGACAAAAATTCGTTATTCAAAGGTAGAAAAAGTCATCTATTTGGACTTTGACTAAGACAGATATATGTCAGACACGAGGTTTGACAAGTCAAACCTAATAGCGCCAGAGCTTCGATGTTTGACTATAACATATATACAAAATTTCACCAAAATCGGTTTCTCTCTGAGTTTGTAGTGTGGGAATATACTAACGCCGAACAAACTTCCTTTTACATTTATGAATTAGTATGGAGTATCAACGTGGGGTATGAAGTATTAGCGTGGGGTATGGATGTCAAAGGCGTCGATAAAATATAATATGAATGACGATAAACAATATTTTGGTTCTGTATTGTTTAATTTTATTACTACGCGAAATTTAGAATACATTTTATCAATGTACACACATCGACACCATAAGTAAATAAATAGCAGTAAGATAAAGTAGAAGATGACTCAATATGTAATAACAACAATAGAAAAGCGAAAAGGTTTGAAAACATACATCTTTATATAATTTTTCTGTTCGTGTCTACACTGAATTACTATTAAACGATTTGATTGATTTTGATGATTTTTTGTGTATGTTCAAGTGGATACTAGAATGCCGCCGGTAGGCGGCGATAGAAGGCTTCAGGGTTTCGATTTTTTTTGTGTTTATCCGAGTGGGTCCCTAAGAGGTTTAAAGCCACAAAACGTCTCCTGGGGACACTCGCTATCCAATATAATATAATAAACATGCTTTGTCTGTACATTAAAGCTATTAAAAAAACAAATGCAATAGACTATATATAAACGGTGGAGAACACAATGAATTTCTTTTTGTTTGTTTGTTTGTTTGTTTGTTCGGAATTCAGGTTAAATCTACTGGGCCGATTTCGATGCGGTTCGATGATCAACAGCTAATTTCTAGACTTATACTTTGCGCTACTTTTAGCGGGAACCCCGCGGGACGTTTCCCGGTAGCAATTCGAAGTTGTTCTGGTGTATTAAAATTAGCTTACTACGAGAATTTTTTCACTAAAACTATAGATTAAATTCTTTTTTAAATGCGATATTCCCTGGCACGGGAACCCGGTGGGAATATTAAGTCAAGCTTGGACGAAGTCGCTGGTATATCCTAGTAATATTACATAATACTAATATTGTGTGCTTTTTATATTAAAATAACCTAAATAGGCCGCAGCGTAAGCTAAACGCTATACTTTGATCAGAACAGGTATCAGGTAGTAATAATTTTACTGGCCCCTTGAGATACGTGCAGTTATCAGCACAAATATAATCTACCAGTCGTTTGATCTTGTTGCACTTGTAATTACAACTCGTATCTTGTTGCACTTGTAATTACAACTCGTACGTATTGACTTTGACTGACTTTGAGTTCCACAAGTACAATGGCACAATACGAAGTTAGTGGTAAAAATTTCCTCATCACTGGAGGAGCTTCAGGGCTTGGTGCTGCCTATGTGGAGATATTTATTGGTTTGGGAGCAAAGGTCTGTACTTCTTTTTTTACTTTATTTTTATTGCAGGAGTTCAGCAGACAGGCAGACGGCCCACTTGGTGAGAAGCGGTTACCATCGCCTATGGACATTTGCAACACCAAAGTTGCTACAAATGCGCTGCTGCTCTCTTAAGGGAGACTGGAACCTCGTTATTTATACCGAAACACAACTCAGGGTTGGGCAAATACCCTACCACCTGGCTGTGGGTTGTTTTGTCGCCTCTTACGACAGGCCGCCCCAAAGTAGGAAATTGTATTCTATCTCCGTTCCTGCACGGATAAAAACTTCATAGTCTTTATGTAAATAGTAGCGGCCCCGGTAGACGTTGCCCGGCTCTGAAAAAATAAAAATCTAGGACTCGATCCCAGCGCCACCTACCGGTTCCAATTGTGGATTTAAACCATCCGAGGATCCAGCCACTCAAACACACAAAAACAAATTCACCAAAATCGGTCCAGGTGATTAGGAGGATCCTAGAACCCGATCTCAGCGCCACCTACCGGTTCTAATTGCGAATCCATCCAAACCATCCGGGAACCCTCTCAAACACACAAAGACAAAATTACCAAATCGCTCCAGGTGATTAGGAGGATTCCAGAACCAGATCATAGCCACCTACCGGCTCCAAAGGGATAAAAAGTATCCTATGTCCGTCACCTGGTTCTAAGCTACCTCCCCACGAATTTTCAGCCAAATCGGTACAGCCGTTCTTGAGTTATAAATAGTGTAACTAATACGACTTTATTTTATATATATATATAGATTGTATCCATCCAGCAATATAATAACTTAAGATTGATCACGAGGACCTGCATTTTTCTCCAAATTAAAATGTTTGAGTTCAATTTTTTGCCGTTTTTTTGTAGCTATCTTCATTTATAGCTGAATTAATTAACTGTAATTTTAATTAATATTTTCTTAAGTTTTCGCGACTTGTATACACAATAAAACGTCGGAATAACCAAAATCAAGTAAATTACCGCGCTTAAAACCGTTCAAAAGTAGTTTTTAATATGTAATTTTGTTTTCATTCGAAACTGGTTTTATCTTTAGATATTTTCCCCCTTTTTTATTTAGTTTTTATATTGTATAGTTCGTAGTTTATTTTTAAGTTTATAGTTATTGGAATAGTTAAGTTTTTTTCTTTGTATTCAATTAATATTTAATCAACTTCTAAATAGATTATTAAATAAAATTAACTGGTTTTTTCCTTTATACAAATTAAATATCTCATAAAAATTAAGTAAGTAATATAAAGCCATGAGCCTTTATCAAAATTTATCAAAACGACTCATTGACTCTTCAGGCGATCAGAAGGCTGGAGCCTACCTCGGGCAATGGCGATCCAACGAGGAACCGTAGTCGGCATTCTGGGCACCTTACCTATCGAAGACGGTGACCTTTGATTTTGGGACGCGTGTGCTAGCCATTATGCTACGACGACACAACTACGTTATTAGACAAGACTAATCTAATGTTTATTCATTACAGAATGTAGCAGTTTTAGACATCGCTGTAGAAGCTGGGAAAGCTTTAGTTGATCGTCTAAATACAAGGAATGCTGGTAAAGCTGTATTCATAAAATGCGATGTCAGCAAAGAAGAAGAAATCGCAAAGGCTTTCAATGAAGTATTAGCTGCATTCAAGCAAATTGATGTCGTCATAAATAATGCTGGAATAATGGTTGATGCACCAGATGTATGGAGAAAGGCCTGTGATGTTAATTGGGTTAGTTCAGAACTCTCAACACTAAATACTGTGCATAGAAGCTTCCGTATTTTTAACCGACTTCGAAAAAAGGAGGAGTTTCTCAATTCGTCGGGATCTTTTTTTGTTGTTGCTTTTTTTTATGTATGTTCGCCGATCCGTCATTTATGATCCGATTTACGTGATTCTTTTTTTGTTCGACGCGGAATAGCTGCCATGTGGTCCCTTAAAAATTTGACATAGTTTGGCCCAGTAGTTTTCATTTTACGAACATTTTTTTGTTCTCGGTTCTTGGGACCTACATTTTTTAAGAAGCGCGGCATCATTTGTAGGTCCACCCATACATAGCTAGACACTAAAAAGTAACAAATAAAAAATAAAAACTTCGTTTAAAAAAACCGACTTCAAAAACTAAAAAACTAAAATGTATAAAATAACTCATTTCTAAAGCTATTATTATTAATATATATTATCTAAAACATCTTGAAGTCGGTGCAAAGCAAAACATAAAAATTACTAT
Source organism: Dendrolimus pini (assembly GCA_949752895.1). Classification (NCBI taxonomy): domain Eukaryota; kingdom Metazoa; phylum Arthropoda; class Insecta; order Lepidoptera; family Lasiocampidae; genus Dendrolimus; species Dendrolimus pini. The sequence goes on from OX457143.1 coordinate 18,470,568, forward strand.
ATTTTGAAAATTACTAAGTATTGTGACTTTTGAAAAGAATCCTGTATTTTTTGGATCCTTTATTTTTAGACATTTTGGTCGAGTTGTATGTTTTTGTAAATAAAGATAGATTGATTGATGGGTTACAAAATAAAAGATTTTTAGATTTCTTAATATTTCGAGTTGTCAGTGTCCTCTTTTTTTCAAAATTATCTGTAATTTGTTTCCAGCAAGGTCTTGTATCTTTTACCATGAAAGCCATTAACCACATGAGCAAAGCCGAAGGTGGTGCTGGGGGCACCATAATCAACATTTCATCACTAGCAGCCCTTATGAAGATTCCATTTTTGCCTATCTACAGTGGTTCAAAGATGGCCGTATTACATTTTAGTCAGAGTATTGCTGTAAGTACAATTTCCAGTACAGTACATAACTGCAATAGCTGAGAGACCCAAAGTGAGCCTTGGCTTCCGAAACCAGAGCATACCACTTTTGTCTCTCCTGCGCAATTTCTTACCAACTTCAACGCCACACAACATAAGAAAAGTGATCTGTCTGTACTATTGTGTAATCTGAGGTCCATTTGGCCCGTACACCCTCGAAACCTTGGGTAAATTGTGAATTACAGCTAAAATTGACTGCAGTTTTGGACATGAAAAGAAATATGGATTTGGATCGAATAAGTTTTTCGCATAGATCGATACGCTGAATCAAAATAAAAAGTTTATTTGCCGCGTTTGAGTAAATTAGCCATTTTTAGAGGTTTTACTCGAAATTTTCAGGGTATACGACCCAAACAGATTCAGATTTGGGTTCAAATGTACAAATTATTTGTTGCGTGTGACGGTCTTATTATCGGCCCGAAGCTGACACAGATTAGTCTCTAGGCTGTCTTTCCAGCGATATTTTAGACGGCCGACCGGACATCGACCAATCGGTCGTCACGCTAGCTTCAAACAGAAGCAGTTGCGAGAAACCGAACGTTGACTACCCACTATCTACTACCCATTAAACCTAAATGAACCTGTACCGCGCTTTTACGGAGTGTCATGGGATTTAGAACAGAGTTACTGCACCGTGACGCCCCTACGTGTGACAACACTGGAACACCCCGGTGGCAGAGTACCCACCTTATCAATCAGAGGGGCAAGTTCGCTGCGACCCCCTGTGATTGTAATTATGGGAGAAGGAGATGCGCGTAGGGCCTTCGACCGCCAGTTTATTTTCTGAGAATGGGGTCCGCGTACGCGTACTCCTCCTAACTCTTTCTGCGCCATGACGGACTCGCAAAAGGAAGAAAAAATCCAAGAGCTCACAAGACCAATGATGTTTTCTAAGAAGGCCTTCTGGGGCCCCTGGGCGGTGCACTCTACGAGCGTATGAAATGCATTGTCTTGGAGTGTGTATTGGATGCAGAAACTTACCAAAGAAGCCATGCCCGGTTATCCCCGGTTACGGTTCTTTGAAGACGTAAACAACGCCTTAACCCAAATATCTAAGTGGTTTACCGTAAATAACTTATCACTCAATCCAAATAAAACTAAATGTGTTAAGTTTGTTATGCCCAATGTAAAAGAATACGATGTTAATATTTCTCTTAACGACACTACTTAACGTAGTAGATTCAACTGTATTCTTAGGTATTAACCTAGATCAGTGGGACTATATATATGAGCGCCCCACTGGAGTGGGGGTAGTCCCTCAGGAAAGCTTAGTTCTGCTGCATATGCGGTCAGAAGAGTTAGACAGTTCACTGACGAAGAGACTGCTAGACTAGTTTATTTTAGTTATTTTCATAGTGTCATGTCCTATGGTATTTTACTTTGGGGCAACGCTGTTGACTTAGAGACTATATTTGTTTTACAAAAAAGAGCCGTAAGGTCAATTTACAACCTCGGCCCTCAGGTGTCTCTTAGGGAACGCTTTAAGGAAATCGGTATTATGACGGTCGCCTGCCAATATATTTTCAATAATATAATTTATATTCGTAATAATTTGAGTGCTTACAAACAGTATAAGGATGTTCACGATATCAACACCAGGCATTGTAATAGACTGTTATTGCCATCTTTTAGATTACAAAAAGTATTGTCTTCGTTCTTGGGGGTTGGTATACGCTTCGTCAATAAGATTCCGAGTGAAATGTTAGATCTGCCCTTCACTAAATTCAAATTAAAAAGTATCTTGCTTAAAAAGGGATACTACACTATTGACGAATATTTAAATGACAAAACTTCATTTACATAACAGCTCGCTCCAACCTCTTATACTGTGTTTTGTACGAGTGTAACGTTTTTGTCTTGCCGTATTTGTAAGTAATATATGGAGATATGTTGCAAAAAAAATAGTACGGTATGTCTTTATATTTATAAGTATAATAATATTTTCTATCCTTTTATTGCGTTCTGTCTTATTGAATATGCACTGTTTGCTACAACTCCATTAATTCTTCAAAAGTCATTCTGTAACATAATTTTGTACAAAATCTTTTTACAAAAAGTACTTAAATATAAATAGAACAACAAATATAAAGAAAAACCATTTTTAGCAAGACGTGTTGCTGGGGAGTTTCTTGCCGCTTCTTCTCCTTAACAGCAATAACACGTTGCGAAGCGGCGTACATAGACTAGGAAGTAAAATTAAATTTTAACCTATATCGAGGGGTGAAAGGCTATTTGGTTTAAGCGACATTTTTGCAACTTTACAGGAGAGCCATCTAAAGTTTAAAATTTTGGAAAAAAAAACATAACAAAAAAACTTCTTCAGCTATTTGAATGGAGTAAACTTTATTTAAATTCAATTAAAAGCATCGTGTTGGTGATGCTCATACCAAATAAAACGGATCTTTAATTACAAAGATAAATGTCGCTTTATACAATTTGCCTTAAGCCCTTATTTTTCAGAGTATGGAAAAAAGATTTAAGTGACTTCATAACTACAATTGAATACAGGGAAAAAGAATTAAGCGACACTGCAGTATATTTTCAGCGTAAGCCAAAAAGTATGAAGTGACGTAGCCCAAAAATAATAGTAGCAAGCTATTTATCTCAATTACCGATTTAGATTAAAATGACTGGAAGCCTAATTTACTTATGTGACTTTATAGTACTGAAAATGTAACGTTTGATATTACATTTTTTTACGTCTTATACTATCTCAAAGGCTCTTAAAACAACCTGGATATATCGTTATAGGCTATACAACATGACACTATATAACCATCTTATACTATCAAAGGCTCTTAAAACAACCTGGATATATCGTTATAGGCTATACAACATGACACTATATAACCACGGAAACCGCGCCGGGCCGCTAGTATTGAATAAATAAAGGAATACATACATCAGTTAAAGTATTTATGTAGAATAATAATTAAGTAGAACAGTCTCGATGTGGGAACATCAAATAAAATTAGGTATTATTTATTCAGTATCACTTAAGATTAGCTGTCATAAAACTTACTAAAACTATAATTAATCACAACCAATAATTGTTAAACTTCAAACTAATAAAAACAAAATAAAAATCACATACATACATACATACATAACTTCACGCCAGGTCCCTTGCGGGGTAGGCACGAACAACAGAGCGCCATATAGGCTTATTCTTACACACCTCACTTGCTTCTTTGACATTCATAGCTCTTGTCATGCACGCTCGTCTGTTCTTAAGGCTCCTGACATCACCTTCTGCTAATACACGATCAATTTGATCATGGAAGGTGTGTCGTGGCCTTCCGCGACTTCTGCATCCATCCACTTTTGCATTGTATATCTGTTTAGTCATTCTTTCATCATACATTCTTTCCACATGCCCGAACCACCGGAGCATTCCTTTCCTTACCTTCACCCCGACACTCTCTTACAGACCAACTCTCTTTCTTACTTCGGTATTACGAACGCGGTCCGCGAGCGTCACTCCGCAGATTTTGCGCAGTGCTCGCATCTCGACTGCGTTTACTCTACTTTCATGCTCTCTGTTCCATACCCAACTCTCGCTTCCATACGTGAGCGTAGGTACCAGCACCACGTTGTGTATGGCAAGCTGGGCTTTCTGGCTGAGGTTCTTAGCGCCTAGATGTTTACCTAACGCTCCATTCACACTATTCCCCAAATTTACCCTTCTTTCTATGTCAGCGGTGTACCTTCCATCCCTGCTAAAAGCACATCCAAGATATACAAACTCATTCACTTGTTCCAGCATAACATCATCGACCATTATCCTTGCATTCGTTCTGGTTTCTTCTCTTTCAAACACCATAACCTTTGTTTTCTTCGCATTCAAATGTAAGCCTCTCGCCTGACAGTCATCTTTCATCATTGTGACTAGTGTTTGCAGTTCTGATGGCGATTCGGCTAAAAGCACGGCATCATCCGCATAAAGCAAAGTGCTAACAACTAGATCACCCATCCGCACCCCAACATCCATCAATCTTAATCTCTGGAGACAGTTGTCCAGATATAGGATGAACAGCAAAGCCGACAGCACGCAGCCCTGCCGGACGCCAATATTGACGTCAAACCAGGGCGACAGGCTGCCGTCCACCACCACGCATGCCATACAGTCCTTGTAAGTGGACTGCACAGCACGCAGCAATTGGCCATTGATCCCATATCCGGGCAATATGTCCCAGAGGTCCTTCCGCACAACCCTGTCAAATGCTTTCTCTAGATCCACAAAACCGCAGAAAACCTTCCGGCCCATAGCCAGCTGCTTCTCCACGATATTGCGGAGCGAGAAAACTTGATCCATACATCCCTTTCCATTTCTGAAGCCCCCTTGTGCATCCCACAGTAATCCATCGGATACCACTCTCATTCTCCTTTCAATAATCTTCGCATACACTTTAGATGCTGTGCTGATCAAATTGATGGCCCTGTAGCTGGCGCACTCCATACGTGACCTCCTTTATACAAGGGCACGATGACAGCGCGCCTCCAGTCCTTGGGAACCTTTCCCGTCCTCCAGCACAAGTTGCATAAGGACAGGAAAGCGTCCCGGACGCAGGTTCCACCATATTTGATCATCTCAGCAGACACACTATCGATTCCTGCTGCCTTTCCATTTTTCAGACTTCTTATCGACCATTCGATCTCTTCCAAAGTGATCTCGGATGCTGACTCCTCGAAGTCGGTCACAGACTCAGTCGTGGTGCCAGCATCCGAGATATTATCATACATTTCTCTAAAATATTCACTCCATCGCGCTAAAACCTCTTGTGGGTTAGCAAGAATGTCCCTGCTTAAAATAAAAATCAAGAAAGAAAATTTGTAGTAACTATAAAACACAGTCAATGCTTGATAATAATCATAACGCAGTTGGAAATAACGTATTTATTTATCATTTTCTTCGACTGTATCTTCTACATCAGTATCCAGTAGGACATCTTTAGAATTGCACTGTTGCAGATTTAAATAAATATGGTATCATGTGACATGAATAAGATGTATCATATTAAAATTTAATGATTGAACGACCGACTCGTATTTTTGTTAAAATTGAAAAAATGTTTCAAATTTCTTCACTTCATTTTATCGCCTGTATTAAGTGACATCCAATTAAAAAAATAATAGCAACAAAATGTTTCAACAACTAAACAAAATATGTGGGAACAAAACGACTATTTGGTTTAAGTAGCACCCTGCGTGGTAAATAGATGCAGCTGAAAGAGCTTAAGCGACGCTCCGTGTCGTATTTGGGTGACGGACAAATGGTTTAAGTAACATCACACCGTGTAATTAGTGGAAGTCAAATTGATTCAAGTTACACCTTAATAAAAATTTAACATAGGAAAAACGCTTTAACTCTCATTGAATTATTTATCTGAGGTAGGGTAATTGGTTCATGTCTCGGTTCTTTATATAATTGTATGGTTCAAGTATATTACAAAAAAAAATATGCAAAATCCACGTCGTATAATACACTGCTACTTTGGAAACAACAGAAAAATAGTATTGTTTCAAACGCCAAAAAAATGCTCTGATTTTAATGAATCCGGCATCATTCGACGGAGAAAAATTCGCTGATTCCGAATATGTATATAACTCAATATCGCCCTAGATGTCGCTTAAACCAAATAGCCTTTCACCCCTCGATATGTATGACCTTCAAAAAGTGTTCTCCAGTGGAACTTATTTTAAATAAAAACTTTTGAATTTGAATTATCTGCATCATTTAGGATACTAAAGGTCAGGGTCACGCGTTACCACGAGACCCAACAAGCTAGGTAAGGGCCAATCATTTCTACCGTCGCAATCCCAGCTTCTGAGGATCCAACACAGTACGTTATCCCTGTGTGGACCTCAACGCCAGGATCATCTGAGCCCTCCTCAAAAGAGTCCTGTTTTTCTGGTGTAGTACAGAGCTCCATACGGGGGCCCCGTACAGTGTCATACTCCGAAGGATGCCGGTGTTCAATTTCCTAACCGCCGCTCCCGGCCCTCTCACGTTCGGAAGGAGTCTGGCCAGGGCGGTATCGGATTTGATCAACCTCGGGGCCAGTTAACCCCATAATACCCTAATTTAAATTAGTCTACATATTGTTACGTGCGAGGGGGTACGCACTTATGGATTGGAAGAAAACACCAGTTTTTAATTTAAAAGCTTTTATTGACTTACACAGCCGCACGTAGTACCTCTCTGCAGGGTTGCCCCTATACGCACGACCAACGATGCACAGTCCCGACGATAAATAATCACACCCTCAATACCGTCGCCGATATTGCGTAGACCACCTTCGATATTATCGCGTGTAACTCGCTTCTGGTTCCTCTCTCGAACTACGCTACACACCTCTTTCACGTATCTGTCCACCAAACTTGTCACTAAATTCACCACTTAATTCGTCTCTGTCTTCTATTAACTTTCTCTTCCAACTCTTTAGTATCGCACTTGTCGCTTCACCGTCTTGAACTCAACTCAACTGTAAACTGCCCGGTAAGCGCGTCTTACGCTGTTTATATACCCGGAAGAATTTTCTAGAACCCATCTATCTATCTCTGTCTCTTCCTTCCCGAACCTTCTGTTCGGGTACTTTCGTTTATACATCTATCCCTTTCTAAAATCTATCTATCTCTTTCTTTCATTCATCGTCTATCCCTTTCTAACATCTATCTATCTCTGTCTTTCGTTCATCGTCTATCCTTTTCTAAATATATCCGTCCTTGTCTTTTCCTTCTAGATTGTTCTAGATTCTTCCAAAAGTTCTAAAACTAACTAGATGGGCCCACCATCATTCGCCACGATATATTATATTATAAAAAAAGTAAAATAAAGGCAGGCACAGATGAAGGACTACAATCGTTTGCATTCAACTTGAAGATTTGACCTAAATAAACAAACTAATTAACAAATTTGTAAATCAGATAAAATCTATCTCAATATTTGTCATCGAGCCCATTATTTATTTATTTTCAGATGGATCCATTCTTCCAACAAACTGGTGTGAGGATTCTGACCATGTGCTTCAAAGCCACCGATACTCCCTTGCTCCATGGGTTGGAGAAGAGATGTTACGATCCTAAGCATGGAAAACCATTAGCAGATTTTGTAGCCTCGAAGTCCGATGCAAACCAGAAGTAAGTGACAGAATAGCAGATTATTACACGAGACGTAAATGTGACCTATTTAGGTACGAGTTTGGTGTACGAGTGTAGCTAGGACGCTAATAGTTCGAGTGCCAAAATAGGCCGTTCACTCGAGTTTAACACTGCTTTTTATTCCGAATATGAGCAAAGTAAACAAAAATTGATTAGTTAAACAAAGAACTACTTCTCTAATGGAATCAGGCGTTAAATCTATATCTAAATCTCATGAACTCATAAATGAAACGTCAAGTAACGTACGTTTTTTTTCTTTGGCATTCTATCAGCCAGTACATTTCCCACTTTATTGATGATAGTAAATATTTCGCTCAAATTTATTACATTAAATAGCATAATAGCACGCATTTATCCATGCAGGAATGGAGAAAGTATACAATTTCCTGCGGCCGGGCTGTCTGTCATAAGAGGCGACAAAACAACTCACAGCCACTGGATGACTACCACCCCTGGTCTAAAGTATGCCGCCATAGCAACCTTGAGTTGTGTTCCGGGCTTAGTGACCAGGTTCCAGTCTCTATTAACAGTGCAGCAAAAAACTTCGTTTCAAAAAAACAGACTTCAAAAACTAAAAAGTATAAAATAACTTATTTCTAAAGCTATTAGTAATTATAATATCTTATTTTTGATATATATTATCTAAAACATCTTGAAGTCGTAGAAGTATTAAGTTACTTTTTGAAATTAGCTAATTCTGAAGTGCATTCAGTTACTGTGTTATTATATACTTACATAGTAATACAAATTAAATTAATGATTACAGGGTGTCTTCAGCAGTGGATGCTGTCGTGCTGATGTACAGAACGGGCCCCCCCGGCAGCATCTGGTATTCGGCAGACAACAAACCAGGCAGGGACGTCACGAGTATCATCGACGCAGCATTCGTTGACTTCCAGAAGAAAATTCTTGAGGCGTAACCTTGAAAATTTGGTTTACATTATTACTCAAGATTATAATTACTGTTTTATTTGTAAAAGACCAGTTTTCAATTTTGTAAAATATGTCATTAAAAAGTATTATTATGTCTTCGTCTTACTCTTTACTTACTTGCTATACCTCCATTAATTCTTCGAAAAGTAATTCTATGATATATTTCAGTTTAAAAGTTATAAATAACAATTTTTAAGCTACTCATGTTGTTGGGAGTTTCTTACCGCTTCTTCTCCTTAACAGCAATAACAAGTTGCGAAGCGGTGTACATAGACTAGGAAGTAAAATTAAATTTTAACTTATATGTATGACCTTGAAAAAGCGTTCTCCAGTGATCTTAGTTTGAGTAAAAAATTGTGCGTGTGTGTGCTGTGCTACACACACGTGGTAGAAGTGAAACTTCAGAGAATTTATTAATTTAATTCTTCTCTAAATTTTACTAATCTTTTACTACTATATTGTTACGAGTTACGGGGCTCGAATTAAAATGCCGTTGGAATTACTATAGAATTTATTAGAACTATACAAAGACGTCTAACGCAGTTAAAAATATAACTGGACGCAACCAGTACAAACGATTCAATAACATGCGCAAAGTCCGTCACTTTATAGCTTATCGAATGTAACCACTTCTTGCTCGTATCGCAATATTCGCATTTTATATTAAACTATACAATATGTCTCGACACAATACTCGACCACATAGCAATAGTTTCTAAAAATCACACCTGCTTATTGACTATCATTAACGATTAATACACAATAGGATGTTTTGAAACGACTCATTGACTCTTCAGGTGATCAGAAGTCTGGTGCTTACTTCGGGCTACGGATCGGTATGGCAATCCAGCGAGGAAACGTAGCCAGCCTTCTGGGCACCTTACCCATAGGTGACGGTGATCTGGGCCCAGTATTCTACTTATAGTCTTGAGGGACTATGGGTAGAATACAACACAAATAAGTTAAGTTCTCTTTTATTGTATTTGATTATATGTAAGTTTATTTTATACTAGCTTCTGCCCGCGACTTCGTCCGCGTAGTGCGGTTTTTAACTATCCCACGGGAACTCTTTAATTTTTTGGGGTCAAGAGTATTCTATATGTTGACCAGGGATATAAGCTACCACCATACAAAATTTAATGTAAATCGGTCCAGTCTTTTCGAAGATTAGCCGGTACAAACAGACAGACAAACAGATAAATAGACAAACAGAGAAACAAAAAATTGAAAAAAAATCTAAATTAGTTCTATTTCACTTCTTACATCCCCCTGACTCGGTTTTTAGCATTTCTTTTAATTATACATAAATTTGACCTCTACAATTTTATTATATGTATAGATTTATGTATTTTATATATAATAATTTAAACATGAATATTATTCAAAAATAAATCAAGAATCAGTGGAAATGATCACAAAGGTTCGTAGCATAGCTTTTAAATTTTCGCAGCTTAGATGCACATCGCTGGTGTAAAGGCACTTTAATGATTACTTATTCCAGGATATCTTCAGCAGTAAAGGCTCTGGTGCTGATGTGTCAGACAGGAGCGCCTGGTAGCATCTGGTACGTGGGCCACGACAAACCAGGCCTCAGTATCAGCGACGGAGCGTTCGCCGACTTCCAAAAGAAAATTCTTAAAGCATATAAACTTGATCCAATTATATTCTTGGTTTAGGATGCAAGTGGCTCTTATGGATTGGAAGAAAACACCAGTTTTTAACTAATAGATTTTATTGACTTACACAGCCGCACGTTAAACCTCTCTGCAGGGTTGCTCCTATACGCACGACTAACGATGCATAGTCCCGAAGATAAGGTGTCTTGCTCACAATACCGTCGCCGATATTGCGTAGACCACCTCCTGCTACTGCAGTGCTCACCTCCGATATTACCGCGTGTAGCTCGCATCTGGTTCGTCTCTCGAACTACGCTACACTTCTCCTTCACTAACTGTCCAGTAAACTTTTCAGTGTCTTCTATTAAACTCTTCTTCCAACTCTTTCGTATCGCTCTTGTCGCTTCAGTGTCTTGAACTGAACTCAACTCTAAACTGCTCGGTTGGCGCGCCTTACGCTGCTTATATACCCGGGAGAATTTTCTAGAACCCATAAGTTCGTTATTCTTTTATTTACTATCTGTCCCTTTCTAAACATCTATCTATCTCTTTCTTTTCCTTCCCAAACTCTCTATTCTAGAACATTCGTTCATCGTCTGTCCCATTCTGAAATATATCCATCCTTGTCTTTTCCTTCCAGAATGTTCTAGCTTTTTCTAAAAGTTTTTAAACTTACTAGATGGTTCCACCATTTGCCAGAATATATATTGTATTTAAAGAAATTTGAAAAAAAAAGATTTGTATTTATTTGCTAAATACCAATATTAAATGAAAATAATGTTGTTTTGATCATCTTCCTGAGTCAATTCCGTTCTTCCTCATTGTTTAACAAACGCAGTATTTGTGCAAGTTATCTCACACGAACTAAGTAGTTGATAGACCTTGCAAACAAGGGACCAGCTAAATTATCACCTATAAAGAGCATCAGTAGTATTGACAGCATTTATTTATTACTAGCTCCTGCTCGCGACTTCGTCCGCGTGGTGCGATTATTTAACTATCCCACGGGATCTCTTCAATTTTCGGGATCAAAAGTATTCTATATGTTAACCAGGGATATAAGCTACCATCATACAAAATTTCATGTAAATCGGTAAAGTCGTTTCGGAGATTATCCCGTACAAACAGACAGACAAACAGATAAACAAAATTTAAAAAAAAAAACTAAATTAGTTCTATTTCATTTCTTACACCCCCCTGACTCGGTTTTTAGCATTTTTCTCATTGTATAGAAATTCGACCTCTACAGTTTTATTATATGTATAGATGATGAAGGGAGTGGCCCTAGCGGTTGGAGGAGCGAGATGGAAGGCTCCTGCGTCTCAAAGAAAGATCTTCCAGCGAGGCTATTGTTGGTCCTCGCAAGCCTAGGCCCATCTGTTACAATTGCAAATTTGTATATATTCTTTGTATATCTTGGGAAACATTTGTGACCTCTATTATTGCAATATATTGACTTTGTAAGTTTTCCACCACAATGAAATAATTATTAATATAGTTATTGTTGTTTTTATAAACTTATATACTTACCAAAAAATTCTGTCGAATTATGATGACTGATGATAAGTAATCTTTCCAGTTTTATATTAATCATTGATTATGATTATTTCATTTTCATGTGTTCGTCTTCCTAGCCTCAATTCCAGGTTGCGTTCGGAGCGTCCGTTTCTTTTTGCTGCACTACAACAAATACGCTTCGTGCCCACTTGATGGAAAGTGGTTATAGTTGATGAACATTTGCAAAACACAAAAGGTACTATTAATGTGGTGCTGGCGTCGAAAGGGGGAATTGTAGCCTAGCCATTGATGCCTAAATGCAATGAAGGTTGTCATGGCGACATACTCTAGACCAGTGGCAATCCAAACGTGCAAATGCCTTACCCAGATTTTTGTTGCTTTGTAGTCTCTTAAGACAGGCCATCTGGCACCAGCAATAAGTATTGTTTCTTCCTCCTGCGCGGATTGAGGTTCCCGGAGAACGATTTTCTACTTTTTCTCGCAATCTTCGGCATTCATTATCAGACCATTGGTAACCAAGGAAAACTATTAATAAAATTCTGTCGATCAATGATGACGAATTATTATTTGTTTTTTATTCAAATCATAATCATGTTTCTTCACTTTTGTCTATCAAAATAAGTCCAAACTCCCAAATATTATTTTTATCTGATAACATATGTTTACATGCGGTTTCGGTTGCTCAATCTAAATTTCTATTTGCAGCGAAATCTATTAAAATTAATGTTCTAAAAATATTTATTTACACTCTCTAATCTGCTTTTAACATTATTGTATTATTTGACGTCAGTACGTCAAACAAAAGATGAAGTCCTCAATTCGTCGTCTAGATTTTATGTATATTCAGCCATAACTTTTTTATTCATAAACCGATTATGACAATCCTATTTAAGTTGGATTCAGGACAGATTCGGAGATAAGATACGAGGTCCGACGGTACGACTCCAACACTCGATTTTGGTACACAGTTCATTCTTTGGCACAAGTAGCAGCTAGTTGGTAGTGGTAGTTGGGTCCACAGTAACGACTAACCTCCTTAGTCGTAAAAATAAATTACGAAATATAATTTAATTTTTTGATTTAAACTATAGGAACCCCTCTCAAAATAGGATAACACATGATTGTGTAAGCCCGTGAAAATGTAAAATCAAAAGTGTCACGATTGCGCATGAATGAAAACTCTTTATTGTTCATCATAACTTAAACTTAGACATTTAACATAAATACATTTCCATTAGAACATTGGGCGGCATTATCGCTAATAACGATCGATTCCATGCAACCCGGTGTCCAAGGAGACATTACAAGAAAAATTAAATAATATTTGGTGCTTTCACTCAATTAAAACTAATTCACTCGTAATTAAAGAAAAAACTAATATAGATATACATAATTAAATAAATTGTAATAATATAAATTACATATACTTACATGTGAACAGTAATACAATTCCATTTACTGCAACAAATTTTATTTAATGGACAAATAATGGTCAGTGATCAAGTGTATGAATGTAGAAATGGATGTAGCTTGTCTGATTTTCAAGGGTGGGAGTTCCACAGGCGAACAGTCTGTACAGCAAAAGAATATAAATTTATATCATTTTTATTGTTTTATTTTCGTTATGGAATTTATTGATTCGGTCGCCGCGCTTAAAGCCCGCGATAAAAGCTATGCAATAGCTTAAAAACAACAAAAATAAAAGTAGCAAGTAAGATAACAACATAAGAAATCAGAAGAGAAAAGATGGAAAAGATATTTAAAAAAATCATACCGATCAAATTGAGAACCTCCTCCTTTTTGAAGTCAGTTGAAAATGGCATTACGTAAAACTAGTAGCAAATGTTAGATAATTAGGTAATAGGAAGCTTGCCGACGCAGAAACAACACATTATTGTATTACTTAGTAGAGCCTATCGGTAAAATATATATCGTTATTCTTTTGTTTCTTTTGTTTACTATATGTTTTAATTTTGTTAGCAAAATATATAAAGGGAATAGAAAAATTAAATATAAAACTCCCAATAAAGCAAAAAGCCCGCACATTCCCGTTCATCCGGAGGGAGGAATTATAAAAAAAACCCAGAAGTTCTTAGCTTTTTAGTCAAACGGCGAACGTAAAGTAATCTATTTTGGGCTTTGCCTAGTCGATCCTAGAAGAGACTATGGCAGACCCGGTCTATTGATTTGTACTGCACTTTTTACATGTTTAATGGCTGTATAAATTAGTCTCTCCTAGGTGAGATAAAAATTCGTTAGTCAAAGGCAGAAAAACGTCATTTATTTGGACTTTCACTAAGAGTTTATGTCAGACCCGAGGTTTGACTAGTCAAACTTAAAAGCGCCAAAGCTTCGATGTATGACTATAACATAGATAGATAGATAACACTTTATTGTACACCAATACAAACATGAACTTAAAGACTAAAATTATATCTACTTATGTACAAAGGGCGGTTTTATCGCTAAAACGCGATCTCTTCCAGACAACCCCAGGAAGAATTGAGATGATAATAGCGATGGTGGTATACGTAACATATAGTACGAACTACTTACATTTTAATAATAAATACATAACCCGCAGGGGGGCTTTGTGGCGAAGCCTTAGGTGAGTGGCGACACCTCGTACCTGACTCCGGGGGCCAAGACAAGGCCCCCGCCTCCGTGCTTGCCTTAGCCAGCTGGCACGGAGGGGAGATCGCTAGAGCTAAGACTCAAGCTCCAGGGGTGGAAGTGATAAATGGCATCACGTCAGAAGTAGCTTCGGTGAACCTGCAGCCCACCTCTCTACACCCCTTAGCCACTCACACCCATGTTGCCCCTGTCTTTTATGGCATTTTTAGGGGCCCATGTAGGGAGTGGCGAGTCACCGTCTGCCCATTTTTCCATGTTCCCTGAACATTGCGACGGGCAGACGCCATAGTCCCCATATTCCCAGACCGCTAGTACCACTAACAGTTCACCCCAATAGCCCGGTACTTTTTGTCCTCATTTCCCACAATAGTCCTACACTGGCCGGGGCTTGTCCTTGGGTGCATTATTGTATGGTGTAGACAGGGATAATCGCCGGTCAGTGTCACGCCACATATTTACATTAAATTTGTCAAGGGGCCTCTACGTGTTGGCCTCCCCATGGCCCCACGCAAGCCCGCCAAAAGTCCGGGCCTTTTTTATGGCCCGTGGTCTTGAAAGAAATACATAAATGATATATATACATATATGAAGAAATTTTATATATTACATAGATATATACTTAATATACATACCATATAAATACATATCTACAAAATATATAAATGAATTTAAATATCATATTCCAACGACAGGTAGTATTTTTTTATCATAGTTTTAAATATCGCTAGCGATTTTGCTTGTCTGATTATATTATGTCTGAACATACATACTGAATTTCACGAAAATCGGTTTCTATCTGAATTTGTAGTTTGGGAATATACTAACGCCGAACAAACTTTCTTTTACATTTATGAATTAGTATGGAGTATCAACGTGGGGTATGAAGTATTAGCGTGGGGTACGGATGTCAATGTCATCGATAAAATATAATATGAATTACGATAAACAATATTTTGGTCCTGTACTATTGTTTAATTTTATTACTACTATTACGCGAACTTTACAATAGAGTTTATCAATGTATACACACATCGGCACCATAAGTAAATAAATAACACTAAGATAAAGTAGAAGATGACTCAATATGTAATAACAACAATAAGAAAGCGAAAAGATTTGAAAACATATATCTTTATATATTTTTTCTGGTCGTGTCTACACTGAACTACAATTAAACGATTTATTGATCGATTTTGATGATTATATTTGTCTGTACATTAAAACGATTAAAAAAAACAATTGGAATGGACGGTGGAGAACACAATCATTTTTTTTTGTTTTTTTGTCTGTTTGCTCGGAATTTACGTTTAACTTACTGGGTCGATTTCGATGCGGTTTTCACTGATCAACAGATAATTCCTAGACTTATACTTAGCGCCACTTTTAGCGGGAACCCTGCGGGACGTTTCCCGGGAGCGGTTTGAAGTTGTTCGAGTGTATTGAAATTAGATTATGACGGCACGTTTTTCACTAAAACTATAGATTAAATTCTTTTTTAAATGCGATACTTTGTGACACAGGAACCACGCGAGAATATCAAGTCAAGCTTGGACGAAGTCGCTGGTATATCCTAGTAATATTACATAATACTAATATTGTGTGCTTTTTATATTAAAATAACCTAAATAGGCCGCAGCGGAAGCTAAACGCTATACTTTGATCAGAACAGGTATGAGGTAGTAATAATTTCACTGGCCCCTAGAGATACGTCCAGTTATCAGCACAAATATAATCTACCAGTCGTTTGACGACAGTTGTAGTTTTTAAAAATCACTTGTACGTATTGACTTTGAGATCATCAAGTGCAATGGCACAGTACGAAGCTGCTGGTAAAAATTTTCTCATCACTGGAGGAGCTTCAGGACTTGGTGCTGCCTATGTGGAGAAATTCATCAGTTTGGGAGCAAAGGTCTGTTTTTCATAGTCTTTATGTAAATAATGTATGCATCGATCTCTATAAATATTATTAACGTGAAAGTTTGTAAGTTTGGATGTATAGATGTATGGATGTAAAGATGAATGGATGTATATTTGTTACTCTTTCACGCAATAAATACTGAATGAATTTTGGTGAAATTTTATAGTCATATAGCTTAAACATCAGAATAACACATAGATTTATAAAGATCTAGTCTGAATTATCCATCACCACGCGAGTGAAACCGCGGGCGCAGCTAGGCGAGCAATATAATAAGAATGATCACGAGGACCTGCAATATTATAGCAACTTAAAATATTTTAATTAAAACTTTCGCCGTTTTTTGTTCGCCTGAATTAACTCACTGTAATTTTATTGTAAGTCATATGTAAGTCAAAATTTAAATCTACTTCCTAAACGTGTGAAGAGTAAGGGTGAAGGAGCGGCACTCCCCAGCAGTAGGTATAGCTAGAGGGCAAATAGACAATCGGCCTGTTCTTCTGATGTCAAATTGTTACCATCTTCTATGGGCGTTTTTAACCCCAGGAGTGGCGTTCACGCGTGGGTGACGAAATAGGGGGGGGGGGGGGGCTGAGATATGGGGAGGATGAAGTGGGCTACCAGAACTTTCACCTAACGTAAAAAACCGACTTCAAAAACTAAAAAACTAAAATGTATAAAATAACTTATTTCTAAAGCTATTATTATTAATATATAATTATCTTTAACATCTTAAAGTCGGTGCTTAGTAATTTTCAAAATATAGTCATTTTTATGTTTTACTTTGCACCGACTTCAAGATGTTTTAGATAATATATATATTAATAATAATAGAGTTGGTCTGAAAGAGAGTGTCGGGGTGAAGGTAAGGAAAGGAATGCTCCGGTGGTTCGGGCATGTGGAAAGAATGTATGATGGAAGAATGACTAAACAGATATACAATGCAAAAATGGATGGATGCAGAAGTCGCGGAAGGCCACGACACACCTTCCATGATCAAATAGATCGTGTACTAGCAGAAGGTGATGTCAGGAGCCTTAAGAACAGACGAGCGTGCACGACAAGAGCTATGAATGTCAAAGAAGCAAGTGAGGTGTGTAAGAATAAGCCTGTATGGCGCTCTGTTGTTCGTGCCTACCCCGCAAGGGACCTGGCGTGAAGTTATGTATGTATGTATGTAATAATAATAGCTTTAGAAATAAGTTATTTTATACATTTTAGTTTTTTAGTTTTTGAAGTCGGTTTTTTTAAACGAAGTTTTTAATTTTTATTTGTTACTTTTTAGTGTCTAGCTATGTATGGGTGGACCAACGAATGGTGCCGCGCTTCTTAAAAAATATAGGTCAAAAAACGGGAACAAAAAAAATTTCATAAAATAAAAACTACTGGGCCAAACTATGTCAAGTTTTTAGGGGACTACATGGCAGCTATTCCGCGTCGAACAAAAAAGAATCACGTAAATCGAATCATACATCTCAGAGTAATCGGTGTACATATGGAACGAAAAGGAAATTTTTTTCATAAAAAATGTTCATAAAATGAAAACTACTGGGCCAAACTATGTAAAATTTTTAGGGGACTACATGGCAACTATTCCGCGTCGAACAAAAAAAGAATCACGTTAATCGGATCATAAATCACGGAGTAATCGGTGAACATACATAAAAAAAAGCAACAAAACAAAAAAGATCCCGACGAATTGAGAACCTCCTCCTTTTTACGATGTCGGTTAAAAAGAACATGATTAACTCAAGGCTCTTAACGCTTATGTTCCTTGACGGCGTGGTATGATACTGTTACATGCCGACAAAGGTAAACGCACACCGGTCGTAAAGCGCAGTTACGCAGTTATTACCTTCCCGTATTTATGAATTCTTTTGTTTACTTTGTGTTTAGAATTTGTAATTAAGAAAAACATTCTATTGTTATTGTACTAGTTTTAGGGCCGTCATTAGTGTCGAACTAATTCTTGTTGTTATTGTATTGCATCGAAGCTTGCCAGGTATGGATCGGTGCATTATAAAGCAATAGCACAATGCGGAGAGGGGCAGTAAAGCGACGATTACGATACTAGCAAGACGTATGTAGTACATTCGATAAGCGATATAGTGACGGACTTTACGCGTGTTATTGGATCGTGCAGTTGGTACTGGTTGTACCCAGTTATATTTGTACCTGTTTTATACGTATTTGTACAGTTATAATAAATTCTATAATAATTCAGGCATTTTAAGCATTCTAATTTGAGTCCTGCGTAACTCGTAACAATACCGATCGAACCGGCCCCAAGAGCTGTGTAATAAAAGGATAGGATGGTGAAAAATTTAACATGAGCCTCTGTTATTACAAAATATAATATAATAATAACAACCTCTTAACATCCCAATTGCTGGGCTCGGGCTTCCCAGCATATGGGGACGGACAGTATACTCACTACGCTTGCCCAAAGCGGCTTGGCCGTTTGAGTTTGGACGCGTGCAATAACCAATACGCTATCATGTCATGATTACTTTATTACACAAAGATTAAATCTAATGTTTATAATTTACAGAATGTAGCAGTTTTAGACATCGCTGTAGAAGCTGGGAAAGCTTTAGTTGATCGTCTAAATACAAGGAATGCTGGTAAAGCTGTATTCATAAAATGCGATGTCAGCAAAGAAGAAGAAATCGCAAAGGCTTTCAATGAAGTATTAGCTGCATTTAAGCAGATTGATGTCGTCGTAAATAATGCTGGAATAATGGTTGATGCACCAGATGTATGGAGAAAGGCCTGTGATGTTAATTGGGCAAGTTCAAAACTCTTAACATTAAACACTAAGCTTCCGTACGATTTACGAAATCTTTCATATTTAGTCTTGAAAAGAATTCTATATTTTCTATTCTTTGTTGCTTTAGTTTAGTATAATGTATCTATATTCCTGCAAATAAAAACTGATAAATTGGTTACAAAATAAAAGATTTCAAGACTCCTTAATATATTATCTCTAGTAGATTAACAGGGTGCCTGCCAGTCACTAGTCTGAGGCAAACAACGACATAGTGACCCCTATTTCAATTTTTGAAGTGATAACTTCTTATGGGAGGGTAAACCGCTTCGTTACGTATCTATCTATCTCTTTCTTTTCTTTCCCGAACTCTATATTCTAGAACATTCGTTCATCGTCTATCCCTTTCTGAAATGTATCCGTCCTAGTCTTTTTCGTTCCAGAATCCTCTACCTTTTTCCAAAAGTCTTGCGACCGGTTTACGCTGCTGGAAAGTTCTACCCTCGGTCGCCACAATATTTTATGATCAATTAAGAAAGAAACAAAGAAAATATTTTATTTAGAACAAAAAAAACCAAGTTAATATAAATAAAGAATGAAACAAAATAAAATAACCAATTAAAGATTTTATTGATAAATAATCTTTCCTTACATTATCATATTAATATACATAAGATTTAAGTAATAACCTAAGTTTTTCTCAAGTTAAACAATTTCAATATTAATTAGTTCAACTTAGATTAATTTAAGTTATCTATTCTGTCGGGCGTCCCGAAACGCCGTTATTTTTAATTATTTATTTGTTTCTAGCAAGGTCTTGTATCTTTTACCATGAAAGCCATTAATCACATGAGCAAAGCCGAAGGTGGTGCTGGAGGCACCATAATCAACATTTCATCCGCAGCAGCCCTTATGAGGCCTCCATTTTTGCCTATCTACAATGGTTCAAAGATGGCCGTGTTACACTTTAGTCAGAGTATTGCTGTAAGTAAAATTTCTACTGCTATAACTGTGATGGCTGCGATTCCCAAAGTGAGCCTTGGTTCCCAAAAACCCGGGTCCCACACAGTGCCATAATCCGGGGGATGCCGGTGTATAATTTCTTCACCACCGCGCCCGGCCCTCTCACGTTCGGAAGGAGCATGGCTAGGTCGGTAGCGGGTTTAATCAACCTCGGGACCAGCTAACGCCATCGTACCATAATCTATCTTACTCCAAATACATTATAAAAAAAGGAAAACACAGGCACTGTTGAAGGACTCCGATCGTTTTAATTCAACTTGAAGGTTTGACCTCATTAAACAAAATAACTAACAAAATTGCAATTCAAATAAAATCTTGTTATCTGTCTCAATAAATTTGACCGTTAACGAGCCCATTATTTCATTTCAGATGGATCCATTCTTCCAACAAACTGGTGTGAGGATAATGACCATGTGCTTCAACGCCACCGATACCCCTTTGCTCCATGGGCTGGAGAAGAGAAGTTACGATCCTAAGGTTGGAAAAATATTAGCCGATTTTAATGACTCGAGGCCAGGAGCAAACCAGAAGTAAGTGACGGAATAGCAGTAACATGAGAAGTGAAAGTGACCTATTTAGGCACAGGATGGTTTAGTGTATAAGTGTAACGAGGACGCTAATAGTTCGAGTGCCTAAATAGGCCGTTCACCCGAGGTTTACACTCTGATTTTCATTTTTAAAAATTGATTAGTTAAACAACTTCTTCTCTAATGAAATCTTGCGTTAAATCCGTGAATCTGATGAACTCATTTTGTTGCGGACGGAATCACCCCCCCTGACTATTTTTTATAATTCCAGGATCTCTTCAGCAGCGGATGCTGTCGTGCTGATGTACAGAACAGGCCCCCCCGGCAGCATCTGGTATTCGGCAGACGACAAACCAGGCAGGGATGTCACGAGTATCATCGACGCAGCATTCGCTGACTTCCAGAAGAAAATTCTTGAGGCGTAAAACTTGAAAGTTTGTTTTACATTGTTATTCAAGATTACAAATTATACTATTTTATTTGTAAATTCCAGTTTTCAATTTTGTAACATATGTAATAAAAAAAATAATGATGATGTCTTTGTCTTACTGTCTACTTACACTCTTTGCTATAACTTCATTAATTCTGCAAAAAGTAATTCTATGACATGTTTCTATTAAAAACTAAAAAAAATTAGTTTGAGATATAAATAAAATAAGTAAAATAAAGTAGCATTATGACATAATTGTTATCATTACATAATGTAAATGGTTCCGTTAACTATAGCAGCCATAGTAGAAAATACAACTCAAAGGGCTTGGGTTCGATCCTGGCCGAAATGCGTCTCGGCCAGGACTACTTAGGCAGTTTTTTGACTGTTTCTGTTATAATTTGCACGAGTGCGAAACTCGAATTAAAATGCCGTTAGAATTACTATAGAGTTTATTAGAACTATACAAACACGTATAACACAGGTACAAATATAACCAAACACAACAAGTCCAAACGTAATGCAGGAAGTCGTAATTCAATAAAACGCGTAAAGTCCGTCACTTATTAGATTCCCGATTATAGTACGTACAGATGTCTCGCTATGCTCGTGGTTCGCCTTCGGCTGCCCCCCCCCCCTCCATCAAATCATCGTTTTATAGTGCACAAATGCAATGCCCTCGTATGTAAGTCGACTTAATCCGCCACACCTAGCTAATGACTCGGCCGCAAACTGCCAAGAAAGAGTACAATGAAATAACGGTCTGTTTTCTAATAACAATTTTTAAACACAAAGTAAACAAAAGAAGATGATCATAAAAGAGTTACAATTAATAATTTAAATGCCAACAGGTAATGAAATGTGTTTTGTTTCAGATACGCAGGTGGCTTTTGTTTTTGTCGGGACCTGAGTTGTAATATTATATAATTATATAATTATATATATATATATATATATATATATATATATATATATATATATATATATATATATATATATATATATATATATATATATATATATATATATAATATAGTTGTAATAGTATGTGAAAAATTAATATTATTATTAATTTTTCACATATTTATTTGGTCTCATATTCTTTTCATTTTCTTTATATACATACTATATTATATACAAAAAAAACATGTATTAAAAAAATGTAAATATCGATATCCGCCAGTAGCAGGGTCTAGGGTCCAAGCTACCGGTGGTTAAGGCTCCAGAAATAGGAACCTCCTCACGATACGGGCCGAGACCAACATGGCTGCCTTCTACATCCGACCCTTCATCCCAATACCAAGTGAGAGAGAGCCTTTCAAGGTGCCAGTATTAGTCCATTCACTAACACCGCTATCGGTACAATGATTGGAGAGTCCAAGTTCGACATGGCAGCAACCCCGTGAGCGAGATCAATATAGTTTATTTGTTTTTATTTCTCGGCTTTCACGAGGTTACCATCATGGGGAATCATGATGTCTACAATTATAGCTTGTCTCGCAGACCGATCAACTATCACAACAGGCTTATTGGCGACAATAGTCCTATCTGTGATAATGATCGGTCCCAGTAGAGCAGATATTGATCATTGACGGGTCATTAAAATGGCCCAGACTTTCGGAGGACTTACGTGGTGCCAAAGGAAGGCCAACTCGTACAGGCCCCTTGACAAATTTAATGTAGACTAGCTTCTGCCCGCGACTTCGTTCGCTTGGAGTACTTAATAAAAAGTAAGTTAAAAAACCACGCGATTTTGAAACATTCTTCATTGGTACTCCGCTCCTATTTATCTTATCGCGATGATATATAGCTAATGGGTTATTTACCACTGAAACAATTTTCAAATCAGACAGTGTCCTGAGATTAGCGCGTTCAAGCATACATTCAGGCTCTTCTGCTTTATATGTTAAAACTATAGTTGTTTCTAACATAGAGGTTATGTTAAATCGTGTTCCTCTTTTATGAGCTAGAAAACAAATGAACCAAGGATAAATGCCTGTCTTTTGTTTTATGGGAGCAAATAAATTAATAAACAAACAAACTGAGAAAACATGGGAAAGGGCTCATAGAATTTGAAAAATATATAGCCTATAACCATCTACGATTAATTCCGCGTCGAATGGTTGTAGTTTCATGATGATCGGTCCAGTAGTTTTCGAGTTTACCTCGGACAAAGAAAACAAACTTTGCTTATATATATACAGATATATATAAGATAAAACTCTCTCATCGACACCACACCCTGTCAAAATCTCCGCTTCTATTATGTTACGTAGCAGAGAATTTACTTTCAGTCTTTCAGCTGTTTAAGTAATTAAAGATTTTTTAACTATCCCACGGGAACTCTTTAATTTTTCGGGATTTAAAGTATCCTATATGTTGACCAGGAATATAAGCTATCACCATACAACATTTCATGTAAATCGGTTCAGCTGTTTCGGAGATTAGCCGGTACAAACAGAGAAACAGAGAAACAAAAAATTCGAAAAAAAACTAAATTAGTTCTATTTCACTTCTTACATCCCCCTGGTTCGGTTTTTAGCATTTTTTTCATTGTACAGAAATTCGACCTCTACAATTTTATTATATGTATAGATATAGAGGAGTAGAGAGGTAGGCTGCAAGTTCACCGAAGCTACTTCTGACGTGATGCCATTTATCACTTCCATCCCTGGAGCTTGAGTCTTAGATCTCGATCTCCACTCCATGCAGGCTGGTTAAGGTAAGCACGTTAACATTATTAATATACGTATTTTTAGTGTCGCTTTTGCGTTTCATCGATGTTCAAATCACAACGAATCTAAAATCTAAATTCTTATTTACTAATTGCATAATTTAATAACTAATATTTATTGTTTTTGATTTGCTTTGTGGAGCTAACCCGTGGCATCACTTCGAGGTACTTGCGAAAGGTCAGCGCTGGTTGTGATGATTGGCGTATTAGTAGGGGAGGCCAAGCGGGGATTTTGGGATTTAGTCGAGCGTGGCAGAATGACATAAGGGAAGAACATAACCCTTCATACAGGCTGGGGGTATTTTTTATGATTCAAATTATTTTTCAAACCGTCAGATTAAGGAAATTCCTCTACATAATTGTCAGATTATGGGTCAGCACGACAGGTAGAACAAGTTGAACCGTCTTTACAATAATCTGACGCGCTCGAGTACTTCAATGTAGCTTTTTTTGCATGTTCAGAAATCGGTCATGGCTTTTGGTCGCGTCTAAATCATCAGTCTTTTAAATAGGAGATCCTTTAGGGTTTATTTAATATCCCATTTGAATATCTGACACGCTTGAGTTTTTCTGTGCGACTCTTTTTTTCACAAAAACCTGTACACGCCTCCCCCACCAGTGCAAGGGCATACATCATATAACATTTTTTTTTAGCATCTAATCTTCACAATCCAAAAGATCCCCGCGATGCTCGAGTAACTCCACATTTAGCATCTTGGGCTCCCCTACTATATATGGCGTCCATTACGTGAGACTCGTGCGCTTACCCTTGTTAATTGTTACAGCCGACCTCGCCGCAGGATCGTGGCCCTGTGCGAGTCGCGGTCAAGGGTGCGTCGCTTTTAAGGGCGGTTGCGCCCACTTTTTGTATCTTGCCCTAAATAAATATTTTTCTTTCTTTCCTCTTTCTGATTATGAAGTCAAATTATAAATATATATATATATATATATATATATATGTCGCAGAACGGCCTCGTTCTCACGACATCTTTAGTTATTGCAGGTTTAGTGGGCGTCATCAGGATAAAATGCGAGCATAAAACACAATAGCCACGGTTTATACACTTTTAATTTAGATTTGATCAACATTATGACATAGTTTAGACCGAGCAGCGGGTTCAGGGCACCCGCTCATACTTTCAACTTCAATACTTTCTTTAAAACTCTCAAAGGTCCAACTCGACCTGTAGCCACCAACCAAATGTGTCACAAAAACTCCTCAGTCTACCCAAGTAGATATTACTCAAAGTATAGAGGGCGCTGACCCCGCTCAAGACATGCTCTGCTCTCATTGGTCGTTTATTAAATTGCAATATTCATAACTTTTATTAGGTTAGAACTATCTTTAAGTTATAGAAGTAATTAAAATGTAAACAAATGATATTGTGCGTTATACATCCAAATAATAATCCATCCAACTATAACTTCCCTCCGACATATATATATATATATATATATATATATATATATATATATATATATATATATATGTATGTATATATATTCGTATTTATGACACCATAATCTTTCAGTATCAATACAAATTCCCTTTTATTGATTCTTATCTGATATTGTTACGTTGTTGTGAGAACAACGATTGTTACATCTTATTATCTTGATATACTTTAATGGTTCCGTATAATTTGAGTTTGGCTGGATATTTACTGTTTTTTATTTGTTCAAAATAATCTTAATTATGCTTGATATAATAAATAATGAGTAAAAGGTTTTGTTATCACTAAAACACATATACACCTTCGCCTTAAGACTGAAACTGTTTGGGCAGTAGGACCTGAAGTAGGCAAAGCCTGACTAATGATTATTTTAATCATATACTC
This sequence comes from Dendrolimus pini, assembly GCA_949752895.1. Classification (NCBI taxonomy): domain Eukaryota; kingdom Metazoa; phylum Arthropoda; class Insecta; order Lepidoptera; family Lasiocampidae; genus Dendrolimus; species Dendrolimus pini. The sequence continues at coordinate 18,496,089 of OX457143.1, forward strand.
TACATTACTAGGGTAGTATATAATGTATAATTTTCTGCTGAGTAGTGGAATAATTATGATGTTTATGACATTTATTATAAATAATGACTTAATTTATTAAACTTAAAGTCAAGTTTTTTTATCGCCAGATAAAGTTATCAATTGAATAATAATCTGAGTGAATTCACAGAAGCCGTTTAACTGTTTTATCTGATGGTTGAAAAATCGGTCCTTAGTAGTATTTTTAATAATAATGAAGATAAATATGCTCACAAATAAAAAAGAAAAAAAAAAGAAAAAAAACTGTATTTGAAGATTTTGTAGCTAGTACACCAGTTAGTAGTCATACTAAAAAAATTTAAAAAAACACAATTCTGAATTGGCGTCTGGCACAGTTTAAACAACAATAAAAATGTCTGGCAATAATAGATTCATGTGTCTAAAATTCCAATTAAAATAATAAGCAAAAAAGAAACCTTAAAATAATTTGAAAAATTGATATTTTCCGTGTACAGATACGATGCGCACTGATGAACGCAACCGACTACCGCCAGCCAGACGGCCCGTATGACGTCCGGGCGAGTGAGAGGAATAGCATATCTAAAAACTGGCCTTCTTGAAATTCTTGTTTTTCCGACGTTGCTCGCTCTCGTACCATATAGTTGTCTATCTGTACATAGAATAAAACTGTAGACGTCGAATTTCTGTATAATGAAATAAATGTTAAAAACCGAGTCAGGTGGATGTAGGAAGTGAAGTAGAACTAATTTAGACTTTATCAATTTTTTTGTTTTTCTGTTTGTCTGTTTGTACCGCTGATCTCCGAAAAGACTGGACCGATTTGAATGAAATTTTGTAATGTGGTAGCTTATATCCCTGGTCAACATATAGGATACTTTTGATCTCGAAAAATTATAGAGTTCCCGTGGGATAGTTAAAAAAACCGTACCACGTGGACGAAGTCGCGGGCAGAAGCTAGTGTAAAAATCTTTCTCTGAGTGGTAAACACGTCGACTATTTAAGTTTTCCTTTAGACGTGACTGTTATTACTTTTGATTTTTTCGAGAAAAAAGATGCTTTTATGGAAGAGTCTTCAAGATGCAATGCTTGCGCGAATCATTACTATTTATACTACCGAGAATATTGATCTATATGTATATAAAAGAAAGTCGTTTTAAGTTACACTATTCATAACTCAAGAACGGCTGTACCGATTTGGTTGAAAATTGGTGGGAAGGTAGCTTAGAACTAGAAGACGGACACTTTTATCCCGTTGGAACCGGTAGGGGGCGCTGATATCGGGTTCTAGAATCCTCCTAATCATCTGGACCGATTTTGGTGATATTGTTTTTGTGTGTTTGAGTGGGTTCCCAGATGGTTTAAATTTACAATTGGAACCGGTAGGTGGCGCTGGGATCGAGTCCTAGATTTTTATTTTTTCAGAGCAGGACAACGCCTGTCGGGGCCGCTAGTTCTTCATTAAAAAAAAAACTGAACTCTAAAGATAAATTCGATCTAAGATCTCAGATATAATCCAAGGCTAGATTATGTCACGCAAGTTTGTGTTATTCGGTTTGAGTTTCTGAAGCAAAATGGTTCTATACGAAGCTGAAGGTAAGAACTTCCTCATCACCGGCGGTGCTTCGGGGCTTGGCGCTAATTATGTGGAGAGATTTCTCGGTTTGGGAGCTAAGGTTTGTTGATATATGATCTGTGTTCAATTTCATAATACTACAAGTTGGGCCATCTGCACACATATTGTTACATACCGATAAAGAAATGCCGCGCACCTGGTTTGTTGCCCCTCCCCGCATTCGGAGTTCTTTTATGGTCGTCGTAATTAAAATTTGCAATTAGACAATAGCCTAGTTTTATTGTTTTCGACTTTGTTGGCCGTTCGCAGGAATAATCAGCCAGGTGTACAAATTGCTATTTCTCGGAAATTCACTAGCGTTACCGAGCGGTGCACTGGCACGCGGTTGATTATTTTTGTACTGTATAGTTAGCATAAAACAATGCCCGAACGGAGGGGTGGGGCAGGCATTCGACGACCACGATACGATTAAGACTTGTAGTATTTTCGATTAGCGACATAGTGACGGATTTTGCGCGTGTTAAATTGCACTGAATGGTGCAGTGTGAACTGGTTGCATCCAGTTTTATATGTGTTTGTACAGTTCTAATAAACTCTATAGTCATTCCAACGGCATTTATTTTAATTCGAGTCCTGTAGTTCGTAACAATAAATTAACTAGAACACTGCTTACTGTAGGTTTATATTTTTTATAGAATATAGCAGTTTTGGATGTCGCTGAAGAGGCCGGTAAAGCTTTAGCAGATCGCCTGAACAAAAACAATCTTGGTAAAGTGATATTTATAAAATGCGACGTCAGCAAAGAAGAAGACATCGCAAAGGCTTTCAATGAAGTAGTAGCTAAGTTCAAGCAAATTGATGTTCTTATTAATAACGCTGGAATAATGGTTGACTCACCAGAAGTATGGAGAATCGCTTGTGATGTTAATTGGGTAAGGTTTTAAAATTTGCATTCCTTTAACTTCTGTATATTGTGGAGTTGGCAAACAGGGAGATGGCCTATCTAATGGAAAGTGCTTATCTTCGCATATGGATGCTTACAATACTAAGGTAGCCAACGAATTGCCAGTCATTAGGATGGGTCTCTACCTATATATCCTCTGATATGAGATGAAAGGGATAGAACAGGAGAATCTAATAGGAGTTTAGCATAGGGAAAGTAGGAACTTGCCCATCTGAAGTCCCAGTGATCATGCGAAGCACGATTATCAATACAAGAATTGTCATAACGGGCGGCAAACAACCAATAACCAGGTAGTAGGGTATTTCTTCGTCTATAAAGTCTGACCCCTGATTTAGAGCATACCGCCATAACAACCTTGTTGAGTTCCAGCTTTAGTATCCAGGTTCCAGTCCACGTTAAGAGAGCGGCAATACCTGGGTAGCACCTTTGGTGTTAGACATGTTCATAGGCGATGGTAACCTTTTTTCATCAGGTGGGACGTCTGCCTTTCTGCTGAATGCAATAAAAAAAAATATCTCAAATTGAACCGAATGTAGTATCACACCAATCGAGCCAGTCTTAAGAGCTGACATCAAGACCCAGCACGGCTTTATCAAACCAGTTTCTGGTTTGTTTTCATGTTTATGTACTCATAAATTTTATGTTCTACCTACACTCTTTAAAAAAATGGTGTGTGTTTGGAGTTCACACGCAATTAAATTGAAATTTCAGACAATGTAATAATTGATAATTCTTCTCTACCTTTTATTAACATAAATATATTTTATTAGCCGACATCTGTCAACATATCAAAGTTGTACTGTAAAAAAATCAATCTAAATAACACTTTCAATTTATGCCAGGTGGTAGGGTATTTGCTTGACTGGATGGCGGACCACCCCTGGTCTAGAGTATGCCGACATAACAACCTTGTGTTGTGTTCCGGCATTAGTGACCAGGTTCCAGTCTCCCTTTAGAGACAATAATCAAAATCCTTGTGGTCCGTGACCACGGCCAATGAAAAGCGGAATAGCAGAAATCAAATAAATTACCGCGCGTAAAACCGTTAAAACGTAGTTTTGTTACATAACTTGTTTAGTGTTAGTAGTAGATTATTTATTTCTTTTTAATCAGCATGGTTCAACACGTATTAAATGCGTGTATTGATTCTCGAATTTAAAGATTGTGTATATAATACAGATAATACTATATAATCTTTAGATAAGATTATAAGTATCATAATTTTATTATGTCACATTTTATACCTCCCTAGATACAAACATTTTTTATTGCTGGAGTATAACAGACAGGTCGCCTATGCCTGTTTATGGAGGTGTGCGGAGGCTCGAATTGCACTGATGCTAATGTCACAACGCAAAACTAGGCTATTATGGAGGCATACCTTAGACCAGTAGAGTTATTCACAAACGTTCCCGTAAACGAATAAATTTTCAATCCGACAAAACGTGAAACGCTATTGACAAATTCTGTCGGAAACACATTCTCGAACATGTTCGTTGCACGTACCGTAGGATTGCAAATTTATTTATTTATTTGGACAACATAACATATAACAATCAGTAATGTATTTATAAAATTTGGATTACATATTTGTGCCGTTTGCCGTCGGTCCGTCGGCAAATACATAGTTTGTTTAAAGACATATGTAAGAAACTCTTTGACACTACCCGTGATCAGAAGCCTGGCTCATATTTCACACAACAAATGAGTATTGCCATAGAGCGTGGCAATGCAGCCAGCCTTCTGGGCACGCTCCCAGCTGGCAGTGATTTGCTGGATTTGTATTTCAGTTTCAATTAAAAATCTAAAATAATATTAGATTAAATAGATAAATTAGATTTTTATGTAATATAGTTTGTAAATTATTACGTCTAGATTGAACTTGGATTTCAATCTAGTGCTGACACTTCAATGTTAAATTATATTTTCACATACGAATTTTCTCCTCCTTGACAAGCATGACTTGCTCGCAAAGAGGAGAAAGCATCCAAAGTTATAAGAATCCGTCTTAGGCAGCAGGATTGGAGTTTGTCGCCACGCGATGGCGAAATTGCATACATACTAATTATTTTGTATTGCGTTTCCAGCAAGGACTAGTATCCTTTACAATGAAGGCTCTCAAGCACATGAGCAAAGCTGAAGGTGGTGCTGGTGGTACCATCATTAATATCTCGTCTGTTGCTGCATTGTGTAAGTTCCCCTATTTGTGCATCTACAGCGGGGCTAAGATGGCAGTGTTGCATTTCAGTCAGAGTCTTGCTGTAAGTGATTTTTTTGCATTAATTGGATTAACATAATATGTACAAAGCGGTAGTTGAGCCGCGTACTGACCAATGAGTCGTAAAGATTGCAGGTGCTGTAGATGACGATTGTTGATTTTTGCCGCGAATGAATTTCAATAATTCTGTAATTTTATGTGCACTAAAGTTATTCATTCATTCATTCAATGAATAGACTGCTTGCCTGCTTGAAGTAATGAAGAACAAGCTACGGAAATTGACGCTATTAAGGGCACTGGTAAATTCCGCTAAAAAGGGGTCGCAGTACGCTCGCCAGCCACGTGGAGAGCAGAACGTCACAACTCTATCCGCTTGGTTACAGGACGGCTCCCACATGAGTACGCGGGCTTAAGGGGCCGATAAGGATTGATAAATGGGATGATGATAAGCGTTGTAAATGTTAAGCTAGTTTGGACTATGTGGATAGAATTAATGCAAGGAGGATTGATAGGAGTGTGAATGGTAGACTTGATGCTTTTTAATTGCGACGTGCTCACTATGACGAAATAGCAGAAGTCTTAAGAAAAGGTCAGGTATAAATACCACCTCAATTAAACGTGGAAGCTAATAATTAGTTTATTTCTTTATTAATTTATGGAAAACCTACAGCTAAACATCTAGATTTAAATTGATAACTAAAATTAACAAAAAGAAAGCCAATTACAGGTTTCTACGAATAAGCTATTTATTATAAGTCATATGAAGACGTAAAAAGGCACCGAGATACTTAGTCGCTATTGATAAATTTAAGGCTTAGATAACGCTTGGCTCCTGAAATACTATCGATCACACAGTGGTCGATATCATCGTATGGATGATACTGATAAGATAATGAAAGTAGTTACAGAAATAATGTAATAAATTATGCTAATAAAAAAATATCCGATAATTATGTTTATTCGTCAAAAAGTGAGTTTTTGATGGGAATTCAAAAGAGAAGTTGTACTGTCAGTTGTATGAAGGACGGTGGGCTGGCAAATAAAACAACACTTTACGAGTTTCCGTTATTGCAATGCGCGTGCGTTTACTTTGTAATAATTTCAATATCACCTACAATATTTTAAAATAAAACGCAGTGTCTTGCGTTGTGCGTACGTCGTCCATTCGAATCTTCTGTTCTCTCTTTCTCTTTCACTCGTCATCTTTTTCACACTATGGGTTCGTTCAGTAATATCATCTTATATTCATCAAGTTCAAGATGCGTCCTTCCCACATGTATTTTCTAAACGTCTTAAATTACTCGAAAATGAACAGTAGTTGTAGGATATTAATAGATTTTAAATAGTTGTTATGTGTTTTTTAATGTGTCCTACTTTATTAACTTTGCGTTAGTTATGTCTACTTTTATACTTGTTCTACTTCTACTCTAGATGGACCCCTTCTTTGATCAAACTGGCGTGCGGATCTTGACGATGTGCTTCGGCCCCACGGACACTCCTCTGCTCCAAGGGTTGGAGAAGAGATCATATAGCCCTGAGATGGGAAAGCTATTCGCGGATATGGTAGATTCGTTGCCTAACAATACACAAATGTAAGTTTTGCATATCCCACCTTACTTTAATTACAAGCAAACTTCCCGCTTTCCGATTGAGCTGAAATTTCGCACGCATATGTATATCGCGTGACCATGCAATAATATGGTACCATGAAGCTGATCTGATGATGGAGTCAGAAGGCGGCCATAGGAACTCCTGTACTAAAGAAGATAGACCTGTCGTGTTTGGGCTCGTTTTACTCGTCTTGGCTAGTACTCTGCTGCTACATGATGTCCAGGATCTCAAAAGCTTGTATTTAAAAACCTTTTTAACAAAGCTTATATACTTTTATGGTCTAATAATTTACGCCCCTTCCTTCCTTACGGTCCACCTGATGGAAAGCGGTTACCATCGCCTTTTGATATTTGCAACAGCAAAGGCGCTACCAATGCGCTGCCGCTCTCTAAAAGGAGACTGGAAGCTGAAACACAACTAGAGGTTGTTATAGAGGCATACTCTAGAACTGGGGTGGTAGCCACCCAGACAAGCAAATACCCTACCACCTGGCTGTGTCTTGTTTTGTCGTCTCTTACGTTTGTCTTCTTTCTCCCTCCCTGCACTGATATTTAGTACTAGCGATTTCGGCAGACGTTGCCCTGTCATGAAAACATAAAAATCTACAACCCGATTCCAGCGCCACCTACCTGGTCTAATTGTGAATCTAAACCATCCCCGGACCTACTCATACACTAATTTTTTTTGCACCTTGGGTTACATTATTGCAGTTTTAGTAGGGATTCCTATTTTTTTCCAGCAATAAATCTATCCTATATTAATATGAGATAATGTAGTATTCTAATCGTGAAAGAATTGTTGAAATCGGTTCAGTAGTTTTTGAGTTTATTCGTTACATAAATACAAATATTTCCTCTTTATAATATTAGCATAGAAAAGTATACGGAACAACAATTGTATACCCTCAAAAAACAATATATTTCAGGGTGCCTTCAGCAGTTAACGCTTTCATGCTAATGTACAAGACAGGCCCCCCCGGCAGCATCTGGTACTCCGCTGACGACAAACCTGGAAGGGACATCACCAGTATCATAGACGAAGCGTTCGCCGTTTTCCAAAAGAAAATTATGCAAGCATAAACATTTAATTTATCATCTCGGCTGTAAACAATGAAAGCCTAGGAACTGTTCTGCGATTTATTTTATACCCTATCGAAGCATTTACTTTACCTTGGACACCTTGATGACAGATCAATTCGTAATATCCATTAATGCATTATTGACTCGATTTGTCATAAAACTTAACTTTTTCAATTCCAAATTTCAATCAATCAATTTTACTTATCTATATATTTTTCCTAAAATACTATATCGTGTAATAAATATACCCACATCACAATAAACATATTTTACATATATTAAATAAAGCATTTTTTCTAATCGGTTACTGTCGACTTTTTTTACGTATAGTGTCGATGGTTTAATAGTCTGTGCGTTACATGTGACTCACAGAACATCACTATCACGTCACCCTTGTTTTTTTGCAAAATAAAACTGCACAGCACAACTGAACGTTGTACTGTGCAGTTTTATTTCTCAAAATGTGTAAAATTACTCTAAAATGAACAATAGTTGTAGGATATTGATAGTTTTTGTGAGAAATGTGAACTATATAGCCAAATGTGGCCTTTAGAGTTTCCACAAGAACTCCGTTGATTGGCATCGATTGTAGCCTACAATACCTGCGCCTGGTTTTAAAGACTTAGTTGCCAAGCCATACACATAAAAAAAGTTTGGCATTTCTGTCATTTGTTATATTTGGGCTTTACTGTCAAGAAATATGTAACTTGAAAGACGTGCCAAATTCAAAATAAAATAAACGTTGAAAATAATATAGAGCAGATAATACCATGAATTTATACAATTTGTATGTATATATATAAAAACCTTCCTTGAAAAATCATTATCTAAATAATGTCGAAAATTACTTCAAAATCCGTTGCGTAATTTAGCATGTGTTAACGGATATACAGACAGACGTGGATAGGTACTTTGTATTATACTATGTAAAGATCAGACAATACAGAAACAAACAGAAACAGAAACAAAAAAAAAGGTAATGGAGCACAACAAGTCAACTTTAAGAAACATTTCCACCAAACGGCTCGCATCGCATTGGATTGGACCGGTGCACTAGACACGTCAAATAGTCTCAACAAATGAAACAACAATACTAAATAAAGAAAGAGAGTTGGTCTGAAAGAGAGTGTCGGGGTGAAGGTAAGGAAAGGAATGCTCCGGTGTTTCGGGCATGTGGAAAGAATGTATGATGAAAGAATGACTAAACAGATATACAATGCAAAAATGGATGGATGCAGAAGTCGCGGAAGGCCACGACACACCTTCCATGATCAAATTGATCGTGTACTAGCAGAAGGTGATGTCAGGAGCCTTAAGAACAGACGAGCGTGCATGACAAGAGCTATGAATGTCAAAGAAGCAAGTGAGGTGTGTAAGAATAAGCCTGAATGGCGCTCTGTTGTTCGTGCCTGCCCCGCAAGGTACCTGGCGTGAAGTTATGTGTATATGTATGTATTAAATAAATATCAGTTATTTTTAATAAAATTCTATAAGTAAGATCCGACCCTTCATCACCGTCGTGAGGACGACCACAGCGCAGGCCAGTGGCGTCCTATATTTCAGTCTGTCATTCGCAATTGTAAATTTTTACGTCATTGTCCTTTTCAATTGAAGATGCGAATGATGGACCTTCATACAATGCATAATTGCTCGCCCGCATTCGCTTTCTGTCCTCCATGTTTCTTAACTAGCGAGCGAATGACCAATATCTGTCAACCGCACAATGAGACGTTCCATTGATACGTCATTCGCGATTGTCAATGGGCTTGAATCAATACTGCCATCGTTCGCTTCAATTGCCTATAGACGATAATTTCGTACTTCTGCGACGTAAAAATTGACAATTGCGAATGACTGTCTCCGGGGCACTTTAGAAAACATAAATTGCACAGCGTTTTAGTGTTGTCACTCTAAGAAAATATAAATTGCACAACCTTTTAGTGCTGGCATTTGAATAATGGTTTAGTGCCATCTCGCGACGCCTTGTCGTAGACAGAATGAAATTATTTGACTAGGCGCAGAAACGCATATGTTCGTTAGTGACGGTACGACACCGATCATCGCCGTCCTTCCGGACGCAATCGGCTGTCGCTGCATTCGTTCGTATGCTTTCCAACCCGATGCGATGCGAGCCGTTTGGTGGAAATCATCCTTAAGCATCACAGCCAAAAAGGGTCACAATAATAATACAAGTTGCTTCTATCTGACCTTTAAGTCAGTCCCTGGGACGCTTAGGTCTTGTAATAGTCCCGTGAAATTATTAACACTGGACCCTTTTGTTGTACGACCAACGAAGTGTTACTAGTAGATTGTTACATGATACAAAAGCTAGTATATACTTATACTGATATTATAAAGAGATAAAGTTTATGAGCGTGTTTGTAGGAAGTAATCTCTTGAATTACTGAAACGATTTTGAAAATTCTTTCACCAGTAGAAATATACATTATTCCTGGATGCCATAGGCTATATTTAAAAGTGATTAATAATAGTTATCATTAATCAGTCTCACTCAGAAATAAGGTGGACAGCAAAATTGAGGGAGTGATCATAGTTAGTATATGGATGATTTTATTAATAACATAAATAATGTATACTATACTTCGTGTGTTAGTGGAATTTCTAAGTACACTTCTATTTCTTCTTAGTCTTAGAGACGCTGAAGATCGATCTTCACCCGTCTGATACCCAGATGAGACATATTTTTTATTAAGTGGTCCATATGGACGTTTGCAACACCAAAGGTGCTACAAATGCGCTGCTGCTCTCTTAAGTGAGACTGGAACCTGGTCACTAATGCCGGAACACAAATCAAGGTTGTTACTCTAGACCCGGTAGCCATCCAATCGGACAAATACCCTACTACCTGACTGTGGTTGTTTTGTCGCCTCTTACGACAGGCCGCCCGGCCGCAGGAAATTGTATTATTTTTCCGTTCCTGCACGGATAAAGCGTAATGGATTTTCAAACAATGTTCACCATCAGTTATGTAATTTTTCATTGAATATTTATAAAGACAAACCCCTATATGAAATGATGATGAAAAAGTGAGTATAAAAAAAAACAATATTTTACAACCGAGTCACCAAAGTGCGCCTAGATATATGGGTGAAAGAAAATTTTCTGGTTAAATAATTAAGGTTTATGTAGGTACTAGAGTAGAGCTTTGCCGTGGGGGATACCCTAGTAATTAAAATAATAAAATACCCTAGTAATTAAAATAATAAACGGAGAAAGAATACCATTTCCTGCGGCCGGGCGGCCTGTCGTAAGAGGCGACAAAACAACCCACAGCCCGGTGGTAGGGCATTTGCCCGACTGGATGGCTACCACCCCTGGTCTAAAGTATGTCGCCATAACAACCTTGAGTTGTGTTCCGGCATTGGTGACCAGGTTCCAGTCTCCCTTAAGAGAGCAGCAGCGCATTTGTAGCACCTTTGGTGTTGCAAATGTCCATAGGCGATGGTAACCGCTTTCCATCAAGTGGGCCGTCTGCCTGTCTGCTGAACTCCTGCAATAAATAAATAAAAAAAAGTTACTTAAATACAACGGTGACAAAGCATACTAAGTACAACGGTACAAAATTATGATAAACAGACCTACTGTTATGCAAATCATCATTATATTAATACGTGAAGCAAAAACTTTGTACCCCTTTTTACGAAAATTGCGCGGACGGAGGAGTATGAAATTTCGCACACTTATAGTCTATACTTTTTTTATTTTTTTTATTGCAGGAGTTCAGCAGACAGGCAGACGGCCTACTTAATGGAAAGCGGTTACCATCGCCTATGGACATTTGCAACACCAAAGGTGCTAAAAATGCGCTGCTGCTCTCTTAGGGGACACTGGAACCTGGTCACTAATGCCGGAACACAACTCAAGGTTATTATGGCGACATACTTTAGACCAGGGGTGATAGCCATCCAGTCGGGCAAATGCCCTACCACCTGGCTGTGGGTTGTTTTGTCGCCTCATACGACAGGCCGCCCGGCCGCAGGAAATTCTCTTCTTTCTCCGTCCCTGCACGGATAATCAGTCTATACAAAGTAGGAGTGCAGAATTCTATTTTTTTTTTAATTATGCATAAAAATACATTAAATCAGTAAAATCATATTATATACATATACTCTTTTGTTTATTGTTAAAGTCAAATTAACAATGTAGCCTTGGCGAATGTGTGTGATTATAGAAGTATTGTCTTTGACAACAGATCCTTAATAATGTTCAAACTTATAAATGTAATTTTTCTGCAGATATCTGAACGAACTCATAAATATAGGCATATATTTAATATACTTATAGTTTAAATAATTAATAGTTTATAAATTATAAATAAATTAAACTAAAAATAAGCTATAAATAAAAACTAAAATTAAACCATAAAATCTAGTTCCAGACCGCTGTCAGTCGGAAACGTGCCCAAAAGACTGGCCACATTGCCTCGCTGAATGGCAATGCTGATACGTTGTCCAAGGTATAAGCCAGTCTTTTGGTCAACTTATAAATTGAATTAATTATGGTCGAATTTCAACCACGGGCAACCAAAAGTATGTATAATGAAGAGTACGCATACGCTTATATGTATGGCCTCTGTGGTTGAGCGGGCTATGCCTTTGCCGGCCCACTTCACTGCAACGCACTGCTCTACTGTGGTTGAGCGGGCTATGCCTTTGCCGGCCCACTTCACTGCAACGCACTGCTCTACTGTGGTTGAGCGGGCTATGCCTTTGCCGGCCCACTTCACTGCAACGCACTGCTCTACTGTGGTTGAGCGGGCTATGCCTTTGCCGGCCCACTTCACTGCAACGCACTGCTCTACTGTGGTTGAGCGGGCTATGCCTTTGCCGGCCCACTTCACTGCAACGCACTGCTCTACTGTGGTTGAGCGGGCTATGCCTTTGCCGGCCCACTTCACTGCAACGCACTGCTCTACTGTGGTTGAGCGGGCTATGCCTTTGCCGGCCCACTTCACTGCAACGCACTGCTCTACTGTGGTTGAGCGGGCTATGCCTTTGCCGGCCCACTTCACTGCAACGCACTGCTCTACTGTGGTTGAGCGGGCTATGCCTTTGCCGGCCCACTTCACTGCAACGCACTGCTCTACTGTGGTTGAGCGGGCTATGCCTTTGCCGGCCCACTTCACTGCAACGCACTGCTCTACTGTGGTTGAGCGGGCTATGCCTTTGCCGGCCCACTTCACTGCAACGCACTGCTCTACTGTGGTTGAGCGGGCTATGCCTTTGCCGGCCCACTTCACTGCAATGCACTGCTCTAGGTTCGATTACTGGTATGGTAATTTTCGGAAACGAATTTTATCCGTTATTTACTATGGTCTGGAAGTCTCGGATCGGCTCCGGAATGATCCATTGTATATTACCCGTAACATAAGTGTGAATTGCTTAATTTGGGGATATACAATATGTGTGTTTATCTGTCGATTATTTCTTATTTACTATTCCATATCGCTTCATATTGTTGTTGTTTTATTCGCCGCAATAGCAGGCAAAGGATCTTAGTCCACAAAATCTATTTTATATAACTCTTTGTACAGCTGAGACAAACTGTAGGTCTTCAACTTATGCCAAACAACGGGGTTTTTCGAAAAATCATTTGAAAATCGGTCCACAATTGGCTTAGAAATCGAGTAGCACACAAACAAACAAATTGAGAACCTCCTCCTTTTGAAAGTCGGCTCAAAGTATATCAGTTGCTTAGACTGTCCCCCTTTTATATATGCATTGCTGACGAAAAAGCCCAAATAAAAATTAAGTTGACATTAATTAATACCTGCAATGTTTCTAAACACTTGTCAATCAACTAAAACAATTACTTACTTTATAACTTGATCCCCGAGACCCGTATTTTCTTACGGTTAGCAAGCTTGTTCGTATCACAGAAGCTAGGAGCTTAATATACCAAGATATCTTTCTTTTATGGATAGAATCAGAAATGTGAATCGGTAGGAGGAAGGTGGGGCAGCTTAAGCCCTATTTATTTATTATTAGGCATTTATGACATTCTTTTTGGAATTACTGGGTAGCTAAATTATTTGGCTTTGTAAATACAAATGGAATAATTTATTAAAATGTAACAATATGCGGTACCCATATTTTTGCTAAATGTCTGAAATTGTACGAAGGCACCCCTGGCAAGGAGCGCCTTCAAAGAGAAAAACCTGTTATTGGCGTTAGTATTCTTGTAAAAGATTCTGTATTCGCTGTTGATTTTACCATTCTTATACTAATATATAAAGCTGAAAAGTTTGTTTGTTTGTTTGCTTAAACGCGCTAATCTCAGGAACTACTGGTCTGATTTGAAAAATTCTTTGAATGTTAGATAGTCCATTTATCGAGGAAGGCCATAGGCTATATATCATCACGCTAAGAGGAGCGAACCAACAATGAAAAATGTTTCAAAATCGGAGGGGCTTTGAAAATAAATTCCACGCGGACGGCGTCGCGGGCACAGCTAGTAAATAATAAAATAGTAATCGGTAAACTCAACCAACTCAAATCGGTGTTATGGGTGATACGAGTATACAACGGACCAATACCTAAGACTTTATGTAGAATACCGAGCTTAGGTTTTCTTCTCCTACAGCCTACAGGTAAGGCTGGCTATGATACCTCTCATCAGCGATGGGATAACATGAAAACTTGAAAGTTAGCATTAGATCTTTCAGTGGACAACAAGCCTGTGGTACTAAGCCTCCCGTGTCCAAACTAACTGATATCTTCGCTAATTAGTTTACAACTTCGTTTCCGAGGAGACGGAGATTCAACTTATTACCGTACCTACAGTTATTTTTAAACAAGCTTTTGGAAGATTTGTGCGTTGAGCCCTGTGGAAGTTAAGGAATATATAACTTTGACGTGCCTTAAGGATTTTAGAATTGTAAACCGATACTCAAGTGTCTCAAGGCAGTAAAATAAAAAAAACAAACGCGCGACAAATGTGATAACTTAAACTAATCTAAGTTGAACTATTTAATATTGAAATGATTTAACTTGAGAAAAGCTTAGGTTATTACTTAAATTTTATGTATATAATATGATAATGCAAGGAAATGTTATTTATTAAGAACACCTGTTATTGATTATGAAATCTATTTTATTCTTAGTTACAATTCTTGAATATGTACATTAGAGTTTTGTGTAGGTAATGTACATTATTTAATCTTATTACCGAAATACGGCCAGGACTGTAGGTTAGAGTGAAGGACGAAGAGCCTGCTTACCGCTGCCATATGCGTTAGAGAAAGGAAAGCCAGACCGACTGGCGCCGTAACGCGTTATGTAACGAAACGGTTTAACCTCCCATAACAAACTATCACTTCAATAATATCAGCAGCACTCCCACTGCTGGCCTGAATCCTCAAAATATTATATATAATATAATATTCATGAGTCTGGCGTTTCGTAAGATGGTAAAACATGCCTCAATTAATTTTAACTTCAAACCTTATTCTACTTATAGTCGTAAGGAAACATAAGTAGAATACAATATAAGTAATATTATTAAATCACATCTACATAAAAATGAGTTTTCTTAACAAGATGATTTGGAGTTCTGTAAACATTTTGATTTTAATGGAAGACAATATTTTTTAAGATAATATGCAAAATGTCCTTGTGTCTGGTGTCGTGGTGGTGAAGGTGTGGTGAACTTCTGGTGATCACGGATCTGAAGCACGTACTTATGATAAGGTGAGAGGGAATATTTTTTAGCCGCTCCAGTGGTTGTCGTATGTGTTATTTTCTTGATTGCCTGGCATCCCATACTTTGGTTTATATCAACATATTTTAATTTTGGGCTCGAACGTTGGTTCTACATATCCCGCATACTACGTGTTAAGTGATATTTACACGCCTTAACACTGAGCCGTACCCACTTTGTTGGGTGTCATTAAAAATACACACGCACATAAACAAATCGTGGTTTGATTAAACTTTCTATCCTTTGTTTAATTGATTAACGCGGAAATCTCGGGTAGTGTCTTGTGTGAGGATATGCACAATTCTTTTGTGAAACGTTATTGCTGTTATATATTTGACAGGCGTTTCTGTGCTCACATTGTTGGGCGTTATTACAAAATTAAAAACTATTATTTATGACAGTCAAATATAGCCCATTTCACTCACGAACAATTTAGCTTTGCGCTGGTAAAAAATTAGGCAGGCTTAGTCCTATAGATTTATTTATGTGTTTATACCTTTCTAGTGTCGCTTTTTCGTTTCATCGAGTTTCCAATCACGATTCTAAAAAAAAATCAGTTCAGAAAGAAAAAACAAACGAAGACAGGTTAAATATAAAAATAATAATAAAAAATATTATTAACTGCGTAAAATAATAATTTGACTAATGAAATAAATTAGCATTCCCACTTCATTGTAAAATTTAATGAAAAACAATTTGATAATAGTTGAGAAACCGTTCGTGGAACGGTTCAAAGAAAAACAAAAAACTGTAGAACAATTAGCAGAATATTTTATAGAACAATTTTGTACCAACAAAAACGGGATTTTGAAGCGATTATTATAAATATAAAAAACTTTCGCAAAGTTATTGGATTTTAATTCTAGGTTTATAGATTAAGAGTGTATTATTTTATATATAGCGGGCCCGGCAGATATTGTACTGCTCAAAAAAACTAGAACCCGATTCCAGCGTCATCTATCGGGTACAATTGTAAATCTAAACCAACCCGGGAGTCACTTGAACTCACAAAAAATCATCAAAATCGGTCGAGTCATTTATGAAGAGTTCAGTAAGATAAACATGAACGGAAGAATTGTATACCTAAAGAAGATTTATACCTATTAGTGACTTGAATATTGTAAAACCACGCTGTTACGTATTTATGGAGTACGAGTTAAAATACCGTTGGAATTATTTCAAATTTTATTAGAAGTACACACATGTAATTCACAGTTTTTACAAACAAAACTATAAAGCAGAAAATCGTAATAACATAAATCCCGCAAAGTCGGTCGTTCTAAGATACTTGCTCCGAAAGTACACTAGCTAACGCCTCGATCGGAGTTGAAACTCAACAAACACACTCTCCCGACTTACTCCCCAGCAGCATGTCCATTATTCCCTGGATTTTTCCAAGTCGCAAGCTTAATGGCTTCTAGGAATGTGCAACAAAATTCAAAGAAAAGAAGAAAGAATTTATGATGTCTTACTGCGGCGCAATACAAAGAGGACAATAGATCACTTCAATTTGAAGGGGTAATAAAACACCTGTAAAGGATTAATGTCAGTTCGCAACAATAATAGTTAGACGACTATATCGAACAAGATCGCGTTACAGTAACGCTTTTCTTGATGCAGCCATTGCATTCCACTAACAAACATGTCGTCATGACAACGCGAAACTTCGCTTGCATATGCTAGTCATAAATAAAACAAAAACTCAGATATTTGGGAGATAAAGGCGCAGGGAAAGCGATGATATTTTTAGGAGTTGCGAGACTCGAATTAAAATGACGTTGGACTTATTATAGAGTTTATAAGAACTACACAAACACGTATAACTCAGATATGATTACAACCGAACACAACAAATCCAAACGTAATGCAGAATGTCGTAATTCAATAATACGCGGAATGTCCGTCACTATTAGATTCCCGATTGTACACATGTCACACCTTGATCGTAGTTGTCGCTGAACGCTCTCTATCAG
Source organism: Dendrolimus pini (assembly GCA_949752895.1). Classification (NCBI taxonomy): domain Eukaryota; kingdom Metazoa; phylum Arthropoda; class Insecta; order Lepidoptera; family Lasiocampidae; genus Dendrolimus; species Dendrolimus pini. The sequence goes on from OX457143.1 coordinate 18,513,226, forward strand.
GCCGTCGTTTTAAACTTCAGAAATATAAATGTGCCCGTATTGTAGTCGACATAATCCGCAACACCTGGCTAATGATTCAACAATATACTGTTCTCTAGAAACGTGTGCCAATATATAAATAAACAAAAGAAGACGATCACAACAAAAAAACAATTAGTTGAAATGCCGAGATAATAAAATATGTTTTTACAGATTAGAAGTGGAACTTTTATTTTTTGTCGGAACCTTAGTTGTAACAGTATATTGAGTATAATTCCTATATCTTTTTCTTAATAGATTGATCGTCTTGGCTTCGTGGGCAGGTGGCTTTTGGAAGCAGATAAAACTAGCCCAGTGTGATTATCCGGCTACTTGAGGAGGACATCTTTGCTGACCAATGATGTATTAAACAAAGTGACCCCCAATTTTGGATGTGGTATACTGAAGCAACAGTAATTATCTTACATCTCAAATTCAGGGTTTAAATTGAGTTAGAGTGCAGGTGAGTTTAGAAGTTTTTATATTTGTAATTTATAGTTAACCACTTCTATCACAATTGGGCCGTCAGACTGTCTGCTGTACACTTGACGAGAAGCGGTTACTGTCACCTATGGACATTTATAATACCAGATATGCTACCAATGGGCTCCCTGCCTCTCCCGACAGGAGCTTGCCCACTAATGCCGGAACACAATTCAAGGTGTAGAGGATACACTTATCACGTACATAGTTGTAGATATTTTTGTCTTCTTTACTTTGCTTAATATAGCATGATCCCGGTTACCACGTGTTCGGGTTTCCAGCTTAATGATTCGGTTATATATGTCTATTAGAAACTATCGCAATAAAACTAGTAATTTATGTAATTCTCTGATAATCAAAAGTAGATCAATTTCAAGGTCAATTTCTTGACGTTTGAAAAGATCTATGCTATGTTTATTATTCATATATAATCATAGTTTCTAATCTTCTCTATATATATATAATGAAAATGGTGTTCGTTTGAGGCTCAATCACGCTTAAACCACTGATCGTATCGACATGAAACTACCACCATTCGATGCGAAATTTTTCCTAGATGGTTTATGGCTATCTATCTATCTATATATATATAAGCAAAGTTTGTTTTCTTTGTCCGAGGTAAACTCGAAAACTACTGGACCGATCAGCATGAAACCACAACCATTCGACGTGGAATTAATCGTAGATGGTTATAGGCTATATATATTTTTCAAATTCTATGAGCCCTTTGCCATGTTTTCTCGATTTGTTTGTTTATTAATTTATTTGAATAAGGCGGTACGAAGTTCGCCGAGTCAGCTAGTCATATTATAAATTATATATAACCATCCACATAAAATTCCTTAATTATTTATTTAAATTTAATTTGTCAAATTTGACAAGAACTATGAATGTCAAAGAAGCAAGTATGGTGTGTAAGAATAAGCCTGTATGGCGCTCTGTTGTTCGTGCCTACCCCGCAAGGGACCTGGCGTGATGTTATGTATGTATGTAATTTGTCAAATACTTAGGCTGGTGTGCACCGAAATTTAACCGACGATTAACCAAAAATAATCACTGTTGTGTAAAATGTATGGCAAACATTTTTGGCGATTATTTTATTTTAACCATCGGTTAAAAGTCGGTGCACACTAGCCTCAATGATCTACTTTTGTTATTATTAATCAATGCTTATATAGCTGTATTAGCCAGGACGTAAGGATACGACTAACCAATGAGAGATCTCTATAAACCTCACTCTCATTGGTGGGAATTAAAAAATGCAAAAAAGACACGGGTTTTAAATTCAGTTAAGAATAAACTTTTTGTACTACTGAAGATACTTCGTCGTCAGCAGCCATTCGCAGTCCACTGCTGGACGTAGGCCTCCCCAAGACGGCATCACTCACCCCTGTCCTCCGATTTCCTCAGCCAGCACCTACCGGCGACCTTGCACAGGTCGTCGGTCCATCGGGCTAGAGGGCATCCGTCCGACACTACATTTACTAAGACGCGGTCTCCACTGAAGGCACTTACTAGAGAGAAAATAAAAGCCCGTTTTAAAATCGAAGTTACATTTATTCAGGACTCTTTCCTCCCATCCAATATCATAGCACTCTCTTCACAGGCATACTCTAGACCACGGGTGGTAGTCATCCAGGAGGGAAAGTACCCTACCTGGCTGTGAGTTGTTTTGTCGCCTCTAACGCCAGGTCGCCTGGCCACAGGAACTTGTATGCTTTCTCTGTTCCTGTACGAATAAGCAGTTATGGGAGCTGCATACGGCTAGTCATCGGAGCGGACAACGCACTACTGGCTAGCGCACATATTAATAGTTGCTCTAACTCGTTCGCACATCACACGTCCCACTCACACACTGTACTGTATATTGTACTAACTGTACGACTTCTTAATATTGTGGCGAACGATGGTGGAACCATCTAGACAGTTTTAGAACTTTGGAAAAAACTAAAAGAATCTAGAAGGAAAAGACAAGGACGGATATATTTAGAAAAGGATAGACGATGAACGAAAGACAGAGATAGATAGATGTTAGAAAGGGTTAGATGTATAAACGAAAGTTCCTGAACAGAATGTTCGGGAAGGAAGAGACGGAGATAAATAGATGAGTTCTAGAAAATTCTTCCGGGTATATAATATATAAACGGCGTAAGGCGCGCCTACCGGGCAGTTTTAAAATTGAGTTCAGTACAAGACGGTGAAACGACAAGTACGATACTAAAGAGTCATTAGAGAAGGTTAATAGAGGACAGAGACGAATTAAGTGGTGAATTTAGTGACAAGTTTGGTGGACAGATACGTGAAGGAGGTGTGTAGCGTAGTTCGAGAGAGGAATGAATTCTACTCTCTGCCATCTGAAATATCATTAAACCTCAACTTTCGCCGCTACAAATTTAAATGGAATAAATACCCCATATGGTAGTTTTTTGTAGCTGAATGTTTGTGCCGTGGCTTGTCTGGACACTGATCGATGTATCCCGCAATCTAAGTGATGGATGTCTGAATCGCTCCCACGCATTTCCACCACTGGGTTTCAGACAGCTCGTGGACAACTGGCGGCAGGTATTTTCCTATAAAAGTAATCGAAATAACTCATGACAAGAACAAAACATTTTCTCTGGACCTTAGGGAATATATATTTAGTTATATTTACAAAACTTTCAGAGTATTAACGAATGGACCATATAGAAAGTTATGAAAAGATAACAAACATACACACGCAAACATACACACACACTAATCAACACAGACCAATTATTTGATTTTAGTAAGTAAGTTATTTGACTGTAAGCCTTACTAAAATAAATAAATAAATCTATATATATAATAAAATTGTAGAGGTCAAATTTCTGTACAATTAAAAAAATTGCTAAAAACCGAGTCAGGGGGATGTAAGAAGTGAAATAGAACTAATTTGGATATTTTAAAAAAATTTTGTTTCTCTGTTTGTCTGTCTGTTTGTAACGGCTAATCTTCGAAACGACTAGACCGATTGAAATGAAATTTTGTATGGTGGCAGCTTATATCCCTGGTCAACATATAGGATACTTTTGATCCCGAAAAATTAAAGAGTTCCCGTGGGATAGTTAGATAGCTTTAATTACTTAAACAGCTTATAACAGACTAAAAGTAATTTCTCTGCAACGTAACATAATAGAAGCGGATAATTTGACAGGGTGTGGTGTCAGTGAGAGAGTTTTGTCTTATATATATATATATATTAATATATATTAATATATAAAGCAGATAAGTTTGTTTCTTTGTTTGTTTGCTTGAACGCGCTAATCTCAGGAACTACTGGTCTGATTTGAAATTTTTTTTCAGTGTTAGATAGCCCATTTATTGATGAAGGTTACAGGCTATAAACCATCACGCTAACAGCAATAGGAGCGGATCACCAATGCAAAATGTTTCAAAATCGCGGGTGTTTTTTAACTTCCTTTCCACGCGTACGAAGACACGGGCAGAAGTTAATCTTATATATAAAAACGAATCGCAAAATGTGTTGGTAAGCGCATAACTTGAGAACGACTTTACCGATTTTGATGAAATATTGTGTGTGTGTTTGAGTGGGTCCCGGGATGGTTTAAATCCACAATTGGAACCGGTAGATGGCGCTGAGGTCGGGTTCTAGAATCCTCCTAATAATAAATAAAATTGAAGTGTCTGATTGTAATGTCAGAATAATAGCTTTATACTAAGTTTATAAGGCACCTTACCGAAAAATCAATTTTTAATTTTTTTGTCGTATTGTTCCGACGTACTTTTGAAACGGCTGGACCGATTTTGATTGAACTATCACAGGCAGATACTTGATGTTAGGGTAACTTTATCTACGTTGTTTTAGGGTTTAGGTAAATATTAAATACTAGTTGGATTAGCGAAACTTCGTTTGCGTTGTCATGATGACGTGTTTGTTACTGAATTGTTCTTACGTACTACTTCCAGAATCTTCTCTCCTTTTCTAAAAGTCTTGAGACCCGCTTACGCTACCAGAAAGTTCTACCCTCGGTTGCCACACTACTCAGCTCTTACAGAATATCGGCATGAAATGGTCTTTGTCTTGAATTACTCGTGTTTCATTCCTTTTGTCTTATTCCTCTATCTCAGCCCCTATCTCAACTTGTTTAGCCCTCCCTAAAGACTAGCAACGCGTTGCCTTCGTCCCAGGTGTTGCGAACTTCCATAGGTGATGGTATCCACTTTTCATGAGCTAGGACGTCGCCTTGTTTGCTAGTTGTGCAATAAAAAAAGATTATTATCTAGGGTTTTTCTTGCTGCAGAATGAAATCTCTGTAAAGAACTGAGAATGAATTAAGAAGTCTTGTCGGGTGAGCTTCGTAAATACTAGCTCTAAATTGTGTGCTTACCGATTCCTACAAGTCGGTTCTGAGTGTGAACATCCCGCGGGACTCTGCTCCAGTCGACACGTGCATGTCAAATGAATTTTATACTGCACTGCAGTGGATATTGAGTTTTTGGCACATTCCGACTTCTGTATCAGGAATTTAAAAACGTATCCATTGTTCATGTGTTAATTAAATCTATAGTATTATAAAATTCTAAACATAGCGTGTCTGTACATTGAAGCTATTAACAAAACAACTGGAATACACTAATTATAAATGCCAGAAAACACGGTGCATTTTTTTTAGATTTCTTGTCTGTCTGTTCAGGCTTCATGTAAAAACTACTGGGCCGATTTCGATGCGGTTTTCGCTGATCGACAGACAATTCTTAGACTTAAGCTCTGGGTTACTTTTTATCCTGGGAATCTCGTGGGAATTTTCCTGGAAATTATTTAAAATAGCTAAATTGAAAAAAGTCAACAACCAACGTGATTTTTTCACTGATCGATAGCAAAATGTACGTAATAAAATGTGTGGTTTTTATCCCGGGAATTTTCCCGGGAGCAGTTTGAAGTTGTTCGGATGCATAAGATTGCTTACTCCGACAAAGTTTTCACTCAAAGGCCAGCTTATATACTTTTTTAATGATACTTTGTGTCCCGGGAATCCTGCGGGAATTTTAAATCAAGCGTGGACGAAGTCGCGGGCATAATAATCCTAGTAATTAACATAAATTTATCTAGTATATAGCAGAGAAAATTTAAATCTCTCGTGACAGAGTAATATGTTCCTCGACGTTACCCTGATCTTATCTTATATATAAAATTCTCGTGTCACAGTGTTAGTTAACATACTCCTCCGAAACGGCTTGACAGATTCTCATGAAATTTTATGTACATATTGGGTAGGTCTGAGAATCGGCCAACATCTATTTTTCATCCCCCTAAATGTTAAGGGTAGTCCACCTCTAAATATTGTTTTTTTTTTTAAATTTTAAACGATTTTCTATTTTTTTTATGATACACCATAAAAAAATACATACAACCCTAAATTTTCTACCCTCTACGATCAACCCCTATTTATTAATAGCGATATTAGTATTTTCATAATTTTCTACTGGGATGATTTAGATTTAAATTTGAAATCGGGTACCAGAATTTAGGTGTTCTATGTGTTGAAGTTTGTCCCGGAATGGTTTAAATAAACGATTGGACCCAGTATGGCGGTGGCGCCGCGATACTCCTCCTAAATGCTGGGCCTGATTTTGTTGAAATGTTTTGTTTGTTCAAGTGGATTTGAGAATAGTTTAGATTAACATTTGGTCCCGGTAGATGACGCTGGAATCGGGTTCTACATTTTTTATTTTTTGAAGGCAGGAAAACGTCTGCCGGGTACAGCTAGTACTAATATATAAAGCTGAACAGTTTCTTTGTTTTTTTGCTTGAATGCGCTAATCTCAGGAACATCTCATCTGATTTGAAAAATTCTTTTAGTGTTAGATAGCCCATTTATCGAGGAAGGCTATAGGCTATATATCATCACGCTAAGACCAATAGGAGCGGAGGACCAATGAAGAATATTTCAAAATCGGGGGATTATGAAAACAAATTCCGGGCGAACAACGTCGCGGGCACAACTAGTTAATTAATATTACTGGTGTATTCGAACTATATTCCTCAAGACTAAAAGAGTCAAGGCAGACTTAAACAGAGTCGATGCGCAATACCAGGTTCTCAGCGGCATTTGTTTTTCTGTATTTTATATTCCTGCTCTACGGGGAGTTTTAGACCTTATACTAAAACTACCGTTGTTGCCATACGGGGCCTATTGAGCCCCGTAACGTTTTAACGACTAAAATCCTTATTTTGCTTATATATAATTATTTTTGTTTTGTGTTGTGAAGAAGGTCAAGGTAACACCAGTTTAATAACTCTGATTTAATAGCACATATTAGAAATTTATTCGTCTAATGATGTCACACCCTCCGAAACATGGAAGTTTATATTATTCTTAGCATTGTAGTTGGGAGAAAGCCAGGGCCACTTAGACTCCGTTTTGCAACGGACGTGTTAAAGCGTCTATTTCAAAATTTACATATCGTTTTGAGCCCTATATCCACATCATAAGGTATACAATCGAGGTAAAATAGAAAGTGGCGTGTCACTCGTATACCTCATTACTTTAGTAACAGTGAACTGCGCTTGAACAAGCGCTTATCAGATTATTCCAATAACCTAAGTAATGAAATAGTACAATATTTTCCCATAATTTATTAAGATGTACAAGAACTGTATTTTACATAATTGAGTTTTATTTAAATATCTAGTATACATAAATGGGTATTTCACAACAATATCATAAACTTTTAAAGCGTAACATTTTCTTAAATTTTTTGGCACAAAGGAGAACAAATTGTTATCTTTAAATTCAATAAATTTTTGTTTTATTGCATTATTTTAATGGACAGATTTTCGTAGACTTATATATACGTACTATCTATAATGCTGGCTTGACGTTGTGAGCGATAACATGCGTGCCAATGGTCTCAATACAAGGGATGCTGAGAATCGCACGTAGTGGAGAAGAAAAAGTAGGAAAGCGGACCCTGGGCGTCGTAGTGATCGCTCCGAACGCAACCGGGATTTAAATCTCGGATGATGATGATGATCTATCTATACATATAATAAAATTGTAAAGGTCAAATTTCTGTACAATGAAAAAAAAATGCTAAAAACCGAGTCAGGGGGATGTAAGAAGTGAAATAGAATTAATTTAGATTTTTTTCAATTTTTTTGTTTCTCTGTCTGTTTGTACCGGCTGTCTCCGAAACGACTAGACCGATTTACATGAAATTTTGTATGGTGATAGCTTATATCCCTGGTCAACATATAGGATACTTTTGATCCCGAAAAATTAAAGAGATCCCGTGGGAAAGTTAAAAACCTTTAATTACTTAAACAGCTTAAAACACACTGAATGTAATTTCTCTGAAACGTAACATAATAGAAGCGGAGATTTTGACAGGGTGTGGTGTCGGTGAGAGAGTTTTATCTTATATGTATATACAATATATAAAGCCGATAAGTTTGTTTCTTCGTTTGTTTGCTTGAACGCGCTAATCCCAGGAAAGGTCTGATTTTTTTTTTCAGTATTCGATAGCCCATTTATCGAGGAAAGTTATAGGTTATAAACCATCACTCTAAGAGCTATTAGGAGCGGGGCACCAATGAAGAATGTTTCAAAATCGCGGGATATTTTTAACTTACTTTTTTAAACTATTCCACGCGAACTAAGTGGCGGGCAGAAGATAGTAATATAATAAATCATTTGGAGGTGTCGAGTCTATATAAAGCATTTCAATTGAAGAATAATAATGAGGGGTCTAACTCGGACCAATGCATCCATATCTCACACATCATATACTTTAACTCAATTTAAATTTATATAAATTCTAAAATTGTAATTTAATACTGACAAACTGTAGATGCATTTATTTAATTGTTATATTTATTATATCATAGTCTTATTAATGTGTACTATGCTGTTGGTGTACCTATGAAATAAATAAACAAATAAATAAATAAATCCATGCATCCAATCCAAAAATCCCAAAAAACAAGTTATTTGACGGCCACTGTGGTTGAGCACTCACTGGAATACATCCGCGTTTGATTTCTGGCGTGCTAATTTCATAAACAAACTTTTCCTTATTTACTACGGTCTGGATGTCTTGGATCGGCCCCAGGGTCGTCCATTTTACATACCCATAACATAATCATAACTTGCTTAGTTTGGGAATGTAGAATGTGTGTTTGTTGGCAGATTGCAAGTAAATGTCTTACAGTTATGGATGCCGGAGACCATGCGAAGTGGAGAACAAAAAGTGGCATAGTGGATTAAGGCTTACAAATAGACGCTCCAAACGCAGCTGGGATTTAACGCTAGGATGATGATGTTCTATAATGGAGTTAATAGTTAGCGAGATCTTGAAAAAATCATGAAAAATTAAATATATAAAATATGTATACATCGAATGGTGAAAAGCTATTTTTTTTTAAGCGACATTTTTTAAATCTATTGGGAGAAGAGTTTAATTTTACGGGTTGTATGGAAGGGATCGCTTCTTAGCGATAAGAACCACTGTGTACATTTAGAATATTTGTAGGTTATGAGTATATCTGTGCTTTCTGTAACGATATACAATAAAATGTTATATATCTCTCTCTCAATTTTTAAGACATAAAAATTATGCAAAAGAAAAAAAATGAAACGAAGAATGTCTAAAGATTTTAATTAGAAACCAAGTTCTTTATATCAAATTTTGATATTTTATTTATGATATACCTGAATGATCTGCATCAGCTACGTCGCTAGATTAGGTTAAGATATTCCTTTAGTTAGGTTGCCTGGAAGAAATTGCTTTAAGCAATAAGGCCGCTTATTGTTTCTACCATAACAATATTGTAATTGTGTATATAAGGTATGCTCCGGTGGTTCGGGCATGTGGAAAGAATGTATGATGAAAGAATGACTTAACAGATATACAATGCAAAAGTGGATGGATGCAGAAGTCGCGGAAGGCCACGACACACCTTCCATGATCAAATTGATCGTGTACTAGCAGAAGGTGATGTCAGGAGCCTTAAGAACAGACGAGCGTGCATGACAAGAGCTATGAATGTCAAAGAAACAAGTGAAGTGTGTAAGAATAAGCCTAAATGGCACTCTGTTGTTCGTGCCTACCCCGCGAGGGACCTGGCGTGAAGTTATGTATGTATATATGTGTATATTTGAAATTTGGAGAGCAATAAAGTGTTATCTATCTAATTTTGAAATTATCATAAAATGTCACTTAATACACATAGCGTTTTACCTCTCGATGTACAGTCTAATATAACTTAGTAAATTAGCTTAATGTAAATTTTTTATTTAGTTTGTTTGTTTGCTGGGCCGTCCTATATTTGGTATTCGGTGTAATTCCAATTCCACGTTTTGTTGACGCTGTTTACATCCAGTGGTGTCATTGGTTTCTTGATTTCGTCATCGTGAACCTGAAATAAGCAGAAACAATAGTTAACTAAAGACAGCCGCACACAAAGAGTTTAAGGGACGCTTAACGGAAGAGTCTGGCAACAATGTATTGTGGCGAGTGATGGTGGAATAATCTATTTAAAGACTTTTATAAAAAGGTACAAAACTCTGGAAAGACATTTCTTTCCAGAGTTTTCCGTCTTTACAAGGACGGATACATTTAGACTATAAACGAAAGTTGGGGAAGGAAAAGACAGAGATAGATAGATGTTAGAAAGGGATAGATGATGAACGAAAGTTGTGGAACAGAAGGTTCGGGAAGAAAAAGACAGAGATGGATAGATGTTTAGAAATAATAAAAGAATAACAAAAAGACTATCGAAATTATGGGTTCCTGAAAATTCTTCCGGGTGTATAAGCACGTAAGATGTGCCTACCGGACAGTTTAGAGTTGAGTCGAGTTCAAGACAGCAAAGCTATAAGTGTGATACGGAAGAGTTGGATGAGAAGTTTAATAGAAGACAGTGATGAGTTTAGTGGCGAATTTAGTGGCAAGTTTAGTGGACAGTTAACTGAAAGAGGTGTGAAGCGTAGTTCGAGAGAAGAACCAGAAGCGAGTTACACGCGGTAATATCGGAGGTGAGCACTGCAGTAGCAGGAGGTGGTCTACGCAATATCGGCGACGGTATTGTGAGTGAGACAACTTATCGTCGGGACTGTGAATCGTTAGTCGTGCGTATAGGGGCAACTCTGCGGAGAGGTATTACGTGAGGCTGTGTAAGTCAATAAAAGCTTTTAATTGAAAACTGGTGTTTTCTTCCAATCCTAAGTGCGTCCCTGCTTGCACGTAACAGTATGATGGGGTTGTCTGGAAGATCTCGCTTTTTAGCTATAACGGTCTTATCTTCCCTTTGTGCATAATGAGACATAGTTTTAGTCTGTAAGTTCTTTTTTGGATTGGTGTTACAAACATACAAAAGTCAAATTGAGAAACTCCTCCTTATTGAAGCCGATAAAAAATTAAATATTTGAACATAACAGACACAACAACCTACAGCCAGGTGGTAGGGTATTTGTCCTTCTGGAAGGCTACCACCCCCAGTCTAAAGTCCACGCTTAGAGAGCAGCAGCACATTGGTAGCACCTTTGGTGTTACAAATGTCCATAGGCGATGGTAACCGCTTTGGGCCATCTGCTGTCTGCTGAACTCATACAATAAATAAATTAACTTGAAACTCTCTTCAAATAATAACTGCCTCCTAACAGATTGAAACTCAAATATATTTACAATAAAACCTATAAAAGTATAAAGAAAACTCTTTACTTCGATTTAAGACTAATACCAAAGGTATAAGAATTTAAATAACAAATTTGGTAAAACAACGAAAAAGGGATGGTCGAGTTATTGTAACATCTTGGAACAAAGCGGGGATAATAAAACTTAGTTGGGTAATATCCTTTTGTGGGCAAAGTTTGTTTGAGAACAGTGGTTTTCAAAATATTCTACATAACCCCCCCGGGGCCATTATTAAACTTCAAGTGAATTATCTTATTACTAGTAGAAATTTGATATTACTTGTTCATGCTTAGTAGTTTATGTCAAAGTAGCTTCTGCCCGCGACTCGTCTGCGCGGAATACTTTAAAAATATTCCTCGATTTTGAAACAATCTTCATTGGTGCTCCGCTCTTTTTGGTCTTAGCGTGATGATATACAATATAACATATAGCCTTCCTCGATAAATGGGCTATTTAACACTGAGAGAATTTTTCAAATCAGACCAAACAAAAAAACAAACTCTTCAGTTTTATATATTAGTATAAGATTTTAATAACTTGTAAGACAAATGAGCGGTTAGTAAGATTTAGGAGCCGGCCAGAAGTCAACAAAAATGTTTTGTAAACACTCCATTACCAACATAATAGTGATATGCATATAGATTACAATAAATTTTAATATTGTTCACACACAAAAGTTAAAACAAAATCTTATCACCTTAATTTTAAAATATCATGTTTTTAATTTAAATTTCTGATTAAATAAAAATCGAAGCACTATTTGACTGCCTTTATTTGTACGAAATTATGGCTTCATAAATGTTGTATGCTCGCTTAAGATTTACGAGATTGCGACGTTTCGAAAGATGAAAAAAAAACATGTATTTTCATCATAGTGCCATAAGATGACCCAAAATTTGCATGGCATATACGGCGGGTTTACGAGAGGTTATACAACTTCGTCATAAACGATGAACTAATTTAACTGAATTTAGTTTAATGATTTTTATTCTAGTAAAAAGAAACACTGTAAATACATATTTATCTGTAAGCAGTATTTAACGCCGAGCCTCTATGTCTCGCTATGCACTCTTTTAACTTACTATTCTTAGAGATTAATATTATTTGTATGAACTTCAAAAATTGACCTTTGGATGGAAGATCAATAACGTAATAATTATTATTATTCTATTACTATTATATGTATAGGTTTCTAGAGATCAAAGGACCATAAAAATGGCCCAAACTTTTGAAGAGTTTCCGCAGAGCTATGGGAAGGCCAATACGTAGAGGCCCCTGAGACAAATTTAATCTAAATGTGGAGTAACACTTCAGTTTATCCCTGTCTACACCGTCTAAAAATGCACCCAAGGACAAGCCCCGGTCACTGTAGAACTATTGTAGGGAATGAGAACAAAAATTACCGGGTTATTGGGATGAACTGCTAATAGAACTAGGGATCTAGGGGGAATAGTCCCATATTACTATTATTATTACATTTTTATTAATGCATTAATTATTATTATTACAATTCTCGAATCGGAATCATATAAGAAAACAAGTTACATAATATATACGAATAATAAAAATGAAGAGTATTTTAAAGTCTTAAAACGAAAGCAACACCCAGTGGTCGCCAAACAAAAAGTTTAACAACCATTGTTTGGAACAATTGGGTATTTTATTGGGAAAACTAAAACAAAAATGTTATTGGTAGATACGAAATTTTCAATTTATTCCAGTTAAGAAACTTTGTAATGTCTTGTACGAGACTAGAATAAGAAATCGAAGAACTAACAAACCAATTGAACACGCCGATTTACGGCTTTAAGTTTTTTTTATTGCCGGAGTATTGATAATGCTTTGGAATAACCTTTATCGTTGCATACGTCCATAGGCAATGGTGACCCCTTTCCAACAGGTTTTACGTCAGCTTTTCTCCTCCAGTAATAAAAAATCAGTAGTGCCCAGATTCCGGTTTCTTACTAGAGGCCGGTAACCACTTTCCACCAGGTGGACCGTCTTCAAATACAATAAGTAAACCTTTAAAAAAACCGACTTTAAAAAGCAAAAAAATTTAAGACAGTTCAAAGACACATAAAAAGTATATAATAAATAACTAAGTATATTTTGCAAATTTGTTGTTGTTTCTTTTATGTTTTACTTGGTACCAACTTTAACGCGTTGAAGACAATTATTTTTTTGCTTTCTAGTTACTTTTGAAGTTGGTTTTGTGTTTTGTTGAAAAGTTTTTTTTATTTGCTACCGCTTAGTTACGCAAATACTTGAATAGCTTTAGAAACGAAATATATATGTAACACTTTGTACTTGTCTATAATATTCGAGAGTTGCACTCGTCAGATCCTGACTTGGTGGCAATGGGACCACTTCACGTGTATACCCTTTCAAATCTTCTTCTTGCAAAATCCGTGTTGGAACGGAGAAAGAATACAATTTCCTGCGGCCGGGCGGCCTGTCGTAAGAGGCGACAAAACAACCCACAGGTGGTAGGGTATTTTCTAACCTGGAGGGCTTGAACTTTAACGTTGAGCTGTGTTCCGGCATTAGTGAGCAGATTCCAGTCTCCCTTTAGAGAGCAGCAGCGCAATTGTAACACCTTTGATGTTGTTAACGTCAATAAGTGATGGTAATCGCTTTCCATCAGGTGGACCGACTGCCTTTCAGCCGAACTCAAGCTATAAAAAAATCTCTACTTAATATTATGAAGAGAAAACATTTGTATTTTTATATGTTTCTAATGAAATAACTCAAAAACTAATGGACCGATTTCAAAAATTCTTTCACTATTATAATGCTACGTTGTCCCTAAATAATATAATTTATTACTAGAAAAGATGTAAACAGGTTTTTTTTCAGGGCAGGACAACGTCTGCCAGGACCGATAGTAAAAAATAAAATTGACGGACAAATCGCGTAACAAACATTAAAAAAAAACTCTTTTCGGAAATCGGTTAAAAACTGTAATAATAATTTACCTTCGCTACAACATTTTCTTGTACTTCTTTGATTGTTGGACCTTCTTCTATGGCCAAAGGCTCCAGGTTCAAGGGTTCATACTCATCAGACACACCACTGTCGGGGGAGTGCAATACCGGAATGGCGTTGGTATATCCCACGGGACCCACCCTGCTCTTATGCACGCAGTAGTCTCCGGTGAACGGGTTTTGGTAAGCTACCACAGTCCTGAAATTTATATTACGTATAGTTTAGAACCGATATGTCATTGGTCGTAAATCGTAAGTCTTGGTAGCGTAATGGTTAGTACACAGGTCCCAAACTCCTGGTCATGATGTACTACATTTTTGCTGCAACATACCTTCATAAATTCCTGACAAGCTTGGCAAGATAGAAACGTTATACAAAATATAGTATAAGAGGTTGGAGCGAGCTGCTATGTAAATGAAGTTTTGTCATTTAAGTATTCTTCAATAGTGTATCCCTTTTTTAGCAAGATACTTTAGGATATGATTTGATTAAAAAAAAACAAAAAGGCCAAGAAACCCTAAAATGGTTAATATCCACTCACCGCAACTCTCCATTGGGGTCCCCCTCTTTGCGATGTGAAAACACAACTTTGGTGGGCCTCAAGAGGATGGCAATCTGAAACCAATTAGTTTTCAAATTAAATATTTGCTTGGTACAAAAATCTTGAGACCATTTTCATAGTAAAAATACCGAGTTAAATTAACAGAAGTGTTTATTTAATACCGAGTGAGTCCAATTTCATTCTAACTAGATTATTTTGACGAGTTAAAAGTGGTTCGAGAAATCTAGGTTTTGTCAAGTTTCCTTTTGGTTTTAATTTTAATTGGTTTAGTTTAATAGGTATTTTCTACTTTCTGAATCTAAACTACTTAATATATATAAAAATTAAGTTTTCGCGACTAGTATACATAATAACACTACGTTTTAACGGGTTTAAGCGCGGTAAAACATCTAAAATTAAATCAAAAACACCCACATTACAATAGAGAAGATAATTGGCGAGTACCACCTGTTTGGGATCCGATCATCAAAACTATTAAGAACCAAATCCAGCAACAACCAACTGCCAGACCTCAAGACACTGTGCAGAAATAGCATGAACCGAAAAGCAAACAAACTTGATTTATTAATTTATTTTATTTTTCCTTTCATCCATTTTAATCTAATATATAAAATTCTCGTGTCGCGGTGTTTGTAGTTAAACTCCTCCGAAACGGCTTGACCGATTCTCATGAAATTTTGTGTGCATATTGGCTAGGTCTGAGAATCGAACAAAATATATTTTTCATCTCCCTAAATTTTAAGGGTAGTCCACCCCTATTTTTTTAATTTTTAGATTTTTTTTTAATGATACAGCATGAAAAAATACAAACGACCCTAAATTTTCAACCCTCTACGATCAACCCCTATTTTTTCGGACAGGACAACGTCTGCCGGGCCAGCTAGGCTAATATATAAAATTCTCGTGTCACAGTGTTTGTAACAGAACTCCTCCGAAACGGCTTGACCGATTCTTATAAAAAATTGTGTGTATATTTAATAGATCTGAGAATAGGATGTGAACTATTTTTCATATCTCTAAGTGATAAGGGAGGTCCACACCATAAAAATATATATTATTTTCTGGTAAAAAAAAATATGATTCGGCATAAAAAACATTTAATTTCCCCAAAATTAAATTAAAATTTGAATTCGAGTCCCGCACTCGTAACAATATTTTCATTTATAGAAAATTCAAAACTCTTACTTGTCCACTTTGTTGCATTCTGTAGACTCTGTAGACGCAGTACCCACACGTAAACACCGTCAGGCAAAGCTGAAAAAATACGCAACCTTGTTAAACTTGTCTACTAAACAAATGCATGCAGAATACCTATATAGTTTTAAACATATTTCAACAGTTAGTAGAATAGTTATAAAATTACATACAATTGAATACAATGTAAGAAAACTTAACTTATTTGTATTGTATTCTACCCAGAGTACCTCAAGACTATAAGTGGAATACTGAGCCCAGATCACCGTCTTCTAGGGTAAGGTGCCCAGAAGGCTGGCTACGTTTCCTCGCTGGATCACCAAAGCTAGTTAGTTACACCATACAATATTTAAAAAAACCCTAAAAATCAAACTGCTGTATGGTAAATTTTTCAAATGGGCCTTCAGGGCGAAATAAACATTTTTCTAAAGATGTCTGGAAGCCGATTTTGACGAAACACAAGGAGGTTTTATTAGATTTTGAAAAATAATTATATTCTGCATTATTGTAGCAAATCATAGTATAGTATAACTAGCATGTAAACCAAGGAAACGGGTTGTTTTTAACAAAATGTTTTATTTTCCACACATTAATTAAACATCAAATTGCGCCTACCATTTGACCGTACTTAATTTCAACAATCAATTGACTGATTTGATTAATTGCGATAAAATAACGCGCGTTTTAAATATTAATTTAAAGATACCTATTGAAAATAAAATAATTAAATAAAATGAGGTGAGGTTAGGTGAGTTTCATTAATGTATTGTTACGAGTTTAGCGGGGCTCGAATTAAAAAGCCGTTAGAGTTATTATAGAGTTTATTAGTACAAAAATAAATAAATACAAACGTATAACACAGGTACAAATATAACTGAACACTACAAATGCAAACGTAATGCAAAAGGTCGTAATTCAATAAAACGCTCAAAGTCCGTCACTAATAGATTCCCGAATGTACACATGTGTCGCCTTGATCGTGGTTCGCGCTCGGCTGCCCCCTCTCCCCATCAGGCCGTCGTTTTATACCTCACAAAACAAATGTGCCCGTATCGTAGTCGACGTAATCCGAAACACCTGGCTAATGATTCGGCCAAAAACGAGTACAGTAACACAATGGGCTGTTCCCTAGAAACGTATGCCAATAAATAAGTAAAAAAAAGAAGACAATCATAAAAGAATTATAATTAGTTCAAATGCCGACAGGCAATAAAATGTGTTTTTACAGATTAGGAGCGGAATTTGTCTTTGTTAGGGCCTAGGTTGTAACAGTATATAGAACATTTTGTTCGAAAACAATTTATTTCCTTCGGTTTTCCGTTTGACATTCCTTCCCAGAAAGCGACCCTTACAAGGTACACGATGATTTGGTACAAAAATACATAATGTGTTTATTTTTCAAAATCAGCCGATTCCGATTCAGATGACCACTTGTAGAGAATGGACGCCAGCGCATCAAGTATTCGACGAACCGGGACCAATTGCCATAATCAAAGTAAATTATAACGTAATCAGTATTAATATCAAGAGATAGTATGCTATTTAAGCAATAGAAACATTATTTTGGTATACATTATCACAAAAGATGTTAATTTCATAAATATGGCCGGCCATGATAAATTCTGATGAATAAAGCCTACCTGAGCTTATACGGTCTGACGAGATTATATATACTAGTGGTCGCCCGTGGTCGAAATTCGACCATAATAATTAATGTCAAAGACTCGTATAATCACAGATTTCGCCAAGGCTACACTGTTAATTTGACTTGAACAATAAACAAAAGAGTATATTTGCGTGTGTGTTTAAATACATGGTAGTGTGTGGTATATTGTTATTAATTTAATGTATATTTTATACATAATTCAAAAAAAAATTAGCTTTCGTCGCTTCTTCTCTACATAAACTATAAGTGTGCGAAATTTCATATTCTTCCGTCCGCGCAATTTTCGTAAAAAGAGGTACAAAGTTTTTGCTTCACGTATTAATATAATGACTTCATGTACATTAAATATCATAGATATGAGGCCGTTAAAGTCATCAATACTGCAATTGGGTACTCGTTTACCACATATACAAATCAACTAGAATACTTTTTACTATCACACAAATCCTCACAGCCTACTTTATTTATTATATTAATCAAACAAGTCCATTAAATTTTATTATCAGTCACAGGCAATCATAAAAAATACTTCTAATACGAAATTTTGAAAGTAAGGTACATTGTATAAATGTTTATTGTACAATATGTCAAGCGCCTAATTCAATGTAGGATGCAACAAAACAAATATTTTCAAAAAAGGAACATTTACAAAATCTTGTACTACCATCGCTCTATACATTTATTTGTTACATTTCTTTAAAATAAGCAAGTAACTTACCAAAATAATCATCAGAACAATATCAATGTAAATAATAATCATCATTATTATTTTTACTCCCACTACAATAATACACTGTTTATTA
Organism: Dendrolimus pini; assembly: GCA_949752895.1. Taxonomy (NCBI): domain Eukaryota; kingdom Metazoa; phylum Arthropoda; class Insecta; order Lepidoptera; family Lasiocampidae; genus Dendrolimus; species Dendrolimus pini. Next base: position 18,531,614 of record OX457143.1, read on the forward strand.
TGAATTTTTCATATTAGTATTTTGTAAAAACTAAATATTTTTCAAATAAACAAAGAATCCGACGGGAATTCGAATGCTCATGTTGCCAACTTAAATTTTGAATAAGGAATAACATACTATTGGTTACTTTGATATGACAATTCACTTTCATTGGTTGAAAAATTGTTATTTAGTCCTGATTGGTTGGATCCATGGGGTTGGAATTTATTCACCAATGAGATGAAGCTACTGGCAAGAGATGTAACGTCTGCATTGAAAAGCAAAGATTAGATAACTGTTTAGAGCATTAACACTATTCTTATTACTTTCAAGATCACGGGCCATAAAAATGGCCCGGACTTTTGGAGGGCTTGCGTGGGGCCATGGAGAGGCCAACACGTAGAGGCCCCTTGACAAATTTAATGTAAATATGTGGCGTGACACTGACCGGCGATTATCCCTGTCTACACCATACAATAATGCACCCAAGGACAAGCCCCGGCCAGTGTAGGACTATTGTGGGAAATGAAGACAAAAAGTACCGGGCTATTGGGGTGAACTATTAGTGGTACTAGCGGTCTGGGAATATGGGGACTATGGCGTCTGCCCGTCGCAATGTTCGGGGAACATGGATAAATGGGCAGACGGTGACTCGCCACTCCCTGCATGGGCCCCAAAAAATGCCATAAAAGGCAGGGGCAACATGGGTATGAGTGGCTAAGGGGTGTAGAGAGGTGGGCTGCAGGTTCACTGAAGCTACTTCCGACATTAGGCCATTTATCACTTCCACCCCTGGAGCTTGAGTCTTAGCTCTAGCGATCTCCCCTCCGTGCCGGCTGGCTAAGGCAAGCACGGAGGCGGGGGCCTTGTCTTGGCCCCCGCCTCCTAAGGCTCCTAAGGCTTCGCCACAAAGCCCCCCTGCGGGTAGATTATTATATTATTACAATTATTATTATATTATTACAACTCAGGTCCCGACAAAAACAAAATCCGCCTGCATATCTCAAACAAAGCATATTTATTACCCGTCGGCATTTGAACTAATAACATTGAAATTCTTTTATGATTATCTTCTTTTATTTACTTAATGGCATACGGCCTATTGTTGTATTATAATCATTAGCCAGGTATTACGGATATTAAAGTAAAAGCTGATTCTAGGTAATTCGGTCCACGTTGCCGGGCGGACATATTATATTTGTGCAATTTAAAACAATGGCCCGATTGAGGGTGGAGTTAGTCGAGCGAGAACCTACGAGCGAAGCGAGACGTGTGTACTTCAATCGGGAATCTAAAAAGTGACGGACTTTGTGTCTTTTATTGTATTACTACCTTCGGCATTACGTTTGGATTTTTTGTGTTCGGTTATATTTGTACCTGTGTTATACGTGTTTGTATAGTTCTAATAAGCTCTATAGTAATTCTAACGGCATTTTAATTCGAGTCCTGCAAGTCGTAATAATATATTAGATTTGAATTAAAGATTCAATGTTTGCCTAATGCCCCATTCTGTTTAGTACATAATCTTTGCCCTTTTTCCGAGTACTGGCGCCAGGGGTGTCGCGACGTCTGCCTCTATCGATGAGTTCTCGCCCTACATTTATACCATTTAACCTTTTACTTGCAATTATATTACTACTAATTCTAGTATAAACAAGTTAACCTGGAGACATATTATCATCTTAAAGGAACTTATTCAACATAAATTCAAATAGAAAATTTTGAAGGTACTTTTGGTAAAGTAGGTAAGTTTTTTATTTTTTTTATTTTTTTTTATTGCAGGAGATCAGCAGACAGGCAGACGGCCCACTTGATGGAAAGCGGTTACCATCGCCTATGGACATTTGCGACACCAAAGGTGCTACAAATGCGCTACTGCTCTCTTAAGAGGGACTGGATCCTGGTCACTAATGCCGGAACACAACACAAGGTTGTTATGACGGCATATTCTAGACCAGGGGTGGTCGCCATCCAGTCGAGCATATATATAATACCCTACCACCTGGCATAAATGGTAAGGTTGTATCTTATGTCTCTGCTCCATCGGGGATAATGCTAGAGACTATGTCACACAGATATGTAATGTATGTCATATGTATAAATTGCGGGTAGTGTGTATTTTAAACAATGACGAATAAAATAGAAATAGAAAAGCCTTTTAATTCTTACTTTTTACAGCAGTATTATTAGTATGTTAATTGGTTAGTCATTTTAAACGAATTGTTAGTATTATTGTTGTTAGTTTCTTAGTTGGATAAATTATGTAAGAATCCCAGATTGGGTAAAGGCGTTCTCCAAAGACGCCCATCTGTTTATGTCCTGGGCTATTTGATACCAGTTGGGGCTGGGTATTTTTTTAATGTTCTCTTCCCAACGCATCGATGGTCTCCCTCTGCCTCTCTTGCCTTGTGGTCCTGTCCACAGAGTTGTTTTTACGGTCCATCTCTGGTCTGTAAGTCTTATTATGTGACCTGCCCATTTCCATGTTAACTTCTGTGCATATCTCAAGGCATTAGTTGCTTTTGTTACCGCTCTTACTGTTGTGTCGGATTTTGTCCATTTTCTTTACCTTAATAAGTAATTTAATTAACCTAATATTCTACAAAATAAATTACATCTAAGAATGTGTTCATTGGCACTTTAATTAGTTACATACATACATATTGTCACGCCTGTTTCCCATTGGGGTAGGCAGAAACGATGGATCTCCACTCGCTACGATCCTGACAAACACCCTTCGCTTCATCAACTTTCATTAATCTTCTTATACATACACGCTTATTTAAACTGCTTTTTATCTGAAATTTCTTCAAAATATCTTCAATTTGATCATGGTGAGTACGTCTTGGTCTGCCAGCACCAACTCTTCCAGTCACATTGCTATCATATACTTGTTTTGTGATTCTGCTATCATTCTCTCTACATGACCAAACCACCTTAACATTCCCTTTTCAACTCTTGTCACTACATCTTCTTTCAATTCACAACGGCCCCTTATCACACTGTTTCTTATCATATCACTTACATTAACCTTACATATACTTCTCAAAGCTCTCATTTCAACTGCATTTATCCTACTTTCATGCTTCTTCTGCCACACCCAACTCTCACTGCCGTACATTAGCGTTGGTACTAATACCCCCTGATGGACGGCCAGACGTGCCTTTACAGACACTTTCTGGCTGTTTATAAAATAGTTCATCGCTTCATTCACCTTATTACCTGCCATTACTCTCCTTTCAATATCACTTTCATGCTTTCCGTCTCTGGTAAACATGCACCCTAGGTAAACAAATTCTTTAACTTGCTCTAGACTTTCATTTCCTATCTGTACGTTACACATTGTCATATTTTCATCTCTTTCAAACACCATAACTTTCGTCTTCTCTACATTAATTTTCATACCCTTAGTCTTAAAAGATTCGTCCATAATCGTTACCATCCCATGTAACTCTTTTTCCGACGATGCAAGTATAACCTGATCATCGGCGTAGAGTAGACATTTGATGAATAACCCATTAATTCTTAAACCACTTTCACTTTCTTTCAAATCATCCAAGCAACTGTTCATAAAAAGGTTGAATAGCCACGGCGATGCTACGCAACCCTGTCTAACACCTTTTTCGATGTTAAACGATTCAGAGTAGGCCCCGTTGATCCTAACACAAGCACTGGAATCGTCATAGAGAGACTTTAGTGATTGTATTAGGTTGTATGTTACCCCATATTTAGATAACGCTGACCACCGTTCTGTTCTTATTACTCTGTCGTAGGCTTTTTCAATAGACATTTTGGCCCTTGGCCAAAAACTTTTCAGTTATGCACCGTAAGGTGAAGACTTGGTCTGTACATCCCATTCCCTTGCGAAAACCCGCTTGTACATCCCATACTTTGTCATCTGTCATTTCGAAAACCCGTTCAATCAATACTTTAGCATATAACTTTCCGACAACGCTGAGAAGGCTAATGCCCCTATAATTTTTGCAGTCCTGTTGTGACCCTTTCCCTTTATAGAGTGGAATAATTGCGGCTTTACACCTATCTTTTGGTACAGAGCCTCTCATCCAGCACATGTTGAAAAGGCGGTATAATTGGCTCGCGACCAGACCTTGTCCAGCTCTCAACATTTCTACGGTAATGTTATCACACCCCGTAGCCTTTCCTAATTTCATACTATTTAAAGCTTTCACTATTTCATTCATATCTATACTATCACTATTATCCTCTCTTCCCTCCCTTACATCAGTCATACTGTTTACACTTGATATCCCTTTTTCAAATAATCCCTCAAAATATTATTTCCATCGGTTTAGTATACATTCTTCTTCTTTTACAATGCATCCATTCTTATCTCTAATTACATTGAGCTCAGAATTTAGAGTCTTTCCTTTGTCTCTTTTTATGGACTTCCAAAAGTATTTAATATTACTCTGGAAATCTTCGGGAATTCTTTCATCAAACTCATCTTTCTGTTCATTCTTTTTCCTTTTGACCATTTCTTTCACTACTACATTCATTTTCTTATATCGATTTCTAGCTTCATCTACATCTTCTTTTCTTGCATTATTCAATCTTAGATCAGCTCTTAAAGCTAACCAATCAATCTTAAAGATAATCAATTAGTTACTTATGTTACTTCATATACACTTATGTAGATAATCATTAACGACGTTGTTTTTGACGCTACAAGTCAATCCATTTGGACACGGTGACTACACTATTTATCCCAGGTATAGCAGCGGCATTACAATAATACAAATATCACTTGCTTATCTTGATATAAAATGTTGCGAAGCGGCGGTAAATTAGATTAGGCTCCCATAAAGTAAATAACGCGTTAATCTGAGGAACTTTTTTTTATTGCAGGAGTTCAGCAGACAGGCTGACGGCTCGCTTGATGGTAAGCGGTTACCATCGTTTATACCAAAGGTGCTACAAATGCGCTGCTGCTCTCTTAAGGGAGACTGGAACCTGGTCACTAATGCGGGAACATAACTCAAGGTTATTATGGAGGCATATTCTAGAAATAGCCATCCAGTCGGGCAAATACCCTACCACCTGGCAAGGTCTATTACTATGTATATTTATAGTTAAATGGTATACATAAGTATACATAAGCAGTTTAACAAAAGCCAAAGGTTAACTAACTCTTAACAGGCCCTAATTCGGCAAATTTGTTAGCCCGTTTATCGAGGAAGGCTATAGGCTATATTTTATATATCATCACGCTAAGACCAATAGGAGCGGAGCACCAATGAAGAATGTTTCAAAATCGGGTTTTTTTTCCTCTTGAGCTTGGAAGCTTCCACTGCTTGCGCTGCGTAAACGGTTAAAGTTTCGGAAAAATCATGTGTGACAGAACGGTCTTTAAAAGTTCTAAAAAAGTCCGAAACAGCATATTTCTATCTTTTAAGGTTGGCTCACTATAACCTTTTTATGCTAACCAAATTTGTTCTAAAATAATGCATTATTTGCGAAGGTGTTTTTATAAACATGATATTAATCCTTATCCAAATAAATACGTTATTCGTCACAAGTATTTAATTTAAAACAAAATTGCTATTTACATCATTCGATTTCAATGAATATTTTGGGAGATATCGTAGTTTATGTAAATAACATCACAGCAAAATATTAATCAAGTACTGTGTGTGCATTCTGATATGCAAGGCGGCACGGCACTCGTTTAGATTTAAAAATATTTTCATCTTCTGTGTGAACAAAGACGCCGGTTAATGTTAGCGTTAGCCCAAAGTAACTATTCCACGCTCACGAAGTCGAGGGCAGAAGCTAGTATAATAATCATAATAAATATTGTTACGAGTTGCGAGAATCGAATTAAAATGACGTTGGAGTTATTAGAGAGTTTATTAGAACTATACAAAAACGTATAACACAGGTACAGTTATAACAGAACAAAACAAGTCCAAACGTAATGCAGAAGGTCGTAATTCAATAAAACACGCATAGTCCGTCACTATTAGATCCCTGATTGTTATTAACACGTCTCGCTTCGATCGTGGTTCTCGTTCGACTGCCCCGCTCCCTCAATCATGCCATCATTTTATATTGCACAAATGCAATATGCCCGCCCAGCAATGTGGACCGAATTTCCTAGAAACAGCTTGTACTTTAAAATCCGTAACACCTGGCTAATGATTACAATACAACAATAGGCCGTTCTCTAGAAACTTGTGCTAGTAAATAAGTAAAGAAAAGAAGACGATAATAAAAGAATTACAATAGTTTCAATGTTATTAGTTCAAATGCCGACGGGTAATAACATGTTTCAGATATGCAGGTGGGTTTTGTTTTTGTCGGGACCTGAGTTGTAACAATATATTATAGATGTAAAAATATTTACATAGACATACAAAACAAACAATAAACACGTTATACAATTAGATAGTGCACGTTCACATGTCTGTTAAAGGAATAGATAGATTTAGCCTTTAGACGTATGGCCTTACTTATAATCGTTTGTTAAATTTTAAGACACTGCTCAGCTACTGATTAACGAAAATCTTACCCATAAACTCCTCTTAAGTATAAGAGGTGGTGATAAAGTAACTCATAAATAACTGTCAAAAATAACCAACAACGAGAGGTAGTTTAAGTGACTGCAAAGAGGCAAGATGACAAGTTTCATTCGAAACAGCCATTGATTAGGGGTTTAAGAGTCTCTTATTTAAGAGAGGGCTAATTCTTTCGTAACGAGATTATTATGAGTAAGGCCCTAAATGCTTTCAGCTGGACTCTTTTAGTCTGATCTCCATGTGAAACGATCCTTTTACTCCTACCCTCCATGTTATTATTAAAAGACAGATTATCTTTAAATCTCGTCCTGCCCTCATACATTTAGGAATGTATTTCACGTAAGAGTCCGCTTCGTTGGCTCGGAATTACGATGTCATTACTTTGCTTTTAACTGGAAGTAAACAGGTTTTAATCCAGTACTGGATTAAGTTCGTTTGTCTTACATTGTTTCCTTCAGCAGTTTACGAAGTTTTGGGTTTACATTGTTTCGTTGAGCTGCCAAGTTCATTGACTTAACGCCAAATATTGTCTTATCATTATAAACTCTTATAACTTCTCTTAGATGTGAGAAAATCCAATGGAAACTTTGGAGCTGTTTGCACTCCTTTTTTTATTGGAGCAGACAGGCTGACGGACTAAAGCGGCTAGTTTTGGAGAATTGCTTATTCTAATTAACTTGACGGCTGCTGCTGAAATATTCAATACATACATTTTAAGTAGTGTGGAGTGGGGAAGGGAGGGGAAGTTTGCAAACCTTATGGTCCGGAGTTGTTGGCATATTATTTTTTTGTTAATAATTAGAACGTTAAATAAATCAATTTGAAAACTTGGCGAACATTTTCGTACCATGAATGTGCCAGTGTGCCTGTATATCTGTGAATAAATATTCATTCATAAATTTATTCATTCAAGGTCATAGACACATTTACCATCCTGTAGCTGTCGTGAAATTTTTCAAAAAAATCTAATTAATCCAGAGATTTGTAGTAAAAAACAGCGGTATTATTAATCCCATTGTACGTCCAAGCGGGCACCCGGAGGGGCTTTTCCAAATATATCACGCAACCCTTTGCTTGATAATTTAAAGGGCTGAGGGACACCTTTGTAATGTGTAAAAAATATCCCCTTAATCCTTAGGGATTCAAATGTTACAATTACAGCATGATCTAGGTGAGTTATTTTGAAAAATTAAGCAGGTTTGTTTTTGTAGATAGACAATACTTTGTTGTTAACCAAAACAGATAATTATTACAAAAATTTTGCTTTATCATCTTTATCCCTATAAATATTGTTACGTGTGCGCGACTCGAATTAAAATGCCGTTGGAATTACTATAGAATTTATTAGAACTATACAAACACGTGTAACATAAGTACAAATATAATTAGACACTACTAGTACAAACTGCACGATTCAATAACACGCGCAAAGTCCGTCACTATATAGCTTATCGAATGTACACGTCTTGCTCGTATCGTATTCTACGCTTCACCGATCCGTCACCGATGCCATATGTCTACCTGGTAAGCGTCGGCGCAATTCCTAGAAAACATAATCTGCACACCTGCGTTATTGTGCCAGCAAACGGCCATAAACAAGTACAATACACAATAGGCTATTGTCTAATTACAAATTTTAAACACAAAGTAAACAAAAGAAGACAAAATGCGGTAAAGGTAATAAACTGCAGGTGTGCATTCACTTTGTCGGCGTGTAATAATAATATAAATGCGAAAATAACTCTTTCTGCCTTTTCACGGAAAAGCTACTAGGACCAATTTAGCTGAAACTCAGCATAAATAAGTTTTCAATGCCGAGGATGAACATAGAATACTTTTGATCCCGGATAATGAAATATATGTTGGGATAGATTTATGTAAAAAACATCCCAAAACGTGGGAAAGGTTTTTTTGTGATTTGCCATTTTCGTTATTTTGGTCATTCCTGTTATTTTGGTCATTTCTGTCATTTGGGCCATTTTTGTCATCACTGTCCTTTTTGTCATTTTGGTCATATCCTTTTTCCACTTCATTTTTGTCCACACAGCGCTCACAACGACCCATGACAAGAGGTGGGTCGAAGTGGGTGTTGACCACAGAGCATTAATTCTGTTTATAATGACATTTGTGTATGTCGTCGTTTATGACATCAACGCCCCATAATCCGTTCCACTAGAGTTTATGATTGTAACGCCCGTTGAGCGTGGTCGTTGTGTCTCGGAACGTAGCCATTATGTTAATATTGTTACTATAAGCCTTGCTGTGTTTGACGTTGGCTGTTCGATATTAGTAGAGAAATAAAAGAAATAAATGTGGACGAATTCGCAGGAAACATATAGTACACAGAGATATTATTTTAAAATCCAAACTGATGTAAATACTTTAAGACAATTTCTTATTCTTTAATCACATTAAAATAAACAGTTCTCTTGAGGTATACCGACGAACTTTTCTACTTTTCAGAGCAATAAGAAGTTATATAGTTATACATTATACATGTATTCTTTTAAGAAACAAAAACAATATTTTGGATCTAAATTTCTCCTTTGTGAATATTTTTTTTGTTGAAATAGTTTCTCAAAGTACTCGTGTAACGTTTGCTTAAAAAATAACTAGATTATAGAAGTACTAGATGATAATTAGGTGTACGAGCCAAGGTTTGCACTCAGCTTATTGCTGTGCCGGCATAATATCCGACACAACGCTGATTTTCAATGCAAACCTTCCTTTTGACGTTAATGCCGAATTGCAAGTAAACAAGAGGCGTTTATAATTCGAAGATTAAAAGGAACTTTTCCATTGAGAAAACTCGCGTGTACCAGCAAAGAACACTCAAACTTTTAAAATTGGATTTTATTAGCGTTGCACTTGACTGTTGATGGAGTAAAGGAGGTTATACACTGCATGAATTATTATAATATACGAGGGCTTCATAACAAATGGGCGTACACGCAAAAATGCCATTTTGTTTACTAAAATCAATGAAATGTAACAATTTAGAAAATCTGACCTCTATGCAAGTGTACCTGAATAGACGGGTATTCCAAATGTCAAACTTTTACAATCAACTAGTTTTGTTTTTGTCATATATTCATTCATATATTTTAGTGTGTAAAAGTAGGTAGGTAGTAAAAAACAACAAATGGATCTCACATGTGAATATCAAAACTTTTATTAAACATAATAGTGGCGACGAGTGTTAAAAATGGAAACTAGCGGCGAAATAAGGGCTGCTAGAGCTGTTACATTTCAAGAATTTTCAATCCACAATTTCGTCCCTTTTGTAAAACTGTACTTTTGTCTGTACGCCCATTTGTTATGAACCCTCGCTATTATTTTTAAAAGATTCATACCATTTACGTTAAAAAATGCTTTAAAAATTTTCTATTTGATTTTAAACTTTAGTTTCCATGCTTACAATATAAATATAAAATTTACTAGGATGTGCCCGCGTCTTCGTCCAAGCTTAACTTGAAATTCCCGCGGGATTTCCGGGATACAAAGCGTCACAACATTTAAAAATAATGTAAGCTATCGTTTTAGTGAAAACTGCGCCGGAATAAGCTAATTTATATGCACCTGAACTACTAAAAACCAATCCCTTGATAAAAAAATATCACTCATTTTATTACATATTTGCTATTGATCAGTAAAAAAATCGCATTGGAATTCGTATTTTTGTTTCAATCTGGCAATTTTAACTCATTGCCAGCAAAATTCCCGCGGGCTTCCCGGGATAAAAAATAGCGAAGATTTTAAGTCTAAGACTTTGCTGTCCATCATTGAAATCAGCTCATCAGTTTTTACGTGAATCCCGAATAAGTGTCGCGTCGCGTCGTTTATACAGCTCATTCCAGTTTTTTTAATAGCTACTACCACGGCAAGTGTACAATTTTATGATATTATAGATAGTACTATATATGATTTTTGCATAGAAATCTCATAGGCTTAATCATGCGACATACACCTATGATAATTACATACATTAAATTCTAAACTTATTTCTTTGTCACCAAACGTTTATTCACTTAGACGAATTTTGATGATTTTTTTGTGTCTTAGACTAGGTCCTTGGATGATTTAAAAATTACAAGTAGACCCGGTAGGTGGCGCTGGAATCGGGATCCAGAATTTTTTATGTATTTGAGTATTTTCCTGGATGGTATAAATTAACAATTAGACCCAGTAGGTGGCGCTGGAATGGGGATTCAGAAGTTTTATTAAAATTTTATGTATTTGAGTGGTTTCCAGAATGGTATAAATTCACAATTAGACCCGGTAGGTGGCGCTGGAATCGGGTTCTAGATTTCGTTTTTTTCACGACAGGACAAGGTCTGCCGGGTCCGCTAGTTATCCGTATAAACCTTTCTTCAAAATCTTTAAAAACATAACTTATACCAATAAATACAGTCAGAATTTTCCACGGGTGATTATCGCCTAAAAAAGTTTTAATGCAATGTAGGCTAGGTCATCGCTTGCTCTTAAAATAAACTTGGATTTAGTACCGTATTTTGAAACAAATGAGTAAGGTCCTTTATAACTTTCAAAACCAAAGAATTTCCTTCAAAAAGTTACACCCCTCATTATAGCACCGTTTCGAGAAACGTAAACTTTCTGACTTGGAAAAAATATAAAGATTTCTTTGGAATTCTTTTGACAAAAGTGTTTTTAATAAGTTTACTTTTAAGATTGTAATTCCAAAAGGTGGAGGAAACTGACAAGCCACTTCGCTTTTTCAGTTTCCCGATAACCTCGGATTTGTTTAACAAAAGATTGCTTTTGTATCGCAGTTCTCTTATCTCTTCGTTTTATTGGTTTTACTCGCGGTGATTTATTTGATTTTTATTATTCCGACGTTTCGGCCACTTTTCAGTAGCCGTGATCACGTAAGACAAAGATGTCAAGTGTCAATGAGTATTGTTAAAGTTTTATTTAGCCTACCGCCAACTTCTTAATTTTTATTATAATTTTTAATTTTGTATATGGTTATTATTTACTCTATGGGAGCCTAATCTAATTTACCACCGCTTCACAACTTGTTGCAAGCAAAAATGCCTAGCTCTTTTAATTTTATATAATAGTGCTACAACCTAGGTCCCGACAAAGACAAATTCTACGTACAGATCTGTAAAGCACATTTTATTATCTGTCTTCTTTTGTTCACTTATTTATTGGCATACGTTTGTAGTTATTGTAGAGAACAGCCTATTGTTGTATTGCACTCATTTACGTCCGCTTGCGGCTTCATCATTAGCCAGGTGTTGGGGATTACGATTTCAAGCTGATTGTGATGACGTTACCGGGCACATATGTATTGTGAAGTATAAAATGACAGCCTGATGGAGAAAGTTCTAATAAACTCTGTAATAATTCTAACGGCATTTTATTTCGAGTACTACTAACCCGTAACAATATTAAAATAAGTGGGTGGTAGGTACAAAAAATAAAAACAATACTCATTGACTAAAATCAATTACCGCGTTTAAAACTGTTAAAATATAGTTTTATTATGTATGTATGTATACTAGTCGCGAAAACTTAAGAAAATATGATTTAACTTTATATCTTTATATATAAAAATAATAGTTTAAAAAAAAATAAAAAAACACGCTTTCATAAAATATCGTGTTTTTTTAGTTTTTTTAAAACTATTATTTATTTTTAATTTTTTAGTTGATTTTTTTTATTTTTTTTAATACAAGCTTTTGAGATCCTGCATATCATGTAGCAGCAGAGTGCTAGCCAAGAGTAAAATGAGCCCAAACACGACGGTCTATCTTGTTTAGTACAGGAGTTCCTATGGCCATCTTCCGACTCCATCATCAGATCAGCTCCATGGTACCATATTATTGCATTGTCACGCGATATAAACATACGAGCCCAAACACGACGGATCTATCTTGTTTAGTACAGGAGTTCCTATGGCCACCTTCCGACTCCATCATCAGATCATCTCCGTGGTACTGCATATCATATTATGCAGTACCACGTATATGATATTATTGCATTATCATCGACCTTTGACAGGTGTGCAAAGTTTGAATTAAATCTGATCTTTCAAAGTAGGACAAAATCGAGCTCAAAGGGGTCGGTTACAAACATACATACATACAGGTGAAGCTAATAAAAGCGTGTTAAAATTCAGTGAAGCAAAAACTTTGTACCCCCTTTTACGAAAATTGCGCGGCCGGAGGATTATAAAATTTCGCACACTTATAGTTTATATAGAGAACAAGCGACGAATGCTAATATTTTTTTAAAAGTATGCATAAGAAATACATTAAATCAATAAAAAAACATTACACACATTATTTAACACACACGCACTCTTTTGTTTTTTGTTAAAGTCAAAAAGTGTAGCCTTGGCGAAATCTGTGATTATAGAAGTATCATCACTGACTTTAATTATTATGGTCGAATTTCGACCACGGGCGACCACTAGTTCTTTATTATTCTTCTGCCCAAATAAATTTTCAAATTGAAAATATAGAATTTTCTAACTCCCATCGCTGGTATTTTCGTTCAGGATTCAGGTCAGAATCCTAAATTTCCACCTCCTTCGCTTGAAACCTTCGTTTAGAGGGAAATTTATCGATAACACTGGGAAAACTTACAATACTATCGCATTTATTGCGACACGTATTACTTACTCTGGACGACACTACTTCGCACATCCGTGCAGGAACGGAGAAAGAATACAATTTCCTGCGGCCGGGCGATCTGTTGTAAGGCGACAAAACAACCCACAGTCGGGTGGTAGGGCATTCGCCCAACTGGATGGCTATCACCCCTGGTCTAAAGTAGTCGCCATAACAACCTTGAGTTGTGTTCCGGCATTAGTGACCAGGTTCCAGTCTCCCTTAAGAGAGCAGCAGCGCATATGTAGCACCTTTGGTGTTGAAAATGTCCATAGGCGATGGTAACCGCTTTCCATCAGGTGGGCCGTCTGCCTGTCTGCTGAACTCCTTCAATAAAAAAAAGTAAGCTTGTTAGCTTACTTGTTTGTTATTGTTGTTTATTATGAAAAATTACCTGAATGTGGTGTGTTATCTCACTCTCCTATTACACATTTATGAAGATATAGTTCGTTTAGGGCCGCTTGCTGCCTGCATTATTAGCCAGGTGTGGCGGATTACAATTACAAGCTCATTCTAGGAAATTGTGTCGATGTTGCCGGACGGGCACATTTTCATTTGTGAAGTATGAAACGACGGCTTGATGGAGAGAAGGGTTCTGGTACCGCCATGTAAACCTTCTTTAGACCTATGCAAACCTTTCTTCGAAATATTTAAATTCTTGAAATGTGACGGCGCGTTCCCCTTTCGCACGTCACTTCAATCATTCATGACATATCACAAAATAAAATAAATGTATCGCTTCGCATTGTAAATAAATAAAATACCATAAAATAACTTAAATATACCGCGCCCGCACATATATAGTATATAAATAACCCGCTCCGCTCTATAATTGTAAAACAAAATAAACAAACATAACATAAAATACTGTAAATATAAAAGTAAAATAAAGTGTGTTTGATAGTGGATAGTGAAGAAGAGGAGCCGCGTTTCATTCCCATTAACCAAGTAAGTGGGTGCTCGTTCCGATTCCCATTCCATATTGTCCACACTTCTTTTCCCGCAAAGTTGACACAGTTCGCTTAACGCTAAATCCAGCGCCGCCGCAACAGGTTCAGTTGAGCTACACCTACGATACAGGCATGACGTGTGTATATTCGAGAATCTAATAGTGACGGACTTTGCGCTTTTTATTGAATTACGACCTTCGACATTATGTTTGCACTTGTGTTATATTTGTACCTGTGTTATACTTGTTTGTATAGTTCTAATAAACTCTATAATAATTCTTATGACATGTTAATTCGAGTCCCGCCAACTCGTTACAATATTATTGATGTCATAGATAATTCATGTTACTCACACTTCTTTTAAATGTCCATAGGTGACGGTTATCTCTTTCCATCGGGCAGGCACTCAAGTCTCCTCAAGGTCTTCTTTATCTCAATTACAGAAAGAGATAACACATAAAGAAATACAAGTATCGTCATCTGCAGTACGTTGGTCCGTTTTCCTTGTATGGGCACTTTATAGTGAAAGATGTTGGCAATTTAACTGCAAAACGCTTTGCTTCCTTCAGAAATACGAATATTATGCATTGTAAGCCAATGTAAAATGTTTTCTAGAGACATTTATATGTAAAATAACTTCAGAAACACAGGTATTAAGATAGTAGAAAAGTTAAGTAATAGGTTGGTTGGTTTATATACAATAGGGACATTTAACTGTAAAGTAAAATTATATACTTGAAAAGTGTTCCGGATAGGGTAGAGAAGCACGATGGAATGCTCCTCCGTCTCAAGGGAAGGTTTACCAGTGAGGCTGTACGGACTCTACCTCATAGGTGGCGGGGAAAACGGGGGACCTTTTATACCTGCTTAACATTCGATAAGTTAAATTTGGTAAGTTCTATGGCAAAGAAAAGAGTTAGGAATGAACAAAAAAATCTCACTTTTTTGCTTATAACTTCTTTAATTTTTAATTTAGGGCAAAAAGTTGTATAAACATATTTGTAGGAAAAATAATTTGCTACAAATTATGACTTCGCAAATTTTTTGTAAGACTCATAGTTTCCGAGATATCGCGAAAAAAGTTTTTTCACCTCTTTTTCCAAAATGGCGGCCGGGGGACAAGGGTAGCGACCCCACAAACTTGAGGTTAAGCTTCTATTGACCCCCAGACATGTCCCAAAAATAAAATTGCGTCCTCTAAAAAATGCAATATTCGGCCCTTAAATTGTAATATTTCAATGATCTAAAAGCCCCCTAGGTTTTGTGATTGAATAGCAAGTTCTGACGTCACTCCTTAAACAAATCAAACAGCGTATTAAATATAGATACTTAAACTACCTTATTACTGTATGTGTGTTAATAAAATAAGAAACATTTTCTCTATGTTTTCAAATAAGTAGTTTATATATTTGTAGTATTTGCTATAAGGCTGGTCATATATCAGAATGATTGGATTTGTTATCGTCTTATCCTATCCATGAATAAACTGTTTGTTTTGTGGTTTGTTTTTCTTATTTGCCAATACAGGCATGGGAAAACAAATTTCGACTATATTTTTCATTTTGACATTTATTATAATTATATCGTAGCCTTAGCCTAGTTCAGTTGTGAAAAATTAATTGTATGCTTTGTTTTACCTTTTGATCATTTTCGTACAACAAGCAAGAATTTTGCAAATAATCTATACTAATATATAAAGCTGAAGAGTTTGTTTGTTTGTTTGTTTGAACGCACTTATCTCAGGAACTATTAGTCTGATTACTTCTTCTTTCACTGTTAGATAGCCTATTCATCGTGGAAGGCTATAGGCTATATATCATCACGCTAAGATCAATAGAAGCGGAGCATTAGTTCAAATGCCGACGGGTAATAAATGTGCATTTTTTAGATATGCAGGTGGATTTTGTTTTTGTCGGGACCTGACTTGTAACAGTACAATAAAATAAGAAAATAGGAAAGACACAAGTCTATAATGAAAACAGAATAAGATCTGTTGACGTGTACCATGTACTTAGTAAAGTAAGTTTTATTTCGGATACATCCCGCTTATCCAGAATCCCGTAAATCTTGGCGTGTATCCAAACAGACACGAGCGCTGCTTGTAATTGGATATATTTTTTTCGATGTTTTTACACAAGTTATTTGGCTTATCAGACACAAATCTTTATTTGTATGCTTCTGTAAGAAATAGTAAGTATCTAAATATACTTGTTTGTTAGGTTATTTTTGGATATAAGGGTTTATCGATTTGCTATTGCAGACCTGGTAAACCTGGCAAACACACGTACAAATATAACTGGACACAACCAGTGCAAACTGCATGATTCAATAACACGCGCAAAGTCCATCACTATATAGCTTATCGAATGTACACGTCTCGCTCGTATTGTAATCTTCGCTTGACTGCCTCACCCCTCCGTTCGGGTATTGTTTTATACTAAACTATACAATACAACAATCGACCGCGTGCACTGATTTTCCGAGAAAACGTAATCTGCACACCTGCAGCCATAAACGAGTACAATAACAATATGATGTCTTGATTACAAATTTTAGACACAAAGTAAACAAAAGAAGTCCAAATGCGGGGAAATGTAATAAACTGCAGGTGTGCATTCACTTTGTCGGCGTGTAACAATATAATAACTGCCCATAAATCTGCCACTGGTGGGCTCGGGCCTCTCATAGAAGGGAGCGGACGTTATACCCGCCACGCTTGTTGAAGGCGATGCAGGTGCGCTGCGAGATGCAGATGCGAGCAGGTCTGCCACATCGGCTACCTTGATGTGCAGGTTGCATCACGATGATACGCTTCGCCTTAGGAGAGACTTCGGTTCTCTCTGTTTAGAATGGTGCCTTCGTCTTCTTTCTACCGTTGCACCGTTCGTGATCGGTTGGGAGTTCATCCCCACTTCTTGAGCCGCTTCGCTCATGTACGCAACGGTTCTGTAGAACGTTTCTCTTGCTTACCGTGGGGATTTTTTTCAAAATCTAGTTAGACATTTCTGAAGAGGGCGTGTGAGGTTCTTGACTGCTGCTCTACAAAATTTACATTAACGTGCGCTAAGCAACAGGCAAAGGGTAGTTATTTTTATAAAATATCACGTCCATAATTCTTTGAATCAAAGAAATTACTCGTTGGAAAACGTTCGTTTGCTTCGAATGTACAAACAACCACAAAGTTACGCTCTTGCGAAGAATAAATTGCTGAGATAACAAGACGTCCACTTTTGATTAATGTACACTTGTATTTATTTTGAACTCTCAAAAATAACGTTCTTATCCTTTTTGAAATGTGGAAAATTCACTATTTATTAATCTATGTTTTTATTGCTATCATATTTGCTGCATTCTTGCTTTAATCTCAGCATTAAGCCGATATTAAGGAGTTCCCTTTACTTTTAATTTATCCTTTTTTATACTAGTTAGTATTTATTGGAACGTAGTTCCTTATCGCGCGGTACGAATGGGGGCTAGACGGAAAAAATTCTTACGAAAAAGTTGTCAACGACACTTTTTGAACTTGCCGAGATAAAATGCAGTTGCATAACCCTTTATGCCCACGCAGTTAGAGTTTAATTTGGAGTACATTATTTAAATGTCATGGGTTGCTGACGTACAGATAGCATTTGCGGACATATAGAGTCTTAATGTCATTAAAATAAGGAGCAATATCGCGAATCTGGTTTAAAGTTAAATTTGTTTCAAGAGTCGAATTGCAGGATGTGATTCGATTTTTAAATTGTTTCTTATATTGAAGTAAATAGGATTCAAACTTCTCATTTACTATTACACTTCGCATTGAACAGTGTGGTGTCGCGACGATTATTTTTGTTGAGTGTATACAGGTTTTTTGTAAATAATCGAAAGGAACTTCGTTCCATCCGGGTGTCCCTTGACACCTCTCAAGTTTTTTATGTATCTATATTAGCTAGTGGTCGCCCTTGGTCGAAATTCGATCATAATGTTTAATTTCAAAGACTATACTTCTATAATCACAGATTCCGACAAGGCTACACTGTTCATTTGACTTTAACAATAATTAAAAGAGTAGGCATATATGCGTGTGTGTGTCAAATACATGTGTGTAATGGTTTTTAAATTGATTTAATGTATTTTTTTTAGCATTCTGCACTCCTTCACTATATAAACTATAGGTGAGCGAAATATCATAATCCTGCAGCCGCGCAATTTTATTAAAAAGGGGTACAAAGTTTTGCTTCACGTATTAATATAATGATGAATCGCAGACATGTATGGACGCGCATAACTTGAGAACGACTTTACTGATTCTGATGAAATTTTTTGTGTGTGTTTGAGAGGGTCTCCTGATGGTTTAGATTACAATTGGAACCGGTAGGTGGCGCTGGGATCGGGTCCTAGGTTTTTATGTTTTCAGACCAGAGCCAGTTTCTTAATATTTTTATGTATTTTGTTTCATTATTTTAATATTTGTAACGTTGCGTAAAATGATGAATGAGCCCCCATATCTCTATAACCCCAAACTTCGACGTCTATAACATGTCACAAAATCGGTCTTAAGACTTCTGTAAACATTTTTCACATTGCACGAGTTCAGCAGACAGGTAGGCGACCCAATGATTTTGCATAGTTAAGGATTTGGCCCTGAAAGTCCAGTTCAAAAATTCACCCGGTGTAGGTGACGATAATCAGTTTCCAATGGCGGTGTCGGCAGCATGCTTGCCAGCTTTGAATTAACAATAAAAACTTGAATCATTCAATGTCACTGTATACAAACGTATACATTAATCCTAGAAGCCTTATCTACGTCTGCGAGGCGTACATGCTTTCGAAATATCTCCTTAAGTTTGTAACGGGTGATGTTAGCGCCTGGTGCTGTTTAGATAACTCTAGGGCCAACGGGAGCTGGTCGATAGTGTCTGTGTCGTTAAGGTAATTTACGTCATTTTTGAAGTGAAACTTCTGTATAGTAAGTAAGTTTTGAAGTGAAACTTCTATATAACATAATTGAAAAGTATCTGTAACTCTTTGCCAACTGATATTATAAACGTACTCTCAAGAAAATCCCTGTAGAATTAAAAAAGTGGCTGATCAAGGAGTGTTTCTATACTGTAGATGAATTTCTCAAAAAAAGGTCTTGTCGTCATTATCTATATGGAAAACCTTGTGATGTATTTGTTATTGAAGTGAAACTTCTATATAGAGGGGGTCTTACGGAGTTTTGGCTCACGAAAAGATGTCACAGTCACGTGATCACCGTCACTAATTCTTACATTTTTAAACTCGTGATATCTTTCGAATGGAATGTCCGAATTGAATAATTCAAAAAGTTATATAAAGGTATTGAAGCAGTCTTGAATATGAAGTAATTTATTTTGATAAGGATTAATATCAAGATACAAATAAAAAGCCTTTTCTAGCGGCGGCATTTTAATTAATTTTTTATAATAAAAAAACGCTTATTGTGGCATAACTATAATAGTTAGATATATGTTGTCGCGATACTTTTTGTAAATAATGATGTGTTCTACAAAGTCGTAGTACATTATTTTATTTTATCATCAATAGTTTTCGCAGCGCACGCGATTTTAGGTATTTTTTTACACCTTGGATTAAATTACTGGAGTTTTAGTAATGATCCCTATTTTTTTGTAAATATAATATACCCTATATCACCCGGGGATAGCGTAGCTTGCCAACAGTGAAAGAATTTTTCAAATCGGTTCAGTAATTTATTTTATTTGTTATTTTATCATCAATAGTTTTCGCAGCGCACGCGATTTTTTTTTAAATTTTATTGCAAGTGTTCAGCAGAAAAGTAGAAGACCCACTTAATGGAAAGCGGTTACCATCGCCTATGGACATTTGCAACACTAAAGGTGCTACAAATGCGCTGTTGCTCTCTTAAGGGAGTCTGGGACCTGGTCACTAATGCCGGAACACAACTCAAGGTTGTTATGGCGACATGAATTAGACCAGGGGTGATAGCCATCCAGTCGGGAAAATGCAAATAATACATTTAACGTATTTTCAAAATCTTTTAAGCAAAAACGAAACACGAGTACAAACATTTGTCTTCGCAGAAATGTACGCGCTCTTGAATAATTAATAACCCAATTAATTGCTCAAACATCAAAGAAGACGTAACATTATCGTTGGCTGCTTATCTTCAGACGCCTGAAATATTTGCATTCCGAATATATTCGCTTTTTACACATATACATCTACCTATATATTAGTGAAAAAAGTGTTAAAAATTATTGCTTGATGAAAGCGGTTATCATCGCCTATGGACATTTGCAAAACCAAAGGCTACAAATGCGCCGCTGCTCTCTTAAGGGAACCTGGAACCTGGTCACTAACGCCGGAATACAACTCAAGGTTATAATGGCGGCATATTCAAGACCAGGGGTGGTAGCCATCCAGTCAGGCAAATGCCCTACCACCTGGCTGTGGGTTGTTTTTTCGCCTCTTACGACAGGCCTCCCGGCCGCAGGAAATTATATTTTTTCTTCGTTCCTGCACGGATGAGTATTACCTGGAAGAGATTGGTTTAAGCGATAAGGCCGCTTATTGTTTCTACCATGACAATATTCGTATCGTAATCATGCATTTTTTTAATTGTGTATTTGTTGAGCAATAAAGTGTTACCTATTCCATTGCGTTCCTTTCCATTTTGTTCCGTTCTGTTTTATTATATTATATTCTATTCTCTTTATAATCACCACTCAGGCTATTTGGAATCAAATCAAATCAAATTTATTTGTTCAAAACATGGTTAAACAGTTGGTATATATGTCACAGTGTTCACA
Source organism: Dendrolimus pini (assembly GCA_949752895.1). Lineage (NCBI taxonomy): Eukaryota > Metazoa > Arthropoda > Insecta > Lepidoptera > Lasiocampidae > Dendrolimus > Dendrolimus pini. Next base: position 18,552,511 of record OX457143.1, read on the forward strand.
GGTTTTGGTCCCATAGGAGCATACAAATATTTATAATAAATATTATTAAATTATATAATATTTCACCAGTTATTGTTAAATTTTATGAATATCATGAAATTGAATACTAATTAGTACTTTTAATTAATGACTGATTTAAGTTTAAGAAATGTTTTAAATAATATAATATTAAACAGTAATAAACGGAGCGTCAAAGCAATTAATCGTATCATTATACACCCCCATACCACCCGCACATCTCATGATCATCACGACTGATTGCTTTGACGCTCCGTCTATTACTGTTTAATATTACATACTTACACACCCCTATTGAAAGATGTAATTTGTTTTTTCGAATGTGCCTTCGCATGCTTTGTGGATCAAACCAGCGTCAAGTATTCATAAATATTCAAGTTTCAGAATATATTTTAAACAAATAGCCACCAGGCAAAGCTGTTGGGTTTCTAAGGCGGACCCTTATAAACCCCCAACCTCATTAAACTGTAGGTCATTGAATTGCGTCAAACAACGAAATTCTTGCGCCAGCTCGGAAAGTCGCATTTTATTAAACAGTTGAATTTCTTACACAAACAGAATTTTTATTTAAATGTATGTACTAAAAAGTTATTTATTTATTTATTTAATTAACTGGGAAACATACGATCATTAAAATTCTGAAATAAATGTAACTATATAGTTCTCTGTTCCTGCATGGATAAAAACGGTGTGTATCAAATTTACACTAAAACATCAATTATATAAAATAGACAATTTAAAAAACAATACATAAAATTAAATACTGTTTAAATGGGGTCAATATTAAAAATATATGTCACGAAAATACAGTTATATGTCAAAATATAAAAAGCATCCACAATAATTAATTACTAACAAAATAGAGGAAAAAAATTGAAATACGTTTCATACATAATTTGGTGTATGAAACATGACGTAACATACAAAAATACCAAATGCTCAACTTGAAGTCTTTCTCCGTACCTTTTTATATATTTTACAATATCAAAGGAAAGAAGAGAAGTAAAGGGTCATCCAAGAATGATAGGTTGGTACTCCACTCCTCGGGAAATGTCGAGTTTTCATTTAAGCTACGTAAGTGAAATAATATTTACTGTGGTACAAGAGAGTTTTTTGGAGCGATTTTAGTACTTTTTCCTGAATTAAGTTTATTTTTCAACTAGCAGACCCGGCGAACTTCATACCGCCTATTTTCTGATTTTCTAAGACTGTTCCATGACACAAAAACAAAATCACCAAATTCGGTCCAGGTGATTAGGAGGATTCTAGAGCCCGATCTCAGCGCCACCTACCGGTTCCAATTGTGGCTGTAAACCATCCCGGGAGCCACTCAAATACACACACAAAATTTGCATCAAAATCGGATGTATAGTTTTCGATTCTATAAAGGACATACAGACAGACATTCAATTTTATATATCAAGAAGACTAGGATCGACGCTTGAAATTCCCGCGACACAAAGTATCGCAGCATTTAAATAAGAATCTCAGCTATCGTTTTAGTGAAAACTTTGTCGGAATTGGCTGTCTCTGCATGCAACCAAACAACTCCAAACCGCAACTCAAAATTCATGCGGGATTCCCAGTATTATAAATGTTACACATTTTATTACATAAAAGCTATCGATCAGAGGAAAATTCTCATTGGTATTAGTTTCTTTTAAGATCTTTAGGGGATTTCTCTGTTATTCAATATTTTTAGGTTATTATTTACTCTACGAGAGTCTAATACAATTCAATACCGCTTCACAACATGTAGCTTGAAGAAGAAAATTGAAACGAAACTCTTACTTATATAATATTACACAAACCTATTTGTTTATTTATGAATAAAATATAATGTAAGTAACTGAATATCCTCTAATATTTATGTATACCACCTTTGACCAATATAATGTTTTATTGCTGCCACGGGAAGAGTCTGGAAGAGATGGCTTCTTAGCGATAAGACCGCCCATTGTGCACATTTAGAATATTTTTAGGCTTTAAGTTCTTCTGTGTTTTCTATAATAGTATGCAATAAAGTGTTACCTATTTATGTAACTTTAATATCACTTATTGACAGGTGACACCTTTGTCTTTCGTGATCTCGGCTACTAAAAAGTGGTCGAAATTTCGGAATAAAATTCAAATAAAACACCACGCGCAAAACTGTTGTATTATTGTGTACTGCGCCCTGCGATTTTACCCGCGTGGTGAAAGAAAATCGTTATATTTTGGATATTTCACACTGCATCTTTATAAATTATCACCTATGTGTTATACTGATGTGTAAGCTATATTATTGAAAAGTTTCGTCAAAATCCATTCAGTAGTTCTTCCATGAAAGAGTAACAAACATACATGAATACATACAAACTTTCCCGTTTATAATATTTATAGGATATAGGACAAGTTGCGAAAACTTCAGAAAATACTAAGTTACATTAAGATAACTAAACCGCTGTCTTCTGTAACTTGCGTCCCAGCAGTCCTGTTAAGTCGGTGTCCAGTGGCTCGTGAAACAGATATTTTGTTTGAGCGACGACTCTTTGTGGTTACGGAGTCAGTGGGAAAATTGACAGCTTTGCCCCCCGGCTGCGCTCGGTGCGATCAAACGTGATCTTAATTCGCTTTTTATTTGAAGTATTGGATTTTATTTCAGATAACAAAAAATAAAGGATATAATTCGACGAATAAAACTAACGAACATAAGAACTAACACTGTTATAGAATTATATACCTAAAGTATATTTCAAATAGGTCTGTATGGCTGATACATACATAAACGCAACTATATACCAATATTATATTTTCAACACATTTGCTTAAAAATGCATTTACGAAGCCAGTATATATTGTTCGAAAGTTAATAATTATGCACCGTACCACGGAAAGTGCAGTAAATAGGTACTTAAAAAGTTTCGCATTACTAGAATAAATAAGCTGAATAATCGAACCTCCTTGGAAGCGCTTTCGATTAACATATTTGTTTCACTTTAATACTGTAGAAAATGAGACGAAAGGTAGAGTTCTAAATTTCAACACGCGCACGTGGCGCCATTTAAATATGCGCGCCATTTTCATATTAGAAAGGTCGATTTTTCAACTGATATTTATGTTTGTTTCATTACCTATTGCACCGTTTTCTCGCAAATGTGTTGAAAAATGTTGTATGACATACGTGCGGTTGTTGGTTTTTACAAAATCGTGAGCGTGAGATGGTAAGCCGTCGACTTCGCCTCATACTCACACTCGTCTACTCGTTTGAAATAAACAACTTATTGCACTAGTATCATAAATTACTGTTAATCCTATTTAATATTAATGTTATATATTTTAGAATAACGATGTTTATTTTAATCAGCGAGAGATAAATAAATGCAGTTTTTACCAAGCGTCTACTCGATCAGTAGTAAAAATATTAACCCTTACTTTCATGATATCTCATTTAATTAATCGTTTTTCAATCATAAATAAAATAATTAATAGTTTTGGCACTGTTATCAAGCAGTACGTGTACTATCTAAATACCTTCAGCCGGGCAACTCCTATTCGGGGCGAATTTGAACCCCCCAAAGATCGCCCTCTGGCCGCGTGTATGTATCAAATACATACATACATACATAAATTTGTAATGCATAATTTATTAAAAAATTAGCATGCTGCACTCCTTCTCTATAAAAACTATAAGTTTAAAAGGTTTATATAAAGTTTGGTAAATATGACTACATATTTCAGACACAAATGTTTTTTGTTAATGAAGTAATATAAAAAAATGTGAGAAATTTCATACTATAGAGGTACAAAGTTTTTGCTTCACGTATGAATGAATGAATGAATGAATGAAAACACTTTATTGGTCACCAGAATTAAAACTATGTTCTTAAAAACTAGATACAATAAATGCTGAACAAAGGGCGGCCTTATCGCTTAAAGCGATCTCTTCCAGGCAACCCCTTAAACTAAGGAAAATAATTAAAACATGACAGTGGCGGTGTAGACAATAGATAATATAAAATATTCAAAAATATATAAAATAAATAAATAAAAATCTTAATTATATACTATATAAACACAGTAAATATCATAATACATACAGAAAAGCAGCACTATTATACCTGAGAGGACCAAAAATAGTTAAAAACCATGATTTTAAAAGAGGATACTGACTTAGCTTGTCTGATGTTGAGTGGCAGTGAGTTCCATAAACGGACAGCCTGTACCGTGAAAGAGTTGTCAACGAAGGAAGAAGTGTGTACAGGTGTTTTTAAGGAGAGATTATTACTAGAGCGCAAATAACGGGAATGAGAAAGATGTAGGAAGTCAAAACGTTCCTTTAAATAAGGAGGAGTACGAGGATCAAAAAGGATGTTGTACAAAAGAGAGAGTAAGTGAACATTCCGGCGAAGGCGAATAGGTAACCATTTAAGCTTCTTACGATATTCGGAAACGTGGTCATATTTGCGCAACCCAAATATGAACCGAATACAGACATTTTGAAGTCGATCGAGCTTATTCAGTTGTTCTTGGGTTAAGTCGAGATAACTGGCGTCAGCATAATCAAGTATGGGTAGTAACAGAGATTGAGCAAGCATAACTTTTGTAGTAGTAGGCAGGAAATTTTTAAGCCTTCTAAGCGAAGCTGACGACGCAAAGAGTCTTCGGCTAAGATTAGTCAATTGCGGTCTCCAAGACAGTTCTCTGTCAATAACAATCCCAAATTTTTTTACAGTTTCACTAATATCGATTTTTACACCGTCAAATTTAAATTGAGGAAGAGAAAACCAATCTATCTTGGACATTTGCCTGGAACTACCAACTATAATAACTTGTGTCTTTTTTGGGTTTACGGATAGACCGTAGGCTTTACTCCATTCAACTATTTTAGTGTAATCTCGGTTACAAGTTTCAATTGCTTTGTGCAGTCCATCTAAATTAGCCTGTGTGTAAATTTGTAGATCATCTGCATAGAGGTGATATGACGAAGAAAGGTTACTGGAGATCGAATTAATGAAAATAGCAAATAAAAGAGGTGATAACACGCCGCCCTGAGGGACACCAGCAGACAAGTCACACCACGATGAGTAAACATCATCGTAGCGAATGCGCTGCCGTCGTCCAAACAGGTAACTACGAAACCAGTCAATTGACGTTGGAGATATGTTAAGAGAGCATAAAATCCCCAGTAGAATGTCGAAATCGACATTATTAAAGGCGCTCCTAAAGTCAAGAAGCGATAATATCGTTAGCAGACCGTTTCCCATACCGTAGCGAATATCATCAGTGATCTTTATCAATGCAGAAGTAGTACTATAACCAGGACGAAAACCGGATTGGAGAGGATTGATTAGGGAGTTTGTGTTAAGGAAAATGCTGAACTGCTGATAAACAAGTCGTTCGAACACCTTGGATAGGAAAGGAAGAATGGAAATAGGACGATATTCGGAAAATGAGATAGGATTTGCTTTTTTAGGTAATGGAATCACTTGGGCTTGTTTCCAGATCTCAGGAAATGTACTTGAAGTTATAGAATAGTTGAAAATGTGTGAGATCACTGAAATGATAACGTCCAATATGGGAACTATCATATTGCGACTGATACTATCGCAACCCACCGCATTGGAACTGATGGATAGAATGCTCTTTCTAACATCACAATCAGAGAATTGACTAAAAACAAATGAAGGATAAACAGGAGTTGATAAATTTGAAAGATTACGTAAAGTGTTTAACTTTGATTGCCTATCAAATCTGGCAGAAGATGAGAAGTGCTGGTTTAACAGTTCGATGTCTAAGTCTTTAGGAAGGGAATTCTTCAAAGGTTTACCAACTCCTAGAGATTTAAGAAACTTCCAGATCTTAGTGGAATCATCAATATCAAGAGATTTATGGATATAACGGCGTTGTGCGTCCCTACACACTCTATTGCAGAGATTACGAATTTTTATGAATTTAGTACGGTTTTCTTCTGTGGGCTTACGTTTGTATTTAGTCCGGGCTGAACATTTCTTTTTTTGCAATGACTTTATGTCCTCGGTAAGCCACGGAGCAGGTAGATGCTTAATCTTTATCGGACGTATAGGTGCATGAGAGTCATACAACTCAATTAGAGCTGTATTAAACACATACACCTTTTCATCGACAGAAACTGCATTGTAGACCTTGGACCAATTGATTTCCTTGGCATCTCTAGTGAGATTTTCCACTACTATCTTACTAAAGTTACGCTGCATGATAACTTTGGCTTTACACTTCGGTGGACGCAATTTATAGGAGATGTAAATCAAGTCATGATAAGAAAAGGCGTCCGCCGAGCATTGTCCGAAAGTGGAAACAAAGGAAGGAGAAGACACTAAAATTAGGTCAAGAAGAGATGGGGTAGAGTTGGGAAAATGATGAGTCGCAGATAGCGGAAGAATTGTAAAATTGCACGAATCAATAATATTTTCAAAATTTAAAGAACGAGAGTCACGTTTTAGTAAACACGTATTGAAATCACCCATAATGATAATGTGCTCGTAAGATAAGGAGAAATTCTCTAACAATAGTTCAAAAGAAGGGAAAAAATTTACTCGAAGGGAAGGACTATAGTATGCACCAAGAAGTATGTGGTTGTGTCCAAGAACGGCTTCTACGAATATATATTCCCCTGAATCAGGCGGACACGGTTGTGGTGACATTTTTATTACTCTGAAGGGGATCTGGTCACGAATATAAATACCGACACCTCCGCCACTCGTGCAAACTCGGTCATTGCGGACTAGCTGGAAACCCGGAAGGGTGTAAGACGAAGAAGAGAGACAGGGTTTTAGCCAAGTCTCAGAAATACAGATAGCGTGCACATTATCATGATTAAGTGACGCCAGCATATCAGTGAAATGAGCCGGAATGCTCTGCGCATTGATATGTAAAACACTGAAGTTCTGTGTTTCAGTTGAAAGACGGTTATTTAGCACTGCTTGAAGGGAAGGTTCATCATCAGAGCTAAAGCTGTCTGAACAAGAAAAATATTCCTGTGAGTCACTGCTTGAACTATACATAAATACCTGCAAATAGATATATGTTTATCTATTATATTAATGTACTCTGTAATGCTTATATACGTATATAAATATATATATTAAATATAGAAACAGAAACAAAAAAAACTAATAATAATTTTCAATATTCATGCGATTTAGGTGAAAAAAATTACTTTTAATAATTAAAAACTATTAAAAATTGAAGAGCACTTTTATATACGTGTTATCTTTTTCACGCCTACCCACAGAGAGGTCTATATAAGTATTATTAAAATAAACTTAGGAGCCGAAGTTGGATAGTTATTCAATTTGGATAAGGTAATCTCAATACATTTGGGTCATTTGGGCGTGTAACTGAATTATTGGCTGCGACCATAAAGAACTGGGTCGGAGGCAAATGGGTCTGCCCGCAATCCAACCCAATGGCTCGTCCTGAACATTGATTAAATCAACAGTGCTGCGGCGGACACGTTTACTTTTATAGCCTGTTAAGATGGGAACATCTTGGAAAATATTGTACTTTCTTAGTAGATATTTTCTTAAGTTTTCACGACTATAATACGTTTCTTGCGTCGCTTTTTCTCTTTGAACTGCATCATACTGCGAAACGGTACAATAAGGATAAGGATTAAAAATTAAATTAAAATGAACAAGTTGGGGGTAACCTAAATATTTTTTTAAAATATAATTCACTTGTCACACTTGACATCTTTGTCTTCTGTGACTACAGCTACTGAAAAGTGGCCGAAACGTCGGAATAAAGATAAAATAACCGCGCTTAAAACCGTTAAAACGTAATTTTATTATTGGAAAATATTTTCACGATCTATACCGGATTTCTACTATCTATATCTTACTTTCGGTGTCTACATATTGGGTACGAAAAAGTCGTGGTAGCGTAATTGCTAGCACACTCGTCACAACTCAAAGGGCTCGGTTTCGAAATCTGTTCGGAACGTATGCACCATTTAGGAAGTTTCTCTGACCTAACGTATATATTGTTAAAATTACCACGTGCTAACACCGGTGAAGGAAAAACAGTGATGAAGCCTGCACATCGTGATAACCGTTATATGAAACCTGCCAAGCCACCTTGGACAAGCGTGGCGGGTATATTGTTCCTTCTCTTATAGAGGTCTAAGCCCAGCGGTGGGATTTATGGGCTATATTTTTAATTTTTACGGTAAATGTAAAAATTAAGTCTCTGGAGTAATATGAGGAATATTTTTGAAGTTATACTTCTTTAGGCGCGTTAGGGAAAAATGATGAAAGTAAATTTTTACGATGCGCGCGCACACCGTCATACGAAAAAAGCTACACCATGAAGTTAGCTATAGTCAAGCGACACCCTGAAGTTAGCTATAGTCAACCGACACCTTGAAGTTAGCTATAGTCACCATTTTAGTTTTTCTATTGTTAGTGTCGTTTTTTATCTTGTTAGGCCAAAGAAGTATAACTTCTAACGCGTGTACATAAGTACACACACACTTTTTTTTAGACAGACGTGTTACTGGAGAAATTGTTGCCGCTTCTTCTCCTTAAACAGCAGTAACATGTTACGAAGCGGTGTGCTTAGACTAGGAAGTAGACATAATTTCTGACTTATATGTATGACCTCCAAAAATACATTTTTGAATATGAAATCACAAAGGGAAAGGCTAAATCAACATTATTCAAGGGTACACATTTTTATTGCCAATCTACCAAATATGCAGACTGCCCAGCTGATGGAAAGTGGTTACCCTCGCCTATAGATATTTGCAACACTAGAGGCGAAGTTCACGCGTTGCCAGCCTCTAGAGAAAGTAGATCCTGGTCACTGATGAACACAACTCAAGGTTGTTAAGCCATTCAGACGGGGAACTGCTTAACCGCCTGGCTGCATGAAGGAATCCTGAAGGAGCCTGGCTGGTAACGAGAGGAAATTCTCATTGCCTAAGAGTCGGAGTTCAATCGACAAAAACCATTCCTGATTCCTTATTTATCGGCGTCCCTGTTATACTTTTGTAATACTTGCAACAACTCAGCAGGGTTCATGGTAATAAAATAAAAAACTGGTCACATAGTTATTATCAGAAAACTTTACAGTTTTAACACATATTTTATACTAATTTTAGCAGTCATCGAGCATTTTTAGAACACCTCGCCATCCCTCCAACAATTTTACAGTATATCAAACTTAGCAAATTGGCACAACCGATAGCGGATTGAAGTCATTGATAAACTGTTTTAATTAAAGTGTTATGAATGAAAATAATTTAATTTATTACTGTTTGCGAATTACAGATAATATTTTATACCAGATATTATATAAAACATTATTCTTAACGTTTTACATGTAATAATGTTTTATTACATGTAAAACTAACCGAACACAGTACAAATCTATCGCGTCTGCCAACATGAAAACAAAATGTAGTGAATACCGTCTATGTACAATTGAGAGATTTTGAATTGTAATCTGTACACAATCACTACATTATAAAGGATAAATATTGTATCAAAATGATTGCAAATTATAGACAACTACTTTATACAAAACAGGCGCTAATCACAGAATAAATATAAATATAACATTATTATTCAATTAGGGAAATGGTCGATTGTATCGTTTAGAAATAAGATGTATGTATGTACCCACATAACAAAATTATCAACTTTAAACGGAAACATGACAAGAACAACTATGTTACCAAATAACTGTGTAACACTTCTTCACATCTTATTTATTTGTTACAACAGGCCGGGTTGCAGGAATTAGTAGTAGTCTTTCACTGCTTCTGTACAGATAGATTAGTGGGATAGACATCCGAACTTTAAACAGGAATAACAATAACATAAGTCTCGTCGGTACGTCTGTTGTTATAATTCCATTTCGCTCCAATAAAGTTCCATTGCTGTCTTGGCCCGATATTAAATTTGTTTTGAAAGCAATTCGCTTTACGTCTGTTTCCCTGAGTTATTAATACTTTTCTCAAACTCCACTTATACATGAATCTTAACACGTTCGCTACTAAACTAGGTCTTTTAAGCCTAGTGACAATCTTTTTGCTTGTGCGGGGACTGAATTCGTACAGTTTCATTCGATGCACACCCTGTAACCTTGGTAATATTTGACGTATGAAAGAGCCAATAATATATTTCACCTTTACTTTCTGAACTTATTATAATAGGCTATTAAAAAGTGTACCGTGTTTTTTCGACCTAGTTCGCACACAAATAAATGTATTCATGTTCAGTGCTACACCAGGTCTTGTTTTATTGGCCTGGTATCTGCACTGAAGATTTCACGGGTGCGACCAGTGCAGCGACGATTGTTAGATCACTTTTGAAAATCGATAGTCGACGTCCAAGTCAATTTTCAAAAGTTGCATTTGCTTCTATATAATATAATGATTAAGTAGAATTTGGAAAATTTGACAGAGTAATTGTACATGACGCTATCAAAGTATATGCTAGTTTATGCTTGAACATTATTAGTAAGTTTCCTACTAATACATTATATATTTGTTTCAATTTTATTACAAAATAAATATAATTCAAACGTGCCCATCGATAGATTTTAATTATAGTCCCTGTCTTGAAAATAGTTATCACTTACGCCTTCACAAACACTACGGGCCCGCACAGACACACATACACAAACGCATATTGTCATTACTAACATCTTTAAATATTAAATTGTAATTTAACAATAGAAATACTATTTATACATATACATTTATACTACACAAAGATATTGCAATAATGTACTATCATCAATGATAAGAACCATACGACCGAAGCGAATCCTACTGTGGCCCGCCACACAGGTTCTAAGGAGACCTAGAGCGGGAAACAGAGTTTCCTTTGGGACGCCATTTGTGCTGTTCTGTATTTTAGTCATTTTTATGTACCATGTACTACTTTTAAATTTATTAGCATGTAAGTATGCTAATAAATTTCATTTCATTTCGATGGTAAATTTCGGAAACGAATCCGTTATTTAGGCCCGGTTTCCACCAAAGCAGAGAAGAGAGGAGAGGAGAGGAGAGGAGATGTGTTTTAAATAACCAATTAGGTTTCGTTATTTCCACGTCTCCTCTCCGCTTAGCTTCGGTGGAAATAGGTCAAGCGGAGACGAGAGGAGATGTCTTATTTTTCTATAGAATTTTGTGCCGCGAGCGAGCAAGCGGCGCGGCAGAGCGGAGACGTGTAGTCGGGCGGCGCCCGTGCTCGCGCGCCACATTCCCCCCTGCCTTCAGCCCGCGAGGCTGCGAGGCTACACAAAGCTCACATCTCCTCTCCGCTACACTTCTCCTCTCCGCTTCGGTGGAAATATCGGTGGGTGTTTGGGATCGGCCCCAGAGTAATTCGTTGTATATCACCCATAACACAAGAGTAACTTGCTTAATTTGGGGATAAACAATATGTGTGTTTGTCTGCCGATTTCAAAAAATATATAAAACACGATATATGTCAAGAAGCGCCTGCCAAATTTCACATAGCAATTGTGATTACTTGCGTTCTACAGGCGTTAAATATTAACTCTCTTTTTTGTATTTACTGTCTTATTATCCCTTTTTCTGAACAACGATTAAAGAAAAACAGTCTCTCTATTAATTTCAGGATTTTTATTTACTCCTGTCTCCGCAACAATACGTACGTAATTAAAATCGTTAATTTGTGCTAAATTAAAATGGACGCAACAATTACCGGTGCAACTGTATTAATTGCAATCCGACCAAATGACATATTTAATTAATGTTATATATCCTGTTCCGATAGACGATTTCGTTGAGCCAATTAATGTGTTTATTTAATTGTGCGAATGACACATCGTGGGCGCGATGCGATGGCCGGGAGAAGGCAAAAGCACGAGAAAGAAGCCAGGAAAGAGTGACTTACCTCACCAGCAGTTCACGGCCACACTCACTCGTTCCCAGAAGGTTTCTTACACTTCACTAGAATTTTACTGTGGCCAATAAAAGTTATTTAATTCAATTAAAAGGGGTTTTCTTTATTTCGTGTTCCAACTACGGTGTAAACTCTATATAACTACACTGAAGGGAATGTGCATTTAATGGCTTTATAGAGTCGTCGTTAAATGGAGAGAAGTCCGTTATTTGCGTCTGGCGTTTTTTCTGCACCAGTGGTTTTGTTGTATTTTTTTACTTATGTTATTCATATCTTGCGATCTTGACGCATCTTGGTGGTGAAGAGATAAAAAAACGTAAACTGCTGCGTAGCTTTTACTGATTTTTGGCGACTTAAAAAGTATCTAACTTTATTGTCGTCGTTATTAAGAGTAGGTGTAATGTTATACAGAGTGTATCATTGTATGGACAAACAAGCTAAACCAACCAAAGCCATTGATTTCGACGCTTAACAAGGTGATATCAGACAGAATGCGTTTTTAGATCATTTTCTCAAACTTTTTTACAGTAGTTATACACACTTTATTGCGGTGAAAAAAATATATGTCAATCTTGATCATATTTCTGACGTAAACTTTGTACTCAGAACGCATTTACGATAAATTTTCTCGATAGAAAATAATTGCAAAGTAACCTCTAAACGAGTTATTCAATCTTGGTTATTGTTATTACTGTTAATCGTACATCGCTAAAATAAATAACAGTAACATATTATATTATAACAAATTCAATTATAGATCTTTTATTGGGTTACTTAACTTAATTTGGAAGTAATTAATTATTTTATTAAAAATGACTGCAAAAATCCCGCCTGCCGGTCCCAATGTATGGAATTTATCATAACGCCCGAGGCTTTCGTCTAAACTGCACGCGCTGCTCTGCTCCGCGACCGCCATTGAAAAATAATTTTAAATAAACGAAGGAGCAATAATAACAAGAATTTTGAAGCGGTCGCGCTATACTTGTTTGGCGTATACGGTAGAGGTCTGGTCTAAATCACTAGCTGTGTGGGTTCGAACCCTACTAGTTTCACTTGATCTAGAAATTTTTTTTTATTTTGATATGAAAGTTGATAAAATGCTCTTTTTCTCTTCCTAAATAATTTTATAAAATGCAATAAAAATACTTTTCTAAATTTTTATATTTCATTTCATCTGGACTTTTATACTATTGACAATAAAACGTATTTAAATCAATCTTACCGGTAACATTAAAATTCGAAAGCGCCATCTATGATTCTTCATAGAAAATTACGTTGACACGTGGATAAGTAGAGTTATAAATATTACAAAACTTTCAATACTTTCTCCAATGTTATTGTGGTAGAGTGAGTTGATACTAGTACACGTACGATTAGAGTTCATGGTTCGAGTGCTCATTTCATTTTTCTCTCTAATTTTTTTATGTTTTATCTATTATAATTTATTTTAAAGTTCTTATCTATACAGATAAACAAATGGTTTGTTTGTAATGTCAAAATATAAACTAAAAAATTGGACTAGGAGATTCCAAAAATGCAAAGTGAAGTGCCTGTTTGAAATCTCAAAATAAATTAAAAAGAAATCGGACCAGGAGATTCCGAAAATGCTATTTATAGAATTTTTGTCTGTCTGTCTGTGTGTCTGGATGTTCCGGCTAATCTCGGACATAGCTGGATCGATTTTGACGTAATTTTAAATGGCAGATAGCTGATGTTATAAGAAGTACCTTAGGCTACGTTTTTAGGGTTCCGCGAAAATAAATCCAAAAGCATATTTGTCTTTCTGTTTGTTATCCTTTTATGGACAGACTATTGAACCGATTTGGATGAAACTGGGTACATATGTTATTTTAATATCGAGGGTGGCCAAGAACTACTTTTCATCCCGAAAAATGAGATAGTTTCCAATATGAAAATGTATTTGGCCGAACGGGCCTAAATGATCAAACGGCCGAATGACACAAATGGTCGAATTGACCGAAACGACTGAAATGGCTGAAATGGCCGAAATGGCTGAAATGACTGAAATGGCTGAAATGGCCCTAATGACCGAAATGGCTGAAATGAATGGAATGGCTGAAATTGCCCAAATGGTCGAAATAGCTGAATTGACTGAAATGGCCGAAATGGTTTAAATGGCCCAAATGATCGAAATGGCCGAAATGACTAAAATGGCCGAAATGGCCTAAAAGGCCCAAATGGCCGAAATGACCGAAATGGCCAAAATGACTGAAATGGCCCAAATGGCTGAAATAACCGAAATGGCCCAAATGGCCGAAATGACCAAAATGGCCGATATGGCTGAAATGGCCCAAATGATTGAAATGACTGAAATGGCCTAAATGGCCAAAATTACTGAAATGGCCTAAATGGCCAAAATGACTGAAATGGCCCAAATGGCCGAAATGGCTGAAATGGCCCAAATGGCCTAAATGGCCAAAATGACTGAAATGGCCCAAATGGCTGAAATGACCGAAATGGCTGAAATGGCCCAAATGGCCGAAATGACCAAAATGGCCCAAATGACCGAAATGACTGAAATGGCCCTAATGACCGAAATGGCTGAAATGAATGAAATGGCTGAAACTGCCCAAATGGCCGATATAGCTGAATTGTCTGAAATGGCTAAAATGGCCGAAATGGTTCAAATGGCCAAAATGACTGAAATGGCCCAAATGGCTGAAATGGCCCAAATGGCCGAAATGACCAAAATGGCCCAAATGACCGAAATGACTGAAATGGCCCTAATGACCGAAATGGCTGAAATGAATGAAATGGCTGAAACTGCCCAAATGGCCGATATAGCTGAATTGACTGAAATGACTAAAATGGCCGAAATGGTTCAAATGGCCCAAATGACCGAAATGGCCGAAATGGGTGAAATTACTGAAATGGCCCAAATGGCCAAAATGACCAAAATGGCCGATATGGCTGAAATGGCCCAAATGATTGAAATGACTGAAATGGCTGAAATGGCCTAAATGGCCAAAATTACTGAAATGGCCTAAATGGCCAAAATGACTGAAATGGCCCAAATGGCTGAAATGGCCGAAATGGCTGAAATGGCCCAAATGGCCGAAATGACCAAAATGGCCCAAATGACCGAAATGACTGAAATGGCCCTAATGACCGAAATGGCTGAAATGGCTGAAACTGCCCAAATGGCCGATATAGCTGAATTGACTGAAATGGCTAAAATGGCCGAAATGGTTCAAATGGCCCAAATGACCGAAATGGCCGAAATGGGTGAAATTACTGAAATGGCCAAAATGACTGAAATACCCCAAATGGCCGAAATGGCTGAAATGACCAAAATGGCCGAAATGGCTGAAATGGCCGAAATGACCAAAATGGCCGAAATGGCCAAAATGACTGAAATGGCTGAAATGGCCCAAATGGCCGAAATGACCAAAATGGCCGAAATGGCCCAAATGGCCTAAATGGCCAAAATGACTGAAATGGCCCAAATGGCTGAAATGGCCGAAATAGCTGAAATGGCCCTAATGGCCGAAATGACCAAAATGGCCCAAATGACCGAAATGGCTGAAATGGCCCAAATGGTTGAAATGACTGAAATGGCTGAAATGGCCTAAATTACCGAAATGGCCTAAATGACTGAAATGGCCTAAATGGCCAAAATGACTGAAATGACCGAAATGGCTGAAATGGCCCAAATGACCAAAATGGCCGAAATGGCCCAAATGGCCTAAATGGCCAAAATGACTGAAATGGCCCAAATGGCTGAAATGGCCGAAATGGCTGAAATGGCCCTAATGGCCGAAATGACCAAAATGGCCCAAATGACCGAAATGGCTGAAATGGCCCAAATGGTTGAAATGACTGAAATGGCTGAAATGGCCGAAATTACCGAAATGGCCTAAATGGCCAAAATGACTGAAATGGCCTAAATGGCCAAAATGACTGAAATGGCCCAAATGGCTGAAATGACCGAAATGGTTGAAATGGCCGAAATGACCAAAATGGCCCAAATGACCGAAATGACTGAAATGGCCCAAATCGCTCAAATGACCGAAATGGCTAAATGACTGTAATGGCCCAAATGGCCCAAATGGTTGAAATGACTGAAATGGCTGCAATGACCAAAATGGAAAATCACAAAAAACCTACCCCATTTTTTGGGATAACCCATAATATTGATTACATAAATCCATTATACCGAATTTTAACTAAATCGGTTCGGTAGTTTTTCCGTAAAAGGATAACAAACAAAAAGACAAATATATTTTTATCCCGGAAACTATTCCATATTTCTGGATAAAAGCATCCTATGTTCATTCTCAGCATCGAAAATATATATCAAAGGAATTTCAGCCAAATCGGTCCAGTAGTTTTTCCGTGAAAACGGAACAAACAGACAGACAGTTACTTTCGCATTTATAATATCAATAGGGATAATATGAATAATTCATTGTTGTTCCATAATACAATGAAATGATTTTTATAACATTTACATCTAAAAACTAATATCATTAGAATAAAGTTTAACTGTATCAAAATTAGTTACAAAAAGAGAAGAGAAAAACACCTGTGTGGGGGATCGAGTCTTCAACCTCCTCACTTCCTTAGTATTAGAAAACCACTAGGCCAAACATGTTTAGTACCTCGAGTCGAATTTTCAATACGTATTATGCACGTGAACTTCTCTCACTTTATCATGTTTTGTCTCGCTTCCTCTTGTTCTCAGCCGCATGAATAGTGTGATATCGGTGCCGTGCAATGTTCGTTAGCTACGTATACACCTATTTATGTTAGGTAGCGTATATTCGGTGATATACAATATTTTACCACACGCACGCACGCCTTAAATTGGCGCTGTCCCATCGAAGTAAACATTGGTTGCGCGGGGGTAAACTATGTGAAACGCCGATTTGAATTAGTAGTATACAGGCTCTTAAGGGAGTTTGTCCTTAAATCTAGTCACGTTATATAGAGTTTACACTGTATATATTTATACTAGTTGTACCCGGCAGACGTTGTCCTGCCCATAAGAACATTAGAATAAGTACTATAGAATAAAACCTAATAATAAAACAACATTATTATAACTAATTCTAAGGAACATCCCACACAAAACCACAGCAAAATATCACACACATTAACAAATAATCTAAATGTTCTAAAAAAGGTACGAATCTAGAGTTCGTTGACTTTCTTTATTTTTTTATTGTACACAAAAAGTAACATACAAAATTATAGAACAGTGGTGATGTACAAAGGCGAGTTTAACCCTAAAAGAGTTTTGTTCCAGCAAACCTATGAGTCTAGCGAGAAGGAGAGAAGCGAAAGGCAGGATATTTTGCGATTTAATTATGTAACATATAATATTGTTACGAGCTACAGGACTCGAATTAAAAAGCCGGTGGAATTATTTCTAATGAACTATACAAACACGTATAACACAGGTACAAATATAACTGAACACAACCAGTCCAAACGATTCAATAACACGCGCAAAGTCCGTCACTAAATGGATTACCAAATGTACACAAGTCTTGCCTCGCGGCAAGAAGGCGGTTATCGCTCGTCTGCCCCTCTCTCAATTGGGGCATTGCTTAATACTGCCAAATACAATATGTCTGCTCGGCCGTGTGGACTGAATTTCCTATAATCACACCTGGCTAATGACTACCTTATAAGATTACAATACACAATGGGCTGTTTTTCTAATCACAAAGTAAACAAAAGAAGTCCAAATGCTGAAAAGATAATAAAAAGTCTACAGGTGTGAATTTGTCTTTTGTTGGCATTCAGGTCGTAACAGTATAAAAAAAAACAAAAACAACCTAATGAAGCTTAAAGAATGTTGATCATTCACGATCCTCCCTCAGCGAAGCATAAAAATACTTGTAAACTTCTAACGAGATTTAATTGAAGGCATTTTTAGGGTTTCTTTCCACTAACAGGACTAGCGGCTGATAAATTGGCCAAATTTATCTAATAATCACGGTTTTGAATCCTTGAATTAAGTAAATGAGGAAGGATAAATTAGTTTAAGAACCATATTTTATACGACAGTCAGGCCCACAAACAGATATTTTTTTTTTATATAAAAAAAAATATTGCAGGAGCTCAATAGACAGGTAGACAGCCCATTCGATGGAAAGCGGTTACCATCGCCTATGGACATTTGCAACACCAAATGCGCTGCTGCTCTCTTAAGGGAGACTGGAACCTGGCCTCTAATGCTGGAACACAACTCAAGGTTGTTATGGCGACATACTGTAGACCAGCTGTGGGTTGTTTTTTCGCATCTTACGATAGGCTACCCGGCCGGAGGAAATTGTATTCTTTCTCCGATCTTGCACGGATAATTTTTTTAAAGTAAAATAGAAGTTAAAGCTTAGGTTAAAGTTAAAGTTTAATATATGCTTGATTTAAACAGCTATTAAGTACGTACTATATTCAAATTATAATTCAATTTGTTTGATTCAAATTACCTTTTACTGCATACTTACTCCGTTGGTCCAGCAACTCGAAGCAAGTCCTGGCCTCCCAAACGAGAGCATCCCATTTTCCCTGTTTCTTGCCAATTATCAGCCCAAAGCTTGCACAGGTCAGCCTCCACTATGTCTTTCCAGCGATATTTAGGACTATTACTGCAGAAGATTTTTTGTTAGTCATACATATGAGTTGAAATTTAAATCTACCTTCTATTCTATGTGGAGTCGCGGTATGAAAAGGTTCATCACCTTAAAGTCGACTTGCTTGCACGAGTACAAGAAACAGTACTGCCAACATTTTAATAAATGCTAAATTTATAAAATATAGAAAATTGAAAAAGAAAATTGCGATGTTGATAATGACAGAAACCGAGATTAACAATGAGAAACAAAGAGGATATAATCACTACGCTTAAAATAAATATTACTTAACCAAAACCAAAACCAACCAAGGCCAAAACTTAACGAAAGATTTTAATGATCCGCTTTTTACCGAGGCGGAATTGCGCCGGACTCTGGGCAGTTTCAATCCAAAGAAAGCACCTGGAGCAGATGGGTTTACTGCTGATATATGCAGCCACGCCATAGGTGCAAATCTCGATGTTTTCCTTCACTTGGTGAACAAATGCCTGACTCTGTCGTGTTTCCCATCGCCCTGGAAGGAGGCATCGATCGTGGTACTGAGAAAACCCGCCAAGGACAACTACAGCCAACCAAAATCGTACCGCCCAATTGGTCTCCTATCCATCTTGGGCAAGATATTCGAGAAGATGATGGTAAGACGGCTAAAATGGTTTATCTTGCCAAAGATGAATTAAAGGCAGTACCTACGTCTTCGTACCACAACGCAGTACAGAGGATGCTTTATATGATCTTATGCTTCAAGTCAGAGGCATCCTTCATAAGAAAGAAGCGGCTCTTCTTGTCTCGCTGGATATAGAGTGCGCTTTTGACAGTGCATGGTGGCCAGCGATAAAAAAAGGGCTCATAGACAAGAACTGCCCTAAGAACTTGCGTCTTTTAGTAGATGACTATCTGAAGAATCGAACGGTGGTTGTTAATTATGCAGGACAGTCATGTAGAACAGCAACATCAAAAGGTTGTGTTCAAGGATCTATCGGTGGGCCCCTCTTCTGGAATTTATTACTAGAACCGCTGCTCGTGGAGCTCGAGGCAGAGGGGGTATATGTACAGGCATTTGCTGATGACGTTGTTCTAATTTTCTCGGGGAATTCGGCCCATAATATACAACGTGATGCAAATAAAGCCCTTGCACGTGTGTGCGAGTGGGGTGTCAAAAATAGACTTAATTTTGCAGCACACAAAACCAATGCCATGGTTATAACACGAAAGTTAAAATTCGACACCCCACTTGTACACATGGGCGGGACTACCATCACCTTGGTAAGCGAGATAAAATTGTTAGGCCTTACAATAGACAAAAAGCTGACTTTCAATCAACACGTTAGAACTGTTTGTCGTAAGGCCTCAAATATATATAAAAAGCTCGCCGCTGCTGCCAAACTTGAGTGGGGATTAAGCCCCGATATAATTAGAACAATCTACATCGCAGTAATTGAGCCAGTAATTATGTATGCCTCCAACGTCTGGGCTCCAGCCGCTGAGAAGATCTCTGTGCAAAGACAACTCAACACCATCCAGAGGGCTTTTGCACAGAAAATCACCAAGTCATATCGTACGGTTTCGCTCAATGCCGCACTTGTATTAGCCGGCCTACTCCCGCTGGACCTTCGGATCAAGGAGGCGGCCCAGCTGTACAATAGTAAAAGAGAGAGGTCAATGCTCGGACAGGATATAAGACAGCTGGAGGAGCGTGTCAGATTTACGCAGACCCCACACCCCGCCACTGAAATGGACGTCTTTTATGAACATCTTGAAGACATGCACTCTAAATCGATGACTAAACATCTGTTACCGGACGACCAGATTTACACAGATGGTAGTAAAACTGGTGGTTCGGTAGGGGCAGCATATACGCACTGGCGGAGGGGGTTGAGATCCAGACCAGGGGGTTGAAACTGGAGTCATACTGCACGGTCTTTCAGGCCGAGCTGCTCGCAATATATCAGGCAACTGAATATATATTGGGAAGCAGCTTGGGGCGGGCGGCTGTGTTGAGTGATTCGAGGTCTTCCCTAGACTTGGTCTGCAATCCAGACACGCTCCACCCCCTCGGATTCGCTATTCGAAAGAATTTAGTGAAGCTGAAGGGGAAAGGGTGTGTCACCCAGCTGTATTGGGTCCGAGCTCACGTAGGTATACCTGGCAACGAGCGGGCCGACGAGCTGGCAAAGGAGGCAGCAGCTCAGGTGAATACCGCGCCTCAATACGATTGTTGCCCGATTTCTCACTGTAAGAAACAAATAAGGGTGAAAGCGGTGGAGCAGTGGAACGGGAGATATGTCGGAGGGACCACAGCGGGAGTAACAAAGCTTTTTCTACCCACCGTCCAGAGCGCTTTTAAAACCGTTAGGAAGATAACACTTACCCCCATCTGGACACAAATACTGACCGGACACGGCGGGTTCTCAGCATATCTACACAGATTCAAAATAAAAGACAGTCCAGCCTGTTTGTGTGGGCCCGGGGCGGACGAGACGATTCAACACCTGATGCTCGAATGCCCAATAAATGAGGCGCATAGGTGCGACCTGGAAATAGCTACAAAAACAAGGCTGACAGAGGACACAATAAAAGAACTAATTGCAGAAAAGAAATCCAGGCCGCACTTTGAGCGCTTCTGTATGGAAATCGCAAAACCAGCGATAAAAAGGAACAGCACCAGGGGGACGTCGTCTCGCCCTCCTCGGAACCAATAGACAGCCGACGCTCGTCGGCTATATATTAGTGTGCAAACCTATGGAATAATGTATATATATATATATGTGAGTATGCATGTGTGTATGTATGTATGCATGTATATGTATGTATACATATATATATATATATATATATATATATATATATGTGTGTGTGTATGTGTGTGTGTAAAATTGTATATATATAATAAGTACAAGTATAGAATTAATAAATATTATTGACTAATTATACATAATTTAAGGAAACAAGGTCCCTGACTATGTTAGGGGTAAACGGGAGCCAGATAGCTCCAATTTAAAAAATATATATATATTAAAACCAATAAAAAGGTTTTACATCTCTAAACAATCTTCGTGTACAAGATAGAAAATCAATTAACTTTGATTGTAGTAATTTTAAATTTTATTGTCAAACAATCAAGCATAATCTTTTTAGAACAGTCTCTTCTGTAACTTAGTTTGAAAAGGTAACTTGCTCGCGGAACGTTTGAGGAATCAATTTCAAAACTGGCGAACCTTTTCATACTACGATGGTACATCGCTTCGCAGTGTATTTGCGCTATTATAGGAGAAGAAGCGGCAACAAACTCCCCAGCAATACAACTAACTAAAAATTACTTTTTTATCTAATTCACCTATCTCAGAGCAGTGCATACTCAATACGATAAAGACATAATAAGTGCGTAAAAATGAGCTTATTCCGACATAGTTTTCACTAAAACAATAGCTTGCATTCTTATTTAAATGCTGCTGTACTTTGTGTCCCGAGAATCTTAAGGGAATTCGAGTTAATTAAGGACCAAGTCGCGGTCATATTCTAGTGCATATATAAGCATATAAAGTTTATATATTGGAAAAGCAAACTGAAGTTGCAAACTTTGTAACAATGTAGTTACGTTGTTATTCGTTCTCAGTGGAAACAATTCCGTTAAGCTCCACGTTCCAATGATACCCTGGTAGTTTTTCAACACTAGTATAAGTTTGTGGATACGCTTGTATGCGTTTATTAGAAATATAATGAAACACTTTAAGGGCCAATTTTATAATTAATACATAAAAGTTATTCATAGAATAAAATACAATACGGGAATATTAGAAATGACAGTTGCTCGAATAAAACACTTGAATTGTTGCAATTCTGAATTTAGTCAGTTCATAATTTGCGCACTCATACGTATCGTAAACTCGCGACACCTGCACACACTTCATCCTTTCATACAAACTTTGGTATACGCGGCCTCTTACTGGCAGATTGGCCAAAACATTGTCTACAATGAATGCACTCAGAAAACATTGTCTTAAATAATTATGAATGAATGAATAACTTTATTCCATATAAAATTAAAGTACAATGAGCGGTCTTGTCGCCAAAGGCAATCTCCTCCAGATACCTAATTGTTATACTATAGACTAATTAATATATAGTAATTTAAGTAAGTCGTCATCATTGTGTACATGGAATAATTTATTTCCACATAATAGCAAGGTTCAAGCTGAGTGGTCTATGTACGTGCCAAAATCTGTCAATATAGAAAACAGGCAATCTTCGGAGATGCATTTACGAGTTTGTTAAGATATCTGTATACATGGTCTTAAATCACGCAACAATTACACCTGGAGTACAACACTCGTCGTCTTATTTTGTACTCATGGATTCATGGGCTCTCGCCAGTGGTGTGTCACCCTCATCCAACGGGGTAACATCATCGACGCACCACACACTTAAAAATAAACCTCCACATGTATTTAATTAATAAAATATATAGTTCAAGTATATCTGTTAAAGTTTTACCTAATAATCTGTACCACCTACATCACCAGATTAGGTAAAATTATTCCTAAAGTTAGGTTGCCTGGAAGAGATTGCTTACAGCGATAAGGCCGCCTATTGTTTCTAACATTACAATATTGTAATCGTGCATTTTTTTATTGTATATTTAGTAAGCAATAAATTGTTACCTATTCTACTCTAATTTAATTCACTGATAACTTTTATCTAATGACTGAAAAATCGGCCCATAAACTGAGAAATAGGTGTAAGATATTAGTTATTTGGTAGACACGTTTTATTCTTTTACAAAACAACGAAGCTGCGTAGATTTTGTACAAGACTAGCAAGTTATGACGTCATCATAACGTATTAACTATATTATTGTTTAAATAGTTAATAATATTATTCTTATCGTAGTTTAAAAGTAAATTAATACTATGGTATTTTAGCGTCTGCTTTTTTTATCTATCTGTAATATAAAAATCTGTTGCGGTGTTAATTTAATTATTCTTATAAACTCTAGGTTTTAAAAATGAGAAAAAACCGAGAGAGCTATTTTGTATGAGTAATTTCTGAAAATGTAACTTACAGAATGTTTATTTTTTTGTAGAGTGTTCATTTGAAAACTTTTGAATGAACTACCTTGTATTTCGAATCGACAATTATCATGTGTTTTGTAACTCGATTAGATTGATAAAAAATTTAGATAGCTACATGACGTGACATCATTCAGGCATCGAGGTCAAGTAATGCAGTCAATAAATAAATTTCACATAATAAATTTAAATATCTCAACAAACAGACATAAAAGTCCAATACGTATATTTATGAAGCGAACATAAAGTCCGCTTGCAATATATCGTTGCTGTGAGGCATCGGGCTTCGTTATTGAACTCCTTATCCGGGAACAGTTCTCTTATTTCCAACATCGATCGTGCTCCTGAATTCCCAACTACAATTTAATATAAACTTTCTCAATGTTGTTATTTTTCAATAACACTTTTAGCTCTTTGCAATCCTAGTACACTTAAATCCAGGATACTTGTATAATAATAATCGGCAGACAAACACACATTGTATATCTCCAAATTAGGCATATATATATAATAAGCTAGTATATATATATGTCGGATTCACTCCCGCCGGGAGCGGATGTCACTCCGAAGTATAATACAATAATAATCTGAAATGTGATAATCAAAGTTTATTACACTAGAATTATTACAATTACAATATTAAACACGGTACAGTAACACAGTAATTATCGACCACAATATAGTATGGGCCTTTTGTCCAACAGAGCTTCCGCTCTGTTAAACCGATGAACGTAGAATCACCGTTGTAGAGTCGTAGACTGTCGGTTTAAGACTCCTCCTGCTCTGCCCGAACACCGTGTATTTAAGCGGTCCTCGTAGCGCGCCGCACTGACACCATCCGGTAATTCCTGGGCGCCACTTCAGTTTCACTTCCTCTATAACACTAACTTCCGGCATCCGTATAATTTCCAACTTCCGGTTACTTAATTTATGATATCCGTTAGCTTGATAATAAATGCGTCGGAAGTCGTATAAACGTTGACATCCGGTTATACGACTTCCGATTACTACATTTGATTACTACCGTCACATGGTAACTTTATAATAACAAATACTATTCCGACATATATATATATACTAGCTGTCCCGGCAGACGTCGTCCTGCCCGGAAAACCTTCAATCGATATGCCGACAGCATTAAAGTTTATAATTAACAAATAAAAAATAGGGGTTTATCGTAGAGGGTTGAAAATTTAGGGTTGTATGTAGTTTTTAATGCTGTATAATAAAAAAATAAAAAAAAATATCTAAAAATTAAAACAAATATTTAGGGGTGGACTACCCTTAACATTTAGGGGCATGAAAAATAGATGTTGTCCGATTCTCAGACCTACCCAATATGCATACAAAATTTCATGAGAAACGGTTCAAGGCGTTTCGGAGGAGTATGGGAACGAACATTGTGACACGAGAATTTTATATATCTTTCTTCTTTCATTAGACGCCACGTTCAAACACTTAGTATGTTTGTAGACTTAGTGTAGTAATTTCTGCAATTATCAATTAAACCTAAATAATATATAGATATAGTATCCTTATTACATACAATCATATCAGATATTAATAAATTATGCGATATGGCACTTCGATTACAATGACACGAATTCTAATGAAGATTATTTCAATATAAGTATATACAGTGGCCAGAATGGCGTTGGAGAAGCTCGTTATTATTTCCGTGTTAATAAGTTTTGTTTGGGCTGGAAGGCATGATATTTATACAGGTGAGGTTTTTACGTTATTATTATTTGCTTATTTAGTTCTGGTGATCACCCCTAGCCTAAATGGTGAGTTTTTTCTTTCAATGTACAGATTGACTTTTCCCGTGTGCCTT
Source organism: Dendrolimus pini (assembly GCA_949752895.1). NCBI lineage: Eukaryota > Metazoa > Arthropoda > Insecta > Lepidoptera > Lasiocampidae > Dendrolimus > Dendrolimus pini. Next base: position 18,577,931 of record OX457143.1, read on the forward strand.
TGGGGCCATATCTATACTAAATAGCGAAATACATTCAAAGGAGTATTGAGACCGATTTTTAAAGAAAACTGAAGTGGTATTATTAGATTTTTGAAAAATCAATTACCCTTCTCTAGAATTAAAATAGCTGAGCAAAAAAAGATACTCTTACATTCTGTATTATTATACCAAATATCAAATTATTAGAATTTACTCTGCCGTAACACAGTTTTAAACTAGTCATTGTCGCATATTGTTAAGTTAAGCATTCTTGTATATTGTACTTGTTTAGCTTATATAACTGGAGAGCAATAAATTCTTTAATTCTTCTTTAATTTATTTGCACAGAACATCGTAATGTTACGGGTGATTTGATAAATCCGGTCAGTAAGAATAATGACCGATCTGTATATGCAATGTACCAAGTGGGCAATGTAAATAAAACTGCATGATTAATAACTTTTCCCGGTCAATATGAATAATGGCAACCTCATATTGGGCAATGTAATAAAACACAGATGATCTGTAGTTTTTGTTTATTAAATGAAGTTAGGCTACAGTTATATAGCACGTTTATTTATTATTTGAGTTATGAAGTGAATTTTGGGTGTTTATAAATTTTTCCACGAAGGCTAAAGCGGGAGCTCCACTTCTCACCTATATTAAAAAATGGATCTATTCATAATAAATAAAAGCGCCATATAATAACACCCCACCCTTAAATGAATTAAATTTACATGATTCTTATGAAAAGTTAACCGAATTTATCACATTTTGCTAGAAGTAAGAAAGTATTCATACTGCACGGTCCAAGTGATACATTCCAGTTATCTCAAACCATGATTGCTTAAACGGACACGGCATTATTAACACAGACCGGCCAAAGTAATAAATTTATCAAATTGACCGACACGCTTGGTCATTTTTAATGATCGGTTCATATTAATACTGTCCGATTAATCAAATTGCCTGTAAAATTAACATAGGTGGAGAAAATGGTTGATGTCAAAGTACAGCATGCTTTGCTTCATTCGCGTGCACAAGTGTATATTTAGACAACAAAGTGACCTTTTTGTTTCAGTTGCATATCCTATCATATAATAATAAGCAAATTTAATGTTCTTTAGGTATACTACTATATATACTGAAATAATTATTCATTAAATTTTTAGTCTATAGGTCAAATATATTATATGACACATCAAAACATAGTATAGCTTATAAGGGGCAATTTCTGTGAAGACTGAATTTCTTAGAGGCTTACTTATCTATGGTACAATTTTTTTACATTTATTGTCTGTTTGTTCGGGATTCACGTAAAAACTACTGGGCCGATTTCCAGGCGGTTTTAAACTTAAACTTCGCGCTACTTTTTATTCTGAGAATCCCGCGAGGTTTTTTCTGAGAATGATTTAAAATTGCCAGATTAAAAATAAACTGAATTCGAACGTGATTTTTTTAAATTGATCGATAGCCAATTTACTGTAATAAAATGTGTGATATATTTTATCCCGGGAATCCCGCGGGAATTATTCCGGCAACGGTTTGTAGTTCTTCGGGTGTGGAATAATAAGTTTATTCCCTCACAGCTTTCACTAAGACGATGACTGTGGTAGTCTGTGGCCCGGGAATCCCGCGGGAATTTGTAGCGTGGACGAATTCGCGGGCATATCCTAGTAAGCAACTAAAACTTAGAGATGTAAAGGCAGGGTTTAAGCTGGCATAGAATTGTCCAAAAATCCTCTTTTGATACTTTTTCAGTCATACAGTTCACGGCGTCCAGCTTGACAATTTCTCCCAGCTAGACCTGCTGCGTGATCTCGCATATGAGTTAAACCTGGATGTATGGCAGCATGGCTCTGTAGGTGCCAGAGATGCCTTAGTCATGGTGTCACCACACAACAGCAGAAGGTTCCTTGAAGAGTTGGATAAGAATGAAGTGGCCCATTACTTGCATCTGGATGATGTTGTCAGGCAAGTATTCATTATTTTGAAAATAGCAAGTGATGATTTTTGGAACAAAGTTTTTTATGCTTGGATTGAACTCACAGAAGTCATCATGTAAGAAAATAGCGTTACGCTTTCTATAGGTGGCCTTTTTATACAATCTAGAACTTTAATACAAACAAATAAGATCGAAGATCCTTGTAAACGTGCTTATGCGCGTGCGCATTCGGGCACTGTCGTCGTGCTCGAGCACAAAATGGTGTACCATTTTAGTTCCAGGGTTGACAGTAAAACATTGATGTAATTGGTTTCACTTCAAGAGGTTAAATAGTAACAATACTTAAATAAGAGAAGAATTGAGCCTTCTTTGAAAAGGAGCTGCTGAATCTAACCGAACAATTTCTAATTTGCATTTAAGATTATTTAATAACTTTGGGAGCAAATAATGTGGGTTAGAGTAGAGTGACCTGCAGGAATCGTCATGTGAGGAAAAAGCGTTATGAGCTACAATTACTCTTATAATTGTATATTTCAGTGCATTGGAACGACACGATGAAGAGTTATCTCAATGGCGACAAAGTAGGACGAATCGCATGCTGTTCCAGGACTATCCAAGATATGCAGAAGTAAGTTTTATAAAATTATTGTCTATAATTTTTGACATCAAATGCAGACACAAACATACGGAAGCTGATTGTTTCGATATATAGAGATTAAGATATTTTTGTAGTGGAACACTTACAAGCCAATAGTACGCTGTACGATAATTACGGTCGCAAATGTTTCCCAAAGCTTACAAACAATATATATATTATATATATATATATATATATATATATATATATATATATATATATCTTCCTTTGAGACGGAGGAGCATTCCATCTTGCTCCCTGACCTACCTACCTTGACCTTGACCTCCTAGACCTAGTCGGGTCGGATCATTTCTTCATTTTCACTTTCAGACAAGTAAGATATGCTCTAATTGTTAACCGTAAACATGTTAATTTTAGGTGGATAATTACATGGAGACCATAGCTGCTCGTTACCCTGATCTAGTCCAACTTGTTCATGCTGGATTTAGTTTTGAAGGGAGAGAAATTAAATACCTAAAGGTAAAGACAAATTTTAATAATTCGATTAATTGTTAGGACAAAGAATCAGGTATTATTTGCTACATAGATTTCTTCTTTGTTTCGTTTGATCGCAGTATTTCTGGTTAAACCGATTAATATTATTTTAATTTTTATGCACAAAACAAATTACAATAATTACAAACCATTACGACTAAAATATAACGTGTAGTAAAGTACTAAAGTATAAGTGCATACATAAAAATAGTACAACGAGACTCAGAATGAAAATTTCATCACATTTGCTCAACAAATGCATTTGCGAAGCCTGTATATATTGGACGAAAGTTAAAATTTACGCTTCATACAACGGATCCTTAACTACCAATATTTTTCTCACCTAAGTACCTTTCTACTTACCGCCGTGCTGTAAAATAGGTCGTTGAGTGAGAAAGATATATAATAATTCCACCGAAAATAGTTTCAGATTACGAAAATAAATAAGCTGAATAATGGATCCTCCTTAGAAGCGCTTTTTAACCGACTTCGAAAAAAGGAGGAGGTTCTCAATTCGTCGGGATCTTTGTTTTTTTTTGATCAATACATTTGGCTCACTTTAATATTATAGAGACAATGGGACGAAAGACGTAGTTCTAATATTCATGTGCGCACGTGGCGCAGATTGCTAATGAGCACTATTATAAAATTCTAAAACTGCAGTGTCTGTACCTTAGTAACTAATTTCAAAATATTTCCTTTCAGATATCTACAACAAACTTTAACAATATAACTAAGCCCATCTATTTCATGAATGCGATGATCCACGCCAGAGAATGGGTGACCACACCTGTCACAATTTATTCTGTCTTCCGATTGGTGGAGAATCTGAGGAGCGAGGATCGAGACTTACTACAGGATGTTGACTGGATCATATTGCCAATTGTCAATCCTGATGGATATGAATTCTCTCATACTGATGTAAGTGATATCGCCTTTATTAAACAGTGTAGCAAAAATCTTTACAGTTCTGACATTGAAGTTCCTTAATCTTAAATCTTCACTTAAGAGTTATCTATTAAGTAAATTATAACCTGACTAAATACAAAAGTGAAACAATTGAACGATTATCGTACATACAACTGTCATTCTTAACTTTACAAAGTTTTATTTTGAGTCAGATTACCCGGAAGAAATTGCTTTTAGGGATAAGCCCGCCTTTGATTTTATCAAATTATTATGCATCTTTGTAATTTTTGTTTTTGGTGTCTATCTATTTTGTCTTTTAAATCTACTTAGCTTTAAATGTCCTGTTGTTCCTTCTATGACATTGAAGAAGATGAAAACACAGTTATGGAAGTATTCTTCTTCCATATCCATACCTATATTTACTATCAAGGATAGTGTCTTTGCTATCGTCTAGCATTGATGTCTAAAGTCATTGCATTTACTAAAATCATAACCGTGTCAGATTTGTACACAGCAATTTATCTAATCACTTTAAAAGTATTTTTATTGTTTTAATGTCAACTGAGTACATTATTTGCTTCTGCTAATCAAAAACACGTTTAATTGCTTTAATGTACATTCAATTTTAGTTCCGTCTTTGGCGTCGAACTCGTTCAGTCAACCTCACTAACAGTGTAGACTGTGTAGGAGTTGATGGAAACCGTAACTTTGACGTCTCATTCAACACAGTGGGAGTTTCCTCCATCCCTTGTTCAGACGTCTATCCAGGCCCAGAAGCATTTTCGGAACCTGAAACGAGAATCGTTAGAGACATCCTCTTTGAATACTTGGATCGCATCCAGCTGTATCTTGATATTCACAGTCATGGAAACTACGTTCTGTTTGGATTTGGTAATCAAACTGTACCATCTAATGCGGCGCAAGTGCACCATGTTGGTGCAACTATGGGTGCAGTGATAGACACCATGAAGCTACCTGAAGCAGGGTATTATTTAGTGGGGAATAGTGCTTCGGTACTATATGGTTCTTCGGGATCAGCCCAGGATTACGGTCAGGTGAGGGAAATATATCCAAAAAGATTTATAAAATATAAGTGTAACAGATTGATACTACTTTACAACCGAGTGATAAACCAAAAACATCTCCACTCGGATGAGATAAGAATGTTGAGATGGATATTTTGTGGTATTAGAGGAATAAATAAGGCGAGAAATTAGTACATAAGGCGGAAAAATTGAGAGGATGAAAATTGTGATATAAACACGTATCTGATTAGGAGGGATGAAAACAATAATGTTAAACTAGAAGATCGATAGAAGTGTAAAGATAGTTAAAAGAAAAGAGATGGTTGGATTGTGTGAAGGGTAAAAGGATGAAGTGTGGTGTGACAGAGGAGAATAGAGACAGAATTGGCATAAGGTGAAAGAAAATACAGAGATAGATAGACTTTAATGATTCTACTGCTATATATATCATAAGACAGTTTTACTTAATACCGTTGAAACCAAATTGAGTTAATTTAGATATATAAAGAATTTTTAATTTGAAAATCAATTTCATGCCAAAAGTTACTACAACGCCGGTAACAGATAATATATCACATCATGTTTTAATTATCGAGTTGTAATTAATATTATCTTTCATATACAAATATTTGGCTAAAATGTATGAGTCAAAACGCTTTTAAACAGCGTCTGGAATGTGACTGGCAGTAGGATTACCTGCATGTAATTCATTTATCTTATCAATGTTTAATATGTTTAACATATTAGTTTCCTTATCAAATGTGTTATCATTAATTTTGTTCTTATTTATTGCGTAAGTTTATTGCTACTGGATTTTAATTAAGTAAAAAATGTTGCCACATCTAAAATACATGTAGATGATGGGATGAATATGTATAGTTACAATGATATTCTATCAAGTTTTCATCTTTCTGCTGCGTAAAAAAGTTGATATACAAATGTGGGGGTTGAAGTATGTTGTATGGTGCATCGATAATAGTTACCCCGTTGGATAGGGTGACGCACCACTGGCGAGAGCCCATGGCTCAATCAATGAGGGGACTACAAAATAAGACGACGAGTTGTTGTACTCTTGCAATATATTAATTTCTTAATTGTTCCTAATTTAACTTAGACTATACTACAGAAACCTTATCGTTTACGTGATGTGCACAGTTTATGAGTTTAGACATTTTTGCTGATTTAGAAAAATGCCCCAATGTTATCGGCAGCTATGACACCGATAACATCTATCTTTATTTACATAGCATCATGTTCATGTACTAACCATAGTCTTTAACTGTGCTAAATTATAAATCAATAAATTGGTTGATGGAATGTGACCCAACACACACAAATAAGCTTGCACACATCATTTGCTTCTAACCGAAGCGAACTCCACTGGCGGCACCCTAAGATATATATACAGATATGAGCGTATATATAGCTATTTTGGGATGAGGGGAAAACACTAAATTCGCGTGACCGTCATGCTAAGATACATCATACATGTATAAAGATCTGAGCGTATATATAGCTCTTTTAGGCTGGGAGAAAAGCATTGAATTCGAGTGATCGTCACTCTAAGATACATATATACAGATATGAGCGTATATATAGCTCTTTTGGGATGGGGGAAAAGCACTGAATTCTCGTGTGCGTCACGTTCAGATATAAACTTATCACTTCTGACGTGCAGTCCTGACTGTCAGTGTTTTTTTTTTTAATTTTCAGTACGTTGGCGTTCCATTCTCCTACACCCTGGAGCTGCCGGGCTATGGGTTCGATTTCCGGGTGCCCCCCCAATACATTGACCAGATCAACGAAGAAACTTGGCAATCCATTGCAGAAACTGCTCGACTATGCAAATTGTACTACAGCGCACGTTCGAGTGCCAATTTTAATTAATAAAATTTTAGTACATTTTATTAATGTCTTTATTTTTAATAATCTTCTAACGACCGGTTTCTATATCATAACGACCGATAATTTGCTTTTGAAATTTGACATTACTTGTATGGAGCTTATGTAAAATTTTAATCGATAGTAAAGCAAAGGAACGGTCGGTAAGATGTAGGACCTGGCCATGAGTGAATAGTGAAGTGGGTACCATCGCCTATGGACATTTGCAACACCAAAGGTGCTACAAATGCGCTGCTGCTCTCTTAAGGGAGACTGGAATCTGGTCACTAATGCCGGAACACAACTCAAGGTTGTTATTGCGGCATATTGTATTATTATATCTTCTTATATATATAAAAATCTTGTGTCACGATGTATGTTACCAATATACTCCAAAACTACAGAACCGATTTCAATCAAATTTGCACACCGTGTGCAGTTTGATCCAACTTAAAAGATAGGATAGCTTACATCTCAATGGACCCTTAATGTGGTCTTCTTCCTCTTAGCCATTTTTTTTTTTTTTTTTTCGTTCTCTCCGGGCTAACTAGATTGCCTGGGTTTTTTATCTTTTAGGGGTTTTTGTTTTCTCCCTTTTTATTTATTTTTACTCTTTTGGTCTATTTCTTTTTTGTTTTCTTTTCTTTTGTTTATTTCTCTTTTGTTTTAATCTTTATTTCAAAAAGTGGTCTAAATCTATTACATTCTTACGTTTCTATGTTACAATTTTACTTAAATTATTATCTAAACATTTTTACTAAAATATTCTGTTACATATTACTACATACCCTCTTAGCCATTTGAGGCGGCGAGGAGGTTGGGGCCTCTAGGAAAACCTCTGCCCCGGCTTCTACTCGACGGACAACTATCCGTCGGTGGCGGGGCTTGGAGCCATTGGAGCCATTCTGACGGCGGTCTCTCAACGGCTCTCGTTGGCCAGTCTGCGGCATCCGGTGGCCTTCGCGGGCTTTGCGTTGGCTTCGTCTGCGGCTTAGTTGGCCATTCATTAGCGTCCGGTGGCCATCTCGGACTTCGGGTGGCCATCTGTGGCTTCTCAATGGACCCTGTAGATGGCGCTGCAATCGGGTTCTAAATTTTATTTCTTCAGGGCAGTACAACGTCTGCCGGGACAGCTAGTTATATTATATATTTTTTTAGATCATATATAGAAAATATACTGATTTCGTTGCAATTCACCAACACACGATAACAAGGCGAACGAAGATTTAACGACACAGCTATTCTATAAAAGAGGGTAAATAATACACTATTTAAAATACCTTGTTATCAAGAGCTTATAATATGCTCGCAAAATACACCATTTTATGGGTTTATAAAATGGCTGACGAGCATTTTCTTCATCGCCGTTGTGGGAAACGTGATCTTATCTTTTAGCATAATATTCATTTTTCAAGAATTTTTAACGTTAGCATTTCTGCTGTACTATTTGAAAATCTAGCAACTGGCATTTTTTAAACGAATACAATACAATATAATACAGTACAGTGCATTGTACTACAGTAAAGTACATATATACAGTGTAAACTCTATATAACGACACTGAAGGGACTGCGCATATTGTGGCGTTATAGAGAGTTTTCGTTAAATGGAGAGAAATGTGTAATTTTTGTCTGACGTCTTGTGCTGCACCAGTAATTTTCTTGTATTTTTGTAGTTTTACTTTTATTTCGGTATGCATGGCAAAAGAACGTACACACCTGCGCAGTTTTTACTAATTTTGGCAAATTAAAAGATATTTTTTAACCGACTTCGAGGTTCTCAATTCGTCGGGATCTTTTTTTTTTGTTGCTTTTTTTTATGTATGTTCGCCGATTACTCCGTAATTTATGATTCGATTTACGTGATTCTTTTTTTGTTCGACGCGGAATAGCTGCCATGTGGTCCCCTAAAAATTTGACATAGTTTGACCCAGTAGTTTTCATTTTACAAACTAAAATAAAAAATAAAAACTTCGTTTAAAAAAACCGACTTCAAAAACTAAAAACTAAAATGTATAAAATAACTTATTTCTAAAGCTATTATTATTAATATATATTATCTAAAACATCTTGAAGTCGGTGCAAAGTAAAACATAAAAATTACTAGTTATATTTTGAAAATTACGAAGCACCGACTTTAAGATGTTTTAGATAATATATATTAATAATAATAGCTTTAGAAATAAAGTATTTTATACATTTTAGTTTTTTAGTTTTTGAAGTCGGTTTTTTATTACTTGATTATTGTCGTTATTGAGAGTGGATGTAATGCTATATAGAGTGTATCATTGTATGGAAGACAAGCTTTTTTTGTTAACTCAGGGGATGTCTTTTCTTGTGACACACACTCGGGTCTTGGATACAAGGGAACACCAAAAGCGCCGCCTAGTGCCGAGCGCTCCGTGTGCGTCTAGGTCTCTTGCACTAAACGGGAAACGGGATCTCGTCCATTAAAGAAGAGGCCGAACAAACTATCCACTAAACCTACCTATTACAATGCCTGGTGTTGAAATTGTGAACACACTTATACTGCTTGTAGGCACTCAAATGATTACGAATATAAATTACATTATTAAAAATGTATTCGCAACTTTGCGGCTATACGTGTTGTATTACGATACAATATAGTCGGTGTTGCTGATATATCACAACTAGATGGCGTTGTCTCAAAAGGCATCGTGCTATTCTTTCAATTAAGTCTACTATTTAGGTCATTTAGTGCAGATCCGCCCGATCATGACGTACCCGAGTGTGATATTTGGCAATGTAAAGCGTGCCTTTTAAATAAACTTCATATCGCGCAGCATAATTTCATGCGAAAACTCCGGTAAAGTTGTAAGGTCTTCGGGCCAACAACATAAAGTCAAATCCGATAAAAAAAACGTATGCGTCTCGGGACGCCCGATAACAGGGACAACTTGCGTGTCAGAGAAAGGGAAGCCAGCCAGACTGGCGCCGTAACGTGTTACGTAACGAAGCGATTTACCCTCCCATAAGAAGTTGTCACTTCAAAAAATGAATGGAGAATGTATCAGTAAAAATTATATGCTGTTTATTTAATCAGCCTATGTCATCTAGTAAAGTCGGAGACATTGAAGGGCAGAATATGGCCGCAATAAACATGTTTATTGCTGTTTATCGTCGATCAAACACTAGTATATTTTACCATAAGTACAAATAATATCGATATTTTATCAATGATCAGATATACAACACAGATAATAATAACTGCTGTGCAGAAACTAAATGCTTCACTATACCGTTTGTGAATTTTAATCACAATGGATGTTTTAATAATTTTGTTTTTGATATTTTTAATCGCTTCAGCTAATTGTGGAAAACATGATTTTTATAAAGGGTATGTTGGAAATCTTTTTAATAATAGTATTTGTGTACAAAATAGCGCGCCCAGTAAACGTTGCTCTGCCTTAAAAATAAAAAAAAATATGCAAAGTGTTGGAGTCACTTATTTCCCAATTAACAAATGTGCTTTGCGTTTATAGCGTCTTGCAACCCCGTATGTTGCCGCCGCTCCCTGTACGCGTGAGGTCAGTACGTTGCCAAACGCCACGCTACCGCGACGCACGTGTACTAATATCGCACCCGCTTTTATAAATACTCATAATAAGCTATCGAAGATTTCCGCATATAGTTTGTTACTAGACATTCGACTCAACAAATATATAAACTGAAGCTGTCAGTGTATCTCGTCCCTTGCGCCCCGGGACTCGTGTAGAAGGAAGGACCTTGTCACCTTTGTACAGGGTGCCGCAATAGAACGTGCATATTGCATCATCTTTTTTCGCGGGGTAGAAAGTGCGCGGGCGGGGGGAGCCTGCATCGTTGAGTAGGCGGGCTCATGGAGTTTTAGTCACTATGAGTCACTTCGACGGGAAGCGTCGCGCATTTTGCGTGCGCGCATTTTACGAGAACTCTCGTTCATACATTGTTACTAGGCGTTTATATTGTTCTGAATATGGACTACGGAAAATTAGTGAAGCTCCGAGTGCTAATTTAATTAAAATATGGGTACAGCGTTTTGAAGAGACTGGTTCAACGTTTAAACCACAGGCAAAAGGTCGTCCAAGAACATCTAGGACCGACGACAATATTGAGAGAGTTATGCAGTCTGTACGAGGAGATCCACAAATGTCTACTCGCAAGAGATCGTCTGTCTTACACTTATCGCGACGAAGTTTGCAACGAATTTTAAACTTGGATCTTAAACTGCATCCTTACAAGCTGCAGTTAACACAAGAATTGAAAGAGTCTGACTTCGGAGCAAGGCTCGCATTTGCTAATGAAATGCTTAATCGATTTTCCAATTTTGACAATATCCTTTTCTCAGATGAGGCCCACTTCCATATCAATGGGTTCGTAAACCGTCAAAATTGTCGTTACTGGAACAGTGAGAATCCCAAACTCAAGCACCAGAAACCACTGCATAGTCCTAAAGTGACAGTATGGGCAGCAATCTCTGGTAGAGGAATAATTGGACCGTTTTTCTTTGAAAATGCGCGGGGGCAAAACGTCACTGTTAATACCGAACGCTATGTTGCGATGTTGGAAGGTTTTTTGGCTCCAGAGCTTGAAAATTCAAGAATAGTGAATTCTAGGACTTGGTTTCAACAAGACGGAGCTACCTGTCACACATCAAATGACTCCATGGCGGTTGTGAAACAGATGTTCCCTGGCAGACTGATTTCGAAAAGAGGTGATATCCCATGGCCCCCACGTAGTCCAGACGTGACGCCTCCTGACTTTTTTTGTGGGGATACCTCAAGAACAAAGTCTACTAGCTCAAGGAGAATATCCGTGGTGAAATGGCAGCAATTACACCAGCATTACTGAAGAAAGTTTTCAATAACTTCCGTTTGCGATTAGAGGAGTGTCGTCGTAGAGAGAGTCATCATTTAGAAGATGTTATTTTTAAAAAATAAACTTCAGTTATTTCTTAATAATACCTGAGTTTTATTTTAACTATACCTTTTGTATTTATTTTTTAATCAATATTTTAAATATGCACGTTCTGTTGCGCCACCCGATATATCGCCACGTGACAAGCAGTGGCAGACCCCCTGGACCAGTGCAGACTGCGACGCAAGTGCAAGATTCTGTATTCTCCGGACATCAGTTCTTAATTGGGGAATAAGGGATGGCCATATATTGAGCACATAGCCTCCTACCCGTGGAGATAGCCTGATTGCGTCTCCGCGAAGCATCTAAGGAAAGACTAAAAGTTATACACGAAATAGTACAAAAAGGCTGGAGCAGGCTGCTATGTAAATGCAGTTTTGTCATTTAAATTAGCCTGGATTGTCGTTTTCAGAAGGCTTACCTCGCTACGTCATCATCTTGATCCGTTATCTAAGGTAGGCGGTAGCCCTCTGGAGCTTATCTGCTCATGGCCTAGGACCTCACGTTCCAAACGAGTCTTAGGTCCAAAAGATCTAATAGCTAACACAAATTATAACACTCACTGACGAGGCAGTTACTTATTTAGTCTATTAACTCTTTCCGCCGCTGAAAGAGCTGAATACTTCTAGTAATATTTAACAATTTCACAACAATCTTATTTCAGCGAAATTGTAGGTAATTTCGTCATTTACAAGAACTTTTATCTACATTAGAAGATGTTTTAGAATTTAGACATGCTACTGTATGCTCTTACATGTCTAAATTATAAGTTTTGAGATATTTTCCATTCCTAAAGGAATACTAAATTAACTTACATGAGAATCTAGATTAAGCGTAGTCTGAATTAAAACTTAGGCTTTCAAATTTTAATGTTATCTCAAGTTTTTGCTAGTGTTGTGTTAAAACTAAGGCTTAAACTTTTAACTATTTAAATATTCTGATACGACCATAATATAACATATATAAAATCTTTGAGCAACACGCACAACGAAACAAATAACATAGGTACCTATATCTATAAATTAACCAAATTATAATAAAATAAAATAAATAAATTCCTAGTCATATAGCACTTGGGTCATGTGTAAGATCGCATTGTCCGTTTTGATACAACTGTTTGTTACAACTCTTACTTACTTCTGTTTAAAACTTATAAAAAAAAGATCTTGAGACATAAATAGAATAAGAACGTGCAGGAACGGAGAAAGAATACAATTTCCTGCGGCCGGGCGGCCTGTCGTAAGAGGCGACAAAACAACCCACAGCCAGGTGGTAGGGCATTTGCCCGACTGGATGGCTACCACCCCTGGTCTAAAGTATGTCGCCATAACAACCTTGTGTTGTGTTCCGGCATTAGTGACCAGGTTCCAGTCTTCCTTAAGAGAGCAGCAGCGCATTTGTAGCACCTTTGGTGTTACAAATGTCTATAGGCGATGGTAACCGCTTTCCATCAAGTGGGCCGTCTGCCTGTCTCCTATACGCTATACTCCTGCAATAAAAAAAAGAAATATAAAGAAAAACTATTTTTAGGTAGACGTGTTGCTGGGGAGTTTCTTGCCGCTTCTTCTCCTTAATAGCAATAACACGTTGCGAAGCGGTGTACATAGACTAGGAAGTAAAATTAAATTTTTACTTATACTATGTATGACTTTCAAAAAGTGTTCTCCAGTGGAACTTATTTTGAATAGAAACTTTTGAATTTGAAATTCCTTAAGTTTGATCCTAAATAATGAAATTAAATGTGCATTTCTAATAGATGGATGGCTATTATTCCAGCATCTTGATGCTGCATGCTGGAAGCTTCCTCTGAATGCCGTTCTGTGTCATTCCATTGCTAGTTGTATTGCGCATTGCCGTGTTCCTATTTATCTTCTGCTAGATGCTCAAGAGAGCTTCTTATATAAATAGGAAGGAGACTTGTGTTTTACAATTCCAAAAAGCAGACATGCTAAGTGAAGCTTGCGATGGATCATCTTTAGCATTGAATGTTTATTCAAACTAGTAGTCGCTCATGGTCGAAATTTGACCATAATAATTAATGTCAAAGGCTATATACTTCTATAGTCAAATATTAAGGCTACACTGTTAATTTGACTAACAATAAACAAAAGAGTATATATGCTTGTATGTTTCGAATACATGGTAGTGTGTGATATATTTTTTTATTGATTCTTTATGCATAATTTAAAAAAAAAATAGCGCTCTGCACTCCTTTTCTACACAAACTATAAGTGTGCGAGAATTTCATACTCCTCCAGCTGCGCAATTTTAGAAAAAGGGGGTACAAAGTTGTTGCTTCACGTATATAGATAATCATTGTATTTCTCATTCACCGTACGAAATACAATTAGCTCAAGGGTATCTGTTTGACGTCGATATTCTGGGAGATCTTGGTATATCTATGCTTTAGTATCTATTTATCTATCTGTTTTTTAAATTCGCGTCCACTTCCCTGCTGTAGAAATGACAAACGTTTTATGGTGCAGGTATTCAGTCTATAACATCCAGTTAGACAAAGCGGCCCATTTGCAGCTTCTACATCAGCTTGAAGGTGAACTGAACCTAGATATATGGCAACATGGTGTTGTAGGAGAAAGAGAGGCTACGGTTATGGTAGCACCAGAAAATAGCAGGCAATTTCTCCAAAAGCTGGATGAGAATGGTGTAGTTCATTATTTATACCAGGCTGATGTAGCAAGGTTAGTATTTTTGGTATAAAGCCCATAAACATTATATTTATTGCAGGAGTTCAGCAGACAGGCAGCCGGTCCACTAGATGGAAAGCGGTAACCATCGCCTATGGACATTTGCAACACCAACGGTGTTACAAATGCGCTGCTGCTCTCTTAAGGGAAGCTGGAGCCTGGTTACTAATGTCGGGACACAATTCAAGGTTGTTATGGCGACATACTTTAGACCAGGGGTGGTTGCTATCCAGCCGGGCAAATGCTCTACCACCTGGCTGTGGGTTGTTTTGTCGCCTCTTACGACAGGCCGCCCGGCCGCAGGAAATTGTATTCTTCTTAAGCATGCTACTGCTCCGCTCGAGAGTCCCAATCTATAAGGGGTATACCCGCCACGCTTGGCCAAGGTGGTTGGCGAGTTTGACACATCGGTTACCTCGGTGTGTAGGTTTCATCAGGATGTTTTCCTTCATCGTCAACACGCAGTAATTAATATAATATTCATATTTTTCACTTTGGGATATCGATAGTCGAAGTCCATTTTCGGTAAATTTTCAAAAGTTGCATTTGCCTCCTTACCGTATAATGATAAGGTAGAATTTGGAAACATTTACTGAGTAATTGTACTACATAATGCTTTGCTCGTTTATGTTTGAACATTACTAATAAGTTTCCTACTAATACATAATATTTCTGTTTCTATGTAAATATAAATCAGTAAATGTAATAGGTCATATTGTTGACCTTGTTTTAATGAACAGCATTTCATTAAAAAATAAATAAAATCTAAACGTGCCTATCGATAGATTTTAATTGTAGTCCCTGTCCCATACCTAGAAATTGAAAATTCTAGTGCATTTACAAGGCTTAACAAATATGGTAACTATATTACTGGTGAGTTATAAGGTATAGCAGACCTGGCGATTTAGATCATCAAAAATTCACCAAATTGCAATAACGGGTGTAACCCGTTATTGCAATTTGGTTAAAGGCTCCTGGTTAAAGGCTCCTGGTAAGCACCACCAAATACACTTCCACCGTGCCTAATCATCCTGGCTGCACACAGTATGAAAGTACATGAAAACTGGCTTAGCAGCCAACGTGTTGGTTGCGTGCGTCAGTGTATGAATCGTGTAAGCGGAACAGAGCTAATAATGCCCAACAACACAATAAAAATTTGTAAAATTGGACGTTTGTATGGTATAACAACGGACATCTTTGGCGCCGAACTCAGACACTTAGATTATAGTAAATAAATTTTAATTCAAAATTATTTAATCGCAGTTCTTTAGAAACTTATGATGAAGAATTAACTGTATGGAAGAAGACCAGAAATAGCAGAATGATATTTCAAGACTATCCAAGATATGAAGAGGTAAATATTAATTTCTGATAAGATATAAGAAATTGTTAAATTTTTACAAAAAAGATTAACATGAAGCAGTGTAGATTGCGAAACACTGACATAAAAAAGTAAAATTCCATACTAATATTTTTTTTTATTTATAAAATTGCAAAATATCTGACGTCACACTTTTTTTTAATACCTGGAGTACAGCACACAGGCTAACGGCCCACCTGATGGAAAGCGGTTACCGTCGCCTATAGACGTTTCCAACATCAGAGGTGTCACTAACGCACGGCGTCGAAGAAATTTTATGACACTCTTTTTGAAAAACTCCATATCTTAGCGCTGTGGGAAACCCTCGGCTGGGAGCTCCTTCCAAATCCCCACGGTACGCACGAGAAAAGAAGAAGTTGGGATGACCTACCAAGCGATTGCGAGCGGTGCGATGTTTTTCCCGAAACCTACAACCTGGGTGTCTTCAAGTCTCGTGTGAATAGGTACCTTCTAGGTAAGCGTGCTCGATCTTAGACCATATCTCCGCTCAAATCGAGCGAGATAACGGTCAAACGTGAACCTATACGTGATAAAAAAAAGAAAGAAGACAAAGGCACCATTCTTACAGTTCTTCGAAACACTACCCGTTATATAGTCGGTAGAATACGCAGAGAGAAGCAAAGTCTCTCTTAAGGCCAAGCGTATGTAGAGCGTCTGTGTTTAGCTGGAGTCCAGTTAGATATCCAGCCGTATACTACCAATACCTATGGTTGACTTTGTGGCTAATCATTTTCGGCAGCTGGATCATAGCACCGGCTGCATACTGAACGGCATAATGAGTAAAGACCGCTCAGATGCCTGGCGATGAGGCCGCATCGTTTTTACTAGTGCATTTAGAAATAAGTGTGTCCGTTCTCTCGTTGCGGTTTTCTTCAAAACGCTGGAGAATGTTTTCTTGCTACACACACTTGAGCCATCAATACGGGGGAAGACCAATGGCAGCGCCTGGTCCCGCCTGCAAGAGTGGACTCTCGTATGGTATCAATACCTCACGCAATACAGGGAGACGACGAACTACCCATTAAACCTATCTGCGTCTCGATGAGAGAAAACACATTATATTTCGCCATGGGATTTAGAACAGAGTTACAGCACGGGACGAACAAGTGTGCAAGATTGGTACAACCCAGGGAAGCAGGGCTGCACCACAACGTACAGCAGAGGCGAAGTTCGGAATCATGGGAGTAGATTCAGTGCATAATGGCGTTTCCGAGCCCTCGTCTGTCAACGGTGAATAAAGGCCGCTTGCACTGCCCTCTCCCCCTCTCTCTCTCTCTCTCTCTCTCTGACTCACAGAAGAAGGAAACTACCTGCCAGTGGCTACCGCTGTGGAAAATGTCCGGCAGACTCTCGCTGCGGTTGACCTGACTGCGGCCCACCAGCCAACCAAATAGTGCGTATGAACGCGAAGAACTTATTTTTTTCTTGTTTTGTAGGTAGCTTCATATTTGGAGACGATAGCAGCGCAATATCCAAACCTTGTGCAAGTAGTCAATGCTGGTAACAGTTTTGAGGGTCGTGAAATCAAGTATTTGAAGGTACAGTCTAATCTACCATATTATTATTTTTAATTTGCTTTGTGTAAGTAAAAGTTCCGTCAAAATCGGTCCAGCCGTTTCAGAGATTAGCCGGGACATCCGGACAGACAATTAGGCAAAGATTCAAAAAATTTAATTTTCGGAGTCTCCAGGTCCGAATGATTCCCCTTGCTTTGCTTTTGCATGCTTTTTGCACATTTTTTATTTTGAAATTACAAACAGACACTTCACATTTAGGTATTTGTGTAGAGTATAGATTATCGAAACCAAATAAAGCTTAATTCTGTTTCAGATATCATCAACCAACTTCAACGACACATCCAAACCTATCTACTTCATGGATGCCATGATCCATGCCAGGGAATGGGTGACGACTCCTGTGACATTGTACACCATCTATCGCTTAGTTGAGAACCTGAGGGATGAAGACAGAGACGTGCTGGAAGATGTTGACTGGATCATTCTACCAGTAGTTAATCCTGATGGCTATGAATACACTCATACTGATGTAAGTAATTGCAAAAGCAACGAGTTCTTATTGAAACTTAGTGCTCATTTGTACAATATCATAAAGTAAGTGTTGTGGACAGAGAGCACCCGCCTAACTCGCCCGCCGGAGCACAACTTCTCTGCACGCCCCGCAAACCGCTGACACCCATAGTTCGCACGATTAGCAGCTAGGCGTCGAACGACGTAGGATATAGAAACGGTCTTGGAGGCCGGAAAGGCTCTCGTGCACTTACTTGCTTATTTTTTGTTTAACCGACTTCGAAAAAAGGAGGAGGTTCTCAATTCGTCGGGATCTTTTTTTTTTTTTTTTTGCTTTTTTTTGTGTATGTTCGCCGATTACTCCGTCATTTATGATCAGATTTACGTGATTCTTTTTTGTTCGACGCGGAATAGCTTCCAATTGGTCCCCTAAAATTTTTACATAGTTTGGACCAGTAGTTTTCATTTTACGATAATTTTTTTGTTCCCGGTTCTTGGGACCTATATTTTTTAAGAAGCGCGGCACCATTCGTAGGTCCACCTATACATAGCTAGACACTAAAAAGTAACAAATAAAATTTAAAAACTTCGTTTAAAAAAACCGACTTCAAAAACTAAAAAACTAAAATGTATAAAATAACTTATTTCTAAAGCTATTATTATTAATATATATTATCTAAAACATCTGGAAGTCGGTGCAAAGTAAAACATAAAAATTACTATATTTTGAAAATTACTAAGCACCGACTTTAAGATGTTTTAGATAATATATATTAATAATAATAGCTTTAGAAATAAGTTATTTTATACATTTTAGTTTTTAAGTTTTTGAAGTCGGTTTTTTTAAACGAAGGTTTTATTTTGTATTTGAGTAGATCACCGGAAGGTTTAAATTCACAATTGAACCCGGTAGGTAGCGCTGGAATCAGGTTCTAGGGTCCTTCTAAGCCCCTGGACCGTATTTGATGAATTTTTTTGTATGTATTTGAGTGGGTCCTCACATGGTTTAAAACTTTAAATTCACAATTGGACGTGCAATCCCGATTGCAATTCAAAATTGTATTTTGTTTAGAACTTTGGCAGACGTTGTTCTGTCCGCTAGTATTATAATAATCCTGTGAGCTCTTTGATAAAAAAGACACTTTGATACTTTCAGATGCGTCTTTGGAGACGTACTCGATCAGTAAACCTGACCAACAGCATCGACTGCGTAGGAGTTGATGGAAACCGCAACTTTGACATATTCTTCAACGAATTCGGCGTTTCTTCTAACCCTTGCTCCGATATATATCCAGGACCTGAGCCCTTCTCCGAATCAGAAACCAGAGTCGTCAGAGACATCCTCCACGAGCACGTAGACAGGATTCAGCTGTATCTGAATATTCACAGTTATGGGAATTATGTTCTTTTTGGATTTGATAATGAAACTTTGACTGACAATGTACATCAAATGCACCATGTGGCTGCGACTATGGGGGCCGTTGTGGATGCCATGAAGCTTCCTGGGGCAGGGTATTATATTATTGGGAACAGTGCTTGGGTTATGTACGGTGCTGCTGGAACTGCTCAAGATTATGGACAGGTAAGATGACATGCTGTTTCTTTATTTTTAGTAGAGATTCTTTAAGCATTTACAAGATAAATTTAACTGAATATGTTTTTTCGACGAAAAGATAATTTATTTCTTTAACATAAGTGT
Organism: Dendrolimus pini; assembly: GCA_949752895.1. Classification (NCBI taxonomy): domain Eukaryota; kingdom Metazoa; phylum Arthropoda; class Insecta; order Lepidoptera; family Lasiocampidae; genus Dendrolimus; species Dendrolimus pini. The sequence goes on from OX457143.1 coordinate 18,597,530, forward strand.
TTACTTATCAGAGTCTGTATGATGGTACAAAAGTTAAAATGTGCTAAAGTACCAAAGTGCTGTTCTCTAAATGTGGACTAGAACCTGGCCACCACTGGCCGGAAAACCACTCAAGGTTGTTTTGGCGGCATCTCTAAACCAGAGGCGGTAGCCATCCAGACGGGCAAGTACTCTACTGCCTGGCTGTGGGTTGTATTTGTCGCCAATTACGACAGGCCGGCTGACAAAGAGGCAGATGGCCCAGCTCATGGAAAATGGTAACCATCGCCTATAGGCGTCTAAAATAACAGGAGATAATCCTACGCATTGCCAGTCTTTAGGATGGAACAGGAGAATACTATAGGCGAATCAGATAACGGGATGTGGGGTTGTGGGGGGGGGGGTAAATGGGTCATGGGAACTGTCACTCATTTCGCGAAACACAATAAGCTCAAAGCTAGTTGTTTCGCGCCGATATTTTGTGAGAGCGCGGTATCACACCGATTGTACCGGCCCTAAGAGCTGGAATTAAGAAAATTATTCCAGCATGACTGTACCACGTTAAGGCTCCTATTGCCGCAAAGACAGTGGGGTGCCAACGAAACAACTTTTCGTTGATATTTACTGATCAATAGCTTACCAAAAAAAATTATATATCTTCATGATATTAGACGTAACGTGGTTTTTTCGTATTTTTTGTATAGTTATTCTAAGTTAAGAAAAAAATCTCTATATCACCTCCAAATGGTTGATATGAAACCATTTTACTCCTTTATTTTTTATCAAAACAGGATAAGGGAATATTTACATCTTTATAAAAGAGAGATAAATAATTTGATTGTATTATTTTTTTAAATACTACTTTATTTTATTCACAATAAAATAATAACCCATCTGAAAAACGACAGCATCTATAGAATTACGTCTTATCACCCAAAAATCTTCAAGGACGTTGACGTTGCTACAAGGCTTAAAAATAACAAAAAAAAAATTACCGTTCAACAAAACATTGTCTTTCAAGTTCCCCCCCAAAATTGAATTATAATCTTACTATAAAATGATTTTTTTTCAGCACGTTGGCGTCCCGTTCTCTTACACCCTTGAATTGCCTGGGTATAGTTATGACTTTAGAGTGCCACCCTCCTACATGGACCAGATCAACGAGGAAACCTGGAGATCAGTCGTCGAGTCAGCGCGGCTTTGTAAATTGTATTACAGGGCTAGAAATAGTGGAAATTAATATATACTAGTGGTCGCCCAGTGATCGAAATTCGAACATAATTAATTGAAATTATTACTTTGAACATTATTAGGTTTCTGATATCTTAGACTATACTTCTATAATCACAGATTTCGCCAAAGTCTGTTAATTTGACTTGAACAATAAACAAAAGAGTATATATATGCGTCTGTGTATCAAATATATAAAAGAAAGAAAGAAGAAAGAAATAAAACAGGTTTATTTTTAGGACATACACAAGTAAACTAAACACATCAAAAGTAATAAACAAATCATAAAAAAAAACAAAAAAAAACAGAACACAACCACAAAGTATCAGGAGATATACATAAGTCCTAAAAATTGGATCAAGCTCAGCAATAATGTCGATCTATTAGATCAACGCTGATCTTCCGCTTGAACCGAGAGCGACGTCACGGCAAACTATTCATTATATTAAACAAATAGTTCAATATATGTCCAGATATTTATAACATAAAATTTAAATACAGCACATATACATATAATATATACTTACAATAAATTACACACATACACACATATATATATTAAAATTAACGATATTAACAAAATATTATTTGATAATCAAGGCAAGGAAATTATAAAATGCTGGTGTCGTGTCTTTGGCCCGCCTGTGATTTCTGGTGGTCACCAAGAAACTTCTTAAGTTTGACCCTAAATCCTTGGACTGACTGCAGGTTCCTTATTGGCGGGGGACTGTTGTTCCAACATTTTGAAGCAGCATATTTAAAGCTACCTTTGAAAGAAGCTGAGGAGTGCCGCTGCATCAAGAGCTGTACTGCACACGTCCTTGTCCCGGTCGACCTGCGACTTGACATCCAAGTTAATTTGGTAGTGTGTATAACGTTTTTTTAAATTTTTTAATGTATTTTATGCATAATCACTTCTTATATATAAACTCTTAGAATAATTATTCTAAGTATAAACTATAAACTATAAAGTGCGAGATTTCAAACTCCTCCGTCCGTGCAATTTTCGTAAAAAGGGGTACAAAGTTTTTGTTTCACGTATTAATATAATGATGACATGGTCTAAAACGTTCACGTCTAATGGCGTTCACCGGATGGACACACAATCAATCAAATTGATCATGTGCTCATAGACAAGAGGCATCAAAGCTCTATACAAGATGTTAGAACATTTAGGGGTGCTGACTGCGACAGTGATCATTACCTAGTGGTAACTAAGTTGCGATGTAAAATAAAAACCCAAACTAAAAATATAACCAAAGCAGAGGAAAGAATTAATATAGAAAACCTAAAAGTACAAGCAATTTTAGAAAAATATCAAATAGAAGTGAGCAACAGATATAAAGAGTTAGTAGTTGATGAAAATATAGATGATACATGGAATACTATGAAACAGAATATTAAAGAAGTCGGAATAAAGATCCTAGGGAAAACAAAGAGAAAAGGCCGAAAGAAATGGTGGAATCAAGAATGTGAGGAAATAACAAAGAGAAGAAGGGAACTCAAAATTTTAGCTGAACAGAGTGACCGGTGGAAAGATGAATATGAAAGCTGTAGAAGAGAAGCGAAAACGAAATTTAGAATAGCAAAGAGACAGTATCTTGATGGACTGGTACAAAACATGGAAACCTTGATACAATCAGGTCAGTCGAGGAAGTTCTATCAGGAGGTAAGAAATTTTAAAAAAGGGTACCAACCGACGAGCCAAAACCTGGAAGACCACTTGGGTAACCTCATTACGGATAATGACGAAATTAAGACGATGTGGATGGAGTACTTCAAGAACCTCTTAAATAGCCCATCCCCAGAAATACCAATTAACCGGAAAATGGAAGATAGTATGGAGGAAATTACTCCACCAACATTTGATGATGTCAAAAAAGCAATAATGCGGCTAAAAAATAATAAATCCCCAGGGATAGATGGCGTGCCGGCTGAGCTATGGAAATACAGTGGACCATCAGTTCAACACAAACTATACGAGCTATTAAAAATGATATGGCAAATAGGAAAACAACCGCTAGAATGGAATACGGGAATAATCTGCCCTATCCACAAAAAAGGAAGTAAAAAGAAGTGCCACAATTACCGAGGAATAGCACTACTACCTACCGCATATAAGGTCCTGTCTTACATACTGTTGGAGAAGTTAGAACCGTATGCAGAACGAATTATCGGCGATTACCAGTGCGGGTTCCGCAGAAATCGCAGCACGGTAGACCAAATATTTCTTCTCAAACAGTTAATGGAAAAGCGGTGGGAGTACGCACAGAGCGTCCACTCCCTGTTTGTGGACTTCCAAAAAGCTTATGATAGTATAGATAGGGGGGCCCTATATAATATATTACGAGATTTTCCCATTCCTAAGCAGCTCGTCGACTTAATCATGGGAGCCACCGGTAAAAGCACTATGCGGGTGAGAATTGGGAATGAACTCTCCGACGAATTCGAGGTGATTACTGGTCTCAAACAAGGCGATGCCCTGTCACCCATGCTTTTCAATTTAGTGCTGGAACACGTACTTAAACGACTCTTAACCCTTGAATCGGGGCTGCAATTGAACGGCACACATAAGGTGATAGGGTACGCAGATGACTTAGCCTTGTTAGGGGAAAGCCGCGAACAAGTTGAGCAAGCAGCTAAAATACTAGAAGAAGAAGCAAAGAAGGTTGGACTTAAAATCAATCACGAGAAAACTGAATATCTCCACATGAAGAGATACAAAAACATTTATATGCCACGCCAGAACCTTCATGTTGGTGATGTTACGTATAAAGGGATAGCCAAATTCAAATATCTGGGCTGCACAGTCACCGACACAAACAACAGAGAGGACGAAGTCCGTATACGCATACAAAATGCTCTGAGGTGTTGTGCGGCCCTGCATAAGGTATTGGTGTCCAAGCTTCTAAATAGAAAAACTAAAATCAGGATCTACAAAACCGTCATACGGCCCATCCTGATGTATGGGTGCGAAGCTTGGACGCTTACCCTTAAAGAGGAGAACCAGCTTTTAATAGCGGAAAGGAGGGTTCTCCGTAAGATCCTGGGTCCAACCAAAAGAGAGGATGGTAGCTGGAGGGACCGAAGTAACCTGGAAATTGAGAATATCGTGGCCGAGCCTAACATAATAGGAGAAATAAAAGCTCACCGCCTCCGTTGGCTCGGTCACGTAGAACGGATGGGAGAGGATCGCAGCGTGAGGAAAGCATATTTGGGACGGCCGGTTGGTCGGCGTCCGGTCGGCCGTCCCAAATATCGCTGGAAGGACAGAGTAGAGGCTGACCTGTCGGAGATTGGAGCCAGTAATTGGCAAGACACCGCACAGGATCGAGGAAAGTGGCATGCTCTCGTTTCGGAGGCCAAGACCCACTTTGGGTCGCTAAGCCAACGGAGTAAGTAAGTAAGTAGCATGGTCTAAAACAGATTTTAAATCATAATCAAAAGATTATTTTTGTCTTAACACCTATTTATTTTTAAATTACAACACTACTTTACACGTTGTCTTAAAATTAAGACTTGTTTGGGTACTAACACCTAAACTAGGCCAAGCCTGTCTCCTGGGTGTTAGTTCCTTCCAGCGACTTAGAACTATGACATAAGTATGTAACAATTTAAGTACACGTATTCGAAAACAAAAGGTTACAAAGAGAAATAAGTTTAAAGGTAGATTTGACTTATTTTAAAGCGAATGAGAAGTACATAATCTATAATTATTGTCAATAGAACGAAAACATTGTATACTTTGGACTTAGGAACATTTACGATTTTATTGACTTTATTTGTAGCAAAAGAGTAGTTTTAGTTTTTAGGCTTTATAATTTTTATTTAAAATGATTTGTTTATTATTTTTAAAAAGTTCCAGCTGCTTTATGACGTGACAGATAGGAGATAATATAGGATCCAGTCTTAGGAGAAGACATGGCAAAGGACTCGTACTATATAATATGATTTTATGCTAGTAGTACTAGTGACATTTGACTCGCGTAGTCGTTACCACGTATTTGGTAGTAAATTGAAAAGATGACACCGAAATATACACGACTGGAGCACCGCCTTTATGATATTCGTCTATCTCAAAGAAGCGACGTAATTAATCAGAATGAAAAGCATCGTCCGTGTTGAACCGGGATTTAATCTAGCACTGTGTCGAATTTCACTTAGTCAAATAGTACAATGAGTTTAGCTCTTGCTTGTAGTGGTGGATGCTGGTGCTTTTACTAGGGTAATGAAAATACACCTTGTTGCTTACAGGTATTTCTTGTTGTAGGGTAGTCTCCCTACCCGCGGAGATTGCCTGATTGGGTCTCCAGATATAGTCTAAGATTGAACACACTTACATAGAAGGTGCCTACTCATACGGTAAAGACACCCAGGTTGTAGGTATCGGGAAAAATAGGCCCCAGAAATGAGTTCCACTCTTGCGGTGCACGCGGTGCACATCATAAAGCCTGACGCGAATCGATTTGTCAGTGCAAGTGGTATGTCCATCCATTTTGGCTGATGCCTGCCAGGATTTGTGCGGAGCAAGCGACAGCCACATCCCGCAGGCCTGAATAATAGGCGACTGGAAGAAACACGAGGAGTTTTGATGAGTGGCCTATTCTCAGAATGATCCCCCAATGGTCCAGAATGATTCCCCTCACCATGATCCCCACACGGTGATAAGTCCGTATATCGACTTCCCCTAGACCCAAAAAAGGTGGTATGGTATGACAGTGCGTCTGGTTGAAGTGTCTCCACGGCCTCAGACTGTTACAAGTTGGGCCTCCTGGATACCTGTAGACAAAGCACCTTTATTACCTGCCGCGGCGTTTGAGCTAATAACATTGAAACTGTTTTATGACTATCTTCTTGTGTTTACTTTTTGTTTAATATTTGTAATTAGAAAACAGCCTATTGTGTATTGTACTCGTTTATGGCCGTTCGCAGGCATAATTACGCAGGTGTGCGGATTACGTTTTCTGGGAAATTGCATCAACGCTTGCCAGGTAGACATATTGCATCGGTTCATTAAAAAGCAATGGCCCAATGGAGAGATGGTCAGTGGATTCTATAACATATATAGTGACGGACTTTGCGCGTGTTATTGAATTACGATCTTCTGCATTACGTTTGGACGTGTTGTTTTCGATTATATCTGTATTTATGTTATACGTGTTTGTATAGTTCTAATAAATTCTATAGTAATTCCAACGGCATTTTTGAATCGAGCTTCGCACTCGTATCAATATTATATCTGACGATTTCAAACTGGTTCAATAAAATGCACATCTGCCCGTGCGCATGCTTAATGATGCCTTCGGAATGACGTATGAATGCGACGTTGCCATGCCTAACTGTCACAACGACCGGAGTGCTGTATTCCAACAACCCAGCGTGTCATTATACTGATGAATTTGTTATTAAAATTTACGACAAATCTTCCTATAATTAAACACAGTGTTTTTCTGTGTTAATTTCTAAAGTTATGATGTACGTACAATGAAGTATCGAGGAATGTTGATTCATGGAATGACAATTACATATTGTGTTGCAACTGTATTATATTATTTTGTTAATTTCATTCGAATTTTGGTATAATGTGTAATAGGTACCCGCTCAGAATACAAACTATATAGTACTGTTACGACCTGAACGCCGACAAAAGACAAATTCACACCTGCAGACATTTAATTACCTTTTCGGCATTTGAACTTCTTTTGTTTATTTTGTGTTTAAATATTTGAGATTAGAAAAACATGCCATTGGGTATTGTAATCTTTTATGGTAGACATTAGCCAGGTGTGATTCAAGGAAATTCGGTCCACGCGGCCGAGCAGACATATTGCATTACAGTACAGTATAAAGCAATGCCCCAATTGAGAGATGAGTCAGTCGAACGATAACCACAAGCGGATCAAGACTTGTGTACATTGGGTAATCTATTTAGTGAAGGACTTTGCGTGTGTTATTGAATCGTGCTTTACGTTTGGACTGGCTGTGTTCAGTTATATTTGTGCCTGTGTTATACGTGTTTATCTAGTTCTAATAAACTCTATAATGATTCCAACGGCATTTTATTTCGAGTCCTGCAACTCGTAACAATACTATAGAAATGTCATTAAACTAACTACAAAATACATATATTTGGACCGTTTACATGTATTGAGGTAAAGCGCGTTGGAAAGAGATGCGTATACATTGTAAATATTCTATTTATCAATGTGATGTATGTTTTATTTTCGCAGTAGTATGAACCGAATTTCATGAAACTTGATACATTAAGAACTTTAGAGGAACGAACGAAACCTGGAACGTGTAATTAGTCTTATGACACGCTCGATGTTCTAACACATATCATTGTGGCTAGATCGAGGTTGCATTCCGGCGGATTCGCTTTCTTTAATTAAATCTTTATTGTTACAATATTATTATTTAAAGTCTATTTTAAAAATTGACCAAGTGCGTGTTGGATGGAAGGACTATGAAGGACCCCCATGGAAATGACAACTTCCACATTCATACACCACTTTCTTCTTCTAACTTCTCTTACTATTAAACTAGAGACAAGTAACAACCCTGTAAATAACGAAAGTACAACTATATATTATACACACTTGCTTTAATTATATTTATCTTCAAATTACATAATCTACAAGATTAACTTGTCTTTTTTTTTAAATATTGTATAAATCCCAGATGACATTTAATGTTGAATCTGCACCAAGAATTAAAACATGTTTGTTAAAGAGTGTTAATGAAAAAATAATAGGTAATATAAAGAATTCTATACCTACATTATTCTGTAAATTTTATATTTTGGTTTAGTAAGAGTTTAAATTTAAAGACGCGACTTGATAAACACGATTTTCAGCGACACATTCCGTTCTTATCACTTTAAGATAAACCATAAGCAAAGAAACTCAACAAAACACTGTTGCACTGCGTACATTTCCGAGTGTCTTCGTCCCACTACCCCAGGTGTTCTCTTTCCAACAAGCGACTGTGTTTCAATAACTTTGAGTATCTCATTGTATTTCAACACACCTGTAACACTGTGTTCTTGTGAGTCATAAGATCAAAAGCCAAGCAACTGTCCGAGTGTTTTGTTTTCCAACTGAGCGCTGTGTTATGACACAGTTGCTTGATATTAAAGTTCGGAGTCGTTCACCTGTGCACTGTGTTTTATCGTGTCTAGCAGTCAGATCACTCGGCGCGTGCGCAGCCAATAATCATTGAGTAAGTGATTTGCGTCAAATAAAACGTGTCGTGTGTTTTGTTTACTTTTTTAAATTCAATACAGTTAATTACTAAAGTGAGCCTTGAAAATGTTTGCTGCATACGAAGTGTTGACCACTTTTGGGATATCCGCTGTAAGTATTTCATGCAAATTTCTTATATAACTCAATTTGTATTGAACAGACCATGTGACACAATACAGAATATATTTTTGAATGGAATATTGGTCTCCAAAACATGAATGCTTGATGTTTTGGTTTACCCTGATATACTTATACAAGACTTGACTGTCAAATCTACTTTAAATTTCACAAAAAATATTTCGTTTTATTAAAAAAAAAAAATTAAATTCTGTAAGTATAAAAGTATGTATTAGGTCGGCAAGTACCTTTTTTGTAAAAATCGTGCATAAAACAGCAGAACTAGAAAGACAAAAAATTTAAAATATAATAAAATCTATTTTTTTAACAACTCTACGGACTCGAATTCTGTACCTTTTTCTATAACTTAATTTCGAAGAAAGTTTTAAGTATTTATACACGCTTCTTGGTAATTTTTGTGTGTGACATTTATTCAATGATATTTGTGTTGTGGTATACCTTACGAATAACTTATTATATTAATTTATTCTAATTTTAATACTAAACTTATACTAATGTAGAGTGTATCTGTGACATGCTGGTGTTGTGAGGAAGTGCATGTGAATGTGAAAAGAATAAACATTTGATAGAAATAAAAATGTTTTTAGATCATAAAACTATTGTAACATATTAGAAATAATAAAAGCAAAAGAGAAAAGAAAAGAGAAATACAAAAAAGCATACCACCCCTAAAATAGCACAAAGCCCGGACAATCTGGTTCATCCGCAGGGAGGAATTTCCATTAAAAAATAATGAAATTCTGTATATGTATCATGTGTATCATTAGTAATATATTTAAATGATCAAAATCACTAAATTTTGAATTTTACTCAAAATTAATAGATAAAAGCAAAATATAATTAGAGAGAGAGAACTGACTTCCTCTCTGTCATGGTTTTTATTTTAATTATATAATAGCGAAACCATTTATTTGAGAATATATAAAACTGCATGATTAGGGTACGATTTAGAATCTCACTAGAAGCTTCTTAATAGATTATTCAAAAGAACTGGAGTGAAGTAATATAAGTTCATCAGACAGGCAGTCTACCTGAGTGATGGAAAGCGGTTACCTATAGACATTTGGAACACCAAAGGTGCTACAAATGCGCTGCTGCTCACTTAAGCCTGGCAGTGGGTTGTTTTGTCGCCTCATACGACATGCCGCCCGGCTTCTTAGAAATTGTATTCTTTCTCCGTTCTTACACGAATTTAACTTTATTACCTGGCAAGTGCATTCCAAGAAATTTTGCACCACAACATAATAAGTGTCGCTACAAAGACATTATATCTTATTTTGACACAATCTACATGTTTTGGCAAGCGCAATAATAATTATTTATGTATTTTGAAATATATTTATGACTTTGTATATATATATGTATTTGTATATTTACGGCCTTACTTATAATAACCTCGTTAAGAAACGATTAGACATCTCTTTAGTAAGAGAATCAGAATCAGACCCTAATCCATTAATATCTTTTTTTTCACTTATAAACGTGTATTACCTGCTGTTTAAGAGAAGCACAGATAAACAAAATTTGAATGATTAACGTAGGTTTCATCCAAAATATTCGGCTAAAGAGGAGTTTATGGATAAGATTTTCACTAATCAGCTGCTGAGAAGTTTCTTTAAATTTAAGAATCGATTATAAGTAAGGCCCTTATTTGTTAAATTTGTTTGAGTATTTATGTATGTATTGCCTTTTTCCTGCACCACCTACATCGCCTGATTCAAATTTGTTTTTGGTTTACGTTGCCTGGAAGAGATCGCTTTGAGCGATAAGGCCTACTATAGAATTGCCTAGAAAATATTGTAAATATGGTCTGTTTTTGTAATTGTATATTTTGGTGTGCAATAAAGTGTTATCTCTTTCTCACACAATACATCCGCACATGTCCATCTAGGAAGAGAAAAATGCATAAACGTTCATATAATAAATCATGTCAGCTGGTAGATTTTAAAATGCGCCGCCGATTTCTTCAAATAAAGTCTTCTTCTCTCTTTCTGTGGCGCCATCTAGTCGTATAGAGTTTAGGAGTTATTCAGAGTTATCTTTTACTGGATGATAGCTAGATAATCTTAGTACATATTTTTATTCCATTGGTTGCTGGTTACACGCCATTATATGCGTTGTTATTCAAAGTTCAAACGTAAAAACTGATTTACACTGATTTAGCTACTGACTTCAAAATTCGAAGAAAGCCAGTGCTGACTGGTTGGGTCTTTGTAGGTACAGTGGTGGTATATAAAGATTCGCCAGTTTCCAAATTGATTCATTTAAAGTTCGCCACAGAGCAGACTGTTCTATAGATTACATTTAACTGTTTGACAATAAAGTTTAAAATTACTCAGATCAAAGTTTTTTGATTTTCTATCTTGTTTAAGAAGATTGTTTGGAGATGTAAAGTCCTTTTATTGGTTTTAAATTTATCATAAGCTTAATTAATGATTATACCCTCTTTGTCTCTGATGATTGAAGCTATTGTTAATATAAGTGTCTGTCATTGACATTGTAATGTGCTTTTTTCACGTTTCCTAATTTTACAAACGTAACATTTATTAAAATGTTGGCAGTACTGTTTCATATAATGTGCATATTATTACAATTTGATATCAGTATGCAACCTGCACGTCGAGATAACCGATGTGTGGAACCTGCCAAGCCGCCTTGGACAAGCGTGGCGGGTATACTGTCCGTTCCCCCTATAATGGGAGGCCTGAGCCCAGCAGTAGGACATCTATATGGGCTGATATTATATAATGTTTCATGTACTCGTGCAAGTCAGTCAACTTTAAGGCGACCTTTTCACACCGCGACTGTACATCAGTCTTTTTTCTTCTATACTATATAAAAGCCATATTTACCAAATACGAAGTTACTAAAAATTTCCTTATTTTTTGATAACATTTTATCCTGTTTGTCAAAGAATCATTGTTTGTTCGTACGAGTATGTGCTGCTTCTTTTTTCATTTAAGACAGTGGTGAGTTAGAAAGAGACACACGATAGACACTGATAGTAGACACGTCTGTTTTTGTACGTTGTTGACAATGTGTTATTTGAGATGTAACTGCGTATTTGTTTTGATAAGATTGGAATTAGCATGTTTTATTTGTATAACATGTTTTTTACATGCTGTTCGAAATAGCTCGTATAATTATCACTATTTATTTGTATTTTTGCAAACTATATAAAGGATTTATGATTTAAAATAAAACTCGTAACACAGCTGTGGCAGAACAAAGTCTATTATATAGAACTGTCATGTCGGTAGGATGAAATTTTAAAATGTATGAGAATAAATCGACTCAAAACGTGATTTCAAAACGTGTAACGCCATCTAGTTACTTTTTACTACAATTAAGGTGTAGCATGAATTCAAAATTATACATTTGATAGAACTCGGATAATATGATTGAACATAATCCACCCACCAAAGGACATAGTCCTTTCACAAACGCTCAAAATAGTATTGAATTAACTCTAAATTGTGGAACTTATATAATGCAAAGTAATCTCTAATATATGATTCTCTCAATTTATATCCACCCACCATGACAACTAAGTTTTAACAAATATTAAAAGAAAGTCTCTAGCAGTATGCACATGAAATAACACAAAGTAATAAGAAAGAAAATAACTCAAATTGCTCTGGTAACATTTGTAACACAAAATGACTAATATTTAACACAATAATTAATGCACAATGAACAAAATAATTAAATTTATGAATAAACAAAATAAAAAAATCTAGTCTTCTGCTTTTGGTAAAAAACATAACTTATTACAGGGTCTTTTGCAAATACCATTCTTGGTTTTAATAGAAACTACACACATAAGATTGAAAATTCCATTTTCATCAAGAAGCGGATAAAGAGAATGAAGTTGGTCTCTTCTTTGGTATACTCTTCTGATGTTGTAAATAATTGATTTCCTCGTCAAAATACTTCGCCTGAGTTTCTTTTATACAAAATTTTAATATGTCATTCTTCTCCTCCATACTAACAATTTTAGATAAAGTTTTTCGGTTCTCTTTAGGTAGTTTTAAGTTCAAAATATTTTTGTAGTAAGATAGTACTCTTATCATTTTTGATAAATTAGAAAATCTTGTCCAAATGAAATCCTCTTTCTCTTTTACAGCAGCTGTTAAGACCTTGATTGCTCTAGTCTCCTCGGATGTTTGAAAACTGTTACGGGTTTCTCGTTGGTATTCGTCTTGTTGCAACCATTTTGGACCGTACCACCAGAGTTTATGTCTCACTAACTCTGAAGCTGATAACCCTCTTGATGCACAATCAGCCGGATTCTGATCTGTTGTGACATGCCTCCACTGGTCTTTATCTAGCATAGTGAGAATCTCAGATATTCTGTTGCTGACGAAAGTTGTCCATCGACTGGGTTCTCCCGCTATCCATGCTAAGACGACTGTACTGTCAGACCATGCGTATAAGTTTCTCTTCGGTATGTCCATAATCTGTGAAACTTCATACAGAAGTTTAGTGGCTAGCAATGCTGCACATAATTCCATACGAGGAATGGAAATCTCTTTCTCTACAGGTGCTACTTTGGTTTTGGCTGTGACAAGATTAACCACTGTCTTTCCATCTTTAGACGTCGACCTCAGATAAACCGCTGCTGCGTATGCCGCTTGGGAAGCATCGGCGAATGCGTGGAGCTCTACATAGTTATCACTTCTCGTTTGTAACCATCGAGGTATAATAATATCCTTAACGTTCTCTAAGTCTATCTTGTACTGTTGCCACTCAAGTAAAAGTTGTCGGTTAAGTTTCTCATCCCAAGATAGCCTTGATTTCCAAAGTTTCTGTATGAATATTTTCGAGGTTATAACTACTGGAGCTATCCAGCCCATGGGGTCGTACAATCGAGAAATCGTAGAAAGTACCATCCTCTTAGTTGTACCTTCATCGTCATTTTCAGGTAAGTTAAAATGGTATTCAAATTCATCGGTAGTCTTATTCCATGACAAACCTAGCACTTTAATGTTGTCATTGGATTTGAAGACCACAGATTGGTTCGATCTCTGATTCTCTTCTTTGATGTGATCTAGCACCTCATGGCTGTTGCTACACCATTTTTGGAGTTCGAATCCGCCTTCTCTCATTAGGTTATTCATCTCTTTGTAGATATCTATTGCTTGAACTGTTGTCTCACAACCTGTAAGTAGATCGTCCATGTAGTAATCTTGCAGAGTAATTTGAGCAGCTAGAGGATACTTCGACTGCTCATCCTTAGCTAATTGTTGTAGCGACTTCACTGCGAGATATGGTGCACAGGAAGTTCCGAAGGTAAGTCTCAATAATTTGTAGTGTTGAATAGGATCGTGTGGACTTGATCTCCAAACTATTCTATGAAAGTCCGTATCCTGCTCATCAACACGTACTTGGCGGTACATTTGGACCAAATCAGCCACAATGCATATGGCGTGTCGTCTCCATCTCATTAGTATATGGCGTAAGTCTTGTTGAAGTTTAGGTCCAACCAGTAGATTGTCATTCAACGAGACATTATTAAAGCCCTTACTCGAAGCGTCGAATACCACTCTCACCTTACTCGTCTCCTTGTCTTTTCTGATCACTGCATGATGTGGCAGGTAAACGACATGAGGATCGTCTAACTGTTCTTTCTCTGTTATCTCTCTCATATGGTTTTGTTTCACATAATCCTCTATAACCTTCTTGTAATCTTCATAAAGATTTGTATCTCTACTCAGTTTCTTCTCTAATGACTTGAATCTTCTCAGTGCTATCTCTAACGATTGACCAAATTGACATTCTGGCTTAGGACTCTTAAAAGGCAATCGTACAACGTACCTTCCCTCTTTGTCTCTTTTTGTTGTTTCCTCATAGATTTCTTCACAGCGGATCTCTTCTTTTGTCATTCTCTTTTGAATACTGTCAGGTTCTCTTTCTATTTCCCAAAACTGTTTCAAAAGCTGATCTTCTTTTATTTGTAAGTGTAAGCTGACAACTCTGTGATTGGATGTCACATCCGTATTTGTCTTCCCCGACAAGATCCATCCCAATTGGGTATTCTGAGCCACTGGCCCACCCAATGCAGTATGCTTCAGTAACCCTTTTAGTAATATTTCTCCATAGACTTCCACTCCCAGAATTATGTCTATCCTTCCAGGGGTTCCGTAGGTCGGATCAGCCAAAGGTAAGTGTTTTATATCTGGCCAGTCAGGTATTGATACATCAGTGGATGGTAGATATGATGTCAATTTTTTCAATACAAATGCATCAACAGGTATCGTGAAATTAGGGTTATGCAATGACTGAATGACAAAAGAAACTCTAAATCTGGTTCTAGTCTCTCCATCTCCAATTCCAGAAACCACTCCATCCACCGATGATCCTTTCATTTGGAAGGCTCGTGCAGTAGCTTCGGTGATGAATGAAGCTTCGGACCCTTGGTCTATTAAAGCTCGGACTATTTGGGCTTGACCATTCGATGATTTTATTTTTACCATCGCTGTAGCCAACAGCACTCGGCTCTGCTGTTTTTCTTTAGCTAAATGAGCTACGACTCTTGTCTCTGTTAGACTACGCGTATTTGATTCTAATGCTTCTGTAGAAGTATTCTCAGAAGTTCCTAGTATAGGAGGTATTTGATTGGAAACTCTCTCATAGTGCAGTAGTGTATGATGTCTCTTGCCACAGCGTCGGCAACTGGTGGGCACTTGGCACTTCTTCACTGTATGTGTCGGTGACAGACAATTAAAACACAAACCCCTTGCTTGTATATATTCAGATCTTTTCTCAGGAATGTATGTTTCAAATTGTTTACACAAATATAAAGCGTGTTCACCCGAACACATAGGACACGACTTACTTGACCTTTTCTCTAAGGATGAATGAAATGACCTTTGTTTTATAGTTTGCTTTGGTGTATCACTCGTATAGTTTGAAATTCTTGGTGTATATTTGTTGCATTGGGATGGCTCTAACATTTCTAGTGTTCTAAATCGTGTTTCTAGGTATCTTTTTAGTTCAGGCCAAGTAGGCAGGTAGTCTACTGAGTCTTCAGGCTCTAATCTGTTGACTTCAAGTTCCCACAATTTTCTAGACTCTAAATCAAGCTTTGATACAATTAGATAATTTATGATAACATCCCAAGAACTTATATTAACATTTAAATTCTCTAATGATTTTAAACACGACGATGTTGTATCTAAAAGCTGCTTTATAGCGGTGGCAGACTGATTCGTTATGCTTTTTTGTGCAAAGAGGCGTTTCATTATCTCATTAGAATTGTAACGCTTATTACTATAACGACGTGTAAGTTGCCTCCATGCCTCACTGTAGTTAGTCTCTGTCGTAGATAAATTCCTTAAAAGATTTTCAGCTTCTCCAGACAAGCAGCTCTTTAAGTAGTGTAGCTTTTGTACAGCACTCAAACTAGTATTTTTATTTATAAGAGAATCAAACATATCATGAAATGTCTGCCATTCTTCATAACCACCACTAAATTTTGGTAAGTGAATTTGAGGTAGTTTCACTTCACATCCCGACGTCTCTGAATAGCCTGTTACGTAGCTAGATCTAGAACTAGATTCATGAGTAGGCTTACATGCATGTAAATCATCTTTAAGTTTAGTTTTATATTCTGAGTAAACATCTTCAAATTGTGAGTACACATCCTCCTCAAAATAGACGAGTTTGGATTTATCTGACCTCTCTATAGTAGCAGCAATCTCGTTATGACCTTCGAAAAAAGTCTCACACAATTTCTCCAAAGCTTCAAGTTTAGTCTCGATATATGTAGCAGTTATTCTCTCTTTCGGCGATTTTTTGTAGTTAATTAATGCTTTTTTTAAACGGTCAAACAAGTCTTCTTGTTTTCTCAGTTGAAATTTTAATTTCTCAGACATTTTACTTCGTAATTACACTGATTTACACTGTTCAGTTTACACTCCCGGGTTTCGGCACCAGATGTTCGAAATAGCTCGTATAATTATCACTATTTATTTGTATTTTTGCAAACTATATAAAGGATTTATGATTTAAAATAAAACTCGTAACACAGCTGTGGCAGAACAAAGTCTATTATATAGAACTGTCATGTCGGTAGGATGAAATTTTAAAATGTATGAGAATAAATCGACTCAAAACGTGATTTCAAAACGTGTAACGCCATCTAGTTACTTTTTACTACAATTAAGGTGTAGCATGAATTCAAAATTATACATTTGATAGAACTCGGATAATATGATTGAACACATGCCTTGATGTAAAATGTCCGTTTTTTCTGTATCCTTCAATTGGAATTTAGAACGTTTTTACTTGTTTAGTTAATTTAACTAGTGCTCGCCTATTGGTTGAAATTTTAACATAATAATTAATTTAAAGTATGTTTGAATTTTTGACTATATTTCTATAATCACAGATTTCGTCTAGGCTTCACTGTTAATTTGACTTTAACAATAAACAAAAGAGTATGTAATACGTGTGTGTGTCAAATACAGGTTGGTGTATGATTTTTTTTATGTATTTTATATGCATAATTTAAAAGAAATGCATAGAATTATGCACTCCTTCTCTATATTATAAACTATAGTGCGCGAAATTTCATACTACTCCGTCCGCGCAATTTTCGTAAAAAGGGTTACAAAGTTTTTGCTTCACGATTAGAGACTTATAATCCGTGCAGATACCGAGAAAGGGCAGAGAGAAAGAGAGGCCGGGTGGCCTGTCGTAAGAGGAGACAAAACAACTCACAACCAGGTGGTAGGGCATTTGCCCGACTGGATGGTTACCACCCCTGGTCTAGAGTATGCCGCTATAACAACCTTGAGTTATGTTCCGGCATTAGGGGCCAGGTTTCAGTCCCCCTTTGGAAAGAAAGAAAAAAAATAGAATAGAAAAATAATAGCCCTTTAGAGATCGGCAGCACATAACAAATGTCCATAGGCGACGGTAACTGCTTTCCATCAGGTAGGCCATCTACCTGTTACTGTTTGTTAGTTTAGTTAGTTCACTACAACGTGCAGCTTCGTTTCAAAGGCTGGATAAATAAGATGGGACTGAGGGCTGAGGTAAAGGAGAGGGGATACAAGAGAGGGGATACAAGATAGGGGTATGGAGTGATATAGAAAGATGGAAAAGAGGAATGAGATAGGGCCGATGGAGTAAATGGCTCCTTTAAGTCAGTTAACTATATTTTACCATTCTGTAAATGCACAAAATGGAAGGCAAATGCAAAGTAGATATGCTATAAGAGTTTCTTGCGCCGCTTCCTCTCTTCAAGCCATAACATGTTGCGAAGAAGTAGTTAATTAGATTAGGCTCCCATGGAGTAAATAACAACCATAAACAAAATTTTAACTAAATATTTAAAATGAACAATTTGGCAGTATGCTACATAAAACTTTAACAACACTCATTGACGCTTAACTTCTTTGTCTGCCGTGATCACGGATACTGAAAAGTGGCTGAAACGTCGGCATAATAATAACCAAATAAACTACCGCGTTCAAAGCCGTTAAAACGCAGTTGTATTGTGTATACTAAAGATGTTATTAAGAAGAAGTTTTTGTTTAATTTAACTATCAACCATCCACTCCCTCACATAAAAAGGTCAGTAAAACGTTTCCAAAGAAACTAATTAATGAGCTGATCAATTTTAAAATTTCAGATCCTCTCATTCGTTCTATCGCTGATATTGCTGCTTGCAATCGCAGCAAAGAAAGGCATGCTGCGTGTAGGAGCCAGGCATGGTCATAGAATGAACAACGCCAAGTTGGCTGCTGGACCTCTACTCCTCACTCCGTCTGCTCCACCGATGCCCAAGTCCGTTGAGATGACACCACTGGCTGCACATTCTGCGTAGAATATAAACGAAGCTAGATTAGAAAGAAAAGCAGTCTTATTTTCTGAAATCTATTGGAGTATCTATAAAGATTCTATGATACAGGTGATACAATTTTTTTAAAGGCATTATAAAAAAAATTCGAATCAATTTTGGTAAATGTCTGGTGTTGCAAATATCCACAAGCAATGGTAACCACTTTCCATGAGGTAGGCCAGCCTGTGTGTACTTAATCAACCAACAAAGATTTTTTCAACATATGCATTATAAACGCAGTCTATCGTAAAATTATGTGAATTATAAAATGGGATTCGACACTTGAATTTGACTTTAAAGAGCCCCCCTAGGGCGCGTTCCTTTAGTATCTCATAACGCCTAAAATGCTCTGTCTGCCGTTCCACATGGCGACCACATAGCGCTCGCAACGACTCATGACAGGAGCTGGGTCGAGTGGGCGTTGACCACAGAGCATTGATTCTCTCTTATGTCACTCTCGTGTGCTTTAACTTTTTTCAATCTGATCATTCTGTTTACGCTTTGGTTCAATGTTAATGAAAACAAATTCTTGGGCACAATTAATGTACTGAAATAGGAAGGACACAAAGGGAACTCACTCTCCTTCAAACGTTTTACACGGCGACACAGTTCTTCTATGTTATATATTTTAAGGCCACTATTATTAAGTCTAACAAATGATTAGATTTAATAAAACTATGTTTTAATGGTTTTAAGCGCGGTAATTTATTTGATTTTGGTTATTGCGACGTTTCGGCCGCTTTTCAGTCGCATTTTAATATTATATAAACATTTTTAGAACTAGGCAGGTATACTGAAGAGTTTCTTGTGCCGCTTCTTCTCTTCAAGCCAAAACATGTTGTGAAGCGGTGGTAAATTCGCGTGTGTCGGTAGGCTAAATAAAACTTTAACAATACTCGTTAGACAAACGTCATCTTTGTCGTCTGTGACCACGGCCACTAAAAAGCGGCCAAAACGTCGGAATAACCAAAATCAAATAAATTACCGCCTATTAAAACCGTTAAAACGTTGTTTATTATGTATACAAGTCGCGAAAACTTAAGAAAAAATAAAATTATTACATTATTTGTATCACCACACAATTTAGTTAATATATTTTTTATATAAATTTGACTTTATTATAAGTTTATTCACAGAAGAAAATTGGACTATCTTTTTTTTCCGTCGATTTTTTCTCACCAGTGAGCGGGTTTGGCTCGAATATATGTATATCATGAATGTAGAAACGAAAGAGATTGACAATTACACGTCATGCACTCAAGTGATCTTATTTTAATTAAGATCTTATTTTAATAATGAGGCGAAGGTTTATTTATTGTACTACCACAATTGCACAAATCGAATTAGTTTGTGAGATATAAATTCAAATTGATTATTTTTTCTAATATTGGCATTAAGCAAAAACAGATGACAGAATAATCAATATTACATTATTTTTATTTTTTTGTAAAGTGTTATATTGTTATAATAACGGTAACAGCTAGTCTTTAAGGTCACGAATATTTAGGTGGTATTTTTCCCCAGGCATCACGGAATTAATTCCGCACCGAATTCAATTTCTGTCTAACATTATGTTTTAATAATAAAAATAATCGGCACACAAACACACACATTGCATATCATAAAAATTAAGCAATTTACGCTTGTGTTATGGGTAATATACAACGGACCACTCTGGGGCCGATACCAGACACCCAGATCATGGTAAATAACGGAGAAAATACGTTTCCGAAATTTACTATTCCGGGAATCGAACCCGGAACCTCTGGGTTGCAGTGAGGTAGGCCCTCAAAGGCTTAGCCCGCTCAACCACAGAGGCCGTCACATACATATACAACATATAGAATTAAATATATGATTAATAATTTAATTTCAAAAAGTCATCGGTCCTAATGTTTACTACAAACATTAGGACCAATGACTTTTTGAACTTTAGAACAAACGTCAATTGCCTTTAATTATAAATATACCATTTGACTATGAGTGCGGACCATTTTAATTTTAATATTCTTGAGCATAAGCGTTAATCGTCTATATACTACTAGGTTTTGAATTCATTGGCTAAACATATCAGGTCATGATTTGTATTGAATATTAAGTGTATCCGGTGTTTAATATGATAAATGTCATGTGTTTTTGTATGAATTATTCATGATAGCAGAGGATCAAGACACGTAACCTTGTTGTGTTCGTGTGACAGGTTTATACATATACATTTGCATTGCGAGAACGTATTCGTTTTAAAAGAAACGACGTTATTTACCGGGCTGAAAAGTATGTTAAGTGTTGCCCGGATCTTTTTACTCTACTTATTTGAGACTTTTACTTGGGACGACCGACTGGTCACCGACAAATATGCTTTCTTCACTCCCCGATACTCCTTCATCCGTTCTACATGACTGAGCGAGCGGATACGGTGAGATTTTATCTCCTCAATTATGTTGGGCTATTTCGGAGTTTTTTTTATATACCTTACTTACGTGCAAGCCTTTTTTGTCGCATGTTATTTCGGGGGCACGTTAATTCTCGAAAGTTGTAAGTCTACAATTTTTTGTTGGTTTCTAAACTCCAAAAATCTATTTGAAAATCTTTTTTTTTTAATTTTCAGTTTTTATAGCAATTTTTCATTATTTTCGAAATTTCCTTTAACGGCACTGCGCCCCCGCGTGCGCCCACAATAATGTCTTGCTTACGTGTATTTGTTATATTTACAAAATTATTTTTGAAAAAAATAACAAATCTTAAATATTTTGCACTATTAGGATCTTTTTATAGTATGTGGTCCGACACGTACAAGGCCATTTTCCAATTTTAGTTTCTTGACTAAAATCAGCTTGCAATTTGCTTGAAAATTTTAATTCTTTGATAAATATAAAAGCGAGAATTAAGTAACTTAGATTCTTTAATTGTATTATACTACAAAATAACATTTGTTATTAATTATTCAGATATTTCGTAAGCAAAAACTCTATTGTTATGTATAATATTTTGAAATAAATATGTATGTATGAAGTAATACTTTTTAATTTGTAAATAATTGTAAGTATAAGGCGTTCTTGATAACTTGACGCTTAGGGTTACCAACTAACTAAATTGACATATCCAAAGCATTAATTAAATAGCTAAGTCATAAACAAGTTCATATTATCGTTTCAGCAGACATGTACTTAATCGACAACTTGTTAGTTAGTTGGTTTTTTTTTTCTCCACATGATGATATAGACTTAACTCGCTAGTTTTGTAATTTAACTACTTAACCAATCCAAGTTTATAATGGGATTTATATGCAGTAATAAAATAGTAGATAAATAAAGAACTCAAACAGCGAGTTTATTGTTACGTATTAATAATAAACATTAAATAGTATTTTATTATATGACTAATAGTAATTCGAAGCTACGTTTTAACGGTTTTGCGCGATGTAATTAATTTGATTTTTATTCCGACGTTTCGGCCACTTTTCAGGATTGCACATGATCACGGAAGTCAGTAGTTAGTCAGAAATAACACTGGACATAAAGTAAGATTATTCCTGTCAAGATATTTAAAAAATTAAGATTTTATAATATTATAACGCATGTTATTTATTTTTTTCCATTTAATGTAACATGGTGAACGCATCGTATTGTAGTGACGTTTAGCAATTTTGACTTTTGCTTTATTTGAGGGTCAATGGTTTTTGGAGGTTGGCAACCCGAAGCGTACTTCAAGTTATCGTACGTAGTCAATATAACAAAGTGCCATATGGAGTCAAAATGTAATCTGTGTTATATATACCCCTGCCCCATCTGGGAACTATAGATAGATGAGAATGCCCATTAAGATCTGTTACATTGTTTTAATGTCTAAGTAATTTATTATTAAGAACTATGGTCGGGCCGTTCTATAAAGTCACATTTGGCACCTATCAAACTAATTTTAATAGGAAAAAATAATCGATGATGATGCAATTGCTAATTGGAATCGATACAGGACGTCACTACCAAATCAATTAATATTAAAAGATTGAGTATTTAAAAATACGTATTATATGTTCGTTGCCTTTTCTTATGTTTAAAATGTAGAAAATATGCGTAAATTAATTCCGTTTTATGTTTAAACTATTCAATTATGCATCAATCACAATACAACTCTGAGCGATTATATTTCTTAATTTTGTATTGTAATAATGGCTTTGTGGTAAAATGAGAGATGCGTGTGAAGGCACGCCTTTATAGAGCGCGGTATGAAGCTTGCTGCGCGCGAGATGGTTGCGGCCATTTTGTTTCGCTTCTTGTTCTTATATAATTGAATGCGCGCGCCGCCATCCATTTTAATATTTTAAATAATGTTTTAAAAATCACAAACCAGCACAAACTGACAACCAACAATAACGTTGTCATGTGTTAATAAATTATGGTGTTTCAATTTGATATACATTATTTAGATACTGTTACAAAGTTAGTTCGTCAGTATTTATATGAAACGTCAAATGCGGCTTTTTAGAACGGCCCAAATATAATTATGAATTATGATATACATATTATATTACTTACCATCTTATTGTACTATAATTATAGTAGTGACATTGACATGATTACCTTAATGTATAGCTAATCAAGATAGAATAAGATAAAGAGGTCCTACAATACAAATTGTACAAATAATTATGGTTGTTTCATTTCACCATTGAGGCGATTTTTTCGTGTTGCTATATATTTACTTCTTATCATATTGTTACAACTCAGATCCCGACAAACACAAAACCCACCTATATATCTAAAACAATGCACATTTATTACCCGTCGGCATTTGAACTAACAACATTGGAATTATTTTATAGACGTCTTCTTTTGTTTACTTAGAGGCATACGGCCTATTGTTGTATTTTGATCATTAGCCAGGTGTTACGGATTTAAAGTACAAACTGATTCTAGGAAATTCGATCCACGCAGCCGAGCGGACATGTTGCATCTGTGCAGTATAAAGCAATTGCCCGATTGAGGGACGAGTCACTAAAGCGAGAACCACGATCAAGGGCACACTTGTGTACATTCGGTAATCTATTTAGTGACGGGCTTTGCGCGTGTTATTGAATCGTAAATTAGTTTGCACTGGTTGTGTTCAGTTATATTTGTACCTGTGTTATACGTGTTTGTATAGTTCTAATGAACTCTATAATAATTCCAACGGCATTATAATTCAATTTCCGCGACTCGTAACAATATTTAACAACAGTTTTAGCCAGGTGGTAGGGTATTTGCCCGTCTGGTTGGCTACCTCTGGTCTAGAGTATGCCGCCACAACAACCTTGAGTTGAATTTAGGTTAAGCCCTTTCATTGCTATCAGATATAGATTATCTTTATACAATATTATGACTTGTAATATATTACGTTAGAATGGGTTTTACCCCCCTCTCCACCTCGGGACCCGTACATAATTAAAGAATAACTGCTTTCTAACAGATGGGCCGTCTGCCTGTCTGCTGAACTTATACTTATACATATAAGTGAGATTTTAACCTATCTGGGTCAAACTGGAGGCATGCAGGTAGGTAAAATCAGAATTGCCTTGAGCCAACTTGTGTTTCACCAGGGCGATTCTAAAGCTTAGTCGATCCCGGCTGAGACTAGTTATTAGCGCAGCTACTGGACACGGGAATTATTACAGGCATCTTTTCAATACAAGTGTCACTGACTGCGCCTTGTTCAGAGCTTACCTGGAAGCAGAATAAATAGCCGCCCTGTTAAAATGCGGCGGGGTGCCACAATACAGGTTGAAGTATCTGAACGCCCCAGTTAGTCTTCAAGAAATCTTCGGCAACATTACGCTGGTGGACTTCTTTCTTCTTCTTCTCACATGCAAAATAGGCGCTACATCGTCAAGGTGCAAAAACCGATCGTTTGAAGAAGTTTATACTTCTATATATTGTTACAATTTGGGCCACTTGCAAACAAAGCACATTTATTACCCGCCGGCGTCGTTTGAGCTAATAACATTGAAGCGCTTTTATGACCGTCTTCTTTTGTTTACTTTGTGTGTAATTTGTAATTAAAAAACATCCCATTGTGTATTGTAATCTTTACGGTAGTCATTAGCCAGGTGTGATTCTTAGAAATTCAGACTGCGCGGCCGAGAGACATATTGTAATTGTGCAGTATAAAGCAATGCCCCAATGGAGAGATGGGCAGTCAAGCGATAATCGCAAGCGATGCAAGTCGTGTTTCGATTCAATAAGTTTTATAGTGGCGGACTGTGCGCGTGTTATTGAATCGTGCATTACGTTTGTACTGGTTGCGTCGAGTTATATTTGTACCTGTGTTATACGTGTTTGTATAATTCTAATAAATTATACAGTAATTCCAACGGCATTTTAATTCGAGTCCCGTAACTCGTAACTATATATATATATATATATATATATATATATATATATATATATATATATATATATATATATTATATATACTAAATCTAGAGCGTTTATTCCCTTATAATAATTGCAAGAAACTACCCCCTGAAGTTTTCCTTTTACCCCATAACATGGTGTTCCTACTTAAAATTTCTTCGATACTAGCAACAACTCTAAGACCTTACTCTTTAATTACCTCTCCTAATTCTTTTTCGTTGCTAGTTATTGAAGAGTGAGCCCTTTATTGTTGCAAACGTCCAAACGACTCAAAGACCACTTTCCATCAGGTCATCATCTGCCTACCACAGGTAATAAAAAGCAAATGTTCATTTTTAATAAAATCCATTGTCTTCTTATTCGTTTATCTGGTGCTACAGAAATTTGTGGACTTCCTTATTGTCAACAAACAGTAACAGAGTGTAAGTTAAGAAAAACGTCAAACAATTGTTGGTTATATCC
Organism: Dendrolimus pini; assembly: GCA_949752895.1. Classification (NCBI taxonomy): domain Eukaryota; kingdom Metazoa; phylum Arthropoda; class Insecta; order Lepidoptera; family Lasiocampidae; genus Dendrolimus; species Dendrolimus pini. The sequence continues at coordinate 18,622,822 of OX457143.1, forward strand.
GTAGTGAGAGAATTAAACCGAGAAGCATTATTGCGAATATCCAATAAAAATAATGAATACTTTTTGGTTGCTCATCATATTTATTGACACTTTAAAGCCCTTATCACTTTATATTCACTGAAAATTTTCAAATTCGTCACTCGATACGAAATAATCTTTCAAATATTAACTACTTCGCGACGTCGTTTTCAGACCTATTGGGCATATTGTTACAATTGAGTAGTTGACAATTAAGTAAGAAAGGATATATTTATGTATTTCTAAAAGCGACATATGCAAGACGAATAATAATATAATAGGATAGAATATATTGTTGCGAGTTGAGGGACTCGAATTAAAATTATTATAAAGTTTATTAGAACTATACAAACACGTATAATACAGGTACAAATAACCGAACACAAAAAATCCAAACGTAATGCAGAAGGTCGTAATTCAATAAAACGCGCAAAGTCCGTCACTATTCGATTTTCGTTATGTACACACGTCACACCCGTATCGTAATCGTCGCTTGACTGCCCCCTCTGTTCATCAGACCATCGTTTTATACTCCACAAATGCAAATAATCACGCAACACCTGGCTAATGATGCTAATCCATCCATCCATCATCCATAGCTCGTTCTTTTTTGAAATTGGAGAATAACATTTCTTTCTTGGCTTTTTCTATTATTTTGGCGGCAATAAAAAAAATTATCTGAATTTTATTTTGTTCAAAATGGGCAAAAATAAAAGTTGTGACGCGTCAACTAGGCAAATAATTGTTAATTTACATATGGATCATAAGTGGGCGTACAGAAGAATAGCTGAGCATTTAAATTGTTCTATTAAGAAACTTTTTAATGCAATTGATCATTATAAAACACATGGAACTGTGGAAAATGTTCTTAGAAAGGCTCGGCCAAAAAAAGTTCTCCCAGAGAAGATACTCGTTCGTGTTGCTAAAAAAGACCCAAGTAAAGGCTCCAACCAGATTAAAAATGAAGTTTTTTCGTCTGATGACCCGAGAAACATCTCGTCAAGACTGATACGCCGAAGATTAGTGGAAGCTAAATTGTTTGAAAGAATCTCTCGAAAGGTACCGCTTCTTACCAAGCAACACCGAAAGAAGCGATTATTATTCGCTAAAAAATATGTTAATTGGACGGTACAAGAATGGAAAAAAATGTTATTTTCAGATGAAACAAAAATAAATATGGTAAATTCCGATGGGAAGCGCTATGTTAGACGTCCTGTAAACAGTGCTTTTAATTATAAATACACAAGGAGTATAGTCAAGCACGGTGGCGGTAACATTAAAGTTTGGGGGTGTTTTTCCGGATGTGGAGTTGGACCCGTTCGGAATATTGACGGTACAATGGATCAATGGCAATACAAAAATATCTTAGAGCACACAATGATTCCCTACTCGGACGATCATTTGCCTGTAACCTGGATCTTTCAGCATGACGATGATCCTAAACACACGGCCAATAGCGTCAAATATTTCCTTAGCGAACAGCGTATATCCGTTTTAGACTGGCCAGCAAATAGTCCGGGTTTTTATACCCGATAGAAAATCTCTGGTGTATTGTTAAAAAGAAAGTCTCAAACAAACGTAACGCCAGTCATAACGAACTATATGAAGCATTTGTTGAAGCATGGAATTCAATCCCCCTAGAAAAATGTATGCAATTGATTGAATCAATGCCACGTCGTTGTAGTGCTGTTATTCAAAATAAGGGATACGCCACTAAATATTAATTACAACTATTGGTTGGCTGTGGATAGTAGCTATTTCGTAAATAACAATACTAATTACTAATACTTAAAAAAATATTGCTTTTTATACTTTTTTGTTGTTGTTTCTAATTAGTTGACCATTATTGTTCATACCTTAAAACTGATTTAAATGTTTTTCCGTAATGTAATATTAAAACTGCACATGTGTAATGGGATTTATAATATTTTTCTAATAAATGATAAACCGTTGAAAATATTGTTGTCCTATTTATTGTTTAATTTGAAAATAAAAACGATTGCGGTGAAGTATCTTACATAATGTCAAGGACCGTTGGTAGTGTTTCTAATTAGATGACCACCACTGTATATGGTGGAAATACAAACGAAGCGGACGAAACGCTATGCTTCCACTTTCATCATACGCACCGCTGAAGAGTGGAACTCTTTACCGTCGTCTGTTGTTCCTGAAGAATATAATCTAGGTGTCTTTAAGTCTCGCGTGAACAGGTATCTTCTGGGTAAGCGTGCTCCGCCTTAGACTGCATTTCCGCCTGACATCAGGTGCAATGTCGGTCAAACGCAAACCCATGCATTATATAAAAAAATAAAAAAAATAAAAGATATAACTAAATCTGAACATAGCTTCACCAAGCATTGGTTAAAAAATTATTTATCTAATTATTAGGGTATACCAGACTGCCTGACAGTCAATCTGGTAGAAAGTGGTTACCTTCGCACGAATTAACATTAAATATACTACCAGCCTCGAAGGGAGGAGGACTGGAACCTAGCCACTAATTCCAAAACACAAATTAAAATTAATTTTCTTATCCATTTTAATAGCCATCCTATTCTAAAAACTTTTTTTACCTATGCCATCTCTAAATATGCTCCTTCTACACAAAAAGGGAAATGAAACGAAAATATTTAATTTCCTAACAGAACCTTACAGATTACTTACTGAGGGTCCAAGATACCTAAGCATCTAAAATCCCTCCGAATTTCAAAGCCCGTAAAACCGGTACAAATAGAAAAGGTCCCCGGGCGATGGGCGGAACTAACTGCCTCACTTCCTCCGCAAACCGCGAGCATTACCATTGGGAAGTACATTTAAGATTCCACTAAAGCATTTAGCTTAAGCGAATCTCGCGAACTCCGATAATGGAATCATCGGGACGCCGCCGAACGGAAAACGGTGGGGAATCGAATTGTACTACCGCTTTAGGGGGAACAGGGATAATGGCGCTCACAAGTATCACTTGAAAATCTCAGTGCGTTGGATTACAGGACACAAGTTAAAGTGTCGTATGAAACAGGGCATGAAACGAGATCCAACAGTAACTAGTTTTGCAAATCCGCTAGCAGCAAGAAAAAGAGATGTACATCTGTTTGTTTTCGGTCCCGCTAACAAAGTTGTTAGCTGAACGTTTGTGCTGGTAACTTACACATTTGATTTTTTTATTGTTACTATTACTAACTTAGATAATTATTTGTTGTGTTAAGCAGTAGTTCATTAATACATTAAAATATGTTTCATTCGTTTCTATCATACACGTACCTTTTGGTGCCAATATGCTTTTATATGAGCGACTTTGTGAAAGTTGGGTGTAGCAAAACAATCATGAAGAATAAAAGCAGTTGAAATGAAAGCTTTGAGAAGAAAGAAGTATATCTGTGATTAGTTTGAATGATATGATAAGGAACAGTATGGTAAGGGAACCTAGATTGAAAGAAGATGTAATAACAAGAGTTGAAAAGGGAATGTTAAGGTGGTTTGGACATGAAGAGAGAATGGATAAAAGTAGAATCACAAAACCAAGTGTATGACAGTATTGCGAATAGTAGAGTTGTTGCCGGTAACACCGAGAGCAACACATCATGATAAAATATCGGAAGTGTTCAAGAGAGGTCAGGTAAAAGGTATTTCAAACAAACGTGCATGAATGAAGAGGTTAATGAAAATAGATGAAGCGAAAGTTGTTTGTCAGGATCATCACAAAGGGAGATTCATAGTCTTTGCCTGCCTCCATAGGCAACAGGCGTGATAATATATATGTATATATGACCATCATTACTTTTTTGATTTTTTTTGCTTAATTACCGGTTATTAAGTAAATTTTCTACTATTAAATGTCAAATTAGTGATTACTGAATATATGTACAACTGTATTATTTTGTACAAATTTTAATATAAAGTTATAATAGAATAAATATGAAAAGTTTTCCGTAAGTGAACAGAATTCCCCTACTTCCCCTACCCGAGAAGTGGGTTCAGATAGCGGGAATCGAGGTTGCGTCTTCGTAAATAATTATTATTGCCGATAGTACTGAAGAACTTGGTTGCACTTTACTTATTAGTTACCTTCGTTAGCTTCTATTCAGTAGTCTTGCTGGTTAAATCAATAGAGATATAACAAAACTATGTTTTAACGGATTTATGCGCCGTATTTTATTTTATTTTTTATTTCCACGTTTCTGACGCTTTTCAGCAGCCGTGATCATGGAATATAAAGAAGTTAAGTATCAATGAGTAATGTTAAAATTGGTTTTTAGCCTACCCTCAACTTGTTCATTTTGTTTAGTTTAGTTTATGGTAATTATTTATTGTATTGGAGCCTAATTTGATTAGTTTAGTCCCGTTTCTCAACATGATGTATCTTGAAGAGAAGTTTCATAACTCAGTAATGCTCAGACTTCTTCTGGTATAATGTTTCAGTTATTGACAGAGGCCAATAACGTTTTATTTATTTCCTTAAAAATAACCTCGTTAACGAATTAACGAGGTTTAGTATATTTAGAGCTACATATATTGTCTGTCAATTTTTAACGTAATTATCAATTAATAATAATATCTTATCATAAAATTCACGAATAACGCATTAAATCTATCGTTACATCTACGTGAAATGGTCAATAACTATAACATTGTCCCAGATGGAGCAATAGGGTTACAGAAGGTCGCAGCCTCAGACATTTTATTTGAGTATACGATAGGGTGGGGCAAAAACAGTCTTTTGTTTTGTGTTTCCAGTGAAAAAATGATATTTTTTGATGTTTTAAGAACTCTGTCCAAAGGACAGTAAAAAAAAGTGTGTGTGTACTTATGCACACGCGTAAGTAGTTATACTTCTTTACATTGGTTAAATAAATAAAGCCCCTACCGCGGCTTTATTTATTTAACCGACCGTATTGAAAAATACAATCAAAAACTGAGGTTAACTCTAAATAACTTATACTCTAAATAAATACCACAATCACACCTAAGTATTAGAACAAGCGATATAATTACTTACTTTTTTTAGAAATTCACTGGAATTGGAATTAAAATAAATCCTTTGATTTTGCTGATCACTTTAATATATATACATGTGTGTGTGTAGGATACTAAATAAACGATTTATAAATCATCAAACTCTTATATTAATGAAAACACAATAAAGTAATTTTAGTTTGTACATATAGTTCATTTTTAGTTTAAGTTATTTATAATTTAGTTTATTTTTAATTAGGAATATTTTAAATTAAAAATTAACTTGTTTACATATAAAATAAAGAAATATTACAATGCTCGTTACACAAATTCACAATCAAGTAAAAATTTACTCTCATCATTTTTCCCTAACGAAGAAAGAAAGAAGATAACTTCAAAAATAAAGAGGTCACTCCAATTTTTTTTTAAATTTCGAAAAGCGCCAAAAACTGTTTTCTCTCGTTACGGTATAATTTTATAGACCAAAACTAATACGTTTCTGAAAGTTTTAGTCCAAAATCTGAATTTTTAAAGGTCGCTCATAATTTTTAGCTTAAGCCTCAGATATTTTATCTGGGGATTTACCGCTACCGCAACACCTTGGACAGTGACGCGCGCGTCCCGGGGTGCACGTCTATGTGGTCTGCGGAACATGAGAGCCTCCGTTTTCTCAGGGGAGACCCTCAGGCCAAGATGCCGGATACGTTGAACTACCAACGCCTTTCCGGCATTGGCGAGCTCTTCATAGGTTCCTCCCCGGGCCGTGACGAGGGTGTCGTCTGCGAAGCAGAGCACCCCCATCCCGGGCAGGACTGGCTCGCGAAGGAGCCAGTCGTAGCCAATTTTCTACAGGGTCGGACCCAGCACCGACCCTTGTGGAACGCCGCACGCGACGCGTCGCCTACCTATAACCTGGCCAGCTCGGCCGCCCTCCCAGAGGATATACCGGTCCTGGAGGTAGTCCTCTAACAGCTTCGTGAGGTACGGCGGGGCTCCATGAGATAGGAGCCCCGCCCTGATCGAGAAGACAAGCTAAACCAACCAAAGCCAAGTGGGTTGGACTTTTAAGTGAGTTTGTCGTTAAATCGAGTGACGTTACAATTGAGTTTACACTGTTCTTATATTGTTTTCTTTTTTTTCTCAGTATTGTTAAAGTGTTTATTTGTCCTAAATAAAACAATTCTTTCTTTCTTTATTTAAAGAGAAACATATATTAGCATGTATGAAGATTTGTCATGGGTCTTTCAAGCATACCTTAGGAGTAAGGCGCGAAGACGCATCGCTTCCTAGATCATTATTCATTACACCGGGGCTGGGACCAGCGTTGAGCCCTTCCGGACCCTTGTCTCGCGTTATTTACTGCAACCACCAGACCTTTCCCACTCAATCGATTGGAAAAGCGCTATTGTCTTAGAAGTTTTATTTCTCATACAGATTTGTGAAATGGACCGGCGAGTCTTGTAACGTTGGATGATAAGTGTGAATTCACTGTGGTATTAAAAAAGTGGCTAATAAAAGTGTGGCTGATAAAAAAAAATCTTTTCTTTTACGGTAACTTATTTATTACTAAAGCCTATTTGACATGTTTCGCAAGTAGGATATTTAAAGAAAGAAAAAAATGTTTATAGTCGCGAATGCACATCTTCTTCTTGTGTTGATATATAAAAATGAATGTTTGTCTGTATGTCCTTTATAGAATCGTAAACTATACATTTGATCATGTGATGATCTTTAGCAAAGTTGTTGTGCATGAGCCAAAGAAAGTTTCTGAGTTGGTTCACAATTGGACCCGGTAGGTGGCGCTACTGTCGGCATATCGATTGAAGCTTTTCCGGACAGGACGACATCTGCCGAGGCAGCTAGTAAAACTGTGAAATCTACTAAATTAACAGAAAATACGTACTCATAAAATGTAAGAACTTATCAGCGTTGTGTCGGATATAATTAAGGCACAGCAATATGCTAGTGCAAACCTTGTTTGCTGAAAATGCGGCGTATAAATTTTCAAAATATGCTCTGTGCATAAAAATGTATAAGGAATGTAATTACCTCGCTATTTCTGCAAATAAAGTTTTTCTGTCTTTCTTTAAAAAAATATATAACTATTTAAAAAAGTAATGTACATAACACTCACGGCAGTGAGGCTGGTAAACAGTCAGTTCCGAGGTCTACTCACTTCATGCTTCGCTACAAAGCCCCGCTGCGTGTTTATTAATTATTATTTCACATATATATATTATTTTCACCTTTTTTTAAAAAAAAATATATATATATATATATATATATAAAATACATACTAAAAAAATATAAAAAACATGATGATGTCCGTCGGCAGCGAGGCCGATTATTATTGTTATTATATATTATTAAAAAAAATTGGGTGGTTGTGGTCTTACTCCGAAAGAAAGTTTTTCACTGAAAATCAGCGTTGTGTCGGATATAATTCCGGCACGGCAATATGCTGAGTGCATTGTGCTGAAAATGCGGCGTACAAATTTTTAAAATATGCTTTGTGTATAATAATGTATGAGGAATGTAATTAGTCGTAATTTGTTCAGATAAAGTCTTTCTTTCCTTCTCTCTTATTTCTGTCTAATTAACGCGCTTAAAACATTTATTACTACTAACATCTCTAATTATGACGTATTAAGTATGTATGTTTGTATAAAAAATCTAGGGACTGCGACATTCTGTAACTTTATAAAAAGTTTCTAAGTTGATTTGATTATTCGCTCCCCTATGGAGAAGCGTGATCCCTTAGGATCCTTAGGATGTTTATAAGCTGATATTATAAGGAGAGTTGTTAGGTTAACTTTAGTTAAGCATGAGTACAAGGAACAGTTTGGACTGTTTAACAACGCTGTACAAGTTCTGCACGATAATTAAACAGGAAACGGATACAAGTTAGGAGTTCCGGTTGTTCGTATTAAGCGGAATCGCACGCTGACGTCAGCGCCGCGTAAGCCCCATTTGCATGTTATTCTGTTACGAGCAGCCGTCGCGAGAGGTAGTGCCACGTGTCAATTATAAGACTAAAAATCGCAGAATACAAATAAGCGCGTTCTAACTTATACTAATACTAGCTGTCCCGGCAGACGTTGTCCTGCCCTGAAGAAATAAAATTTAGAACCCGACTGCAGCGCCATCTGCCGGGTTTATTTGTGAATCTAAACCATCCTCGAATCTACTTGAACACACACAAAAAAAATCATTCAAATCGGTCCAGCCGTTTAGGAGTTCACTGTCAACACACGTACAGAAGAATTATATATACAAAGATATAAAGCTGAGGAGTTTGTTTGTTTGAACACGCTAATCTCACGAACTACTCGTCAAAATTGAAAAATTCTTACATTGTTAGATAGCCCATTTATCGATGAAGGCTTTTATTATCACTGAAGAATGTTTCAAAATCGGTTTTTTTTTAACTTACTTTTCTTTTTAACTATTCCATGCGGACGAAGTTATATTTTTTACTGTTGGAGTACAGCATACAAGCTGATGAACCTGATTGAAACTGGTGAGCTTAGTCTACATACATTTGGAATCCCAAAGGTGCTATCAATGGCCTGCTGCTTCAAAGGGGTTGTTATTGCGGTATACCAGGGGTTTCCAAAGTGTGCGCTGCGACGCCCTGGCACGCCGTAGTGAAACGCTCCTGTTACCATTATCCGGAAACTAAACTTAGGCATTCGCGGTTACAAAATGTGTGGAGACCACCAAGCTCACACGTCACATTGATTAAATTGCATTATATTTTATTTCCTATTTTTCTTAAATAATAAATGCTTTCTTGCATAGAAATATGAAATTTTTGTGCCTAAGTAACAGTGAATCCTATTTCAACTAGCTTTTTTTTTGTATAGGTTCGCGTTTGACCATAATCTTGCCCTATGCGGAGCGAAGATGTGGTCTAGGATGTAGCACGCTTACCTAGAATGTACCTATTCACACGGAACTTGAAGACACCCAGATTATAAGTATCGTGAAAGACAGACTCCGGCAATTAATTCCACTCCTTTGCGGTGCGTATGATGAAGCTGGGTGCAAAGCGCTTCGTTCTTATAGGTGGAATATCCACCATATCGATGCCGCATGCCGGTGCGTCTGGTTGTCCGATGATGGAAGGGCGCCGTGACAAAGAAGTAACCTGTAAATGTGCCGCGCACTGAAAAAGTTTTTTTTTTTTTTTTTGTCAACACTGGGGGAATGCGTTTGTACATATCCTTAGGCCCCGGGGGATGTCACTAAGGGGTATGTGGGACTCCCGGCTGTTGGTGCATGCACCGACCGCCAGACTACCCACTAAACCTTCCAGCGTCCCTCCGCATCATAATGAGGTGCCACGGGACCGTAACCATGGGTATGACTGCCGTGTCACCTCGATGGCAATATACACTAGACCAAGGATGGTAGCCAAAAGGGCAAATGCCTATAGGTTGTTTTCTCCCCTCTTATAAACTCGCTTAGCCGCAATAAATACAATTAGTATAAATATAGACAAAATTGGATTAATAAGTGCCATAATTAGAATATGTGTGTCAATACTTACAATTACAAATGGCTTGAAATCCAGATTTTTGTATGTCTGTCAAAGCCGAACAACATATATTCTGTACCACTTAGCAAAAAAACTTGTAAAAATTTCCATGCTCCAAAAATAAGTAAATTACTTCACTGTCCGCGGGGCAGAGTCGGCCTCGATTTCACTTGTTTAAATTTCATTGTATAACTAGAGGTCTCGGCAGACGTTGTCCTGCCCTGAAAAAATACAACTCTAGGATTCGATCCCAGTGCCTCCCACCGGTCCCAATTGCAAATGATCCCGGAGCCAGTCAAACACACACAAAAATTCCATCAAAATTAGTAAAGTCGTTTTCATGTTCTATATAGAACCAAGTGATAGTCACAATATCCAGAAAACACAATCATCCCTTACGATAAAATTGAAAGGCCAGAATGTTCAGGAAGTAGAGAAATTCAGATTTTTAGGCAACCCTATCATTAGATTCTCGATGCAAAATAGATATAATAAATAGCTTGAATAACAATTTCAAAAAGGATTTTAATGAAAAAAATGGTTAATGAAAACTTAAATTTGGAGTACCGCTTTGGATGGAACGGAAGCATAGACGACAAAAAGAATCAAGAAAAGTTAGAAGCATGCAAAATGTGGTGTTGGAGACGTATGAAAAGAATAAGCTGGAAGGAGAAGACCAGTGAAGAGGTGTGAACCATAGTAAAAGAAAGGCGTTAAAAAGCAACTGTAAAAACCACAGAAGAAAGTAGAGGCAGAATGTTTGCGTATTTACTACGACACGATGCCTTATTTTTTTAAGATAATAAATAGAAAGCAGAAGTGGAAGGTAGAAGAGAGACGGGAAGACCTTAGAGAGTATTTATCGATCAAATAAAGGGAAGGATAGTAGCAGTAGTGTCATCTCGTAAAAAGAAGTGAAACAGCCGGCCGCGAATAGGTTCCACCGACAATTAAATACTATTGTTACGAGTTGCAGGACTCGAATTAAAATGCCATTAGAATTACTATAGAATTGATTAGAACTATACAAACACGTACAACACAGGTACAAATATAATAACACGCACAAAGTCCGTCACTAAATATATTATCGAATGTAGTACACACGTATTGCTACGCTTGTGTTTATCGCTCGACTGCCAATCTCTCCATTGGGGTATTGTTTTATACTGCACAATTACAATAGGTCTCTCAGCAGCGCAGACTGAATTTCTTAGAATTACACCTGGCTATTACTATCATACTCGTAAAAGATTATAATACACAATGGGCTATTTTTCTAATTTCAAATTTTAAACACAGAGTAAACAAAAGAAGTCCAAATGCGAAAAGGGTAATAAACTGCAGGTGTGAATTGGTCTTTGACGGTCGTAACACTATGGTGATGATAATAAGATCCAGTAGCTTCCGAGACTATGATATACAAAGACAGTTAATCAAACAAGTATGAAAATGTGACTAAATTTCTGATTTTGGTACAGTTTTGACTTTATAATCAGAATTCACATTAAATCATACTAAATAACAAACTTAAACAGAAAATCGTAGGTGAATATATACCTTTATTTCGTAAGTGCTTTGTTGACTTATCTGGCGGATTCAGGGCTGGGATTCCCGCGGTATTCCCATATATACTTGCAATACAGTCAATTAGAGCGGCGTACTCAACATAACACATGAGAATTCACAACAATGGCGCAGTATTCACACTTTAGTGTGGGATTGATCACAAAATTGCTTAGTCATCTGACGCCAATGTAGTATTTTTCCCTTTCATGGCTATACACAACTACATATAGTTAATAACATTTATTCCAAGTAGTGTCACCTATAATTGTAATATTTGCGGGTAGTTGTGATTACTACTCGGAACATTTCATCATCGTTCGCATGTAAAAGTGAGTGGTCGTAACTACGTAACATCATTATCATTTCAGCTTTAGTCAGATGCACATCTCATAGCAGAGATTTAGGGTAGGTAATTATTGCGTGCGTAACATAACTTTTATAATTTTACTTTATATCAGAATTCTGTTTGAAAGTCAAATAACTAAATCTTAAATTTCTACATGTTTTGTTATGGATAAATCCTACGCTAACAATATATATACCTACATATATATACCTACATACTACCTACTACATAGGTTTCCGTCAGCCTCTTATGATCTACTGCGTACCTCTTGTTTGAAGAGGTTACAACACAGGTTACCTCATTTCCCGGAAGAAAAGTATCTACGCCTATTGTCGATATTAAAACTATAATGTACACCAAAATGACCAAAATAACCAAAATGACAAATCCCAACAAAACATAACATATCTTACTTTCTAGCATAACCTTTACATAAATCTATCTCACTTTTCGGGATAAAAGGTATCCTATTGTTCCGAGTTGCAGGACTCGAATTAAAATGACGTTGGAATTATTATAGAGTTTGTTAAAACTATACAGCGCAAAGTCCATCACTAAGTAGATTACCGAATGTACACAAGTCTTGCTTCGCTTATGGTTATCGCTCGACTGCCTGATATCTGATTCTGATTTCTGATTGGGGCATTGCTTTATACTACACAGATGCAATATCTGCCCAGCCACGTTGACCGAATTTCTTAGAATCAGTTCGCACTTTGAAATCCGAGAGACCTGGCAGTGATCACAATGCAACAAAAGGCCATAAAAGTTTACTATAGACAATGGCTGGTTTTTTTCAAATACAAAGTAAACAAAGGAGTCCAAATGCCGAAAAGGTGATAAAATGTGTTTCTACAGGGCTGCAGGTGTGAATTTGTCTTCGTCGGCACCTAGGTCCTAACACTATGTTCATCCTCGGTATCGTATATATATGTACACTAAATTTCAGCCAAATCGGTTCATAGTTTTTCCGTGAAAACGGAACAGACAGACAGACAGACAGACAGAGTTCATTTTCACTTTCGCATTTATTATAATACGGATTAACATGTCTGTCTTCAGTAGACAGAGATGCTGTATCTCGATTTGCAAAGATCGTATCTTTCCATATATGTTTTGCTTGATCTACTTCCATTAATTAATATCTTCATATATACACGACTAAGGGCCGATTTTTAACCGACTTCGAAAAAGGAGGAGGTTCTCAATTCGTAGGGATCTTTTTTTTGTTGCTTTTTTTTACGTATGTTCGCCGATTACTCCGTGATTTATGATCCGATTTACGTGATTCTTTTTTTGTTCGACGAGGAATAGCTTCCAATTGGTCCCCTAAAATTTTACATAGTTTGGCCCAGTAGTTTTCATTTTATGAACATTTTTCATGGAAATAATTTTCACTCCGTTCCATATGTACACCGATTACTCTGAGATTTATGATTCGATTTACGTGATTCTTTTTTTGTTCGACGCGCAATAGCTGCCATGTGGTCCCCTAAAAATTTGACATAGTTTGGCCCAGTATTTTTTATTTTACGATCATTTTTTTGTTCCCGGTTCTTGGGACATATATTTTTTAAGAAGCGCGGCACCATTCGTAGGTCCACCCATACATAGATAGACACTAAAAAGTAACAAATAAAAAATAAAAACTTCGTTTAAAAAAACCGACTTCAAAAACTAAAATGTATAAAATAACTTATTTCTAAAGCTATTATATTATTAATCTTAGACCATTTAATGGTCTAAGTTATTAATATATATTATCTAAAACATCTTGAAGTCGGTGCAAAGTAAAACATAATAAAAATTACTATATTTTGAAAATTACTAAGCACCGACTTTAAGATGTTTTAAATAATATATATTAATAATAATAGCTTTAGAAATAAGTTATTTTATACATTTTAGTTTTTTAGTTTTTGAAGTCGGCTTTTTTAAACGAAGTTTTTATTTTTTATTATCAATTACCAGAGATCAGTTATTCTATAGAATAAAACACAACATTGGAAAATTGAAAATTGTTCACTTCCGTAAAATTTTCTTAATGAATAAATACTAGAAAATACTCATTTTCAATTACGTGTGATCCCAAAATACTTGATCTTACTTTGAAAAACTACCCCTTAAGCACCCTTATTAATTACCAAAGCACTTATTAGACGCGAAAATCCTGCAAAGGGAAAAACAACAACAGTGTATCCGGATGTGGTAATTCGTAAGCCCCACTCGATACGCTCCGGAGGCTCACCTCCGTTAATTGAGCCGACAAGCGTAGAAAGAAGTGGCCTCACTGTATAAAGACTGAAGTACTTATTCACCCTTTAGTCTACCTATCCTAATGTATGTCTTGTCACAAATTTGTGGGATGTCAATTTGAAATGCTGTTGGAATTATCTCAAAGCTTATAAAAAGTACACACTCGAAATTTTTTTATAGATCTGCAAAATTGAATATAGATTATAAACATAGTTTTTTTAAATATATTGATCAAACCGTTTCACAGCTTAACACTATATTCTGTTAATGCACACACGGCATGCGTAATATTATTATTGTACATGTATGGTCTTATAGGGGTAAATATCAAATATAGTAAAGTTTTGAGTCATTTCAATATGATGACTATTGTACGTACGGAATTACTATACATACAAATACAATACAAAATACAAAATATCTTTATTAAGCCTTAAGAAAAAACAAAGTATAAAAATGAATTAATGTTGAATAAAACACATTTTGGAGGCTAAAAACACTACAATATTAGTTGACTCTGACTCTCAAACTAGGTATAATATACCTGTAATATGAGTCAATCAGAGGTTTCTCACGCCAATTGCCAGTGTTAACATTTTAGATCACCATGTAATGTGTATGTTGGTCATGTTCATGAAATATAATGATGTGTGTGTGTGTGAGTGTATGTGTGTGTCTGAAGAGAAGGAGATAAGATGGAAGAAAGTAGGATAAAAGTTTTAAGTTTATTATGTTACTTAATGAGCACTTCAGTAAATTAATATCATTAGTGGAAACTAGTAACTTTATATAATTGTTTTATACTATTAGAATAGACTTAAATTATGGTTTAACACAATTAATTATGAGCACGTAAAATATCGACCGCTCGTAGCAAAACGCGCGAGTACCTATACTTCATTATTCTGTATAGGTGACCTGTATTAGTTGTTACTTGTGATAAATTATTTTATTGCGATTAATTAAGCGATTTCCGTCCCGGGAGGCATAAATTTTGAAGAGTAATACTAGAATTTACTATTCGATTTAAAATATTATAAGTAATTATAATTTCTGATATTTTACTTCGAGTATATAATGGGGTAATATTATAGTGCTGGATGCGATCATCAGTTCACAGTTCTTACAAATACATCAAGTCCAAATCGTAAAGCAGATAATTGTAATCGTCGTTATAAGAAACTCATTCCGAAAGTATACGAGGTAACGATTCGATGGCAGTTGAAACTCAACTAAGCTCAACCCCGACCTATATAATTTGCAGAATAGACATGACTTCCCAGCAATGTGATATAATAATCATTCTTTGGAATTCTTGAAGTCGACGCTTAATGGCTTCTACGAATGTGCAACGCCATTCAACCAAATAAGAAAGGATTTATGAACAATATTTCACTTAAATTTGAAAAGGTAATAAAACACCTGTAAAGGATTAGTATTGGTTCGCAACAGTATCAATGGTTTTCCACGACTAGTAAAAAAGATGCATTATGTTTCTTATGACTAATGTATTGTTAAGTGCCCTGTTAGTTGAGAGCAAATGAATTGGTCATACTACAAATTTTCATCAAAAAATAACTTAAGAAAAATAACTTCTATCTATGCAGAAACGGAGAAAGAATAGGTACTATAACGAGTCGCGAGACTCGAAGTAAAAAGCCCTTAGAATTACTATAGAGTTTATTAGAACTATACAAACACGTATAACACAGGTACAAATAAAATCGAACACACATTTAAACGTAATGCAGAAATTAGTAATTCCACAAAACGCGTAAAGTCCGTCGCTAAAAGATTCCCGATTGTAGTACACATGTCTTGTTTCACTCGTGGTTATCGCTCGACTGCCTCGCCTCCATCTGGCCATTTCTTTATACTCCACAGATGCAAAATGTCCATCCGGCCGCGTGGACGGAATTTCCTAGAATCAGTTTGTACTTTAAATCCGAACACCTGGCTAATAATCACAATACAACAATAAGCCGTAAAAGACTACAATACAACAATGGGCTGTTTTCTGATCACAAATTTTAAACACAAAGTAAACAAAATTCAAAATTCCGAAAGGTAATAAAATGTGTTTTTACAAGTATGCAGGTGTAAATTTGTTTTTCTCGGGACCAGAGTCGTAACAATACTAATTCCTACGGTTGTAACAGGCCACGAAACAACCCACAGCAAAGTAGGGTATTTGCCCGTCTGGATGGCTAGGTCTAGAGTATGCTGTCCATCCATCCATAGGCTATGGTAAAGGCTTTCTATCAGGTGGGCAGTCTGTTTTTCCGCTGAACTCATGCAATCAAATAAAGAAAGTAAACATTGTCAGACTTTCAGCCGGAATGGTTTAGGAGGGACAAATAGAAAGCAGAGAGGATCGGATAGAGGAATAGAATGGAAAATGGGATAAGGAACATGGGATATATATTTATATTTTAATAAAGGCAATTAACACCACAAAAAAAATTGCTCATATTACAGTTTTTGACTGTAATCGTACTGTTACAACTTAGGCCCCGACAAAGACAGTTTCCACGTACAGATTTGTAAACGCACATTTTATTACCTGTCGGCATTTGAACTAATTGGAATCCTTTTATGATCGTCTTCTTTTGTTCACTTATTTATTAGCACACGTTTCTAGTTATTGTGAAGAACAGCCAATTGTCCTTTTGTACTCGCTCAGGAGCATCATCAACCAGGTGTTGCCGATTACAAGTACAAGCTAATTCTAGGAAATTGTGTAGACGTTGCCGCACGGGCACATTTCAAATTTCAAATTTTCAAATTTTTCAAATTTTTAAAATTCTTTTATTTGCTTAAAACATGGTACATAAATTTGTGGTGACATTAGAATACAAGGTTCACATGTTTTGCCTATAAGGCGTGCAAATGTTCAAGAAAGAAGATTACTAAAAACACATCATCACAATTATTATTATAAAATTAACAAGGACCAAAAATATACATTAATGTCAATCATGATTATTGTCAAAAAAAATTATCCAAAAAATTCGTTAACAGAGTAAAAACATTTATCCAACAACCATTTATGTAGTCTTTGTTTAAAAAGATTTGTGGGCAAATATTTAAAATCTTCTGGAAGTTTGTTATAAACCTTCACCGACATAGAGTTTGCATTTTTCTGTAAAGACAATTTGCAGCTGGGGAACAATAATCTATTGTCTGTTTTCGCCCTAAGTTGCCGTGACCGCAATTCGTGATGTCTAGGAAACAATTCGGGATTTTCTTTTACGAACATTGATACCTGTTTTATATACATACAAGGCACAGTTAACAGCTGGAGCCTTCTAAAAAGTGGCCTGCATGGTTCTAGATAGTGTGCGCTACTAAGTGCTCGTATACATTTCTTTTGACATCTAAATACTTTGTCTACGTCAGTCGAATTTCCCCACATGAGCAAACCATATTGGAGGACAGATGCAACATAACCGTGGTATGCTTGAAGAGCTGCTTCTTGGGAAATTGCATTTGTGAAGTATAAAACGATGGCCTGATTGAGAGAGGGGTCAGTCGAGCTACAATTACAATACAGTCGTGACATTTGTACATTAGGGATTCTAATAGTGTTATACGTGTTTGTATAGTTATAATAAACTTTATAATAATTCTAACGGCATTTTAATTCAAGTCCAGTGAACTCGTAACAGTACTAAGTATTTTATGCGTTAATTGTAACACTTGGAAGTGTTTAAATAAGACATGAGAATGTGTACCAATTATTTCTCAAATTGGATATAAGAAAATTCATAATTATTTAAATTAAATACATTAGTAAAAAAAATCTTCACACAGAAAGCAAAAAAATAATTGTAGTGAATGTGGCGTATAAGAGCTCCACATTTTCAATATTAATTACATAGTAGATATGCAGATTTCTAAAACTTATTTTCACTGCTCAGACAATGACTGTTTTAATGAAATTAATGAAATTATTTTAATATTCCAAAAATGCAAATGGATTCTATTCGAGTTGAACATGGGTCTTAATTAGACACCACTTACGAGTCGTTAACCTTACATGACTTTTTAAACTTTATACCCTCGAATGACCGGTTTTTGAACTGAACATATCAATCTGCCAATTAATAAGAACCCTTATTATATGACATTTATTAAAGTGCAGGAACGGAGAAAGAATACAATTTCCTGTGGCCAGGCGGCCTGTCGTAAGAGGCTACACAACAACCCACCACTAGGTGGTAGAGTATTTACCAGACTGCATGGCTACCACCCCTGGTATATGTATGTCGCCATAACAACCTAGGCGATGGTTATCGCTTTCCATCAAGTAGGCCGTCTGCCTGTCTGCTGAACTCCTGCAATAAAAACAGTTTAGATATAGTAATTAAACATTCGAACTGTCTTTTTCTTAGCATATTATCTGAAACCATAGTTACACTCGCTAAAACCATAAAATGTTTTTGTAATGCTTTTTGTAATACTCGTTACTTCCATAATTACACTAACTTTTGGCACAATTCCACTCGCTTGAACCATAATTAACAATATTTTTTAATCAACTTTAGAAAAGGAGGTTCTTGATTCCTTGTGTATTTTTTTTTGAGTTTAGATACTTAAAGATGTCTTTAAGTATCTAAACTGGTGATTTAAATGAAAATGTTTTAATTTTAAGAATTTCCTTTGAGTCAGATTGACGGGAACAGATCGCTTTTAGCGATAAGGCCGCCTTTTGTTTTACCAAGTAACTATTGTCTTGTTGTGCATTTTTGATTTGGTGAACAATGAAGTGTTATGTTATTTATGCCTATAATTAAAAAGATGTAATATTACTAAAATATACGACTGCAATTCGAACTCAACTTTAATCCTTATTATTAATTTTATAAATGCGAAAGTAACTCTGTCTGTTTGTTCCGTTTTCACGGAAAAACTACTGGACTGATTTGGCTGAAACTCACTGTCTATATATTTTCGATGCCGAGGATGATGAACATAGGATACTTTTTACCCCAAAAAATGGGATGGTTTTCTCTTTGTTTGTTATGCTTTTACAAAATAAACTACTAGACCGATTTGGTTGAAATTTGGTATATATGTAACTAGAGTTTACCCCGCGGCTGTACCGCGTGTCAAACTCCGGTGCGTGCCTCTTGTATAATATAACATCTAATTACACGGTATATTGGCGAAAAGCAAAAAGTGAGTAAATTGTTGAACTATTCCGAAACCAAATAAAGGTTCCGAAAAGGCAAACAGCAATAGAAAAAACATAAGTCGAAAGCAGTTTTTCTCTATAAGCGTCTTAGTATCAATATTATCAAAGGTGGAGTACAGTATATAAAAAAAAACAAACGGTGTCGTGTGTAACAGCGGTAAACGTGTAAAACATGGTAAGCGTTTTGCAGGCCGGATCGCTGTACACAGCTTGAGAGCGGAATTATTGCGTGACACTTTATTAGACTATGTTAGGATTAACCGGGGGCTAACACATAGTGGCTAAGCTATAGCGATTTATTATATACTAGCTCACCCATGCCCACTTCTATGGGCATCAGAAAAAAACATACTTATTATTAATCACAATGAAATATACCCTATGTCACTCACGGAATAATGTAACATTCGACTGGTGAAAGAATTTTCAAAATCGGTTTAGTAGATCCAGAGATTACCCCCCCCCCCCCCTACAACGTCACAAACTCACAAACTTTACCTCTTTATAATATTAAATATAGATATATTGTTGCAAGCCGATATTAATCCTTTGCAGGTGTCTTTTTACCTTTTTCATTGAGTGTGAGCGAGTCATAAAACCTTCTGTCCTCTGTTTGTATGTCATGCGAATTATTAGAAGCCATTAAGCCAACAAGTTAGGATCAGTGGACGGCATGTTGCTAGGAGGCCATGTCTAATTTACAAAAAGATGAGGTTGGTCAGTCAGCCAGTTAGCAAATTTTATGTAGTAAAATGTGTGAAATTTTTTATCCAGGGAATTCCGCGGATATCTTCCCGAGAACGCTTTGATGTTGTTCGGATGCATACAAAGCTTAAATTCTTTTTTAAATTATGCGATACTCTTTGTCCCGGGTATGCAGCGGGAATCTTCTGGCTATAAAATGGCCAGATTAAAAAAACTCAAACTCCAACGTCATTTTTTAGTAACCGATAGCAAATTTTATTTAGTAAAATGTGTGATATTTTTTATATTATATTCCGGGAATCCCAGGACAGTTTTAAGTCAAGCGTGGGCGAAGTCGCGGGCATATCGTAGTAGAAAATAAAAGAGACACGGAAAAGAATTTATCTGTCTTGGCCAATGACGGAGGAGATGCCATTTAAAAAAACCTGTTTGCCACATCACAATAAAAGACAATTCACTACATGTCACTAATATAGCTTCTTTACACTTATTAAAATGTTGTAACCGAGTGTATGCACTTGCACCATTAAAAGAAACACAGACATAGCCAATGACAGTACTAATGTCAAACTATTTCGCTGTCAAGGGATTTAAAAAAAGCTGTGACGGCGGTTAGCACAGAGTACTTTATATATACTGGTAGGTTAGGTTTGTTTGTCTCTCGCTCGAAATTAAAAATATTAGATGTTATAATTATTTCATGAATATTATTCCATACGTTTCGAAACTTCTTTAATATTATTAAAATAACTACGTGTTCCCGCTGGGGACCAAGGCTACCCTTACTTTGCTTAAGAAAACCTGCCAACATATACCAGATGCGGACAATTACCGATCTAGCTAATATTATTATAATGTGAATAGCTGATAGTCATCCAAAAATAGTAAAATAAAATAAAATTAGAGCTGTGGAACTACTTGACTCGAAGAGCTTCGACAAGCCAGTGTACCCTTTTGTGCATAGAAGTCCACCGGCTGTCTAGGAACTGATTAAATACATAATTATGTTTTTATTCATTAACCCACCTAAACCATCCTACACGTAAACTTCACAAACAAACCAAGACACACAAAGAGCCTAAACATTAGTAACCCAGACTCAGAAAGAAAAACGTCGACGCCACACGCGCGTTACACTCTCGCTTGAGCTTATGACCAAGCACCATGGCGTAAAACCGTTCTTACGGTTTCGCCGTCGGACGGAGATTGAGCAGGGTTGGGGATTTCAGGGCCTCCCACAAAAAAGGCTTATAAAAGCCTTTTGTCTTAAGCTTCTATTTAAATTAAACATATTTTTTCTACAGCTTCGCCCCTGATCGGGCTTTGTTTGAGTGAATACAATGCCAGAAGATATAGTTTTGAGATGAGATTGAGTTTATTATGGACACAATTCTCTTCTTTGAAGGGGTTTAGCTCAAGGCTGGTACACGCTTCTTTCAATTTTCATTGTAATGAAACAAAAGAAAACGTTACTAATAAAGATTTTTTTAGCGAAAGATCGTATAATGATTATTAATATTATTTGAAAATTAAATAAGTGTAAATTCAAAATTATTTAATGAAAACTTTTAAATCAATCTGGAAATTAGACAATTAGACAAATATAAACAAAAAGCAATCTATAAGTAAAAAATGACTCCAGGTCGCTGTCGGCGGGGAGCTTGCCCAAAATGCTGGTCGCATTTCTGCGTTAGTTGGCAACGCTGATGTGTTACCCTTGGTACAAGCCACCTTTTAGTCATGCGATATCTTAATTAGCCGCTTGAGAGGTCTCGATAGAGGTGACGAGCCCCAGTGTTTCAACCTGGAAAGCCACACATATGGACACACATTTGCGGCGTTTCAGGGCTTCCTGGTGTGCGGCAGCAGCCCCAGCTGTCACAGCTGTGACTGGAGATGGAGATGGGAAGCCGCCAAAGTATCAACACAAGTTACGTATGCTAAGCGGCGTCCCATCTTCCTGGAAATTAAATTTGAAAATTAGTTACTTCGTTTGTATTTTCTTCATAACTCTGAACATACTTATATACAACAGGGTAAATAATAGTCAAATTGAGATACTTTTTATCACCTGACTAAACGGTGCGTCTTCATAGATTTTAAAAGTTTAATCATAACATAAAAGAAATCAAATAGAGCTAAATTATTATACATAAATAGAATTTTAAATCATTTCAATGTGACATCATATTATCAAGGCGAACAAAGCGAGCCCTACCCTATTCCACAATCTATGCATATTTGTGGTACACTTTACTGAGAAACTACCACACTTTCTTTCAGATTTGGACTTTGACATAGAAATTTCAATTTATTTCTAGATGTATTATGACGGGGAAGGAACCTTCGTAGTGTTCATAAAGAGTGTACCGTCAGCAATGCCGACGTCACTATTGTTGGCTTCTTGGTGACGACCCATATTTGAGTGCTAGAAATAGAATTTCAAGAGTGTTATTTATTCCGAGAGCGTTACGACTTCCCAAAGAGGTCCGTCCCATTCGGCGGCTCGAAGAATAATGATTGAATGCCAACAATGCGGCCGTATTTATAGAGCTCGGCGCACGTGTCGGTACACGTGCACGTCATCACAAATTTTAGGTTAAGTATTAAAATTACACTAAAATCTTGTTGTTATACGTTAATTTCACACTACAATAAACTCATAGGTATTAAATCAATGATAATTGTTTTTGTAATACGTTAATTGTTGTATTTGTGCCAACATATATCATAGAAATATTATCTTATAAAACATAAAAAATTGAACAAAACTCCAGTTTTTTTTTTCAACTAAATGCTTTTGATGACTAAAGCAGCCGTATGGGATTCTTCTCTGCAGGGTTGCCCCTTCACGCACAACTACTCACAATGCCGTCGCCGATATTGCGTAGACCACCTCCTGCTACTACATTGTTCACCTCCAAATTTAGCGGGCATTCCTTGTTTCTGAAACTTCTCTCAAACTATACTAAACTCCTCCTTGACTGAAGTACCCATTAAGCTCTTAACTAAACTCGTCACTGGCTTCTACTAAACTCCACTCTTTCGTATCGCACTTGTCGCTTCGCTGTCTTGAACTCAACTTCCCGTAGGCGCGGCTTACGTTGCTTATTTACCTGAAAGAAACTTCTGGAACCTAAACTTCGATCTTCTAAATTATTGCAAACACTTAAGTCTAAATTAACTTCTAATACAGCTTCCAAATTTGATAAAGACAGACAAACTAACATTGCAAGTCAAATATAACCTTGTAAAAAAGAGATGTTAAAAATGGCATCATACGAGTACATATTATTATAGGAAACACAGTTATGTAAATATTGTAGGCCGTCCCCAAAGTTTATGGATAAAAACCCGTATCTTAATATCCGATTTGGGGCAATGGGATGAGTTGCCACCTTAATAGGGTTACCCCTACCCGGGATGAAGACAATTGGGTTCACCTGACTCCAAACAGATAAAAGGAAGCGTTACTTTTGCCTAAGGGGCCATTCACACGGAGAGAGTTTCTTGCTTCCAAGATACGATTGTCGAATGTAAGAAAAATATATTATCATATTAACCTAACATACGATATCGTACGTGGAAGGGCGATAATCGCCTGTAAAAAATATATAATAATAACAGCTCATAAATATCCCACTGCTGGGCTCGGGCCTCTCACTATACAGGAAAGGACAGTATACCAGCCACACTAGTCTAAGGCGGCTTGACAGGTTTGACACATCTTCACCGGTATTAGGCATAAGGTCAGAAAATTGCCTAAGTGGTGCATGCGTTCCGGCCAGGATCGAACCCGCGCCCTTTGAGTTTGGGACGCGTGCGCTAGCCATTACGATACCACGACAGGTTGTTGATAATCGCCTAGTCATTGAATATTGCCGTCTCTGTGTAAACAAAATACAAAATACCTTGCTCATCTCCGAGCTTGAAAGGCAAGTCACGCATTTAAATCGGTTCAAATTGATTTCTACGATACTTGCATGAACTTGAAAAAAATTCACACGAATTCTAGTTTAGAGAAGTCGAGAAATCTTAGGAAAATGTTAATGCGACTTGTGTCGTAGTGTATATATATATAACAAAACTCTTGGTGATGATTACCTTACGAGTATCGTATGACATTCTCGTAGGCGAGGTTTTTTTTTGATTGAATGTAAACATGTCAATGCGGTTATTGTCTAAAGAATATCGCCTACGAAAAAAGTATACCATTTTCTCCCCAAAACGTACGATAAACTCTTTTCATGTAAATGGCCCTTTAGAGGTTATTTTTGGAGCGAAATCATTATAAATTAAACTTATTTGTGAGGCGTTCAAGGATCTCTGCTATAGGTATTTTAAGGTAACGTAAGATTACAACGAGAGTTTTTGGGGGTAAAAAAAAGTGATTTTGTTGTAAAGTTTTTGTTTTCAATTTATATTGCTACTTCTGACCTATTTTAAGAAGCTGTAATCCGTAGCCGTACATATATTTTATTATCTTTGGTGTTTAAATTATCTGTAATTATTTCTGATGGTTGTCTTAATTGTCCACTATCATTTGTTTGCGTTAATTTTCTAAATATTGGAATTCAATCAACTATTGTTAGTCTGTAATTCCTTTGCCCTTATGGCTGACCTTCGAGCAAGACATTATAATCCTACAATTTTTCATTTTTGTTACAAGTGCTAGAAGTCATGGTGTTGAACTTCAATAAAATTTACAATAATAATCAGCATACAAGTGTACACATTGTAATTTTCTAAGTTAAGCAAGTTACGCTTGTGTTATGGGTAATATACAATGGGACTATTCTGTGGCTGATCCCAGACACCCAGACCATAGTAAATAACGAAGAACTGAACCTGGAGCCCCTGTGTTGCAATGAGGTAGGCCGGCAAAGGTTTAGGCTCAATCACGGAGGCCGCCATTACAGATAATACATGCATGTTTATTGGAGGGACCATCTCTTTTTGCGAATATACTATAAGGTTAAGCCCGACGGAGACCCAGTTAGTTGAGTTTCAACTACGATCGCGAAGTTACTAAACATACAATCGAAACGGGAATCTTACAACGACAGACTACACGTTTTCTATTATTACGATCTGCTACCATACGATTTCGTCTTGTTATATTTGGTTGTGTTTTCACCAAAATTTTGGCATTATTTTGAAGTGATAACTTCTTATGGGAGAGTAAACCGCTTCGTTACGTAACGCGTTACGGCGCCAGTCTATCTAACTTTCCTTTCTCTTACGCATACGCATACGGCAGCGGTAGGCAGGCTCCTCCTCTGTCACTCTAATCCACGCGCTATATACAGCGCTATAACCTTTTTTTTGTCAACACTGGGGGAATGCGTTTGTACATATCCTTAGGCCCCGGGGGATGTCACTAAGGGGTATGCGAGACTCCCGAATGTTGGTGCATGCACCGACCGCCAGACTACCCACTAAACCTTCCAGTGTCCCTCCGCATCATAATGAGGTGCCACGGGACTGTAACCATGGGTATGACTGCCGTGTCACCTCGATGCAAGCCGACAAGGGGGGGGCTAGGACACCCCACGGCACTGGGTGTGGCTCGTCGGGAGGGTCCCCTCACCCCCCCGTCCCACTATGTTATGGGGAGGAGATGAGCAAAGCGCCGCCTGTGAGCCCCTGTTCGCCGTCTGCGAAGCTTTTCTGAAATTAAACAATTTCATTATTAAGTACTTTAACTTACATTAGTTTAAGTTCACTTCAGTTTAAGATCACTTCTGTCAGGCATTCTGAAATGCATACGTTTTTTTTTTAATTTGACAGCAGGGTGAATCGTTTCCCAGGGACGAAAACTGCTCTTTTCATCCCTGTGATTTAATAACTCCAAGCGTATTTGCAGAATATGAGAAACAAAAAACCTGTTTTCTTAACACTTTTTGGTTATCTTTAAAAATATTCAAAGAGATTTAGTGCGATATCAGTCGCAGCCCTTTTCTCCTTACAGAGGTCAATATTCTTTGTATCCTCAAATATCTTTATTCCCATCGACTGCCCTTTAACCCGATGCGTGCATCGAAGGGGCTTTGTTGCTGTAAATGTGTGACACAATTCATTTTTGGATACAACTGATTATAAATGAATATAAACTAAAATTAAACTACAGTTTAAAGGCTTTAACAAAACAAATCAAACACCTAATAAAACATAAACTAAATTATAAATTAATTAAACTATACAATAAATTGAACTAAAAATAAATTATATATACAAACTAAAATTAACTGTATAGTGTAATCGGACATGCTTCTGTGAACTGACGGGAGTCGTAATAAAATAATTCAAATCCTTGTCATAAAGCATGCCTCGCGTTTTCATCTGTGCAAGAACGGAGAAAGAATACAATTTCCTGCGGCTGGGCGGCCTGTCGTAAGAGCTAACAAAACAACCCAGGGCCAGGTGGTAGGACATATGCCCGACTGGGTGGCTACCACCCCTGGTCTAAAGTGTGTCGCCATAACAACCTTGAGTTGTGTTATACGGCTACGGCATACTTAAGATCACACGTGGTAGCCATCCAGTCGGGCAAAACCCTCCCACCTGTCTGTGGGTTATTTTGTCGCCTCTTACGACAGGCTGCCCCAAGGCAGGAATTTGTCTTCTTTCTCCGTTCCTGTACGGACAAAATTGAGAAGTTCCTCCTTTATTGAAGTCGGTCATAAATAAGAATGAACTGGTGGTATCAACTGCGATTGCAAGGCGTGTTACAAGTTACGTTTTGCGATTGCTCTGCTTTAGCATAACCAGTTAATATGTCTTTAGGAAGCGTTTCCTACTTTTACAGCAACATAGATAAGCTACAAACAAAACCGATACCGCACGAATATTTCTATGGAACTATCCAATAAAAACTTTATACGATATTTTTGCGGATGCGTTACTTATAGTACGAACTTATTGACATATTTTCTATCGTAAATAAAGTATTTTAGGAGTTTCGTTTTCACAAAGTATTGGTTTTGTAAAGGCGTTGTTTTCCTTAAGATGCAGTTAAAAGTCTTGTTTGAGTAATGGGTTAAAAGTACTTGCTTACTTTGAACTTCGTTGTTATTTCCGTGTCTTGGTAATACAAATATATAAATCAATATACAATCAGTTAATTTATTTTTTCGGTATAAACGAGTTACTTTGTTTTATCTACACTAATATTGTAAAGAGGAAAGATTTGTTTTTTGTATGTTTATAATAAATATACTCAAAAACTACTTGACCGATTTCAAAAATTCTTTTACCATTCAAATGCTACATCATCTCTGAGTAATATAGGTTATGTATGTTACAAAAAAAAATACATATCCTATTAAAACTACAATAATATAATCCAAGGAGTAAAAAATTTGCTGTAAAATGTCTTTCATCGCTACGCTGCGGAAACTATTGGTGATAGAAGGCAAAAATGTTCCATAAAAATAGCTCATTCGTACTCTATTTTTTACACCTTGGGTTATATTATCGGAGTTATAGTAGGGATCCCTAATTTTTCCAAGTAAAAAAATAAAACTTCGTTTAAAAAACCGACTTCAAAAACTAAAAAACTAAAATGTTAAAATAACTTATTTCTAAAGCTATTATTATTAATATATATTATCTAAAACATCTTGAAGTCGGTGCAAAGTAAAACATAATATATATTTATACATTTTAGTTTTTGAAGTCGGTTTTTTTAAACGAAGTTTTATTTTTTATTTGTTACTTTTTAGTGTCTAGCTATGTATGGGAGGACCTAAGAATGGTGCCGCGCTTCTTAAAAAATATAGGTTCCAAGAACCGGGAACAAAAAAATGTACGTAAAATGAAAACTACTGGGCCAAACTATGTCAAATTTTTAGGGGACCACATGGCAGCTATTCCGAGTCGAACAAAAAAAGAATCACGTAAATCGAATAATAAATCTCAGAGTAATCGGTGTACATATGGAACGGAGTGAAAATTATTTTCATGAAAAATGTTCATAAAATGAAAACTACTGGGCCAAACTGTGTAAAATTTTTAGCGGACCAATTGGAAGCTATTCCGCGTCGAAAAAAAAAGAATCACGTAAATCGGATCATAAATCACGGAGTAATCGGCGAACATACATAAAAAAAAGCAACACAAAAAAAAAGATCCCAACGAATTGAGAACCTCCTCCTTTTTTCGAAGTCGGTTAATAAATATAGCCTATATTCATCTCTGATAATGTAGCATTCTAATGGTGAAAGAATTTTAGTAATCGGTCCAGTAGTTTTTGAGTTTATTCGTTACAAACATATAAAAATACAAATATCTCCTCTTTGTAATATTACTATTGATTCTTATATTTTAAAATAATTGCAATTTAGGCATTTATACAATAACCGCCGCTGTTGGTAAAGTATAGCGAAGGTTTTGGTACCCTTCCACCATTTTGAAAATTACCTGGCATAAATGCCAAAACACGTGGTGTAAATTACTGGCCGTAATTACGGCAATGTTCCGAGCAAGTGCCTTTATTGGTACCTACGTTCGAACGCGGCAACACCGCGCCCATTTATCGGAGCCCACAGTTATTGGCTCGGCCAATAAGTCGAACTCATAATGTGTAATGTTCCTTAGGCATAAGGGCAGTCGCATAAGGTCATAAAGAATAAGTACAGTGCTGGTTACAGAAGGTCTTATTATTTTATTATAATATAATTATATATAATATACTTGAAATTCCCGCGGGCTTTCCGGGACATAAAGCACCGCAGCATTTGAAAAAGAATGTAGGGTATCGATTTAGTAGTAACTGAGTTGGAATAAGCTAATGTTTACGCACCCGAACAACTTCAAACCGTTCCCAGGAAAATTCCCTCCGGGTTGCCGGGATAAAAGGTAGAGCCAATTTTAAGTCTACGAATTAGCTGTTGATTGGCAAAAATCGCATCAAAATCGGCCCAGTAGTTGTTACGTCAATCTCGAAGAAACAGACAAGAAATTAAAAAATGTTACATCGTGATCTCCGTAATTTTTTCTATAACTTCCGTTCCGTTTTTTTTATAACTTCTATGTACAGATACAACTAATATAACAATTTATAAGGAAGAGCTTAGTGTGGTTTAAAAGGAGGTCCAGAAGCGAGCTACGCGCGGTATATCCGGAGGTAAGCACTGCAGTAGCAGGAGGTGGTCTACGCAATATCGGCGACGGTATTGTGAGCGAGCAATATTTTCGTCGTGATAGTGCGAAGTTTGTTGCACGTGTAGGGGCAAGCCTGCAGAGAAGAATCACGTACGGCTGTGAAAGTCAATTTTATATTTTACTAGTTCTGCCCGCGACTTCGTTCGCGTGGAATAGTAAAAAAAAGTAACTTAAAAATATCCCGCGATTATGAAACATTCCTCATTAGTGCTCCGCTCTTATTGCTTTTAGCGTGATGGTATATAGCCTATAACGTTCCTCGATAAATGGGCTATCTAACACTGAAATCATTTTCAAATCAGACCAGTAGTTCCTGAGATTAGCGCGTTCAAGCAAACAAACAAAGAAACAAACTTATCAGCTTTATATATTATATATATATAAGATAAAACTATCTCACCAACACCACACACTGTCAAAATCTCCGCTTCTTTTATGTTATGTTGCAGAGAAATTACATTCAGTCTGTTATAAGCTGTTTGAGTAATTAAAAGTTTTGAACTATCCCACGGGAACTCTTTAATTTTTCAGGATCAAAAGTATCGTATATGTTGACCAGAGATATAAGCTATCACCATATAAAATTCATATAAATCGGTCCAGTCATTTCGGAGATTAGCCGGTACAAACAGAGAAACAAAAAATTTGAAAAAAATCTAAATTCGTTCTATTTCACTTCTTACATCCCCCTGACTCGGTTTTTAGCATTTTTTTTCATTGTACAGAAATTTGACCTCTACAATTTTATTATATGTATAGATTGCAGGAGTTCAGCAGACAGGCAGACGGCTCATTTGATGAAAAGCGATTACCATCGCATATGGACATTTGCAACACCAAAGGTGCTTCAAATGCGCTTCTGCTCTCTTAAGGGAGACTGAAACCTGGTCATTAATGCCGGAACACAAACCAAGGTTATTATGACGACATGCTTTAGACCAGGGGTGGTCACCATCCAGTCGGGCAAATGCCCTACCACCTGGCTGTGGGTTGTATTGTCGCCTCTTACGACAGGCCGCCCGGCCGCAGGAAATCGTATTCTTTCTCCGTTCCTGCACGGATAGGAAATAAATAAAAATAAAAGCACATAATTTAAAAAAGAAAACAGTTGTTTACTTCCAATCCTAAGTGCGTACCTCCGCTCGCAAGTAACAATATTATAGACAGTCCTGAAGCTATACTGAATCCAACGTAAAAAGAATCATCGAAATTGATTCCAACACAAAGCAGTAAATAAATTTTACACTATATTAGTAAATTCATCACTGCGGCTAGCCTAGAACATTATATAATTATTAAAATCACTTCTAGAAATTACTATATATAAAGTAAGGCCTAAATTAAACTAAATTGTGAAACATTGTACATCAAAATGACGTCTATTATGACATAGCGTATAAAATTGTTTTATTATGCGTAAACATTTTGTAAGCGAAATTGCTGTAGACTGAGCAAGTATAATGTGAATGGGCTGAGGAACAATCTAGTGAAACGGCGTAAAACACTGCCTTAGAGGCCGGAGCTAACTGACTATTAGGATCTCCACAAACTTAAAGGGACGGGGGAGAAATACTAAAAAATCACAATCATAATGTTACAACTTAGGTTCCGACAAAACAAATTCCACTCCTAATCTGTAAAAACAAATTTTATTACTTGCCGGCACTTGAACTGATTGTAATTATTTTATGATAGTCTTCTTTAGTTTACTTATTTATTGGCATACATTTCTAGAGAACAGTCTATTGTTTTATTGTACTCGTCTATGGCCGCTTGCGGTTGAGTCATTGGCCAGGTGTTGCGGATTACGTCGACTACGACACGGGCACATTTGTGTTTGTGAGATATAAAACGACGGCCTGATGGAGAGGGAGAGGGGGCAGTTCAGCGACAACTACGATCAAGGCGTGACGTGTGTGCAATCAGCAATCTAATAGAGACGAGTTTGGCACGTTTTATTGAATTACGACCTTCTGCATTACGTTTGAATTTTTTGTGTCGAGTTATATTTGTACCTGTGTTATACGTGTTTGTTTAGTTCTAATAAAATCTATAATAATTCCAACAGCATTTAATTCGAATCTCGCAACTATATACACGGGTAACAATAATATACACGGATGTAGAACCCTTTATAATCATCAAGTGAGTCAGGCGGATCTTGTACATGACACTAGTGCAATATAATGATGTTGGTTTCATGTACAGGATCTGCTTGATCTACCTTAATTAATCTTTACTGCCTCTGACCTGTTTATCCATGGCCATGCTCAGTTTACATGTTTCCTATTTGGAGCACACAAACCACAAACAGACTGACAGACAAAATATAAAAAAATGATATTGCTATAGTTTTTAAGCTTTACGTTCTTCAATAATTATGTATAAACAAGAACATATTGAAGAATGTAGAATTCGCTTCGTAGCATTAATTACTAGATTATTACATTAGTAAATCTATACTACTACATAGAAACCCGTCGTACAGCTACAGCCGGCTTCGTGCAGCAGCCGCATGTGCTGCCTGCACCCGCAGCCTGCGTCCGAGGTGCGAATAGCACCTTCACAGTAACGGCTCTAGCGGCTGGGCTTCCGCTAGAGCCGTTACTGTGAAGGTGCTATTCGCACCTCGGACGCTCGGCTGAGGAATTCGGAGGACTGGGATGAGTGGCGCCGGTTTGGGGAACGTCCAACAGTGGAGTGCGACCAGTGGTGGATTTACACTAGGGGCAGTCGGGGCTAGTGCCCAGGGCGGCAAATTTTCTAGGGCGGCAAAATTTGGAAAGTGAGAAAAAAATTTATGTACATATATAATTAACTAATTCTTCTAAATAAACATTTTATCTTTCAAGAAATATAATTTAAGTATTATGTATCAAATTAAAAATTTGTATTTTATAATATAAGAAATTTAAGTAAAAACTATTCAAATAGTTTAATTTATTTATTTCCATAAAGGTTTGAAAAAATTAAAGTTGATATTTTTATTTTCTGGAATTGATAAATTTATGTAGTTTTTTTTGAAGAATTAAAAATATTTTCAAATTATGTATGTCTTTTTGATAACAGAAACTTTCATTGATTAATGAATTTTTCTAAAATTGGAGAAATATCCAATAATATATAATATATTATTATAAATATAATATATATTAATAATATATATTTATTTATTATGTATTATATATAATACATAATAAATTTCCTGCAATCAATTAGTTATTCTAATTCTTAAAAAATAAGATATCAAAACTATTAAAATAAAATTTAAGTCATAGGGCGGCATTTTCTTCATTGCCCCAGGGCGGCACAAATTTAAATCCGGCCCTGAGTGCGACTGGCTGACGACGACGAATAATTATACACTCTCCGTTTCAGCACGCAAAATGTTTAATATCTTTATCACATCGGTAATCATAACGTACGGATTTTCTCACGATGCTTTCCTCCACTGTAAAAACATAGTAGTTATGTCACAAAATTATACAATATATAATATTTTTACCGAACATACATGTGTGGCGCTAAAGAAATTCTCATCAAATTTTGTATAGCCTCCTATCCTATATAAATTGCATGATTTTACGTAATTACAAATGTTACCGTCCGAACAAAAGAAACTTTTAGAGTCACAACAAATTGTGGCAGTTTCGGAATTACAAAATGACCGCACCTAAAAGCTTTAAGTGAAAATGAAGGTATTCAACAAATAAAAACAAAAGTTTAAAAATTCATTTGGCAGTTTTGGCACCCATCCAGGTGGGAGATTCCATTTTGCACGAAGTTTGGGAAAAAGTGTGAATCCCAAATTGCAGGAAAATGTGAGCAAACGCCCCAAATGTTTTGCGCAAACATGGGCTTTATGTGAAACTTTTTTTGGATAGTCTTTGTGCTTTGTATAATTAAACTTAATGTTTTGTTTTAAAAATGGTTATTATTTAATTCTTATTAACTATTTTGAGTCGATCTAAGTTTATTGCTGGGCCTTGAACTTGTAACCACATAACCAGTTGGCTTTCCAGCACAGTGACCTTGTGAAAGTTCAGAACATCAAGCTGGAGACCATCCCTGAGACAAGTTTTCTACTCCAGTATCTGCTCCATAAGGTATCCAGTTTTGAGACAATCCTAACCAGTCCATTGTCAATTAAATTGATTAATTTCGTTAGAGTATATCGTTTGACAAGTTCTGTGTTCTTGTTCTATGGATGCAAAAAATGACAATTAGGAGTAGGTTTTGAAGAACTTAGAGAAGGATGACAAATACTATGAAAGTTGTTACAAGAGATGAAAAATGTTGAGATGGATAGGTCTGCTATCATCGGAAGTGTCTTCTGTTACCGAGGCTCTGATACCACTATGTGATGTAAACACGGGGTGTTTTAGTTTAGTTAGTTTAGGAAGGCATTATGTTATCTGCAACCCAACATTTCCCTATTTTTATCCCCAAGTGGTAGATCATCAATGAACAAAATTAGAATATGGAGAATATTTTGTACGACTGTGTTGTGATGGAGTACAATACTATGGAAAGTTGTTTCTATCGCCTATGGGCATTTGTAAGACCAAAAGAACATACTACCAATGTTCTGCCAGTCTCAAAAAAGAGACTGAAAGCTGGCTGCTGTTACTCAAATACCACTTAGATTCTTATAATGGCATACTCTAGACAAGGCTACTACTTGCAGCTTTTATTTATAACAACGTGAACAGTGGAATCTTCTGACACAGGTATTTCGCACTCACAAGAAGGTTTCCACCACCAATGCACTCTAAAGTAAAGGTAACTACTTCAAAAGAAAAAGAAATATATGTCGGAGGAAACTGAGTCAGGTTGATTGTTGTTTGGATGTATAACGCACAATATTATTTGTTTACATTTGGATTACTTTTAAAGTTCTTAATTTAATTTGATTTGTTTTCTATAAATTAAAAATCGTCCTAACCTAATAAAAGTTATGAATATTGTAATTTAATAAGCGACCAATCAAAGCAGAGCATATGCCTCGAGCGGGGTCGTGGCGCCATCTGTACTTAAGGTAGACGGGCGAGTTTTGTGACCAATTGAGGCGATAGCAACGGATCGGGTTGGGTCGTTGAAAATTTGAAAGAAAGGGTTGAAGTAAGATCGATGCCCTGAATCCGCTGCTCTAAATCTAAATTAAAAGTGTGTAAACCGTGGCCATAATGTTTTATGCTCGCATTTTACCCTGATGACGTCCACTAAACCTGCAACCACTAACGACGATTTCACCAAGAACGATGCTCCTCCGAGATATATATATAAGGGATGGTCCGCAAATAGCCTACCATCAGGCTGTGAGTAGTTTTGTCGCCACTTAAAACAGACCGCCCAGTAGCAGGAATGAGTATTGTTTCGACATTCATGCTCGAACGCGGTCTGGGTGTGAACAAACAAACCTAGATCGACTTACTATCAGGTTACTTCTTCGTCGAATGTAACCAGCCTTATGTGTAGGAAAGATGCGTAAATGTGCTGGGATCGATGGCGTGCGCCATTCCGGCCGCGCGGCAACGGTGCGCCAAATTAAGTTCAACCAATAAACGTAAGGAATTATAACACAGCCTTCTTATAGTCTCTTTGGGCTTTTGGCTCGATTAGCACTGTGGGTTTGTTCTTTTAAAGACATTCATGGTTAAAGATACTGAAGTATAAATGTACAGGGTATAAAAAACTGTATTGTTACGACCGACAAAGACCAATTCACACATGCAGTTTAATACCTTTTCGGCATTTGGACTTCTTTTGTTTACTTTGTGTTTAAAATTTATAATTAGAAAAATAGCCTATTGTGTATTGCAATCTTTTATGGTAGTCATTAGCCAGGTGTGATTCTTGGAAATTATTGTTACGCGATCGAGTATTGTGTCGAGACATATTGTGTTTGTACAGTATAAAGTAATGCCCGAACGGAAGGGTGAGGCAGTCAAGCGATAACCACTAGCGTGGCAAGACGTGTGTACATTCAATAATCTATATAGTGACGGATTTTGCGCGTGTTATTGAATCGTGCATTACGTTTGTACTAGTTGTGTTCAGTTATATTTATAACAATGTTATACGTGTTTGTATAGTTCTAATAAATTCTACAGTAATTTCACCGGCATTTTAATTCGAGATCCGCAACTCGTAATAATATGAATACCTTTCTCGAGGCAGTGGTTGTCGTGTTGATTTTTGGGTTTGGCGAATTAAATACAGAGAAAAGTGATAAGACGACCATTTGTTCTGAAAACTACGAAAGAACAATGAAAAACTAAACCATAAAACATTTTATTCTTAATTATTATTTTTGTTGGCAACACAGAGGTTATAGAGCTGGGTTTCTATATATTACTAGAGGTTGGCCAACTCTAGTTACATGTATATCGGTATACTTGTAACTAGAGTTTCAGCTAAATCATTCCAATAGTTTTTCCGTAGACACATAACAAAAAGAGAGACTATAGATCGAGATATACTGATTTTCTGCCAAATTTGTCCAGTAGTTTATAATTGAAAGTGTCACAGACAGACATACAGACAAAGACAGACAGAGTTACTTTCGCAATTATCATAGAGCCATGTGGTAGGGCTTTAGCACGACTGGATGGCTACCACCCCTGGCCTAAAGTATGTCACCATTAAAACCTCTAGTTGTGTTCCGGCATTAGTGACCAGGTTCCAGTCTCCCTTAAGAGAGCAGCAGCGCATTTGTAGCACCTTTGGTGTTGCAAATGTCCATAAGCGATGATAACCGCTTTCCATCAAGCGTTTTCCGTCTGCCTGCCTGCTGAACCCCTGAATATTTTTTTTATTTACTTATTTCTCATTTTATCCATTATTGTAACACCATGCACCAATGTCAACATTCTAGTAATCAATCCGCAGCGAAATGTTAGTGTTAATAATTTTCAATTTGACAATCTAGCTCCAAAGCTAGTCAAAGCAACAAATAACAAACACAATGTGCACTGCGACATTGATTTGTGTTCTACAAGTATTAGCCCGTTATTTGGGAGCAGTTCCACGAATATTATTCACTTTAACGGCTAACTAGAAAACCAAATAAACTATATGGTCATAAATTTTGAACTAGTGGTCGCCCGTGGTCGAAATTCGACCATAATTAATTTAAATTATAAGTTTGAACATTATTAAGGTTCTGTTTTCAAAGACTATTTTATAATCACAGATTTCGCCAGGGCTACACAGGTAATTTGACTTTAACAATAAACAAAAGAGTATATATGCGTCTGTGTGTCAAATTCATGGTAGTGTGTGTAATGTTTTTGAAGGTTATCACTTCTTATGGGAGAGTAAACCGCTTCGTTACGTAACGCGTTACGGCGCCAGTCTATCTGGCTTCCCTTTCTCTCACGCATACAGCAGCGGCAGACAGGCTCCTCCTCTGTCACTCTAACCCACGCGCTATATACATAAAAAATTAAGTAATAACCTAAGGTTTTCTCAAATTAAGCAATTTCAATATTAAATAGTTCAACTTAGATTAGATTAAGTTATCACTTCTGTCGGGCGTCCCGGGGCCCGCCCACACGTTTATTTTACTGATTGAATATATTTTTATGCAATTTTTTTTTTAATATTAGCATTCTGCACTCCTTCTCTATATAAACTATAAGTGTGCGAAATTTCATACTCCTTCGTCGGCGCAATTTTCGTAAAAAGGAGTACAAAGTTTTTGCTTAACGTATTAATATATAGATTGTTAGGCCTTACATTTTTGGAAATGCTGTACGATACTTTTTATATGAAATTAAAAAATACGTAGTGAAATTTATTTTACTAATAGTATTGGTAATATTAAAGGGATGAATCAATTTGGCCAAAGACAATGACAATTGAAAGAACTCGATGCTCCTCAACGACAGTTAATAAAGTTTAAATGCAAAGACAGAAATGAACCTTCTAATGTCGGCCAAAGATACAGAAACGTAGTACAAATCTCTTCTAAACACAAATAAAACTTAGATAAAAAAGAATTTGAAGAAATTGTGCGGTTTGAACCAAATGGAGGTACGTACAGCCTTTCAGAGGTTCGGTAAAACAAACATGGCGGCTCTGTTTGAATTATTTACGCAAACTCAGGGAGTAAGTGGTTGGAGTTTCAAAGTAACTGAATTACTTGACATTGTTTCGATGTGTGATTTCGAGTTTGAAATATTAATTGTAGTTACTTATTTAGTTATGTAAAGGGCTTGGGAATACATTGGCAATTCTAAGTGTTGAATGTAAGAGGGATCACGTCTTAATTTTGGAGTGTTGTACGTTGAGGGGAAATAGGGCAATATTGTACTATATCGAATCGATGTTATGATGGTTACGTTATGATTTTTATGTATGTATGTATGTTCACCGATTACTCCGAGATTTATGATCCGATTTACGTGATTCTTTTTTTGTTCGACTCGGAATAGCTTCCAATTGGTCCCCTAAAAATTTGACATAGTTTGGCCCAGTAGTTTTCATTTTATGAACATTTTTTATGAAAAAATTTCCTCCGTTCCATATGTACACAGATTACGCCACGATTTATGATTCGATTTACGTGATTCTTGCTTAGTTTGATGCGGAATAGTTGCCATTTGGTCCCCTAAAAATTTAACATAGTTTGGCCCAGTAGTTTTCATTTTACGAACATTTTTATGTTCCCGTTTCTTGGGACCTATATTTTTTAAGAAGCGCGGCACCTTTCGTAAGTTTACCCATACATAGCTAGGCACTAAAAAGTAACAAATAATATAAAAAAACTTCGTTTAAAAAACCGACTTCAAAAACTAAAAAGTATAAAATAACTTATTTCTAAAGCTATTGTTATTAATATATAATATCTAAAACATCTTGAAGGCGGTGCAAAGTAAAATTTTGAAAATTACTAAGCACCGACTTTAAGATGTTTTAGATCATATATATTAATAATAATAGCTTTAGAAATAAGTTATTTTATACATTTTAGTTTTTTAGTTTTTGAAGTCGGTTTTTTTAAACGAAGTTTTTTATGGTTAAAGTCAAATGAACAGTGTAGCTTCGGCGAAGCTGTGATTACAGAAGTATAGTCTTTGACAACAGAACATTAATAATGTTCAAACTTAAAATTTAAATTAATTATTATGGTCGAATTTCGATCACGGGCGACCACTAGTATTTACAAATGCACATTAAGTACTATCTGTGGCTCGCGGCTTCGTTCACGTAGATTAAAGACAGTCATCGTTTGAGCAATCTATCAACCCCTTTTTCACCCCCTTAGGAACTGAATTTCCAAAAATACCGATATAGATGTATATATATTTTTAACTAGAAGTAGGTATATACAATTTCGTGCTTCTTACTTAAAAATGACGAAATTTTATACAAACTTATGTCCTATTCTTCACTCCCTTAGGGATACATTTTGAAAAGTTCTTTCCTAATATGCTACTACTGTATAGAAGAAACCTGTACTCAAATTTTCACGTTCCTATCCTCAGTAGTTGGGGCTGTACGTTAATACGACAGTTAATGAGATCAATTAATTGTATTGCGGTTTATGGTATTGCAAGCTTTTAAAACCCTTCATTCCCCCCACCGAAATCCGCCAGGATTTCCCGGTTATAAAACCAAGGACACTGATATATGTTTGAATAACTAAAGTTGAAAATAATTGGCTTCAAGTAACAATAGCTAAATACATTAGAGTAGTGGACTGTATAATAATAATAAAAGTTATTTATCTTAAACTAGGTACTCACACAATTCTATGATTGCGTGAGTTTATTAAACAATTAAATACATAAAATTAACATGATTCCTGCTCCAGAGGGAGAAGACTAAGTTTAACGACAGGTCTTATAAATTCGCTAGTTGGTGTGCGAACTTTCACCACACGAATAACACCATCAGGACCGGGAAAGAGCTGCACGACTCGACCAAGTGGCCAGTGTAAAGGTGGTGCATCGGAGTGGATGAGAACCATGTCGCCGACATTAATATTTCGACAACTTTTTTGCCATTTGTAACGCTGTTGAAGCGTGTGTAAATATTCTTTCCGTCATAGACTCCAAAATCGTTGGGAAGCCTGCTGAACTAACTACCAACGTGACAGTCTGTTAGTAGGTTCATCAGTCAGTACGTACTCTGGAACTGTGAGAAGCTCGCGACCTACTAAAAAGTGACCCGGTGTCAGTACTTGAAATTCGTTAGGAAAATGTCAATAGGCGATGATAACCCCTTTCTATCAAGTCGGCTGTCTGCCTATCTGCTGTACTTCAACGATATAAATAGATCTATGTAATAAAACTATTTTTAAAAACATGTGTCTGGTTCACATGCAGTATAAGTGAAACAAATTGTGACAAGGGGAGGAAGGGATTCTAAATTTCGTGACGTCATATTACACATATCATATCGTTATAATACGTTTAAGCTTTAAAATACGAAATTTGAAGTATTAACGAAAAACTTCAAAATATTTCCAACTCGTATCTGTATGAGCATAGTGTTTAAATTATTAAATATAATGTATTCTATACCATTCTCTCTTAAGCTTACTTCTATAGATTTATGTGTTTATCTCTTTTAAGTGTCGCTTTTTCGTTTCATCGAGTTTAAAATCATATCGATTCTGAAGAGGTTTCCCTTCAAAAATCTTCATCACATTTGTTATTTAAGTACATATTTTGAATACAAATGAATTGTTGTTCCCAGCATGTGACAAAACAGGAAGTCAGGGAGGGAGAGGTTAAATGATTCGATTGTCCCCGACGTCCTCTCTCGTTAACCGGAGTAACCTTGTTAACGGATTACCTTGCAGTGTTACGTTATACATTTAATATGGCCAAGATCTTATTAGATCAAAATATAGTAGAGAAAATTTCATCGCTGGTAATTTTTAAAGTGAAACTTCTTTAGAATCGTTGCGATTTCAAAGTAATTAATTATTTTCGTTAATAATTCAAATATATAACTCTATTACTTTAGGAATTTATAGAATAAAAATTATGTGTTTCTCTTTAAAGACAAAGTTTCATTCATGTTAATACCTACATACAATTAGGTACTTAAATCTACGCTAAATACCTAACATTATCTGCACTAAACTTACCTAAAAAGACAAAGAAACGACATCTATATGTTAATACCTGAAGCAAAACCTTTGAACCTCTTTTTAAGAAAATTGCATGGACCGAGGAGTATGAAATTATAGTTTATATAGAGAAGAAGCGACGAATGCTCATATTTTTTTAAAATTATGCATTAAAATACATTATATAAAAACATTATTATTTTTACTAAATGCATATGAAAGTTTATAGGAACTTATTTTTTTTTTCTTTTAAATTTTTTGCCAGTCTGTCTGGATTTTCCGGCTAATCTCTGAAACGGCTGGGTTGATTTTGATGGGACTTTCACTAGCAGATTGCAGACAAAAAAGCACATAGCTGATATTATAAGGAGTAACTTAGAATACTTTTTTTTTAAAGGCTTTTAGTTAAAAATATGACGTCTACCCCTAATTACTTCACTTTCGCGATTTCACTACATAAATTTGTAGGGTAAAATATACTACATCTCCGTATCGAATTTAGTTCAATCAAACGTCATAGTGATAATACACAAACAGTCGAACATAGAAATTAGACTAGGCTTATGTTTTTGACAAAATGACCTACAGCAGTGTTTTTCAATCTTTTCAAATTCGCGAGAGGTTGAAAAATGTTGGCGACCCCCTCGGGCCATAGAAAGACAAAAGTTAATAATTTAAATGACTGCATTTATGTCTTTATCTATTTTGTTACCTATATTCATTATTACGGCCTATACTCTGTGTTTGCGATTAACGCAACTACTTCATTCCATAAAACCTCATTACATCAAAACATTATATTATTAAAAATCACTCATGTCACTCGCCTTACATACGTCTAACCATCAACAACAAATATTAATTGTATAAAATCTAAAACCAAATAAAACTTGTGAAATCCATAAAATATATTATTAAGATCGCAACAGACATTTCAATTCATATAACCACAAAACATTTGGTCCTTCGAGCCGGATTAAACCAGCAGTTACAGATTATTATATTTTCGGAAAAATCAATCTTCAAAATGTCTATTTCACAACTAAAATCAAAACGTACCTCAATAAAGGGAAAGCTTACTCGACTCTACAACTATATTCTACAAGGAAGCTACGACATATCACAAATTCAAAACAGATACAACGATTTGGAAAAAATATTCGAACAATACGATAAAATTCAAACATCCATAGAAGAAGTAGAAGACGACGAACAGGCACATCAGCAAGACCGGCAAGCAGTCGAAGAAACATACTACGCAAGCAGGGCAGCTTATGGCAATATCCTTGACTCCCAGGCGGCTACGCAACCGTGCATAGCCCACTACAACAGAGATAGCGTACACCACATCAAATTACCACAACTGGAACTTCAAACATTTGATGGCAAGCTGACGGAATGGCCTAGCTTTAAAAATGTATTCATGTTTACTATTGACGACGCCAACATCCCGACAATACAAAAGTTAGTCTACCTCAAATCATCACTAAAAGGTGAGGCAGCCGCATTGGTAAGCTCCCTTCTTATCACCCCAGAGAACTATACCAAAGCTTTAAACATATTATCAAACAGGTATGAGAACAAAGTGTTTATTATAAACCATCATTTAAAAACATTTCTAAATTATCCGCAAATAACCAACAACAACCTTAAAGAGTACCTTATGGTCTTACAACAGAGTCTAGACTCACTAAATGCACTGGATATTAATACGGACAACTGGGATATACTTTTGGTTTACCTTATCACTCAAAAACTGGACAATTCACTGAGAGCTGCATGGGAACTAGGCCGCAAGGAAACTTCTCTACCTACATTCAACGAATTGATGCAGTTTCTTAACATGAGAATGACAGCCTTTGATTTAATCAAGGATAGAAACTCCGATACCAAGATTTCATCTTTCTGCAAACCAAAGGTAACCAACACAGCAACGGTAATCCAAAATAATAACATATGTATATTATGCAAAGAAGACCACTTAATATATAAATGTCCGGAATTTTTAAAAATGTCTCCTGTAAAACGGAACGAGTATGTAAAACATAATAAACTCTGCTTCAATTGCCTCAAACATTATAAAGTCAACCACAAGTGTTCAAAGCATAAATGTGTTACATGTCGCCTTCGTCATCATTCAATACTGCATTTGGATCGTTTACCAAGAAAAGCCAATGTATTTCATTCACCTATTTCATCCAATATTTACAATGATAATATTCAACAATTGCCATCAGCGAGTAATGCGCCTCTAACATCTAAAGCCGTATATACGCATTCAAATTCAATTTCAAACCAACAGCCATACAAAAATGAGAAAACATCTGCTGTATACACAACATTGAATGAACAAACTAACGACAAACAAATCTTACTATCCACAGCTCTTATACGGATTCAGGACGCAGCTGGTCAGTGGCATACTGCTCGAGCTCTCTTGGATTCTGGCAGCGAGGTCAACCTAATCACTAATAGGTTAGCACTCAAACTGAAACACAAATTGGACAGTAACCAATGTTCAATCAAAGGTATAGGTTCTTCCAAACTTCACACTAACAATACACTTTCTACAGTTATATCGTCACGCACAAGGAATTTTAAATCAAACATCACCTGCCAAGTTACGGATCAAATCACAGTCAACTTACCTCACGCTCACATACAGACTCAAAATTGGAACATACCCATTCAAACTCACTCACTTGCAGATCCTTCGTTTAATATTCCTAGTGAAATTGACATACTCATAGGCGCAGAATTATTTTATAACATTATTACACAAGGCCATCTGAGCCTAGGTCATAACTTACCACTACTAATTAACTCAGTATTTGGCTGGATCATCTCAGGTTCTGTATTCCAAATTCATCAAGATATAAATAACACAGCTCATACTACTATGGTCAATTTCAATAATCGAATACAACAAGGAGCTACAAAACTAGCTAAACTATAATATTAATTTGCCAATTAACATAAAATTGTTTGTATAGTCAATTCCTTTGTCGTGTCGGAGGAAGGGATGTATATTGAATACAATCATTCATATCTAATCACACACATACCTAGTGAGACTCACACTACCGTGTACACATATACACACATATCACACTGATCGCTACTCTCTCTACATACATCCTCAGTACTCTCACTTATCAACAACATACTCTTCTTTAATTGGGCACACACTAAAGATAACATCAAGGCCAACATTTTGCAGCACTGTCGAATTCAAGAGAGTCTAGTGCGCTTTTATGCATGTTGGCAAAGATTTTAGTGGTGTAATTAATACTTGTTCAATTGTAAATACTACATTTTCGTGTATTAATTATTCTTCATTTATTATTGTCAGCCTATCAACGGTTTCTTAGTTTAAACACAAGTTTATTTTACTACATTTACTATAAACATCCACATCTTATCTACATTAATTTATATTATTATAATGGTCCTTTGAGTTGTTTTTATTTTAATTTTCGCCACTAAGTGCATTTCTAATTATCTTTTCTTTTCCTTGTTTATTGCTTTGTCACAACATAATATATGGATGTAACAAATAACTACTGTAATTTTTGACTGGACTATAAGTTATGGTTGTACATATTTCCCTGTGTTCGGGAATATGTTTGCGATTAACGCAACTACTTCATTCCATAAAACCTCATTACATCAAAACATTATATTATTAAAAATCACTCATGTCACTCGCCTTACATACGTCTAACCATCAACAACAAATATTAATTGTATAAAATCTAAAACCAAATAAAACTTGTGAAATCCATAAAATATATTATTAA
The DNA here is from genome assembly GCA_949752895.1 of Dendrolimus pini. Classification (NCBI taxonomy): domain Eukaryota; kingdom Metazoa; phylum Arthropoda; class Insecta; order Lepidoptera; family Lasiocampidae; genus Dendrolimus; species Dendrolimus pini. The sequence goes on from OX457143.1 coordinate 18,666,457, forward strand.
GATCGCAACAGACATTTCAATTCATATAACCACAAAACACTCTGCAAACAGCTGCAAGCTTAGAAAGTACCCAAGTGTGAGGCATAAATTTAAATTGCCTTTTCCCTTTTGCCGGCGACCCCCCGAGCAAGGCGCTGCGACCTCCACTAGGGTTCGCGAACCACTGGTTCAAAAATACTGACCTACAGTATCTTAAAAAACGAATATCATGAAAACTATAAAAAAACTTTTTTATTAATAATCACCAAACAAACACACATATTTTATGCCCCCAAATTAAGCAAGTTAGTACACTTGTGTTATGGGTAATATACAATGGCCTACTTTGGGGCCGATCCCAGACATCCAGACCATTGTAAATAACGGAGAAAATTCGTTCACGAAATTTACCCGCCAACAATCGAACCCCGAACCTCTTGCAATGAGGTATTATCCGCAAGAGTTAACTTGAGACCTAAGCGGAATGCGCGCTCTCCTCCAGACCCTCGCCTTCTCACCACTCTCGCCATCGACGCGTACGATCGGGTCAGTTGCTCGCGCTTACGTCATCCGAGCGAAGTCTCAAGTTAACTCTTGCGGGTTGTAAGCCGTCAAAGGCTTAGCAGGCAACCACAGTAGCCTATCAAATATATAAAACCGTGAATCAAGAAGTATTTGGATTTCTGGTCTTACAAACAAACACATAGTATTTTGTTGAATACGTATTTCTTGCATAAATACAATGCAAAAAAATAAAAACTTCGTTTATACATTTTATGTTTTTAGTTTTTGAAGTCGGTTTTTTTAAACGAAGTTTTTATTTTTTATTTGTTACTTTTTAGTGTCTAGCTATGTATGGGTGGACCTACGAATGGTGCTGTGCTTCTTAAAAAATATAGGTCCCAAGAACCGGGAACAAAAATTTTTTCGTAAAATGAAAACTACTGAGCGAAACTATGTCAAATTTTTAGGGGACCAATTGGAAGCTATTCCGCGTCGAACAAAAAAGGAATCACGTAAATCGGATCATAAATTACGGAGTAATCGGCGAACATACATAAAAAAAAACAAAAAGAAAAGATCCCGACGAATTGAACCTATAAATAAATTTTGAACTAGTGGTCGCCCGTGGTCGAAATTCGACCATAATTAATTTAAATTATAAGTTTGAACATTATTAAGGTTCTGTTTTCAAAGACTATTTTATAATCACAGATTTCGCCAGGGCTACACAGCTAATTTGACTTTAACAATAAACAAAAGAGTCGTGTGTCAAATTTATGGTAGTGTGTGTAATGTTTTTGAAGGTTATCACTTCTTATGGGAGGGTAAACCGCTTCGTTACGTAACGCGTTACGGCGCCAGTCTATCTAGCTTTCCTTTCTCTCACGCATACAGCAGCGGTAGACAGGCTCCTCCTCTCTCACTCTAACCCACGCGCTATATACATAAAAAATTAAGTAATAACCTAAGCTTTTCTCAAATTAAGCAATTTCAATATTAAATAGTTCAACTTAGATTAGATTAAGTTATCACTTCTGTCGGGCGTCCCGGGGCCCGCCCACACGTTTATTTTACTGATTGAATATATTTTTATGCAATTTTTTTTTAATATTAGCATTCTGCACTCCTTCTCTATATAAACTATAAGTGTGCGAAATTTCATACTCCTTCGTCGGCGCAATTTTCGTAAAAAGGAGTACAAAGTTTTTGCTTAACGTATTAATATATAGATTGTTAGGCCTTAAATTTTTGGAAATGCTGTACGATACTTTTTATATGAAATTAAAAAATATGTAGTGAAATTTATTTTACTAATAGTATTGGTAATATTAAAGGGATAAATCAATTTGGCCAAAGACAATGACAATTGAAAGAACTCGATGCTCCTCAACGACAGTTAATAAAGTTTAAATGCAAAGACAGAAATGAACCTTCTAATGTCGGCCAAAGATACAGAAATGTAGTACAAATCTCTTCTAAACACAAATAAAACTTAGATAAAAAAGAATTTGAAGAAATTGTGCGGTTTGAACCAAATGGAGGTACGTACAGCCTTTCAGAGGTTCGGTAAAACAAACATGGCGGCTCTGTTTGAATTATTTACGCAAACTCAGGGAGTAAGTGGTTGGAGTTTCAAAGTAACTGAATTACTTGACATTGTTTCGATGTGTGATTTCGAGTTTGAAATATTAATTGTAGTTACTTATTTAGTTATGTAAAGGGCTTGGGAATACATTGGCAATTCTAAGTGTTGAATGTAAGAGGGATCACGTCTCAATTTTGGAGTGTTGTACGTTGAGATGAGGGGAAATAGGGTAATATTGTACTATGTCAAATCGCTGTTATGATACAGTGTGTCACAGTCTCTATCTAGTCAGTATCTATATATATTAATATATGAAGTAAATACATAGCGAAAAAATTGTACCCCTTTTTACGAAAATTGCGCAGATGGAGGAGTATGAAACTTCGCACACTTATAGTTGTATAGTACAATAAATGATAAAACATTACACACACTACCGTGTATTTTACACACAGGCATATGTACTCTTTTGTTTATGGTAAAGTCAAATTAACAGTGTAGCCTCGGCGAAGCTGTGATTACAGAAGTCTAGTCTTTGATAACAGAACATTAATAATGTTCAAACTTAAAATTTAAATTAATATTTACGGTCGAATTTCGACCACGGGCGACCACTAGTTTTTACAAATGCACATAAAGTACTATCTGTGGCTCGCGGTTTCGCTCACGTAGATTAAAGACAGTCATAGTTTGAGTAATCTATCAACCCATTTTTCACCCCCTTAGGAACTGAATTTACAAAAATACCTATATAGATGTATATATATTTTTAACTAGAAGGAGGTATATAAAATTTCGTGCTTCTTACTTAAAAATTACGAAATTTTATACAAACCTATGTCCACTTCTTCACTCCCTTAGGGATAAATTTACAAAAGTTCTTTCTGAATATGCTACTACTGTATAGAGGAAACCTGTACTCAAATTTTCCTATCCTCTGTAGTTGGAGCTGTACGTTAATACGCCAGTCAATGAGATCAATTAATTGTACATTTGTATATTCTGTTTCTCCTGTCTAGGTACCGGCGTGTAAGAATTGAGAAATAATACTAATTTCTACGGCCAGACGACCTGTTGTATGAGGTGACAAATCAAATCACATCCAGATAGTAGGCCATAATGTCATTCTACATGGCCACAGCTCCCGGTATGGAATAAGACTTCATAACTACCTTGTGTTGTGTTCCGGTATAAATGGCTCGCGACCGGTAGTACATTGGTGTTGCAAATGTCAATAGGCGATGATAACCCCTTTCCATCAAGTCGGCTGTCTGTCTATCTGCTGTACTCCAACGATATAAATAGATCTATGTATAGGTAATAAAACTATTTAAAAAAACATGTGTCTGGTTCACATGCAGTATAAGTGAAACAAATTGTGACAAGGGGAGGAAGGGATTCTAAATTTCGTGACGTCATATTACACATATCATATCGTTATAATACGTTTAAGCTTTAAAACACGAAATTTGAAGTATTAACGAAAAACTTCAAAATATTTCCAACTCGTATCTGTATGAGCATAGTGTTTAAATTATTAAATATAATGTATTCTATATCATTCTCTCTTAGGCTTACTTCTATAGATTTATGTGTTTATCTCTTTTAAGTGTCGCTTTTTCGTTTCATCGAGTTTAAAATCATATCGATTCTGAAGAGGTTTCCCTTCAAAAATCTTCATCACATTTGTTATTTAAGTACATATTTTGAATACAAATGAATTGTTGTTCCCAGCATGTGACAAAACAGGAAGTCAGGGAGGGATAGGTTAAATGATTCGATTGTCCCCAACGTCCTCTCTCGTTAACCGGAGTAACCTTGTTAACGGATTACCTTGCAGTGTTACGTTATACATTTAATATGGCCAAGATCTTATTAGATCAAAATATAGTAGAGGAAATTTAATGGCTGGTGATTTTTAAAGTGAAACTTCTTTAGAATCGTTGCGATTTCAAAGTAATTAATTATTTTCGTTAATAATTCAAATATGTAACTCTATTACTTTAGGAATTTATAGAATAAAAATTATGTGTTTCTCTCTAAAGACAAAGTTTCATTCATGTTAATACCTACATACAATTAGGTACTTAAATCTACGCTAAATACCTAACATTATCTGCACTAAACTTACCTAAAAAGACAAAGAAACGACATCTATATGTTAATACCTGAAGCAAAACCTTTGACCCTCTTTTTAAGAAAATTGCACGGACCGAGGAGTATGAAATAACAGTTTATATAGAGAAGAAGCGACGATTGCTAATATTTTTAAAAAATTATGCATTAAAATACATTATATAAAAGCATTATTATTTTTACTAAATGCATATGATAGGAACTTATTTTTTTTTTCTTTTAAATTTTTTGCCAGTCTGTCTGGATTTTCCGGCTAATCTCTGAAACGGCTGGGTTGATTTTGATGGGACTTTCACTAGCAGATTGCAGTCAAAAAAGCACATAGCTGATATTATAAGGAGTAACTTAGAATACTTTTTTTTAAATCTTTTAGTTAAAAATATGACGTCTACCCCTAATTACTTCACTTTCGCGATTTCACTACATAAATTTGTAGGGTAAAATATACTACATCTCCGTATCGAATTTAGTTCAATCAAACGTCATAGTGATAATACACAAACAGTCGAACATTCGAAATTAGACTAGGCTTCTGTTTTTGACTAAATGACCTACAGCAGTGTTTTTCAATCTTTTCAAATTCGCGACCCCTTTAGAGGTTGAAAAATGTTGGCGACCCCCTCGGGCCATAGAGACAAAAGTTAATAATTTAAATGACTGCATTTATGTCTTTATCTATTTTGTTACCTATATTCATTATTACGGCCTATACTCTGAAAACAGCTGCAAGCTTAGAAAGTACCCAAGTGTGAGGCATAAATTTAAATTGCCTTTTCCCTTTTGCCGGCGACCCCCCGAGCAAGGCGCTGCGACCTCCACTAGGGTTCGCGAACCACTGGTTCAAAAATACTGACCTACAGTATCTTAAAAAACTAATATCATGAAAACTATAAAAAAACTTTTTTATTAATAATTACCAAACAAACACACATATTTTATGCCCCCAAATTTAGCAAGTTAGTACACTTGTGTTATGGGTAATATACAATGGCCTACTTTGGGGCCGATCCCAGACATCCAGACCATTGTAAATAACGGAGAAAATTCGTTCACGAAATTTACCCGCCAACAATCGAACCCCGAACCTCTTGCAATGAGGTATTATCCGCAAGAGTTAACTTGAGACCTAAGCGGAATGCGCGCTCTCCTCCAGACCCTCGCCTTCTCACCACTCTCGCCATCGACGCGTACGATCGGGTCAGTTCCTCGCGCTTACGTCATCCGAGCGAAGTCTCAAGTTAACTCTTGCGGGTTGTAAGCCGTCAAAGGCTTAGCAGGCAACCACAGTAGCCTATCAAATATATAAAAACCGTGAATCAAGAAGTATTTGGATGCTTCTTCCAAACAAACACATAGTATTTTTAACCGACTTCGAAAAAAGGAGGAGGTTCTCAATTCGTCGGGATCTTTTTTTTTGCGTTGCTTTTTTTTAATGTATGTTCGCCGATTACTCCGTGATTTATGATCCGATTTACGTGATTCTTTTTTTGTTCGACGCGGAATAGCTTCCAATTGGTCCCCTAAAAATTTGACATAGTTTGGCCCAGTAGTTTTCATTTTATGAACATTTTTCATGGAAATAATTTTCACTTCGTTCCATATGTACACCGATTACTCCGTGATTTATGATTCGATTTACGTGATTCTTTTTTTGTTCGACGCGGAATAGCTGCCATGTGGTTCTCTAAAAATTTGACATAGTTTGGCCTAGTAATTTTCATTTTACGTACATTTTTTGTTCCCGGTTCTTGGAACCTATATTTTTTAAGAAGCGCGGCACCATTCGTAGGTCCTCTCATACATAGCTAGACACTAAAAAGTAACAAATAAAAAATAAAACTTCGTTTAAAAAAACCGACTTCAAAAACTAAAAAACTAAAATGTATAAAAGAACTTATTTCTAAAGCTATTATTATTAATCTTAGACCATTTAATGGTCTAAGTTATTAATATATATTATCTAAAACATCTTGAAGTTGGTGCAAAGTAAAACATAATAAAAATTACTATATTTTGAAAATTACTAAGCACCGACTTTAAGATGTTTTAAATAATATATATTAATTGAGAACCTCCTCCTTTTTTCGAAGTCGGTTAAAAATTAAGTTGAAAACTAATATATATTATAATTATTATAATGAATTTTCGAGTGTCCTAAAGAGGGTAGTTTGCAAATTACTGTCCTTTGTGTTTTATTATTATACCCGCAATTTGATACTATAAATTGTAATAAAAGGCCGTTTATTAACATGATGCAAGTTGACCGCATTCACACCGCTATGTAACAATCTGGTCTCTTTAATTTAACAGTACTACTGCTAATAAACTATATGGCTTGCGTGTGGCCATGGGAAGGCCAACACGTAGAGGCCCCTTGAGAAATTTAATGTAAGTTTGGCGTGACACTGACCGGCGATTATCGCTGTCTACACCATATAATAATGCACCCAAGTACAAGTCTATGTCTATTGTAGGAAATTTACTATTATTATTATTTAACAAAATTGTGTCGTTTTGCAAAAGGAAGGTTTGTACTGAAAATCAGCATTGTGTCGGATATAATTTCGGCACAGCAATGTGCCTGAAAATGCGGCGTAATTTAGTAACGTCGCATTTATTTAAATAAAGACTTTCTTTCTTTCTTATACCGTGCACAAAACTGTTAAAACGTAGTTTTATTGTATTGTTGCAACACGGTGTGATTACCATCCAGTTTTAATTACATTCCGTTTAATGCAAAACGTGTTCATTTTGTAATAACCGCTGCGGAGACTTTTGGTGGAAACTTGGAAAATAATGTCCACTCTACAGTTTTTATTTTCCATTTGCCATTCATTTAGAGAAGCGAATAACTTTCACTGACAGTAAAGCAACAATTGAGGAAGCTCAAACTTGAAATTAGCAAAGTAAAATTGTTGTTGGCCAAGTATTACTTGAGCTTATTGACTTTATCAAAAACTTGTGTACCACTTGTGTCAAATATGCCAACATTTGGCAAACTCGGTCAGCTTGTGCCAGGACGTCGCTAAAACTCAAGATAAGTTTTGCCTGAATTGAATAAATTATTCATGAGAACAGATTCAGATTTCTTCAAGCATTGTGTCAAAGATTTTATTAGTTTTAAAGACCGTATTTTTTTATTTATTGCAGGAGTTCAGCAAACAGGCAGACGGCCTACTTGATGGAACTCGTTTAGCATCACGTATGGACATTTGCAACACCAAACGTGGTACAAATGCGCTGCTGCTCTCTTAAGGGAGACTGGAACCTGGTCACTAATGCCGGAACACAAATCAAGGTTGTTATGGCGACATACTTTAGACCAGGGGTGGTAGCTATCCAGCCGGGCTAATGCCCTACCACCGGGCTGTAGGCTGTTTTGTCGCCTCTTACGACAGGCCGCCAGTACTATTGACAATTTAATCTGCTTTGTTTTTCCTGCCACAGGTTGCAGAAGGTCGTAATTTAATAAAACGCGCAAAGGCCGTCACTAAATAGATTACCGAATGTACACAAGTCTTGTTTCGCTTGTGGTTATTGTTGGAATTCTTATATTGTCCGAAGGTATATATATTAAATTATTGCACACACGATGTTAGTCTCAGATATTTATTGCAGTTCTTTTTTGCGATATATTGACATGTGACAGATTACACATATTTTGAGATTCGAATGCAACCAGGATTCATAATACAACCTCCAATAGTTATCGCTCGACTACCTCGTCCTTGAATCGAAGCATTGCTTTATACTGCACAGATGCAATATGTCTGCCCGGCCACGTGAACCGAATTTCCTAGAATCAGTTTGTACTTTAAATCCGGCACACCTGACTAATGACTGCCATAAAAGATTACAATACACTATGGGCTGTTTTCTAATCACACATTTTAAACACAAAGTAAACAAAAGAAGTCCAAATACCGAAATAAAGTGTGTTTTTACAGGTATGCAGGTGTGAATTATTTTTTGTCGACGTCTAGGTCGTAACACTATTATTAGGCTATAAATTTCTCTGTGTTTTCTGTAATGGTGAACAATAAATTGTTATCTTTCTCTCTCTCTCTCTCGTACTTTGAATAAGCTTTTCAATTGGAACGCATTGCCACCCCTTTCAGTCTCAATTAATGTATCAAATCAAGTGACGCAAATACTGTTGCGGCTGTTTATTCCGGTGTGACCCACATCTGTTTTCATTGCGCCCCCGATCTGGCACCAACGCATAAACTGCCATTCATGGCAGTAAACAGCAGTCTGAAAGGGACTACATTTACATTGGATGGGTCAAGTTTGTTAGACTTATTGCCTATCTTTATATGTGAACTAATGTCAGTGTTTGACGGCTTCTGTAGTTAAGTTGAGATGAGTCTTGGAGTGGAGATCGCGTCTCGGTAAACGCAGTGTCGGACGCCCTCCAGCCCCATGGACCGACGACCTATGCAAGGTCGCCGGTAGGCGCTGGATGAGAAAATCAGAGGACCAGGATGAGTGGCGCCGACTTGGGGAGGTCTACGTCCAGCAATGGACTGCGAATGACTGAACTCGCTATAATAATATTCTTACGACCTAGACGTCGACAAAAGACAAATTCACACGTGCATACGTGTAGAAACTCATTTAATCACCTTTCAGCATTTGGACTTCTTTTATTTGCTTTGTGTTTAAAATTTGTGATTTAAAAAACAGATTGTGTATTGTAATCTTTACGCAGTATTGTTGAATTGTGATTACTGCCAGGTGTCTCGGATTAAAAGTACAAACTGATTGTATCCACGCGGCCGGGCAGACATATTTCATCTGTGCAGTATAAAGCAATGCCCCAATTGAGAGACGACGCTCGAGTCGAGCGATAACCACGAGCGAAGCAAGACTTGCGTACATTCGGTAATCTATTTAGTGACGGACTTTACGCGTGCATTACGTTTGGTCTTCTTGCGTTCAGTTATATTTGTACTTACTCTGTTTAGTTAGGAGACAGCGCCATCTAGTTTTGTACTGACTGAACTATTGGTCTATCTACTATAAGTATGGCGCTATCTCCGACAACATTTGTACTTATAATGTGTAGTTTATATTTCATCAAAATAAAATGTCTGCCTGTTTGCTGAACTCGTGCAATTGAAGAAATTAAGCCCTAGCATAAAAAAAACTAATTTCCAAATGTTATTTCCCTAAATTTCAATTAAATTCAAGCAATATCTTTGTGTGTGAATAATTAGGGCGTGTACATGCCAACGGTTGACCCTAAATTAAAGAGCAAAACGGAAAGTACCGTATATATATCCTTCATAGTTATTTATTCATCTAATTAACACACATAAATGCTTAAACAGTTGACCCCCGTGCCCTGAAGTAGGTCACGCTCCTGTATGCTAATAAGGGCTCGGCATAAAGTTTAAGGATTACGGGGGTTTGAGGCTTATTAGGGTATGGTGTCCACGGTATTCATGTCCTTTCAAAAAACTCATCATTTAATCATAACACAATATGGGTTGGTAATAAATTAAAAGAATAATAAATGGTTAATACTGTTACGAGCTACAGGACTCGAATTAAAATGCCGTTGGATTTTATATAGAATTTATTAGAAGTATACAAACACGTATAACACAGGTACAAATATAACTGGACGCAACCAGTACATACTGCACGATTCAATAACACGCGCAAAGTCCGTCACTATATCGCTCATCGAATGTACGTTTGCTCGTATCGTAATCCTCGCTACACTGCCCCGCCCCTCCCCGTTCGGGCATTGTTTTATAGTAAACTATACAATACAACAATTGACTGCGTGGAGTGATTTTTTTTCCAAGAAAACGAAATCTGCACGCCTGGTTAATTATTCCTGCGGACGGCCATAAACTAAAACAATAGCAATAGGCTATTGTCTAATTGCAAATTTTAAACACAAAGTAAACAAAAGCGGTAAAGGTAAGTAACCAGGTGCGCATTTATTTGTCGCTATGTAACAATATTTTAAAATTATAAACATGCCGTACATTGATGCTTAAAAAACCACTGTAACAGACTATATCAATGACGGAGAGTTTTTTTTTTTTGATTTTTTGTTTCTTCGCCGGTTTGTCCGTTTGCTCGGGACTCACGCAAAAACTCCCGGACCGATTTCGATGTGCTTTTCGCTGATCGACTAATATATGGCGATTACGGTTTTCAAATTAATAAATTAAATTTTTAATTCGAAAATTTTCATTCAAATAAAGTTCTTCTGAAGACATTTAAAGCAAAAAATATACAGATAATACTTACGTACGTACTCACATAGCATAGAAACTAAATTAGGTTTTTTATATTTATTACACCTAAAACTTTACTGTTTCTTCAATTCACTACAATAACAAAGTCCATATAGTCTAAACAGCTACCCAGCAGAACATAGAAATGAGTCGAAGCCAACCTGATTCGAGGTAATACAATGACTTGTTCCCTATGACGACGTATTGCAGCGTCATCTATTTAGCTAATCTGTCTATTTTGTAAAAACGACCTCACTTATCGGCATAAAAAGTATCCTATCTTTTGCTCCGGTATATAAGATAGCTCCATGTCGAGTTTTTTTTAAATCCGTTCAGTAGTTTTCACGGGATTCTCTAACAGAGAGACTGACAAAAAATAAAAAATAAATTGCATTTTCAGAGTGTCCTGGTCCGAATTAGGCCCCCTGATTTTTTGACATTTCTTAACGCATTGTACAAACTCGAATCATTTACAGATTTATTATAGTATAGATAGAAGATATAGAAACAACCAGGGTTTTTTTAGGAGGGGCACTTGGGGGCACGCAGGCCTTTAAAGAAAATTTAGAAAATATCGAATAATTACCATAAGAACTGAAAAACTTTAAGAAAGAAAAAAAGAAAGATATATTTCATTTAGGATAAATACAACAAAGAGTATTATCAAACAATAAAAGAACAGAAACGCTTTAGACAAAAAACACAAAAAATTATACACTTACAACTATCGAGTACCTGCCCTAAAAAAGAAGTGCTGGAAAAACAACACATAAATGACTGTGACGTACAAAACAAACAGACCGATGGACATTCAATTCAAATGTTGCATTTTACCAAAATGACTATATATTAACAGCCCGTAAATGTCCCCTTGCTGGGCTCGGGCCTCCCATCATAGGAGGAATGGACAGTATACCCGACACGCTGTCCAAAGCGGCTTGTAATAGGGGAGGCCAAACGGGGATTTTGGGATTTACTCGAGCGTGGCAGAATAACATAAGGGGAGAAACCTTGCACCCTATTATGTATCCCCACCATATATTAACCCTTCATACAGAGTGGGGGTATTTTTTATGCTTCAAATTATTTTTCAAACCGTCAGATTAAGGAATATTTTCACACAATTGTCAGATTATGGGTCAGCACGACAAGAACAACAAGTTGAACCGTCTGTACATTAATCTGACGCGCTCGAGTATTTCAATGTAACTTTTCTTGCATTTTCAAAAATCGGCCATGACTTTTAGTCGCGTCCAAATCGTCAGTCTTTTGAATAGGAGTTCCTTTAGGGTTTACTTAACATCCCATTTCAATATCTGACGCGCATGAGTATTTCTGTGCTACTCTTAAAAAAAACCTGCACACAATCCCCCCACCAGTGAAAGGGCATAAATCATATAATATTTTTTCTTTTTAGCATCTAATCTTCTCAATCCAAAAGATCCACGCGACGCTCGAGTAACTCCACATTGAGGATCTTGGGCTCCCCTACTATTGGTAGCTTTGACTCATCGACTATCACGAAGTGCAGGTTGCATCACGATGTTTTCCTTCACCGTTCGTAGCACGTGGTAATCATAATAATATGCACATTAGACCAGAATACTGCATGAGTGGTGCATGCGTTCCGGCCGGGATCAAACCCGCGCCCTTAAGTTTAATTTTTTACGCTACCAGGACCAAAATGACTGCGGAATCTTAAAATGAACCTACGAAGAGAGTCAATGGACAGGCGAATGAATGAGTCATAGGGCTAATTGAGACCATTCCTTTTTAGATGAATGAAATGAGCTCGGCAGTCATTTATTTAAATTGAAGTGCCGCGAAGGGAAATGGGCCTATGAATCTTCCTTTTCGAGTTAATTTTGGCAATTTTTGGGATATTTATCTCGTCGTATTTTTAGAGAAATGATTCAGGCATCTTTGTTACATTTAAATAGATATAATTTTTATTTGGGTTCCATTTAAAGGTCGATTGGTCGTTCAGTTATATATTTGTTTTATTGGCTTGTTCTTATTAGTCGTAAAAATTAACCTATAATAAAACTACGTTTTAAAGGTTTTAAGCGCGGTAATTTATTTGATTTCTCTTATTCCGACGTTTCGGCCACTTTTCAGTGGCCGTGATCACGGAATACAAAGTAGTCAAGAAAGTCTTCAGCAAACATTCTGCATTTGCTGAAGAGTTTCTTACGCCGCTTCTTCTCTTCAAGCCATTAAATGTCGCGAAGCGATGGGAAATTAGATTGGGCTCCCATAGAGTAAATAATAATAATTAAAACTAAATAATTAAAATGAACAAGTTGGCGGTAGGCTAAATTAAACTTTAACAATACTCATTGACACTTGACATCTTTGTCTTCCGTAAGCACGGCCACTGAAAAGTGACCGAAACGTCGGAATAACAAAATCAAATCCCGCCTATCTTCTAACCGTTACGATAAATAGTGTCGGGTGTGTAATGACAATACCCACAAAACGTAATTTTATTATGTAGGGGAAGGTGGGGGGACACCGGATAGTTAAAATAAAGACTTAATAATTCAGTCACCATATTGTTTATTGAAATATTTAATATCATTAATATTTAAGTACACCTTAGGCATAACTTTGGTATCAAAATATTTGAGATCTATCTTAATAACGACAAACTAGAACAATTTTCATCAAAAAATATAAATCCGAATTCACCCCATATCTATGGGTCAAACCGGATAGGCATTTTATATTAAAGGGGTGAATGCGGATATAATAATAAGACCAAATATTTAAATTATTCGCAGTTTTTTCATACAAGAAGATTATTTCTTGTATGAAATTAATTATTCTTGCTTAGAACAACCAATGCAACTTTCATGAGCCCATTTAAGATAAGCAGTACATTGTTACCATTCATCTGTGGACTTAGGTCGACTGTAGTTTTCGAAACACTTCATCTTTCGATTTCCCGCCTTTGATTTTCTTTACACGATCTCCTAAGGGACTACATTATATTAGTGTGACGCTAAAAGATATCCCATTCTGCCTTCAAGCACCGAATTTATGGCTAAAAGCATGTCTGACTCCAACCATTTCAGCCTATTTGACTTTCTCAGATATGCTCGTGGCAAGTTGACGCTCGCACTCTGTAAAAGTTGAAAAAATAATTGCTAATTAACAAGAGAAATAAAACAAATTCCCAAAATACCTACGTATAAATTGATCGGGGTGCGACCGGATAACCGAACTTACCCCGTCCGCTTGTACCCCACAGGTACAATGTTTGAAATTGTAATTCAAATTCAAATTCAAATTCAATAGTTTTTATTCAAAATAAGTTCCACTGTAGAACACTTTTTGAAGGTCATACATATAGGTTAAAATTTAATTTTACTTCCTTGTCTATGTACACCGCTTCGCAACGTGTTATTGCTGTTAAGGAGAAGCAGCGGCAAGAAACTCCCCAGCAACACGTCTAGCTAAAAATTGTTTTTAATTTAATCATTTATTTGCTCAAAAACATGGTGTATACATGGATCTTAGTATGTTACTTTTAGGGTTCACATGTTTTTGCCGATCAGGCATGCAAATTGTACATAGGCTTAAAACTACTTTAATATTATACATGTCAATTTAAAATTATATAATCAATACTGTAGAGGGGCATTTTGGTGTGCAAGAAATGAAAACCAGATAATAAACTGTAAACAATATACTTCGTCATAATTTAAGTACATGGAAAATAGAGCAGTGCGCACAGGCATTGCTTACCGACATACTTAGACGACTAAACGACGGGGCGGCCGGCGATTCCTAAGAGGACGAGAGGGGCGGGAGGCCGTACCATCGGTACCATCTCGGCCAGGTGGCTGGCAGGGCCTGCGAGGAGGAAGGGCGCGGGAGGCCGTACCATCGGTATCAGGCGACCGAGCAGGTGGCCGTAACACGTGAGGCTCGACTGGGATAACGTCGCGCGCTATAACCTCCCCCTCCAAGTCACAAGTACGACCCGTTTGTGACTTGGGTTTAGGCGGTCGTCCACGACGACGTGGGTGAATGACGGCATCGGATGAACCGGTATAACGCGTTAAATCACTAGAATGATACTTCCCCTTAGGAACACCGGCACTATCAACAATCATATAAGAAGTTGGACTGATGACTTGCGAGACACGATACGGGCCTTCCCGTCTAGGAGCAAATTTACTTGTAAAACCCTTAGATGCGCTGCTCGCCATATGAGTTTTAACGAGCACTAAATCTCCTTCAGTAAAAGGTAAAGATTCACGTCGGTGCTTATCACCTTCGGACTTGCGCTTATCCTGTTGCTCCTCCATACGTTGCTGTACATCTTGCAAGGCACGAACAAAGTCCTTCAGATAGGGTGTGATCTGCGGCACGAAGTTCTGCTTCGAAACGATTGCACGTAGATCAGTGCTCACTGAGAGCGGAGAACGCATCTCTCGCGCGTAGGTCAGGTAGGCAGCTGAATGTCCGGTTCCCTGATTGTACGCACTGTTAAGTGAAAAACGCACCATCGGTAGAACAGCTGGCCATTTACGGTGTTCAGGACCTACGAGTATAGCAAGTCGCGTTTTTAATTCACGATTTTTACGCTCAGCTGGATTAGCTTCGGGGTGGTAGACTGGAATCAGAGATTGCTGCACCCCTAATACAAACAAAGCTTTTTGCATAACAGCCGAAACAAACTGCGTTCCATTGTCGGAAATAATCCGACGAGGAAAACCATAACGCAGAAAAACCTCCTCCAAAAGAACTCTCGCACACGATTCAGCAGTCGCGTCACACAAAGCGAATAGCTCTACCCAGCGACTGGCGACATCTTCTATAAGAAGGATCCACTTCTCGCCACCATCGCCTTCAGGCAAGGGCCCAAAAAGGTCCATAGCTAAAACCTCAAATCTCTGCTGGGGCACTGGAGTTTGAAGCAACCCCGCAGGCTTCAAATTTGACGATTTGTATTTTTGACAAGGGTCACATGACTTTAAATACTGAGCTACATAAGAACGCATATTCTTGAAATAATAATTTTGTTTGATCTTCTGCAAGGTACGCTCTAAACCCCAGTGTCCAGCAGTGGGCGAATCATGGAGCTCCTTCATTAGCTCCGCCCTTAATGACTCTGGTACCACTAATTGAGGCTCTTCGGATTCTCCATCCGGATCGCAGCGATACAATATACCTTGTGAAAGATAATATCCTCTGTCCGTCCAGCGTAAAGATGCTTCTGGATTATCAAATTGTGCTTCAAAATCTGCAATAATTTTACTAACGTCAGGATCCTTCAACTGAGCCTCTCTAAGATCCTCAGGCTTCTGACGTGGCAGATCTACAATTACAGGACAACTATCACACGAACTGGAACTCAATACTTCTGATTCGTGGCTTACCGGGCGGCTAAGCGTATCCGCAACCACGTTAACCTTTCCAGGAGTATAATCAATATCCAAATCACCTTGCATGAGCACTGCTCCAATGGCGTACGCACTGGCATCTGTCCGTAGAACAAAAGGCAGGTCAAAATCTGGCTGACGAAGAATGGGACTGGTGGTGAGCCGGTACTTAAGCTCCTCAAATGCTCGTTGCTCACTCTCCCCCCATTGCCAGCGTCTGTCCTTCTTGGTCAGATCCGTCAAACTACGCGCTACGTCGGAAAACTGCGGAATGAATTTCCGGAACCAGGAACAGGTCTGCAGAAACGTCTTTAACTGCTTCAAATTCGTCGGAGGTTTCATGCTGGTTACAGCTTCGACTTTCGTGGGATCTGGCTCGATTCCACGCGAAGACACAACATGTCCTAGGTAATTAATCCTATCCCTAGCAAAAATAGTTGGTTCTCCTCCTGGGAAAAAAATGTCCTCATGGGCATTCAGGAGTGTACCGAGCTGCTCACGTTCGTCCGACCCAAGATGGGAACCTTCATCCTCACGAAGACCCACAGACGAACAGCTGATCAGCGGCAAAGAACATGACTCAAATTCAATGGGTTGCGGCGTCCGATCGTGTCTCACAAACCATTTATTACAAGAAAAGTCCAATACCATACCTATTTCGTTAATGAAATTCATACCCAATAAACTATCCGTAGCGTTGGGTAACATAATGAAATCTACCACACATGTTACCCCTCGCACGGTAACATTGACACTAGCTATTTCTACATTTTGCGCACAAACGCGGCCATCGGCAAATTTTAACTCTGTAAAAACATAGTGAAACTTATGACTATTCTTAACTAAAAGTGTTCTTAAACTAACACTACCGATACTATGTTTCGCGCCAGTGTCCACTAACACTTTACCACTTGCGCCATAAATTTGAATATTGAGCACCGGGCGCATACGCGAATTAATATTAACGGAACTCACAGACACTGATTTGAATGAACTTTCAGATACTACTGTAGATTTTTGTTGTTTACATGTCGGACAATTTGTACGAATATACCCCGGTGTCCCACAACCGAAACACGTTATCGTACACGCTCGCGGTTCAGCCTCCAAAATATCATCTTTTACTCTCTTCTGTTTGGTAAGTCTCTGACAGGCATCCCTCACGTGACCATACTGCTTGCAGTAATTACACTGTGGCCGTGAGCGGGGTTTCAAAACTGTATTAGACTCTGAGCGCTCCGTCCCTGACTGCGCTAGCACGGTAGAAGAGGTGGAAGGCTTGGTTTCCAAAACCACTTGCGGCTGACATTCTTCTAGAATATCCTCGACACGGCGCGCCTGCGCCAACAATTCTCCAAACGTAACAAAAGAGGAACGCGGCACCTTTTCCCGGATACGACGGTGCAATAACCCGTAGGTCATATCCAATTGCACCACTTCGGTGAGTGTAAAAGGTGGAAGCTGCGCGATTAATGCACGAATATGGCATATAAATAAATCCGTTGCTTCGTTATTCTTTTGCTCTCTCTCAAATATAGCACGATAGATTTTGTGCGGCGGTAACCTGGGTCCAAATGTTTGTATCAAAGAGTCGACCGCTGCTTGCCATGTTAGTGTGGTATCCTTAACTCCCTGCCACCACGTAGCAGCAAGTCCCGTCAGTAACATAGGCAATCCACGCAGCGCAACATTGTCGTCTATACCTACGCAGGCTTTATACGTTTCAACTGCGTCGACAAAGGCTCTAACATCGTTCGATTTACTGCCGTCGAATCGTGCCGTACATTTAGCAAAATGGCCTGTATTCTGCTGATTAGTAAAGTAAGATTGCGTACCTGAGCTGTTGTTATGCATACTACTTATCAGAAGCATCAGCTGATCATTCGTCAGAACAAACTGTGGCGTGGCAACACCGACGGGAGGGGCAGGCGGCGTGACAGGTCGCGTCACGTCCGCGGCCGCAGCGGCAGCGCCCTGCGTGGAAGACTCCCGCATAGGCACCGTAACAGACGCTGTGGCAAGTACCGAATCAAACCCCGAAGCAAGTGCCATACCGGGCACCGGGGGCGGTACCATAATCCCCTCATCAACGATGACACCGGCTTCCGCCGGACTCGCAGCACGAGATCTCGTCATCCGTCGCGACATAATGAAAGCCACCCGAATGTTCCAGAATACGAATCACTATTACGTACACAACATTTACAGTTTATAACAAACAAAACAAAACTGTCATTGCACACCAAACTTTTAAATATTATTTACGAAAAACGTTCATTATTTTTATAAAACACAACAGTTTCTTCACGAGTGTTGGCCCCACGTTGGGCGCCACTTTGTAGAGGGGCATTTTGGTGTGCAAGAAATGAAAACCAGATAATAAACTGTAAACAATATACTTCGTCATAATTTAAGTACATGGAAAATAGAGCAGTGCGCACAGGCATTGCTTACCGACATACTTAGACGACTAAACGACGGGGCGGCCGGCGATTCCTAAGAGGACGAGAGGGGCGGGAGGCCGTACCATCGGTACCATCTCGGCCAGGTGGCTGGCAGGGCCTGCGAGGAGGAAGGGCGCGGGAGGCCGTACCATCGGTATCAGGCGACCGAGCAGGTGGCCGTAACACGTGAGGCTCGACTGGGATAACGTCGCGCGCTATAATACAATACTAATTTTTGCCTATAGAAATGCTTAATGCATTGATATATAATTTTTTTTATATATCAATGGCTTTATGTCAATAATAATAATTTAATTAATTAAAATATTCTGCAAGAGAGTAAAAGCACCTGTTAATCAACCATTCTGAGAGCTTTCTTTTAAATAATGGTATGCTCTTAATTTCCTTTAGGTGTGAGGGCAGCTTATTATATATTAAGATTGCCATGCAGTAAACATTATTTTTGTATAACGACAGTCTAATATTTGGTAAAACAAGCTTTCCTTTATTCCTTATGCTTCGTGTTTGTTTTTATTTCTTTTTGTTTCTTTATATTTGTTGTTTTATTTTTTATATTTAAGTACTTTTTTTTAAAAAGATTTTATACAGAATTATGTTACAGAATAACTTTTGAAGAATTAATGGAGTTGTAGCAAACAGTGCATATTCAATAAGACAAAAGCGCAATAAAAGGATAGAAAATAATTATAGTTATAACTATTTTCTATCCTTTTATTAATAACTAACAGGTCTTCTTTACACTCATAGCAACAATAAATTCCGTTTTAGAAGGTTAAATATGTATTACTTCTTGAAAAATACAATTGTATATGATATCATACAGCTAAAACTAATGATAACACTTTAAAAAAATCATAATTTTAGATAACTTACCTATGTTTTTAATTTTCGTTTATAGACGCACGCGCTGAGATGTTACCGTCGCCGTCATTTGCACACACAGATTGCAAGCGTTCGCGCGTATTTCTGTGCTAGTTAGAACAAGACATCTATACGGGGTGTAATGAAATAGCAATTATCTGGTTTTACCCCCTATCCGGTTTCCCTCCACCTTCCCCTCAAGTCGTGAAAACTTAAGAAAACATTAAATGAACCTATATTTAAAAATTGGTTTAGATCAAATGAATTGTTAATTTTCATGGAATAGGGTGAGATCTAGGGTAGCTAGCTGTATTATATATAGTATCATACTATATTTTAGCCAATTCGACTATATATTATAGAAAATACTATAGTATGAAATGTACTATATTTATTATATTTTCATTTCTAATTAAATTGTCGCGGTTTCTGTGATTATTTAAAAAATAATAGATCTTTGTTAACCAAAGCAAGAAGTAATGATAAATACACAGAAAATGCAATAAGAAATAAATCAAATATATAATAAACTATGAAAAATAGATGTGTATTCTTTATTCATCAAAATTTTTCAAATATACTATAATTTTACGTACTTCACTAGGCAAGGACCGAACAATATATGTACCGTACACGGCGGGATCGGTAACCCGACGGTCCAAACCCACAAGGTAATTTTTGGGACTTAGGTGCTAGGTACTTACCTGGTACCCCAGTCGACGGTGGCGGGAACAGGAACAAGGGTGAACACTAATTCGTCAGTATTTTAAGGGAGGGGCGCCCCTTGAGAGGAAATATATAAAATATCCTACCAAACTACTACAAGGGAAAACACTACGGGGGTTAGATAAAAGTCTGTCCAAATACACCCGCGCCTCGTCCTATTTCCTTACGACCACTTGTTCACTGTGTATATTAACTAATTTAATGTTCCATACACTTGTATTTATCAATAATTATGAATAAATAATTTAATATTAACTTTCTTGCGCGAGAGCAGTAACCGTGCGTCTACAAGTCAATCACCGGTGTACCCGCTTTTCGACGCGATAAAAAAAAGAGTGCCCTCGTATGTATCGCGTAACAATCGAAAGCCGGCGCTTGATATCTGGATTCCGAACAGTCCCCCGCCCCAGCCAGGAGAAACCTGGCTGAGTCCAAAGCCAGAGAATCAGACAGAATAAACTATTCAATTGGGAGCCGTGACAACCCAGATACAGCTCTATTCAATACAGTGTCTCCAACCAAGACCTCAGCCACTCGTGGAGTACCATCGGAACCGAAGAATAGCTGCACAATACGACCTCGTCTCCACGACAAAGGTGGCATATTCACTTCTTTTACAAGAACAAGGTCCCCTATTTTAGGCGGATCTGTTTTATCAGACCATCGAACACGCTGCTGAAGCAGATGAAGGTACTCCAAATTAAACCTCTTCCAAAAATTCTGTGAGAGTTGTTGCAACAATTCAAAACGGGACAGTCGGTTAATTGGAACATCAACTAATGGGTACTCAGGAAGAGCTGTCAGTGGACCACCTACCAAAAAATGACCAGGAGTCAAAACCTCCAAATCATTTGGATCCGACGAAACAGGACAAAGTGGCCGGGAATTTAGAACTGCCTCAATTTTGCAGAAAACAGTAGCCAACTCTTCAAATGTAAGAACTGTTTCACCAATTACTCTATAAAGGTGAGTCTTGGTCACCTTGACAACAGCCTCAAAAATACCACCCCAGGAAGGACAAGCGGGAGGACTGAATTGCCAAGTGATTCCATGACGAGACAAATTTGTGCCAATATAAGTTTGATTACTTTCCAAAAATTTGTAAACTTCTGTTAAGTATCTATAGCTACCCTTATAATTTGTCCCGCAGTCGGACCGAATCAAGCTCGGTAACCCACGACGACTGACAAAACGAGACAAACAAGCAATGAAAGCTTCAGTGCTAAGAGCAGAGACAACTTCTAAATGTACGGCCTTAGTGGCAAGGCAAACAAAAACGCACAAATAGGCCTTAACTACTCTAGCATTACGTACTGAAGAAACCTTTACCGAAAATGGACCTCCAAAATCCGTGGCTACTCCAGAAAAGGGTCTAGAAACTGTAACCCGATCTGGAGGAAGGTCCCCCATTTGAGGTTGAGTTATAGTCGCCTTTAACCTATAACAAGCAATACAACGAAATATCACATTTCTAATCGCACGTCTAGCTGACAAAATCCAAAATTCCCTATGAAGGATGGCTAGAAGTGAGTTCAATCCAGCATGAGCATTTTTCAAATGACGGTCAGATATGATAAGTCTTGCAAGAGGACTCTCCTTTGGGAGTAAGAGAGGATGTCGTGTTCTCGTAGGGCAACTTGGCATTGCGTAGCCTGCCTCCTACACGCAAAAGACCCTTATCATCGATAAACGGATTGAGGCGAGCAACAGCACCTTTCAGCTTAGTGCGGCCTCCTTTTAAAGTCGAGAAGACTAGTTCAAAGTGCTCAGCCTGAACAAAACGAATCCAAAACAAAAGAGCTTCCTGTCTCTCTAAAGGCGACAAGATGGAAGACAGATCTCTATTAAGAGAGTTTCGCGTATTATGAATAAATCTCTTCATCCATCCCGTTACACCTAACAATTTGTCAAGGGAACTAAATCTATTCAGCAGAGACTCAAGATCATGCGGCACATCCTTTGTTACAACGAGAGCTCTTAATCCTGGTAAAGGCTCAATGGACTCAACTACAGAGTGAGGCCAGCTATCTGCAGGCTCAGATAGCCAGGCTGGTCCCCACCACAAAGGATGGTCTATCAAATTTGGAGCTGCACAGCCGCGTGAAGCGCAGTCTGCAGGGTTCATTTCACCCGGAACATGTCTCCAAATCAAACTAGTTTCTGAATTCTGTATCTGAGACACCCTATTGGCAACAAAAACCTCTAATGCATGAACAGAAGCTCGCAACCAAGCAAGAACTATCTGACTGTCAGTCCATGCAAATACATTTTTAATATCTAAAGTCAGACCCAATGTTGACATTAAATGATTCAGAAGTCGAGTTAAGAGAGCAGCTCCTGATAATTCTAATTTGGGTATGGTAAGCCGTGATCGAACAGGAGCAACTTTACTTTTAGCAAGAACAAGTTTACATCGCACAACCCCTGAATTATCTACAGTACGAAGATACACGGCAGCTGCATATCCATTTTCAGAGGCATCACAAAAGCCATGCAGCGTAGCCTTATATCTACCACGAGGTAAAAAAGCTCTATCAAATTTAATCATTTGGATATCAGGGAGATACGAAACATAATTAGTCCAAATTGACAGTAAATTTCCAATAAGAGGTGCATCCCAAGTTAGTCCTTCTAACCAAAGCTTCTGAACGAAGCATTTTGCCCAAAACACGACAGGACTCAACCAACCATTTGGATCAAATATCCGTGCTACAGTGGACAACACCAGTCTCTTTGTCCATGTTTTGAAAATATCTAAATCTTGTACACGAAATGTAAAGACATCCGGTATTGGTTGATACTGCACACCTAATACAGCAACAGCATCAGGATTGTTAACATTCTGAAATATATGTGGATCCTGCTGATGCTCTTCCGGCAAGCCATCAAGTAAAGCTTGAGAGTTAGATATCCACTTTCTGAGCTCATAACCACCAGCCTTCAGAAGGCTGATGAGCTCATCACGCAGTATTAATGCTTCTTCTTCACTAGCGGCACCTGTACAAATATCATCTACATATGTATCGGTAGATACAACAGCCGCAGCTCTAGGAAAACTTAGTCTCTCGCGTTCAGCCAACTCTAATAATGCTCGAATAGCAATAAAGGGGCTCGACTTCAGCCCGTATGTATTAGTGTTAAGCTCGAAAACCGTTATGGGTTGAGATTCATCTTCGCGCCACAGGATGAGCTGATATCTACGATCATCGGGATGAATTAATGTTTGACGAAACATCATTTTAATATCCGCTACAAAAACGACTTGATGTCGGCGAAAGTTTGTCAGAATATCGGAAATATCTCGTTGCAACTTGGGACCGGAATGCAAACACTGGTTTAAAGATACTCCATTACCAGTAGGAGCTGAACCATCAAAAACTACTCTAATTTTGTTCCCTTTAAATACCGCATGATGAGGAATGAAGTAGTGCTCATGAACACGCCAATCTAATTTTGAAATAGACATGTGTCCCAAGTCCAAATATTCACGCATAAAATCAATATATTTCTGCCGAAAGACTGAGTCTCGCTTCATACGTCTCTGCATCGAAGCTAACCGCTTTTCAGCTAGCATCCGTGAGTAACCAAGTCGAGGCCGAGACGGCAAGAAAGGCAACCTCGTCATAAACTGACCTGAACGAAGACGACCTGTATTATTCTGAAAGAATAGTTCACATTCCAGATGTTCCGGGCTGTCACGAGTAGCAGTTGGGGGCTCTTCTACTTCCC
The DNA here is from genome assembly GCA_949752895.1 of Dendrolimus pini. Classification (NCBI taxonomy): domain Eukaryota; kingdom Metazoa; phylum Arthropoda; class Insecta; order Lepidoptera; family Lasiocampidae; genus Dendrolimus; species Dendrolimus pini. The sequence goes on from OX457143.1 coordinate 18,690,092, forward strand.
AGAATCGCTGAACCGCTTCAGCGAGAGAGAGACCAACATATGAATCATGTGGCTCGATAGATTGAGCACCAGGAGAAAACACAGGTCCCATAATGACGTCACCAAGATCACTCGAGACCGTGACAAGACCACCGTGTTGCAGTAACCTCGTGTTACCAAACTGGAACAATCCTAACACGTCTGCACCTAACAATAAGTCCACAGGACCTGGAATGTGAAAATCCGGATCTGACAATGATAAACCGGATGTCAAATTTCTCACTTTCGCAGGTAAGGCTACTAGTGGATGTCGACCCATAATATTTTTTAGAACAACAGCTGAGGTGACAACAGACGGACGAGAAGATCGTAAAGGAGAAAAGGATAGAGAAACCTGTCCTACCAAACCAGAAACCTTTACTCCACCTACACCTCGAATGAAGTCTGTGCCACGATCCAGGCGCAGTTGTAAACGCTCCACCAAGCGTGACGATGCAATACATCCCTGAGATCCCGTATCCAAAATTGCGCGTGCCGTCACATATTCACCCCGAGGAGAATAGACGCGAACTTGGGCAGTAGGTAATAAAACAGTCAATAGCGGGGGAGCTGACACAGGTGGAGGTTGCGATACTAGTCAAAATGACGAACGAAAATTCGGATTTTGGTACGAGGTTGACGGACAAGAATAACCTCGCATGAGCATAGGATTCCACTGCGAATAACTTTGCTGCGGTAGAAATGCAGTCATATAACGCCTATCCAAACGAGGCCACTCGGCATATTGATGTGACATATCCGAAGCAACTCGACGCGCTTGATCAACAGCAGCGTTAACCATACGAGGTGCTTGTCGAGAACCCCCGCCCGTAGCGGGATTGGCGCGATAGGAGTTATTAGAATGACCTTGAATACCGAAATTATTGACTGAACTACTTCTTGGTGGGACTGCCTGTACACCACCAGCCCATTGGTCTTCCAAAATCACCTGATTCTCTTCGACAACGTCCATAGATACCGGAGCAGCCGGCTTTGGAGGTCCACCATAACGGTTGCCACAAAGAAGATGGTGATGATTGCCCTGACACTGATGACAGGGTCGAGTAGCTTGACATTGGGACACAAAATGATTACCGAGGCAACCAAAGCACCAGTTGCGCTGCCGAACTATGTTACGTCTAGCCTGCCAACGTAATTTTCTAAATGCATGACAAGAATCAACAACATGTTTATTATTCTTACAATATACACACCGAGAACCCTGGTGAGGTGTGGAAACCGTATTAAAAGCACGAACATCACGCTTTTCAGGCATGCGGCGATCCATACGCACTTGTTGTAACTTAGGCCTACTATTAATAATTTCGCCAAATCCAGGAGGGAGAATATTCTCTAATCGAAGACACTCATCTTCCATGAAGGTAACTAGATCATCAAATTGTGGTAGATGAGTGGCAGAGTCTCCACCATACTCCTGTTCAAATCTGTTCCGTAACTCAAGTGGAAGTTTATTTAACACAATGTGTACCAACATAAATGACCAACTCGGAACAGGTAAATCTAAACCCTTTAATCCATTAACGGCAACTAATAAGGGGTTAAGAAGTCGGGTACGCAACGTCTGAGTTGCACGTAAAGTAGGCAAATTTAAAATGGCCGACATGTGGGTATCCGCTAAACGACGAACATTTTGATAACGTCGCATAAGCAAAACCCGGGCAATATCATAGTTTGCATCAATGACTTCTAAATGTTGAACGAGTCCTTTGGCCTCTCCTCTAAGGGATGCCAACAAATAGGCCAATTTCTGAACGGGAGTCATGTCGTTACGAGAATGTACAAGGCACTCAAATAAATTGTTAAATGCAACCCACTGACCTAAGTCCCCGTCAAAATGGGGTAAATCCAACTTAGGCAGTCGACCTACTAGTGCAGGGGAACATTCACTATCATTCTTATACATATTTTCACTATTTGATTTTTTCAATATAATACCCACCGCTTGGCGGATCTGATCCGCTAAGTCATCGGCTTGATTTACATCCGCATTTATTTTGTCTAAAAACTCCGACTCTGGACTCAGTTCCAACAGCGCGCGGTACGCGTCGTATAAATCGGACATCTGATCGTCTAAGGCCTCATGACGTGATATAAACGCCTGCTCTCGATCCCTACGCGATATATTCAAAACGGCAGATCCGAGCCACCGTAACACACCGGCTATCCGGGCGGAATATTTACCGGCCATACTAATCGCTGATTAAAAAATTTACTCAAAATAAATCGATCGATAAAAAAAAACAATAAAAAAAACCACGAAATTAAGTTACCAAAAATTACCGAAAGTTCCAAAAAACAATTAACCGATTTTTTAAACTAACCACGCTCTGCTACCAAATTTTGTACCGTACACGGCGGGATCGGTAACCCGACGGTCCAAACCCACAAGGTAATTTTTGGGACTTAGGTGCTAGGTACTTACCTGGTACCCCAGTCGACGGTGGCGGGAACAGGAACAAGGGTGAACACTAATTCGTCAGTATTTTAAGGGAGGGGCGCCCCTTGAGAGGAAATATATAAAATATCCTACCAAACTACTACAAGGGAAAACACTACGGGGGTTAGATAAAAGTCTGTCCAAATACACCCGCGCCTCGTCCTATTTCCTTACGACCACTTGTTCACTGTGTATATTAACTAATTTAATGTTCCATACACTTGTATTTATCAATAATTATGAATAAATAATTTAATATTAACTTTCTTGCGCGAGAGCAGTAACCGTGCGTCTACAAGTCAATCACCGGTGTACCCGCTTTTCGACGCGATAAAAAAAAGAGTGCCCTCGTATGTATCGCGTAACAATCGAAAGCCGGCGCTTGATATCTGGATTCCGAACAATATATATATATATATATATATATATATATATATATATATATATATATATATATATATATATATATATATATATATATATATATATTATATATATGTCGGAGGGAGAGCACAATATCATTTGTTTACATTTTAATTACTTCTAAAATTCTTAATTTAATTTAATTTGATTTGTTAAATGTTTCTGTAACTTAAAGATCGTTCTAACCTAATATAAGTTATGAATATTGTAATTTAATAAACGACCAATCAGAGCAGAGCATATGGCTCGGAGCGGGGTCAGACGCCCTCTATACTTTAGTAGTATCTACTTCGGTAGACGGAGGAGTTTTTATGGACATTTGGTTGATGGCAATAGGTCGAGTTGGACCATTGAGAATTTTAAAGAAAGTATTGAAGTTGGAAATATGAGCGGTGCCCTGAACCCGCTGCTCGGTCTAAAGTATGTCAAAATGTCGATTAAATCTAAATTAAAAGTGTATAAGCCGTGGCCATCGTGTTTTATGCTCACATTCTATCCTGATGACGCCCACTAAACCTAAAATCTATAAAGAACATATCACGAGAACGAGACCTTCTCCGACATATGTCGCCCATGGACATCTGCAACACTAAGGGAGTCAGTGCGTTGCCTACCTCGTTGAGACTTTAAATATCTGTTTAGGCCCTTTTTGAAGAGCCCCATATTGTAGCGCTCATTCCCTAACTTGCTCACATATGGCATGAAAGAGCGAGCGCCACGTACAGTGGATAACTTCCAGGTGTCGAGGAAGTGTGGATGAACCACTAGTCGCCGGCGAGCAGTATGCTGGTAAAATGGCGACGTAGGTACCAAACCAAACAGCTTCTCAGAACACTCCCACTCATTATACAGACGGTAGAACGCGCTTAGAGCGCCTACGTCTCTTCTGAAACTTAAAAGTTCTAAGCCGTCTGTAAGTTCGGGATCGTCGACAATCCGGACCGCTCGGCGCTGCCAGGAGTCAAGTGAGAACAGCTGCTACTGAGGTGCCCTAACTTAACCTAAAGATGGGAGCAGTACTCCATATGAGGACGGACTTGGACTTTATATAATAAAAGCCTATGTCCCGGTGTGAAGTACCGCTTAGCCCTGTTAAGCACCCCAAGCTTTTTTGAAGCGATTTTCGCTTTGCTCTCCAAATGACCCCGAAATTGCACCCCGCTCGAAATTTCGACGCCTAGGATCCCGACAGAGTTGGAGATCTTAAGGGGAGTGATATATAATGTACGTGTGTAATAAAACACCTTATATTGACACCCGGCTGTTTTATTACACTACATTATGTAAGCGAAGAATCCTATAATGGAATACCATAACACTGATTTCACAGACTGTTCCCTCCCCTATTGTTCATACGGTTCGCCACTTAATATTCCGGTCTATGAATATCTTTAAATACCCGATACAGAGTAATGTTAGGGTCTTCTGTCCATAACTTTGCCGATAGTAAACACCTAGAGGAACCAAAGGTATCGGGGCAAACGGGGAAAGTTACACGATTTACCTTTATTAGATACACATTAGCCCTCGGGGTTAGATCGTACCTTTCCCTTAGAGCTATTGTACACTACACGAACACCGCCTTCATTTTTGGAGTCGAACCCTTTGAATAAATAAATAATCGGTGTACACCAGTCCGTGAATTGTGAAGGGTTTCTTAGTAGAACTAAACGTCTCCTGTTTCCTTTGCTCTCATAATCTATATTTTAATACATAAAGCAAAACTTTGTACCCCTTTTTACGAAAATTGCAGACAGACCACTTGATGGAAAGCGATTGCCATCACCTATGGACATTTGCAACATCAAAGGTGCTACAAATGCGCTGCTGTCCTCTTAAGGGATACTGGAACCTGGCCACTAATACTCTAGTTATTATGGCGGTATACTGTTGACCAGGGGTGGTAGCCATCCAGACAGGCAATTACTCCACCATCAGGCTGTGTGTTGTTTTATCGCTTCTGCAAACAGGCTGCCCAGCCGTAGGAAATTGTATTCTCTCTCCGTTCGTCACGGATAAAATCGGTAGTCAGGACTCCAGAGATAGGCACCTTCTCACAATCTGTTCTGGCTATTTTGAATGATATTGTATACGTGTACTTTTTTATAAATAAAAGTTATGGGATTATTTTTTTATGTAAAAAGAATTTCACACATTAAATACATGAATGATAATTATATATTTTAATAATAAACATATAAATAATTTTTTTGGGTCGTTTAGTACCGTATTCAGTGAATTACGTTTGTTGGCACTGGAAATCAGCCCTGTCTAGGATATAAATCCGGCACAGTGCTGATTTGTTTCTTTGCTGAAACTGTGAGGCTTTTTTAAAACTTATTTAAGCCATGTTAGTACGTCGTCATTTCTTCAAATAAACGGTTTATTCTTTGTTTAGTTGACTACGAAATCATAAAAAAAGTTTAATTTAAAATACCTAATAAGGTAAACTATACTTCAGTAAAGGCTCGGTAGACTCAATCTGTTCTGACTATCTATACAAATATTATAAAGAAAAAATATTTGTATTTTTGTATGTTTATAACGAATAAACTCAATATCTATTAAACCGATTTCAATAATTCTTTCACCGTTAGCGTTCATGCTACATTATCCTTGAGTAACATAGGCTTTATTTATAAGTTTGCCATATAATATTTAAAAAATAAATGTCCACCCGTGCAAATCCGGGACGGACCGCTAGTAATCTATATTCGAAAACGTATAGAGAAAACAAAACTAAATGTACTAATTGAATTCTTCTTACAAATTGCACTAATTCGAACTCTAAATTCTCCACGAGGTTGTATTTATCCATTAAATTCACTAAGTTCTAACATCAGAGAATTGGGAGCGCTCGTTTGAATGAGATTTGAATATATAAAACGGGTTTACGCCGGCATAATTAATGCCAATTACAGTGGTTGTCAACTACCGACTAACTACTACAAAAGTACTGTCTTCTTTCTTGGGTTGGTATACGCTTTTACAATAAAATTCTGAATGAAGTGTTCAATCTGACCTTCATTAAATTTAAAGCTAAATTTACAAAGTACCTTTCTTAAAAAGGGATTCTATTGAAGAATACTTAATCTGATAAATCTGTATTTACATAGATACTCGCACCAGTCTTTTATCTTGTGCATAATGTTTATATTTTGCATAGCATGTAAGGGATCTATGAAGAATTGTCGCAGTATGAAATGTCATTATTGCGACGGTAACAAGATTTTTTAAGCTATTGTATAGCTTTTATCGCGGGCTTTGAGCGCGGCGACCGAATGAAGAAATTCCGTAACGAAAATAAACCTAACACCTCCCACTCTGCCTACCATGCGCGGTGACGGGGGCCTGAGCCGAGCGCGGCGAGCAGAGGCGTGCGGTGGCCACAGTGACCCACGAGCTCTCGTAGCGGTTCGAGGTGTGTCAGGTATTGCAAATTATGGACGACGAGCTGCTCCGAAATCGGACGCAGCTGTTTGTGAGAAAGAATATAGGTGTATAGGTATCTATCATATCTTTATAATGCCACGCTCACCGCATGTGCGTAAGTACTAAGTATACATGTAGGTATATATTTATATACATAGGTGATTTTTTTTTCTTATCAGTCACCACGCTCAAAAAGTGTAACTTGAATTAATATCAAAGAAAAAACTGCCAAAGTAATTGTAATACTAGTTATATATGCATTAAAAAAAATATAGCTAGACGTGTTAATTTGCCACCTTTTCTCCTTTAAACAGCGATAACACTTTGCGAAGCAGTGTACATAGAATAGGAATGACATTTAAATGTTGACTAAAATTGTTTTGCAATAGAACTAAAGAAGTCCAAATGCCGAAAGGTAATAAAATGTATGTCTACAGGTATGCAGGTGTGAATTTGTCTTTTGTCGCCATCGAGGTCGTAACAGTATGTAACTAATCGCTGCCAGAGGGAAGCGTGCCCAGAAGGCTGGCTGCATTGCCACTGGTGGCATCAAAGAGTTTCTTACATATTGAAGTGAAACTTCTTTATCGGCATTGGAAAAAAAAATACTGTCACTTTTTTCGGTTACGCGCCATCTTGCCCCTACCACGATCGATTCGACCGTGGTAGGGGCTTTATTTATTTAACCAATTTCTGTAAAGTTGCATATAGTAGATCATTTTTCAAGTTTCACTTCTTACGTGTGTACACTAGTACACGCACACATTTTTTTTTCTTTGAAGAATCCCTTAGAAAAACTGATTTTGAATTTTTGATCTTTTCCCATGATTATTGAAGCACTGTTTTAGAAGGGATAAAAAAATGTTTTTAACTACTATAGTTGCGTAGTCTCGTTGGAAATTATATTCTATCTCCGTTCCTGCACGCATAAAAGTGTTCTAATAGTAATGTCTATGAACGTTTGGCTTCCTCCTTTTTATGTGAATGTCTCGAAACAAAAAGTTAAGCCGAATGTAGATCCTCTTATCCGAGCCAGGGACTAATCTATATCCTCCTTTAAGTAGTTTTAACCCTCAGTTAATAGTTACTCCTTGCGTTTGTTTGCTCGATTGATTAATGTGACGCGGCGGCGTACAGCCCCCAGGTTATGGCTAAAGTTTCATCATTAATTGAACCGAACTTGTTTACGTATGCACGACTGATGTAGATTATCTGATCTATGATGATATAATATACTAGCTGTGCCCGCGACGCTGTCCGCGTAGAATTTGTTTTCAAAACCCCCCGATTCTGAAACGTTCTTCAGATCAAGGTAAATAACAGAAAATGTAATTACAAAATTTATCATAGCAGGAATCGAGCCCGGAGCCTTTGTATCCAACTTAGGTTTTTGCACAAGAGACTACTATAGCATACTGCCTTCTATTTGGAATATGAAACCAACAAATCGATTATTTGTTTGGCGCAACGAAGCGTCGGGTGGCCGGAATAGCATGGACCGCGATCCTTATTTGCATTCCAACCAATACGTTTGAGTCAACTGGTTAGTACTCTGTTTTATAGTACATTGTATTTTTATCCCGGGAATCCCGCGGGATTTTATTTGGGAATAATTTAAAATGGCCAGATTGAAAAAATAATCGAATCCCAGTGCGATTTTTTCACTGATCGATAGCAAATTGTAGGTGATAAAATGTACTATTTTCCCAGATTGTTCGAGTGTATAAAAATTACCTTACTCCAACACAGATTTCACTCAAACGATAGCTTAGATATTTTTTAAATGCAGCGGTATATTGAGTCGCGGGAATCCCGCGGATATTACAAGTCAAGCGCGGATGAAATTGCGGGCAAATCCTAGTTAGATTAAACAAAAAAATTAGAATTTGAATTAAGACTTTAACTGAAATCTCATAGTAAATGATGACAGCATCGTTTAGTAATCTCTCATCAGATTTACTTGCCCCAAAGTTTGAATTCTAAAACCTAATATAATATAACAAAACTACGTTTAAACGGTTTTAAGCGCGGTAATTTATTTGATTTCTGTTATTCCGACGTTTCGGACACTTTTAAATTTTTAACAATGCTCGTTGACACTTGACATCTTTGTCTTCCTAGATCACGGCCACAGAAAAGTGCTTGGTGCTTTTCAGGATATTATCAAAATACCCCTTCTACTCATATCTGTTCATAAAATATTTATAACTATTGATACCATGCACCCCACGCTTTTTCTTACACTATTTTTAATTCAAATTTATTTTCTATTTTTTTGTTGTTTTTTTTTATAAAAGCGTATTTTTTTTAGTTTTTTTTAAACTATTTTTTACTATCATGTATACAAGTCGCGAAAACTTAAGAAAATATTACCTACTATGATATTTCTCACTTTGATTAAAAACAGTTTTAAACAGATAGAGAGAGGGAGAGAGAGAGACAGAAAGAGACAGAGCATCTTAAAGGCTATGGCGAATGTAACAACATGAATGATAGGCTTAAAAGCTTCCGTAGATTGTGACAGTAAAACGTCTAAAGTATATCATTTGGGCCCTAACACACTTTTGCTTTCATCTCTGTGATACTTACAATCAACGACTTGATGGATCCGTTTCCTGGCGACGTCATACCCCTTGAACAGTAGCTCAGCCGCCGCGGCTCCTTTCTCGGTGCCAACTACTACACTCTCTTGCACTCCTGGTACTTGGCAGGTCACGGCTTCCACTTCTTCGGGTGAAACCTGGGAATGAATTTTAGTCACTAATAAAATATAAATTATGTCAACCATGTTTTAGGAATAATTAGGATTATACTTTTACGACCTACACACCGCCAAAAACAAATTCACACCTGCATATCTATAAAAACACATTTTATTACCTTTCGGCAATTGAACTTCTTTTTATTTACTTTGTGTTTAAAATTTGTGATTAGAAAACATCTCATTGTTGTATTTTAATCTTTTATGGCAGTCATTAGCCAGGTGTCGGATTAAGTTACGGAAACATTGCAGTTGCGCAGTATAAAACGATAACCTGATGGAGGGGGGGAGGCAGTCGAGCGATAACCACGAGCGAAGCAAGACGTGTGTACTACAATCGAGAATCTAATAAGTGACGGTTCCAACACAGGACAGTTCCAAATTTTCTATATTTTTTTCTATAATGTAGATACGGTCCACTTATCACAAATCCGCTGTCGTCGCATCAGTTTGTATGACTAGAAGATGTCTATGCTTTTTTTTCAATGATCGGCCGGCAAACAAACATAATTTTATATACCCAAATTAAGCAAGTTACATATGTGTTATGAATAATCGTGTGTTTACTTGAGAATAACTAATTTATTTATTTGTCGTATACAAAATGTAAGTTCAAAAATGATGTAAAGTTCTTCTTTTATGTCACGTTGACGCTTTTAATTGACGTTGACATTCGATACTTGAAGTTATAGTCGAGTTCGCGGAATATAATCGAGATACAAAGGAATACTCTGGGTCCGATCCCAGACACCGAGACCATATTTGTTTACAAAATTTACAAGCTTAGTTAATTAAGCCCGCTCAACCACAGAAGCCGATAAAAATATAAAGTGCTTAACTATAAATAATAGGTAAAACGTCCAGTTCTATACATATCAATGTGTGGGTTACATCGCTTCATAAATAAATAGATATTTAAAATAAATAATACCACAAAAACCTGTAACTAACATAAGCGAAGTGAGGAGCTAAGGGGCAGCGTGACACATATGCCCATCAATATAAATAGATATGTGCGTGCTCCTGCTCCAATTTCTTCTTCCAAATCGTTCTATACATTGTCCTATAATTTAGATACAGTCCACTTATCCTAAATCCAGTGTCACCGCATCAGTTTTGTACGTCTATAAGATGTTCATGTAAAGTGCGTTGCTTAACTATAAATATTAGGTATAATCGAATCCATTAGACGAAATGGAATTGGTACCTCCGTCCAGTTATACAAATATCCGCTGGAAGTGTGGCACTTTCCAATTTTGCAAAGTGCCGGCAGAGGCCGCCGTGTAAATGCAATTTGCTCAATGTAGGAAATAGACTACTTTGTGACTAAAAGCTCGGACAACCGGAGCTGCCAATTGCGGATATACCTTTCTTCTATCTATTCTAACAGTTAAACATTACTTTATTCATTTTAACTGACGGTCAAATCTGAATTGTAGTGCATTCGTGTAATTCCGATGAGTTAATGCAACGCACACATTTTGATTTTTATAATCTGTCGTTTTATTATTTATCTTGCTTGCAATACTTGTTTATTTGAACGGCCATAATAATTGGTTTTCAAAGACTATATATACCTCTATAATCAAAGATTTTGCCAAAGCTACACTGTATGGTTCAACGTACAGCGTATTGCTGACGCTGTGGCCTATAAATAATGCTTAAAAATATTTTGTGATTGAGTTGCAATCAAGTCGCTACTATTAGTCGTAACATACGAATTCAACTACCACTAAGTTGAACCCAGGAATCAGCATCCAAGAGCTAATAGTACGAGAATAAATTCCTGTATGCAACAAGGTGTATTTTCTTCACTATACTATAAGAAAACACCAGCACCCCATCAGCTACTGCCAGTAGGTATCCACCACTAAAAGTAAGTTTACAAACTGTACATACACTGTTAATTTGCCTTTAACAATAAACAAAAGATTATATAAGCGTGTATGTGTGAAATACATGGCAGTCTGTATAATGTTTGTTTTATTGATTTAATGTATATTTAATGCATAATAAAAAAAAATGCATTCTTCACTCCTTCTCTATATAAACTATGAGTGTGCGATATTTTTCTACTCGTCCGTCCGCGCAATTTTCGTAAAAAAGGGTACAAAGTTTTCGCGTCATAATAATGATGACGAATGCGAATAAATGAATACTATAATCTTCCATTTCATAATTATGCAGTCAGTAAATAATGTAGACGCTGTCTTTAATAATTGTATAGGATATTCTGGAACATTACATGGTAAAAATGCGGTATCGTTTTTATTCTAATTTCAGATAACGGTAAAAAATAAATATCGTTATAAAACTTATATTGTATTATTATGTTATTTCTAGCCATTTTACCGGTAAAAAATATAACGTTACCATCGTTGCTCTTTCTCACTCACAAAGAATGTCAAACACCACTGTACTAAGAGCACGCGTAATATTTTGAGTTGTGTTTGTCGATTGCTTCGGTAATGTGCAGTCGAAATAAAGCCAATATCTAAAAATGGCAACGTCGCTTGAAATAACGTATTAGTTACCGATACGTATAACGTTATTCATACAATTTTTAACGTTATATTATAACGTATTATAACGTCCATCGAGTGGGCCTTCTGCCTATCAGCTGAATTCTGCAATGAAAAATTAAAAAAAATGAAAGTGTTTGTGTACTTATGTACACGCGTTAGAAGTTATACTTCTTTGGCCTAACAAGATAAAAACGACACTAACAATAGAAAAACTAAAATGTTGACTATAGCTAACTTCAAGGTGTCAATTGACTATAGCTAACTTCAGGGTGTCGGTTGACTATAGCTAACTTTATGGTGTAGGTTGTTCGTGTGACGGTGTGTGCGCGCATCGTAAAAATTATTCTCATCATTTTTCCCTAACGCGCCTAAAAAAGTATAACTTGAAAAGTTTAAATTTGACATTACTTCTATATCAGCTTAAGTCAAATTTTAACCGATAGTAAGGCATATAAACGGTTAGTAAGACGTAGAAACCGGTCATTAGAGAGTGAGAGAGAGTGCTCCTGTTTTGTCATGTGTTCACTAACTTAAAGATTATTTTAAAACTTGTATAATTCTGAATATTTGACAACCGCTGGATACATAAATCATGCAACGCAATATTTTAAAAACTTTCAAAATCGATAACTCTTAACTCATAATTCAAGTTAGAAATCCAGACAACTTTCTAGCACTTCTTAACTATTTGAGTTTAATAATTGATCATTTTGTATTTGATTTGAGTGCTAATAAATAATTCAGTGTCCATTATGAGAATGTCAATCGTAAGTCTGTGAAATGTGTTGTCGCATTTACTAAAGTATTACTTAAGTTTGACGGTAAAATTATTGTCGTTATTTTGTTTTAACAAGTGACGTCAGAAGTCACAGAGGGTTTTTTTCACCGTTTTTTTATTGTGAAGCTGAAAAAATTAGACATTGCTAACGAAAGTTATAATGTTTTCAGAAGATTTTGCTTTTATAACATTAATTTTAATCATATATGATAAACGTTGTTGGCACCCCGTTTCAGTTATAATTGGCGCCTTACTAATCTATGCAAAACAAGAAATCTCTATATATTTTTTATTTTATAGCAATTGATCCTATTATTGTATGACTGCAAAAAATACAACTAGATTCCGGGGTTTTTTTGGAAAGTGAGATTAAATAAACGATAAAAAATCTAATCGATAAACATTTAATTATATTTGTATATTTATCTATTCTACCCTTAAATCGTTCATTAGAATTCTAAAACTTGCAAGCGTAATCCTAAACAACAGAGCTTCTAAGTAATTGAAGCGAAATTTGAATTGCTGTATTGATTTTGATTTTATTTGCCGCTTTTATTCGTCTCTACTTTCATTAGACATAACAGGGTTTTCCAGTACGTGACATGTTTAATACAATTATCTTACTATAAATATGTGAATGGTTCGAGTTTGTACAATGCATTTAAAAATGAGAAAAAAATTAGGGGGGATAATTCGGACCGGGAGATTCCGAAAATGTGATTTTTACAATTTTTATCTGTCTGTTAGAACATCACGGGAAAACTCTAAAAGTATATAAACGAAACTCAAAATAGTGCTGACTATATAACCCGAGCAAAAACTGGATTAGTAAAATAGAAGGCGCTTCAATCACGTGTTTTCAATTCATTATAGCAAATACCTACGTTATCATAAACATCATGTCATTCGTTGTATTACTTCAAATCAGGTTGGCTTCGACTCACCTGTATATTTGTCTGGGTAGTTGTTTGAAACTATATGGTCTTAGTTTCATTGTTATTATTATACGTAAAAAATCGAATTCAATTTTTGTGTAAGTAAAATAAAAAAAACTTCGTTTAAAAAAACTGACTTCAAAAACTAAAAAGTATAAAATAACTAATTTCTAAAGCTATTATTATTAATATATATATTATCTTTAACATCTTAAAGTCGGTGCTTAGTTATTGGATTGGAATTTTTTTCATAAAAAATGTTCATAAAATGAAAACTACTGGGCCAAACGTACGTATGTTAAATTTTTAGGGGACCAAATGACAGCTATTCCGCTTCGAACAAAAAAAGAATCACGTAAATCGGAACATAAATCTCGGAGTAATCGGTGAACATACACAAACAAAAAGATTCCGACGAATTGAGAACCTCCGCCTTTTTTGAAGTCGGTTAAAAATAAAGTGTAAGCCGCGCAGAAGGTTTGCCGATGGCTACTTACTATTATTATATATATCTATGTAAAGTATATACAATAATACTATTTATGTAACCTTTTTTGTAACCCTACTGACCATCGAAGCGTGACATCATGAGGCCATCGGCAAAACGTTTTTTTTTATAATAAATAGGTTCGCGTTTGACTGACATTGGGTCTGATGTCAGGTGCAAATGCAGTCTAAGGTGGAGCAGGCTTACCTAAAAGATACCTCACGTGAGAGTTGAATACACCTGGATTAAATTCTTCAGGACAGACAGACGACGGTAAAGAGCTCCACTCTTCAGCAGTGCGTATGATAAAAGTGGACTCAGCGTTTCGTCCGCTTTGTTGGTATTTGCACCATATATCGGTGGCGGGAACGCGAACGTCTGCTTGTCCGGTGGTAAAAAACCTTCTGAGCACGGGTAGTACGAGCAAAGTAGTCATTTAATAAATGAGTGAGGATATTCCAAGATAAAGAGAAATCAATCTTATGTCAACAGATGTGACCCCTCTTCCAAGAACAGCGTCTGAAAAGCACAGGGAAAAACAAACAAAGAAACAAATCTCCCGAGTATATTGTTGTATGTGGAGTGAAGCGTCGCGGACAAATAGTTACAAGTGTCAAGGGTGCTCGTGGAATGACTTCGGGGTTAGCGTTCATAAAAAAACAGTAAGTATAAACAACAGAGACAATGAGTATTATACTTATTTCCCAATGTAACATCTCGTCGTCGTTTTCAACCAATAACCGTCCGCTGCTGGAGGTAGGCCTTCCCAAGTCAACGCCACTCTGCCTTCCGCATCCAGCGCCTACCGGTGACCTTGCGCAGGTCGTCAGTCTATCGGGCTGAAGGGCGTCGGACACCACGTCTATCGAGACGCCTCCACTCCAGGACACGTCAGCAGTCATTCGACAAATGCTTCAGCTTCTCTTACGGATATCCTCATTTCTAACTCTACCTTATGGATAAGAGGAACACTCAACATATCTCGCTCCATATCCCGTTGAGCGACTTGAAATTCATGGAACAGTCCTGCCGTCAGTGTCCACGTCTCAGCACCGTATATCAGGACGGCGAAGCCGCACTGCTCGAAAACTTTCGTCTTCAGGCATTGCGGGATCGTCGATGAAAAGTCGAAGCTTACCGAATGCTGCCCAGCCCAACTGAATCTTCCTATTGGCTTCCCCTTCGAAGTTGTGCTTGCCTACCTGTACTTTCTGTCCATGGTATATATATTCCTGAAAAACCTCAAGAGGGCTAATATAGACGTTTACCGGTCTGAGCATGACATGACGGCATTTTCGTATAGACTGTTATTTAAATATGACTTTTATTTTTTAAATCGAACTGTTTTTAGTCGAGTTAATTTTTTGAGAGATATACACGTATTAATTATCCATTGTTGTGTTTATTACATTTATATAACTGTAATAACACAAAACGTAGGATATTTCTAAATAAAAGCACAATATCTCTTGTTCAACGACCACAACATATACAGATATCGTATGCCGCAGTTTTAGAAATGAGGTTGGCACTCAGTATTTTGCTGTGCCGAAACGTAGTCTGGCACAGGGTAGGATAGAGAAGTGGGAGAAAAGTGTTGGAAAACTTAGTTAGTTGAAATCTCAATACCAAGTCTCATTACGCCCCAATATTCTGTGAAAAGCCTGACTTCACAACGATCGAGCTCAAGAACTAAACCTCCTAAACCATGCAACGGATTTTCAAACGCTTTTCACAGTCAGATAATTCGGGATGGTTTTTCTTTATAAAAAAAACCTAATTAAGTTTTTATGTAAGTAGGAAAAAATGTAACCCAGTCAACGTAGCTCGCCTAATAAAAAATTTATGCAGTATGTAACCTGTGTAAGTGATTGCTTGCTAAATAATAGTAATATCCAGGGTTTGAAACGCGTCTTCACCGTGGGAAAACTCCAGTTGTGTTATATACGTTATACAGTTGTGTTACGCGACGAAGCGGTTTACCCTCCCATAAGAAGTTATCACTTCAAAAACGTCAAAAATGATTCTTAGGTTACTGATTTCATCCACCTACGACTCTGTGTCCGAGCTTGCGCGACATGAATAATTCATCAGCAACAAACCGTCGACGGGAGTTTTATAGTTCGCGAGCACCTGCCACAGGAAACATGGCGTCGCGCTCGGTTTGCTATATTTTAAACCCATCTGTGGTGCAGGCTTCAACGTAACATATTGCATGAGGATATAAAAGATTTATGTAAGAACAAGTCGAGCCGCTCAGCCTTATAACGTATCAGAAACTCCTTTCTTCTTGCATAGGGCAGGCCGAGCGTGCTCGCCTCTTAGCTGTCTCACGTTGGGAGTCAGGTCTCTGGCTACACGCACTGCCCTCGGCGAATCTTTGCACACTTTTAGATGATACAAGCTTTAGAATCTGCGCCAGCATTCGCCTGGGGGCAACCTGCGTGGTCCCTCGCCTCTGTCAATGCGGGGATAAGGTAGATCGCTTAGGACACCATGGATTATCCTGTAGCAGAAGCGCCGGTAGAATTTCTCGCCACGCGGCACTGAACGACATTATCCGCCGGGCTCTCGTCACCGCCGGGGTACCTGCCGTTTTGGAACCAAACGGCTTGTGCCGCGACGATGGCAGGAGGCCGGATGGGATGACGTTAGTACCTTGGAAGATTGGCCGCCCCTTAGTGTGGGATGCTACTTGCGTTGACACTCTGGCGGCGTCCCATCTTTCAAGTACGTCCGCTACCGCCGGTTCTGCTGCAGCCGAACAGGAGGCCCTCAAGCGCCGAAAGTACGCCGCCATCGGCAATTGTTATACATTTGCGGCGTTTGGAGTGGAAACTCTGGGTCCGTGGGAACCTGGCGCTCTAAAACTCTATCGAGATATCGCCGATCGCCTAATAGACCTCTCACGCGACCAAAAGGCTGGCGTCTATTTTGCTCAAAGGATAAGCATTGCTATTCAGCGTGGTAACGCCGCCAGTCTTTTGGGAACGTTCCCAATAAGTGACAGTGGTTTGGGACCAATATTTTATTTATAATTTTGCTCTCTTTTTATTTTATTTAGTTTTAGTATTTAATTTTAGCTTTCTATCCTATAGTTTAGTTTTATTTATTTGTTATTACCCATTGTATATTAAAAGTTTGTCGTGTAAAAAAAAAAATGTAAGAACAAGCCAGCAATAGTAAGTGTGTTTTGTTGTGAGTGTCTATATGCACGACTAACAATGCACTCTCCCGACGATAAGTCTCACTCACAATACCGTCGCCGATATGGCGCAGACCACCTCCTACCACTGCAGTGCTCACCTCTCCTATTACCGCGCGTAGCTCGCTTCTGGTTCTTCCCTCGAACTACACTATACACCTCCTTCACTTAACTGTCCACTAAACTTATCACTAAATTCGTCACTGTTTTCTACTAAATTTCTCTTCCAACTCCACCGTATCGCACTCGTTGCTATCTTCGCTATCTTGAACTGAACTCAACTCTAAAACTGCCCGGTAAGCGCGCTTTACGCTGCTTATATACCCGGAAGAATTTTCTGGAATCCATAACTTAGTTTTCTTAAAAACTTTTGGTGTGTTTTTTTCGGAAGTATTTCACGAAATAAGGGTAAACACTCCGTGTGACAAAGGCTGGAGAGGAGGGATGCGCACCGATCCGCGCGCCCCCTCTTAGCTTGAGGAAGCCGGAGCCAGCCCGTGAAGGGGCCGGCCGTCGTCCGTCCGGGCTGGAAGTGAATGCGCCAGCGAGCCAACAACCCGGACAAGGGAAGCTCGAGAATCGGAAAGGGGTTTTAATTGGTATCCCAAATCACGGCGTGGCAATAGCATTTCATACGTGAGGTGCTACCACCTCGACTTGGTGAATCCCACACACGGGTCTTCAAAATGGACAAGTACGTATATTAACAATCTGTTTTTTTTCCACGATTTGTTTTTCCACCTTTCCGTTGCCATTCGTTTTTCCACTTGTGGGACACATCCCAGCACACATTTAGATTTTTCTCAGGTTACTGCAAATTATGATTTGGTTAGATTTGCTACTTTTAATGAATGCATTTTTTATTTATACATATTTTATTTAATCAAACAAAAAATTATTATTATTATATTGTTACAATTACCACGTGCACATCGAGATAACCGATGTGTCAAACCTGCCAAGCCGCCTTGGACAAGCGTGGCGGGTCCATTCCCCTACCGTGGGAGGTCCGAGCCCAGCAGTGGGACAATTATGGGCTGTTGTATATTATTGTTATAAACATAAAAAGTGAATTCGATCCGGAACCAAAAAAAACATCCATAGCCTACTCAAAAATTATGCCGTCTCTCAGCAGGCGATATACCTCGTACGCCCTCCACGCGGCCCTAACACTTTTTCGTGACAGAAAAAACCGGGGGGTATTAGGATTTTTCTGTCGTCTATATAGATATTTCAGTTGAAAAAAATACATTTATTATACAAATTTGCGATGACGTACCTACGTTGAGACGATAGAGTCCGGCAATTCTGTCGAGACACCAAGAGCAAAATTCAGCTTCTGTATAGTTACTCTTACTCACATTCTCATATCTCATTCCTAATAGAGATTCAGGGCATGTCGAGTTTGTAATTGCCGTTTTAATTACAAGCTCGCTCTAATTAAACTTGACATTGTTGCGGCCGGCCGTTGTGACGTCACTGCTGTTATGACGTTATAAATCACGCCACCGGCCGTTGGCCCACAATGTTGCACACGCTTAGTAACGAGCGAGCGCTGATTAATCGCACTTCATTTAGATCAACGTAATGGTATGATGCTTGAGGTATGGAAGTCGCTCCTGATATAAAATACGGAGTCCTGGCAATTCTCTTTAGTGATGTCGCATGCCATATAATTGTATATATGTATATATACATGTGTATATATATATATATATATATATATATAAAATTGTGTATGTATATATATACATGTATATATATGTATATATATATATATATATGTACTAGCTTTTGCCCGCGACTTCGTTCGCGTGGAATATTTTTAAATAAACCCCGTGATTTTGAAATATTCTTCATTGGTGCTCCGCTCCTATAGCTCTTAGCGTGATGGTATATAGCCCATAACCTTTCTCGATATATGGGCTATCTAACACTGAAAAAAATATTCAAATCAGACCAGTAATTCCTGAGATTAGTGCGTTCAAGTAAACAAACAAAGCAACAAACTTATCCGCTTTATTACACGCTTTTTATTAGCTTCACTTGTATGTCAGTCAGTATGTCAGTATGTCAGTAACCGACCCCTTTGAGCTCGATTTTGTCCTACTTTGAACGATCAGATTTAATTCATACTTTGCACACCTGTCAAAGGTCGATGACAATGCAATAATATAGTATCATGGAGCTGATCTGATGATGGAGTGGGAAGGTGGCCATAGGAACTCCTGTACTAAACAAGATAGACCCTTCGTGTTTGGGCCCGTATGTTTATATCGCGTGACAATGCAATAATATGGTACCATGGAGCTGATCTGATGATGGAGACGGAAGGTGGCCATAGGAACTCCTGTACTAAACAAGATAGACCCTTCGTGTTTGGGCCCGTATGTTTATATCGCGTGACAATGCAATAATATGGTACCATGGAGCTGATCTGATGATGGAGTCGGAAGGTGGCCATAGGAACTCCTGTACTAAACAAGATAGACCCTTCGTGTTTGGGCCCGTATGTTTATATCGCGTGACAATGCAATAATATGGTACCATGGAGCTGATCTGATGATGGAGTCGGAAGGTGGCCATAGGAACTCCTGTACTAAACAAGATAGACCCTTCGTGTTTGGGCCCGTATGTTTATATCGCGTGACAATGCAATAATATGGTACCATGGAGCTGATCTGATGATGGAGTCGGAAGGTGGCCATAGGAACTCCTGTACTAAACAAGATAGACCCGTCGTGTTTGGGCTCGTATGTTTATATCGCGTCAAAATGCAATAATATGGTACAATGGAGCTGATCTGATGATGGAGTCGGAAGGTGGCCATAGGAACTCCTGTACTAAACAAGATAGACCCTTCGTGTTTGGGCTCGTATGTTTATATCGCGTGAAAATGCAATAATATGGTACCATGGAGCTGATCTGATGATGGAGTCGGAAGGTGGCCATAGGAACTCCTGTACTAAACAAGATAGACCCGTCGTGTTTGGGCTCGTTTTACTTGTCTTGGCTAGCACTCTGCTGCTACATGATATGCAGGATCTCAAAAGCTTGTATTTAAAAACATTTAAACAAAAATCAACTAAAAAATGAAAAATAAATAATAGTTTAAAAAAACTAAAAAAAACACGCTTTTATAAAAAATCCAACTAAAAAAACAAAAAATAAAATTTAATATAATATAAAAAAGCGTGGGGTGTATTCAAAGCGCTTTTTAAGATATTATATTATTAATTGAATACACCCCACGCTTTTTTATATTATATTAAATTTTATTTTTTGTTTTTTTAGTTGGATTTTTTATAAAAGCGTGTTTTTTTTAGTTTTTTTATATATTAATATATATAAGATAAAACTCTCTCACCGACACCACACCCTGTCAAAATTTCCGCTTCTATTACGTTACGTTGCAGAGATTTCAGTCTGCTATAAGCTGTTTAAGTAATTAAAGCTTTTTTAACTATCCCACTTGAACTGTTTAATTTTCAGGATCAAAAGTATCCTATATGTTGACCAGGGATATAAGCTATCACCATACAAAATTTCATGTAAATCGGTCCAGTCGTTTCGGAGATTAGCCGGAACAAACAGACAGACAAACCGACAAACAGAGAAACAAAAAAATTGAAAAAATCTAAATTAGTTCTATTTCACTTCTTACCTTATCCCCCTGACTCGGTTTTTAGCAGTTTTTTTAATTGTACAGAAATTTGACCTCTACAATTTTATTATATGTGTAGATATAAATATATGTATATATGTGTATTATATATATATATATATATATATATATATATATGTGTGTATGTGTGCGTGTGTGCATGAGTGCGTGCGTGCGTGCGTGCGTTCGTGCGTGCGTGCGTGCGTGCGTGCGTGCGTGTGTGTGTGTGTGTGTGTGTGTAAACATATGCATGTGCGCAGCGACAGCGCCCAAATGCGGCCAAATAAGGACTGTTACACAACCTTCTAATTTCAAAACAGCATATCAAACTGATAGATAATATTATTTTAGATCTTATTTAACTGTATTATAGTTCGAAATTGTACAATAAAAAATATTTTAAAGGTCGACTGGAATACGACAAATAACGCTTTTTCCTTACTTGACGATCTCTGCGAGTTGGCTCTGTAAGGCGCGTAAAAATACTTTGTTCCAAAAACTACTACAATCGAAAGAGAATCATATTATTATCTTTCATGCAGTCATATATATTATACATACTCACTCACATACAGAAAGACATATACTTTCACACACTCATACACACACTAGCCAACGCATACCAAAGCTGTCACGCACTTGTAACATTCAGCAGTATTCCGTCTTTAAGGAGGGGGCTTGGTTATCAGTCAAAAGGTTTTCAACCTAAAACAAACACCAGGCTCTTTCTAAATCAATTCAATATATATAATTGCTTATCATGACTGTGTAATGTGTTTGTGCGTGTGTGTAAATGTTTAAATTATTAAGAGCAAATAAATAAAAATTATTATATGATATTACTAGCTGCGCCCCGCGGCCTCACCCCCGTGATGATGGAAAATCATTATATTTTGGATAATTCGCTCTATATCTTTATAAATTATAGCCTATGTGTTATTCTGATGTGGAAGATATTTTATTGTAAAGTTTTATTAAAATCCATTCAATAGTTTTTGCGTGAAAGAGTAACAAACGTACATCCATTCTAGGACAAGTAAGAAGTAAGAATAAGTAACGTAAATTTCTTTGATTTACTTAATCAAAGGTAAAATTTCTGCCAATGGTAAAGCGAATCAATGAATTGTTAATATATTGGAACCGATCAAAAGCCGTGTGTAGTGTGTTGACATTTTTCATGAAGTCCACAGGTGTCGAGATATTGCCTCCAATGTCGTAAAAATTGTGTCTCCTCCTATCTTTTAAATTATGAAGTAGAAAACACTGAATAAAATCAAAGTGGTAGAGATTCCAGAAAAAGAATATAGACACATTAACAATGGCTGACGAAATCAAAAGTCGGAACAAGAAAGAGACAAAATATATTAAATATTGCTACAAAATAAAGAAAGAGAGAGAGTAGCAGAGTGAAATGTCGCAAATATGTATCCATTGGTAGTGGGCACGTATTTGTGGCTTTTAGGGGTCGAGACCCTGGGGCCGTGGGGGCCTGGACCTCTATTGAGACCTCTCAACGCATCTAATTGAGGTCTCGCGTGACCAAAAGGCTGGCTTGCACCTGGGGCCACGAACCAGCGTTGTCATCTAACGCACCCCGGCGACAGCGATTTAGAATCAATTTTTACTTACTCTTGTTATTTTGTAACTATAGTTTAATTTATAGTATTATTCTTCTTTCTCTTAACTTCTGAAAGAGAGAACACTTTATTGCACATCAAAATATACATTTAGAAAAAAAAACAGATTTTCAATATTTTCTAGCCAAACAATAGGCGACCTTATTGCTCAAAGCGATCTCTTCCAGGCAACCTAAATAAAATAAAATTAATCAGGCGAAATAGACGGTGCAGGAAAAAGGCAACAGATATATCTATACATAGTCATATATATACACACAGTACACATATAAAATGAATTTGTCGCAGTGTGACAAAATGAGGACACCAATTTTGATGGGTTATTTCCGTCCAAACAACCTCGAGTCAACCTTAACATTTGCCGACCTCGCGCGTCTAACTTTATTTACCCAACTTGATTACCCGCCACTTTGTCGTTGCTTCCACTCCAATATTCTTCTGAAGTAAAAATGTCGCCAATCGAGATATGAAATGGATTTCTTGACATTTACACGTTTGTATTAATTAGCCGTGCTAGCAAGTGGGTGATAATAAAAAAAAAAAAAGCCTTTTTATTTGGTCCATAATGAACAACATGTCAGTCATATAATAATATTTTAAATTGTCAGTATTTTTTTTTATTTATTTACTATTTTTTAATTTTTCTATTTTTGGAGTCCGCGGCCACTGCGAGCCACCTTGGAACCTTCGTTTCAAAAATTTAAAAATCGGCTTACAATTGACAGAGGAATCGCGTAAAAACTGTCGCAATGCACGTCAGAAGTAAAATATTTATATCTGATCGTAATTGTCACGCGAGTTTAATGCTTTTTCCCCATCCCAAAAGTGCCTAACGTGCCTAAAAAAGTATTTACTTCAAAAACATGCAGTCAAATTGAGAACCTTCTTTGATGTCGGTTTAAACACAAATTACTAATAGTACCATGACTATACATCTTCGAAGTAGCTATGTTTGTAATAATAAAGTTTTTTTGCGATTACCGCAATTTCTTCATTTCATTATACCTCATGACATCAAAACATTATTTACTATAAATCACACACGCCACTCGCCTTACGTAATTTATCATCTAATACCTAACAATGTCAATAGAACCTCAAATACATTAAAACTGTGAAGTTTTATTCAATAGAATACCAAATCATTTGGTCCTTCGAGCCGGATTAAACCAGCAAATTAAGAACAACAATAAACGGAAATCTTATTCGACTTCGTAACTACATTTTTCATACAATATTTAAAATATTTAAATACAAGTCCTTTTTAATTCCATTTTAAAAAGCTATTTTGAAATTTATTGTGTAAGAGTCCCGTTTTTTCAAAATAGCTCTCTCTTTTCTTTCATCTTTTACGCAAGTATTTGGAGTCGGCGCCATGTCTTTTCCTTCCACAGTCCTCTATTCTGAGATATATCTTCTGGCACACCACAAATCATTATCTTCACATAATCCATCTATCTCCTTTTTGGTCTACCTTTACATTTGTACCCATCCATCTTGTAGTTTAACATTATTTACATTCCCATACCACCTTACTCTTCATTCTCTCACTTTTTCAGTCACGGGTGAAACTTTCAACGATCCCCTTATGTACTCATTTCTCACTTTATCCATTCTTGTAACACTTGAACTTGGATGTGTGAGCTATTTCAACATTCCCATGTCATCTGAATGGAGACGTTTGTGGTATATCACTTTAGTGGTCCAACATTCAGACCAGTATAACATGACCGGTCGTATAACAGATTTATATATCTGACCATTTAGTTTCAGGCCTATGGTTTCAAAATCAAGCTCAATTCACTTTTTTTTATTGCAGGAGTTCAGCAGACAGGCAGACGACTCATTTAATGGAAGGCGGTTACCATCGCCTATGGACATTTGCAACACCAAAGGTGTTACAAATGCGCTGCTGCTCTCTTACGGCTGACCTGGTCACTAATGCCGGAACGCAACACAAGGTTGTTAAGGTAGTATACTCTAGACCAGGGGCGGTCGCCATCCAGTCGAGCAAATATCCTACCAGTTGGCTGTAGGTTGTTTTGTCGCCTCTTATGACAGGCTGCCTGGCCGTTCCTGCACGGATAAAATTCAATTTTACTAATGAGGAAACGAATAACTGACTCTAAATATTTGTTTTATCGGAACTTAGGTAATTTCACTATGAAACATTAATTTAGGTTAAATTTACTCATCGTCATCATCATCCGAGCAGTAAATCCCGGTTGCGTTCGGAGCGTTCACTCCGACGCCCAGGGTCGGCTTTCCTACTTTTTCTACTCCACTTCGCGCGGTCTTCAGCATCCCCCGTTTTCAGATCATTGATACGCATGTCATCCTTCACAAGGTTACTTAGTTTAAATTTACTGGCTGTCACATTTCGGTCAACTGCATCACCTTTATTAGGCCTATGTCATATCTCTAACGATTTCTCGGAACCAGTGATTCGGGACTTGTTCAGTTTCCTTTGATAATGGTATGAGATTACAGGGCAGTTCATATTAGACCCTGCTCCATTATTCATGTAGCCTCCCCATCTCGTCGTAACATCGATAAGGCCATTAATATCTTCAATAATGTATTGAGGGAATGTTATTTTTACACCGAATATTTTGCTTCAGACGTTGCTTCCATAATAATTCCATTTGAGATTCCTGTAAACATGTATTAGGTATTTATTAAACTTGACGTGTCAGTCCTTATGGACTACGCATTTGATGAAGTACGCCTTTTTAGGGTATGACAAATTTTTTGTTTCTATACATCCGTCTGTATATCTATCTGTCTTTAGTAAGAAACAATTCGGACCGAAGACCTAGATCCAAGCTTGACATACATTTTTTTTATTTCAGGAGTTCAGCAGACAGGCAGACGGCCCACTTGATGGAAAGCGGTTACCATCGCCTATAGACATTTGCAACACCAAAGGTGCTACAAATGCGCTGCTGCTCTCTTAAGGGAGACTGGAACCTGGTCACTAATGCCGGAACACAACTCAAGGTATTTATGGCGACATACTTTAGACCAGGGGTGGTAGCCATCCAATCGAGCAAATACCCTACAACGTGGCTGTGGGTTGTTTTGTCGCCTCTTACGACCGGTCACCCGGCCGCAGCAAATTGTATTCTTTCTCCTTTCCTGCACGGATAAACATATTGCCCAAGTGGACAAATTGTCTCTCTTGCAGCCGAGTTTTCAAAAATAAATTCGATTTTGCAAGCCACACAGTGGTCGCCATCGACGGATACTTCGAGGACTCCAGCATCATCGAAATTACAGAAAGTTTAGAGTTTCTTCCAACGTTTCTTCTATGGCTCTCTCAGCCATAGAAGAAACGTTGGAGTTCTAAGCGTGTTCTACCGTCTGTACAACGGGGCGTGCTCTGATGGGCTATTTGATTTGGTGCCTACGTCGCTATACTATTATCGCACCATTCTCCGGCAATTGGGATTGGGTTATCCACACTTCGTAGACACTTAGAAGTCCTTCACGGTACGTGGCAGATGCTCTTTCGATATTCTATAGTGTTTCAAATTCAAATTCAAAAGTTTTTATTCAAAATAAGTTCCACTGGAGAACACTTTTTGAAGGTCATACATATAGGTTAAAATTTTATTTTACTTCCTAGTCTATGTACACCGCTTCGCAACGTGTTATTGCTGTTAAAGAGAAGAAGCGGCAAGAAACTCCCCAGCAACACGTCTAGCTAAAAATTGTTTTTCTTTATATTAGTTGTTCTATTTATATTTAAGTTCTTTTTTTTAAGTTTTATACAGAACTATGTTACAGAATGACTTTTGAAGAATTAATGGAGTTGTAGCAAACAGTGCATATTCAATAAGACTGAACGCAATAAAAGGATAGAAAATATTATTATAGTTATAAATATAAAGACATACCGTACTAAGTTTTTTTTTGCAACCTATCTCCATATATTCCTTACAAATACGGCAAGACAAAAACGTTACACTCTTACAAAACACAGTATAAGAGGTTGGAGCGAGCTGCTATGTAAATGGAGTTTTGTCATTTAAATATTCTTCAATAGTGTAGTACCCCTTTTTAAGCAAGATACTTTTTAATTTGGTTTTGAATTTAGTGAAGGGCAGATCTAACATTTCACTCGGAATCTTATTGAAGAAGCGTATACCAACCCCCAAGAAAGAAGACAATACTTTTTGTAAACTAAAAGATGGCAATATCAGTTTATTACAATGCCTGGTGTTGAAATTGTGAACATCCTTATACTGCTTGTAGGCACTCAAATTATTACGAATATAAATTATATTATTGAAAATATATTGGCAGGCGACCGTCATAATACCGATTTCCTTAAAGCGTTCCCTAAGAGACACCCGAGGGCCGAGGTTGTAAATTGACCTTACGGCTCTTTTTTGTAAAACAAATATAGTCTCTAAGTCAACAGCGTTGCCCCAAAGTAAAATACCATAGGACATGACACTATGAAAATAACTAAAATAAACTAGTCTAGCAGTCTCTTCGTCAGTGAACTGCCTAACTCTTCTGACCGCATATGCAGCAGAACTAAGCTTTCCTGAGAGACTAGATACATGAGCGCCCCCACTGGAGTTTCTGATCTAGGTTAATGTCTAAGAATACAGTTGAATCTACTAGGTTAAGTCTAGTGTCGTTAAGAGAAATATTAACATCGTATTCTTTTACATTGGGCATAACAAACTTAACACATTTAGTTTTATTCGGATTGAGTGATAAGTTATTTGCGGTAAACCACTTGGATATTTGGGTTAAGGCGTTGTTTACGTCGTCAAAGTTCTGTTTATTTCTGTCAACTTTAAATATAAGTGACGTGTCATCAGCAAACAACACTACCTCACACATATCATTAATAAAATATGGCAAATCATTAATATATATCAAAAACAAGAAGGGACCTAGAATAGAGCCCTGGGGCACACCCATATATATG
Organism: Dendrolimus pini; assembly: GCA_949752895.1. Lineage (NCBI taxonomy): Eukaryota > Metazoa > Arthropoda > Insecta > Lepidoptera > Lasiocampidae > Dendrolimus > Dendrolimus pini. The sequence continues at coordinate 18,717,363 of OX457143.1, forward strand.
CCAGTCTCACGAGATTTGATATTGTTAATTTCAACACTTTGGGATCTATTATTTAAGTAAGACGACAGGAGATTGAGAGAATCGCCATAAATACCGTAATAATTGAGCTTTTTTAGGAGGGTCACGTGTTCAACGCAATCAAATGCCTTGGACAGGTCACAGAATACACCAATGGCACTCTGTGACCCTTCCCAAGCACCATAAATGTGCTTTAGAAGCTCAGCACCTGCATCGGTAGTAGAACGACCTTTGGTGAACCCGAACTGTTTAGTATGAATTAATTTATTAATATTAAAATGTGAGAGCAGTTGATTTAAAATTATTTTTTTAAAAACCTTGCTTAAGGTTGGTAAAATAGAAATTGGCCTAAAGTTGGAGGGGTCGTTTTTGTTTCCACTTTTAAATATAGCAATAACTTTGCTAACTTTCATTAAGTCAGGAAATACTCCTTTATCTATACATCGATTAAATATTTGTACTAGTGGTAGAGCAATAGTGCATATTAAGTCATTTAATACTTTTAAGGATATACCCCAAAATTCAGCAGTGTTTTTAATATTTAGTGATTTAAACGTTTTTACAATATCATCTGTATCTATATGATTAAATTTGAATGAGATATTACATTGATCAACGCACTGTGTCATCAGCATCTCAGCTTCCAGTGGTGATGATGACAAAGAGCTAGTTATTAAAGTTGGTATATCCCTAAAGTATTCATTAAATGTTTGTGCGATTTCAAAGTTATTAGTAATGGTTTTATTGTTGATTACAAGTTTAATTGCATCATCTCGACGTGAACTCTTGCCGGAAGCATCATTTATGACACTCCAAGTTGTCTTAATGATATTTGATGATTTTTTAATTCTGTTACTATAATGTAGAGATTTGGCAGCGATTCACACTCTTTTAAAGGTCTTAGAGTACTTTTTAATATAGTGTAGAAAGTCTGGATTTTGATTAAATTGTTTTTCACTGTATAATTCATACAGTTTGATTCGACTTTTATATATACCTTTCGTAGCCCAATCACTAAACTTAAGTTTATTACTTTTATTGATTGTTTTGGTTTTAAATGTGTTTTCAAATTCAGCTTGTATAATGCCAAAGAAATTACTAGACAACTTGTTTGGATCTTCGCTGCTGAGATCCAAAGTAGGAATTGTTTTGGCCAAACCATCTTTAAAGGTTCTTAAGCGATAATTATTCACTGGCCTACAGGTTATTTTAGAATTGATTTTAATACTATCAAAAGGTATTGATATAAACTGGCCACAGTGATCCGACCGTAGTACATCTATGACTGATTTGTCGATTATTTCGCAACTATAAAATATATTGTCTAAACAGGTTGCTGAATTAGCAGTTATACGCGTAGGTTCATTAAAGACATGTATAAGATTGAACGATTTGAAAAGATTAATGATCTTGGAACGAGTTGATGACATTTCCAACAAATTAACATTTAAATCCTCACAAACTATAGGTAATTTATGAGTTTTTTTAAATTTTCTTAATAAGTCCTCCATTGTGCTTTCAAATACATTATAATCCCCTGTGGGGGGTCGGTAGACGCAGACAATTACATAGCGCTCAAGCTCAATACAGGAAACCTCCACAGTCCGTTCAACAGAAAGGGACATAATGTCTCTACGCTCTTTACATTTTACATCATTTGCTACAAAGATAAGTGATCCGCCATGTATAGCGGACTTCCTTACAAATGCACTTATCACTGTATAATTCTCTATGAAGTTTATGACTTCAAAATTTTTAAGCCAATGTTCCGTAATACATAGGAAATGAACCTTATGTTCTTTTAAAAAGAGTTCAATTTCTAAATCTTTACCTACTAAACCCTGTATATTTTGGTGAACTATATTTAAATTAGAAGTAGGTTTAGCTTTGGTCATATCTAGCAGTTTAAAGTGCTAGGACTTGCAGTAGAGTTAATATTAAAAACATTAATGTATTGTATATATCTCATTCTCTCGCAGGTTTAGTCATATAGATTTATGTATTTATCTCTTTTTATTATCGCCTTTTCGTTTCATCTAGTTTCAAATCACAAAGATTGTGAAGAAGTTTCACTTCAAAAATAAATGAGCAATTCTATTCTTTTTTATTCGAAATAAATTCAAGAACTAGTACTTTTAAGACAGTTCTGAATATTATTGAAGTGAAACTTCTATATAGAGGGGGTCTTATGGAGTTTTGACTCACGAAAAGATGTCACAGTCACGTGATCACCGTCACTAATTCTTACATTTTTAAACTCGTGATATCTTTCGAATGGAATGCCCGAATTGAATAATTCAAAAAGTTATATAAAGGTATTGAAGCAGTCTTGAATATGAAGTAATTTATTTTGATAAGGATTAATATCAAGATACAAATAAAAAGCCTTTTCTAGCGGCGGCATTTTAATTAATTTTTTATAATAAAAAACCGCTTATTGTGGCATAACTATAATAGTTAGATATATGTTGTCGCGATACTTTTTGTAAATAATGATGTGTTCTACAAAGTCGTAGTACATTATTTTATTTTATCATCAATAGTTTTCGCAGCGCACGCGATTTTAGGTATTTTTTTTATACCTTGGATTAAATTTTTGGAGTTTTAGTAATGATCCCTAATTTTTTTGTAAATATAATATAGCCTATGTCACCCGGGGATAGCGTAGCTTGCCAACAGTGAAATAATTTTTCAAATCGGTTCAGTAATTTATTTTATTTGTTATTTTATCATCAATAGTTTTCGCAGCGCACGCGATTTTAGGTATTTTTTTTATACCTTGGACTACATTATTGGAGTTTTAGTAATGATCCCTAATTTTTTTGTAAATATAATATACCCTATGTCACCCGGGGATAGCGTAGCTTGCCAACAGTGAAAGAATTTTTCAAATCGGTTCAGTAATTTCGGAGCCTCTTCATGCAAGCAAAAACCAATCTTATCTTTCCTCTTTATAATATTAGTCTAGATATTCATAAATATATTTATTATAAAATTAATTAGATATTTGCATATTATAATAAGCGCAAGATTTTGCGCTGGAAGTTGCTTAATAAAATTGGGAGCTGGGTTGCCCTAAAAAGCGCTATATCTAGCTTCGAAAGCGCTAAAGTGGCAGACTTGGTGAGCCGAGCCGAGCGCCGGGGAAGTCCCGCAAACGAGAAAGCGAGCGAGAGAGCGAGCGAGGATATACCTCGTTCTCCGACGACCTCGTCCCTCTAATACCTAAAATCGCATTCTGCGCATCGGAAAGTGGGATGTTCCAATAAGAAAACAAATTAACAACTAGAAAACTTTGCCAACGGTTCAGTTTTTCGAAAGTCACAACGAGGTGAACGACAAGTGTTGACAGAAAAAAATTGTCGGTGCGTGTGTAGTGTATTACACTATACAGACAAAATATATATTATAGTAGTTACATCTGCTCTGTTGGTATTCTCCGCGGTGTGTAAGTGTATTTGAAATATTTTTTGAAATAGTTTTTTTGTCAATATAAATCATCAAAGCCGCGTGTTCTAATACTTTTTAAACTCGTGATATCTTTCGAATGTAATGTCCGAATTGAATAATTCAAAAAGTTATAATAAAGGTATTGAAGCAGTCTTGAATATGAAGTAATTTATTTTGATAAGGATTAATATCAAGATACAAATAAAGTGCCTGTTCTAGCGGCGGCATTTTAATTAATTTATTGAAATAAAAGGACACTTATTGTGTCATAACTATAATAGTTAGACATATGCTGTCTCGACACTTTTTGTAGACAATGATGTGTTCTGCAAAGTCGTAGTACATTATTTCATTCTATCATCAATAGTTTTCGCAGTGCTCGCGATTTTAGGTATTTTTTACACCTTGGGTTACGTTATTGGAGTTTTAGTAAGGATCCCTAATTTTTTTGTAAACATAATATAGCCTATGTCACACGGGGATTGTGAAGCTTGCCAACAGTGAAAGAATTTTTCAAATTGGTTAAGCAGTTTTGGAGCCTCTTCAATGCAAACAAAGAATTTAATCTTTTCTCTTTATAATATTAGTATAGATATTCATATATATTTATTATAAAATTAATTAGATATTTGCATATTATAAAAAGCGCAAGATTTTGCGCTGGAAGTTGTTTAATAAAATTGGGAGCTGGATTGCCCTAAAAAGCGCTATATCTAGCTCCTAAAGCGCTAAATTGGCAGCTCTGGTGAGCCGAGCGCCGGGAAAGTCTCGTAAACGAGAAAGCTAGCGATAGAGCGAGCGAGGATATACCGCGTCCTCAGACTACCTCATCCCTCTAATACCTAAAATTGCGTTCTGCGCATCGGAAAGTGCGATGTTCCGAGCCGCTATTAATGGAGGCAAACTTAAGTTTGCATCGAACCATAGCTCTGCTCTCCACGTGACAAGGCATCACTGCCTCTATTTGTGGTATGTGTAAAAAAAATATAAATAAATAAATAGAGTTTGTTGAGTAAACAAAAATAACAACAAGAAAACTTTGCCAACTGTTCAGTTTTTCGAAAGTCATAACAAAAGTGAACGACAACGAACAACAAAAGTGTTGACGTAAAAAATGGTCAGTGCGTGGGTAGCGTATTACATACACCATTAAAATGTACTTAACCTAACCAAATCATAATTTGCAGTAAACCTGCGAAAAATCGAAATGTGTGCTGGGACACATATTAGAAGTGAAACTTCAACGGACAAGTGGAAAAACGAATCGCAACGGACAACTGGAAAAACGAATAGCAACGGATAAGTGGCAAAACGAATCGCAACGGACAAGTGGAAAAACGAATGGCAACGGATAAGTGGAAAAACGAATCGCAACGGACAAGTGGAAAAACGAATCGCAACGTACAAGTGGAAAACGAATCGCAACGGACATGTGGAAAATCTTCAACTGACAAGTGATAAAATGAATCGCAACAAAATTTTAACTTGAAGTTTTACGGGCAGATTGTTAATGTACTTGTCCAATTTGAAAACCTGCCCGTAAAACTTCAAGTCAAAATTTTGTTGCGATTCATTTTATCACTTGTCAGTTGAAGATTTTCCACATGTCCGTTGCGATTCGTTTTCCACTTGTACGTTGCGATTCGTTTTTCCACTTGTCCGTTGCGATTCGTTTTTCCACTTATCCGTTGCCATTCGTTTTTCCACTTGTCCGTTTTGATATATAAAACCATACAATATCAAATTATGTGAAAGATGTAATAAAATTGTAAATGTTAAGAAAATAATAACAAAATTGAATTTCTCTTTGTTATGAAGTAACTTCGTAGAATTGTGTACACTCGTGGAAAAGCGGTGGCCCCATTCGCAGCGGGTGAAGCTATAATAATAACAACCCATAAATGTCCCACTGCTGGGTTCGGGCCTTCCATTTGTAGTGAAATAAAAAGCTATGGTCTCATTAATGATATTTATTTTGGTGCTTTCCTAAGACAATAATATTAGATAAACTACCACAGTTCTAACAAAAAGAAAAATCGAATAGAATTACGGACCTTAGCATTTTTTATCTGAAAAGAATAAAACTAAAAGAAAAATGACATTAAAAAGAAAAGATAAGAAAAATATATACAAAAAGATAATAAAGGCCGTACTGATCTTGTTCGTCTGGCGGAAGTGAAATATAAAAAAAACAAATCTAATGCGGTCCGAAATGCGATTTTTATCTTAAGTCCTTGGAGAGTAGATAAGGTCACCCGCTAATGACGGCAGCGGGCAGCAAGCTGCACCCGCGTCAGCGGCAGCAGGACGGCGGCATGTGGGCTGCCAGCCGACGAAGGGCAGGACGGCACTTGCAGGAACTGTAGCAACCAGAGCACCAAGCGACAGAGCGCGTGACGCCGTTTAGAGCGTTAGTGGGACGCTCAGGGCGCCGCCAGGATACAGAAGCCTGTACGCAGACCAGTAGATGGGCCTGTCTGAGAGACAGCGTCGAAGACTCGGAACGGCGCAGATCTCTGGTTAAGAAGACCTTAAGTTTCTGCTTCAGTGTTTGTCATTGACAACATTGCCATTTTCTTTTTTCACGTTTCTATATTTTATGAACGTAAGATTTATTAAAATGTTGGCAGTATTGTTGCTTGTACTCCTGCAAACAAAAATCGACTTTAAGGTAAAACAACCTATTGATACTGTGACTTTGTTCGTGTGAGTCAGTCTATATGTCTCCATGGCGGTATTTAATTCGCTCCCCGCTCTCATTGAAGCCATCGCCTATGACGCATTGAAGAGTACGTCAAAGTGGTTTTCATAACGATATTAAGCCAATAGGCGAGTATAAAAGAATTTTCTTAAGGATCTCTCGATGTCAGCCGGGGGTGGTTTCGCAAAGTGATTTATTGCGAGCAGCCCCATGCAGGCAAATCAGTGTCACTCCTATGAAATATTATGAACTGTAGATAATATGGTGAATAGAATCTGTTTGTGGTATGCTTAATATGTGACGCCATGCTTATAACTATAAATATTTTTATCTATTTATATATGTTACGGGCAATTCGATAAGTCCCGTCACTATGAATACTGACCGGTCTGTATACAAAATGCCCATACCAAGTGGGCAATATAATAAAATATAATACCGAAAATGTAATACCGACACACGTATACGAACGAGCTTCTTACCAAGAATTTAGGCGCACGGCCTTCTTTAATAAGTAACGGTTACTCTTGATGTCCCTGGAATCCACCCATCAAATCTTGACTTGGTGACCATGGGTCCACCTCGAGAGTATAAACTTACGAGTGAAGAGAAAATTTGAAAATCGATGTAGAATTGACGGAGATATCGTGTATGTTATCAATTTTCGTATGTTTCTCTAATTCCTTGGAATTCACTCATCAGATCCTGACATGACAATGGGACCAATTTGGGAGTATAACATTACGATTTTTTTTTAAAATCGGTGTACAATTCGGAAATCGAGTAACGAACATAACAAAAAACATACAGACGAATTACACACCTCCTCCTTTTTGAAGTAGGTTAATAATAAATATTTACATTCAACTCAGCCTCTTGCGTAGCCTTTTAATAATAGCAACCGCTGTCTCTATCTTGACATGATGATAAATGTGTAGTCGTTCACAAACAAACGATAAGACGAGCCGTTTTTAAGCCACGCCTCATGCAGGATTACATTTAATGCGAGATATTCTAATTATGCTCATATTAATGAGAGAATCCTATAAATAGAGGCAATCATTCTTTAGAGCTTAGACTGTATTAAAAGTCTTAACACATCATCTTTAGACGCCTGACGATATTGTCATAGCAAATTGTCATTACATGTCTTTTTAATTTTTAAGTAGATTCCTATAGTAGAATTATTTTCTCCGTGCAGTTTGGGTCATAAATCAAACTCGGCCTCAGCCCGGTTAGGGCGGTGAGCATGTTGCGCGGGCGCAACGCCATTATCGATAAAAACTCATTCTTATCAAAGAAAGATTATCATTCTTATAAAAATCATTATTATCTTTTTTGCTGTTAATTTTAAACTTAGATATAAGTATTTATATTTATTTTTAATATAACTTGTTACATTCTGAACTTTTGATCTTATAGTTTTTTAATACATAGATACCTAATTAATAATTTATTTTAAATCATTATTATTCTTATTTTAATAAATACATTATTTTATCTATTTTTTAACCAACTTCGAAAAAAGGAGGAGGTTCTAAATTCATCGTTTTTTTTTTTGTTTTTTTTTAATTTATTTTCGCCGATAACTCCGTGATTTATGATCTGATTTACGTGATTATTTTTTGTTCGACGCGGAATAGCTGCCATGTGGTCCCCGAAAAATTTGATATAGTTTGGCCCAGTAGTTTTGGCTCAACTTTACAATAATGGACACTGAATTTTACGAAAATCAAGTTTAGGGGTATACATACGCCTTATATATAGACACTAGACCTCTTATTTGGGCTAGGAAACAAGTTTTTAGGGTCCACCAACAAGTTTTGAATGAATAATGGGAAAAACAAAAATATGTTTGATAAACAAGGTTATGTCACTTTTGTTGAAAAAAACTTTGATTTATCTTTAGGAATACACTTACACATGATATATAAACACTAAAACCGTTTTTTAGTTTAGTAAACAAGTTTTGAATTAGTTATTATAATTTTAAAGTACATATAAATCACAGTATTGTCACTTTTTTTCACTTTACGACGATAAATAAATGTTACCAAATCAGTATGTCAATAATATCGATTTTTTTATTCAAATATCATTCGATATTCCAATAATATCCATTTTGAAATACGAAAATTATTGTTCTTGCTTATAATTACGAGTTTGAATGAGAAGTATTTGTAATCGATTTATTTTTATTACAAACATCGATGCATTAGGCGGCACTATGAATATTTTGCCGCCGTTTTATTTTTTAATAATGAGCGACTACGAACTGGTGCAAGGACCGTGTCTCTCGCGACCAGTGACTAAAACGGTGAGTTGGTTGGGTTGGGTTAGTGTTTAGACCAAAGCGCCAGAACCGAGTGGTCACCATTTATTTATTGATAACTATTTAAATGGTGGTTACAAATCGGTTGTGACATTTGTTGACCGCTGTCATGGCATACTTGCTTTGCTCGCTAGGCTTGTGGGCTTTAGTCCGCGTTTTTAGACTGTATTAAATGTTTTTTACATTGACCACTAACTTTTCTTCTGCATTTCTCGTATTTAGACACAAGAAATAAGTACACCATTTTGAAAACATTAGTAATGTTTACAAAAAAAATCATATCTCAAAAACTACATGTCTCCTAGACATGGGGGTTGCAGGAGGGAGAAGTACTCTTCCCCCTTTCCCCTTCGCGCCTCCACTACTTAAAATTCAGTGTCCATTATTGTAAAGTTGAACCGTAGTTTTCATTTTACGAACATTTTTTTGTTCTCGTTTCTTGGGACCTATATTTTTTAAGAAGCGCGGCACCATTCGTAGGTCCACCCATACATAGCTAGACACTAAAAAGTAACAAATAAAAAATAAAAACTTCGTTTAAAAAAACCGACTTCAAAAACTAAAAAACTAAAATGTATAAAATAACTTATTTCTAAAGCTATTATTATTAATATATATTATCTAAAACATCTTGAAGTCGGTGCAAAGTAAAACATAATAAAAATTACTATATTTTGCAAATTCCTAAGCACCGACTTTAAGATGTTTTAGATAATATATATTAATAATAATAGCTTTAGAAATAAGTTATTTTATACATTTTAGTTTTTTAGTATTTTTTTCTTTCATTTATATCACTAACCCACAAAATGACAAAACTAAATACACTATCAATAACGCTTATCGACAACAATAATGCGTATCACTATGCCTGCCCATAAGGCCCGTGAGTGGAAGAGAGAGCGAAATACTCGCTTCACTGCTCCGATTATTTATGACCCAAACTGCACGGAGAAAATAATTCTACTATAGAGATACTTCGTAAATGTGCTCATGACGTCACGTAAGATCCACGCCAGATCATTTCAGTAAGTGGGATTCAAAAGAACTTGTGGTCGCCCGGTGGTCGAAATTCAACCATAATTAATTTAAATTATAAGTTTGAACATTATCAAGGTTCTGTTTTCAATGACTATATACTTCTATAATCACAGATTTCGCCAGGGCTACAGTGTCAATTTGACTTTAGCAATAAGCAAAAGAGTACATATGCGAGTGTGTGACAAATATATGGTAGTGCGTGTAATGTTTTTTTTTTCGATGTAATGTATTTATTATTCTGCACTCATTCTCTATATAAACTATAAGTTTGCGAAATTTCATAGTCCTCCGTCCGCACAATTTCCGTAGAAAAGGGTACAAAGCTTTTGCTTCACGTATTAATATAAAGGTTGCATTGTCGATTCCGACTTGCAAAACAGTCTGTGCAATATTTTCATCCTATAATCATACCTAGATAAAATAAAAATCAAAGGTAAGTAAAATGACTCGGCAGATGAAATAACTCCTCAATATCTGGAGCTAAAATTGTCTGCCCTAATTCAATTCCTCATAAAAAAACATTTACTAATATCGCGCTTAAAATTCTCAATATGGAGACCCTGATAATTTTATCGAATTTGACGATTGATGTCTTTGAAAATAGTCTGCCCTGCTCTAACGTGTGTTTAATCTGTATATTTGTTTCACCTCCGTGAAGTTAACATGTCTCAACCAATAAAATGATCGAATGGCTATTTGTCAGTTACATATAAATTGAAAAATTCATAGACATCTATTGGACGCATAAACAAGCCGATAACTTTATTCCTTAGGCAATTATTAAACGACTTATATGACTATTGTAAAATAGGCCCTCAATGACATAACTTTAATATGACTTAAATTAAATTTCAAATTGAATAAATAATTAAATACTTTTCGGTATGTAAATTTTACCCATAAAATAAGATATATTTTTGACTTATGCACTGTTTAAAATGTATTGTGAATTGTAATAAAGGTGCGTGGTCTTTGTTGCATAAATAAGTCATCTAAATTCATAATATTATATTCCGACACAAAACTAGTTTCATATTTCTAAAAATGTTTTCTCCACTCAAAGTTGGAATTTCAGTGGGTTGTCGTCATCATTCAGCCGCGCCGGGGTCCTTTGAGACAAGGTTCCGTACGTCACACCTAAAAGACAAATTACACCCTAGGGGTAAGAACCACTTCCGTGCATCCACCGGCATCTATACGGGTACAGGCTTATGATTTACCGTCTTACACGTTCTATATTTTACATTGAAGTGTGACAATTTCAGTTGTTGTGCTTGGTTACGTTCTAAAGGCGCGCACGGACAGCGTGAGGCGTGCGTCAAGAAAGGTTCGTCACGCATGCCTCAATCTGAGGCATACGACGGTATATATGCATATGTCCCGAACGACCCAAGCACGCACGGTGATCGTCAGTAGGAAAAGTGGCTCTGGCAAGGCGAGACGTGCACATTGTAGCTACGACTTATATAGAATGTTTAAAGTCCCATAACACTCTGTTATTTTCATAAATCTGGACAAATTCACGTAGTGATTCGGTATCTACCTCCATTACGCATGCACGTGCAACCCAAAAACACCCACGCAGCGCAAGGCTAGAAGAAAGAAAGAAAATATTTATTTCCAATTGCGAATTATACAATACAAGCGGATAAGAAAATATACATATAAAAACTGATAGCTGCAATTTAAGAAATGAGGTTGGTACTCAGTAGTTTGGTGTGCCGAAACATGTTCCCATGCAGCATCGGTTTTCAGTGTCCACCTTCAAAATCTCATTTGTTCTTAGACCCCAAGTATGTGGGTAACCTTTAAGCCAATTTTGAGATATTTCATGTATTACTTGAACTTTCAAATCATGGATATAAAACAAATTTCATTAATTCCTGTACCCCCAGGTAAGTAAAATGACGCTCGCGCTAAGGCGGCGTTCACGACGATCGTATGAGGCGAAAGCGCACAGTGAGCACACACGTGTACACAGCCCGAGGCATACATACGTGACGAACCATTTACGACGCATGCCTCGTGATGTCTGTACGCGCCTTTAGAAATCACTTCGTCACGTTACCGTGACTTGCAGAATGGATTACGTACTAAAAACTAAAGAGAAGACTTACTCGTATAGCACCTACTTGATGCCGAAGATGTAGCCAGAAGTCACAACACAGTTTAAGGTTTTTTGTCAATAATTTGGAAAGCAGTTGTTAAGGGTAGCAACGAGGGTGGCGCGTGCGCACGTAAAGTTCCGCTGTAATAGATCGATGACTAGCGAATCTTACTAGGAACTATATAGGTGTAAAGGAAAGACATATAGACATACCATTTATCCGTGCAAAAAGGAGGAACAATAAAATTCCCTGCGGCCAAAGAGGCAACATAACAACCCACAGCCAATTGGTAGGATATTTGCCCGTTGAATGGCAACGACCCCTGGTCTAGTGTATGCCGCCATAACAACCTTGAGTTGTGTTCCGGCATTAGTGACCAGGTTCCAGTCTCCCTTAAAAGAGCAGCAGCGCATTTGTAGCACCCTTGGGGTTGCAAATGTCCATAGGCGATGGTAACCCCTTTCCATTAGGTGAGCCGTCTGCCTGTCTGCTGAACTCATGCAATAAAAAAAAAGTTTGAACAGAACGCGCAAACGCCAATTTACGCATGGCGCTTTTGACCTTTTGGTCTCTAGTTTCTTAAAGGTGTGGGGAATCGAGTTGTTTGAAGTTCACGCCACTGATAGAAGACGTGATAGGAAATATGAGATAATAACAGGAATGGAATAGGAAGATGCTATGAGTTGGAGAAAAGTGGGTCATCAGTACTCCAAAGTAGAATTTTAGTACCTGTTTTATTTCGAGCAGTCACAAGTTACAAAAAGCCAAGAGATAAGGTAGCTTGAGACACGCAACCTCGGAGCTTTACGATAATGCTTGGCAGTTGTTGTACATTGTATTCATTAAAAGCAAGACGTTCCCGTGTAACCTTTTTCCTTTTAAGAGAACTCCATCTTTTATGTGAGGTGACAAAGGCGTCTGAAGTCACGCTGCACGAGCTCCAACTCGATTTAACTCGACGGCTGCCGCAAGGATGCTGACTCTGAGCCTCATTTACACCGTGCTATAATTTTTACCAACTTGGACAGAGTAAGAAAAGGGCAAAACCATATGAACTAGTATTATAAACCTAATTAAACTAAATATACTGTGCTAGCTATTAGAAAAGAACACATGAACTAAATGTCTTGAACTATAGAGAAAATAAGAAAAGTGTTCATGAACACTTACTTAGAATCAATATTCATATGTATAATATTTTAGTACAAACAAACTAGCTGTTACCTGAGACTTCCTCCGACTCGAGTTTAATTTTCCTTCCAGTTCGGTGAAGGCGACGGCGTGCACGTGAGACTTTCAATGTTTTTTTTCAAAAATAAAATAAGTCTGAGTTACTTCTTATAACATCAGCTATCTACCAGTGAAAATCTCGTCAAAATCCGTACAACCTTTTCAAAGATATGCCGAAACAAACAGATAGATAGACAAAATTATTTATTGATTTAAGTACCGTATTTAATTCCAATACGCATTTAGTATAAAGCTGTTATTTTGTCATAACAAACAGTTAAATTTTATTTACTTATATAGAATTAAATTATTTGTTAGTTTCTTTAGATTAGATTGTAACAATAATATGGATTTTTCAAAATAATTCTTATTTTTCAAGCTTATGCTCACTTCATCGATTTCATTTCCATATTCACAATTCAATAGATGTAACAATAAGTTGGGTAAGTGCATGAGTCCACGAATAACGATATCTTCCGAGTTGATAAACACATTGACTGTTATTACCATTTGGCCAGTGAATATAAAAATGTATTTAATAACTTCTCTTCTCTCAAAGAATTACTCAACAAATATTGTTTTAATCTATTTTTGTTAAAATTATTTTTTAAACTCTAGTAATCTGAGTATTTCTCCATTTTATACACTATAGTACAAAGAACTGAGAGTTGGATGTTGATAGCATCAGATCGCAGTCGTATTAACGGTTTTGAGACTTGGTGCTGCTGAAAATGTTTGCGTATATCCTGAACTGCACACCAAAACAACGCAGCTACATAATTATAATAAAGAAATTAAAAATAGTCTTGATACGATAGTATCAATACTATTTTGATGATAATCAATCTGCCTCCACAAAGTCATGGGGCGCTGCGGACGTATGTCTTATATAAACACTGCATTGATTTTTGCAGAGTTCAGCAGACAAGCAGATGGCTCACCTGATGGAAAGCCGTTTACCGTCGCCTATAGACAATTGTAACAACAAAGGTGCTACAATTTCGCTGCTGCTCTCTTTAGGGAAACTTGAACCTGACCACTAATGCCGGAGCACAACATAAGGTTGTTATGGTATAGTCTAGACCAGGGTCGCCATCAACTCGAGCAAATACCCTACCACCTGGCTCTGGGTTGTTTCGTCGCCTCTTACATGCCATGTAGTGTTTTTATCCAAATACTCTTTATTAATTCGGTGAGAACTTAAAATTACGTATCGGTGTGAGGGGCGTCGTAATTTATGTTATCGTCTACTATTATTAGTGGAGTTAAGGGAAAATGGAAAAGCTTCGTGTCGCTTCCGTCAGATGTCGTTTGCGGCGTGTCGCTGCGAATATTTGTCGCTGTGTCGCTTATCACGCCGGATTTACGGATTACCAGCTGTCAGCCGTTGTGAACTTTCGCGTCTGGCGCAATTATTACTTTAAATAGACGTTTTAAATGGAACTTGGGAAGTAATTTTGACGTGTTTAGAGGTCATACAGCGGACCTATAGGATACATGGATTTAAATCATTGTTGCCATCATCTCTCTTTCTCTTTTCTGTCACCATATCCTAACTAATTGGGGTCGGCACAATATGTGTTTTCTTTCCACACGCCCCTGTATTCTGTATTCTGACATACATCTTCTATCACACCACAAATCATCATATTGTTACGAGTTGCGAGACTCGAATTAAAATGCCGTTGGAATTATTATAGAGTTTATTACAACTATACAAACACGTATAACACAGGTACAAATATAACGGAACACAACCAATCCAAACGTAATGGAGAAGGTCGTAATTCAATACAACGCGCAAGTCCGTCACTATTAGATTCCCGAATGCACACATCTGTACGTGGAATTTGTCTTTGTCGGGGCCTGGGTGGTAACAATATTCTACCGTCAATTTAATCTGAATGCCTCGAAGAATGGAGACGATACGATTAATTACGTACAAATTACCGATTTGAATGCTCACGATTATTATCTTAGATAACAATGAACCAAGTAATAAAGCCATTTAAGGCTTACACCTCCGAAATATTAATGAAAGCATTTTAACAAAACGGCCATTAACATCGCCTTTAATGGAAATTAATCGGCATTTTTATGGCCACAATTAGGCGGGTCGCAGACGACGCGCAATTTCTGTATCCATATGTTTTTTGTGTCTGTCTGTCTTTGTTTGCTGTTTTATTTACTATCATAAGTATAAAGTGATGAAACTTGGCATTAATAGGTTTAACATTAAAACAAGTTACCGTCATTTTGCGCATGTATTTACAAAAAATGAGGAAAAAGGTCAGAAAAAAATTACAAAGAAAGGAGAATAAATAATACGTCCTTAAATATGTTAAAATGAAATTTTATTATTTTTATATAAAATTTTTAATAAAAAAACAGCTTTAGAAAAACAAAAGTTCTAGCAAAAAAAACCGACTTAAAAAGTAACTAAAAACAAAATATTTGCAAAATATCGTAATTTTTATGTTTTGCTTCGCACCGAGTTCAATATGTTATTGCAAATATAACTGCTTTTGCTTTTTAAATATTGTTAAAGTCGGTATCTTTCTTGCTATAATTTTTTATTTGAATTCAAAACGTAGAAATGTTTTGTGTAAAATGTATTTAAGTAAATTTTCTAGGCTTTCAAATTCCAAAACTGAGGTGTAATAAATTTCAGCACTTGGCTAGATCTGAGTAAATTCACGGATCTTAATTCTAAAACGCGACTTAGGGGCCCATTAATTGTAATGAGTTTAGATATGATGCTATGAGCTGAGTTCTAAATTCTATATATAAATAAATAATTGATATATGTGAATGAATTTCACAGCTCCAAAAGGCTGACGTCTATTTTGCTCAAAGGTTAAGCATTGCTATTCAAGGTGGTAACGCCGCCAGCCTTTTGGAAACGTTCCCAGTAAGTGACAGTGGTTTGGGACCAATACTTTATCTATATTAATTAATTAATTAATTCTTTTTTATGGTGTAGTATAGCGCGCGACGTTATCCCAGTTGAGCCTCACGGTTCTCGGGCGCCTGGCACCGATGGTACAGCCACCCTCCCCCTTCCTCGTCCTCGCAGGAATCGCCGGCCACCTGGCCCGGATGGTACCGATGGTACGGCCTCCCGCCCCCTTCCTCGTCCTCGCAGGCATCGCCGGCCACCTGGCCCGGATGGTACCGACGGTACGGCCTCCCGCCCCCTTCCTCGTCCTCGCAGGAATCGCCGGCCACCTGGCCCGGATGGTACCGATGGTACGGCCTCCCGCCCCCTTCCTCGTCCTCGCAGGCATCGCCGGCCACCTGGCCCGGATGGTACCGACGGTACGGCCTCCCGCCCCCTTCCTTGTCCTCGCAGGAATCGCCGGCCACCTGGCCCGGATGGTACCGATGGTACGGCCTCCCGCCCCCTTCCTCGTCCTCGCAGGCATCGCCGGCCACCTGGCCCGGATGGTACCGACGGTACGGCCTCCCGCCCCCTTCCTCGTCCTCGCAGGAATCGCCGGCCACCTGGCCCGGATGGTACCGATGGTACGGCCTCCCGCCCCCTTCCTCGTCCTCGCAGGCATCGCCGGCCACCTGGCCCGGATGGTACCGACGGTACGGCCTCCCGCCCCCTTCCTCGTCCTCGCAGGAATCGCCGGCCACCTGGCCCGGATGGTACCGACGGTACGGCCTCCCGCCCCCTTCCTCGTCCTCGCAGGAATCGCCGGCCACCTGGCCCGGATGGTACCGATGGTACGGCCTCCCGCCCCCTTCCTCGTCCTCGCAGGCATCGCCGGCCACCTGGCCCGGATGGTACCGACGGTACGGCCTCCCGCCCCCTTCCTCGTCCTCGCAGGAATCGCCGGCCACCTGGCCCGGATGGTACCGATGGTACGGCCTCCCGCCCCCTTCCTCGTCCTCGCAGGCATCACCGGCCACCTGGCCCGGATGGTACCGATGGTACGGCCTCCCGCCCCCTTCTTGTCCTCGCAGGAATCGCCGGCCACCTGGCCCGGATGGTACCGATGGTACGGCCTCCCGCCCCCTTCCTCGTCCTCGCAGGAATCGCCGGCCACCTGGCCCGGATGGTACCGATGGTACGGCCTCCCGCCCCCTTCCTCGTCCTCGCAGGAATCGCCGGCCACCTGGCCCGGATGGTACCGATGGTACGGCCTCCCGCCCCCTTCCTCGTCCTCGCAGGCATCGCCGGCCACCTGGCCCGGATGGTACCGATGGTACGGCCTCCCGCCCCCTTCTTGTCCTCGCAGGAATCGCCGGCCACCTGGCCCGGATGGTACCGATGGTACGGCCTCCCGCCCCCTTCCTCGTCCTCGCAGGAATCGCCGGCCACCTGGCCCGGATGGTACCGATGGTACGGCCTCCCGCCCCCTTCCTCGTCCTCGCAGGAATCGCCGGCCACCTGGCCCGGATGGTACCGATGGTACGGCCTCCCGCCCCCTTCCTCGTCCTCGCAGGCATCGCCGGCCGCCCCGTCGTTTAGTCGTTTAAGTATGTCGGTAAGCAATGCCTGTGCGCACTGCTCTATTTTCCATGTACTTGAATTATGACGAAGTATATTGTTTCAGTTTATTATCTTGTTTTAATTTCTTGCACACCAAAATGCCCCCTCTACAGTAGTTTAATTTTAGAATATTTTGTAATAAGTTGTTGTATAAAATTTAAAAAAAATACAAAACAAAGTTTAAGTTATTTACGGGAGGTATTTTACTCTTACTTGAAAGCATAACACACGATCTGTGGTATGATAATCCGCATATTACACACCTAACTCCCTCAGAAGATGACAAAAAATTCCGACAGCAACCACATCTTTCCCTAGGCATTTTATAAATAAACCATATTACGCCCGCGTAAGTTACTGCATTCTCAAAAATACTTCTGGTCACCAGACTAGTCTATGATAAATTTAAATACTAAATAGTACTTTATTTGACTTCCTTAACTTTAATAATTAATTAACACAAAGTTGCTATTAATATTATGCACTTATAATTTTTTAAACATTAAAAACACGGAGCAAATGTTCGGGTGTCAATACTTCTAACTACCCTCTATGTAAGTGTTCCGCAAAGTAAATATCGCGGCACACTGGTGTGCAGTGGTCATTGATTGGTGTGCCTCGGAGAAATAATGTTATGCTGCAATTTTAACTTTAGTTTCGTTGATTAATAATAATAAATACGTTTTCTGCCATTTAAACTTTAGGTTTGTTGACTAATAATAAATATTGTTTCAATTATTAATAAATAAATGTTGAGTAATATTACTTAAAAAATATTTATTTGTGGTGTACCTCCAAAAATTTTCGTTTTCCTAGATGTACCTTCAACACAAAAAGTTTGCGGAACACTGCTCTATCTCACAATATCTCACTTTCTGGTCCCAGACGGAAGAACAGCGCTAGTCCTTGTTGGCTAGTATTATACTAAAACTGGGTTCTGTTTAGGACTTAATTTGTTTCTATGGTCTTTTTATTTCTATTTGAATTAATTTTGTTTTTGTCCTAAATAAAATATTTTTCTTTCTTTCAATAAAAAAAATAAAATCTCGTTTAAGTTTTGCGCAGACTGTACGATGGCATAAGTCTACCGTCTGCATTGGGCTTAATGAAAATAATCTCAATTTTTATGCGACCCATAAACGTCATCGGATAGCAATTTGTAGCCTAAGCCTGGATTTGCGTAATGGAATATTAATCGACGCGAATTACCCAAATTGGCTATTAATAATCATAATTAAATATTCAAAGCTTGCTATTTCAAACGGTAACATTTTTGTATAAATATTTCAAAACAAAAGTAATTTTATGTTACGGTTTTGTGGAAATTTAAAAGTCATGTTTTAGTTATATGTTCCACAGGAACATTTTCGTCTCTGATTTCAATACCTAATTTTAATGTACCTTCAATTTCATTGTTTAGGATAAAACTTAAGAAATTTCTTAATGCTCAACCAAACGCACAATGCGATCTTGGGCATCACACAAGTGCTATATGACTTTAGGAATTTATTTATTTTATTTTATTCTAATTTGGTTAATTTATAGATATATATTTCGTGGTGTGTTGCTACAATAATTATATATATGTATGTGTTATTTAAATTACTGCTTTATTATATTGTTTTTAGTCTGCAATTCCTTTACCAAACAAATATTTTTCTAGGCCGAGAAAAGTGGAACCAGGGCTTGAAAACGTTATCCCGGTATTTTCGAAAAATATGGTGCCATACCGGTAGATGGTTTTACCGTTACTTGGTAACATTTATGATTTTAATGTTATAATATAACTTTAAAAATCGTTTGTATAACGTGTCGGTAATTCTTACGACTTCTTACAAGCGACGTTGCCATTCTTACTCCTGCGACACATGCGCTGTTGCGATTTTATATCTCTTTATCTGCCGTATTTGCAATACAAAGGCTTTATAGACAAGTAAACAAGTGCCTTTTGGACCAACTTTTTTCAGCAATCTCCGAAAATTATAAATGAGGTGTCATTCGATTCGGAATGGCATCTAGATGATTTTTGAAAAAAATGAAGTTCCGCTTGCAAAAATTGTAAGTTATTAACAATTAACAAAAAAAGGGGGGTTTAGTTTTTTGCAAATATCTCAAAAAGTAATAAAGATTTTTGAAAAAAGATTCGAAAAGAGGAGGAAATTTCCTAAAAAAAGTCTCGACTCCCGAAACTGTAAAAGAAATTTGAAAAAAGATTCGAAAAGAGGAGGAAATTTCCTAAAAAAAGTCTCGACTCCCGAAACTGTAAAATCAATATTTATAATTTTCCCAGAGGGATGAAAATACGGCCGAAAATGGGTACTCTGGCTTACGCAAGCCACACCCACATCGGCCCTTTAATGAATAAATATTATTTAAACATACTAAATATGAAAATAAAAAACTGAAAAATATCAGGCACTAACTGAATAGATGAATGAACAATAATCTACTTGATTTTTTTTTTATATAACAATTTTTCATTTAGTTATTCAATAGTTAATTAATTATTATTTTTTGCTTGAACATGAACATTGCAAGTGCGATAATTGTTAAACTATAAATTTAAGATTTTTTTCCTTTCTTGGAGCAATTCTTGAAAGGCTTTAGAATAAAACCCCGTTGGAAAAATTAGAAAATGTTTATTTTTCATTTTTTTAATAATAATTTTCGTTGAAAGAATCACGTAAATCGGATCATAAATCACGGAGTAATCGGCGAACATACATAAAAAAAGATCCCGACGAATTGAGAACCTCCTCCTTTTTTCGAAGTCGGTTAAAAAATAGCTTTAGAAATAAGTTATTTTACACTTTTTAGTTTTTGAAGTCGGTTTTTTTAAACGAATTCTTTTTTGTTACTTTTTATTTTCTAGCCATGGGTAGACCTACGAAAGGTGCCGCGTGCCTTAAAAAATATAGATCCCAAGAAACGGGAACGGAAACACATTTGATAAAAAAATGTTCGTAAAATAAAAACTACTGAGCCATAGTATGTTAAAATTTTAGGGGACCAAATGGCAACTATTCCGCGTCGAACTAAAAAAGAATCACGTAAATCGGATCATAAATCTCAGAGTAATGGGTACATACATAAAATAAAACATGCCAAGTTGAGAACCTTTTGGAAGTCGGTTAATAAAAGAGCGGGCGTTAAGTTACCATGTTATTCTAATACCTTTAAAGCATCATGAAAATCATGTCTGTGCGTTTTTTTAAGTTTTTTATTAATACTTTTTGTCACTCGTGACGATATCAGCTCCATAGGTGTTTTAAAATTTACTTTTTTTGTATATTATGTATACTGGTGGCAGTTGCTTCTTTTTTCAAAATGAGACTCGATATACTGGACTGTATGATAATTATTAAAGTATTTACATAATTTGCATTATACATAGAATAAGTAAGTGCGTGAAAGAGTCGAGTGAGAATGGTAAGTCGTAAGTAGCAAGTAAGTTTTCGGCCTCCAAGGCCGCTCTTATATCCCGTATTCCGCCCGACGCCTAGCTGCTAATTGCGCCAGCTATGGGCGTCGGTAGTCGGGGCGCGGAGAGTAGGTGTGCTTCGGCGGGTGGGTCAGGAAGGTGCTCTCTGTCAGCAACAATGTATAACTGTTTGAACCATAATTAATACGATATTTGACTCTTAAACAATATGACGTCATAGCTGGTAACCCAAAAGTATCTCAATTGATGTCACTCTCTGCTACTATACTATCAACTATTCACTTTAATTATAATCTGCACCCTTTTTTCAAAAAGAATCAACGGACAGATAGACGAACACATTAATTTTATGAGATATTATTTTTTTCGATGGCTGCGGAGTCTTGAAAAACTATTTTCCTGTAAGCCAATAAAAATATATCTTCCTAGAAATATAGAAAACACTTTATAATGAAATACCTTTGCCGGAGCAAGTCGGGTAATATCGTGATGAATACCTCTCTCAGGCATCCCTCCCTTAGTTGAAACACTTGGTTCGGCCACAGTCATAAGCTGAAGCGGCTGGCGGAGAAAAATCCATTTTATATCTGTACATCCTATACAGTTACATTTTATTTAAGTTTTTGTTTGTAATGTCAAAACAAAAATGTGAAAAAAATCAGAGAGGATAATTCGGACCAGAAGATTTCGAAAATCCAATTTTTAGGAATTTTGTCTGTCTGGATATTCGGGCTATTCTCTGAAACGGCTGGACTGATCTTGACGTAGGCTAATTTC
The DNA here is from genome assembly GCA_949752895.1 of Dendrolimus pini. NCBI lineage: Eukaryota > Metazoa > Arthropoda > Insecta > Lepidoptera > Lasiocampidae > Dendrolimus > Dendrolimus pini. Next base: position 18,738,963 of record OX457143.1, read on the forward strand.
AAAGTTAGGGTTCCGCGAAAGAAAATTCCACGCGGATGAAGTCGCGGAAACAGCTAGTCATAAATTAATTAATAATGCGAGCGAGACTTCGTTCGCGTTCTCATAATGACAATGTATTTGTTAGTAAATTGTAACGGCGGCATCAAAAACGCGACTACAGCGCCACCTTTTTGGCTAAATTCGTCTATCCCATGGAAAGGACGATATTATTATTTTTTATTGGATGAGTTCAGCAGACAGGCTGACGGCCCACCTGACGGAAAGCGGTTACCATCGCCTATGGACATTTGCAACACCAAAGGTGCTACAAATGCGCTGCTGCTCTCTTAAAGCACATTGGAACCTGGTCACCAATGCCGGAACACAACATAAGGTTGTTATGGTGACATACTTTAGACCAGGGGTGGTAGCCATCAAAGTCGGGCAATTTTCCCTACCACCTGGCTGTGGGTTGTTGTCTTACGACAGGCCGCCTGGGCGCAGGAAATTGTATTATTTCTCCGTTCCTGCACGGATAAAAATATTAAAAAGTGTATTTGCTAAATAAACATATTTATTTGTAAGATGTCGCTTCGCGATCCGTGCAGTGTCCTCGCCCGAAGGAGGCGAATTAATCTGATCGGCTAATCCCCGCTATCTGCCGGGAACAATGGCGGCGCCACTCGCAGCGAGCCAACAAATAAAAATATCATCCCCATTCATAAAAATCGCCATGAAAGGTTCTTACAGGAATCATCCATTTGCCTTTATTTCACTTTTTATATAAATTTGCATTCTTTTCATACACAATTCAAAAAATAAAACTCATTGCTGCTCCTTATGTACTCATTTATTTACTACTACTACTTAGTGAGTACATTCATACATACATACATACATAACTTCACGCCAGGTCCCTTGCGGGGTAGGCACGTACAACAGCGCCATTCAGGCTTATTCTTACACACCTCACTTAGTGAGTAAAGTCTAAAAATCGCGTTTGTAAAAGAGAGTGGGTTTGAATTCTAGCCGGGAAGCATGTAGCACTTTGGCATGTTTTCTGATACGTGATTACCACATGATACAATACGTGGATACAATTATCCGTGCAGGAACGAGGAAAGAATACAATTCCCTGCGGCCGGGCGGCTTAACGTAAAGGGCGACAAAAAAACTCATAGCCAGGTGGTAGGGTATTTCACTGACTGGATGGCTACCACCCCTGGTCTAAAGTATGCCGCCATAACAAACTTGAGTTGTGTTCCGGCATTAGTGGCGAGGTTCCAGTCTTCCTTTAGACTGCGCAGTACTTTAGTTGCACCTTTGTTGTTACAAATGTCCATAGGCGAACTCATGCTATAAAAAAAATACAATACATTGGATTAATGCTTTTTAATTAGCGTGGCGGTTTTGTAAAGAAATTCCTTATGGAGAATATCCTGACGGAATCCATCTAATATAATTCTTATATTCCTTATATAATAAGCAAGTTCCTTAATCTATAGTCGCTTGGCAATATCAATACATTCCAAAATTTGCATTTTTTTATTAATACCCGTCCGAAAACCAGACGGCCTACGTAGTAGCAAAAATCTTACCGTCACCTATAAACGTTTGCAACACTACAGGTGAAACCCGTGCGTTGCCAACATTCAAGATGGGATAGGAAGGTGGTACAGGGAGAGACAGACATGGACGATCGGAATTCTCAAAATATCAAAACAAACAGTATTTTATAAGACATTTCAATATATTTTCGATGAATACAACCATGATTTCGATTTATCTAATAAAATTCAAAATCTCACATAACGCCCGCAAATAGAGGAACACGTACACGGAATTCGTCAGTCGCGTAATATGCTACGGCGTAGCTGTGCTACGCCGCTACGACGTGCTTCCTGGCTACGTTTAGCTACGAAAAATCGTTTCAAAGGCGAGACCGATGGAATTCTTAATACTGCTTAAATTATTTAAAAATTAAAATTTTGAAATTGAATTTTAGAGATCACTTATTGAAAATCGTACTCTATGCTACTTGAACTCAGATTACTTAAATTATAAACGTATTATGTCCGGAAAATTTCTAATGCTTATCCTTTGTGAGTTATGTCAGAAACCTTTTGAAACTAGATTCAGTCGGCATATTACTAAGATAAGGTCTGCAAGTTAAATAAGGTTTGTATTGTTACAATTTGGGCCACCAGCATATCTGTAAACAAAGCACATTTATTACCCGTCGGCGTTTGAGCTAATAACATTGAAACTTTTATGAACGTCTTCATTTGTTTACTTTGTGTTTAAAATTTGTGATTAGAAAACAGCCCATTGTTATTGTACTCTTTTAAGGCAGCTTGCGGCTGAGTCATTAACCAGGTGTGGCGAATTAAGCCGACTTATATACGGCAGATATATTGCATTTGTGCAGTATAAAACAATGACTTGATGGAGGCGAGAGAGAGTCCAGCGATAGCCACAAGCGAAGCAAAACGTTGGTGACGGACTTTGCGCATGTGATTGAATCGTGCATTACGTTTGGACAGGTTGTGTACAGTTATATTTGTACCTGTGTTATACGTGTTTGTATATTTCTAATAAATTATATAGTAATTCCAAAGGCATTTTAATGCCACCCATGCCTAGGACAATCAATGTGGGGTACAACAATGGATTAAGTGGGTAAACACCATAAAGTCTTAAGTATAAAAATCTAGTGCTCCAACATGAGATTATATTTAGTTTCATTTCAATTATTATTAAATTCTCTGAGCGTAAAATATTTTTACAATCTGAATGCCGACAAAAGACAAATTCACACCCGCATTTTATTACCTTTTCGGCATTTGGACTTCTTTTGTTTACTTTGTGTTTACAAAGTTAGAAAAGTTTAGTTTAGAAAAACTGGCCATTGTGTATTGTAATCTTTTATGGCAGTCATTAGCTAGGTGTGATTCAAAGAAATTCGGTACACGTGGTCGAGCAGACATATTGTATTTGTGCAGTATAAAGCAATGCTCCAATGACGGGAAGAGGCAGTCAAGCGATAACCACTAGCGAAGAAAGACGTGTGTACTACATCCGGTAATCTATTTAGTGACGGACTCTGCGCGTGTTGTTTGTACCTGAGTTAAACGTCTTTGTATAGTTATAATAAGTTCTATAGTAATTCCAACGACATTTTAATTGGAGTCCTGCAACTCGTAGCAATATCATGAACAGACTATAACTTTTCACTTAATTATTTATTCGAATAATGTATTAGAAAACCTCCTGCAATTCGTTACGGCCTGGTAAAAGAGTAAATTCCACTCTGCAGTCTTCGATGGATGCACGTCAGCGGTCTGAATTCCTCGGCTAATGGAAACGCCACCAAACCTCCGTTGCTGCTTTGGTATTTACACTCAGTCTAGATTTCTTAAAGTGAAACTTGATTTTCATTAAACGTTAGATTACGTTTAATGAAAATCAAGTTTCACTTTATTTTGCTTATGTTATACACTAGGTCAGCTGTGCGATTTGATAACTTGGCAACTGGCATTTTTTTCATGAATATTTGTGCATTTAATAAAATTAAGTTTTAATGGTTTTCAGTGTTTTCATTCTGACGTTTCGGCCACATTTCAGTAGCCGTGATCGAAGAAGTACAAATCAACAATAAGTAATGTTACAGTTTTTCTTGTTTCTTTAGCCCGGGCGAACGGGAATGTCTGAGTCCATATAATATGTTTTTGTTGCTTTATTTAAAGAACTTTTTAAAAATACTGTTGCAACTCAGGTCCCGACAAAAACAAAAAACCACCTGCATATCTGAAACAAAGCACATTTATTACCCATCGGCATTTTAACTCATAACATTGAAATTCTTTTATGGTCGTCTTCTTTTGCTTACTTATTGGCATAAAGCCTATTGTTGTATTGTAATCATAAGCCAGGTGTTACAGATTTTAAAGTAAAAGCTGATTCTAGGAAATTCGGTCCACGTTGCCGGGCGGTCATATTGCATTCGTGCAGTATAAAACAATGACCTGATGGAGGGGGTAGGCAGTCGAGCGAGGACCACGAACGAAGCGAGACGTATGTACTATAATCGGGAATCTAAAAAGTAACGGGCTATGCGCGTTTTATTGAATTACGACCTTCTGCATCACGTTTGGACTTGTTGTGTTCGGTTATATTGGTACCTGTGGTCTACGTATTTGTATAGTTCTAATAAACTGTAATTCTACCGACTCGTGAAAATATGTAAGCTTAAATTGTAATACAATTTTAACCTAATTAACCGACTTCCAAAAGGAGGAGGTTCTCAACTTGGTCGGTATTTTTTTTATGTATGTACACCGAATACTCTGGGATTTATGATCCGATTTACATGATTCTTTTTTAGTTCGATGCGGAATAGTTACAATTTAGTCCCCTAAAGATTTAACATACTTTGGCCCCGTAGTTTTAATTTTATGAACATTTTTTTATGAAAAAAATTTCACTACCCGTTTCTTGGGACCTATATTATTCAAGGCACGTGACACTTCGTAGGCCTACCCATAGCTAGATACTAAAAAGTAACAAATAAAAAAACTTCCTTTAAAAAAACCGACTTCAAAAATTAAAAAGTATAAAATAACTTATTTCTAACGCTACTTTTAATTATAATATCTTATTTTAATATATTTTATCTAAAACATCTTGAAGTCGGTGCAAAGTAAAACATAAAAATTACTATATTTTGAAAATTACAAACCACCAACTTAAACTTTTTTTTAAACTTAAAAATAAGATATTATAATTAAAAATTGCTTTAGAAATAAGTTATTTTACACTTTTTAGTTTTTTTATTAGTACGTACTAACATTCAACATGTGTCGCAGCTTTCAATATGTATAATATAATAATAATGTAATGTAATTAATTTCGTCAACCTAAATTATAGACTCAATCTCACGTCCTGTGTTATTATTATTATTTTTATATATTGTCATATAGCCCTATTTAGAAATCAAGTATTCTGTACATTCTGTAGTGGGTTACCTATCCTATCTTAAACTAGAATATTCATGGACATTTGGCAATGGCCATACACAAGTCGTGCAGAGTAATATGTAAAAAGAAAATGAAGATGAACTAATGTTAATTACCTTAAGTCTTTAAGCAGGCTCTTGGCGCCTCATGAAGGATTTTATCTCCAACGAACGAAGCACCCGCATAGTCAGCGCGCTCCCATCGGAATTTCACTCGCCGTACAATCTCCAAGATGCCAATGGAAATTATTCTAAACATTATTAACATTATGAAGTTGTTCATAAAAATTCAATGCTTTTATTTTTAAGTGCTCTTCTTTTCACTAACTTTCTTTTCCTTCCTTCTACAAATATATATTTAATATTAAGCCTAGCGATCAACAAAATGCTTTTAATAATATTGTTACGAGTATAACGCAGGTACAAATATATCCGAATACAACAAATCCAAACGTTATGCAGAAGGTCGTAATTCAATAAAACGCGCTAAGTCCATCACTATTACATTCTCGTTATGTACACACGTCTCGCCTTGATCATGGTTCTCGCTCGACTGCCCCTTCCTCGATCAGGTCATAGTTTTATACTGCACAAATGCAATTGCAAATGTATGCTCGACGTAATACGAAACACCTGGCTAATGAGTGGGCCACGAGTGACCATAAATAAGTACAATAAAAAATGGGCTTTTCTCTAGCAACGTGTGCCAAAAAATAAGTAGACAAAAGAAGACGATCATAAAAGAGTTACAATTAGTTTAAATGCCGGCAGGTAAGGTAATAAAATGTTTTTTTTTCAGATATGCAGGTGGACTTTGTTTTTGTCGGGACCTGGGCTGCGTTGTTAGTCAATATTTTAAGTTGTAATTTTGTATTTAATTTTAATAATGATGCTGTTTGTTGCTCCAATAAAATAAAATAAGAAGTAGGATATGTCGGCTTTTCTCCAGGCTTGAGCTGTAATTCCCGCAGGATTACCGGGACACGTACCGAAGCGTTTAGGGAAAACTGTGTTGGATTAAGCTAATTTTTATGCACCAGAACAACTACAAGCCTGACTGACTTTTTTATTGCAGGAGTTCAGCAGACCGGCAGACGGCCCACTTGATGGAAAGCGGTTATCATCGCCTATGGACATGTCTAGCAGCGCATTTGCAACACCAACAGTGCTACAAATGCGCTGCTGCTCTCTTAAGGGAGACTGGAACCTGGTCACTAATGCCGGAACAAAATTCAAGGTTGTTATGGCGACATACTTTAGACCAGGGGTGGTAACCATCCAGTCGGGCAAATGCCTTACTACCTGGCTGTGGGTTGTTTTGTCGCCTCTTACTCTTACGAGAGGCCGCCCAGCAGCAGGAAATTCTATTCTTTCTCCGTTCCTGCACGGATGACTGACTAACTCGACTGACCTTTTGATTGTAATGTATTAACTTATAAAGATCACCTTGTTTACGTGTAAGCACCCAAATAAACAATTGCAACTCATTACTTAATTGTGTTTTCTTACGAATCATAAACAGTTATTTCCTGCATTAAATTATTTGTCAGTGATGTCATAAGCTAAGTGATTTCTTCATTAGATAAACACTGAATTCTTGTTTGTGTACATTACATTAGTAATAATAAGATATTTGGACGCTTTCTCTTTTACATGAATACTATTTTAGAATTTATTCTAATATGTGCCAAATACCGAATTACTTACTACTTATCAAAGAATTAATTACTCCGGGTTCTTTAGAGGTCATCAGTATCCATTGGAAATATTATAGTATTAATGTACATATAAATGACAAAATTGTAATATATTTTTATACAAACTCTTTGCATATTTCTGTGGTCGTTTGACTTTATGTAGAAAAAGATTGTAAAATGTAATTAATATCAATTGGTGAAAATATATGTTTATTTGGAGTTTTCTCCATAGTTATATCGAAATTCGATATAACCATCGTCCCTACATCCACATTTTTTATGAATTAGGTCCCTTATATATACAAGGTCCCTTATATATGTGTACAAGATATTATGAACCTTGACTCTAAGTTACTATTTATTTTACTTGACATCGTTGTAGTTTAACCCTTAAACTGGCAGGCTTTTTTTTTAAATCACTTATTATTTCAATAGAACTGGACGTGGACTTGGACTGGAATTTATTTAAAAAAAACATGTATGACTCGACATACACTGCCAATTCCGCAAAAAAGTACAACAGATTTTTTTGCATGCCACGGCATACACTGCCAATTTACGGATATAAAAAATAAAACAATACATAATCAATAAATAATAGTTTAAAAAAACTAAAAAAAACACGCTTTTATAAAAAATCCAACTAAAAAAACAAAAAATAAAATTTAATATAATATAAAAAAGCGTGGGGTGTATTCAATTAATAATATAATATCTTAAAAAGCGCTTTGAATACACCCCACGCTTTTTTATATTATATTAAATTTTATTTTTTGTTTTTTTAGTTGGATTTTTTTATAAAAGCGTGTTTTTTTTAGTTTTTTTAAACTATTATTTATTTTTCGTTTTTTAGTTGATTTTTGTTTAAATGTTTTTAAATACAAGCTTTTGAGATCCTGCATATCATGTAGCAGCAGAGTGCTAGCCAAGACAAGTAAAACGAGCCCAAACACGACGGGTCTATCTTGTTTAGTACAGGAGTTTCTATGGCCACCTTCCGACTCCATCATCAGATCAGCTCCATGGTACCATATTATTGCATTGTCACGCGATATAAACATACGAGCCCAAACACGAAGGGTCTATCTTGTTTAGTACAGGAGTTCCTATGGCCACCTTCCGACTCCATCATCAGATCAGCTCCATGGTACCATATTATTGCATTGTCACGCGATATAAACATACGGGCCCAAACACGAAGGGTCTATCTTGTTTAGTACAGGAGTTCCTATGGCCACCTTCCGACTCCATCATCAGATCAGCTCCATGGTACCATATTATTGCATTGTCACGCGATATAAACATACGAGCCCAAACACGAAGGGTCTATCTTTTTTAGTACAGGAGTTCCTATGGCCACCTTCCGACTCCATCATCAGATCAGCTCCATTGTACCATATTATTGCATTTTGACGCGATATAAACATACGAGCCCAAACACGACGGGTCTATCTTGTTTAGTACAGGAGTTCCTATGGCCACCTTCCGACTCCATCATCAGATCAGGTCCATGGTACCATATTATTGCATTGTCACGCGATATAAACATACGGGCCCAAACACGAAGGGTCTATCTTGTTTAGTACAGGAGTTCCTATGGCCACCTTCCGACTCCATCATCAGATCAGCTCCATGGTACCATATTATTGCATTGTCACGCGATATAAACATACGGGCCCAAACACGAAGGGTCTATCTTGTTTAGTACAGGAGTTCCTATGGCCACCTTCCCACTCCATCATCAGATCAGCTCCATGATACTATATTATTGCATTGTCATCGACCTTTGACAGGTGTGCAAAGTATGAATTAAATCTGATCGTTCAAAGTAGGACAAAATCGAGCTCAAGTTACAGACATACTGACTGACATACAAGTGAAGCTAATATAAAGCGTGTAAAAATAGCTTTATTCAGGTAGCAACATAAATAAAAATTATTTCTTTGTATGATATTCAAGTTGACAATTACGCGAATTCTTTCCAGTGTCAAAACATAATCGAACCTGACACTTTAACCAAAAGACCCCTGGCAATTTGGAGAATAAGCGACAGCGACCCTGACTAATTATATCCATGAAATTTCTATGGCTGTCTCAGTTGTATGGACGTCTACGTGTTCTATAGTATCTTCTATAGTAGCTCCGTGACGAAAGACAACTTTTCGCCATTCATAGTACAGAGTAAACTTCTTTAGTTTCCTAGCCCTTTTTGCTGTTAGCACTGGTAATATACGAGGCCTTTGAGATCTTGTTTTTCTGGCTGACGTCACTAAAGAAGCAGGCGAGGAAACAGCAGGAGTCGCAATACTAGCAGGAGTTCCGGGGTTAACCGCTGGCAATGAGGGTATATCAGACAAAATTGGTACATTGCTACAATAATTGGGTTTTTGTGTGGGGCTAGGAAAAATTTGGTGTATTATAGGTGTAAGGTGGACGCTTTCATTTTGCTCCGAGTCACTGCCGTCATCAGAAAGTTGAATGCATCTTTTTGGGAACTATTGATACTAGGCGGTGGTGAAGAAGAATAAGAGGAAGCAAGCGTAATATCAAGCTCTTCTTCAGCATCAGACGTCTCGCTACATTCAGAAGGTGCTTTTATAGCAGGCACAAAAGCAATTATTCTACTACCGCGTGTTAGTTCCTTTTGTTGTAGGCAAAAAAAAACGAAACACCTAAGCAAAAGTATGCCTACCATACAAAAAATAAAAAATAAAACTATAAAAGAAAAAACACAACCGTGCATTAGCAGTGTCTTTCACAACATACAGAACAAAATACTAATACTTTACTATGAAGTTGGCAATGTATGTGGTGAAATAAATCAGGTTAGACACCGAATAAAAACACGTTATTTTGTTTTTATTTTGGGTGTATTATTATTCATTGACATCGCAAAAACAAAATAACAACAAAATACAGGCATAATATGTTAAAAATAAAAAAATGTTCTAACCTTGTCAAGCGTCAGTTGTTTCCTCGTGGTAGCCATTTGTATTATTATTTATAAGCATCAAAAGTGATGCCAGAGCTATGAAATACTTGCTCGTACTACGTCTTGCTCGTATCGTAATCCCCGCTTGACTTCTCACCCCTCCGTTCGGGCATTATTTTAAAGTAAACTGTACAATAGAACAATCGACTGCGTAGAACGAGTTTTTCCAAGAAAACGTAATCTGCACACCTGCTTAATTATTCCTGCGAACGGCCATAAACGAAAACAATAACAACAGGCTATTGTCTAATTGCAAATTTTAAACACAGAGTTAACAAACGAAGTCAAAATGAGGGAAAGGTAATAAACCACGTTTTATGGCAGACAAGTGTGCATTCACTTTTTGTCGGCATGTAACAATATTATACCATAATTTGTAAGCAGGACACTTGTATATGTGCATGCCGAAAAGCGGAATTTGGAGAACTGTACTACGTTAAATTCAACACATTTTTGTATATCCATTTTCGCATTAAATAAATTGAATTGAATTGAATTAAATTGTTTTCGTCCACTGTGATAACTTAATGTCGATAGTATCATGTTGTATTAACTTTCGCAAATACTATGAATTATGCATGAAATTTTCTTATAAATCCATAAATTGCTGAAATTTCATATTTCTTTATAAAACATTCATGTTTTTAAAATACTCCTTTCAAGTAGAAAGTTGTATTAGCATAAGTTACAACTCGGTAAATATCAAATAAGATGATAAAATTTGCATATATTTGGTTTCTTAACATATTTGTACACAAATTACTTAGAAGTAAAAGGCAATATATAATACAGCTGTATTCTTTATTACACAGAGATTTATAATACAGTGAAACTTGGTTAAGTGGGACCTAGATAAGTGAGAAACCTCCATAAGTGGAACTCATGCTGAGGTCCCAACACTTTGGCACTTAATTACCCCTGTTAGTGGGACGAAGCAAACCTCTATATCTGGGGTAAATTTTATATGCATAAACATCTGTGACTGAGATAACATCATTTTGTTTGTTCAATTACTTATTCTTATTGTACCCGCTAATTCCGCACTTAACTACGTAAGTAATTTTGAGCCTCAATGACCTCCAGTTTTAGTTTCGCCTTACTATCATACGGATGTTAATTTAAAAAATGACAAAACGAAAGCTACTATCTTTATCCGTACGTGAAAAACCGAAGTTAATATCCGTTCATGAAAGTGGGAAGACACGCGATGTAGTCTATGTCGAATTTAATGAGCCAAAATCTACTCTTTGTAGAATAATTCAGAATAAAGATAAAATTCAATCACAATGTCAAAAATCCATCTCATTTATAATGTTTACATAACACGTTATTTTATTTAATAATCGCACCTCTACAACTGAAATAACCTGTATTCTGGCCTCTATTAATGGACCCTCTGTAAATGAGACAGATATATATTTATACCTGGATATCTGAGACACTGGATAAGTGGAATACCTCTATAAGTGAAATCACATTGCAGGTCCCGTGATGTCTCACTTAACCAGGTTTCACTGTATAAATATGTACGATGTTCTTAGTTTTCAAGGCCTTGTAATACTAATAGAGTTATAGATTTATGCCTCTGGGTATAAAACAAAGATGCTCTCGTAAAACAATATAGTGGTATTTCTCCAAAAATATAGAAAAATTGTTTTTTTGTACTTTGTAACAAATCAGTGGCGGGTAGAGTTGGGAAGTACGCGAATGAGAAATAAGAATGAAGTAGTTCCCATTATAAAACTTATCTAACATTAACTCACTAAGTAATAGCCGGTTCCTATGTCTTACCGACCGTTAGTTTGCCTTATTATCGCTTAAAATATGACATAAGCTCTATAGACTCCATACCAGTAATATGAAAATTCGACCGATGGTAAGTGAATGAATAATAAGCTGGTGCGAACCGGCAGTAAGTAGCTCAATAGCTCAATCAGCTCAGTTGCCGAAACAGAAGGCACGTCGTCAAATGTACGATATATTTATCTCCTATAAAAACAAAGTAGGTAAGTTGAAAATAACTGAGAACATGCATTTATATTTTTTGTAAAGTAACCCAAATTACTTCATATAATATCAGCTATCTGTCAGTGGCAGTACCGTCAAAATCGATCCTGCCATTTCAGAAATTAGCCAGAACATCCAGACAGACAAACGAAATATTAAAAAATGTTTTTTTGATTTAAGTACCGTGTACGGGTTGTTAGGGTGCACTTTAATTTCTTTGATCGGATAACTATAGTTTCGAGTAAAACAAACGTGTGTATACTTCCAATATTTATTAGCGACAACCTGCGGTGGGGGACTTCAGATTAATATATACTAAGCATTGATATATATAAAACCCTAGATACACATTGTCGAATAAAAGTAACGCTCGGAAGTGTCCCAAGCACTCACCAATTATACCTATGTAGTTATAGTTATGCTGAAGCATATATTTTTTCTAATTCAACCTTACGCAAATTGTATAAAGTTGTTTTTACAACGCAGTGTTCGAAAAGCGTTACGAACAACGGTTCTCGATGGACAAGGATGAGTGGAGACGAACTTTTATATAATTATATATTAATTAAAAATTTTCTTGTGACATTTTTTTTAGTATTTTAAGAGTTTGTTAAATTGTGTTCTAAACATATAATTATACTTTTATTTGAGCGTAAATATTTTTTTGGATAGGACATGTATATATCAATACACCAAATATTAACTGTAATAATCATTTATTTATATTAAAGGTATTTATTATTAAAAAATGTGACGTTCACCCCTGATCCAAAGGTCAAGGAATGACATACTCAAGCCGAAGCATTGAGTGGGATATGAAATAAAAGAAGTTATGTATTGGAAATATATAAGTAATATAAATTTTTTCCCTTAAGTTGTTAATGACTTTTTCCTTGCTAATTAACCTTTTGCGGCATTTGTGAAGTGCGCTTTTTATATGAACTTTTTGAGGTGTATCCAAAATTGACCCTATGCTTAAAGAAGTAGTAGGAGATTCGAGTTGATTTTCATTTTCTAAATCTAACATTGAATTTATACCACAGACTTCAGTATCACCGCCATCATCTGGTATTTCAATCTGTAAGCAAAATCAAAATGATAAGTATCTGCTAGCACACAAAATAATATTTTAAAATACAGCGGCACTAAGGTTCCGTTCGTTCTTCATCGCAGTTACTTACAATCTTGAGTTCCTGTGGTGACATATCCTGAAAAAATAATTATGATTACAAAAAAATAATTGAATGAAGGTACGATACTACTAGTATTTGACAAATTTATTTTTCTGGTTAACGAGTTACTTACCACTACGCGAGGAACAGCCGTTTTACGAATACGGTTTATGCCCGATGCAGTGACATACACATCTTCGTCCAAAAAATGTTCTGAACAAACGACGCTTGAATTATTCGGCTTAAAAAAATCTTCACGCCTTTGTCGACTAACAAGTAATCTCCATTCTTCAGTATTCCATTCTTCGTATAGGATCACGAGGAAAACTAAAATATAAAAAATACGCTTTTAAGTTTTCAAGAAGTTTTTAATGTGACATGTTGCGCCAAAGCGACACTCACAGACTACGCGACACTTCTGACATTAGCATGCCGCATGTCGCGAACCCATAAGTTGTCCCATTATTAATCCATATACATTATAATATTTACGAATATTAAAAAAATCGTCAAATTGACTACCTTTTCTCCTATATCAAATTATATAACGTAACCATATTTGTCAAAAACTAAATACAAAAAAGTTCAAAAGTACATAAACTTATTAATTTAAAAAATAAACACAACAATTAAAATCGAGTCCATTGACAAGAACAGAGTGATTTTTATTATGCGACCTTGAGTAAAGTTTTTAGACAAATTAAATCAAAATCACATATTGCTTCCTATATTCAGACATAAAAACAACAAAAACTAATCAATAAACTCTTTTACTTACCGAAAATATGATATCCCATTCTTTTTTAACCTTTTTGACGTAATATTCTTGCAATTTGTGAGAGAACACTTCGGCATTTTTAACGAGTGCACTTAGACGCGGGCGACGCGAGACTATTTGAAATGAACGCACTATTTAGAAAATTGCGCTCATTGTAGGAGGACGGTTTTGAGGCGTTGTTTGTGCATCTTGGATTTTTTATATATCAATGATACTAAGACATTGTTTTAGTATAAAATTGCACTAACATACCGTATATACTTTTGTATGCATTTAGCTGTTATTTTGACATTACAAACAGACACTTCATTTTTATTTATATGTATAGATATATTTTTTTTGTTAATAAAAAACGAGTGATAAGATATTACCTAGAATATACCTGTATTGTACAATCACCTTAATTTCTTTGAAAGTAGGTTGTTGAAAAATATGTTATTTACATAAATAGCAATATGACCTAAAATGTTATCGCTCTTGTCACAACACGGCTCATTTTAGCTCTTTGGGCTCTTCAAAGAGCTGTAGTGACACGTGTCGTTCAGATTTCTAGACTTGATTTAACTCTTTCCTCCTTTTAGAGTTTGAGCGAGAAATGTCTATTTGATCATTTTTTTCGACTGACATAAATGAGCTAAGAAAGAGCTATATCTCTCCTCTTTGTAGTGAGCCGTTTTGTACAAGTCTAGTGGTGTAGTTTATTTTATTAATTAATACAGCAAAAGAATAACATACCCTCCAAAAAGAGTAAGACCAAAAATACACATTACTATAGTTGGAAATTTTTAGTTAAAATCTGCCTATTATTCGAAATAGTAACAATGTAACAAAGACTTAAGACACGGCTTAATACGCATCTGACGCCACCTCCGTTAATTTCGTAAAAGCTAATTACTTTTAACGATAAACTATCCTAACCGAGCGATTGGAGTGCTAAATACTACAATCCACCAAATCCGGCAACGGCGCTTGGAGATTGATAAGGCCGCGCCACGCCAAGCCACGTCACGCCACTTCACGCCGCGCGATATGCTAAGCCACGCCACGCTGAAGCGGGCCACGCGAAACGCGAAAACTATTCGATCGTGATGTATTAGGATACGGGCTTGGGCCACGAAACACGCGGACAACTTTTAAAGTGGGAAAAAATCTACTTTTTATGTTTTTTTGTGGGCAAAGTAGCTGACTGGTCCACTTGATAGCAAATATTTACCGTCGTTCATGGACATTTGCAACACCAAGGGAAGCTATGCGACGCCTATTGGGATTTTTACACCCTATTTGAGGAGCCCCATATTGTAATGCGCTGGGAAAACTGAGGGAGGGAGCTTATTCTATAGTTTATTCACAAAGGGTATGAAGGAGCGTGCGCCACGTACAGTGGATGACAGACGGTTCATTTTTGACCTTCCATGACATCTTTCTAGATGTCATGGAAGGTCAAAAATGAAAATGGGGACTTACATTTTTGCAGCACAAACATTCAATTTTGTTTTTATGCATTGCATTGAAGCTGGCGAACAGACAGCTGGCCCACCTGGTGGAAAGTACTTATCGTAGATTATAGATCTTTGCAACATAAGGCGCGACGCCAAAGCGCTCTCAGCCTTTAGGATGAGTTTGAGCAAATGAAGCAGGAGAAATTAAATAAGATTGATGGGATGAGATTGGGGTAGCTGATATAAGAGAGATGGGATATTCAAATTCAAAGTTTTTATTTGAACTAATTTTTATAGAAGAACATTTTTTTTAGGTAATACAACTTAAAAATTACCTCTAAGATAAGAAGAAGGAAAAGTGGGACACCGGAACTCAAAACAAAAAATTAATAAAGAAAGAGTTACGTTTGTCCTACTGCTGCTATGTCCAGGTCTTTTATTTGTATTTAATCATTGCATTTGTTTTGCGTTTTTGCCTACTCATCGCTATCATCTTAGACAGTCAGACAGACACAGTCCACAGCTGGCCTTAAGCCTTTGTAAGTTTGTGCTAAATATCCTACTCCTTCGCCACTTTTATCTAGCTCCTACCGGTGACCTTGTGTAAGTGAAGCAAGTATATAAAATAATAAAATAATTTTTTAAATTAAATAATTAAAATGAACAGGCTGAGCATATACACACAACACACAGCACACACCCTCACAGCAATTGAAAAGTGACCAAATAGTCAAAATAAAAAGTTAAAAGATACTTTCAATTAATCATTGGTATTAGGGCCGCTTGCATAACGATCGCCTTTAAATAAAATTAGTTAATCATATTAAACTGCCTAAATACGTTTTACACAAAACGTATTGACAGATCTTTAAACATATTTAACGGCAAATTTTGTGCTGTACAAGACGCTAGTTGTAATTAAGTTTCGTAAACAAATGTAAGCAACCTTATGCAAACGGCCCTTTGTCGCGGAAACTCAAGAAATAACTTGCGCAAGTCGTCAATTTATCAGACTGCAAGGAGTCTTATAATGTTTATCAAGTCGCGGTCTCTACTCCGTGACTCGCGTGGTCCATTAGCCATTCCTCTAGGTATAGATTTCACTGGCCCACCGCTACTTCAGCTTGCAAATATTACAAACGATGTCGTTTACCTTTTTGGCATTTAGAGGGAAAATCCTTAACACCTGACTATGGGTTGCCTTGTCGCTTATTACGGCAGGCTATCCGGCCGTTCGTGGAGCTGCAAGGCCACACACCCTGGCCCTGACATAAGATGTTAGGATGGAACACCGAGGGGTTTTAATGAAAAAAATATTTATTGTCAAGAATGAATGCACATTAAACTAAAAAACGTTACACTAACAGGACTTTTATACAGAAAACACAATGTATAACCTATTTAAAAAAATGTACTCAACATTCACGGCAACGAGGTTGACAACTCAGCATTATGCTGTGTCAAAAACTGACACACAAAAACTTCATACTTGTGGTATGATTTTGTACTTAAATGTAAGATATATCTCCTCCGATGGACCAGATATACCTACTTACTAATTTAATGGGTTGAGTTGCAATAGCATTTCTTTCTTGCCGTGCCATGTCTACCCACAGGAATACCTATTCTTTCTCTGTTCTTGCACTGATGAAAATGAGTATTAGAGATCTAACAAAATTAGCTAGATCGCGTGTTGTATGGCCAAACGCACGACGCTGCGTCCATAAGTCCGTATCTGAACTGGCAGCCCGTCGACCCTTGTCACCCACTGGCCTGTGCACTCCTAATATACAGATACTTTTAATTATGGCCAACACAGTAAATGGCAAGAATGATAACAAATGAGCGAACAGTTTGTCTGGTGGTAAGCGGATTGCAGCCCATTAATGTTGGATATAAAAAGGAAAGATTTGATTGTTTCTTAGTTTGTATTGAATAGGCTCCGAAACTACTAAACCGATTTGAAAAATTCTTTCACTGTTGGCAAGCTACACTATCTCCGGGTGACATAAGCTATATTATATTTTCAATAAAATTAAGGGTCCTTACTAAAACTCCAATAATATAACCCAAGGTGTAAAAAAATACCTAAAATCGCGTGAGCTGCGAAAACTATAATTTTCAACTTTGCAGAACACATCATTATTTACAAAAAGTGTCGCGACATCATATGTCTAACTATTATAGTTATGCCACAATAAGTGTTCGTTTATTTAAAAAATTCATTGAAATGCCGCCGCTAGCAAAGGCTCTTTATTTGTATCTTGGTATTAATCCTTATCAAAATAAATTACTTCATATTCAAGTCTGCTTCAAATACCTTTATATAACTTTTTGAATGATTGAATTCGGACATTGTATTCGAATATCACGAGTTTAAAAATGTAAATATTAGAAAAAAGTTGCGTGATCGCCGCCCACCCTGCTCGGCTAGCTAGGCAGCACCTTATGCGATGTAGGCGTCACTGCGATACGAGCCGTACGGGAGGGGAAATGTTTAGAATTCGCTAAGTAGGTAATTGAACTCAACAAAAAAGTTCTTTTTAGATACCCGTGCGAAGCTGGGGCTCACCGCTAGTACCAAATAAATTTGTTAAATGCTTGGCTATTCGTGCATAAAGCAGGATTCTGTAGAGATGAGAAATGTTTCTTATTTTTATTGTTTGTTTACGGAACCATATAGAACATGGTTTGACAAAGAACATACCACGCCATGCGCTCATTGTACTATGATTACTGGCCGTGATAACCACTTATTTAAAACCTTATAAAAAAAGCAAAACATAAATATCTCTTACAACACCCTGAAGTCAGTGCATGCTTTATTTGCACAGACTTCAAGATGTTGTAGGAAATACAACCGAGCGCAGAATGTTTGCCGATAGCCTCATGCTGTCACGCCACAATGGTCACTAGGGTTGGCAAAAAAGGTTACATAAATGCAAAAAATTTATGACCTTAATTTAATATTGTAAATACTTTACATAAGTATATCCAATACAATGACAGTAAGAAGTCATCGGCAAACCTTCTGCGCGTCGTTTTATATTTATTTTTGTTTTTTAGATGGAAGTTAGTTTCGTTTTTGTTAAAAAAATATACATATATATTGTCACGCCTGTTTCCCATTGGAGTAGGGG
Source organism: Dendrolimus pini (assembly GCA_949752895.1). Classification (NCBI taxonomy): domain Eukaryota; kingdom Metazoa; phylum Arthropoda; class Insecta; order Lepidoptera; family Lasiocampidae; genus Dendrolimus; species Dendrolimus pini. The sequence goes on from OX457143.1 coordinate 18,757,182, forward strand.
TAGGCAGAGACGATGGATTTCCACCTGATACGATCCTGATAAACACTTTTCGCTTCATCAACTTTCATTAGTCTCTTCACATATACACGCTTATTCATGCTTTTTACATGTCCTTGAAGCCATCAAATCGTAGAATATATCGTTTTCCCGCCTTTAAAAAAAATGTAGCACCAGATTGCAGCGCCACCTACCGGGACCAAGCATTAATCTAAACTATTCTCGAATCCACTGTAACAGACAAAAAAATCATCAAAATCGGGCCCACCGTTTCGAATCTAAATCATCCCGGGACCCACTGGAATACATTAAAAAATAATTCACCCAAATCCTGTACCAATAATATCATAGTGTCATTATAGATCATATTCTATATAACGAACGATTATCACTATAAGAGGATATCATCTTATACCTGATGTCACATTTTAACAATTTTTGCAATTAATTTCAAGTCAAATTGACCTTTTAAAAAGAGATCTGTGAGTGAGACGAACATTAAGTCGTTTTAATAAGTCAGCTAAAACTCGACCGACTTTCGAAGTATAACAATTAATTCTTCAAGAGGTGTCATTTCAGATCATTAGAGTTACGAATTTAATTGGATTATTTTCGGATATATCCGTAAATGGTATGTAATTATGTCTGCTCTTCAACTATATTTTTATATCAAATAATTTCATATTAGACTGTAAGAATTTATATGTGATTAAATTAAATATAAAATTAGAAATTGTTAGTTCCACAAAACATTGCATCATTGCTAAAAAATAGCGTTTACACCATAGTGTTGCCAGGATCATAAAAACAATTATAATAATGAGTTATTACCTACTCGGCAATCACTCTATCGAATTGTATTCGAATAGAAGATTCGATACGAGTTGTTACACGGGTATTTATTTCAATTTTAAAGTAACACAGTATTTTATGGTTGGTTTTATTTAAATGTATATATTTTATTTACTAATTATGTTGTTACATACCGACAAAGACCGCAAATCTGTTGTATAAACGAATTCTTTTATTTACTTCGTGTTTAAACATTAAAAACATGTATTGTTATCGTACTTATTTTATGGCTGTAATTAGTGTCGAACGAATTAATCCTTGTTGTTGGCTGAACGGTTTGTCGGTATTATACAGTTGACAGTAGAACGGAGAGGTGGGGCAGTCAAGCGACGATTACGATACTGGCAAGACCTGTGTAATACTTTCGGTTAGCGACATAGTGATGGACTTTGCGCGTGTTGAATTGCATCGAATCATGCAGTGTGAACTGGTTGCATCCAGTCTTATTTTGTACTTGTTTTATACGTGTTTGTACAGTTCTAATAAACTCTATACTAATTCCTATGGCATTTATTTTAATTCCAGTCCTGTAGCTCGTAACAATATTACACAAGCAGAATTAGTTCTATTAATTACTATTATTATTAAACAAAATTGGGTCGTTTTGGTCTTATGCCAAAAGGAAGGTTTGCACTGAAAATGAGCGTTGTGTCGGATATAATTCCGGCACAGCAATATGCTGTGCCGTACCTCGTTTGCTGAAAATGCGGCGTTTTGTAAATTCTCCAAATATGATCTGTGTATAATAATGTATATAAAATAAAATAAAAAAGCCTTTATTAAATTACTTAAACATAATTAAATTCATAAATTGTTACATAATTATTTGGTTTTTTTATATAATTTTATAAGAAATGTAATCGTGTCGGTATCGCTTCAAATAAAGTATTTCTTTCTTTCTGTCTATAAAACACGTTATTTTTTGCCTTTTGTTGTTATTTTGCTTCGAATTGCTTGTTAAGTTTTGTTTAGTTTATTTATTAATTTCTTCATTGTACCAGCTTATAATTTACTGAACTAGCTGTGCCCGAGACGTCGTCCGCTTGGAATTTGTTTTTAAAACCCCCCCGATTTTGAAATATTCTTCATTAGTGCTCCGCTCCTTTTGGTCTTAGTGTGATGATACATAGCCTTCCTCGATAAATGAACTATTTACCACTGAAAGATTTTTTCAAATTAAAAGAGTAGTTCCTGAGATTAGCGCGTTCAATCAATCAAACAAACAAACTCTTCAGATTTATATATTAGTATAAGATAATAAATTCTAGTTTAAGGGCTTAATTAATGAATACTTGAAAATATGAATCGATTTATTAAAAAAAATAACATAATACGGTATGACTGTGTTTTTCATGACAGAATTTCACAGCCTCATCCGTATAAACTTTGCTAATTTATACAGCTAACTACACTTTCATAAAGTAGTATTATGTTGAATTAACCAAAAACGGAAAATTTTCTCGGTTCTTCCACAATGCAGACGCGAAACTTTAATTGTTGGCCGGTTCACAAAACGCTTTAACAAAAAACGCGTTGCAGACAGTGACGCGGCCCGGAACAACTTTTGTTCTCTTGTCAACGCATTATGCACGGAATCTTCTTTCGGGGTGCGGTCTCACTGTACGCTACTTGCCTAAAATAAGTTTAGAAGAAAAGCTACTTTGAACGACGCTTCGAAGACAATCAAAGGTCATCCAGGAGACCATCGGAAACTAAAGGCAATTAAATACAAGACCTGCTGTTTACATAACAGCGTAACTGTTACGAGTTACGCAGGACTCGAATTAAAATGCCGTTGGAATTACTATAGAATTTATTAGAACTATACAAACACGTATAACATAGGTACAAATATAACTAGACACTACTAGTACAAACTGCACGATTCAATAACACGCGCAAAGTCCGTCACTATACAGCTTATCAATGTCGTCTTGCTTGTATCGTAATCCTCGCTTGACTGCCCCACCCCTCCCTTCTGGCATTGTTTTATAGCAAACTGTATAATACAACAATCGACTGCGTCTACTGAGTTTTTCCAAGAAAACGTAATATGCACACCTGGTTAATTATTCCTGCGAACGGCCAACAAAGTCAATCAGACTGCACTAGCGGGTGCGGGAGCGGGCGCGGGCGCTCGGCTCTTGGCGTCTGCGTATTCACAGTGCTGAACGAGCTACGAGTGTCATTGCAAGACATGAATGAATATTTTCTTTTATTAATGGAAAATTCATACTTGAAATGGAAGTTTTAATATAAATGTTGCAGATGTTTGCTTTGCCAAATAGCAGTGCGATGTTGTACTGCAGATATAAATGCTTCTGTATTGATATCCATGACGATTGACAACGTTCTTCGGCGAGTGAATCAAAATGTTTAGAACCACAAGCGTAGTCACCTAACAGACGCTATATCACTGTGAACGATACGGGCGGACTGAGCCATTAGAAACACCCGCGCCACCCGCGCCCGCGCCCGCCTCATGAAGACGCGCGGCTCGCGGGAGCACTGTGAACGCAGCTGGCGTCAGCATACATTTTGAATTACACGCGTCCGTGCTAGCACCCGCGCCTGTCTCCACTCTGAAAGAGTACTAATGTTCAACTACGTCAGCTTCGCAATATAAACGTTTAAATATTTTCTATAAATATTTCTATATTTTAAAATCAATGTTAGGTAAAACTGAGATTTGTATATTTTTTGTTGTTGGAAGATTTTTGAGAGGAAGAAGATTAAGGTAATGTGGAGGGATGAATGTCACGTGACATAACCAATGTTAGAATACAAAATGCATGGGTACAAATGTAAAGGATGGTATGATGATTTGTGGTGTGACAGAGGACGTACGTCAGAATAGAGGAATACAATACAAAACAATACTCTTTAATGTACACCAACTTTACATAGAAAAAATATACAAAAACTATGACCTACTACTAGGAATGTGGAAGAAAAAGACATATTGTGTTTACACCAAATAGTTGGTTGGTGGTGGATGCTGCCAACGTGTCTACGCAGGTCGCATCCCACACCAAAAGCTTGCCACGCTGCCAGGGAATTAGGGAATCATCATTATTAACAACAGTATACATTTTAACAACCGTAAATTATAGACGAAATTACTAAGTGTTTAATGGACGTTTATCAATAGTTAAAGAAGTTTTACACTGTGCAAAGTATTTAGAAATAATTAAGGACTGAGCTGCGAGCCAAAGGTACAAGGTACCTAAGGTACATAATGATAATACCCCCATAATTTATAGATACAAAAACGCTACCCGCGGCCAGTGAGACCATAACTAACGGAAAGGTCTGTGGACAGAGTGCTCTAAATTAAAGAAGTTTGTCCATAAATATTTAGCAGCGGCTACAATGGGCCGCAACTTTCTTCTGTCACGCCTTCAACATCACTAATATTCTAGTTTGTGTTTGTTTTTCAACCCTCCCGCTGACATTTGAATACTTGTATGCCAACAATAGTATAATATACTATACTCCTTCCAACGCGCTCTCCCACCACATTGCATTACCCGCACGCTTCACAAATAAACCAAGACACTAAGAGCCAAAAAATCAACTCAGACACAGAAACGGAAAAAACAACACACATGGCTCTAGTTAGGTTATGATATAAAGTGAACACACTGCACATGAGCATGTCACAACACCAGCATGTAACAGATACACTCTACATTAGTATAAATTTAGTATTAAAATTAGAATAAATTAATATTATAAGTTATTCTTAAGGTACACCACAACACAAACATAAATGTCAGACACAATAACAAATAAGCGTGTACAATTTCTGAACTCTTTTCCAAATTAAATTGCAAAAAGCCTTCTGTGTCTACAACCTACCAGTGCAAGTGGGGTAATCGACAATCATATGTGTACAGTTTGTACACTTGTCTTGTAGTAGGGGAGCTCAAGAGGCTAAATGGAGACTTACTCGATCGTCGCGAGGACCTCTTGGATTGTGAAGATTAGACGCTAAAAAGAAGAAAAGGTTATATGATGTATGCCTTTACACTGGCAGAGGGAGCGTGTAAAGGTTTTCAAAAAATGTAAAAAAAGAGTCACACAGAAACGCGTCAGATATTAATAATATATGCGCCCCATGTGTTTCTGATAACGGAGATATATTAATCTGCCGATTTGCATGGTTGGCCGTAAGAAGGGGTTGAAAATGGGAATTAAAAAAAATATTCGGCTCGTCAGATATTCAGAAGGGTGATTAACTCACCTTGTCGCGCATCTGACGCGCTTCAGTTTTTTTAACGATCCTTATTTTTTACTATTTTGATCGGCTGCTCGGAACGCACGACCCCGTATGAAGAGTTCATGTATGGTGAGGGTACATAATTGAGTGTAAGGTTTCTCTCCTTATGTTATTCTGCCACGCTTGAGTAAATCCAAAATACCCGCTTCGGCTCCCCTACTATTGCTCATATGCTATAGTGGTGGATGCTACCAGCCCTGGTCTAGAGCATGACTCATAACAACCTTGATTTGTGTCCGGCATTAGTGGCCAGGTTCCAACCTTTAATGTTCAATCACAGTCAACGCAAAACGTATTGTTCGAGTAGGCAGTATGATGAAAGAAAACATCGTGCAATAACCTACACGTTTATAAGTGATGTGTAAAAACCGCCAATATGCCTTGGATACCTACGAGAGCGGATATACCGTCCGTTCCCCTACAATGGGGAGTAAGAAATGGGACATTTACCGCGGATATTATTTTATAACAAATTACATCCGCAAGAAGAATACATTATTTTCTTTATTGTTTTTTAGCGTTCTGTAGCAATTTTGGCAACAGTGAAAATCTTCTGAAATTATCTTCTCCTTCCAACTACCTTAGCTGCTTAGCTTTTTTTTATTGCAGGAGATAAGCAGACAGGCAGACGGCCCACTTGATGGAAAGCGGTTACCATCGCCTATTGACATTTGCAACACCAAAAGTGCTACAAATGCGCTCTCTCTTAAGGGAGACTGGAACCTGGTCCCTAATGCCGGAACACAACTCAAAGTTGTTATGGCGACATACTTTAGACCAGGGTTGGTAGCCATCCAGTCAGACAAATGCCCTACCACCTGGCTGTGGGCTGTTTTGTCGCCGCTTACGACAGGCCCCCCGGCCGCAGGAAATTGTATTCTTTCTCCGTTCCTGCACGGATAAAATTGATATTGTTTTATTTTATTTTCAAAATTATGCTTGCCCAGTCTCTTTTGCTATCCATTTTAGATTACGATGATGGCTGCTATCTTGACTTAACCGTAGAACAGCTAAATAAACTTGAGCGACCACAATTTTTCCATTAGGTTCATATTTGGCTTGCGAAAATATGACGACGTCTCTGAATTTTGTGGAAAAAATCAAGTAGCTTCCTATTCTCTTTCGCCAGAATACTCACATTACTTTATAACACATATTATTACACACACACACACACACATATTATTCATTCCTCGTAGTCCTATATCTTAAGGAACACTTTTGAGTTTGTTCGCTTTTCTATTTGCCACAATTTGCGCACTCGTAGGTACGTATCGTAAACTCACGACACCTGCGCACACTTCATCCTTTTCAACCGACTTTAAAAAAAGGAGGAGGTTCTCAATTCATCGGGATCTTTTTTGTTTTTTTTTATGTATGTTCACCGATTACTCCGAGGTTTATGATCCGATTTACGTGATTCTTTTTTTGTTCGACGCAGAATAGCCTCCAATTGGTCCCCTAAAAATATGATATAGTTTGGGCTAGTAGTTTTCATTTTATGTTTTTTTTTATGAAAAAATTTCCATTCCATTCCATATGTACACCGATTACGTTAAGATTAATGATCCGATTTACATTATTCTTATTTAGTTTGATGCGGAATAGTTGCCATTTGGTCCCCTAAAAATTTAACATAGTTTGGCCCAGTAGTTTACATTTTACGAACATTTTTATGTTCCCGTTTCTTGGGACCAATATTTTTTAAGAAGCGCGGCGGCACCTTTTGTAATTCTACCCATACATAGCTAGGCATTAAAAAGTAACAAATAAAATAAAAAATACTTCGTTTAAAAAAACTTATTTCTAAAGCTATGTATTATCATTAATATAAATTATCTAAAACATCTGGAAGTCGGTGCAAAGTATAACATAAAAATGACTATATTTTGAAAATTACTAAGCACCGACTTTAAGATGTCTTAGATAACTTATATTAATAATAATACATAGCTTTAGAAATAAGTTATTTTATGCTTTTTAGTTTTTTAGTTTTTGAAGTCGGTTTTTTTATGATAACTCTTTTACAATGCCGGCTGTCAAACTTTGGAATGTACTCTGTCAGAGAGGCCAAAACATTGCCTACATTTAAAAATGTGTGTACTCAAGTGGGTCCTGGGATGGTTTAGATTCACAATTGGACCCAGTAGGTGGCGCTATAATAAGGTCTGAATTATTTTTGGGTCAAAACAACATCTGCTGGACCCATTAGTCTATCCATAAAATTATGGCACAATTTCTTTCACAAAAATAACTAGGACACAATAGTTTTTTTTTATTTAATCTCCTGATGGACAGACAGAGTGTTATTTTCTTATTGTTACTAATATTTATTACAAAGTATTTATCTTCTATTTAATTTTTTTAATGTATTATATTATTACTAGCTGACCCGGCGAACTTCGTACCGCATATTTTCTGAATTCGTAAAAGACTTTGTTTCATGACACAAAAACAAAATCACCCGAATCGCTCCCAGTGATTAGGAAGATTCTAGAACCCGACCTCAGCGCCATCTACCGGTTCCAATTGTGGATTTAAACCATCCCAGGACCCACTCAAACACACACACACAATATTTCATCAAAATCGGTAAAGTCGTTCTCAAGTTATGCGCTTACTAATACATTTTGCGATTCGTTTTTAACCGACTTCAAAAAAGGAGGAGATTCTCAATTCGTCGGGATCTTATTTTTATGTTTTTTTTAATGTATGTTCACCGATTACTCCGAGATTTATGATCCGATTTACGTGATTCTTTTTTGTTCGATGCGGAATAGCTTCCAATTGGTCCCCTAAAAATTTAACATAGTTTGGCCCAATAGTTTTGATTTTATGAACATTAAAAAAAAAAAAAACTATTCCGTTCCATATGTACACCGATTACTCTGAGATTTATGATCCGATTTACATGATTCTTTTTTTGTTCGACGCGGAATAGTTGCCATATAGTCCCCTAAAAATTTGATATAGTTGGGCCTAGTAGTTTTCATTTTACGAACATTTTTATGTTCCCGTTTCTTGGGCCCTATTTTTTTTTTAAAGCGCGGCACCTTGCGTAGTTCTACCCATACATAGCTAGGCACTAAAAAGTAACAAATGAAATAAAAAAACTTCGTTTAAAAAAACCGACTTCAAAAACTAAAAAACTAAAAAGTATAAAATAACTTATTTCTAAAGCTTTGTATTATTATTAATATAAATTATCTAAAACATCTCGAAGTCAGTGCAAAGTAAAACATTAAAATGACTATATTTTGAAAATTACAAAGCACCGACTTTAAGATGTTTTAGATAATTTATATTAATAATAATACATAGCTTTAGAAATAAGTTATTTTATACTGTTTAGTTTTTGAAGTCGGTTTTTTTAAACGAAGTTTTTTTATTATATATAAGATAAGATGACCCGGCGAACTTCGTACCGCCATATTTTCTGAATTCCTAAAAGACTTTGTTTCATGACACAAAAACCAAATCACCATAATCGGTCCAGGTGATTAGGAGGATTCTAGAACCCGATCTCAGCGCCATCTACCTGTTCCAATTGTGGTTTTAAACCATCCCGGGACCCACTCAAACACACACACAATATTACATCAAAATCGGTAAAGTCGTTCTCAAGTTATGCGCTTACCAACACATTTTGCGATTCGTTTTTATATATAAGATTAGCTTCTGCCCGTGACTTCGTACATGTGGAAAGGAAGTTAAAAAACACCCGTGATTTTGAAACATTCTTCATTGGTGCTCCGCTCCTATTGCTCTTAGCGTGATGGTTTATAGCCTGTAACCTTCATCAATAAATGGGCTATCTAACACTGAAAAAAATTTCAAATCAGACCAGTAGTTCCTGAGATTAGCGCGTTCAAGCAAACAAACAAAGAAACAAACTTATCTGCTTTATATATATTATATATATAAGACAAAACTCTCTCACTGACACCACACACGTTGCAGAGAAATTACTTTTAGTCTGTTATAAGCTGTTTAAGTAATTAAAGCTTTCTAACTATCCCACGGGAACTCTTTAATTTTTCGGGATCAAAAGTATCCTATATGTTGACCAGGGATATAAGCTGCCAACATACAAAATTTCATGTAAATCCGTCCAGTCGTTTCGAAGATTAGCCGTTACAAACAGACAGACAAACAGAGAAACAAAAAATTCAAAAAAATCCAAATTAGTTCTATTTCACTTCTTACATCCCCCGACTCTGTTTTTACCATTTTTTTGAATTGTACAGAAATTTGACCTCTACAATTTTATTATATATATAGATATAGATTATATGTAGAACATACTTATTATTAATATGCCTTTGAGATACCTTTACGGAACTCTTCTTAGTTCTTGAACTGGCTCACTCTTGTCCAATTTTTACGTTATTATATGACACAGTGGAACTGAGAATGAAACCACATTGTAACATGCGGAAACCAATATAAACGTCACGAGTAACCAACAATGAATAGTTAATGAGATTTTAGTCGTTCTATATTCAACCCTACCCTATTTACAGAATTTGAACTTAGGTTGCTATGTGCCCGCATAACATGTTTAGCATTTCCAATGCATTTTCATTCAATGTTTCCTTTTGTATATTTTTTTCATAAATATATATATATATGTCGTGTCGCAGGCATATTAAGATCATTAATAAAACCGATTTCCCGATTTGCTTATATTTTATTGTTTTCCTGTGATTCATTATGCTCTGGTCGGTCTCTCACATGTAAGCGACATGATCGCGCTGAACAGAGAATCGGAGAGATCGCGATGTTCCGGATCCAAATGATGCATTTGAAACATTATTGATGTTCCAATGTTTTGGAACACCTAAATGTTTTGGATCAGTGAGTCGGTTGAGTAAAGAGTTACACACGCCTAGTACCACCTAATCTAAAAAGAGTAATAAGTAATTTAAATATAACCTTAATTAACTAGAAGTATTCAAACAAGTCGTGGTAGCTTAATAGCTAGCGCACGCGTCCTAGACTCAAAGGGCGCGGGTTCGATCCTGGCCGGAACGCATGCACCATTTAGGCATTTTTCTGACCTAATGTGCATATTCTTACAATTAGCTCGTGCTAATAACGGTGAAGGAAAACATCCTGATGCAACCTGCACATCGAGATAACCGATGTGTCAAACCTGCCAAGCCGCCTTGGACAAGCGTGGCGGGTATACTGTCTGCATAATGGGAGACCTGAGACCAGCAGTGGGATTATATCCAAACTAAGGAAGTGTCTATTATCATTTTTCTTATTGTCTCAATTAAGGCGAAGACACTTTGTTTCTGTGTTCATTACAAAGCTAACACCCACCGTACACTGCATTTTTGTTTTGGTCTTTTGAGCCTTCTCACTATATCCGTGTTTTCTAGGAGCTGAATCCTAGTTCTGGTCCTCGTGTATATATTAAAATTAAGTATAAATTCGATATAATAGCAGTTGAATACATTTCTTTTTAACCGACTTCAAAAAAAGGAGGAGGTTCTCGATTCGTCGGAATCTTTTTTTATGTATTTTCAACGATTACTCCGAGATTTATGATCCGATTTACGTGATTCTTTTTTTGTTCGATACGGAATATGTGCCATTTGGTCCCCTAAAAATTTGACATAGTTTGGCCAAGTAGTTTTCATTTTATGAACATTTTTTTATGAAAAAATGTCCATTCCGCGCGGCACCTTTCGTAGGCATACCCATAGCTAGACAAATAAATAATAAAAAACTTCGTTTAAAAAACTAAAAAGTATAAAATAACTTATTTCTAAAGCTATTTTTATTAATAGGTATATATTATCTAAAACATCTTGAAGTCGGTGCAAAGTAAACCATAAAAATTACTATATTTTGTTTGAAAATTACTAAGCACCTACTTTAAGATGTTTAAGATAATATATATTAATAATAATAGCTTTAGAAATATAAGTTATTTTATACTTTTTAGTTTTTGAAGTCGGTTTTTTTTTCATTTCCAGTATGAATTCTTATATCTTTGAAATAAAAACCATACTCTACCACGGCCTTCTAACTTGACCATTATTTTAATTACAGCTTTTAAGACTGACGCAATCAGTGTGATACCACGCAAACACTGAATATCGGCGTGATATGATTACCTTTAGCTAAGTGTGTTTCATACAGTGATGCCGCGCTACACGAACTCGCTTACTATCCCATCCTAAAAGCTACTCCCTTGGTATCCTGAACGCTTTTTATATTGCACTAGTTCACCAGACAAGTAGACGGCTCCCTGATAGAAAGCGGTTACAATCGCCTATAGATGTTTGCAAATGCGTTGCTGCTCTCTTGAGGGAATCTGAAACTCATGCCGGAACACAACTCAAGTTGTTATGGGGACATACTCTAGACTACGGGTGGTAGCTATCCACAGGGGTAAATACCCTACTACCTGGCTGTGGGTTGTTTTGTAACCTCTTACGATAGGCCACCCCCTCGCGGAAATTTTATTCTTTCTCCGTAACTTCACGGATAAAAATCTATAGGCGAAGATAAATACTGACAATCTCGGTGTCTCCAAGTCTCGTCTAGGAGCTACCTACCACTTTCTAGACACTTGCGTATATATATATCAAGAAAGTTAATAATATAAAAAATGTATATTTAAAAATATAACATGCATGTTGTGTCTTGAAAATATTATAATATTCAGAAAGTTATATTAAATGTATAATAAACAAATATAAGCAATTGTTATAAGGAAACAATAATCAATAAAATCGAAAAAGAAAACGCACAAAAATAATTTAAAGAAAACAATGAACAAGAAAGAAACCTGACATGTCTAGTTTTTCAGGATGTAGGATAATTAAAAAATACTTTCTAGTTTAGCGTGCTCAATCTTATACAATATCTCTTCTCTTGTCTTCCCTTCTTCACTTTCAAAACCAAAACGGTGGCATATGATGAATACAATGCTTCGGAGCTTACCAACAAACTCATAACAAACAGTGAACCAAAAATAATTTCACAAATTATAACGACCCCATAAATTATTATTTGTACTAATTGACCAAAATGATCAAATTAACCAACATGGCCAAATTGACATGAGATAAAACTAATTCGTACAACAGTCCAGAGTTTACCAACAAACTGTGAACCAAAAATAATTTCACAAATTATAACGACCCCATAAATTATTATTTGTACTAATTGACCAAAATGATCAAATTAACCAACATGGCCAAATTGACATGAGATAAAACTAATTCGTACAACAGTCCAGAGTTTACCAACAAACTTAACAAACTGAACCAAAAATAATTTCACAAATTATAACGACCCCATAAATTATTATTTGTACTAATTGACCAAAATGATCAAATTAACCAACATGGCCAAATTGACATGAGATAAAACTAATTCGTACAACAGTCCAGAGTTTACCAACAAACTTAACAAACTGAACCAAAAATAATTTCACAAATTATAACGACCCCATAAATTATTATTTGTACTAATTGACCAAAATGATCAAATTAACCAACATGGCCAAATTGACATGAGATAAAACTAATTCGTACAACAGTCCAGAGTTTACCAACAAACTGTGAACCAAAAATAATTTCACAAATTATAACGACCCCATAAATTATTATTTGTACTAATTGACCAAAATGATCAAATTAACCAACATGGCCAAATTGACATGAGATAAAACTAATTCGTACAACAGTCCAGAGTTTACCAACAAACTTAACAAACTGAACCAAAAATAATTTCACAAATTATAACGACCCCATAAATTATTATTTGTACTAATTGACCAAAATGATCAAATTAACCAACATGGCCAAATTGACATGAGATAAAACTAATTCGTACAACAGTCCAGAGTTTACCAACAAACTGTGAACCAAAAATAATTTCACAAATTATAACGACCCCATAAATTATTATTTGTACTAATTGACCAAAATGATCAAATTAACCAACATGGCCAAATTGACATGAGATAAAACTAATTCGTACAACAGTCCAGAGTTTGCCAACAAACTGTGAACCAAAAATAATTTCACAAATTATAACGACACAATAAATTAGCATTTGTACTAATTGACTAAAATGATCAAATTAACCAACATGGCCAAATTGACATGAGATAAAACTAATTCGTACAACAGTCCAGAGTTTACCAACAAACTGTGAACCAAAAATAATTTCACAAATTATAACGACCCCATAAATTATTATTTGTACTAATTGACCAAAATGATCAAATTAACCAACATGGCCAAATTGACATGAGATAAAACTAATTCGTACAACAGTCCAGAGTTTGCCAACAAACTGTGAACCAAAAATAATTTCACAAATTATAACGACACAATAAATTAGCATTTGTACTAATTGACCAAAATGATCAAATTAACCAACATGGCCAAATTGACATGAGATAAAACTAATTCGTACAACAGTCCAGAGTTTACCAACAAACTTAACAAACTGAACCAAAAATAATTTCACAAATTATAACGACCCCATAAATTATTATTTGTACTAATTGACCAAAATGATCAAATTAACCAACATGGCCAAATTGACATGAGATAAAACTAATTCGTACAACAGTCCAGAGTTTGCCAACAAACTTAACAAACTGAACCAAAAATAATTTCACAAATTATAACGACCCCATAAATTATTATTTGTACTAATTGACCAAAATGATCAAATTAACCAACATGGCCAAATTGACATGAGATAAAACTAATTCGTACAACAGTCCAGAGTTTACCAACAAACTGTGAACCAAAAATAATTTCACAAATTATAACGACCCCATAAATTATTATTTGTACTAATTGACCAAAATGATCAAATTAACCAACATGGCCAAATTGACATGAGATAAAACTAATTCGTACAACAGTCCAGAGTTTGCCAACAAACTGTGAACCAAAAATAATTTCACAAATTATAACGACACAATAAATTAGCATTTGTACTAATTGACTAAAATGATCAAATTAACCAACATGGCCAAATTGACATGAGATAAAACTAATTCGTACAACAGTCCAGAGTTTACCAACAAACTGTGAACCAAAAATAATTTCACAAATTATAACGACCCCATAAATTATTATTTGTACTAATTGACCAAAATGATCAAATTAACCAACATGGCCAAATTGACATGAGATAAAACTAATTCGTACAACAGTCCAGAGTTTGCCAACAAACTGTGAACCAAAAATAATTTCACAAATTATAACGACACAATAAATTAGCATTTGTACTAATTGACCAAAATGATCAAATTAACCAACATGGCCAAATTGACATGAGATAAAACTAATTCGTACAACAGTCCAGAGTTTACCAACAAACTTAACAAACTGAACCAAAAATAATTTCACAAATTATAACGACCCCATAAATTATTATTTGTACTAATTGACCAAAATGATCAAATTAACCAACATGGCCAAATTGACATGAGATAAAACTAATTCGTACAACAGTCCAGAGTTTGCCAACAAACTGTGAACCAAAAATAATTTCACAAATTATAACGACACAATAAATTAGCATTTGTACTAATTGACCAAAATGATCAAATTAACCAACATGGCCAAATTGACATGAGATAAAACTAATTCGTACAACAGTCCAGAGTTTACCAACAAACTGTGAACCAAAAATAATTTCACATTATAACGACTCCATAAATTAGTATAAATCCCTTCATATTCCCACCATATATATATCAGAGTTGCAAAAAATGCCCGTATTACGGGAACTGAGCCAGAATTCCTCGCAATTAATAACGGATTTCAGACATTTTAGACAGGAAACTGAAATCAGTTAATGTTTGGTGCAAGACACGAGAAAATTCTGGTTAATTTTAACAATCACTCAACCAAATACTTATGTAACACACTCAGCAAACACAGAGGCACAACTAACGTTGACTCAGCACCCCAAATATGCCCGCAATAAGAATAATCACAAATTACACTAAATTTCCAGTCGATGGAAAAAAAAAACATTAAATTAAATCTGGCTATTTTAAATAATTTCCAGTAAAAAATCCCGCTATCTAGCGGGATATTCACTCTGCGCTAGTTTTTATCCTGGGAATATTCCCAGGATAAAAACTAGCGCAAAGTCTATGTCTAAGAACTAACTGTCGATCTGTGAAAACTGCATCGAAATCGGCCAAGTAGTTTTTACGTAAATCTCGAACAAACATGCATCAAACAACAAATTGGTGTATCGTGATCATTAATTGGTGTGCCTAGGATAAATAAGGTTATTAATAAACTTATTTTTAGTAAAGAATGTAAGGGTAAGAAAAATACTCATGTTTCGCAATGAATACCTTTTCTACAATATATTAGGTTTGTTGAATAATAATAAATATTGTTTAAATGATTAATAATTAAATGTTAATTAATATTACATAAAAAAATGATTTTTATTTGTGGCGTACCTCCAAAATTTTTCCTTTTCCTAGATGTACCTTGAACATAAAAAGTTTGCGGAAAACTGATTTAAAAATCTTAATTAACCTTTTATCATTAAAAGGTTATAATCCAGATTTTGTAGTTTAATACTTATTTCTATAATGCATATTAGATTTGTATCGCTCTAGTGTATGGTAATAAATTATCGCTATTCGCTTATAACTTGTTAATGTAGCGTCAACAAAAACTTTATTTTTCTCTCAATTTGGATCAGTTTCAATTATTAGCTAAACAAACGTTGAATTATTGTCTTACTGTACCTACGTTAGCGAAATGTATTTATATGTATTGTTTTAAAATTGTTTAAAGTTATAATTGATTATATTTGTGTTGAACTATACCTACTTGTTGGAATCGTATTTGTTATTGTAAAGTTGGTTACTTTACAATAACAAATACGATTGACGGAAGTAGTCAATAACCGGATAGTGTTCATTGATCTAGTAATCGAAGGCGTTTTATCAGGATGTCAACATAGAAGCATTTATTATCAAGCCAACGGATATCGAAAATGGAGTAACCGGGAGTTGGAAGTTATACGGATGGAGGAAGTTGGTGTTATGACGGAAGTGAAAATGAAGTGGCGCCAAAGTATTACAGGTTGGTGTCACTGCAGACGCACTACGAGGCTCTTATAAATACTCGGTGTTCGGAAAGAGGGGACTAGTCTACAACCAACAGTCCAACAGTCTACAACCAACAGTCCAACAGTCTACAACCAACAGTCCAACAGTCTACAACCAACAGTCCAACAGTCTACAACCAGCAATCTACGACACATTCTACGATCATCGGTTGAACAAAGCGAAAGTTATGTTGGACAAGAGGCGCATTGTATAATGTAGTCGATGATTACTGTTCGATAATCGCAGTATTCTTTAAGGGCAAATTGCTGCTCGACACCTGACAAGCGTGGAGACAACTCTTGGAGTTGTCCTAATATTTCTGTGTATTATTGTGCTGTATTTAATATTGTAATTGTAATAATTCTAGTGTAATAAACTTTGATTATAATATTTCAGATTATTATTATAATTTTATTATTTCTCAACCTGAGCTATTACGCGCAGGATTGCCGCTGACTACTTACTATTATTGTTTTGTATTATTTACTATTATTGTATATACATAAAGTATATAGAAAGAAAGAAAGAAAATTGTTTATTTGGTCATCACACAACCAATTATATATACAATAATAAATTTATTGCAACGACTATTTATGGAACCTTTTTTGTCAACCCTTGACCATCGACGCATGACATCATGAAGCTGTCGGCAAACCTGCGCACGGGTAGCATTTATGGTTACAATAGATAATCGTTATTACAACCATAGACAACAACATTGTAGTCCATTCATCAGATTTAAAAATTACATAAATATGTTATTAATTTTTTAGACTTCAAAAAAAAGGAAGTTCTCAATTCGTCGTGTAATTTTTTAAAATGTATTTTCAGCCATAACTTTCTTTTTTCTGAACGAATATTGATGATTCTTTGATTATTCTTTTGCGTGTGATTTAGTATAGCTTCAGAATATTACCGTATAAAATTACTGCTGTTAGACCCTGAGTTCCGAAAATATAGCAAAAAAACCCTTGTAATCATGCCGAAATGTGAAATTTTAGTTTCTAAACCGATTACGGTCATTCTTTTTGCGTTTGATTCATTATAGTTTCAGAATGATACTATATAAACTCCATTGGTATTAAATCTTGAGTTCCGAAGATATAACAATAAACCCATAAAATCAAGTAGAAAACATTGTAGTGATTCACGTCTGTAATGTAAAAATGTATTTAATGTACTAGGAGTTTGAGTATTTGTGGAGGTCTCTGATATCGCCAGATCCCTGCTCGAGGATACTAATTATACAATGACAGAGATTAAACACTCCCAGATCGTATGTATATAAAGTGTATAAAACAGGTACAAATACACACGCAAAGTCCGTCACTATATCGCTTATCGAATGTACCACGCACGTCTTGCTAGTATCGTAATCGTCGCTTGACTGCCTCCCCCCCCTTTCGGGCATCGTTTTATACTAAACTGTACAATACAACAAAGGACCGCGTGGTACTGAGGTTTCCGAAAAAACCGTAGGCTATTGTCTAATTGCAAATTTTAAACACGAAGTAAAAAAAAGAATTCAAAATGCGGGAAAGGTAATAAATCAGGTTTATGGCAGACAGGTGTGCATTCACTTTTTGTCGGCATGTAACAGTATTGTACACTACCATCTTTTAGATCGTGGATAATGTAGTTGGATAAGCACTGATCATATAATATCTATTGTTTTTTATTATTACAAGCTTTTATGTAACTTGTAATGGATTCATGTATGTAAGTTCGGGTGGAATCTTGCATGTTAAATTTTTATTATCCTATATATTATAATTATCCTAAATAAATAAAATAAAAAAAGGCCTTCTTAGTACCGAATGTTAAACCTCGTTTTATGAACCCAGTCAACGTTTCAATGTTGCTACAAAAGAGAAGTAAAGACAAGCTACAAAGGGAAGGCCAGCGTGTAAATTACAAGATAATTACTTTTGTAGTTATACGGAGTGGAACAAGACGCGACAGTGCAACTGCACTCTAATTGCCCTCCCAGCCTCCTCCGACTCGACATAAAGATGACTTTATAAACCATTTCAATGAAACTTGTTTAAAATGTAAACAATCTTTTTTTAAGGAACTAAAATTAAATAGTGAAAATGAATGTATGTACTTTAAAATAGGATGTAACAGATTGCTTATTGAAAGTCGTGAGCCTATTACCACTTCTAAAGCAATTTTTGAGAGAGAGATAACACTTTATTGCACACCAAGATTTACAATTACAAAAAGCGACCATATTTACAATATTTTCTAGGCAATGCAATAGGCGGCCTTATCGCTCAAAACGATCTCTTCCAGGCAACGTAAACCAAAAACAAATTTTAAACAGGCGATGTAGGTGGTGCAAGAAAAAGGC
Organism: Dendrolimus pini; assembly: GCA_949752895.1. Classification (NCBI taxonomy): domain Eukaryota; kingdom Metazoa; phylum Arthropoda; class Insecta; order Lepidoptera; family Lasiocampidae; genus Dendrolimus; species Dendrolimus pini. The sequence continues at coordinate 18,775,800 of OX457143.1, forward strand.
AATAGATACATAAAAACTCAAACTAATTTAAGAAATAAATATACGCATACATACATATATATACAATAATACATAAGCTATTATAATAAATGTATTAGCATGATTATATTCCGTAAATCAGACATAGTTATTTGTGGACAAATAGTGTTTTCTGAGCAAATGTCTAAATGTTGGTAAGGATTTGACCTCAGACAGTAAGAGGCAGCATATGCCAAAGTTTGACAGCCTGCACCGTAAAAGAACTATCATAATAGGATGAAGCGTGTGCAGGCGTCATAAGTTTTCGGTACGTATCATGGCGCAAATTGTGGGCAGTGGATAGGCGAAGGAATTTAAAACGTTCCCTAAGGTACTGAGGACTATTAGGAGTAAGTAATATATTATAAAGGAGAGTGAGAATGTGAGTATTCCGGCGAAAATGAATAGGAAACCACTAAAGTCTTTTACGATATTCGGGAACGTGGTCATATGGTCATTCGCAATCCAAATATGAACCAGATACAATAATTCAATTTTAGTTAATGTTTTTTTAGTTTAGTTTTTTAATTTCAGAAGAAGCGGCGACTTAACTTCCCACCAACATATCTTTACTTTTTAATTATTATGTATATACATTCAGGGTCTTTTTTAAATATTTTTTGAATTAATACACGATATTGTGTATTATTATTATCCGTGCAGAAACGGAGAAAGAATACAATTTCCTGCGGTCGGGCGGCCTGTCGTAAGAGGAGACAAAACAACCCACAGCCAAGTGGTAGGCTTGTCCGACTGGATGGCTACCACCCCTGGTCTAGAGTATGCCGCCATAACAACCTTGATTCGTGTTCCGGCATTAATGACCAGGTTCCAGTCTCCTTTAAGAGAGCAGCAGCGCATTTGTACCACCTTTGGTGTTGCAAATGTCCATAGGTGATGGTAACCGCTTTCAAGTGGGCCGTCTGCCTGTCTGCTGAACTCATGCAATAAATATACAGTACGCCCAACTGGAAGATTTACACTCCGAATGAAGTAATTGACTAAAACCGGTTATAACCGGTTAAATTGAAACCGGTTCCAAGCCTTGAGTATTAGTATGTAGGAAGAATACTAAGAAATGATAATACCCCAGTAGGAAAGGTAACTCGATCACAGTTAGGATTACCAATTCTTGTTTTCCTTATTTCGAAGTTAGCTCACAGGCAGACGGCCAACAATCAATAAAACCCGGTGTTAGCCTTTATTGGATAGAAGAGATAAAATAGTAGGCATTGGACAAACGTGAAGGTTCGCTCATGCAACAAACATGACCCGGTCGTTTGTATAATGTACAATTTTGAATTTAATATTTACATTGTCGCAGCTATTAATACACTGCGATGATTAAGGATATCTGTTTTCTGTAACGAATTTTCTCTCTCTCTCTCTCTCTGTCTATTTAAAAGTCTTATCTCTACTGTGTCAGCTTTTTAAAATTAATACACTGGTATCTTCGATAAGAGGCAAAACACTATACTTTTCGTCACTACACAATTTATACTGTTCAAAGAAAAAATCTTATAATCAAACATTTCATCAATCAAAAATACAATCTTATGATTACATTCTTATTATACTGGATTACGAATATATTATATGTTAACATTGCAAGATTCTTACATAGTAATATATTAATAGACTTGAAATAATTATATAATGGTTTTAGAACAGGACTGCTTAAAATCTGACTACTGTGACCGTTATAAATCACAATTTTCCCAACCGGTTAGCTTACATAAGAAAACGGTCTTTATTCATCACATTCGGGATGGGAAATTAAAATTAAATAGGATAAAAGGGTTAGGCTATAGCTAAGGATAGGCTAACCGTTTCAAGCCTATATTCTGTGAGAGCGTGATATCACACTGATTGAACCGGTCTAATTACCTATGGTTAAGATGATAATGATCGCCCACTTTTTATATCGTGGGCCTGTACCTGTAGGTCAGCTTCGCAAGTAAAAAAATATATGACTGACAAAAATCAGCCAGTTATGGAGTGGTACTCGACCGAGCTAACAAAGTGAGCAGATGTCGAGCAGGTGTTTCAGAATAAAGTAATTATGCTGTCTGTATACATCGTTTCTGCTGAATTTGCATACGATATAAACAATCAATTATTTTTTTCATGGGTCCAGGAGATGGATAGACGGTCCTGATGGAAAGCAACGGTTCTCTAGAACGTTTCTCTTACGCGGCGTAGGGATTTGGCATGAGCTCCCAGTCGTGGCTTTCCCACAGCGCTACAATATGTTTTTTTTTAAAAAGGGTGTCATAATATGACTTCGAGGCCGGCAACGCCATACCTTTGGGCCGTACCTGTCTTCTGTACTCCAGCTATTCAAAAGCGGTTACTATCGCCTATGAAAATTTGTAACGCCAAAGGTGCTACAAATGCGCTGCCGCTTTCTAAAGGGAGACTGGAACCTAGCCACTAATGCTGGAACACAATTCAGGGTAGTTATGGCGGAGCCATCCAGGCGAGCAACTAACCTACCTGGCTGTGGGTAGTTTTGTTACCTCTTACGACAGACCGCCCGACTGCAGTAATTAGTATTCCTTCTCCGTTCCTGTACGGATAAAATAATAAATTTCTAGATTAATAAGTGTAATATTAGTATTAATAATTAATATATATTAATAATTATTGTCTTATATTTCACCTACTATAATGCTCTCAACTTATATGCAAAATAAAGAACGTGGTTGTGTTCGCTCCGATGTTCCCAATCTACGAATTATCATTAAAGTAATTTAAGTATTTATGACATTAATCTAAGACAATATCTAATAATGTTTGGGCTGCGTCTGGGATAATATTCCTTATTTTTCTTGCCACACATCGCTAAAGCTCAGTAATGGGGTACAGCAAGTTTTTAGCCGCACACAAACACATGTTGACAGTGATAGAATAATAGTTTCTTTTCTCGCAGAGTAAACCGGTTATTCAGGTTTATAGAACACTATCTTTAAGGTTTACACTCAGGATGACCCTAACGACTTGTATTCGAATAGATGATTCGATACAAGTTGTCACACGAGTACTTATTTTAATTTTGAATTAACAAAGTATTTTATTATTAGTTTTATTTAAAAAAAAAATATATATAAGTAGAATTAGTTTTATTTAACAAAATTTGGTCGTTTTGCTCTTACGCCAAAGGAAGGTTTGCACTGATAATCAGCGTTCTGTCGGATATAATTCCAACACAGCAATATGCTGAAAATGCGGCATACAAATTCTCAAAATATGCTATCTTTATAATAATGTATATGGAATGGAATATGGAATTACGTCGCTATTTCCTCAAATAGCGTTTTTCTTTCTTTCTTATGAAGTAATTGACTAAACCCGGTTCTAAGTGACTAAAAACCGGTTTAATTTTAGACTGGTTGCTAATACGAGTATTACACTGATCCTACGCCCATATTCCCCATAAACCCGTATATATCAGAAATCCATTTCTCCAGCGATTGGTATTCACGCCTTGTCTTCTCAAACTTATGTTTTTACGGATTATTTAATTTCCATAAAGCGGCTTTACGCTCCATTTGCATCGAACATGGACGACTTACAGCGCTTTTTGTGTTCGCTGCGAGATTTTATACGAATGTTAATGGATTTATGTTAGGTGATATTGTGATTTTTGTTGAAAGCGTAATTTGGATGGAACGTGAGATTGCTTCATACATTTTTAGGGTTTCGTAACCATTTAAAAAAATGTAACCCTTATCTTTCTCTCTCTCTCTCTCTCTTATCTGTGTTTCTCTCGGAAACTATTGGATTTATAGAGATGAAATTTAGTAGGAATGGTTAGCGTACTCGTGTCCCAAAATCAAAGTGCGCGGGTTCAACTCCTAGCCGGAAAGCACTGATCTAATGGTCTAATGTGACATTGTGATAAAACCTGCACGTCACGAAAATCGATGAACGAAACCCGCCAATCCACCTTGCACAAGCGTGAAGGGTATACTGTGGGTATACGTTCGAATATTCGAAACTCTTATAAATTTATACTTTTGTATCTTTTGAAATAAGAAATGACTTGATGAGAATGATGAGATACGAAAAAAAATATATCATTAATTATTATTTTAGCTAAAATGGTTTCGAAATCAATCTGTTGAGTAGTTTTAGCATAGGGTGTACTTTAGATTAAAAGTTTCCTTATGGTTCCGTAACTAGATGAATAAAATGTATGTAACCATTTACAAAACCTTTCATTATGTATGGACTATGCTACACACTTATGCATTTAAAATACAACTATTTTACCTTTATCTATAATATGAAATTCTAAGTATGCCGAGTGTGTACATCGAATCTATTAAAGAAACTGAGATAGACCTCGTATATAAACGACGGAGAACACGAAGCAATTTTTTTTAGATTCACGTAAAAACTACTGGGACGATTTCGATGCGTTTTTCGCCACTTTGTGTCCTGAGAATCCCACGGGAATTTTCTAGGAAGTGTGTAGTTGCTCGGGTGCATAAAAAAGACTATTCCGATACAGTTTTCACTAAAACGTCAGTTTCCTCGTATATTCTTTTTTAAATGCTGTGGTACTTTGTGTCACCCGCGGGAATTTTAAGTCAAGCGTGGATGACGTCGCGGGCCTGTCCTGGTAAATGTATAAAGAACTCACTAGTGGCCCAAACCTAAGTTGCCGATAAATATTCACAATTTTCCAAACCTTATTAGAGATTTATAACAGGACCGTGTTTCTAATTAATTACAAAGAAATAAAATTAAGTGGGGTCCCGTTACAAAGCAAACTTAATTTCCTTTTTGTTACAAATAAATTAATACAAATAGCGTAGAATTAAATTAACAGAGGCGATAAGACGGATGTTTGCGGAACGGAATGGACCATTAAAAATATAAATAAATACTTGATTAGCGGGAATGAGGACTGTGGGTGGGGCGGCTAATTAATTAGCTATCGTGGCTTCTTGCTCTGGCGTCAGGGCTTGATTGTATCTTATGTATCTCGTGGTACTTCATTACGAAAGTAAAGCCTGTTTTACTACTGGAGATTTAATTGTCGCTTCTTCTTGTATGAATGAAAGTCTTTTTTGTTCACCATAAACCAAGTCGAGGTAGCGTGATGGCTAGCGCACGCGTCCTGGACCCAAAGCACACACGGCGTACATAGGTTTCTGACCTAATATGCATATTAATACTATCACGACCTAGGCGCCGACAATAACAAATTCACACCTGCATAGCTGTAAAATCACATTTTATTACCTTTCGGCATTTGGACTGCTTTTGTTTACTTATTTATTGGCATGCGTTTACTAATTATTCTAGAGAACAGTCCATTGTTTTATTGTACTTGTTTGTGGCCGTTGCGGTCAACTCATTAGGCAGGTGTTACGGATTTAAAGTACAAACTGATTCTAGGAAATTCGGTCCACGCGGCCGGGCAGACATACTGCATCTGTGCAGTATAAAGCAATGGCCCGATTGAGGGACGAGTGAGTCGAGCGAGAACCAACTGTACTACAATCGGGAATCTAATGAGTGAGGGACTTTGCACGTTTTATTGAATTACGACCTTCCGCTTTAGTTTGAACTTGTGTTCGGTTATATTTGTACCTGTGTTATACGTGTTTGTATAGTTCTAATAAACTCTATATTAATTCCAACGGCTTTTTAATTCGAGTCCTGCAACTCGTAACAATACCACGTGCTAACAATGGTGAAGAAAAACATCGTGATGAAATATACACATCGAGATAACCGATGTGTTAAACCTGGCAAGCCGCCTTGGACAAGCGTGGTGGGTATACTGTCCGTTCCCCGTGGAGTGATACAAAGCCAGCAGTGGGACATTTGTGGACTTTTATTATTATAACTAGATACTTAAACCTAGATAATAAAAATGGATACATTTGCATTGGAATAATGAGCGGCGGCCTTATCGTTCATAGCGATCTCTTCCAGGCAACCCGGGGTCCAAGAAGACTTAAAAGAAAAATTAAACAATATTCGGTGGTTTTTTTACTGCAGAAGTATAGCTGATAGGGATATGACCCATTTGATGAAAAGTGGTTACAATCGCCTTTGGACATTTGCGCCACCAAAGGTGCTACAAATGCGCTGCTTTTCTCTTAAGGGAGACTTCTGTCACTAATGCCAGAGTACAATTCAAGGTTGTCATAGCGGCATATTCTAAACCAGAGGTGGTAGCCGTGTAGTCGGGCAAATACCCTACCACCTAGCTACTTAGAACAATAAGGAGTAACTTAGGTTACGTTTTTTAAGGTTCCACGAAATAAAAAACCCACGCGGACGAAATCGCGAGCATGGCTAGTCATGAATAAATATTGAATGTATTTGGCATGTAAGACTTGATTTATGTTCGGTCTCTAACAGAAGTTAGAGAGACAGAGAACAGAAGTTAGAGAGATAGAGAACAGAAGTTAGAGAGACAAAGAACAGAAGTTAGAGAGACAGATAACAGAAGTTAGAGAGACAGAGAATAGAAGTTAGAGAGACAGAGAACAGAAGTTAGAGAGGCGGGGGGACACTTTTCACAATTTAGTTAGACATAATTTCTTTGACTTACTATATTGTCTCAAAATTTTGTTTTAATCTACAGAATTTAAATCCGGTGAGGAATAAGGAATTTATCCGATTCTTTGGAATTGTATCAACACCTTCTACGAGAAAAACTCAGCCCATATTTAAATCCATTGCGGAATTATTAATTCCGTTGTCCGCCCACTTCTATAGTTTCGTCAACAGATTTTACGGGAAGCAAACTCAGTCCAAATTTAAATCTGTTGCGGAATTATTAATTTCTTTATCCGCCCGTTTCTATGGGGTTCTATTAATACGTTTTATGGAAAAGAAACTCAGATCAAAAAATCCATTGTGGAATAATTAATTCCGTTGCCCGCCCACTTCTATAGTTTCGTCAACAGATTTTACGGGAAGCAAATACGGGAATTATTTTATGAATTTCTAGGGAGTTCTATACAAATTTCAATCCAAAGCGTAGATGTCAGTTGCTACCTTCCTTGCTAAAACAACAGCTACAGTACTTTCATCCCCTCTAACCTTTGAAACCGATACAGAAGCAAGAATGTTAAATTTAAATATGTACATAACAATATTGAATTACTGTGTAAATTACAAAATGATCCCTTTCGGCGTGGGATTGTAATCCAATTATGCGTAATTGCGTTCCTGTTGATGAACTCCGACCACTTCTAACGGACCTTCGTTTGCTGGGGTTACCTCGCCCATCCTCCGCAAAGGTTCACTTCAAATACATTTTATATGTTTTTCATTACCTTCTATTTGTACATTTTATACAATGAAAACTGTTCTTATTTAAATATTTAATTTCAAGTAATCCTAATTAATAAACGCTTTGTTATATATGTGCGCACCTATAGTACACAAAGAATCCACAAGCAAATTTTCACTATTCTAGTTGCAGTAGTTAAGGCTGTGCGTTGATATATCAATCATCCAATTAGGTCAAGTAATCTATACTAATATTACAAAGAGGTAGAATTTGTGAGTTTTTTGTAGGAAGTAACCTCTTGAACTACTCATTCGTTTTGAAAATTCTTTCACCAGTAGAAAGCTACATTATTCCTGAGTAACATAGGCTATATTTGATTATGATTAATAATACTTTTAATGTGAAATATCAATTCCGAGAAAAACGAGGTGATGTCTTCATACATTGGTTGTGCGCTGACTAAACAATAAGTTTCAGGGTCAAACATTCTCTCTAGTGGCCATTGACTAGAGAAAGGAGTGTTTGTTCCATGGGTAGTTATATTGTGGCGACTGATGGTGGAACAATCTAGTTGGTTTAAGAAGTTTTAGAAAAAGGTAGAAGATTCTGGAAGGAAAAGACAGAGATAGATAGATGTTTAGAAAGGGATAGATAGTAAATAAAAAAATAACGAAAATAAGATCCAAATTATGGGTTCCAGAACATTCTTCCCGGTATATAAGCAGCGCAAAGTGCGCCTACCGGGCAGTTTGAGTTCAGTTGGAGACAGCGAAGTGACAAGTGCTATACGAAATAGTTGGAAGAGAAGTTTAATAGAAGACAGTGACGAGTTTAGTGTTGAACTTAGTAAAAAGTTAAGTGGACAGTTCAGTGAAGGACGAGTGTAGCGTAGTTTGAGGGAAGATCCAGAAGCGAGCTCCACGCCGCTAATTCGGAGGTGAGCACTGCAGTAGCAGGAGGTGGTCTACGCAATATCGGCGACGGTATTGTGAGCGAGACACCTTGCCGTCGGGACAGTGCGTGTAGGGGTAACCCTGCGGAGAGGAATCACGTACGGCGGCTGTGTAAGTTAATAAAAGAGTTTAGTAAAAAAATTGGTGTTTTCTTCCAAACCTAAGTGCGTACCGCTCGTACGTAACAATATGGTGGCTTATGATAACTTGGAATTTGGAAATGTGAACAAGTCAACTAGTTTCATTTATATTGTTGCGAGTTACGGGGCTCGAATTGAAATGCCTACACTAACTATACAAACACGTATAACACAGGTACAATTATAACTGGACACAACCAGTACAAACGTAATACACAATTCAATAACACGCGCAAAGTCCGTTAGTATATAGCTTATCGAAAGTACACACGTCTTGTCTCGCTTGTGACCATCGCTAGACTGCGTCGTCTCTCTGTTGGGGCATTGTTTTAAATTGCACCAATACAATATGTCTCGATGCATAACAATTATTTCCAACAATCACACCTGGCTAAAAACTATCATAAACATTACAATACACAATGGGCTGTTTTTCTAATTACAGATTCTAAACACAAAGTAAACAAAAGAAGTCCAAATGCGGGGAAAAGGTAATAAACTGCAGGTCTAAATTGGTCTTTGTCAGTCATAAAAATATGTATAAATAGATATACACTTATAAAGTCGAACCTAATTCTTTGAAAAATGTTATCAAACCTTGAGACCGACGACGACGACGACACGGCGGATGTGTTTTATTCGGGTTATGAAGGAAGCGGTCCCCTCATATCCATGAATGAACATCAGGTGCTTTCAGGAGACTCAGACCGTAAAATCTAACAAAGAGGATTGGCGCAATCAATCAGACGAAACATATTTTCATTTCTATAATACAGTGCGATTTATTTTTACGAGCCGAGGATAAAACACGGGATCTACACAAAAACGCTTGTGGCCCGTTCAATGGCACTTTTTATATATCACATTCGAATGTGTTGCCAGTTGTTCAATAAATCTACAATTATAATATAATTTAAAAAATTTGTCGGAAAGCTGGGCACTGATGTCTGTGCAAAACTGTCCAATTTTTTTTATTTCTATCTATTTATTATTTTTTATCGTAAGAAGTGACAAAACAACCCACAGCCAGGTGGAATGGCATTTGCCCGTCTGGATGGCCAGAATCAATAGTCTAGAGCATCCCGCCATAACAAGCTTAAATGTTTCGACATCATGTTCTAGTCACCGCTTTCAAGCCGGGAGCACATTGGTGGCAACTCTGGTGTAACAATATTCATAAGCAACGGTAATCACTTTACATCAAATTGGCCGTCAACCAGTTGCTGTATTTCGAAAATAAAAAGTAGGTCAGGACAGCTTCAACATTCACGCTCCCTTGTCAGGTGTCGAGAAGTAATTGCCACCAAAAATTCTGCTCTATCCGTATTGGCTGTAGACTGCTAGACTGCTGTTCGTCTCCGACTCCTTCTAACTGGATGCTTCGTGGTGCGCTGAAATGACACCATCCGTGGAGGATTTGGCGCTATTTTTAACCGACTTCGAAAAAAGGAGGAGGTTTTCAATTCGTCGGGATCTTTTTTTTTTGTTGCTTTTTTTATGTATGTTCGCCGATTACTCCGTGATTTATGATCCGATTTAAGTGATTATTTTTTTGTTAAAAAATTTACATAGTTTTGTCCAGTAGTTCTCATTTTATGAACATTTTTCATGGAAATAATTTTCACTTCGTTCCATATGTACACCGATTACTCCGTAATTTATGATCCGATTTACGTGATTCTTTTTTTGTTCGACGCGGAATAGCTTCTAATTGGTTCCCTAAAAATTTTACATAGTTTGGCCCAGTAGTTTTCATTTTATGAATATTTTTCATGAAAATAATTTTCACTCCGTTCCATATGTACACCGATTACTCTGAGATTTATGATTCGATTTACGTGATTCTTTTTTTGGTCGACGCGGAATAGCTGCCATGTGGTCCCCTAAAAATTTGACATAGTTTGGCCCAGTAATTTTCATTTTACGTACATTTTTTTTGTTCCCAGTTCTTGGAACCTATATTTTTTAAGAAGCGCGGCACCATTCGTAGACTTTAAGATGTCTTAGATAATATATATTAATAATAATAACTTTAGAAATAAGTTATTTTATACATTTTAGTTTTTTAGTTTTTGAAGTCGGTTTTTTTAAACGAAGTTTTATTTTTTAGTTTCATTTACTTCATTGAGTCTATTTCCCCCACTTATCTTGATTTTTGAGTTCCGGTTACTCGATACGTCAAAAAAGGTTTTGTTAATTTATTTATTGTCCAATATGCTTACATCCATATAGAATAGAAACACATTTGACTGTGGCACAGAAACCTCTTGGTGCCACAGGGAGTCGTGTACACAATTTTGTTATATCAAAAATAGGAGCAGAGGGGAGTAATTGTTATCGTCATTCTAGTGTTTAGTTTTCTTTTAGTCCCAGGTGTGCACGTGTAAGCTTGACGGTCCACTTTGGGTATCAATAAAGAACCTTTTCAGATTATATTTGATCGATTTATGGTTGTTTTTGTGCATTGATTGCAGGTCCTCTGGCAGATAATTTACAATGATTGCTGTCATACATTCCTCGCGCCTATTACCTACGTTATTATATTTAGGAATAATATATTTATATGCATTAGCTCTCGGTCTCATGTTATTAGGTCTAGTTTTTTTAACTAATAGTTCTGGTTTGTTACATTCGTAATGTCGTCATGTACTATGTATGTATTTATGTAAATTTAATTTTAATTTTTAATACATTTTGTACACCACTATGTGGTAGAATGTACTGCGCATCTACAATTGTATAACACCTGTATAAACTGCATTCTTGCAAATAAAGAAAAAAGAAAAGGTTATATAGGCCCCGAAAGAGCATCGGGGGCCGACAGGTGACAATTTAAAAAAAAAAAAAATTTACCATCCACATATCACACAGGATCGGTCAAGGTTGCTTACTGAATTACCAAATCCAGCCAAAGAGTTGACTACGGGCAACCCAGCCATAGATATCCCGCGTTAAGATAAACTTGGGGCAAATGGGATTGCATTTTTACGGATGGGAAATTTCGGGTGTTTACGTGCGTGTACCCGTTTTTGGGGTAATCAATTGGATTTGTCTCTTAGTTATTGAATAACCGCGGGCTGGTTTATTACATTTGTACTACTTTATAAAAGCTGAAAAGTTTATTTGTTACATTTAAACTTGAGAAATATTAGTCCGAGCTGATATTTTTGAAGTGAAAACTTCTTTAGTCGCGTTGGGGACTTTTGTCAGGGAAAAATCACATGGGTTCGCGTCACCGACATGCTTATAGCAGTATATCTGTAGCTATACATCTGACGTTTTGTACAACATTAGTGCTGTGTATATATATAAGTGAAATTAAATGGATTTAGTGAAAAGTACAATGTGTATATGTGTATATGTAATCACTGTGCATTGTTAAAGTAGTGTTTCAAGTCAAACATTATGAAATTTCAAATCTTAATACTAAAAGTTCTAAGTTTTTTTACTTCTATCGGCAGTCTCTATAACTGCCAATTGTTTTTTAAAGCTTAGGTTAGACATTGGCTAAAATTGAACCCTTATCAAATCGTTATATACCTCTGACGTTCCCTGTAAACTATGTCACAGTGATTAAACTACTAGATGACAAGAAAATCTCTTTACAAATACTTGAAGAAATAGCGACGCACTTACATTAGGGGGCGTTTATTACTTACGTGAGGCGTTTAAGACCCCTCCCCCCGTAGGGGTCGAGCCGAATCTCATCTGATCTTACTTTGGGGAGAAGGGGGTCTAGGCGAATACCACGTAATGTTTGCACAATGCACAAGCGCGTAGATTGCGCAAAGTGCGATCCTTACGGTTTGTCACAAGACCAGCTGCTGAGCCCCTGGTCGCAGACGACAGCGGCTTAGAGTGGCTAAATCAGAGCGAGGTTGACGGAGTCGACGATTTCGCTCAAAATCACTCGACAAGTTGCTTCCAGTAGTCACTCTTGAGATCGTGCATGAGTGTCTGTGGATTAAATTGGAATAAATATTGCTTTATGAATATAAGTAGTTACCATTTAAGTGATTGCCGATATACCAAGTAATATAGCATTTATAAAAGAATGTAATCTATCGATTTAGTGGAATCTGTGTCGGAATAGGCTAATATTTTGCACCTGATCAACTATAAACCGCTCCCGGGTAAATTCCTGTGGGATTACCAGGATAAAAAGTAGTGCAGAGTTGAAGTCTAAGAATTGGCTATCGATCAGCAAAAACCGCGTCGAAATCGGCGCAGTAGTTTTTACGTGAATCCCGAATAAACAGACAAGAAATCTCATTGCATCGTGTTCTACATCGCTTATTAATGTTAATGTTTAAAATTTTATTATATTATATTATTGTTACGTGCGAGCGGGGGTACGCACTTATGGATTGGAAGAAAACACCAGTTTTTCACTAAGAGCTTTTATTGACTTACTCAGCCGCACGTAGTACCTGTCTGCAGGGTTGCCCCTATACGCACGACCAACGATGCACAGTCCCGACGATAAGTTGTCACACCCTCAATACCGTCGCCGATATTGCGCGGACCACCTCCAATATTATCGCGGGTAGCTCGCTTCTGGTTCCTCCTTCGAACTACGCTAAACACATCCTTCGCGTATCTGTCCACCAAACTTGTCACTAAATTCACCACTTAATCCGTCTCTGTACTCTATTAACCTTCTCTGATAACCCTTTAGTATCGCACTTGTCGTTTCACCGTCTTGAACTGAACTCAACTTTAAACTCAACTCTCAACTCTAAACTTTCAACTCTAAAAACTGCCCGGTAGGCGCGCCTTACGCTGTTTATATACCCGGAAGAATTTTCTAGAAACCATATATCTATCTCTGTCTTTTCTTTCCCGAACCTTCTGTTCGGGACTTTCGTTTATACATCTATCCCTTTCTAACATCTATCTATCTCTTTCTCTCTTTTGTCGTCTATCTCTTTCTAACATCTATCTATCTCTTTCTTTCATTTATCGTCTATCCCTTTCTAACATCTATCCGTCCTTGTCTTTTCTTTCCAGAAATGTCTAGTATTTTCTAAAAGTTCTAGAACTGATTTACGCTGTTGGGCAGTTCTACCCTTGGTCGCCACACTATTATTGATTCTACGCAATCTTGACACAAATTACGTTTTTTTTTCCAAATAAATCCAATGCATTTGCTCTAGAAGTACATATTTTAAAAAATCTCACGTGAGCTTGAGATGGGGATGAGGGTGAGGATGTTGGAAAATCGCCAAAAACGGCTCACGTAAATAATGAACGCCCCGTACTTGCATACTTTATTAAGATTTAAAATCTGGATTTCATTTATGTAATTTAACAAAAATGAATATTAGCACTATCTTATTGTATAAATGTAAAACTATAATCTTATCGTCACAAGTCTATTGAAACATCTTACATTAACTAATGGTCGCCCAGTGGTCGAAAGTTGACCATAATTATTTTAAATTATAAGTTTGAACATTATTAAGGTTCTGTTGTCAATAACAGATGTCGCCAAGGCTACGCTGTTAATTTGACTTCAACAATAAACAAAAGAGTACACATGCGTGTGTGTATCAAATACATGGTAGTGTAAGGTTTTTTTTAAAATTGATTTAATGTACTTTTTATGCAGAATTTTAAAAAATAGCATTCTGCACTCCTTCTCTATATCTTATATATAAAATTCTCGTGTAACGGTGTTTGTAGTTAAACTCCTCCGAAACGGCTTGACCGATTCTCATGAAATTTCGTGTGCATATTAGGTAGGTCTGAGAATCGGTTACTATCTATTTTTCATCCCCCTAAATGTTAAGGGTAGTCCACCACTAAATATTTTTTAATTTTTAGATCTTTTTTTTATTTTTTTATGATACAGCATTAAAAATACATACAACCCTAAATTTTCAACCCTCTACTATCAACCCCTATTTTTTATTTGTTAATTATAAACTTTAATGCTGTCAGCATATCGATTGAAGCTTTTCCGGGCAGGACGACGTCTGCCGGGACAGCTAGTAAACTATGCTAACACATGTGTGCGAAATTTCATACTCCTCCGTCCGCGCATTTTTCGTAAAAAGGGGTTCAAAGTTTTTTCTTATTAATATATTGATTCATATCTATAGTAGTATACCTTCCTACATAAATCTGTTTTGTGCAGTGTTGGGCGTGGAAAACATGCCAGTGGGGGCCTACATTAGTCGAATTCCGGTTGAGCCCCTTTCAGCTATTCGCAAAAGGCGACCGGGAGATCTTGTTAGGCCCATTCGTAGCTATGTTGACAATCTTGGAAAATTAAATATTAGTTTCAAATTTTTAAAACAGTAGAGCTTTCTATTAGAAAACAATATATCGGGTTTCGAGATTGCCATTTGGAAATTTTCCCGATTTGATGTGTTTATTATTTAATACTGATCTATGGTTATGAGTCAGTTTATATTCTTGATGCATGCATATTTCCTTCTTTTTTGTTTACTGGTATGTATACATATACATCTATCTCTGTCCCCCCAAGTATGTTTTATATCACGAAGATGCCGCCATTGTGTCGTCGGATTTAGTTTGCGGTGTTATATATATAGACATGTAAGAAATAATGGATTTTTGACAACTGCAGTGAGTTGCTGAAACTAAATGACGGCCGCCTTCAATAGTTGTTTACATACCGTGATTGATTCAGCTGGTTCAAGATATGTACAAGATATATACTTCTGAAGCCCGAGAAAATACTTTAAAAAAACTTAATAGTGGCTACTACTTTCTTTTTAAAGTATTTTATATGGTTTACCAGCTTGACAGATTACTTTGATGTCTTTAATCCAAAGTTTTTGAGAAAAATGATTATGTCATACAGACGAATTAACGTAACAAAAAGTTCACGGTTCCGCTTTTGTCGAAATAGGCACGGGAGCCTAAAAAAATTTCATTTGTAAGGAGTATCGAACAAACTTTGGCAAGCCAGCCACGTCTAGTTTGAAAGTGTGCATATTGTGCACCCATCTGGGCACGTACTCGCAGGCACTCCCCAAAAACCGATATTAGCACCAAAGTTGCCGCTTTTTGCATTTTGGCGGAATGCCAGATGTCCCGGAGATCGCATAGCAGCCATTTCTCAAACATACTGCTTTGACGCGACATTTCTGGCTTCAATTCGGTTTACTTTTGCATCTTACCTTAGTTGGAAAATAAAATATGGTTCTATTGGTTTCTTCTCGACTTGCTTGCTATCCTATTTTTCGGAATGTGTGATGTGACAAGAATGTATAAGGCGAGGTACATGCAGAAATGGACTGGAGGTAGGAAGAACAGTCGCCTATGTTTTTCTCGAATGCGGAGAGGTGGCATTCCTCGGGCGACATAAAAAGAAGAAGAGATAGGATTGTTTAGAATTTATATAGCAGCCATACGTACGTATTGTGGCAGTGTAAGGCGGTCTCGAAACTTTTAGAAAAAGATAAGATTCTGAAAGGAAAAGACAAGGATAGATAAATTTTAAAAAGGAATAGATGATGAATAAACGAATACCGAAATAAAGATCCAAATTCTAGAGTAGAATTAAATATAATATTGTTAAAATTACCACGTGCTAATTATGGTGAAAGAAAACATCTTAATGAAACCTGCACATCGAGATAACCCATGTGTCAAACTTGCCAAGCCGCCTTGGATAAGAGTAGCAGGTATACTGTCTGATTCCCCTATAGTGGGAGGCTGAGCCCAGCAGTGGAACGTTTATGGACTATTATTATATGAATATAGTGTTTTACATAAACAGTTCAATAGCAACTGACAAAGGGTTTTATCACAAAGAGTTTGCCCTGTGGCTACGTTCCTTCTAAAAACCTAGGCAGTCATTTTATTTTACTTACACAATAACTTAATTCCGTTCTTGTTGGCCCAGGAGTAAGTCTCAAAAATGTTATTAATGTATAAAAGATCGTGGATAACATTTTGGGAACATTTGCTTACACGGTGTCGGGCCCCTGTAGCTGGGGGGTTCCGTATTATTGATACGGCTGATACGGCGGTAGCTACGTCCCTGCATCCTAACTATCACCAGCCTTTAGCTAATTCCTTTCACGCCGAAAAGATCTCTGTTAAAACGCTTAGTGATGTAATCAAAATAATGATTCTAATATGACTCTGCTGCGCCAAATACGCCAAATCTCACAGTCCTCTTAGCGCAATAAGCTTAAAAAGGGTCCAAAGATTTCCCTTCGCGTATTAAATAGTAGATGTAAATATCTGAAACAATTGCGGATAGTTATTTTAATCTATGTAGTACATGTCCATTCAACACCGGTCGGGTGCGATGTTTTCATAGGATTTGTGTTTGCACTTAATTCGGATTTGCTATTGTTTTAGCCTTGTTCAAATTAGACGAATCCTCTGCGAAAGGATGATGGGAGACCTTCACTAAATACATTCGCAAATTATAATTTTAACGATGCCTTAGATGTATGATGACCTTCATAAAATGTTCTCTATTGGAGCATTTTTGGAATTTCAATTCCAATAGCATATTGTTACGAGTTGCAGGACTCGAAGTAAAATGCCGTTGGAATTATTATAGAGTTTATTAGAACTATACAAACACGTATAACACAGGTACAAATATGATAACACGCGCAAAGTCCGTAACTAAATACATTACCAAATGTAGTACACACGTCTCGTTTCGCTTGTGCTTATCGCTCGACGGCTGATCTCTCCATTGGGGCATTGCTTTATACTGCACAAATACAATATGTCTTTCGGCCGTGTAGACTGAATTTCTTAGAATCACACCTAGTTAATGACTACTATAAAAAATTACAAGACACAATGGGCCGTTTTTCTAATTATAAATTTTAAACACAAATTAACAAAAGAAGTCCAAATGAAGAAAAGGTAATAAAATGTCTATAGGTTCGCAGGTGTGAATTTGTCTTTTGTCGGCATTCAGGTCGTCACAATACAATAGACAGTCAAATCTAACATACCCACAAGATACTCTTATACAAAAAAACATACATAAACATGTACATATGGAAGTTTGTAATTTGAACACTTTACCTTCCGTTTTTGTGTGTAGTTTAATTTAGCATTTGTCCCTAAATCCAGTTAAAAAATTCAGCCTATATGGGAAGCGTTCTCTCATCAAATTTACCCGCATATTTTTGGCCGTTATTTGTCGGCAGCTAAATACAGTATCTATATTCAGCGTATGAGGTTACCGATCGGCTAGCGCACGTGTAATCGAATGAAGACTGTATCCAACTACCGTATTCCCATTCCGACTAACGACATCCGTCCAATAGGGCGGCTCCAGTAAACAGATCTTGCAAAGCTAAAAGCAAAACAGTATAACTGCAGACGCGGCGTCTAAGCATAGAATAGAATATAATAGAATATCATTTATTGAATAAACTCAGATACCAGGCCACTCAGAAAGTATTGCGGAAAAAAATGTTTATGTATGAGAGACTGGCCAGTTATAATCTATTTGGAAAATATGATTACTTATAACTAAAAATAGGTACGTGCCAATTTAAAAATTTCTCTCCACATTGTAAGCTAATTACAATGATCGTGTTTCTTAGAAAAATGGATCTGCGCTGGGAACATTTTATCGCTATGATTTTCTACTATTTCAAGTGTCGCCTCAAACCGGACGCATCGTACGATAGACTTCAAATAGCATTTATGAATGAAGGCCATTCTAAGACAACCGTGTATCATTGGTACAACTAATTCAAGGGCGGTCCACTAACTTTGGGGGATGAAGAAAGAAGTGGTCGCCCTTTGAGGGCTATTACGGAAGAAAATGTACTAGCAGTGAAAAAAGTAATATAAGACAGGCGAGTTACGTCTTAAGAGATTCATCACGTACTGCAAGTTGGATCGGGAAGCCTTCACGAGATTTTATGCTCAGAGGTAGTTCAAATCTTCCCGTATGTGCCTGCCACTCCCCAGTTAGGGATACCCACTAAAACCCCTGGGAGTTCCGTCCTGCGCCTTATGCCAGGGCTACAGGTAATGGGCTGCCCGACTCCGCGATGCCCTGGCAGGCGTGGGCCCTCACTGGGCCTCTTCCAATGCCAGGGGACTAGGGCCCTGGCCACATTTGGTCTAATCCGTGCCTGGGGCGGTCTGTATCGCGCCCCACGGGAAGAGAGATGAGCGCGCGCGGAACACTCGGGCTCTAAATCAATCACGTAAAAATATTTTTTAAACTTGCGTCATGTGCTACTGGAATGGAGGCTTTACCATGGCGCGGTGGTTGTCACGTCCTAGCGTCCGGCTCGGTGCCATGATCCCGCAGTGGAGTCACGCGCCGCACCCAATCCCATCTGGAGGGGGCTCAGGACCAAGTACACCTTGTTACCACAACGCATTGTCTTCACAGTATCCTGTTTTATTTAAATATTTAATTATTTTTTTGCTTACTTTGTTTTAACTACGATAATAAAGCCTATGAACGTCGTCATGTTATTATTACTAGTGGTCGTCTTGTCGAAAATCCACCATAGTTAATTTAAATTATAACCATAAGCCAGAAACGACTGGTAATCATTTACTATTTATTTTATAGACACGATTTATTATTTCGCCTATATTTGCCGCTAGTTTGAATAAAAAAAATTATGTTAACTCAAGTTCCTTACCCTTTTTTACAACTTAATTTCTAAATTAAATGTTGCGAGTTTAAACACGCTTATTGCTTATTTTGGTTCTTGTGTGTGACATTAATTTAGTTATATTTGTGTTGTTGTGTATGTACCTTACGAATAACTTATTATATTTATTTATTATAATTTTAATACTAAACGTATATGTAGTGTCTCTGTTACATGATGGTATTGTGAGGAAGTGCATGTGTTGCGGCGGCGTTGGATTTGGGGACAATAAGCACGCACTCGCCTGATTAATGAGCATAAAATAAAGCTGCGTCTCTTCTCCACTACACTTCACTGGTCACTATTATACTACATATATCGTTTATTTTTATAATGTATTTAATTATTATTGAATGCGGCGAAGTAATGGGGTTTAAGATCATTTAGAGTAGTTATATTAATTTATTAAAGATATTTACATTGTATTTGTTGTTTAAGTGGTGCGGGCACGGAACAACATCAATTATTTTATTTTATATTATAGAATTTACAATACCGGAGCAATAATATTTTAAAATGATGACATAACAATGGATGATTGACGTGACGTGCGAAAAGGGAACGCCGTCAAATTGAAAGGAATAATTTAAATTAATAGAAGACAAGTTTAATATGCCGAAAGAAGGTTACTTGGCGATACCAGCATGTGCAGTGTGTGCCTTATATCTATCCCTATATACATATATTATCCTATCTAGTGCCATGTGTGTTACACTTGTAGTGTGTGTGAATGTGCTCTGTTATGTTTTGACTATCTACACTGTTTTTTTCTGTTGATTACTGGCTTTCTTTTTAATTTCAAAAGGTTCAACTTTGTAAGTGCAATATTAGTGAAAAAAGAAGTGAGGTTATATTTATTAAAAGAACTGAATATCTCCGGGCCATAGTATGCCTCTCCCTGCCTCATTTCACCACCCCTCTTCTTAAAATTCGTACAGCGGATAACTATAGTTTTACCGAGTTTAAAAAACTTAAATATAAAGTAATAGACTCTACAGGATTGTTTATTGATTGTGCAATGGATATCATGATATTGTGTGATATGACAGAAAACTCGTACCAGAATAAGCAGTATATGTAGAAAATACAAATTGCACAAACTCCAAATGTTCGGGAGAAAGTGAAAACAAGGAAATCATTTTCACACATACTGAAAATGAACGACTTGAACTTCCTTGTAAGTTTGATAATAGCTTGGGAACAGCCATCAAATTCTATCTGCCGGCCGATTCATGAAGCGGAACAATTAATTGGAGCATTATAGTCATTATTATAATTGTTACCGAAGTGTTCAGGCTATAACCAAACTCAAGTCAATTCCCTAATTGCAAAATGAGAATTTATTGTAACATATATATCTGATGGATATTAAAAGAAATAAACTAACCTGTACTATAAATAAAACTATACTTACAAAATAAAATAAATCTATGAGAAAAAAATGGACTCCAAATCGCTGTCGGGGGGAGCGTGCCCAATATGCTGACCGCATTTCCGCGTTAGATGACAACGCTGGTTCGTGGCCCTAGGTGCAAGACAGCCTTTTGGTCACGCGATACCTCAATTAGACGCGTTGAGAGGTCTCGATAGAGGTGATCAGCTCCAGGCCCCCACGGCCCCTGGGGCTCGACCCCGAAAGCCACTACCAATGGACACATATTTGAGATATTTCAGGGCCTCCTGGTGTGCAACAGCAGCCCCGTCTGGAAGATAGAAATCAACACAGTTGCGTTGCATTTTTTTTCAAAATCAGTCTATTCGACTCCTGATCAGTGTAATTGATTTTTTAAAAATCTATTAATATCATTTTGGTTTTCATAAAAATCTGAGTATTTTTCGCTATATCTTATTGTTCCGGATAGGCCCTCTTGAAAAATTCAGCTACATACTAAATGTCGTCAATATTGGAAATGTTGATTTTCCGTGAAAACCTAACAGACAGACAGTCAATACTTTCACATTTGTAATATTAGTGAAAGAAAGAAAGAAAGAAAGAAAAAAAATATTTGAAGAAATAGCGAAGTACTTACATTGTTAACATGTATTAAAAATATATTTTTTTATTATTAGTGACAGATGCCATTGCATCAATGCGTTATAGTGTGTAATAAAGAGCCAGATAATAGCCTTTTTCATATACAGCATGTTCACAACATGCGATCTCGCGATGACAAGGAAGGACGGAAATTAAAATGTTTGCATGAAGAAACAAAAGGCTTCTGCTCGTGTACCGGAAAATTAAGCCTTTAATCTTACAGTAATGACAATTGCAAAATATGAAATGAGCTACAATCTACTTTAAACATATATTACAAGTATGCTGCTTAAGCTTTCTTTGAGATTCCCATGGGAACCCACTAATTTTCTGGGATGAAGCAATTTTATCTTTACATACATATATATGTCTAATTACTTTACCTCATTGACTGACTGGTATGTAAAGACATATCCCAAACTACTGGGGCTAGTACATCATGACCCGCCAATTGGCCTTAAACAAGCGTGGTGGGTATACTGTCGATTTATATGGGAGACTGGACCCATGCAATCGCACATTTATGAGCTGATATTATTAAGAGACAGATACTTTAACGCGCCAGCACTACCAATGTAAAGAAGACGCGACCTCGCTACCACCGGGCCCCTGCCACACCTTGGGTGTCAAATCAAATCAAATCAAATAATGTATTGCATAGTGTCAAGCGGACCTCAGCGGTGGCGCGGCGGACACTGTTCTCATACGAAAAACAAAATTCAATTTATTGAAAAAATGCATACTTAGATAGATAGATAGATAGAAAATACTTTATTGTTCACCACATACACATAAAGTAAATCATTTACAATAAATTCGTGTCAAGGCAGGAACAAAGGGCGGCCTTATCGCTTTAGAGCGATCTCTTCCAGACAACCCAGGCTGTGGATTGTATGAAAGGAATTAAAAGTGTATGACGGTGGTGTGCAAATAAAATATATGTAATTAATAGGATACATAGATATAACACAATACATATAATTACGAAAAAGAAAATAGACAATAACACATATTAATATTATATATATCCAAATATATACATTATTAATATATGTATAGCAACAAATTTAGCTATACAATATTAATAATAGCAATAAAACAATATATCAATATTATATATATTAATATAATATATCCAATATTAATAAATATATTTAGAAATTAAAATACATACAACTTGATATTAAATATTAATTAAAGTGAGAGATAATATTCTTTTACCAATTTACAACTTACATAGATAGATTCCTGTATTAGGACTAGTCTTGGTCACGGGACACCAAGTACGTATTGACTGCCAACGACACATACCTACTACGTACTTAGTTGTCATACAATTGCATTTATTTACCAAATTAAATTATTACATAATATATTATGTATTACTTTTATGTGTATATGTGTTAGTGAATAGTGAATACACAGAAATTTACAGAATAGCCGTATAATGGCCACGCGGCAGCGGCACCGTCTACACGAGCGCTTCTAGTCTTTAAACTACAAATGTTACTACGTACCTAATTTTGTGACAAGCGAGCTGAAATTCTGGAATATATTTTCACTGTAATAACATAAATATTAGGTATCTCCCTAGCGCACTGCTGTCGTCCATCTCCCTTATAATGGACACGACAGTCTACTATTTGTAATTTAATAAATTACTACCCCCTTTATGTGCAGGCCACTCCACCTTAATTATTATGAATGAAGAGCTATCTATATGAAATGTTGCGACTGAAATTAAATATATTCTCACTCATTTTTGAACAGAATACATGTTTGTAGCACTCCAAAGGCCATAATAGAAGTGAACTTTGTATCTTGCGAACTTTAGTAACGTGTATATTTGATCCCTGGAGTGCACAACATTTTTAGAAAAAAAAAGTATTGTTACGATGTACGCAGGACTCGAATTAAAATGCCGTTGGAATTACTATAGAATTTATTACAACCATACAAACACGTATAACAAAAGTACAAATATACCTAGACACTACTAGTACAAACTGCAAGATTCAATAACACGTGCAAAGTCCGTCACTATATCGACTGAATTTTCCAAGAAAACGTAATCTACACAGGCATTGTTTTATAATAAACTGTATAATACAACAATCGACTGCGTGTACTGAGCTAATCTGCACACCTGGTTAATTATTCCTGCGAACGGCCAACAAAGTCGAAAACAATAACAATAGACTATTGTCTAATTGGAAATTTTAAACACAAAGCAAATAAAAGCATTTCAAACGCGGGAAGGGTAATAAACCAGGTGCGCATTTCTTTATCGGTATGTTTTTTTTTTTTTTTTTTTTTTTATTGCAGGAGTTCAGCAGACAGGCAGACGGCCCACTTGATGGAAAGCGGTTACCATCGCCTATGGACATTTGCAACACCAAAGGTGCTACAAATGCGCTGCTGCTCTCTTAAAGGAGACTGGAACCTGGTCACAAATGTCGGAACACAACTCAAGGTCGTTATGGCGACACACTTTAGACCAGGGGTGGTAGCCATCCAGTCGGACAAATGCCCTACCACCTGGCTGTGGGTTGTTTTGTCGCCTCTTACGACAGGCCGCCCGGCCGCAGGAAATTGTATTCTTTCTCCGTTCCTGCACGGATAAACAACAACAGTATGTTAAAAAACGTTAATACTCGATAAGCCGATGACGTGCGGTGCGGTGGCAAAAGAAAGACGAAGGCACCAGTTTGAATGGATCGTCGACAATGTGAACGGCTCGGTGTTGAATACTGCCCAGGGGATTAAGCTGGTAGGCGGGTGCCCCGGCCCACAGGTGTGAGCAGTACTCCATATGCGGCCTCACCTGGGCCTTGTAAAGCACAAGGCGTTGCCACGGAGTGAAATTCTGCTTGGTATTTTACTCAATACTCAATACTCAATCATTTATTGCACAATTATAAACAGTTTTACATGTTCACAATAACCCTAGCAGGGTATAGCAATAGATACTATGCGGAGCGGATCGATCTATTTCACGTACTGAAAAATGTCATTATATCTATTTTATATCTTTATCTTTTCTTCTTTCTTCTTTATATTCTTTATCTTTCTTTATTATTATCTTTAAAAAAATCGTTTATATTGTAGTAGCATTTTATTATTAATATATTTTAATATATTTTAACTTGATTGATAATTTACTATTCCTCCCACCCAATTTAATATTATATAAAATTAGTCTAATAATTTAAGCATGTTTGCTGAAGAGTTTCTTGCGCCGCTTCTTCTCTTCAAGCTACAACATGTTGCGAAACGGTGGCAAATTAGTTTACCCCATAGAGTAAATTAGAAACATAAACAAAATTAAAACTAAATAATAAGGTAGGCTACATAAAACTTTAACAATACTCATTGACACTTGACAACTTTGTCTTCTGTGATCAGGGCTACTGAAAAGTGGCAGAAACGTCGGAATAATAAAAATCAAATCAATTACCGCGTCTAAACCGTTAAAACGTAGTTTTATTATGTATACAAGTGCCGAAAACTTAAGAAAATATTATTAGTATTAATATATTTCAATGTATATACTATTCTAAGATAGCCAGGGATTGTCAGCTTTATAACATGTAGGTCAAATAAGCGCTCATCGGTCGCGTGCAGCCTACGGCATTTGTAGCGGTCCACCATCTTAGTGTTAAATGCAACAATATATTTTATTAGTAACAACGCGAAAAATTCATAAAACTCTTGTGTTTTTCCTAAAGAATACAATCTATCAATCTAGGTATCTTCTAGAAAAGCCTGCTCCACCTTAGACTGCATTTCCACCTGACACCAGGCGCAATGTAAGTCAAACGCGAACCAATTAACTATAAAAATTAAAATAAGACTTAAAATTCTTTACTAGCAATACACTGGCATTATTTGAGTCAAACAATCCGAGTACTGCATTTAATCTTTCAAAAACTAAAATTGTATTTGTACTACGGAATATGAAAGTAAAGTCGCAATATCGCTGTGCAATGTTCATAAAGCCAACCCGCGGGCGTAGCGTGGAGCAAATACTTGTATAGTTCAAATAAGAACTCTTTGGAACTTACTACATATGCAAGGAACTAGCTGTATCGGCGACTTCGTTCACGTGGGCTTTGAACTTTGTATTCATATCGTCTACACCCTGTAAGTTATCAAACTTAAAAAGAAACTTCGTTTAAAAAAACCGAGTTCAAAAACTAAAAAGTATAAAATAACTTATTTCTAAAGCTATTATTATTAATATATAATATCTAAAACATCTTAAAGACAAAACATAATAACCATAATATTTGTTACCTAGCCCACGTGTACGATCCCGAGGGTAAATGCTAGTTATTATATAAATATAAACAATATTATGTATTTAACTCCCACTGAACGAGGACCGGTGACCAGGAACGTGTAAATACGAGTCAGTCATTTCATCATAATCCTGTTACATTTTTCGTTCAATATCCTTAACAGAATCGCTGTTTCGCGTGTATATGTTTTATGTATTTTTTTGCTGATATCATCTCGTCTATGATGTTTTTTTAAGGAATAGGAAAATGTGGCATGTCCAATATTTATTTATATTTGGGGATCAGCGGTGTTAGTTCTCTGACTTATTGGATGGACTACTTAGAGGAGATAGTGGAGACTAGGAAAATAGCGCTAGAATCTATTTAGAGAAGAGTCAAGAGGTTGATTGGTAGCGACCAGCTTCTCAACACAAGGCTTCAAAACGTAGAGTGTTGACGCCAAGTTGCTAGTCGGCTAGCGGTTGAACTGTTTGACCTGACTTTCCCTACACCATGCCATCTTCGGACCACAAGGCGCTCTGGTCTACGCCATCGTTTCACAGTGGAAACGCTACCTGTGCGGACGAAACGTTTCGCCTCCACGTTCCTTCAACGTACGGCTAAGTTATGGAAATTACTACCTGAGTCCGTGTTTACCGAAAAGTACAATCCGACTATCTGCAAGTCTCGTGCGAACAGGTTCTATTATTTGACATTAGGCGTGATCGTGGCCAAACGCCAGCCTATCTATCAATAAAAATAGGCTTTTTTCCAGGACTGACCGATCTAAATGTAATTCTCATTAAGATACATTTTTAGACTAAATCTAAGACATCATGAACGGTTCTGTATGGAGTAACTTCCACTGTTTCCGTCATTTAACTAAGAAACCATTATAAGTATGTGTATCAAAAAATTTCCTCTTAAAATAATTAAATAATTTGATTACTACGCATCGTAATAGTCCTATATAGTGAATCCTAGTGGAGTATGGAGCTCCCGGGAGAAAACTCAAGCGAAGACTGGTGATGATGATGATATTGCCTCCAGTTCTTCCTCTCTACGCTTAAAAAGTGTTTCAATACTCAGTTATATGTGTAGCGGCCACCCGTAATTTTTAGTAGTTTTACAATTTTTTACGTCATTATGTAGGGCCTTATAGACTTCACCCGCCTGCCTTTGATTCATACAAAGCCAATATTTCAAAACGATTGAACGTCACCGCGTTCAATCGTTTTCAGACTTAGTAGTACCTAGTACCTGCAACTATACTTAGTTGCAGTTACTAGGTACTACATTAATATGAAAATTGTTGAGCTTTGTGTACTAGAGCTTATTCTTCTTGTTATCGTTTGCAACATAATAATTTTAATGATTGATTTTTTCATAATTAAAAAAAACAAATGAATAAAAAAAAAACTGCGTTTAAAAAACCGACTTCAAAAACTAAAAAACTAAAATGTATAAAATAACTTATTTCTAAAGCTATTATTATTAATATATATTATCTAAAACATCTTAAAGTCGGTGCTTAGTAATTTTCAAAATATAGTAATTTTTATGTTTTACTTTGCACCGACTTCAAGATGTTTTAGATAATATATATTAATAATAATAGCTTTAGAAATAAGTTATTATATACATTTTAGTTTTTTAGTTTTTGAAGTCGGTTTTTTTAAACGAAGTTTTCATTTTTTATTTGTTACTTTTTAGTGTCTAGCTATGTATGGCTGGACCTACGAATGGTGCCGCGCTTCTTAAAAAATATAGGTCCCAAGAACCGGGAACAAAAAAATGTTCGTAAAATAAAAACTACTGGGCCAAACTATGACAAATTTTTAGGGGACCATTTAGAAGCTATTCCGCGTCGAACAAAAAAAGAATCACGTAAATCGAATCACAAATCTCAGATTAATCGGTGTACATATGGAACGGAGTGAAAATTATTTTCATGATAAATGTTCATAAAATGAAAACTACTGGGCCAAACTGTGTAAAATTTTTAGGGGACCAATTGGAAGCTATTCTGCGTCGAACAAAAAAAGAATTACGTAAATCGAATTATAAGTCACGGAGTAATCGGCGAACATACATAAAAAAAAGCAACAAAAAAAAAAAGATCCCGACGAATTGAGAACCTACTCCTTTTTTCGAAGTCGGTTAATAAAGGGAGGCCAACTTCAACAGTATCTGAGATAAAAATACCTATTATATAAAAAAATAGAACGCCACCGAGTTTAACCGTTTTCAGACCTTGTACTACCTAGTACACACAACTACACTTAGTTACAGCTACTACACTATTATGAACATCGTTGAGCTTTGTGAACTACAGCTTATTTTTCTTGTTATTGATTGCAACATAATAACTTTATTAATAGATTTTTTCATAATAAAAAAATACAAATAAATATATCGAAATCAACTTCAACAGTATCTGAGATAAATAATTATTATACATAAAAGTCAGACATAGAGATCTCATAAGGATTTCTCTCTTGCCGGAATGGCTGCAGACCCCGAAAATTAAAGCAGTTCATAAATAACTAAAAATATATCTTAGGAAGGTTATCAGTACAACTGAATTACCGCTAAATTACTTTCTAGCGTACAATTTGTATCTCAAAGTAATTTGAATTAAAAAACATAATTACGGGAAACATCTGGAACAGGTATTCAAACATTTACTGAATAAATAGCTATTGTTATATTATTCACTTCAAATATACGTCATTTTGAATGGATTATTATCTTTATATATTATGATGGAGTAACTTTAGTGTTCATATTTGTAAATAAATCTTGGCAATGCTCCAAATGCTCCTATTTTACCTCCCATCCATTTTAATATTATATAAAACTATTAGAGCTAGGCATGTTTGCTGAAGAGCTTCTTGCGCCACTTCTTCTCTTCAAGCCACAACATGTTGCGAAGCGGTGGTACATTAGATAAAAATGACCCGGACTATTGAAAGGCTTGCGAGGGGGCCATGGGAAGGCCAACACGTAGAGGCCCCTTGGCAAATTTAATGTAAATGTGGCGTGACACTGACCGGCGATTATCTCTGTTTACACCATATTATAATGCACCCAAGTACAAGCCCCGCCCAATGCAGGACTATTGTGGGAAATGAGGACGAAAAGTACCAGGCTATTGGGGTGAACTGCTAGTGGTAATAGTGGTCTGGGGATATGGGGACTATGGCTTCTGCCCGTCGCAATGTTCATGGATCATGTAAAAATGGGCAGACGGTGACTCGCCACTCCCTGCATGGGCCCAAAAATGCCATAGAAGATAGGGGCAACATGGGTGTGAGTGGCTAAGGGGTGTAGAGAGGTGGGCTGAAGGTTCAGTTAATTGTTATTATTATTATTACTTTGTTTCTAATGATTAAAACTATTATTTATCTCATTGTCAAGATTGCACTTGTCTTTTTTCATGTTGCTATGTGATATAAACGTAACATTTATTTTAATGTTGGCAGCACTGGTTCTTGTACTCGTGCAAAGAAAAGTTGACTTTAAGGTGACGAACCTTTTCATACCATGACTGTACACCACTGTTCGTATTATAAATACGATTTTATGAATTTACTATCGTTGCAAGCCGATACTAATCCTTTGCAGGTGTCTTATCGCCTCTTTGAATTTGAGTGATGTGACTGTTCGCGCTAATCTCTTTGTTCACGCCGCCGTAAAACGTCATAAAACCTTCTTTCTTCTGTTGGTATTTAAGGCGAATTCTCGGAAGCCATTAAGGTGACCATTTACCGATTTCATGAGGCAGTGGGCGGCATGTTGCTAGGAGGCCATGTCTAATTCACAAATGGATGGGGGTTGGTTAGTCGGGAAATGCGCCAGTCGTGTTCTGACTGCAAACGAGGCGTTACCTAGTGAACTTTGCGCGATTCATGTGATAACAATTTACTGCCCTACGGTTTGGTTTTGTTGTATTCGGCTATACTTGTAACTGTGAATTACGTGTGTGTATTTCTAATAAACTTTGTGATTATTCCAACGGGTATTTTCGAATTTACAACATACAAATCCCCTACAAATTTGTAACAATATAATGTAACACAAGAAACGAACGCTGTTACACTTCAATGACAGACACTTCAACGCACGGCCAAAATCACAGCGGGTAGGACCAAGAATATTTCCCCGCGAAAAGTTCTTTGTATATTTCTAGTACTTACCTACTAGAGAAGAATTTCTGGAAATTATACCCCTAAGGCGGTAAAAGAGAAATAATGGAGTTTAAAAGTAAATACAAGTTCACCTAAATCGGCGTTTCTGGAAATTCAACCTCTGTGAAGAAGGGGATGAAAGTTTACTTAGCCTAATTGTAAAAACACACCTGCGGAACATGCGGCTCCGAAAGATCGGCGTAATTTCTGCTGATGTGTCATAGGTTACCTAAAAAACACTGCGAGCGTATTTAGTTAAGATAATAAAGTGTGTACTTTTAATATGTTGGTGTACAATAATAGTAGAATATTACACGAGAGGTGAAAGTGAGTTATTTAGGTATGAAATGTTTTGACGCACGACCTTAGTGAAGGAGCTAATAGTTCGAGTGCCTAAATAGGTCTTTCACCTGTTAAAACTCTGTTTTTCATTTCAAAGATGAGGAAAGTAAATACAAACTGATTAGGTAAACAAATAACTATTTCTCTTAAATCCATACCTAAATTTAATGAACTCCTTTAATACGTCGTCATATATCACACACGTCACATAAACGTCAAGTAATTTTCTTTTTCTATATCATTCTACGCGCTAATATTTTTGTCACTAATGATAGAAAATATTTAGCCCAAATTTATGTAAATTAAATAATAATTTGTCTTTATATATTCAAAGGACTCTTTGACGAGTTGCGTGTATTATCTATGGTTAACATAGTTTTTAAATTTTCAACAGTAGAGAAAATCGCCCAGGGATGAAAAGTATTGTTCATCCCAGTAGATCTCCCCTAAATAATATAAAAATGTACGGAAACTAGCGCCATCAAGTGGTCCAGGAACATCAAACAGTATAATCAGTTTCCATTTAGTCCACTAAACTTCACTTAAGATGGCGCTGTGCAATATCGTTAAATAAATACATCGCGCTGACGAGATCTTAAGAGTATAAATGAAAACTATTTTTGTACTGTTGGCATTACTTATAGGGTTGTCTATTGTTTGCCCAAAAATATAAGCAATAATTATTCTCATATGCAGTGTTGCCAACTTCACCGTAATTACGGTAAAAACACCGTAATCAGCATAGATAGATCTTATTTCTTTAAATCTTTTAGATTATATTATAATTATTATATCACTAAAATAATTTTAACGAGTTTGAATATTTATTGTCTGTACCTTAGGGTATTTTCGTTTTATTATGTCAACAACACTGTTTTATGCGTCAGGAATTCCCCAATAGCGAGGTACCAGCTTGGAAATATTACGCGAACGAATTTACCTAGTTTATTTGTTTCTTAATCGACTATGTTATTATATGTTGCATTCATGCATATCATTAAGTAAAATTTTCTTGTGTTGTGTTGTGTCTGATCTGAGTTTTTAAAATAATGGTTATGATTAAAAAACACAATGTAGATATGTATAAAAATATTGACACAATTATACTGTTTTCTTAAGTTTTCGCGACTTGTATACATAATAAAACTACGTTTTAACGGTTTTAAGCGCGGTAATTTTTTAAGTTTTGGTTTGTCCGACGTTTAGGCCGCTTTTCAGTGGCCGTGGTCACGGACGACAAAGGTGACATTTGTGCAACGAGTACACACATGTTGTGGCTTGAAGAGAAGAAGCGGCGCAAGGAACACTTCAGCAAACATGCTTAGTTCAATTTTTTTTATATAATATTAAAAAATTGTTTTTTTTCCTTCCACCCATTTTAGCCAAGCGGTGGTAAATTAGATTAGGCTCCCATAGAGTAAATAATAACCATAAACAAAATTAAAACTAAATAATTAAAATGAACAAGTTTCCGGTAGGCTAAATAAAACTTTGACAATACTCGTTAGACAAATGTCACCTTTGTCGTCCGTGACCACAGCCACTGAATAGAGGCCGAAACGTCGGACAAACCATAACTTAATAAATTACCGCGCTTAAAACCGTTAAAACTTAGTTTTATTACAAATATAGTGTCTGATTCGGATTAAAAATATCTTTTTTTAATTATTCTGACCCTTAACATGCTACTAAATAAACAAGGTAATTTTACCGTATTTAAAATATAAATTACACCGTAATTTTGCAAAATCTACCGTATTTTAAGAAGAAATCTACCACCCTCTAGAATTTAGAGTTGGCAACACTGCTCATATGCCACAATGTCATTTGTTTATCATAACAGTTATCTGACATACTCTTGTTGCCCGTACATTAGATTCCATAATGACACGAGTGCCATACGTATTGTTATCCATATTATCAATTGCAATAATATTATTTAACAGAATATTTCAACGCCATACTAAATTAATTTCACCGTAGAAAATTAACCTAACGCCTTTGTCCTAAAAAGCGATTGGCTTTCTAGCCCTTCGCCAGCCGCTGCGGCGGCACGCTCGCTTCGCTCGCTCGACTCGTGCGTTGTTTTTCATGTTCTAACCTAACCAAATCTAAACCTATTGATCGTTTTGTTTAAACCGATTTTATGATTTTTTTCTAGAAGCAATTTCGATGGTAAATGATATTATGGCATATAATAATTAAGCCATATAATGATTATAACAATTATTGATGTTATTGAAATTTACTTTATGGCAAACAAAGTTTCTAGCACGTGACTAAAATAGTAAACAATGAATATGACATATAAAATTATGAGTAACAATATTATGTCTGTTGACCAACATAGCAGATTTAATTATGGTCAATGACATTCTGGCAAGTGGGTGTATCCGAAATTATAGTCTTAAATGTAATTTACTTAAACTAATTTTATTCTGTTTCCCTTTATTCCATTTAGAACAAGTTATAACTTCATTAACTTATTAGTATCATAGTGGAATCTATAGAACTATCGATTGTAGCGCCATCTGGTGGTATATATAGGAATATAATACGGATTGCAGCGACATCTATCGGACAGGGTAAACTGTATTTTGATATTTTCTTCCAGTGAGTCTCATCTATATTATATATAGTGTATTATCAATCAGTCAAGAGCCTTAAGAACAGACGAGCGTGCATGACAAGAGCTATGAATGTCAAAGAAGCAAGTGAGGTGTGTAAGAATAAGCCTGAGTGGCGCTCTATTGTTCGTGCCTACCCGGCAAGGGACCTGGCGTGAAGTTATGTATGTATGTATGTATGTATGTATTATCAATGGTACTGTTTTCATCGCTGTGCTCGGGCAACACCAAGCGTACTTTTAGAATATGAGAAGTGAGAAGAGTATTGTTGTTGTTGTTAGCCAAATTTTCAGTCCTGTACATTCCACGTGTGTATCGTTACACAAAAACTAGAACTATATCTAATCTACGGAAGCAAAACCGCGAGCAACAGCTAATTTCGCTTATGAAATTAACGTAAGAATTGGCATACAGAACTTTGTTTTCCGTTTACGAGCCGCAGCTTCTTGGGTCTGGCTTTATTGTAGGCAGCCAACATCCCATTGTGTGGAATTAGGGTTCAGTACTGCTTCAACCACTAATTGGTTTGCCTTTTTAAATGGAACGTAAGGGCCCTCTTATATTTTGCGGGAGACAGGTCAAATTGGGCACTCCTTACTGAGTGAGCAATTCGTTTGTAAGTGGGATTATGTATTCACAAAGAACTGGCAGAAATAAGTCATACATACGAGGTACTACGTTTTTAGTTTGTGCTGTGATGGAGAACATTACATTTCTATTTTAACATCAATATTGGCGATATTTCAAAGTTTTAGGGTATATTTTAGTAGTTTTCAAACTCAGTGAGTGGCTCCATTTTACCTACTTACATAATAATGTAAATAGATTTTTATATGTAGCGTGCGAAGCCGCAAGTAAAAGCTAGTATATAAATTTTGTAGGAGCTAGCGGATATATAGATGAACAGACAGACTGTCGCGGAGAGCGACTTTATTTTCTACTATCTTATACTATATTATAAAGCTGAAGTGTTTGTTTGTTTGTTTGCTTGAACGCGCTAATCTCAGGAGATTCTGCCCACGACTTCGTCCGAGTGGAATAGTTAAAAAAAAGTTTATAAAAACCCCGATTTTGAAATGAAATGAAATATTTATTCTTGCGTAAATGTTGTATACAGATGTTATTCTTAGAAATACATGGTTCAGTATATTTTACCAGTTTTACTGGTGTGCAAGTAGGCACTATCTTAATCGTCATTATTTAATTGGTTTGTTATTTATTTTATTAAATACCTTTTATCCAATTGAGTCGTATTTATTACATTTATTTATTAATTAATAATATTTATTTTATTTATTTGAAACATTCTTCATTAGTGCTCCGCTCCTATTGGTCTTAGCGTGATGCCGTGGTGATAGCGTGGTGATGATATATAGCCTATAGCCTTCCTCGATAAATGGGTTATCTAACACTGAAAGAATTTTTCAATTCTGACCAGTAGTTCCTGAGATTAGCGCGTTCAAGCAAACAAATAAACAAACTCATCAGCTTTATATATTAGTATGAGATGAGATTGAATATTTCGTCTAAAAAAATATGATTATTAATGAAAGGGCATTAAACAAACACCATTTAAACTGCAAGCCGTGTTGAAATTAATTAACCGACGAGGCCACAAGCGCGTTAACTTTAAAGGCTAGTTTAAATTTAAACAAGCTTAAGCTCAACTTGAGATAATACTCGTTTAACTTGGCTTATTAAGGCGTAAGGGGATGGGAGAGAAAATAGTGGTCTTACAAACCAAATCAGGCGTTAGAAGTGACTTGAGTGTTTTATTGGATGTTTGTTTGTTCCTTCTTTAAGAATATTATATTTATATTATATGAAATCAGATATTTTAATACAATAGAAGCGAGAGACAAAAATAGTGGTGCCATAGCAAACTCGTCTTTCTTCATTTAGACTTTGAAGCCTTTCATAATAATAATATTAATCTTTATTTGCCAGAATGTAGTACCAAAGTTGTTACAATGATAAGTTCATGTCCTTCCTATACATTCTACCATTTTCATGGTGTGCAAAAACTAATCATAATATAATTGTAAATTAATTTAATATTTCTCATTTAATTGAAATAAAAAACTTAAAAATCTTCCTTAACACAGCTATTTTTACAATCGCCTAACGAAATTATTTATTAAAATGTAATTATTTTCACTATTATCATTCCTTTACATGTATACATATCACCTATAATTTATTTTTAAATTATATGTACTATGTCTATCACCTAAATCTACATGTCATGCCAATACGTATAAATTAAATTAATATTATCGACTAACTGGTTATCGCTTACATGGTTATTGCGTAACCGGTTATCGCCTACTTGGTTATCGACTAACTGGTTATCGCCTAGATGATTATTCCGTAACCGGTTATCGCCTACATAGTTATCGCGTTACTGGTTATCGCCTACATGGTTATCGCCTAGATGGTTATCGCCTAGATGGTTATCGCCTAGATGGTTATCGCCTAGATGGTTATCGCCTACAAGGTTATAGCATAACTGGTTATCGCTTATATGGTTATTGCGTAACTGGTTATCGCCTAGATGGTTAACGTCTAGATTGTTATCGCCTACATGGTTATTGCCTAGATGGTTATCATCTATCTGATTATCGCCTCTCATCTTCCTATTTCTGCCTTCAATTGACTCAAGTGCCTCGAGCTGATGTTTGGCCGAGCTCTCCCATAGAGGAGACCACTACTCCATGCAAGACCGTACTTGCACTTACTACCCGTGTGCAGAAGGTTTTCCAACAGCCTCATGATGTCACGCGTCGATGATCAGTAGGGTTGACAAAAAAGGTTATATACATAGTTGTTGCAATACAATTATTATTGTATATACTTAATAAGTATAATATACAATAATAGTAAGTAATATAACACAATAATAGTAATTAGTCATCGGCAAACCTGCGCGCGGCTTATAGTAAAGATTTAGCTACTGAAATGGTGTGAAGTACAACTTTGGATATAATACCAAAAAATGCATGCATTACAAATACTTATTTGATAGTATGTTCTGGTATATGATTGATATATATACCAAAAAATACTTATTTGATCGTATAAAGTCACTTAAAGCAATCGTGATCCGGAAACCATGAATCGAACTATAACGCACGAACGGGAAACAATATGGCAGCGATACCGATTCTAATCACAGTTGGAACTATTGTTTGGTAACTCAATTAAAAGTTGCCAGCGCCGTCTATGAGCGCAACTAATTGAACAATAACCATTAAGTGGGAGTTATTGAGGATTATATCAAATGTACACTAGGTTTGTTATCAACAACAATCCTTAGCTATAAGCTAAGTTTTAGATCTTTAGTTCTAGTTAATAACGTCACTCAGTAATGGATGCTTAGAATATCTTATCTTATACTAATATATAAAGCTGAAAAGTTTGTTTGTTTCCTTGAACGCGCTAATCTCAGGAACTACTGGTCTGATTTGAAAAATTCTTTCAGTGTTAGATAGCCCATTTATAAAGAAAAGCTACATATCTTCACGCTTAAACCAATAGGAACGGAGCACCAATGAAGAATGTTTCAAAGTCTGGGTTTTTTTAACTTACTTTTTTTTATATTCCACGCGGACGATTTCGCGGGCAGAAGCTAGTCATGAATAAAAAGAAAAATAGGTACTAAAAAAAAATTTTTTTTTGTGTTTAAGCCGCCATGGTGGACTTTGTTTGTTTACCCTGAAATAAATAAAAACACAAAAAACCGTCGAAAATGCGAGGAATTGTTATCATCATTTAAGTGTTTAGTTCTAATTTGATAATAAAAGCAGAGTTATTATTATTCTAGTATATGGTTATGTTTTAGTCCCAGGTCTGCATATGTAAGCCTGATGGTCCGCAGGGAATCAATATTGTTAATAAAATATTAAATTATATAAAATTATTAAAGCTATAGGCATGTTTGCTGAAGAGTTTCTTGCACCACTTCTTCTCTTCAAGCCACAACATGTTGCGAAGCGGTGGTAAATTAGATTAGGCTCTCATAGAGTAAATAAAATCGAAATGTGTGCTGGGACACATATTAGAAGTGAAACTTCAACGCACAAGTTGAAAAACGAATCGCAACGGACAAGTGGAAAAACTTCAACTGACAAGTGACAAAATGAATCGCAACAAAATTTTAAATTGAACTTTTACGGGTAGATTGTTAATATATGTACTTGTCCAATTTGAAAACCTGCCCGTAAAACTTCAAGTTAAAATTTTGTTGCGATTCATTTTGTCACTTGTCAGTTGAAGTTTTTCCACTTGTACGTTGCAATCCGTTTTTCCACTTGTCCGTTGCGATTCATTTTTCCACTTATCCGTTGCCATTCGTTTTTCCACTTGTCCGTTTCGATTCGTTTTTCAACTTGTCCGTTGAAGTTTCACTTCTAATATGTGTCCCAGCACACATTTCGATTTTTCGCAGGTTTACTGCAAATTATGATTTGGTTAGGTTAGGTACATTTTAATGAATGCATTTTTATTTAAACATATTTTATATTATCAAACAAAAAACTGAATTCGATCCGGAACCAAACATTCACAGTCTACTCTAAAATTATACACATACAACGGAACATTAACAAATGCGCATCTTTCGTCATCAACTTCATTCGGTCATCACATTATGTTAGACAAATATTTATAATAAAAATAACTCAATAAAATTTCGATTGCTCATGTTTTGATGAAGAGGCTCCGAAACTACTGAACCGAATTGGAAAGTTCTTTCACTGTTGGCAAGCTACACTACTCCCGGATGACATAGGCTATATTATATTTACAAATAAATTAAGGGTCTTTACTAAAACTCCAATAATGTAACCCAAGGTGTAAAAAAATACTTAAAGTCGCGTGCGCTGCGAAAACTATCGATGATAGAATAAAATAATGTACTACGACTTTGTAGAACACATCATTATTTACAAAAAGTGTCTCGATGCTATATATCTAACTATTATAGTTATGCCACAATATGTGTTTTTTTATTTTAAAAATTTAATTAAAATGCCGCCGCTAGAAAAGGCTCTTTATTTGTATCTTGGTATTAATCCTTATCAAAATAAATTACTTCATATTCAAGACTGCTTCAATATCTTTATATAACTTTTTGAATTATTCAATTTGGACATTCCATTCGAAAGATATCACGAGTTTAAAAATGTAAGAATTAGACCACGTGACCGTGACGCTTTTTCGTGAGCGAAAAATCGTAAGACGTCATATAGAAGTTTCACTTCAATAACCAAAAACAAAATTAAAACTGAATAATATTAATAAACAAGCTGGCGGTATGCTAAACAAAACTTTAACAACATTCATTGACACTTGACATCTTTGTCATCCTAATGACAGATGATGACTGTGACATAATATAGACGGACGGATATAAAGAGAAGCTAAGTGTTCCGTTTTAGTCAAAATGCCTAGCGTACCCTAAAAACTTGCCAGCTATAGGAGAATTCCCGTCTTGATTTCGGAACAAACGGCACCATTCCCCCATTTGCAAATCGTAAGCACAATCGACCGGCTTACGCGTCCAAAAATACGCGCCACTTGGCTCTATTGAATAAACATTGAACCCTTTCATCGGCTTAGGCCACATTACGCTAAATTATGGCATATGATCGGGCCCCGGAGGGGGTGGGCGCGACGCCGCGGGGAGGGGGATGGATAACCGAATAAAAGGCAATAAGTTATTGCAAATGGCGCGACGCAGACGGTGCGTAGTGATGTTCTCTTTTTGATTAGATTTGATTTTTTTTTCGGACGAATTATTTCGGGCTTCGGTGCTGTATTGTATTTTTTCATGATGATATATTATTTGTCTTTTTAGGGTTTTTAAAGTACTGTTATTTTTATTTATTTATGGAACACCTACAGCTCAATACATTTGATTAGATAACTATAATGATTAAAGGAAGGCCAATGACAGGTTTCACGCGTAACCTATTGGATAAAAGTAACACGCAGATTTAAAAAAGACACCGAAATACTTAGCCACTGTTGAAAAATTTAAGGCTTAGACACCGTTTCACTCCTGAATTACTGATTACAAACGGGTCGTTGTCATCGTATTTACTTACATTATTTAAATAATTACTCGCTCGCACTAGAAACGAGTTTAGTCTATAGATAATTAGTAAAACTTAAAGGTAGATAATGGGCTGATTAAATCGTATAGACTTCGCTGGAATATGAAAGTGGACCTTGCTTAGAAGATCTGGACAATCAATATCGGAGGAGATAATTTTTAAAAGAAATAAAAAAATCTGCAATATCTCGTCGGTCTACTAGGTTTGTATGGATGAAATTTAACAAAAGCTGTGGTGTATATGGTGTTAGACAATAAATAATTAACTAAAGATTTCTTATTCACACCAAAATTTCATACATATTTAACCTTAAAATTAAGACTTATGCTACTAATACCTAAGTTAGGTTATGATATGTACCTTAGATGTTAGTCCCTTGCAACTAAACATACATATTGGTATTAGGTAAGAACATTTCAGAGAAAATTAATTTATCGTTTATTCAAATAGCGCAGGAAAACTGTGAAACAACTATTTATTAATTAGACTCTATCAGAGGTATTTCTGTACATTCATGTGCAGCTGAAGGTTGAATGCATCCAACGCGGATCAAATTGTCAAATTGTGAAGAAATGCTAGTTAACTCCTTGATTGCATTATAATTCTATATCTTATTTATATTGCAAAACCCACATTTTCACAAACTCTTCTAATCCATTCTAAGGTTGTTTGGAAGAATTTGCTTTTAGTGATAAGATCACCTATTGTTTCATGTACTTAAACTTCTTGAACTGTATTTTAATGTAATGCAGTAAAGCACGCGATATTGTATTCTATACTTCAGGCAGGAGTTGAGCAGACAGGCAGACGGCGCACTTGATGGAAAGCTGCTACCATCACCTATGGACATTTGCAATACCATAAATGCGCTGCTGCTCTCTTAAGGAAGACTGGAACCTGGTCACTAATGCTGGGACACAACTCAAGGCTGTTATGGCGCCATAGTCTAGACCAGGGATGGTAGCCATCCAGTCGGGCAACCTACCACCTGACTGTGGGTTGTTTTGTCGCCTCTTTCTACAGGCCGCCCGGCCGCAGGACATTGTATTCTTTCTCCGTTCCTGCGCGGATAAATGCAGCGTCAGTGGGCTGTTGGCAGTGTGAGCGCGACTTCCTATTCACAAACTACTACTACTCTACGCAGAGCGCTTGGAAATTGAGCAGCTACTTACAATATACTATTAAGGCTCCTGTTGCCGCAAAAGGTGGAAAGTTGGGTGCAAGCGAAATAACTTTTCGTTGGTATTTAAGGATCTATAATTTACTTTAAAAAAAATCTTTACCATATGAGACGTACTTTGTTTTTTTTATATAACTTTTCTATAGTATTTTAAGTTAAGATAAAACTTTACCAAATCACCTCTAAATTATTGATATGAAACCAATTTATTCCTTCAGGTTTATCAAAATAGGATAAAACAATACCTACATCTTTATAAATACCTTCGTAATTTTATAAAACCTGAAAGTTTTTCTGTTCATGTCCCCTATACAGATTAGAACGACCAGCGACTAAAGAGTTTGGGTTGGGGTTACTTGGGCAGATATCAGGTAGTAAAGGTGTATAAAATAGTACCTTAAATTCGTTAAAGTATAAAGCTCATTTTTTTATATATATGTGCTTAGTAATTTACAAAATATAGTAATTTTTATGTTTTACTTTGCACCGACTTTAGATAATATATATTAATAATAATAGCTTAAGAAATAAGTTATTTTATACATTTTAGTTTTTTCGTGTTTGAAGTCGGTTTTTTTAAACGAAGTTTTTAAATTTTATTTTTTACTTTTTAGTGTCTAGCTATGTATGGGTGGACCTACGAATGGTGCCGCGCTTCTTAAAAAATATAGGTCCCAAGAACCGGGAACAAAAAAATGTTCGTAAAATGAAAACTACTGGGCCAAACTATGTCAAATTTTTAGGGGACCACATGGCAGCTATTCCGCGTCGAACAAAAAAAGAATCACGTAAAGCGAATCATAAATCTCAGAGTAATCGGTGTACATATGGAACGGAGTGAAAATTATTTCCATTAAAAATGTTCATAAAATGAAAACTACTGGGCCAAACTATGTAAAATTTTTAGGGGACCAATTGGAAGCTATTCCGCGTCGAACAAAAATCACGTAAATCGGATCATAAATCACGGAGTTATCGGCGAACATACATAAAAAAAAGCAAAAAAAAACGACGAATTGAGAACCTCCTCCTTTTTTCGAAGTCGGTTAAAAACATGCTTTTGTTATCGTACTTGTTTTATGGCTGTCATTAGTGTCGAACTAATCTTTGTTGTTATTGAATTGCGTCGAAGCTTGCCAGATGTGCGGATTAACTCAGTGAACGTGGCCCCTTTGTCGGTATTGTACAGTTTAGTATAAAACAATGTCCGAACGGAAGGGTGGCGCAGTCAAGCGACGATTACGATACTAGCAAGACGTGTGTAGTACTTTCGATTAGCGATATAGTGACAAACTTTTCGCG
The DNA here is from genome assembly GCA_949752895.1 of Dendrolimus pini. Taxonomy (NCBI): domain Eukaryota; kingdom Metazoa; phylum Arthropoda; class Insecta; order Lepidoptera; family Lasiocampidae; genus Dendrolimus; species Dendrolimus pini. Next base: position 18,816,884 of record OX457143.1, read on the forward strand.
TGTAATTAAATTGTGCATTTTACACAGTGTGAACTGGTTGCATTCAGTTTTATTTGTACCTGTTTAATACGTGTTCAAACAGTTTTAATAAACTCTATAGTAATTCCAACGGCATTTATTTTAATTCGAGTCCTGTAGCTCGTAACAATATGTTACTTGGGGACCTCTAAAAAAATGTTACCTCGAGCCGGACAGTTTTAATGGTTTTAACATCTTGTCAGACACGTTGAAAGTCCGCTGTAGGTGTGAGCGCGAGGTAACAACTGTTCAAGCGGCTGCGAGTGAGATTAGACATTAAAACAACATCGAAAGTACCAGGAAGCTTTCAAGAACAGCGGCAACAGCGAATAATGTAAAGAAAGGTTAATTATTAACATAATCTTTTATTGATTATAAAATATATTTTATTCTTAGTTACAGTTCTTGAACATGTACATTAGGAGAAATACGGCTAGTGCTGTGGGTTAGTGAGAGAGGAGTAGCCTGCCTACCGCTGCCCTATGCTTGAGAGAAAGGGAAGCCAGTCAGACTGGCGCCGCAACGCGTTACGTAACTAAGCTGTTAACCCTTCCATAAGAAGTTATCACTGCAAAAAAATAAAAACATTATTATAAAAATACTTATACCAAAATATATTCTTATATTAACTTACTGTAAAAGCAATATTACTCCAGATCGAATTACAAAGACGCCCATCACTTCGAAGATAATTCCCAGAATCGTTCAGCGCTTATTTCGCTTAAAAGTTCCATCCCTATCACGACGTACACATTCTTATTCACAACACCAAATTAACATGAGCCACCGCCCCCCTCCGAGTCCTAACTATGCGTAAACAAATCGGGCTCTTTGTGGCCGTGTGAACGGTTCAATATTAAGTGGTGGTGTTATTTGAATAAAAATATTAAGGCAAAATGTAATGTGAAACTTTTCAAGCAACGAACCGTACTGTTATCATATTTGGGGGGGGGGGGGGGGAGGCAGGGGCTTATTGTAACGGGTAATATATGTTATGGATTTACGTGTATGTGTGCAAAGTTTTTAGTTTAGAATTATATGAAAAAAATGGTAACTTTCCCAACACCTTATTTAATACTAGGATGTGGCCACGACTTCGTCGGCGCTTGATTTTAAATTCCCGCGGGATTCCCCGAACACAAAAACCGCAATTTAAAATAAAATGCAAGCTATCGTTGTAATGAAAACTGTCGTAATAAGCTAATTTTGACGCTAATTTCCTGGGGAAAAATATCACACATTTTATTACGTAAAATTTTCTATCAAACAATGAAAACAATCACATTGGAAATCAATTTTAAATCATTTCCAAAATTTCCGCAGAACTCACGGAACAAAAATAACCCAGATTTTAAGTCTAAAAATTTGCTGTCGATCAGTGAAAATCGCATCGAAATTGGTCCAATAGTTTTTACACGAATCTCGAACAAACAGACAAGAAATACTATTCCAGTTTTTTTTTATACAGCTTCAATGTATAGTCATGGCATGTTTAGAATCCATCCACGTGGAATAGTTTAAAAAAAGTTAGTTAAAAAAACCCCCCGATTTTGAAACATTTTACATTGGTGCTCCGCTTCTTTTGGTCTTAGCGTGATAATATATAGCCTATAGCCTTTCTCAATAAATAGGCTATCTAACACTGCAAGAATATTTCAAATCAAATCAGTAATTTCTGAGATTAGCGCGTTCAAACAAACAAGCTCTTTAGCTTTGTATATAGTATAAGATTAGTAGTTCCAGCGAAACTGCTCGCGTTGCTATGACGACATGTTTATTGATGCTCGGATCAACATCTTAATTACAGCGCACAAGGTCGGCTCTATCGGTGTAATTTCACAGTTTCCACGCTTTCACAGAATATTGACGTGAAATGGTTAGTCATGGTGCTTACTAAGGAGATAGTGGAGCAGGTACGCGAACTTGCTCTGCTCCTGCCAAGGAAGAAGAAGAATTTTGACCTTCGTTCGCAGTGAGTGAGCAACACGGGTCCCTGGGGAAGAGTTTCCACCTGCCAATTAAAAAATGGTCATTTACTTTGAGCGAATCCAAAGTGGAACTCTCTGCCAATTCGAAAATAAATAGTACATTACTTTGCAAATGTAATTTGGATTGGCTCTGTGGCCCGGTGGCTGATTGGTCGGTTATACAACGGCCAAGTGCGTTGCATACAAGGCCATGTGTCACCGATATCTCTAGAGATTCGTGCTCATGAATATGGCTTGCAATGCTCATTGTGTTGTTGGGCCATAAAATATCAGATTGACGCGATAAAAATATGATGAATAAATTATACTGATAATTTTCTCTACACTTATATCTATAGCAGTGGCATGGTAAAACTGTAAAACAATAAATATTGGGGATGACCAACCTAAATGTAACTGAGGTTTTAAATATATATTTTTTAAAGTACATGGTCGTTTGGGTTTATCATTATTAATGTTGAAAAATTATGAAATCGCGAAAACTAAACAGCTAGAACGCAAATTTGATGTACCCAAGGATCAAGGATATATATTTTAGTTATTAAGATGTTGATAGAACGGATCCGTGCAGGAACGGAGAATGAATACAATTTCATGCGGCCGGGCGGCCTCTCGTAAGAGGCGACAAAACAATCCACAACCAGGTGGTAGGGCGTTTGCCCGACTGGATTACTACCACCCCTGGTGTAAAGTATGTCACCATAACAACCTTGAGTTGTGTTCCGGCATTAGTGACAAGGTTCCAGTCTCCCTTAAGAGAGCAGCAGCGCATTTGTAGCACCTTTGGTGTTGCAAATCCATAGGCGATGGTAACCGCTTTCCATTAAGTGGGCTGTCTGCCTCTCTGCTGAACTCCTGCAATAAAAACTATACCCGCTATAGTTATGGCCTGAGAATTATTACTTTGTTCGGGCATAAGCCGTCCGTCAGTGCAGACGGATTTTGCTTAATTAAAATTTTCACAGCGGTATCGGTTCGGTGGTCAGCGCTGGAAGTCGGACGCAGTTTGCAAAAACAATGTGCCGTCGTTACGATGGAATACAGTGTTGATTGTATGCTCATTCCGTTTATAGGATTCCGTGGTCATTTCAGCTGAATGGCTTGCGTTTCGACAAGGTTATCTGTCTGTGTTTGTATACCACAGTCTGTCAAAGTTTTTAATGTTTATGACTAGTATTTAATATTGTTACAATTCGGGCCCTCTGCAAACAAAGCACATTTATTACCCGCCGGCCTCGTTTGAGCTAATAACATTGAAGCGCATTTAAGACCGTCTTTTTTGTTTACTTAGTGTTTAAAATTTGTAATTAGAAAAACATCCCATTGTGTATTGTAATCTTTTATGGTAGTCATTAGCTAGGTGTGATCCTTAGCAATTCAGTCTGCGCGGCCGAGAGACATATTGTAATTGTGCAGTATAAAGCAATGCTTCAATGCAGAGAGGGGGGCAGTCTAGCGATAATCACAAGCGAGGCAAGAGGCAAGGCGACGACTTTGCGCGTGCTATTGAATCGTAAATTACGTTTGCACTGGTTGTGTTTAGTTATATTTGTACCTATGTTATGCGTGTTTGTATAGTTCTAATAAATTCTAAAATAATTCCAACGGCATTTTGATTCGAGTCTTGTAACTCGTAACAATATTGAAGTAAAAGAGATGTTCATAATTCGTGCTATTTTTCCAAATCTATACTTATAATAAAATTGTAGAGGTCAAATTTCTGTACAATTGAAAAAAATGCTAAAAACCGTGTCAGGGGGATGTAAGTGAAATAGAACTAATTTAGATTTTTTTAGAATTTTTTGTTTCTCTGTTTGTCTGTCTGTTTGTACCGGCTAGTCTCAGAAACGACTGGACCGATTTACATGAAATTTTGGATGGTAATAGCTTATATCCCTGGTCAACATATAGAATACTTTTGATCCCGATTAAATTAAATAGTTCCCGTGGGATAGTTAAAAAGCTTTATTTAATTAAACAGCTTAAAACAGACTAAAAATAATTTCTCTGCAACGTAACATAATAGAAGCGGATAATTTGACAGGGTGTGGTATCAGTGAGAGGGTTTTATCTTATATATTTAATATATAAAGCAGATAAGTTAGTTTCTTTGTTTGTTTGCTTGAACGCGCTAATCTCAGGAACTACTGGTCTGATTTGAAATTTTTTTTCAGTGTTAGATAGCCCATTTATTGATGAAGGTTACAGGCTATAAACCATCACGCTAAGAGCAATAGGAGCGGAGCACCAATGAAGAATGTTTCAAAATCGCGGGTGTTTTTTAACTTCCTTTCCACGCGTACGAAGTCACGGGCAGAAGCTAATCTTATATATAAAAACGAATCGCAAAATGTGTTGGTAAGCGCATAACTTGAGAACGACTTTACCGATTTTGATGAAATATTGTGTGTTTGAGTGGGTCCCGGGATAGTTCAAATCCACAATTGGAACCGGTAGATGGCGCTGAGATCGGGTTCTAGAATCCTCCTAATCACCGGGAGCGATTTTAGTGATTTTGTTTTTGTGTGTTTGAGTGGGTTCCCGGATGGTTTAGATTCGCAATTAGAACCGGTAGGTGGCGCTAAGATCGGGTTCTAGAATCCTCCTAATCACCTGGACCGATTATGGTGATTTTGTTTTTGTGTCATGAAACAAAGTCTTTTAGGAATTCAGAAAATATGGCGGTACGAAGTTCGCCGGGTCAGCTAGTATATAATAAGACTAGCTGTACCCGGCAGACGTTGTCCTGCCTTTAAAAAATAAAAATCTAAAACCCGATTCCAGCGTCATCTACCGGGACCAAATGTTAATCTCAACTCGAATCAACTTGAACAGAATAGAAAATTATTAAAGTACATATGTCGCTATTAAAAAATCGGGTTTGGTGGTAAAAGGGTGACAATTTATTGTTGTATGTATTTTACAATGTTAAATCAAAATAAAATATAAATAAGAAATTTTGAGAAAAAAAATAAAAAAAATATTTAGAGTTGGGTCACCATCATCATTATCATTTAGGAGTATGAAAAATAGACGCTGGCCGATTTTTCTGATATACGCTTTTTGGTAGTTCAGTCCATCCATACATGAAATTTTGCGCTGTAAAATAAAAATCCACGTTTATACAGAAAACTTAAAAGGGGATTTAAAGCTGTGCTTTCGGGATTAATTCCGACTCTACTATTAAAAAAATAACCAACTTCACGTTCTGCTAAATTCAATCAAAAATTCAAGTAAAATATGAAACCAAAATCAGGCACGAGCGTGCCAGACCGCGGATAAGAGCGCGTACAGTGACATTTTAGTATTATCCGTGCAGGAACGGAGAAATAATACAATTTCCTGCGGCCGCCTGTCGTAAGAGGCGACAAAATAACCCACAGCCAGGTGGTAGGGTGTTTTCCCAACTGGATTGCTACCACCCTTGGTCTAAAATATATCGCCATAACAACCTTGAGTTCTGTCCCGGCATTATTGACCAGGTTCCAGTCTCCTTTAAGAGAGCAGCAGCGCATTTGTAGCACCTTTGGTGTTGCAAATGTCCCTAGGCGATGGTAACCGATTTCCATCAAGTGGGCCGTCTGTCTGTCTCCTGAACTCCTGCACTTAAAAAAAAGATAGAAATAAACTATGTTGAAATAATTTTTATATATTTTTTATTGCTTGAGTTCAGGAGATAGACAGACGACCCACCTCATGAGCAACGGTTACCGTGGTCTGTAGACATTTGCAACACCAAAGGTGCTACAAATGTGCTGCTGCTCTCTTAACGGAGACTGGAACCTGGCCACTAATGCCGGGACACAACTCAAAGTTGTTACGGCGGCATACTTTTAGGCCAGAGGTGGTAGTCATCCAGATGAGAAAATATCCTACCACCTGGTTGCGGGTTGTTTTATGGCCTTTTTCTGTTGTTTTTTTTAACAACTCTTCTGCGACTCCGTAGTGTTGTTAAAAAAGCATCTGTTCCGTACCCTTTTTAAAACTTAATTTAGAAGAAAGTTTTTAGAATTTATTTATACACGCTTATTGGTTATTTTTGTTACTGTGTGTGACATTTAATGAATGTATGTTTGTGTTGTAGTGTACCTTACGAATAACTTATTATATTAATTTATTCAAATTTTAATACTATACTTATACTAATGTATAGTGCATCTGTTACATACTGGTGTTGTGAGGAAGTGCATGTGCAGTGTGGGCCTTATCTCTATACCTATGTATATATATTATCCTATCTAGTTCCATGTGTGTTGTTTTTTCGTTTCTGTGTCTGGGTTATTATTTTTTAGGCTCTTTATGTGTCGGCTTGTTCTCAGCTCCTGCACGAATTTAATTGAATTTGTGTTTATGCATAACCTAAATATGTCTAAAGCTATGGCATATCTTTATTTAGCAGACTCCCTGAGGAAAGGATGCACTAAAAGTTCACTGCATTACCACGATGTATGGCAACGCTAATCCGCTGGGCGATATATGAGCCAGCCTGTGATCACGAGTAGTATCAAAGGGTTTCTTTCAAAGTCTTGAAAGAAAGTCTGCCGATTGATCCCAAGGACCTAATGTTTCGCACGCAAACCTTTTCTTAACATTGAAATAATTTTGATTAGTCTTCAGTCTAAACATAGGTAATTGAAGGTGGGGTGGGGAGGTGGGATATGGAAGGTGGGGTCAGGTAATTGGAATAGGGAAGGTGGGATAGGGAAAGTAGGGTAGGTGGGATAGAGTAGGTGGAATAGGGAAGGTGGGGTAGGGAAAGTAGAGTAGGTGGGATAGAGTAGGTGGAATAGGGAAGGTGGGGTAGGGAAAGTAGGGTAGGTGGGATAGAGTAGGTGGAATAGGGAAGGTGGCGTGAAATGGCATGAATAACATTAGCTATATTAGTCGAAATCTCATGAGAGCGTGGTATAACAACAATCAAGCCAGTCCTAAAAGCTATTGTCAAAATAATCTTTCCAGTATAGTTTTGCCATATTAAATATGGCGTTGCAACCATAAAAAAATAATTTAATTGAAAATGTTCCATACATCAAAAAGTAGTGGACAGATATTGTTGAAACCGGATAGACAGATGGACGGACACGAGTAATATGTTTTTATGCCAAAATGGCTGGGGAACCCTAAAAAGTGTATAAATCTGACTGTTTTATTTTGTACGTCGGAATTACTCACAATGTTCGTTTGTACCGAATAAAAAAACTTCGTTATATTTTAACGAGTCGCTGACACGTTGCTATTATGTATTACTTTTATATTCCAATGTATTTTATATATTGTTTAAAAATTTCATTTCAAGTTATTGTTCCGTGTTGTAATTTAATTATTTTCCCGGCGGTAGTCATTTTATTTTATACTAGCTTCTGCCCGCGACTTCGAAGTCCGTATGGAATAGTTTTTTTATTTTATTGCAGGAGGTCAGCAGACAGGCAGACGGCCCACTTGATGGAAAGCGGTTACCATCGCCTATGGACATTTGCAACACCAAAGTTGCTACAAATGCGCTGCTGCCCTCTTAAGGAAGACTGGATCCTGGTCACTAATGCCGGAACACAAATCACAAGTAAAAAAAAATATGTTTAAAAATACCCCTCGATTTTGAAACATTCTGCATTCGTGCTCTGCTCCTATTGGTCTTAGCGTGATCATATATAGCCTAGAAATTCCGGAGATTAGCGCGTTGAAGCCAACAAACTTTTCTTCTGTACGTGTGTTGACAGTCAACTCCTCCTAAACGGTTGAACATATTTGAATGAATTTTTTGTGTGTGATCAAGTAGATTCGACGATGGTCACAAACAAGCCCGGCAGACGGCGCTGCAGCCGGGTTCTAAATTTTATTTCTTCAGGGCGGGACAACGTCTGTCGGGGCAGCTAGTATTAGTATAAGATTTAATAAAATAGACACCGTCGAAATAGCTTATGTTATTTATTACTCCCGAAAACATTTAAAGGAAAATAAAACCGCCAATTAATCACTTAATACGTAAAGACAACACTGCGATTAAACGCGAGCGGTTTTAATCCGCAGAAAATGTAACACAGCCAACAATACAAGTACACGCATTAGCCATTTCTATTCAGTGACTGATTTTAAATAGTGCAATGAGTCAACCAGCCGGGTCTCACATTATTTATTTGGATGCTTTATTAAAATCCATATGTAAATGAAGAGTTGTAGTACTTCATTCGATTGGAATTTGGTGCTCATACAGTGCGTTCCATTAGTAGCTCACAACGCCTCAAATGCTTAGTTAGGTGTTCCATAAGGCGACCACGGTCGTTGTGGTCGTGACGAATGACGTCATCATTTTCGATCACACAACACTCACAACGACCCATGTCAAGAGGTGGGTCGAAGAACTATTTCACTTGGTTTTACGATTGTAGCGCCGGCAAAGAAGTGGCATGGGACAACTTGCGGCCGTGAACTTGGTTGTTGTGACTCCCTAATTGAGCGTAGTCATAGTATATGTATATGTCAAGTGTCAATGTAATGTCACTTGTAAATCACACTTGCCCAAGTTTATTTGTCAGTTAGAACAATAGAACAAATTAACAAATTGTATAACGATAACGACGAAATCGACCAAAAGAAACAAAATGACGAAAATGGCAAACCACAAATAAAAAACAAACATATTTTCTGGGATAACCTTTACATAAATCTATCCCAAAATCAATCCAATAATCCACGATGAAATGTATCCCTCGGTAAAAAATTTACATATATACCAAATTTCAGCCAAATCGGTTCAGTACTTTTTCCGCAAAAGCATAACAAACAGAAAGACAAATATATTTTTATCCCGGAAACCATCCCATTTTTCGGGATATAAAGTATCCTATGTTCATCCTCGACAACGAAAATATATATACTGAATTTCAGCCAAATCGGTTCAGTACTTTTTCCGCAAAAGCATAACAAACAGAAAGACAAATATATTTTTATCCCGGAAACCATCCCATTTTTCGGGATATAAAGTATCCTATGTTCATCCTCGACAACGAAAATATATATACTGAATTTCAGCCAAATCGGTTCAGTACTTTTTCCGCAAAAGCATAACAAACAGAAAGACAAATATATTTTTATCCCGGAAACCATCCCATTTTTCGGGATATAAAGTATCCTATGTTCATCCTCGACAACGAAAATATATATACTGAATTTCAGCCAAATCGGTTCAGTACTTTTTCCGCAAAAGCATAACAAACAGAAAGACAAATATATTTTTATCCCGGAAACCATCCCATTTTTCGGGATATAAAGTATCCTATGTTCATCCTCGACAACGAAAATATATATACTGAATTTCAGCCAAATCGGTTCAGTACTTTTTCCGCGAAAACGGAACAGACAGATGGACAGAGTTACTTTCGCATTTATAATATTAATAGGGACATCATAATACAAAATATTGGGCATTACATTTCCCGATAGAATCGTATCATTGTCGATATCACCACAGTATCATTACCGACTGTAGTGTCATAAACACAAAGAATGTCAGCTGTTATGCGAGAATGCGCTGTTCAATTGCTTTATTGTATCGTTTCGAACTAATATCGCTTGTTTTCAGATAAAAACGACGCGAATTACCTTTATTGGCCAATAATAGAGTTGTGGAATTCTATAAGGTCTTTAACGTACATTGGCTTAAGGAAAATGCACTAAGCACGGAAGAAGAATACAAAAGAATGATGAATTAGCCAGTAAAAAAAATGACCGCTGATCGCTTTACAGTCTCGCGAGAACGCTAAAAAAGAGCACGAGAACCCGTTCCACATTTACGTTACTTTCGAGATTCTACTCGTAGAGCGCCCATAAGGATTTCATCGCTCGCGTCATAAATAGAAACTTAAATATAGCTACGGCGTAGCGTTTTCGTAGCACAGCGTCGTAGCCGTTACACGAAAGCAAAGCTCATTAGAGCTCATTTAAATTAAATGAATATTTTGCCTTCCTAGCTGTGTCTCTTCTATTTTGGAAGATAATAATTTTAAACACTGTGTAAGACAGGTTAATGTATTGTTACGAGTCACGGGACTCGAATTAAAATGCCGTTGGAATTATTATAGAGTTTATTAGAACTATATAAACACGTAAAACACAGGTACAAATATAACTGGACACAACCAGTACAAACTGTACGATTCAATAACACGCGCAAAGTCCGTCACTATATAGCTAATCGAATGTACATACGTCTTACTTGGTTGCGATTATCGCTTGACTGCCCATCTCTCCATTGCTTTATACTGCACAAAACAATATGCCTCTCGGTAGCATCGACTGAATTTCTAAGAATCACACCTGGCTAATGACTACCATAAACGATTACAATACACAAGGGGCTGTTTTTTTCTAATTACAAATTTTAAACACAAAGCAACCTAAAGAAGTCCAAATGCTGAAAACGGTAGTAAAATGTGTTTGTACAGACGCAGGTGTGATTTTGTATTTTGTCGGCACTCGGTCGTAACAATATTATGAACAGTTGTGTTTTGAAAAACTTGACTTTTAAGTAATCAACATTATCATTACTACGTAGAAGTAACGGTCGCCTAAAAATATGTGTTATTCAGGAAAATCTTCTAAAGGAATAATTAACAATAGTTGTAGACATTCGTACACATTCAATGTTTTCATACAGAATATTATAAGTACCTACTTATCAAAATATAGGTTTTGTAAGCAGCATTATTCAAATTATTTCCTTTTATTAAAACTTGCAGAAGATGCTTTAGGAACTAAATTTTTTCACAATGTAATGTAAAAATTGTATACAGTTTGGAAAAATATTGATATTTTTGGAATTTATTCGACATTCTTGTTGTGATCGCCCTGTACATTAATTATGAAAGTTATATTTTAAAATTGACAAACTATAAAAGAGTGAGTCTTAAGAAAAACTTTGAAAATGTTTTCCAAGTTTTCCTTGTTATTATACCTTCTCATCAACGCAAAGGCTAGGTAGTCGTGTTCTTTTTCGCAGAAATAACGAGCGTGTATTAAGTTAAACCACAAAATATCGTTGTATCTAAGTAAACCTGACGAGTTTCTCAAAGCTAAAGCTGTACAAGTTTGATTTAAAAAGTCGGGGATACAGTGGCAATGGCGGGAAGTTTGATTAACTCCCACCACCACCCGCGGCTTATTGCACTTTGCAAATAGCGTTGCACTCATATTGCAACTCGGTATCTCCCGGTTTCGTGTATGCTGCTTTGATGGAATCCCATTTAAGGATATACAGTTACAGGAGAACTTCATCTTATCTTATACTAATATATAAAGCTGAAGAATTTGTTTGTTTCTTTGCTTGAACGCACTAATCTCAGGAACTACTGGTCTAATTTGAAAATTCTAATATTAAATAGCCCATTCATCAAGGAAGGCTATAGGCTGTATATAATTACGCTAAGACCAATTAGCAGCGGCGCACCGATGAACAATATTTCAAAATCTGGACATTTTTTAACTTACTTTTTTACTTTTCCACGCGGGCAAAGTCGCGGCAAAAGCTAGTTATATATAAAAGCGGGATTTTAGTAAGTTTCTTACAATTTTATTTTATACCTAAGATACTTGACGCTAAACTGCGCTGGAAGGCTCACGTCTACTTGGAAATTCAAGTTGTCAATACCCAACAAGCTGCTGCTCTATAAACAAGTCCTGATACCGGTATAGACCTATGGTGTACAGTTGTGGAGCTCTATCAAACGATTCCAAAACAAACTACTGAAACGCATTGTAAACGCGCCAAGGTGCGTTAGATCGGGCAACCTCCATCGGGACCTGAAAGTGGAGGTCACCAGCATTATTAGGAAGTACGTGAAAGCCCACGAGCATCGGTTTCATCATCACGTGAATGTCGAGGCGATCCAGCTGCTAGAAAACGTCCACGTACAACTTGTGTCATGTATTTTTATTCTAATAATATTGTTACACGCCGACAAAAGTGAATTCACACCTGCAGTTTACTACCTTTTCGGCTACTGGACTTCTTTTGTTTACTTTGTTTTTAAAATTTGTCATTAGAAAAACAGCCTATTGTGTATTCTAATCCTTTATGATGGTCGTTAGCCAGGTGTGATTCTTGGAAAATTCAGTCCACGCGCTCGAGTATTGTATTGTATAGAGTAGTATAAAAAAATGCCCGAACGGAGGGGTGAGTCAGTCTAGCGAGAACCACGATCAAAGCGAGACTTGTACATACGATAACCTATATAGTGACGGACTTTGCGCGTGTTATTGAATCGCGCATTACGTTTGAACTGATTGTGTTCAGTTATGTTTGTAACTGTGTTATACGTGTTTGTATAGTTCTAATAAATTATATAGTAATTCCAACGGCATTTTTAATTCGAGTCCCGCACTCGTAACAATATAAAGCTATTCACGTTTTTTGTTAATACAAAAATCAAAAGCGACTACATAAGGAACTAAAAAGCCGAATATCGTTTTTTTTTTTGTTTTAGCCCGTGTTAAAATGGTGTATAGCCCAGTATGTCTTGTAAACGGGGCACGCTGCTGGGAAATTTGTTTGCCTATCCGGCAGCCGCGTCCACGCTGATAGCCTTTTGATGTGCTAATTGGTGGCGGCGAACGCCCTTTAGTATGGCGGCCGATATCCCCGGATGAACGCTCCCTATTTTACCCTATTGATACCTGGGGATTTAAACAGACTACAAAATGTGTTTGTTAACATTTATAGTGAACCGAACTTATTCCTTTAATGTTCGGATTTGCAAATTCAACACACGGACTTTATCATACTGTTACGAGTTGCAGGACTCGAATAAAAATTGCGTTAGAATTATTATAGAGTTTATTACAACTATACAAACACGTATAACACAGGTACAAAGATAACCTAACACAACAAATCCAAATGTAATGCAGAATCTCGTAATTCAATAACAATATCAATATATCTTTATTTACATGCGCAAAGTCCGTCACTAAATAAATTACCGAATGTACACCAGACTTGCTTCGCTCGTGGTTATCACTCGACTGCCTCGTCCCTCAATTGGAGCATTGCTTAATACTGCACCGATGCAATATGTCTGCCCGGCTGCGTGGACCAAATTTCCTAGAATCAGTTTGTACTTTAAATCCGAGACACCTGGCTAATGATCAGAATACAACAATGGGCCGTAAAAGATTACAATACACAATGGGCTGTTTTTTTAATCACAAATTTTAAACACAAAGTAAACAAATCAAGTTCAAATGCCGAAAGGTAATAAAATGTGTTTCTACAGATATGCAGGTGTGAATTTGTCTTTATCGGCGTCTAGGTCGTAACAATACAATAATTCAACAACTACACTCAACTGCAGAGGAGCATTCATGTTGAAGTCTCGTAACTGACTAAATAGCGCTAGGCGGCGAAGTACGAAGGGCGCTGCAGTCGGCACACGAAGGATTTAGAAACATAGCACATACAAGCGATGCTACAGTAGCGCCATCTTTTTCGCTACTTACGTCTATTCTGAAAAAAGAAAGACATTATTTGAAGATATAGCCACGTAATTACATTCCTCATACATTATAGACAGAGAACATGCCGCATTTCAAGCAAACAAGATTTGCACTCAGCATATTGCTGTGCCGGAATTATATCCGACACAATGCTGATTTTTCATGCAAACCTTCCTTTTGGCGTAATACCAAAACGACCCAATTTTGTTAAACTAGAATTAGCTTATTAAAATTATTAACTAGAATTAGTTTGTTAAACTAGAATTAATTTAATAATTTACTTGTGCAATATTTAATTATTAAATCAACTAAATACATAAACATATAATTACTTAAATCTATTGGGACATCCCTGTGTGTATATCCGTGTAACAACTTGTATCGAATCACCTATTTGAAAACAGTTAAATTAATAGAGATATATTCCATAGAAACGATGTAGTCTATCGGGATATAAAATATGTATCTTCAATATTGACCCGGGATACATACAAGCTTACTTTGTCTCAAATCTCATTTAAACCCTATATTCTTTGAAAATTATTGATTAAAAAGTAGTGAAACGTCAAATGTTTCACTAAAGAACTGAAATCCGTTAAAAAATAATTAATATTGAACATTCATGATATTAGGTTGGCTGGCCTGTCAAATATCATGTATCCAGTACCAACGTATTTACTATCGTCAAGTAACCTTCTTTCGGCCTATACAAACTTTTCTTTAGATGATTTAAATTTGACGGCGTTTTCCCCTTTTTACACGCACGTCAAAACGTGGTTCATGTCATGTCATAATAATAAATTATATAACCCAATAATATAATACAAAATATACTACGCTCGCAATACTTTTCAAATTTATATTATATTATTACGAGTGCGGGACTCGAATTAAAATGCCGTTGGAATTACTATAGAATTTATTACAACTATACAAACACGTGTAACACAGGTACAAATATAAAGTAGACACTACTAGTACAAACTGCACGATTCAATAGCACGCGCAAAGTCCGTCACTATATAGCTTATCGAATGTACACGTCTTGCTCGTATCGTAATCCTCGCTTGACTGCCTCATCCCTCCATCCGGGCATTCTTTTATACTAAACTATTCAATACAACAATCGACCGCGTGGAGTGAAATTTCCAAAAAAACCGTAATATGCACACCTGCGGCCATAAACGAGTACAGTAACAATAGAATGTTTTTCTTAATTTCAATTTTTAAACACAAAGTAAACAAAAGAAGTGCAAATGGGTAAAAGGTAATATAAACTGCAGGTGTGCAATTCACTTTGTCGGCTTGTAACAATATAAATAAGTTATTATAAATAATTTAAACTACATATCGTCGCCGCCTATTACATAATAAGCAAAAATTAACATAACAAAGGTGAACGTGAAGTGGGATGAGGAGTGATGTGATGCCCATGAATCAGGTACGTGCGTGCTCTTCTTTCCACTACCCCTTCAAAATTGTGCCAATATCCTTTTTTTCATTTTGAAATTGTTTGCTTATCACTAAGCCCAGCGAACCGCAACAGTTAATAATGTTAAATTTCCATACATAACACCGACGCTATTGTAATCCAGTCCCTTGTTAAGTAATTAATCCAACGATTAACAATTATACGAGAATGTATTCAACCCAATATACTACAGTAATGTTGAATACATCATCCATTTGTAAATGTACAACGGTTGTGTTTAGAATTTGCGCTTACCAAATCACAGGCATTAAAGCAATAGTCAAATAAAACAAGCTAACATAATACGTGCAAACGTAGAGCGAAAATTTCACAGAGAAATAGATGGTCAATACTACAGCAAACTATGTTTATTATATTATACATCAATAACGTAAAAAAATCTAGTATCAAAATTAATAATTATAATATATTTTAGAAGCGAATTTGAATATTCACAATATACAGAAAAAAAACCTTTTAATGTTAATGTTTGATATCTCTTCAAAATATGTGCCTTTAAAATAATTTCTCCGTTGACCACATTGCTACGTCCACACTTAACTTGAAATTCCCGCGGGATTCCCATGACGCAAAGAATCGCAGCATTTAACAAAAAGAATTTAAACTATTGTTTTAGTGGAAACTGTGTCGTAGTAATTTTATTGCATCCAAAAAACTTTAAATCGGTCCCGGGTAAATTCCCGAGGGACTCCCGCAATAAAAAAAATGTCCCACATTTTATTAAATTATATTTGCTATCGATCAGTATTAAAGCAGATTAGAATTCGATTTTCGGTAATCTGGCCATTTTGAAATCATTTTCTGAAATAATCCCATGGGATTTCCAGGATAAAGAATAGCGCAGAGTTTAAGCATAAGAAGTAGTTTTCGATCTACGAAAACTGCATCGAAATCGGCCCAGTAGTTTTTATGTGAATCCTCCTCGGTCATGTTTCAGGACAGACATAAGAAACATGACCAAAGAGACGGTGAAAAAAAAAACTATGTTTTTTTGGCGAGCATAATAACGAATTTATAGAGATATGTTGCAGTATAAAATTTTAGTACGACAATATTGTTATAAAAAAGATAGTATAAGAGGCTGGAGCGAGCTGCTCTGTAAATGAAGTTTTGTCATTTATGTATTCTACAATAGTGTAGTATTTAATTTATACTCTTTAATTTAGTTTAAAATTTGTGAAAGGATTGTCATAAACAATGAACTGTTAGGGATCGTGACGGTGAACTAGTTAAATGCCTGAATTGTACTAGAAAGGGGAGCTCAATTGGATAACCAAATAAGCACATGATTCATGCCAGCTCTATGTAATATTACCTCTACTCACGGCTCAAAATAGCGTTAGGCATTTGTCAGTGTAATTCACAGTTGGGCAAACAAGCAAATATTCACTCATTGCCTTTGTTAGGCGCAAGTGATCATGTTTTGTCTATAATATTATAAAATTGTAACAATGTAGTCTTTTTTTAAGACTTTTGGTGTCTTTCTTCTTGTTCGGGATTCACATGAAAAGTACTAAGTGGATTTTGATGCGGTTTTCGCCAGTCGATAGCAAATTCCCAGACTCAAAATTTGCGGTACTTTATATCCCAGGCATCCCACGGGAATTTCCTTGGGAGTGGTTTAAAGTGGCCCGGTTGAAAAACAAATCGAATTCCAATGTTCCAATTTTCACTAGTCGTAAAGTCTATGATACTTTCTATATCGGGAATCCTACGGGATTTTTCCCGGAAGTGATTTCAAGTTGTTAGTATAGTAGTAGTAGTATAAATTAGCTTATCCTGTGCAACGTGGACGCAGCCGCGGGTTAATCCTAGTTATTTATATAATACTAGCGCTTCCATGTGGTTTTGTGTATACGAATCTTGCAAAAAATTTGTATTTTAATAACAAATTAACTTATTCGTATTAGTTTTAGTTATATCGTAGATTTTGTGAAAATTGGTTTATATTTTAGTCTGTACAGAGCAGTTATTAAAATGCGGTCCAAGTTATATTTACATCAAGATTTTTTTTTTACTTGGCAAGACAATGCCTAATACTGGTTAAATCTAGCCTAGTTATGTGTGAAACAAACATCTAGCTATGACGCATCCACGAGGCTTCAGTAGAATAAAGCAGAAGTGGAGTTTAGCGCAAGGAATCCTGGCTTGAAACCGTTATAAATGCCATACATGCTAACGGTATCACTATAGAGGAATCCGAAGAAAGACGGAAGCGGAGAAGAAGTAAAAAGATGGACGATAAGCTTCGAAGCGGACGCAACGAGGATTAACCTAAATCCAATAATCATGGGAAACGACTACAAATATTTACAAAAGCATAATACTGTTACGAGTTGCGAGACTCGAATTAAAATGCCGTTGGGATTATTATAGAGTTTATTAGAACTATACAAACACGTATAACACAGGTACAAATATAAACGAACACAACAAATCCAAACGTAATGCAGAAGGTCGTAATTCCATAAAACGCGCAAAGTCCGTCACTATTGGATTCTCGTTATGTACACACGCCACGTCCGTAGCGTAATCGTCGCTTTGTAACGAACCCCCTTTTTGAGTCTAGTCACTAAGGAATGACATACTCAAGCCAAAGCATAGAGTGAGAAATAAAGAATTTATAAAGTGGAAATTAATAAAATTTATTCATAGAATAAATCTTGTAATATTGGCCATAAATCGTAATCATCTAGTAGCAGGAACCCTCGTCGCAATACCGTTAACCCTATGTTCACAAGGTAGGTTATATAAGAGTGTCGATCAGAGGACAGGAAGACTATCAAAGGTTGATGTAAAATATATATATATATATATATATATATATATATAATATTGTAGTAGTATGTTGTAAGTGTAAAATGCTATGCATTTTATGAATTATGATAAATGTATTACTCATGATATAAGCTCATCACCTGAGTACGCCTGTGCCTTTATTTTGCCAAAAGATATTCTAATGTAGATTCATAACAAATTATATATTTTTGTGTAAGACACCCCTCCTAACCACCTCTCTGTTATGCCACCGCATTAGCTATCAGTAAAAGAGCTCATATCGAGATAAAAGAAGAACCTCCAATTTTTTAATTAATATTTATTGAATCAATTATAAACATTATCTACAACTAGCGTCGGTTCACAACGTACTATTGCTGGCGAGAAGAGCCGACAAGAAACTCCCAGCAGTACGATCTATCCATTTAAAAGAAACCCGTTTGGAGTGCCTTGTGTGTAAAATGAGTTGGAAAAGCCAAAAGACTTAAGTGAACATTTCATCTCAAAGTCACCTTTCCAAAATATCAAATAATATTGTCATTATAAGGAACGTCACCTCAGAGACCTCCTCTGATGCAGTAATAAGAATATCACAGTAAATTAAAGATAAAGGTTAATTGAAGTTTAAATAGTGATACTCTCTACATCTCGTAAGATTCCCATCCCTAAATTGTCAGAGTAAGAGTTTCAGAATGTCTCTCTATGAATTGTAAGTAAATTTTAAATTAAAGTTTGGCGAGAGACAACTTCACTCATATTATAGATTCCCTTGTCAAAGACAGGTTTCAGGTTTGCCGTGAAAGTTAAAATGAAATTGAAAGTTAAAGTAAATTAGCAAAACCTTACATCCATCTAATGACCCTAGCACCCAAGAGATGAGAGCATAGCACCGTAAAAGTAAAGTTTAAAGTTGAATTTAACATAAAATGGTGATACTCTGCATCAAAGATGCCTTCTTTGGTAACAATACTCAAATGTAGATATTTTTAATCATCCTTTCCAATTCAGTCAAGTCCACTTGGCCTAACTACTTCTAAGACTCTCATGAAGTCACATATCGTGAAAGAAAATAAGTTTTGATACGATTGATCCTCCTGCAACACGGCAGCTTATCCCCCTAACCAGCTAGGGCGTCATTGAGGTGCCCACGCGCCTCCAGGCTGATCCGCGACTTAACTAGTTCCAAACCTTCAGTTACCAATTCAGTTAATCTTAATATGTGAAACCATTTTTAGTCTCGTGAATACACATATTATAAAACAAACTAAATTTGCTTAAAAGCTGTACGCGCGGTAATCCTGGATAATTGTCGAATAACCATCCTAGGTTTGTCCGTACCGATAAGCGTTGAGTCGTGAATTCAACGCCCAAAGTTCCAAGGTTCTAGAAGACCCGGACCTAACCTGACTTATTATGAAAACATCCAATATGTGTTTTCACCCATCTCGTCACTTCAGTTTGTAATAATATTTAAATGCCTATTTTATACACATTTGGTAACAGTAGAGCTGCTTGTTTAAGAAAATATAATTAATCAAAAGAAACCTTTAATAACATTTAAATTGTAATCAACAACTCCTTTGCACCAAACAAAGCCAAGTGCCAAAGTAGACTCTCTCAACAAGAAAGTATTTAAAATATTAAATTTCAATAAAAACTAAATAAACTTTAAATTTTCTAAAGTCAATTAGCCTTCCCATATGGAATGCATGATTGTTGTATAGTGTAATGTTATAGTGTAGTGTTATAAAACCATATATAAATATATACACATATAAAATAGACTAATTAATAAATTATAAATCAAGACTCCGACTTCACAGCCATAGGTCAATAATAATCCCTCGATATCAGAACCAATGAAAACTCATTACGCAGGCTGACTCCAAGCTCACTGAAACAGAAATAATTGGACAATAACAATCAACGCTCCAGCTCTAATCAGCAAACACAACAAGTAAGAGTCCATAATCAGGTCCAACAACGTGTGTGCAACAGCAAGACAAGAACTCCTATAAGTCTCCATTGACATATAATTAATCTCCCATAGCAAAGTAACTAATAATCATATTACTTGAAAGAATAATCAAAATCTCCCAATAGTTCCCGGCTATGAAGAAGTAATATTATTTAATTAAGTTTCCTAAGACAATATTATATTTAAGGATCCTTAAATGAAATTAGATTAATACATTTTTATCCGCAAGAGACTATGTATCATAACTCCTAAGTAATGTATTAGCACACTGAGGCTTTATAAATAACCCTTAATCATTTAGTTAACTATGAAACTAAAACAATGTACAAACAATTCTTATCTGTTAATAACGCACAAGTCAATTAAGACATACTTTAAATTAATTCACCCTTATATAGCTCGTTCTCCATACAATATATAAATTAAGGACAGTAATTAATTAAGTTCAAAAATATATAGGGAAGTAGATAGTAAACGAGCCTACCTATCTTTACATAAGATTATGTAAGATTTCATATTAAAGGCTTATGTATTTCTATAGCATTTATGCCTAGACAAATTATAGAAACGTTCCTATAATATTATAGTTTTGAAGAAACGGACCTAAGGAACCCTAATACGTCTAAAGACTACCAGCTAAGTGTAACAAAATCAATGTTACTTATAATATGTACTACTAAGAATAGAAGTTATTTGTAACTACACATTACTAATCAGGCTTTTAAGATTAATTCAAATCGTATGCATACGAACAATTATTATTAAACTACTAATACATTACAAAAGACAAGAATACGTGATCACGTCAGAAGAACGTCTGAAAACATAACAAGCAAGATATCAGGTAAGTCTACATGGTTAATATAACTATTAAATAAAGCTTGAAGACTTAGCTTGGCTCTTTGGCGAAATTTACAACAACCACATCCGACGTATACATATTGAACTTTGATTGTTTTATTATTAATAGCGATTAGTTTATCCATTTTATATCTCAATTAGACTTTCTCCATCTGAAAATATATAAAACACAAATTTTTCCGAGAATAATCTTTTCATTGTCCCCTTCTGTCAAAAACCAATCTTCAAGTCCTTTCTTTTCTCTGTCAAAGTTTCAAACTAAGAAAAATTCGATTATATCATACAAAGAGATTAGTAGTAAATACATATATTATGCGAAATAAAGGAGGGTATACATTATATGGAGAACAGCCATTCCTTTATAAATAAACAAAAATTAATAAGTGAGAAAATAATAAATACATGATGATGCGTACCGTCACAGCTTGACTGCCGTCTCTCTCCATAAGGCCGTAGTTTTATACCTCACAGATAGAAATGGGTCCGTATCGTAGACGACTTAATCCGCAACACCTGGCTAATGGGCTGTTCTTTAGAACCGTATGCCAGTCAATAAGTAAACAAAAGAAGACGATCATAAAAGATTTACAATTAGTTCAAATGCCGACGGGCAATAAATGTGCTTCTACAAATCTGTACGTGCAATTTATCTTTGTCGGTGCCTAGGTTGTAACAATACTATCGGCATATATACCTGCATGGTCGAATTGCATAATCAGCTGACTGCACGATTCGCCGGGAGCGTTTAATTTCAGCAGATATGCATTCCTTAATCATTCGACGAACGAATGATCAATTGAACGACTGAATGAATGAATACATCAAACAGCTCCGAGGTATCTGCACTCCAAGTTAAATTAAAGCATGGAACGATTTTTAAATTGATTCGAAATTTAATATTTTTAGCTAGCAAGTGCATTCTTATAAATTTTACATCACAGCTCAGATAAAAAAGAACAAAATAGAATAGATATACAATTTCAAAAATATACAATTACAATATTATCATGGTAGAAACAATAGGGACCTTATCGCCTGAAACAATCCCTTCGTTTCGTTTTTCTTTTAGTTTTATTATTCTGTAATCTAATTCTTCGTTTAAGGATGTTTTTTTATTATTATACATATAATATTAGGCAAAGTCCTAACAAAGTGACTGGACCTGCACCGTGATACTATTGTCCTTACAGTTATGGAGGCTCTAGATACCTCCAGGACAACAGTTTTGGATAAATAAAAATACAGAGCACAGAAATAGTTGGTACTTGTTTATTCCCACAGGCAGAGCGTCACAGAAGAACACATTAAACTATAATCATTGATATATATCATTAACAATAGTTATGCCAGGGAGAAAGTACTTTTCCGTATGTGTCATAATAATTATGACAGCATTGGTTTTTTGTTTGTTAGTGCTGTGCACATAGTGACGCCAGACAGTCAGGACGAAAGTAACATTTGCTATTTCTTTTTTTCTACATTTTCAGAAACTCAGGACATATCAAATAAACAACTAATGTAACATTGTAGAATAAGGATGGTATTATCATAGAGTTGAATGAATGAGAATGAATACATGAAAACTCTTTATTGTTCACCATAATCTTAAATTTAGACAATTGATATGGATACATTTGCATTAGAACAATGGGCGGCCTTATCGCTTACAGCGATTTCTTTCAGGCAACCCAGTATCTACGGAGATTTTAAACGAGAGTTATATTAATGATAGCAAAAACACTATAGTTGTTCAGAAATCTAGCTAAAAGTACAAACTGTTACTTTTGTCCCTGGACTCGCTTATATACTTTCATATACATTTAGTACAAAGCTATTATTTTTACATTACAAACAGACACTTCAATTTTTAACCGACTTTGAAAAAAGGAGGAGGTTCTCAATTCGTCGGGAACTTATTTTTTTTTTTTTAGCTTCCAATTGGTCCCCTAAAAATTTTACATAGTTTGGCCCAGTAGTTTTCATTTTACGAACATTTTTTTGTTCCCGGTTCTTGGGACCTATATTTTTTAAGAAGCGCGGCACCATTCGTAGATCCACCCATACATAGCTAGACACTAAAAAGTAACAAATAAAAAATAAAAACTTCGTTTAAAAAAACCGACTTCAAAAACTAAAAAACTAAAATGTATAAAATAACTCATTCCTAAAGCTATTATTATTAATATATATTATCTAAAACATCTTG
The DNA here is from genome assembly GCA_949752895.1 of Dendrolimus pini. Classification (NCBI taxonomy): domain Eukaryota; kingdom Metazoa; phylum Arthropoda; class Insecta; order Lepidoptera; family Lasiocampidae; genus Dendrolimus; species Dendrolimus pini. The sequence continues at coordinate 18,839,692 of OX457143.1, forward strand.
AAGTCGGTGCAAAGCAAAACATAAAAATTACTATATTTTGAAAATTACTAAGCACCGACTTTAAGATGTTTTAGATAATATATATTAATAATAATAGCTTTAGGAATAAGTTATTTTATACATTTTAGTTTTTTAGTTTTTGAAGTCGGTTTTTTTAAACGAAGTTTTTATTTTTGATACAACACTTTATAACCTCAAATACTAATCTTTTGGGAGCCATACATGTCTAGTCGATCCCCATGAACACGCTACATTGTCAAGTGTTTAATAGCGAGCGCTATTTTGTTGATCAAATCCGAACTTTATACCTTTGAAATAAGGGTGTAGAATTAACTGGCATTGCTGTTAATAGTAGCGTGAGAGCCGGATCAGCTCATGGATTAATACGTCGGGTTGGTGTTGACAGATTTGCGTTGCTAAAGCCGGAGTCAGACATCGCTGCAAACGTTTGAACAATTGGATAGGTGACAAATTTATATCCATACATAAATCTGTAAATGCGTAGATGTTACAGAAAATAATTCGAAAGGAGAAAGTATCAAAGCGATAATTCGAAGTAACTGATCCAGAAAGTGTAAGTTTAGAATTTTTATCCTTGTCTGTAAAGCCCCGTACTCACTCCTAACTAGAGATGTCACAAATAGTGCTGGAACGGAGAAAGAATACAAATTCCTGCGGCCGGGCGGCCTGTCGTAAGAGGTCATTTTCCCGACGGGATGGCTACCACTCCAAGTCTTGAGTATGCCGCCATAACAACCTTGGGTTGTGTTCCGGCATTAGTGACCAGGTTCCAGTCTGTCTTAAGAGAGCAGCAGCGCATTGGTAACACGTTTGGTGTTGCAAATGTCCATAGGCGAAGGTAACCGCTTTCCATCAAGTGGGCCGTCTGCTTGTCTGCTGAACTCCTGCCATAAAAATAAAAATAGTGATTTGGCCGAAGCGTTGTAAGATACGTGCAATTCGCGCAGCATGTTAGTATTGAAGCAATAATTTGTCAAGTATTTTCTTACGTTTTCGCGAATGATAGATACATATAATTGAAAGTAAGTTTTAATGGATATTTAAATATGTTGTAGCAGCAGACGTCCGATCACCACGGCGGCCTTTCGCAAATGAACGATTAGTAGGGATGCAAATAAAACATCGATGTTTCCAAACATCGATGTATCGTTCATAAAAGTCGATGTTTTAACATCGATGTTGAAACCAAAACATCGACGATACATCGTTGTTTCAGAACGATATTTTATGAACGATGTTTTATCTTACGTAGTCATAACGCGCCGTCTTGCGCTCTATCTGTGATCTACATAGATTTCCATTATATAATTTTTTCAAAATATTTCTTATTGCCAATAATAACTTATAATATAAAAGTTGAAAAATCATCACCTGGCTTTTCTGTTCACACGACATTGGCAAAATCAATGCATAAAAGGCATTGCAGCCATAATCTAAAAAAATTTAATAATAATGTAAAAGTTGAATATTATATCTATTTCTTTCATTTCTATTAAAAATGACCATTTTTCTCAGATGTAGTACATTTAATTGAAATGGTGATAAGGTAAGGATGTGTTAGTGTGTGCCCTCGCTGTTGAATAATAAGTACGGTAGTGAATGTTGGGTACGGCAAAAGACATATAAATAGAATAAACATGTTATTTAGTAGGAATTAGAGCATTGAGAAATGAGTGTGGTATTTCTTTGAAAGATGGACTGATAGTGGTGCAAAAGGAATATGTTAGTGAAAGCAAGATCTAAGAAAGGTTTGCTAAAGTGGTTTGGGCGATGCATCGATGTTAAAAAAAAACGATGATTCATTTGCATCGCAGGAACAAGCGTCAAAAGTTTATCTAAACGGTGATAAAAAAACATCGTTCATAAACATCGATATATCGTTCATAAACGTCGATATTTTTAACATCGATGTTTCACTTTTGAAAACATCGATATCCTAACATCGATGTTTTTTATGAGCGATGTTGCATCCCTAACGATTAGCGCGCACACCTCGCCTCCCCTCACCTCAGCACGTCCAATCGCGCGAGTGCGCCTGTTATTATTAAATCTGATATGTCGTTTAGCAGCTAAATGTGTGCTGTATTATAAAATATTAATCGGCATTTTTACAAAATAAATATGCCCATTTCATTACAGACACAAGTAGCTATACACGATTAGCCTAGGCATGTTGCTTGAGAGCTTCTTCCGCCACTTCTTCTCTTCTTCCTCCATCTATAACACGTTGCGAAACGGTAGTAAAGATAGACTAGGATCGGCTCCGACGGCGGAGTCGATATCGAGTCCCCACTATATAAACATTTCAGCTTGTTGGATTAGATCATTCAGCCTTTTACGGCTTAATCCTTTAGAGTCAATCCCCCGAAGTGGTCGAGCCGAGGTCGAGCTTAACAGGAACTGCCTCCTCGAGCGCGCTGCTTCCAGGATGAACGCCTCCACACCCACGGAGTCGTGAAGCCCCCAAAAGTCCGGTATCGCTGAAACAGTCATCTGCGGCTATTCAGCTGAATCCTGCTCAAAATAATAAAAATAAATAAATATGCATTCCTAAAGTGCTATTCAAACGCACAACACTATTTTATTTCTAGCTGAAGACCTCTAAATGCATACATAGTTTTTTCACACCAAGGTTTTCGTAAAGGAAACCACCTCTTTGCTTAGTCGCCAACACTCAACTGAACTGAACTTTGCTCAGATCCAATAGCACACACACACACCTGCATTTGAACTTGGAACAATTTGATGTACCCTCAAAGACACGGCACGGCAAAGTGCAAATGTTGGTTCAAACTTCGTACACAATGCAAATAACCGTACCACACGTCACGACTTCGGAGGTATTTGCGTATTTGAAGCTATGTCTAGCGCCGCTGTTACTAATAGTGTTGGCATATTGCACGAAATATTTTATAGTCTGTACTCATCTTTATGACATACAAATTAGCTACATAACAAAACAAAAACATATTGAAGCTACAATTATAATTAGATATAAGCGAACAGTAAACAACTAGCGACTAGCTACCAAAAGGTCGAAAGCGCCATGAATTTTTGGGCCCGGACTTTTGGAGGGCTTGCGTGGGGCCATGGAAAAGCTAACACGTAGAGGCCCCTTGACAAATTTAATGTAAATGTGGCGTGACACTGACTGGCGATTATCCCTGTCCACACCATGTAATAGTGCATGCAAAGACAAGCCCCGGCCAGTATGGGGCTATTTTGGGAAATGAGAACAAAAAGTACCGGGCTATTGGGGTGAAATGCTAATAGTACTAGGGGTATGGGAATAAGAGGACTATGGCGTCTGCGCGTCGCAATGTTCGGGGAATGAGGAAAAATGGGCAGACGGTGACTCGCCACTCCCTGGTATGCTGCAGGTTCACCGAAGCTACTTTTGATTTGACCACCGAAGACAGGTACGAGGTGTCGCTACTCAACTTATGCTTCGTCACAAAGTCCCTCTGGGGGTACGCTCGGTAGCTTTTCAAGCGTATTGGATGAAATAGTAACTCATAACCCGAACAGGCACCGGCTTTTGATTCAAATATGCAATAAGAGTGCAAAATTATAAATACAAATTGTAATAAGAACATATTATATTGCGAGTCACAACTTTTAGTTAATTGTACTTCAAATCGGCATTATTATTGTATGTGATTGCTTTTATTGTACCTAGTTTTTAAGAACTAGTAGTAATTTTAAATTTTGGTGACCTAAAAAGCGTTTTCATTCGTTGATTCTTTGTTCAGAAGTCAAATAAAACACTTCTTAAAGTTCGTCCACACTAACAATACATTTCCAGTTTGTTTGTACTTGTTTTCAATCTGTCAAATTATCGTAATAATTTTTTTTTAAAGAACGGGCCTTTTAACAAAAACTCCTGCGTCACGATTTTTAGGTACCAGGCCGCAATAACCGCGAGGAAGTATCATTTGCGATGACTCGGCGCATCCATTATCACCGGACTGAATGGCTGTGTACCAAAATCCCGCCGGCGGGGACGGATCGCGCGTCATTATTCCATTCGCGTGTGCCTCGACAACCATCGCGCGGCGCGCACACGTGGCCGGAATAAACGCCCCACGGATTAGCGTGCTTGTCGGCAATGGATGACGTTTAGGTGGTATCTCCGCTAAGCCGCGGTGACGGCCTCTACATTTCAAAAGCGGAATGGGCTTTGTTACGTTTTAATAGTCTGTTTACCTGTCATAGTGTTATATACAAAGGAGCGGTCGTTATGCTCTATAAAATTAAATAAAGTTCTATATTAAACGATATGATTACCTATATCGAAGGCCCCTATGTATTGTGACCATATTGGCTACATTCCACTAGTAGCTCACAACGACCACTGGTATCGCCAAGTAACCTTCTCTAACCTAACAACTAACCAGTGTTGTTAGAAAAACTAAATTCAGGGTATTTCACTTTCTGAGTGAAATGCATGAGTTGTAACTGCCCCATTATTGTCAACTTTTACTAATATTAATAATATCAGTCCATAAATATCCCACTGCTGGGCTCGGGCTTCCCGTTATAGGGGGAACGGACAGTATACCCGCCACGCTTGCCCAAGGCGACTTGGCAGGTCTGACACATCGGCTGTCTCGATGTGCAGGTTGCATCACGATGTTTTCGTTCACCGTTGTCAGCACGTGGTAATCGTTGCACATAGATCAGAAAACTGACTAAGTTGTGCATGGGTACCGGCCAGGATCGAACCCGCGTCTTTTGAGTTCGGGACGCGTGCGCTAGCCATCACGTTACCACGACTAACTACCATTAGTTCATAGTCATTTTGTGTATGTTCTGTACATGTCTTTAATGCTTTATAACATCTATGTTTAATGTAATTAGTTTAACTTTTGTTTGTGCTGTTCACAAATTTGCAAAAGCTTATACGAATTACCGATCGAACTTTTGTTTGTTGATTTAGCATTGAATTAAGTACTGTCTTTTCTTTCTTTCTTTGAATTTGTCAAAATCAATGCCAAAGGCGTTGAAGCCATTAACCACCAAAAAAACTTTACTTTGGCGTCTTCGTCGAATAAATACAGTTCACTCTAGTAATTTTTATTTATTTCTAGGCAATATTTAGTTGCTTGTAAAATATAATATAATTAATTTTTAGGCATGCCGTGTGTCCTACAAAACCTAGGATTCACTTGCAACTATTAAATAAAAAATATAAGCACTTAGCTGTTTATTGACACTGGTTACAAAACTTATTAATTAGTAATAATACAAAAAGGTTAAAATGAAATGTGTGGTAAACAATGGCTTCTATAATTATTGGTCAGCGCCATCTAGTTCTACATGTATTAACTAGTGCCATCTGCGACACCGAGTCTGTGCATTAAAGTTGTTTAAAAACAACTGGATTAGACTATATTAAGACTGGAGAGCACCATGCAATTTTTTTAGCTTTCTTGTCTGTTTGTTCGGGATTCACGAAAAACCCACTGGATTGATTTCGATTCTTACACTTAAAATCTGCGCTACTTTTTGTCCCGGGAATCCTGCAGGAATTCTTCTGGAGATGATTTAAAACAGACATATTGAAAAAATCGAAGTTGGCACGGATCAGTTAGTATGAAATTAATTTAAGAATTTATTGTATCTTGAATCATCTACACAATTATCATCCTATGTGTTTTATGACATAACTTTATTAATGTAATAGCGATGTGGGAGCGCAGGTTAATTATACCAACAATAAATTCACATAACAAGGCAAAGGTTCTTCTTTCAGGGGCAAAACAAAATTTCCCTAAGTTAACAAACACTAATTATGTTAGGTTTCACGCCTCTGATATTTGCCGAGGTAGTACTTAATTTATGTTATTGTTTGTCTTGACAGTTACAACGTCAACAACGTATTACTTAATTAAATGAATTATTATTGTCTATACTAATGTTATAAAGAGAGAAAAGATTTGTATATTTGTAACGAATGAACTCAAAAACTACTGAAGAGATTTCAAAAATTCTTTCACCATTCGAATGGTACATTACCCTAATAAATGAAGTCTGTATAAAAAATAGAGATCGCTACTAAAACTTCAATTCTCTAACCCATCAATCTGAATAAAATACTTGTTGCAGGAATCGGGTTAGAGATTCTTTTTAGGACGTCTACCGAGATCGTTAGTGACAAAACATTATTTGACAAATATTAAAGGTCCTACTTAATGTACCGACCTCAAATAATTGGGAGAAGATAAAAGAAAAGAGACAGAAACGTACCACTGCTGGACGGAATTGATAGCATACCCCCCCACGCTTATACAAGGCGGATTGATGGGTTTGACTGTCGTATTTTCTAAATCTACCTTTTGGCCAAAAGAGCTGACAATTGGTTTAAAAAAGCCTCATTTTTGCAGTACAAAATGGAAAACATCAGTCCTAAATTACCCACCCAAAAAATATCAAAACCGCTCCCTGGAAGTTTTCCCGCGGGATTCCCGGGATAAAAGACACGTTTGATTACATAAACATTTGCTATCGCATGGGAATTCATTTTTTTTTTCAATCTGACCACTTTCAATAATTCCCAGAAAAATTCCCGCGGGATTCTCGGGATAAAAAATAGCACAGATTTAATGTCTAAAAATTTACTGTCGATCAACGAAAACCGCATCGAAATCCGTCCAATAGTTTTTACGTGAACCCGATGAAACAGACAAGTTATCTAAAAATTGCATATGTTCTCCATCGTTTATATAGTCTATTCCAGATGGTGTTTTTTAATAACTTCAATATTATTTTAATAATATTATAAATAGATACCAATATAATAAAAAATATTAAAATCACTCTCATCTCTTTACAATATGGGCCCAAGAATATATCGAAGAGTATGCATCTCCTTTATTGTACAAACACTTTTAAAATCTAAATGAATCTTTACTGTCTACAATAAAATAAAAAATGACCTAATATTCAGTCTGTCTAGACTTTTAGTTTTAGACAACGACCTTTGATCAAACATTTCTGACATATTTTATTTTCAAACATATTTAATGAATATTCTTGTTTAAGAGATATCTGTGATATTGTAATCGCCTCAGAAAGCAATCTCTCTCTCTTAAATTGTTTATTTATTTTGTTGTCAGAATCGTATTATGTTCGTAGCTTCAGTAGATTGGTGTAAGCGATATTTTTTGAATTGTATTGTATATTTATTCTATAAACAAACTTAAATTTGTATGGACAAAAGATTATCAAGTATACTCACATGATCATTTGAATATTGTTACGTATTTGCGGGTTTCGAAAATGAAATGTCGAATACATATACACAAACTTTAAGAAATACACGCACGTAACTCATAGTTCTTAAAACCCAACCAAATACAACAAATCCAAGCCATATGCAGAAAACCTTAACTATCGATGTCAGATTCTAGTTCTGAAAGTACACATAATAAGTCCTCAATCGCAGTTGAAACTTAACTAATTCTGTCTTAACTAGCCGACCTTATATATTTGCAAAATAGATAAGGCCTCTCAATAAGTATGCATAACATTTTTATCCAAAATGGCTTGGCTTCTATGAATTTGCAATGAAATTTTAACAATGAAACGGTTTATGATGTTTTATTCGAAAGCCAATTAACACAAAGGGATTAGCGATTGAAAATGGACGGTTACTTAGAAAATTAGCGCGAACAAATGACAGTGAACAAGTAAAACAATCATAAAAATAATTACAGAAATTTAAATGTAACAGATAATAAAACACACGGTTTCTTTATGATTTCAGGGATTACCAGTATACACGATTATATATCTACAAATTAGTCTCGGACCAGGTACATTATCTTACTATCTATAATCTTACCATACCATTGGTAGAAAATTGACGTAACTTACTGTACGAGTTTACAATCACCTATAAGAATGTACTACTACTTGACGTGTAGTTGCAGGAATCAAACAACCCGATACTTTATGACGACATACCACTCTCCAATCCACGTTGACAGTTGTCAGTTAATATCCATAAAATCTGGCTTGCCAGCCAGTAGGCTAAAGTAAGAAAGCTCAATTCGCCACATGCTGATTACGGTAGTTGTCTTGCGTTAATGGAGGTGAATTTTCCATCCCTTATTTTATTTTATTTTTTATTGCAAGATTTAAGCAGACAGACAGACGGCCCACTTGATGGAAAGCGGTTATTATCGCCTATATACTTTTGTAATACCAAAGGTGCTACAAATGCGCTGCTGCTCTCTTAAGGGAGACTGGAACCTGGTCACTAATGCCGGAACACAACTCAAGGTTGTTATGGCGGCATACTCTAGAGTCTAGACCAAGGGTGGTAGCCATCCAGTCAGGCAAATGCCAGTACTACCTGACTGTGGGTTGTTTTGTCGCCTCTAACAGGTGTCGTTTCAAAGCAGGAAATATTATTCTTTCGCCGTTCCTGTACGATTGAAAGTACTTGTAACTAAGTATTTATAAGCTATTCACGTATAATAGTGTTACATGCCGGCAAAGTGAATGCACACCTGGTTTATTTCTTTCCCGCATTTGGACTTCTTTTGTTTACATTGTGTTGACATTTGCAATTAGACAATAGCCTATTGATATTGTACTTGTTTATGGCCGCATGTGTACAGATTACGTTTTCTTGGAAAAATCCAGTCCACGCGGTCGAGTGTTGTATTGTATAGTTAGTATAAAACAATGCCCGAACGGAGGGGTAAGCAGTCAAGCAACGATTACGATACTAGCAAGACGTGTGTACATTCGACATGCTATATAGTGACGGACTTTGCGCATGTTATTGAATCGTGCAGTTTGTATTGGTTGCGTCCAGTTATATTTGTACCTGTTTTATACGTGTTTGTATAGTTCTAATAGTCATAGTAATTCTAACGGCATTTTAATTCGAGTCCCGCACTCGTAGCAATAGTATAATTCTAGTCTAGTATACTTTTAGTCTAATTTTGTATGCGCATGTATTTATATGCATTCTACTCTTTATATAATTATTTACTTTAGGTCGTGGAGCTGTCTTCAAATATTTTTTCTTGGTAAGTTGGTAGGTAAAGCCACGTGAATAAGTCAGTGATAAAAAAGCTTAGTCTTTTAATAAGATGATTAACAGCTCGTGGTTTTATGGGTCATGAAATGGGCCAAGCCATAACGCCAGACCCCTGTTTACTGCCGATTTTACTAGTGTTAAATACGCAGCATATTTGCTTTTATGTTTTAAACTTTATTCTGAGTCTCAGCTTCTAATAAAGTTGTAATTTCAGTGTTTTATGATTATTCACTGGAAATATTTAACTTTATGATATAGTAAACTGTAAGAGACTTGACAGATACTACAACGTTTCATGGAAACCGCTTAGACATTTGTTCCCGATATACTTTACAAGGAACAAATGTATAGCCATGCCAAGTCTGACAAATCCCACTTGTAATAAATGACACCGATGAGTGAATTAACGATAACGAGAATATCAAGATTACAATGAGATTTGAACCAATACTGTTGAATAATATATCAATGATAAAGGCTATTTACATAGCAGTTGGCTCCAGCCTTTTACACCATCTTCTATGTTAAGGCTGATTTACATTAATCCAGTTACTAGATTAGCTTAGATTTATTTCAGTGGAAGCTAGGAGACTGATTGGAGAGAGAGAATTTATTTTGTAATATTTAAATATTACATTAACATCAAAAACATAAATGTGAAATGAGAGCCAAGTTCAATATTGTGATATATGCCTTGGTTCTTGACTTCAACAACAAAAGAAGTGAGATATAAATGGGTGCTATTAGCACCAATTTAGCACCGTGCTAAACTCAATGCTCAGTCCTGAAATTTATTTATAACAACATAAAATATTTTAACAATTTAAAATATCATTTCTACTTATAACTTGGGATAATATATTGAAGCCTAAGGTCTGCTTTGGCTAATTCTAATGCATCAATTTTGATGGCCGATTCTTTTATTACAGGCACTATAAGTAGGTGTTCCTAACAAAATCAATTAATTGAAAAAAATATTATAAAATCGACGGGTCCTACGTAGACTAATGCAACCGATAAAATGACGAAAATAGTTTTTTTGCATGAACAGCCCTAAAATAACTTATATTTTCATATCCTGAAACAAAAAAATATAAATATCAATTAATTTCGAAGATACAAACTTGTATCCTGGTGCAAGTGACGCTGTTTTAAGCCAAACGACTGTCAACGCTGGTGTAAGTGCTTTGCACCAGTGTAGATAGTCGCGAGCCGCGCGGCGCGCGAGTGCAAGTGGTATTTGCACCAGCACGGCGACGTTACCGGGTGCACGTGCGACACTAGTACAAGTGCAAAAAGTTTTGGTTTATGTTCTGAAAAAATAAAAGAGACTGCAAGATATCAGACATTTAAAAACTTCTGGGAGCTAGGCGATCATACTCAACAGTGGATTTTATTACGAAATATGTTTTGAAGCTAGAAAAGAAGAGGGTAGTTACTTAAAATTCCTAAAGAAAATGCACTCTGCGACATTCAATTCCGGTATCAGAAGGAAGTAGTAACATCGAAATAGTTCATGTCTGTAAGAATGTTTTTTAACACATTGTCTATAAGTTATTTTTTTTTTAAAACGGCATTAGACTAATTCGATCAAGGTTTTGGGGTAGTAGCAGAAGATCGTAGGGGAAAACATACAAACCACTCAGTAAAGGTACTGTGACGCACCCAGGGCTAGAGCTCGGTACGGATCTTCTAAATTAAAGACTGGTTCTTGGAATATTTTCATATATTTCTCCACCAAGAAGCTGGTACATCAATTCAGTCCGCGGCCCGATACAATTATGATATCCTTTGTTTTGCGAGGCGTTCGATGTAATTCGAATTTAAAAATTACTTTTTTAATCCAAACGACGACTAAAAAGGTTTTAGTCGTTACATCCCGCGGGCCTCCGAAGAAATTTTCGTCACGGTGAAGTGAGGAAAATTTCCCTTAAACAAAACCCTAAGCTAGCCCCTACCTAAGGCGGGAAAAGTTACAATGTACAAGATGACACTTACTAAGTGCCCAACCAGGACAGTAGTTCCATACGTCCTGACTCCGGCTGACAAAACCCGTCAAAAAGTCAGTCGATCTTGTCTACAAGTGAGCCCAATGAACAATATTTAAAATTTTGGAAAAGCTAAACTCCTAGCTAAAAATTGACAAACGACCAATAATCAAGCATCGGCACAACTGTTCAATCTGGGAGCTTTAAATTAAAATAAACAATTCCCATAACTGAAAAGAACTCAAAACAAACTTTTTGCATCCTACGCGGACACCCGGAAGCTATGACAGCCTTATGACCGGTTTGCAAGATTGTCGTAAATTCATAACAGCTTGATACAGTGTTCCACAAGATTATAAGCTATTCCCCAATTTGCCCTAACAACCGGCAAAAAAAAAATCTTTAAGCCGTCTATCTTGCTCCCATTGCTCCCCTTGTTGCAGCCGATGTTGACTCGTTGGTCTAGTAGTGGCTCAGCAGGTTGTAGACATGAAACAAAAATATCCATTAAGTACATCTATATACAACAATGTTACAACAATCCTAAGTCTCTAACTTCCTACCCAATATATAATTAATGCAAAGACATATCCACTAATAATAATAACAAAGAGCACATAAGTATTTAATCGAATAAAAATTCACTTAATAGGGACTCTTATAAAAATGTTCCGATTTTGATGAAATTGTAGATCTTTTCCTAGGTGAATGAAATGACCCCCGATAACCTTCTTCAAACGTTTTCCACATTGTTCCTATACCATATTCACAATTTTCTTTCACCTCATTACCCTTATAAACACTATACTTCGACAAACACGCCCTACACTCGTTTCCAACCAAACCCTTCGTCTGCCTGTTACAACACCTACACAATCTTACGACCTCCTCTCTCTTCTTTTCGCGAAAAACCATACAACTTCGGCCATACCTTTCAAATCCTTTCTCTTCTCTCTTCACCTCTAATCGTCTATTAAACTTCACTGCGGATTCCTTCACCCGCCGACCTGCTTGCATCTCAGCCTTTTTATACTGCTTGTTCTCTGAAACATCAACATACCTGTATAACTGCTCACCACAATTCACCATATTATCCCTATTTCGCTGAGCATCCATACGAATGCTGTCATTATATACAGAACCATCATTTTCACTTCTATCATTCTCACAGACCGACGACTGTGACCCCATCAGCTCATTTTCGCTGATCATATCATTACTAATAATATATGGTTGTTTTTCCTCATCACAACCTACGACAATGTCAGCCGACTTATATGACAATCCATTGTTTGACATATTTCTTATATTCTCTTTGTTACCTGAGAATAACAACATTTCTTTATTTTCAAACAAATTATTCGAATAAACGTATCCATTATTCGACGGTTTACCATCTATATTTTTATCTAACATTAACGAATTTGATGAATAAAAATCAATATTAACAACCTCTTTCGTAATAAAATTAGCTTTGGCCTTTCCTATTTTGACAAAGCATGATTCAAAGTCAATGACAGCGTAATTGGAAAATAAAAAGTCTTGTCCTAAAATACAATTTGGACGTAAATTATTTACAACAATAAAATTACATTTAAATAGTACCCTATCTATAGAAAAGAAAAGTGGAATTTTCCCCAAGATTTTCAGTGTGGATCCTTCAACACCATGTAACGTTATATCAGACGAAATTGGCTCAATTTTGTCCTCTTTACGCAACTTGCTAATAATGCGGGACGAAATAACAGACACGGACGACCCCGTATCCACTAACACTTGGAACTGCTGATCAGCACATTCAGCCAAGATAATTGGAGATGATGCAGATTGTGACTTCACACCATCTACTGCATAAGTCGACCCTTCTGTGCATTTGTTGGAGTTCAACTGTTGTGAAGGCTTTGAATCACAACGCCGTGAAAAATATGGACTCCTAGGCGAATGTCGCTCCTGCCTTGGTTTTACAGAATACGAAACTCTGGGTGACCGAATGTCTTGGAATTTGGAAAAGGCTTCTTTCGTGCCAATTTCTTGTATTTTACTTTGTCCAACAGATTCTATCGTGACAGGCAAACTGATATTTGTGTTGTGTTTTTTATAAATATAATTGTGTTGTATAAGTGTTTGTTTTAATTCGGCAATCGATTGAAAACGTTGCAGCGACAACATTTTCTTAAATGGCTCGTTACATTTAGAAATAAACTGTGAAATTATTTTCTTTTCGTCTGTAATATCAGCTTTTTGCGCCAATTCTTCGACAATATACAAAAACTCTAAAATATTTTGGTTGTAGTCATGCCTTACATTATAAAAATCTGCGGCATGATCCCTCTCATGACTGAATTCATTCTTAAATTTCGATACCAAATCTGGAAAGGTCAGCTCGTCCTCGTATATTCTCTTATAAAAGGACAAGGCCGCGCCTTCTAAGTAAGCTGAGAATATAAGAGTTTTACTGCCATCGTCCCACTTATTTATGGCGGCGATGATATTGAATTGCGTAAGAAATTCTCCAAAATCACCGTTGATCCCTGAGAATTTTTGCGACATGTTTTAAATAACCAAATAAATATCACCAGATATAGAGAGATCCTGAAGCTCGAAGTGACGAGAAGCTCGTCGCTGCTTCTTCTTCTTCGTCCTCTGCTTGGCTTCGATGTGGCTCGTACAGCATTCAGTAACCAGTCTTCTCTTCTCAACTTGGAGGGTCAGGCGCCAATCCACCATGTGACGCACCCAGGGCTAGAGCTCGGTACGGATCTTCTAAATTAAAGACTGGTTCTTGGAATATTTTCATATATTTCTCCACCAAGAAGCTGGTACATCAATTCAGTCCGCGGCCCGATACAATTATGATATCCTTTGTTTTGCGAGGCGTTCGATGTAATTCGAATTTAAAAATTACTTTTTTAATCCAAACGACGACTAAAAAGGTTTTAGTCGTTACAGTACCTCAAACTGCCAAAGAAATTGTGTGTTCTCATGTAAATATGTTCCAACCCGTAGAGGCTCACTATACAAGAAAGGAAACGAGTAAAATTTACCTAGACAAGTCATTGAGTTTTTTCCGAATGTTTAATTTTTACAAAGAATGATGTAATAAAGAAGAGATTCCCCAAAATTGCAGGGTTGAAACGTTGCGACACAATATAGAGACATTGTTAATAAAAACTTCAACCTCTCGTTTCATATACCGAAAAAGGAAGAATGCGAGTTTTGTCACGCATTTGAAAACTTACAAAATCCTACAGACGAACAAAAATCCAAACACGATTGGCATCTGGCAAAATAAATTTCGGCAGTTGAAAGAAATGGATAAACAATTATCAAAAGAGGATAAAACTCTAGTGGCTGTTACTTTCGACTTGCAAAAAACACAAAACTTACCACACGGAAACGTTAGTACTTTTTAATACAAAAGAAAATTGCATTTTCACAACTTTACTCCATTTGAAATGGCTGATCTCCAAGGATATAGTTATTGTTGGGATGAACTGACTGCAAAAAAGGAGCAAATCAAATAGCCAGCTGTGTTTATGATTTTATTTGTATGAAGGTAAAGGAAGGAGTTAAATCCTTTATATTCTGGTCGGACAATTGTGGAGGACAGAATAGAAACAGAATTATTTTTCTTATGTATATGTACTGCTCTTGGAAATTTAACATGGATATTACTCATAGATTTCTTGTTGTTGGTCACACCATCATCATCATACATTGTAAAAGAAATTACTCAATCTCACATCTTCGATTTTAAATTTTGCCTTGCCTTTTTTGATAATTGGAAAAAAAATCCACTGGGGAACTTGTCATATGGAATAAAATTTGCGAAGTTAATGTTCAAGCCAAAGATTTATTCTTGATTAAGTATAAAAATGCTTTTGAAGAAAGCGCCTACAAAACAATACAATGTCTGAGAAGTAACTTACGGACCAGTATACAAAACTTGGCGAAAAAATTTGATGGCTTAAGTGTAGCTTACAGTAGCTTCTTACCTATAGATAAAAACAAGTTCAAAGATCTACAAGATCTTTGCAAATCCAACGTGATTCCTGAACAATACCATTCATATTACAATAATGCGAAAGCTATCTCAAAGAATACTACTAATACTGGAGATGTATCTGACTGAAGCATTTTATTTAATTGTGCAATCCTTACTCTTTAATTTCGAATGTGATACTTAATTTAGCTACCATTAGATAAGATATTTTATGCTGATAAGTCTGAAAGACTGAAGTATTCAGTGAGTAAGTATTAAACTAGTGATTACTAATTTAATAGGCAATGTGCGCTCGTATGTAAAGAAATACTTTCGTTTTTCGATTTTGATTATTATGAAAAAAAAATTTGATAAGAAGATATTTGTTTTTTTTTGGTGGAAAAGCCATTTAATTTAATTTTAATTTAGAATAAATCGTTTTGTTTGATTTATTTTAATATTTTAATACATTTGTTTTATTAAACTGCAAATTTAGTTTAATCTTTTACTAGAGCACTACAGGTGTAACTGGCACATGTAAATTGCACTACTTTGTAAATTGGTGCAAATGACAAAAGTTGTTAAAAATATCTTAAATTAATAATAAGCTTCAGTAGCTAACTAATATTCACAAAAATAAAACATGTTAGATATTGTAATATTTTTGTATGTTCCTTAATTTTCAAAAAACCTAAAACACTTTAAACTGGTACAAGTGGTCACTTACATTGGTTTTCGTGTTAAAACACTTTAAGGAAAACCATATAGGTAAATGCAAGTGAAGCTAATTTCTAAACTACAAAAAAATATAAAAAAGTAAGTATGCAGTCTTTTTTTAAACATATTTATATATAACATATCAAAATTTAAAAAAAAAAATTTGAACTATGTTAGAGTTACAACTGTTTGAAACTTTAAAACGTTCTCCTGTAAAGTTGCGTTTTTGCACTTGCATTAGTCTACGTAGGACCCGTCGAAATGATGAGAATATACTAGTTTCGGATGTATGCTATGCTAAATTTGAACTTTCTATGTCATCTGGAAGTGGGTTAGAGTTTTGGTCTATGTGGTGGTCAGTCAGTGATAAAAATTACGATTTTTGGACTTTTAATCTAAATAACCGTTTGTTTTTATGAAATTTGCCATGTTTATGTAAAATAGATTTTGAGATATGAGGAGTTCAAAATAGGCTCCAAAAGGTTCGTGTAATACACGCACACACGTCATGCTTAAACTTGGCTCCACTACCGCATGTCTAGATCTACTTTTCAATACTATATATTTATTAATATAGCCAGTGTTTTGTCTTTTGACACCGAACAACAACACCCCGACGTAATAAAATAACCTTGGGACGCTCTGGCAACAAATATTGAACACTATATCAACAGTAATTCAATAATTAAATTTGTTGTAGTCTTGTGGAGCGAAATCATGCATTATTATCACTCTCATAAGTCCTTCTTATCATCCATTTGGATTTAACAATGTTACTATTTACATTATCTGGAACTTCTGAACAATAACCATACCTATCAAGCTGTTATATAATTCTAAAGGGCCTGTTCTCATTAGGCGGTGTAAATATTTCTTCATCGATTATTTTACATTGATCCAACTACTGACCTAGCTACTTACTTACATTTATGCCGCGTACAATAATGATCTGGAGAAAACTTCCCACCGCGGTTTTCCCTTTGGGCTATAACATGGGGTTCTTTAAGAAGGGTGTTATAAAATTTCTTAGAGCTCGGCAACGCGTTGGCGACACCCCTGGTGTTGCAAACGTCCATAGGCGACGGTAACCAATTTTCATCGGGTGGGCCGTCTGCCTGTTTGCCTGCTTAAGGCTATATTTTTTTTTTATTGTAATATAACAATCTACAATCGACGAGTCTCGAATAAGACATCATAAACCGTTTTTATTGTTAACATTTTGTTGCAAATTCTTAAAAGCCATGTTGTTTCCAATTAAGCTTACACATTCGACAATTTCCATGAATGGTGTGCATGTTCGCTTGAGTCCATGTCTATTTTGGAAATATATAAGCTCAGCCCATTGAGATAGATTTAGTTGAGTTTCAACAGCAATCGAGGAGTTAGTGAGTGTAGAACATTCTTTAAGATAACTTTTGATATTAATGAAATTGATAAGTTGGCAAGAGGATTTTGTATGTTGTTTCCTCTGTAATATTTACATATAATTGTTGTCTATGCGAAGAGGAACGCCGTTAAACACCTTATTAGGATGTTAATGAATTCAAAGGGCTCGCGTGCGCTCCCCCACAATAAGCACAAACTAACACGTGTTAATACAAATTACATTCACGCCCTTTGAAGGCGTTTAAACAATAGAAATGTCGTAACACAATTAACCCTCCACAATGCCAAATGCACGGGTTAGTGAATAATAAATGTTTATCAAAAGTCATAAAAGCCCACCTCTAATTACCCCAAGGGTCATCTTGACCCTTCTAATTTTATTATGTTGCCTACGGCCGAAGTGCTTGCCACCACATTATACACCACTATGCAACATGTGATCGTGCCCTTAAG
Organism: Dendrolimus pini; assembly: GCA_949752895.1. Lineage (NCBI taxonomy): Eukaryota > Metazoa > Arthropoda > Insecta > Lepidoptera > Lasiocampidae > Dendrolimus > Dendrolimus pini. The sequence goes on from OX457143.1 coordinate 18,857,294, forward strand.
CAAATCAATAAACATAGTATATAACTTAGTATATTTTTAGCTAAGATATAATTAATTTAAAACATACATAGAAACATGTATAATAATAATAATTCTTTATTGAAGTTTTTGCCTTAACTTTAGATTGTATCTAAAGTTAAGGCAAAAACTGTGTGTTAGTCTCTCGATTTTTCTTGAAGTGAAACTTCTTTAACTTCTTTTTTCGGTTACGCGCCATCTTGTTTTCTTGCCCCTACCACGGTCGATTCGACCATGGTACACGGTCGATTCGACCGTGGAAGGGGATTTATTTATTTAACCAATTTCTGTAAAGATGCATATAGTAGATCATTTTTCGAAAAATAAGGTCATAAAGAAGTTTCACTTTTTACGTGTGTACACGCTGCACACATTTTTTATTAAAGCCTGACTTACAACAGGGGAGCGTATAGTTAAATCAATTGACGTACTTTTATATAAACTTGAAAAACGTTGCAGTCTTGTATATTTTGAATGAGCGTACAAACTTATGACTACATAAGTAGGTACTTATTATATCATTATTTTTTGAAAAGTAATTTATCTAAGCTAAGCTATCCGTGCAGGAACACAGAAAGAATACAGTTTTCTGCAGCTTAGTAGCCTGTCGTAAGAGGCGACAAAACAACCCACAGTCAGGTTGTAGGGTATTTGCCCGACTGGATGGCTACCACCCCTGGTCTAGAGTATACCATCATATCAACCATTTGTGTTCCGGCATTAGTGACCAGGTTCCAGTCGCCCTTAAGAGAGCAGCAGCGCATTTGTAGCACCTTACACCAAACCAAACTAATGGACCGATTCAGAAAAATCTATTCGGATGCTACATCCTATCCCAGATTAATATAATAATATTACACGCCGATAAAGTGAATACACACCTGCCTGCCATAAAGCAGCACACTTTATTACCTTTCCGCATTTGGGCTTCTTTTCTTTACTTTGTGGTTAAAATTTGTAATTAGAAAAACATCCTATTGTGTATTGTGATCGTTTATGGTAGTCGTTAGCCAGGTGTGATTCTTTGAAATAATTGTTATGCGGACGAATATTGTATCGAGACATATTGTATTGGTGCAGTATAAAACAATGCCCCAACTAAGAGATGTGGCAGTCAAGCTATAATCGCCAGCAAGGCAAAACGTGTGTACATTCGATAAGCTATATAGTGACGGACTTTGCGCGTGTTATTGAATCGTGCAATTTGTACTGGTTGTGTCCAGTTATATTTGTACCTGTGTTATACATGTTTGTATAGTTCTAATAAATTCTATAGTAATTCGTAACAATAATGTAACCAAAGACATAAAAAATAGTGTTTGAGTGAGTCCAGGGATGGATTAGATTTACATTTAGACCCGGTAGGTGGCGTTGGAACCGGGGTCTAGATTTTTCGAGCCAGGACAACATCTGCCGGGTCTGCTAGTCTCATGTAAACGTATACAACGAAGTCGCCACGATTTTAGAGACGAGATAAACAATGACGTATGAAAAGCCATAAAAGCTCGCACTAATTATCCGGTGTGGGTGTCTCGCGCCCCTCGAATGTAATTACAGTGCGTTGTTTACATTGTCTGGAGGTCGGATTTGAAATGCGACCCGGAGTGAGGGATCAAATGACGGTGGCCATTCATTAAGACGTTGAAAGGAATTTGCTAAGGAAATTATCAAGAGGGCGAGCTTATCTTCTCGGTCGAGATCTTTCGGCGCGTTTGAAAGAAGTCTCGCGTTGCCACACAACGTGGAACAGGGAAGCGGACTGTAACACTAAATTCTAATAATGTAGATAAACGAATTAACAGGGACTCCATTTTGCGATGTCAATATCTTGACGTTATATTTAAAATACGACGTCCCCGGAGAATAAAATGGTAAAGTGCTATTACCACTTTTTTTAATATTTTTTGTATTTTCGGCATCTGTGGGTCGATATACACCTACTGATTTTTTTAAATTATTTTTTTCGGAAAAATCACGTCCAGTACAACAGTTTTTATTTTTACTCTCCGGAAATCATGTAACAAATTTAACCCATAAAAACATCGTAGTCGTTCATTACGGAACGAACATATGTCTCGATAAATCGGTAAGGCGTTATACCATTTTACTCACCTAAATAAACTGATAACTCTTTTCAATAACACACTTTACCTAAATTAATTCGGTAAGTTTTGAACGGTAATCGTATATTACTGTGTTTTAAACCGTTACAGTAATTTATAATCAAAATTCATAAACATTACTGCATATTACGATGTTAACGTTGAATACATTTATATAAAAACAAAGTTGTTATATAGCTATACGAAAAAAGACAGTAGTAACTTTTACAAGAACAAAATCGTATTGCTTTATTACAATTACACTTCATTCATGAAAGTACTGTAGAAAAGCATCGTAATATACGGTTATGGTTTTCATTATATTACAACTTTACGAGAATAAAATGGTTATATGCCGTTACTTAGGATACACCTAAATATAAAATCAGTATTATATATTTTTCGTAATAACTTCAAAAGTATACATTATATTTTATTTTATTCTATAGCCACTTATTAAGAAAAAAATATAGAATAAAATGATATATCATATGATAATAATATAGGCCAGTTACTTTATGAGCTAAAACAGAATAACAGTTTTTTGCTCTTCCTGTAAAATTTACTTTTGTCTATTACGATTTTATTCCCCGGGGGCGTCGAAATAATTTTATTATATCTAGTGGTCACCGAATTTGATCATAATTAATTTAAATTATAAGGTTGAACATTATTAAGGTTCTGTTGTCAAAGACTATACTTTCACAGATTTTGCCAAGGCCACATTGTTAATTTGACTTTAACAATAAACAAAAGTTTATATGCGTGTGTGTTAAATACATGGTATTTTTTTATTTTTTTTATTGCAGGAGTTCAGCAGACTGGCAGACGGCCCACTTGATGGAAAGAGGTTACCATTGCCTATGGACATTTGCAACACCAAAGGGGCTACAAATGCGCTGCTGCTCTCTTAAGGGAGACTGGAACTTGGTCACTTATACCGGAACACAACTCAAGATTGTTATGGCGACATACTTTAGACCAGGGGTGGTAGCAATCCAGTCGGGCGAATGCCCTACCACCTGGCTGTGGGTTGTTTTGTCCCCTCTTACGAAAGGCCGCCCGGCCGGAGGAAACTGTATTCTTTCTCCAGTCCTGCACGGATAAAAGTGTAGATAGTGTATGTAATGTTTTCCTTACTGATTTAATGCTTTTTTATGCATAATTTTTTAAAAATATGAGCATTGTGTACTCTATCTCTATATAAACTTTAAGTGTGCGAAATTTCATACTCCTCCGTCCGCGCAATTTTCGTAAAAAGGGTACAAAGTTTTTGCATACTCTAGACAAGGGGTGGTAGCCATCCAGACGAGCATACCATCTGGCTGAAGGTTGTTTTGTCTCCTCTTACGACAGGCCGCCCGGACGGAGGTAATTTTATTCTTGTTCCGTTCCTGCATGGAATGTTTTGAACTAAATATTTTTTTACATATATTCTAAAGTAAATAAACATAAAATATATTTCAGAATCACAAACGGCGGTCATATTAGTGAGGGTGTGACCGCGAGCGCGGGTCGGCGGGTATAATGAAAGAGTTCGTTACGGCAAATCAAATAAAAACACAAAAATAAAGCCACAATTATGTTACTCAGTAGCGTTTGTGGAAGTTGATAAATAGTTGGACACGTAATATGGTAAATGATCGTCGTGATACAGCTACGCTGGCATGCCAGCTCTTAGTATCAGCTCGGTTGGTGTGATACCGCGCAAACACAGAATATTGAAATGAAACGGTTAGCTTGAACACAAGATACTTACATTTTATTTATTTGAACATGGTAAAATAGTTTATTATTCTTTCTTCCATTGTATATATTAAGAAATTTGAAAAATTATTAAAGTGTCCTTAACTTTCATATTCCACGAAAACTTTCAAGCTGTAGAATCGAAATGTGCTCTATTGACCACTTCTTATACTTAAGCTACCGGCGAACCTGGTACTTTCCGGTGGTTTATAATAATATATGGTGGGACCCATAACATACGATGTGTTTGATATCTCCAATCGTCTCGACGCTATATGCCCGCTGTGTATGACTGATCCACAGGCTGCTCATGTAGAAGGACTGACAGCTCGGGAAAACTTCTTGCGTACTCGGTCTATATCACAATCATCCATTAAGTATTCGTATTAATAGACAAGGCGTGACATAAGCGAGGATAATAACTGTCCATCAGGTAGGTCACCTGCCTGATTGTCAGCTTTACAATAAAAAAAGATGACACACAAATAAGCTGACATACTTCTAATCGTGCTAATGTAATGTACAACTGTTACAAAAAGAAGTCAAACAGTTAACAGTATTTTAATGATGACATTTTAAAAATAATGGTACGCCCTTAGGATTGGAAGAAAGCACCCGTTTTTAACTAAACGCATTTATCACTTACACAGCCGTACGTAATTCCTCTCCGCAGGGTTGCCCCTACATGCACAACTAACGATGCACTGTTCCGACGATATTTCACTTACAATACCTTCGCCAATATTGCGTAGACCACCTCCTGCTACTACAGTGCTCACCTCCGAATTAACAGCGTGTAACTCGCTTCTGGATCTTCTCTCAAACCTTCACTGAATTGTCTACTAAACTATACACTAAATTCACCACTAAACTCGTCACTGTCTTCTAATAAACTTCTCTTCCAACTCTTTCGTATCGCACTAGTCGCTACGCTGTCTGAAACTGAACTCAAACTGCCCGGTAGGCACACTTTACGTTGCTTATATACCCGGAAGAATCTTCTGGAACCCATAATTTAGATCTTCTTTTCGTTAGTCTTTTATTCACTACATATCCCTTTCTAAACATCTATCTGTCTCTGTCTTGTCCTTCCTTAATCTACTATTATAGAACTTTCGTTCATCATCTATGTTTTTCTGGAATTTATCCGTCCTTGTCTTTTCCTTGCAGAATCTTCTACCCTTTTCTAAAAGTCTTGAGACCGGCTTACGCTGCCAGAATGTTCCTCCCTCGGTCGCCACAACAATATGATAGGATGGTATTTTAAAGCCTTTAATATATTGTAATATATGATATATACCCATATATAGCCAAGGAATATAAGTGCACAACGCAAACAAACCCGGTGTGCTTAGCGTTGCCTTCAGCCGTTTGCATTAATTTTCTAATTGCAACGCTGCGGCGTGGCTACACAGGTTAATTGCTCACGTAATCATGCCGATATTTTTTCATTAAAAAAGTATTAAGTTGTTTAATATATTTGAAAAAAATATATTAAATTCAAATTGTTTTTATTCAAAATAAGTTCCACTGGAGAACGCTTTTTGAAGGTCATACATATAGGTTAAAATTTAATTTTACTTCCTAGTCTATGTACACCGCTTCGCAACGTGTTATTGCTGTTAAGGAGAAGAAGCGGCAAAAACTCCCCAGCAACACGTCTAGCTAAAAATTGATTAATAATCACTCAATGGAGTTGTAGCCAACAGTGCATACTCAGTAAGACAAAGAAATAATACAAGGAAAGAAAAATATCACTAAAATTTTATACTGCAAAATATCTCCATAAATTTGTTACAAGCTTGGCAAGATAAAAACGTTATACAAAATATAGTATGAGAGGTTGGAGCGGGCTGCTATGTAAATGAAGTCTTGTCATGTAAGTATTACTCAATAGTGTAGTAACCCTTTTTAGCAAGATACTGTTTATTTTGGTTTTAAACTTACTTAAGAAGCGTATACCAACCCCCAAGAATGAGAACAATACTTTTTGAAATTTAAAAGATGGCAATATCAGTTTATTACAATGCCTGGTGTTGAAATTGTGAACATCCTTATACTGCTTGTAGGCACTCAATTATTACGAATATAAATTATATTATTGAAAATATATTGGCAGGCAACTGTCATAATACCGATTTCCTAGCGTTCCCTAAGAGACTCCCGAGGGTCGAGGTTGTAAATTGACCTTACGGCTCTTTTTTGTACAACAAATATAGACTCAAAGTTAGCAGCGGTGCCCCAAAGTAAAATACCATAGGACATGATACTATGAAAATAACTAAAATAAACTAGTCTAGCAGTCTCTTCATCAACCAGTACAAACGTGATGCACAATTCAATAACACGCGCAAAGTCCGTCACTAAAATGTACACACGTCTTGCCTCGCTTGTGTTATCGCTTTGACTGCCCTACCTCTCCGTTCGGGCATTGTTTTATACTAAACTATGCAATATGTCATGACAGAATGCTCGACCCCATAACAATAGAATCTACAAATCACACCTGGTTAATGACCATCATAAAATATTACAATACACAATAGGATGTTTTTTCTAATTACAAATTTTAAACACAAAGTGAACAAAAGAAATCTAAATGCCGAGAGGTAATTAACTGCAGGTGTGCATTTACTTTTGTCGGCGTGTAACAATATAATAATATGTCTTAAGCGATATCGGTTACAGCGATTTCTATCGATTATGAATATAAGAGCTCTGATAACAGAACAGGTGCTAGTCTGTAGCTTATTTATTATATTATTATAAATATTTAACATTTACAATTTATATAATCTAACATTTACAATGTTCTGAATTACTTCAAAAGTATTCCAATTTTACCAAATTGGGAAGAAAACCTTAATAAAATCCGCCATGCGTGGATAACAACATCAAGATTAATCCCATGAAAAAGTATTAAGTCATATTTCCACCCATACATCACATTCCGTTAGCCCGAGGCCAAGACATACTCGTAAAATAAAAAACGTCGCGTGCTAAAGTAAGCGAAATAGGCCTTTATCGGGCCCCCAACACCGGCCTCAGGCTCAAAACAACTAAAAAGTTTACTATCGCCTCTTTATAACTGGGAACGGACGACGTACGCCCCGGGGGCCCTCTGCCGGCGGGTAACAAGCCTTAACATATTGGAGAAACCAAACAGAGTTACTACGTATAAGTTTACAAATTTATAATAAGGGCCAGATAAGCGCAAACGGAGGATATCGTGCTGACGTAGCGGTAATTTAAAATGTCCTTGAAATCATCTTAAACTTTATAAGAAGTACACGTCATTTACAGCTCTTGCAAACACAACCATATATAACAAGTCTAAAACACAAGGAACCACACAAAAAATAGTGTATATGCGTGTGTGTATCAAATAAATGGTTTTACTAATTACAGACAAAACTCATTTTTAGTGCGAGTAAGTAATTATTTAAATAATGTAAGTAAATACGATGACATCGACCCATTTGCAATCAGTATTTCAGGAGCCAAGCGGTGTCTAAGCATCTCGGTGCCTTTTTTACGTCTGCAAGTTACTTTTAAGCAATAACTTATTCGTGAAAACATGTCATTGGCTCTCTTGTGTTAATTATAGTTATCTAATCAAATGTATTTAGCTGAAGGTTTTCCATAAATAAAAAATAGTGTGTCTAATGTTTTTTTTATTGAGTTAACGTACTTTTTATGCATAATCTTTCTTAATATATATAAACTACGTGTCACTTCGTTTGTCCGCGATGGACTCCTAAACTAGTTAACCGATTTTAATCAAATTTGCACACCGTGTGCAGTTTGATCCAACTTGAAAGATAGGATAGCTTACATCTTATTGGACCTTGTAGATGGTGCTGCAATCGGGTTCTAAATTTTATTTCTTCAGGGCAGGACAACGTCTGCCGGGACAGCTAATTTAAAAAAAATAGCGAAATTTCACACTCGTCCGTCCGCGCAATTTTCGTGAAAAGAGGTTCAAAGTACAAAGCTTCACGTATTAATAAAATGATGATTGTATAAAGACAGAGAAACATATCCAAACACAAACAAACACACTGCAAAGCTGTGCACATAGAATAGAAAATAAATTTAAATTTTAACTTATATGTATGACCTTCAAAAAGCGTTCTCTAGTGGAACTTATTTTGAATTTGAATTTGAGGGTTCCATTCTTAGCAAAGTGGTTACGAAATCCTAAAATTCGGATATTAGTATAGCCAAACAGGGATTACCATAAACTAATTGGCTATCAAAACGCGCCGCGGGTGTGACCAACATAATGGTCACTGATCTCGATCATAGCTAACCACAGGGGGATTTCGCTAATTAAACACTAATCAAACTAGTGTTTACATGGAATTTTCAATGTACATATTATGGGCATTGCATAATCTGTTTTAACAGCCGATAAACGTGCCAACATTAGGCTCAGGTTCTCCAATTGTTACGATGAATAGGTAAGATCGCAATGTTTCATTTCCCTTCGCAATACTTATTACAAGTAGTCGATTGTAAACCAAAACAAAAACTCCGTGTGGCACTCGGGGACTGCCGCGGTAAGCTATTGCATACCATTTTTTATCAACTTATGCTATTTTAATTATTTATTTATTTTTTATTTATGCAGTATTTTTTTTCTTTGATATTATTTCAAGTTACAATTTTTGAGCGTGGTGACCGATAGGAAAACAAATCACCTATGTATACATATATACCTACATGTATACCTACATGTATACTTACGGGGCGCACATGCGGTGAGCGTGGCATTATAAAGATATGATAGATACCTATACACCTATATACTTTCTCACAAACAGCTGCTTACGTATTCGTCCGATTTCGGAGCAGCTCGTCTCGATCCGTGCGAGCTTCGTACAGTCGTACCATATACATACGCGTTAAGCGAACGCTCGGCCGAGCTGCATGGTAGGCGGAGTTCCCACTCCGCCTACCATGCATGGTGTTAGGTTTATTTATTTTCGTGCCCGCGATAAAAGCTATGCAATAACTTAAAAATGCACCATAATAAAATAGTTACTTGGTAAAACAAAGGGCGGCCTTATCGCTATATATATATATATATATATATATATATTAGGGTGGGTCAAAAAATTCATTTTTTTATTACAAGTGACATGGAAAAATGGGTTGTAAGTCATTTTCCTAAAATTTTCTAACAGCCTAAATCCACGTATATCAAATTAATCGCCGGACCAAGCTTACTAATTAATGAGACAGACATGTCACATCGCTCTACTTTGCTGTCTTTGGAACTCTTTGCCCACTCACGTCAGAGAAGCTAAATCTTTTGCATTTAAAAATTCACTCACAAATCATTATGTTACACTCACGTAATAATGTATGTACTAGTTTACAATACATTAAACTGTAATCTGCTATCCATGTATATCATTTTTATTTATATATCTTTTTCCTCTTTCTTTGTTGCATAATAATTAGGGGTAATTTAAGAACTTCCTTTGCGGAAGAGATCGTTTTTAGCGAAAAGACTGCCTTTTGTTTTACCAAGTAACTATTGTCTTGTTGTGCATTTTTGGTTTTTTTCTTTTGATGAACAATAAAGTGTTTTCTATGTCTAAATATTATTACGAGTTGCGGGACTCAAATTAAAAATGCCGTTGGAATTATTATAGAGTTTATTAGAACTATACAAACACGTATAACACAGGTACAAATATAACCGAACACAACAAGTCCAAACGTAATGCAGGAGATCGTAATTCAATAAAACGCGTAAAGTCCGTCACTACTAGATATTCCGGATATGTTTTTTTTATGTTTGCGTGTAGGCAAACTGGCAGACGGGTCCACTTGATGGCAAGTGGCTACCGTCGCCCATGGACATCTGCAACACTAAGGGAGCCGATGCGTTGCCTACCTCGTTGACACTTTGAATATCTGTTATAGGCAAGCAAACTGGCAGACGGGTCCACTTGATGGCAAGTGGCTACCGTCGCCCATGGACATCTGCAACACTAAGGGAGCCGATGCGTTGCCTACCTCGTTGACACTTTGAATATCTGTTATAGGCAAGCAAACTGGCAGACGGGTCCACTTGATGGCAAGTGGCTACCGTCGCCCATGGACATCTGCAACACTAAGGGAGCCGATGCGTTGCCTACCTCGTTGACACTTTGAATATCTGTTATAGGCAAACTGGCAGACGGGTCCACTTGATGGCAAGTGGCTACCGTCGCCCATGGACATCTGCAACACTAAGGGAGCCGATGCGTTGCCTACCTCGTTGACACTTTGAATATCTGTTTACGCCCTTTTTGAAGATGTACACGGTCTCGCCTTAATCGTGGTTCTCGCTCAACTGCCCTCCCTTAATCAGGCCATTATTTTAAACTGTACAAATACTAATACAAATGTCCGCCCGGCAACGTGGCCCAAATTTCCTAGAATCAGCTTGTACTTTAAAATCCGTAACACCTGGCTAATGATTACAATACAACAATAGACCGTATGCCAATAAGTAAACAAAAGAAGACGATAATAAAAAACTTGCAATAATATAGACTTGATAAATTAATTTATGCCTGAATCAAGTTTCAATAAAGAAGAAGACTTTTAATTTCATTTTCCATTCCGAAACAACATTGGGAACTTTAATTGCGTTCTGTGATTTATTTTTTCTCTTAAATTTGTTCTTCGCTAAAACTAAAACGAAACCACAAACTAATTAAAAAAGTTCCGAACTTTCATTGAAAGTTTTTTTGAAATATACGAGAGTAAACAAAGGCAAAAAAATAGTATTTAATATCTCAATTCGCAGAAAGAAGTCTGGCAAGTTACTTGGAAGCGACGAGTAAATAACAAGACCAATTAAAAGCCACATATTAAACAAAATTAAATACCTTGAAAATTTACTCCAAATTTGTCGTGTTTTTAAAATCAATGCAATTGGTGGTCCCAATCCAAACACACACATTCAGTTTTTCACAATAACAAAATTAAAGTAATTGTGTCGTAGGTCCTAAAACTTTGTATACCGTAGACCCCTTCATGTTTTTCGCGTTTGCGTAGCCCTTTTGCTTAACTAATAATTTATTATCATGGTCTTCAAAACTAATCATATTCAGAAACATGTTTAAATGCATTAATAAGATAATATTTTGTACTCTGTACAATGTAATCTTTTATATGGAGACACAGCTTGCCTTATTATGTATCTATAGGGATAGCACTAAATCATATAAACTAATAAAAATCCTAGTAAGCCGGTGCGGATGCCTACTTGCATTTGTGCACGCGTGCACTCGGCACAAAATCTTATTATAATAATTATACGATATAACGAAGAAAACAAAATACTTAAAATATTACTGAAGGGTTAAATGATTTTGTTAAAAAAATATTCTTACTAATATGTCAATGTTGTTGCGGATTATGTTAAAACCAGATGTTAATGAGATATATAGGGGAATGTTGGCCAATTTTAGTCTGCAGGACTAAGGTAGCTAAGCAACAAGTTTTTCGATTTTTAACTCGACTACCCACGCGCGATATAGAGAATGACATTTTCCCAAAAGTTTCTGGGGAATTGATGAGACTATGTACTAACTAAGAATAGTATTATCGTAAAATCATGAAATTTGGGATATATATATATGTACTAATACAGGGTTAGATATGGCATTCCATATAAGGAATATAATATCAAGAAACAAACGATCTAGTTTCAAATTAATGCTTGATGGTTTTTCATGAATATTTATGTTATAAATTGTATTCTTTATGCCGTCTACAGTACGTCATAGGTACTCGTTGTATAGTAATAATAACAGCCTATACATATTCCACCGCTGGGCTCAGATCTCCCATATATAACAGAACGGACAGTATACCCACCACGCTTTTCTAAGGCTTTTCACCACGATATTTTCCTTCGCCGTCCGTAAATATAATAAAACGCACATGAATTCAGAAAACAGTCTAAAGTGATGCATTTTCACTGGTTAGGATTCGAATCTGCGGCCTTTGAGTTTGAGCCGCGATTGCGCTAAACGCTACGCTACGTACATGTATTATTAAATACATGAAAGCAAAAGTTAGTCTCAACATTATTTAATGAGATTCATTATTGTGGACCCCAAATTACATCTCATAGACCTTAAATGTTTGAAGTGATATTTATATATAAACGGGGGATGTTAGGTATTTTTGTGTCACAAAAAAGCGTTACGGTCGCGTGGAGGGTGTACAAGGTATACCGCATGCTAGGAGTCGGCATCATTTTAGAGTACACTATGGATGTTTTTTGTTGGTTCCGGGTCGAATTCAGATTTTGTGCCCGATAAAATAAAATAATAAAGAATTCATGGTAAACTACAGACCCATATCTCTTATTCCTGTATTATCAAAAGTATTTGAAAAATATATCTATAGGCAACTCTCTGATTATTTTGAAGCAAAGAATTTATTAGGTAGAGAACAAAAAGAATTTCGTGAACATAAAACTATCAACATATATGATTTTCTATATAATGTAATTACTAAAGTAGATAAAACAATCCCCGTATGCTCTGTATTTTGGGATATGACCCAAGCTTTCGATTATGTCTGTCACAAAATACTTTTAACAAAGCTTGAATGTTACGGGGTTTGAGGGAATACTTTAAATTTAATTCATTCGTATTTGGAAAAAAGAAAACATTACACAATGATTACAAATATAAATAATAAGACTAAAACTGAAATGAACTTCATGTCTAATAAGCGCATAGTAAAATATGGTTTTCCACAAGGCAGTGTATTAGGACCACTGCTCTTCATAATATACATAAATGACTTACCATACGCTACTGTACAACCTATGTCTCTGTTTTCAGACGATAGTGCTGTAACTATATCATATGAAAAGGCTGACACATACGTAATTACAATTAATGATACATTAAATTCAATAATCTCTTGGTTGGACAATAACAATTTACGAATTAATCTCAATAAAACTAAATTAATATATTACAGACAACGTGACTCTACGCTAATTTATCTAATAAACTTGACATCAAACGTAATAATAATAAAATTGAAGAAGTTATAAGTATAAAATTTCTTGGACTTGTTATTGACAAAAAACTTAACTGGAAAGATCACATATGTGTTCTATGTAAAAAACTTAATAGTATGATATATATACTCTACAAAATTTCATCAATTGTAAATGTTGACGCTCTCCTTGCTGCATACCATGGTCTCATATCGTCTAATATTAGGTATGGCATAATATTCTGGGGAAATTCCACTGAAGCTGGTACAGTATTTAAACATCAAAAGCGTTGCTTAAGAACTATGTTCAAACTTAAATAGACAGATAGTTGCCAACCTTTTTAAATAAATATAAAATTTTGATTGTACCCTGTCTATATATATTTGAAATTTTAAGGTTTGACAAATCAAATCCACACCTATTTAGTCAGCGTTCGGAGTCTCGTAACAGACGCGATGAATTTAAAGTTTGCACCATCAAATCATTTACGACATTAATGCGCAAAAGTGTCTATTGCATGGGGCACTTTGTATACAATAAGCTTCCGAAGTCACTTAGAGAACTACCACATACACTATTTTAAAAAAAAATTGTTACTGACTACTAAATGTTATTATAACATAAACATGTTTATGGACGATAAATCATTATGAAGTGACATAAATATATTTGACATGCTTTAATAGTAGACATTTTATTATTTAGATTATTATTATATTGCATACCTGATTATTATTATTAATGTTTAACTTTAATTGTAGGTATTGATTCGTTGACTGTATTTTTTTTGTTCATAATTTAATATTGTAATCATTGATATATAAAATCCTGTAATCTTAATTTTGCACGCCCAATGATGGGCCGAATGCATTGATACCATATAACTGTAACATCTTTGTACATGCATTACGCAATAAATATATATTCCATTCTATTCTAAAATGTTTAAATAAAAAATGCATTAATTGAAATGTACCTTACATAACCAAATCACAATTTGCTTTAAGCCTGCGAAAAATCGAAATGTGTGTCGGGACACATAGTAGAAGTGAACCTTGAAGTTTTACGGGCAGGTTTTGATATTGAAGTTTCACTATTTGACTGTGTTCCACTCCTTACAATTAGTCGACTAGTGGGGGGTGGGGGTGGGGGGCGATTTAGACCCATTTGGGAACCAATGAGCTAAATCCTACATGATTAAAAATATTAGCCTATAAATATATCATGTTGTAGTCTGTGAAAAGGCTTTGATACAACTGTGGAAACTAAAGACGAGACGTTTGAGTTGGGCTCGCACTGATCCGCGTCCGTGGGGAGGTGGGGAGGTGGGGGGAGTTCTCTAAGAAAAACTGTTTGCAACATCGGGAAACAAGCCGCGGGTCGCAATGCAGTTGAATAAAGATTGGTACTCATGTGATGCAATTGAATAATTATTCAAAGTATTGTATCCATATTTTTTAATTATTCAAAGTATTAAGTAGTAAATAAAATAAAAGTAGTTTAAGTAGGAGTAAGCAAAGGGCGCGGGTTCGATTCTGACCGGAACGTATGCACCACTTAGTCAGTTTTCTGATCTAATGTGCATATTGTTACAATTACCACGTGCTAATAACGGTGAAGGAAAACATCGTGATGCAACCTGCGCATCGAGATAACCGATGTGTCAAACTTGTCAAGCCGCCTTGGACAAGCGTGGTGGGTATACCATCCGTTCCCCCTATAATGAGAGGCCCGAGCCCACCAGTGGGACATTTATGGGCTGATATTATCAAAGTTTAAGAGGTTTATTTCGCAAAAAGTGAAACAGTTACCCTTAATACACATTTAACCATTGGTACCGCCATGTAAACTTCCTTTCGACCCATTCAAACTTTCTTTTAACATATTTACGTCCCCTCTTCAAATTTGACGGGGCGTTTCCTTTTTTCGCACGCCCGTCAGCCATTCATAATCATTTCATCAAATGAATTAAATAAAATGACTTAAAATAATATTTTACCCCGCCCGGAACACATAGATGTATTTATTATGTAAATAACCCGCTCCGTAACGCAATTATAAAATATAATAAACATATATAATATAAAATACAATAAATACATACAAATCAAATAAAAAACTATAGCAACTGTAGTGAAGTGAGGAGCGTAGGAGCAGATGCATTTGATGCCCATTAATCAGGTACGTTGGTTGGAACGTAAAATACATTTAAATTTTTTTTTATTAAAAATTTAAAATTAATATGAAAAAGTCAAAACTTATTAAATTAATAAACGCGAGCAAAAAAAAGGTTGAAACGACCAGCACGTTACATAAAGTTTAACATTTATTAAGATAATTATTTATTTAGAGTATATTTAAATTATATTTAGTGTTTTATAACCCGCGTTTTGGGTTTATTGGTCACTATCTTCGAGTCTGGAGTTTTGTGCGAACGAGATCCAGGCGACTCTTTGAGCAGTGCGCCTTCTCCCGTTATCCCCCCGGCTTTCCGGCATACCGATTTCAGCACTGTCGGCACCACTCTTTGACCTGCGGACACTTCAGGGCGGTACCGTCACCAAAAAAAATGTGTGCTGACACACATATTAGAAGTGAAACTTCAACGGACAAGTTGAAAAACGGATCGCAACGTACAAGTGGAAAAACTTCAACTGACAAGTGACAAAATGAATAGCAACAAAATTTTAAGTTGAAGTTTTACGGGCAGGTTTTCAAATTGGACAAGTACATTAAGAATCTACCTTACACTAGTTTATTCTTATAGTAAAGCGCCTTCATGAGTTAGATTTACGGTTTCGAAGATTCAGAGGCTTGAAGGGTAATCTATTTTGCAATTTGAAAACAGGAGCAAGTGAGTACCACGCTTTGTGGCGTAAAAAATCACACAAGAAACTGAAAAGTATCACGATTGCGGGGACTCACGGCCTCAGGGGAGGAGGGGGGAGGGAGGCTAAGGGGGGCAACTTGCATTGAATTCTGTTCGATGCAGCTGCTCTTATGTACGAATAAATAAAATCCTAATTCGTATGAAGTAGTGCTTTGCTTTGAATACAGTATTTATAAGAAGCAAAAGAGGGTTTATCTCTTTTGCTACTTTGAAGAATAGGACAAGAAATAGTTGATTGTTAAACGAGAATCGAAAGTGACCTATTTAGGCACGATGCGGTCTAATGATTCGAGTGCCTAAATAAGCCTGTCACCCGAGGTTAACACTTTGCTTTTCATTTCGAATATGAGCAAACAACTACTTATCTAAAAAAACAGGCGTTAAATCCGTATCTAAATCTGATGACAGGTCATCACGTACGCCACATGTGAAACCACTTCTGTGGCATTCTACCAGCCAGTACTTTTCTGTCACTAACGGTGGCTGATATTTAGGTCAAATTAATGTGATTTAAATAAATGACAGTGAAAAATAATTTATAATTGTAAAATGATATTACAAAATTGTAATAATTGTAATGTTTTCTATTATAATATAAGCTACGCCTTAACACTGGCTGTAAAAAAGGTTTGGACGTTTGCACGGTTCGCATAGTTTTCTGATTTTTGACAGCGGGGAGAATCGTTCCCCCGCGACGAAAAGTGCTGTTTTCATCCCTGTAATTAGGCAACTCCAAGCCTACTTTCAGAATATGAGAAATGTAAAGATTTATTTTTAACGCAAACTATATCATATTCATCTTAGAATGAAACAAAGAGTAAACAAAGAGTGTTTCTCAAACTTTATGTAATTAAATGTAGGATAACTACTAATGTTTGCATTATTTGTTATATAATAAAAAGAAAGCCATAAACAAATAACTCAAAACATAATACAATGTGAAACAACAACAGTAACAAAGGACTTGTCGTCGTCAGGCATTCGCAGTCCACTGCTGGAGACCTCCCAAAGTCGGCGCCACTCATCCCAGTCCTCTGACTTCCTCATCCAGCGTGTACCGGCAACCTTGCACAGGTCGTCGGTCCATCAGACTGGAGGGCGTCTACTACTTTTACCGAGACGCGGTGTCCACTCCAGGACTCGTCTGCTCCAACTGCCATCGGTCCTGCGGCAGACGTGACCGGCCCACTGCCACTTCAACTTGCTCATTTTGCGAGCTGTACCCGTTACCTTGGTTCTCTTGCGGATATCCTCATTTCTAATTTTATCCATAAGAGAAACTCCCAAAATAACTCGCTCCATAGCCCGTGGAGTGACTTGGAATTTATGGACCAATCCTGCCGTCAGTGTCCATGTCTCGGCCCCGTAAGTCAGGACGGGGAGGACGCACTGCTCGAAGACTTTTATCTTCAAGCATTGCGGAGGACTAACAAGAAACAAATACAATAATGTAAAAATATGTAGTAGGAAGAAAAGTATATTAAATCGCTTTGAAGAGCTTTGAAAAGTAAGTAAAATATTTATTCTTTGCTTTTTAGTTTGAAGTCGATTATTTAAAAATAATTAACAATTATTATCTTTCTCTTCGGTATGTTGTAATTATGACAGTATATAGCGAACCATACTTACTGGTCAGAATTCGAACCCACTACATTTAATGAAGTATGTGTAAGCTATTATCCTGCTGCGACGTATTTAAGCCTCGTGTTCAGGATAATAAAATTGTAATAAGTCAAATCACCGGTGTCAATGTTGTAAAGGTACTTGACATACATTTTAATCCAATCGAGATGAGAAAAAACAGTAAGTTAAGACGACAGATTCATATTTCAACTCTCAAAGGTAATAAAACTACGTTTTAACGGTTTTAAGCGCGGTAATTTATTTGATTTTGGTTACTCCGACGATTCGGCCGCTTTTCAGTGGCCCTGGTCACGGACGACAAAGATGACAATTGTCCAACGAGTATTGTTAAAGTTTTATTTAGCCTACCGCCAACTTGTTCATTTTAATGATTTCGTTTTAATTTTGTTTATGCTTATTATTTACTCTATGGGAGCCTAATCTAATCTACGTAAAAAAACGTAGTTTTATTATGTATACAAGTCGCGAAAACTTAAGAAAATATTATCTCAAAGTAAACTACAAGTCCTCTGCGTCAGCCAGTCTCTGAGAAATTATTAGCTGTATAGATCTGTTTGATCTGACGACCTGCGCGGTTCACCGGGAGGGGCTGAATGAGCAAGATCGGAGACCAAAATATGTGGTGGAAATTTAGGGAGGCCTACGTCCACCAGTTTTTAGACTTTTTTTTAACAAATCTACGGTCTCTAGTTCCTTCACTTTTTGACAACCTAATTTAGAAAAAGTTGTTATAATTTATACACGTTTATTTGTTATTACAAGTTTTTATTTAACTAGTAATGTATTTATGTATGTAAGTTCGGGTGGAAGTTAAACTTGCAAGTTAAGTTAATCTTGTAAGTTAAATTTGATCAACTTCTCGGTTTTCGATAGAGCTGAAATTTTGCACGCATATGTATATCGCGTGACAATGCAATAATATGGTAGCATGGAGCTGATCTCATGTTGTAGTCGGGAGGTGGCCATAGGAACTCCTGAACAAAATAACCCGTCGTGTTTGGGCTCTCTTTACTTGTCTTGGCTAGCATTCTTCTGCGACATGATATCCAGGATCCCAAAAGCTTGTATTTAGAAACCTTTTTGAAAAAAGCTTATTTTTGTTATTGTGTATGATATTTATTGAATGATGTTTGTGTTGTGATGTACCTTACGAATAACTTATTATATTAATTAATGGGTGTTTATGTAAAAAGTGGGAGGTTTACGAACTGTTCTTATTACATAACCCTAAATAACGCCGCTATAGTATAACGCACTTGTGTTACTGAATTGTGATTTACTACAGCAAGATGGCGCTCTGTAATTAAAATAATGACAGTAAAGAAGAAACAGATTTGGGAGGTGCCTTCATTAAAACGGGCCCCGGGGCCAGGATAAAACGGCCACAAGATCCAAGTTAGGCGAACGGAGAATTTGTTTCATAATCTGCTGCATCAAAAATATACATTTTCAAAATTAAGTTATTATATTTTTTAAACTGTGGTCCAGCGGGATTTGGACTTAAGACCTATATTAGACGGTTCATTATTCTTTTAATTTGGATGAATCAACAAAATTGATCCTCTAATATAATATAATTATATCATAAATATAATTTATACAAATAAATAAAACTTAAGTGTTTGTTTGTAGTAAAAAAATAACAGCTATTTACTAAATGCAAATCAAAGTATGTGGTATAAACGGCATCCTCCCCCAATCCTTCCTCACCCGTGAAGTGATAGTTATTACAAAACGAAGGGAGATCAGACTACAGCTGGCCGGCCAGGAAGCCTTCAGCAGCTGTCGTATCCAGGTAACCTAGATTCCATTTCACAAAGACGTTTGCCGCCCCAATACAGTCCATTAACCGCCGCACCAGTATGTATAATGTATATACGGTACTTAAATATAATAAAAAATAATCTTTATTTTTTTTTATAATAAACTTGATTGATAATTTCCTTTCATCATACACTACATCTTAACATAAGCGATACGCGTTTAGGGCCGCGTCAGGTTTCTTAGGGCTGTGACAATTTATCTAATATTATTGTATCAGGAAAACACCCAAATGAATGTTGTAAGTGAGATCCTGCCTTTTTATTCCACTACAACACCCAGAAAATAGTAGCCCGGAATCTAAGCGATGCAGTGAGGAGGCCGGCAAAGGCTTAGCCCGCTCAACCACAGAGGCCGTGAAATAGACATATGAATCATTCAATGTTATTATATATGGTCGTGTTCTTTCAATTTGGTTGATCCGTCTAATGCCAGAATTTTTGAGATTAGAAGATAATATAGAATAATAGGAATGATATAGATAAGGGGATATGGGAAAAGGGAAATCACTGGAATTCTCACTCACCATACAAAACACGATTCAAGGCTAACTTCACACCACTTTTTATTACTAAAAGCAGATAATAGAAGGCCCATCTGATGTGAAGTGATTACCAGTAGGATAGAGAGGATAGGATTGTTGGATAACATTAGCGAGAAATAGACCTAAAATATATGAAAAGAAAAGTAACTTCCTGACATATCTTGTCACTCAAAAGACAACATACAGGCGACATCCTCGTTTTTGGTTAACAAATGAAAGGTGTAAGATTGTTACGAGCTACACTGGAATCAAAAATGCCTTTGGAATTACTATAGAGTTTATTAGAACTATACACACACGTATAAAACAGATACAAATAAAACTAGACACTACTTGTTACAAACTGCACTATCAATAACACGCTCAAAGTCCGTCACTATATAGCTTATCGAATTTACACGTCTTGCTTGTATCGTAATCGTCGCTTGAATGCCTCACCCCTCCGTTCGGGCATTGTTTTATACTAAACTGTATAATAGAAAAAATGACCGCGTTCACCGAGTTAATCTGCACACCTGGCAAGCAAGGATTAGATCGACACTAATGACGGTCATGAAACAAGTTCAATAACAATAGAATTTTGTGCAAATTCTAAACAAAAAGTAAACAAAAGAACTCCGAATGCAGGAAAGGTAATATACTTCGTTTTACGACAGGCAGGTGTGCCTTTACCTTCACCGGCATGTAACAATATTCTCCATTTTGAGAGTCGTCCGGTCGAATATTATAACGTCTCTCAAGTTTAGGCATCTCTCAAAACTAAATGGTATACAGAAACTCCAGTTATTTGAGCGCGTAATTAGGCAAGCAGCAGTCAAATTTTTACATTATAGCAACACTTACATGAAAAAGTATGTTCTTAGTTACTGACGTTTCACGCAAATTTGTTTACCGAGGTACGATGGTTAGTGCTAACAATATACTGAGAAATATAACAGCATAATAAATAAATAAAAATACTTACTCTTGGAATTTCTTATTATTTATTGTTTTCACCGCCACTGTTGTCGTAATATATTCCTTAGTTTAGGGGGTTGCCTGGAAGAGATCGCTTTAAGTGATAAGGCCGCCCTCTGTTCAACATGTGTACTTAGTTTTAGGAACGTAGTTTTAATTTTTGGAGAACAATAAAGTGTTTCCATTCATTCATTCATTCATTCATAATAAAATTTCCATTTCAATAAGATTTTGAATTTTTTATTTTGCTTACAATGGTTTAACATGTAATAATACATGTAAATTCTGAAGACTATCAAATTTCTGAAAAAAATATTAAGTGCTGTATTTGATCACAGACTTTCCATTTTCTTTTGTCAATGAATTTTAAATAAATCCGTGACGACAACCGCTACAGAAACTTTTCCTAGACGGCTGTCGGGAACGACAAAATAGTGGAAAATATTTATTCAAATAGGTAAGAAAATATTAAATCCGCAGTAGGTAATCCGGCTGCGAGTCCCGACTGCTTCACTCGGCTTACATAACTCTCTAGCTTTAGAGTCCATACACTCTATGCGGCTAGCCGCAGTTCAGTAAAAAAACGTAAAACTGATTTCGGGCTGCGCTTTTTGTTGGACGGTTGCTATACGCATTATGCGGTTCAACGTGTTGCCGGTACTCAAGCGCGTGTTACGGTACCCGCATATTCAACACATGCGTTCAGCCGTCCGGCTGACCGTACTATACAGCAGCTGCGTGTTGCGTATAGACTTCAATTTTACAAATATTTTTCATACCTTAGATTATTCGGACTGCGGTTAGCCGTATAGTGAGTGTGAGTCCTAGGTCTGGCTTTTGACATTTACAGCGTTACACCATCTCCGAGCATATTGCATTTCATTCGGGAATTAGGTAACATTGCAATTGTAAACTTACTAGCAATGGACATTGACCAACGAATGAAAGAAATATCTTGAAATACATTATTCAGTTATGATGTTTATTTGCTAGAACACCTTACACTGAAGGAACTACACTTTACATAAGTGCTTTAGGTGGCGTGGTTAGGCAATCACCGCTCTCCTCGTCCAGCCCCCACTACATTGTGCAGATCATCGGTCTTTTGCTAAGGCCACTGTCTCCACTCCAGGACTTTCGTCCTGCGGCAAATATGACGGAGCCACTGCCATTGCAGCTTGCTGCAAGCTATCACGATAATTTGGGTCTTTTGCGGATGACCTCCTATTTAATGATATCTATAAGACACTCCTAAGATAGTTCGCTGAGTAGTCCGAAAACAGCTCTTGTGAGTCGACCTGGACTATCGGATTAGGCCGTAAGAGGCTGAATGAGCTAAGCCAACAGGCTGAAGTGTTAAATAATGAGGACTCGTCTTCAACTTCGCCAGCGGAGTCGATTCTAGTCTATCTCTACTACTGCTTCGCAATCTGTAATAGCTGGTAGAGAAGAAGCGGCGGAAGAAACTCTTCAGCAACATCCCTAAGCTAATCTTGTATGGCTACTTGTGTCTATAATAAGTGGGTGCGATTGGTGGGTCTTAACGTTGAGTGAGATAACCAGGGCCAGGGGCTCTTAGGGGGATACATTATCGCGAGGAGTCGGGTGATTTCGTCTGGCTCGATAATCAGTACATAGCCAGACGTCATTTAAATTTCCTCGTGGAAGCATTCGGAGTAGGTTTGTAATTAAACGTTTCCGTTACCAGAGGGTTCGGGTGATGGGGGGCTCGGTCAAAGAATTTGCGTGAGAGGGATATCTGGTAGTCTTTGATGGAGGAAAGCTCCAGGTCGCGATGCATATAATTAGCCAGTAGTTCGTTGTCCACTGTGATGTGTAGACGTATGCAGCTCCCATAACCCCATGGCCTTTATCCCATTGTCTGGCAACGCATTTGCTTCGCCCCTGGTGTTTTAAACGTCTATATGTGACGGTAATCAATTTCAATTAGGTGGGCCTTCTACCTGACGTCACTCTTACAATAAAAAAAGTAAGCCAAACCCTTGAAACATGAATTGTGAGTTAATTGAACTCACCTTATTATAAAACACTAATTAATGATCAGCACCTGACAAGAAATTAATTTCCAAAACTCAATAACATTTTTCCAATCCGACTGGATTGAACCTTGAACACGTCATATTAATTATCGTCCACCAATTACAGCGCAATTTTCCTTTTGAACTTTTTAGGTCTTAAAAAACATCTAGTACCTATCCAAAACGTTGTAGATGTACTATTAGAAAATCCTGACAGAAGGAAAATAGGACAATGCTTTACAGTAGTCTTGTGCTAATTCTGTCATCCAAGAGAGCGCTCCCTCCTAATATAATTCACTCTCTGAACTAGTTCGTTTTTACAGTTCTATCAATACTGTTACATACCGACAAGACCGCACATCTGGCATTTTGTAAAAACGAATTCTTTTATTTACTTCGTGTTTAAACTTAAAAAACATCTATTGTTATCGTACTTATTTTATGGCAGTAATTAGTGTCGAACGACTTAATCCTTGTTTTTATTGCAATGCTTGCCAGGTGTGCAAATTACTATTTCTCGGAAATTTACTGGTGATTCCGAATGCCGAGTGGTGCACTGGCACGCAGTCCTTTTGTTTTTTGTACTGTATAGTTAGTATAAAACAATGCCCGAACGGAGGGCTGAGGCAGTTAGACGACGACTACGATACGATTAAGATGTGTAATACTTTCGGTTAGCGACATAGTGATGGATTCGCGCGTGTTGAATTGCACTGAATGGTGCAGTGTGAACTGGTTGCATCCAGTTTTATTTTGTACTTGTTTTATACGTTTGTACAGTTCTAATAAACTTTATACTAATTCCTACGGCATTTATTTTAATTCGAGTCCTGTAGCTCGTAACAATACTATTCGGGTATTAATAGAACTGTAAAAACTGTGTGCCTTCTTTGTTAGAAATCGTAATTATTAAATTCCCTAATAGTTCGTTATTCATTCACTACAAGGCTGACGACGGATTTAGAACATCGATTATGAACCACACAACATTACTTGGCAGTCCCCGCGCGATCTAGACGTGACAAATTTCAACTGTTTTCATTATTCGACCACGGGACAATAAACAAATAAATAATAGTTTAAAAAAACTAAAAAAAACACGCTTTTATAAAAAATCCAACTAAAAAAACAAAAAATAAAATTTAATATAATATAAAAAAGCGTGGGGTGTATTCAATTAATAATATAATATCTTAAAAAGCGCTTTGAATACACCCCACGCTTTTTTATATTATATTAAATTTTATTTTTTGTTTTTTTAGTTGGATTTTTTATAAAAGCGTGTTTTTTTTAGTTTTTTTTAACTATTATTTATTTTTCATTTTTTAGTTGATTTTTGTTTAAATGTTTTTAAATACAAGCTTTTGAGATCCTGCATATCATGTAGCAGCAGAGTGCTAGCCAAGACAAGTAAAACGAGCCCAAACACGACGGGTCTATCTTGTTTAGTACAGGAGTTCCTATGGCCACCTTCCGACTCCATCATCAGATCAGCTCCATGGTACCATATTATTGCATTGTCACGCGATATAAACATACGAGCCCAAACACGAAGGGTCTATCTTGTTTAGTACAGGAGTTCCTATGGCCACCTTCCGACTCCATCATCAGATCAGCTCCATTGTACCATATTATTGCATTTTGACGCGATATAAACATACGAGCCCAAACACGACGGGTCTATCTTGTTTAGTACAGGAGTTCCTATGGCCACCTTCCGACTCGATCATCAGATCAGGTCCATGGTACCATATTATTGCATTGTCACGCGATATAAACATACGGGCCCAAACACGAAGGGTCTATCTTGTTTAGTACAGGAGTTCCTATGGCCACCTTCCGACTCCATCATCAGATCAGCTCCATGGTACCATATTATTGCATTGTCACGCGATATAAACATACGGGCCCAAACACGAAGGGTCTATCTTGTTTAGTACAGGAGTTCCTATGGCCACCTTCCGACTCCATCATCAGATCAGCTCCATGGTACCATATTATTGCATTGTCACGCGATATAAACATAGGGGCCCAAACACGAAGGGTCTATCTTGTTTAGTACAGGAGTTCCTATGGCCACCTTCCGACTCCATCATCAGATCAGCTCCATGGTACCATATTATTGCATTGTAACGCGATATAAACATACGGGCCCAAACACGAAGGGTCTATCTTGTTTAGTACAGGAGTTCCTATGGCCACCTTCCGTCTCCATCATCAGATCAGCTCCATGGTACCATATTATTGCATTGTAACGCGATATAAACATACGGGCCCAAACACGAAGGGTCTATCTTGTTTAGTACAGGAGTTCCTATGGCCACCTTCCCACTCCATCATCAGATCAGCTCCATGATACTATATTATTGCATTGTCATCGACCTTTGACAGGTGTGCAAAGTATGAATTAAATCTGATCGTTCAAAGTAGGACAAAATCGAGCTCAAAGGGGTCGGTTACAGACATACTGACATACAAGTGAAGCTAATATAAAGCGTGTAAAAATAGTTAAATCAAAAATACCCCATATTTTCAAGATTTGACTACGATACCTCATATGACTATGTACACTAAATAAAAAAGAAATTGCAACCCCTAGCTATTTATAACATGTATGGCGGCTACACCTTGCTCTTCGCTGTTTCTAAGTCTTGATTACGTCTTCTTGTTAAACCTCGAGGTTGGTTCTATATATAAAAACAGACGGACTTTTGTCCATATAGATATGACGATTTCTTTCTGCTTCTTCTCGTTAAACAGCGATAATACTGTTACGAGTTGGAGGTCCCGAATTAAAATACCGTTGCAATTATTATACAGTTTATTAGAACTATGCAAACACGTATAACACAGGTACAAATATAACCGAGCTCGACAAGACCAAACGTAATGTACAATTCAATAACACGCTCAAAGTTCCTTACTAAATAGAATACCGAATGTACTCAAGTCTTGCTTCGCTCGTGGTTATCGCTTGACTGCCTCCTCTCTCCATTGGGGCATTGCTTTGTACTGCCCAAATGCAATATGTCTGCCCGGCCGCGTTAACCGAATGCCTTAGAATAAGTTTGTACTTTTAAATCCAAGACACCTGGCAGTGATCGCAATGCAACAATAGGCCGTTAAAGATTACAATACACAATGGGCTGTTTTTTCAATTTCAAAGTAGACAAAAGAATTGCAAATGCCGAAAAGGTAATAAAATGTGGTTCTACAAGGCTGCAGGTGTGATGCATGTGTGATTTGTTATTGTCGGCACCTAAGTTATAACAATACGTCGCGAAGCGATGTACATAGAATAGGAAGTAGACTTCAATTTTTGACTTGTATGTGCGACCTTCAGAAATATTCTGCAGCGGAACTTATTT
The DNA here is from genome assembly GCA_949752895.1 of Dendrolimus pini. Classification (NCBI taxonomy): domain Eukaryota; kingdom Metazoa; phylum Arthropoda; class Insecta; order Lepidoptera; family Lasiocampidae; genus Dendrolimus; species Dendrolimus pini. The sequence continues at coordinate 18,883,451 of OX457143.1, forward strand.
TGAATAAAACTTTTGAATTTGAATTCGTAAGGGTTGTTATCAATCTAAAAATATACGAGTATTGTGTTGACTCAAAAAGTGGGGCAGTGAAATGTGTCAGCGAGTTGTGTGCCTTGCAAAAGTTGGGTGTAATGTCTGTTTTGGCATTGTGTGCTGTGCGGTGAGATAAGAGCACGCCTATTGTGCTTCATACGCCTACTGCCGTACTCACAAACGGTGATAATAGACAGTTAAGTGGTGTGATTAAATTTTTGTTTCATGAAAATTTAAATATAAACAATAAAGATGAAGCAGGATGCATATATGGAACCTTAGGAAATAGTTATATACTTCTACCGTTTGAAGTTGTAACTATATATAGGTTCGTAGTTTTTGTTGCCATCCGTAGGCTGAATTATATAGGTATTTGTAGCAACGAATCAGCGTCGCCATACTAGGCGCCAATGCAGGCAGTCTTCTGGGCACGCTTCCTTCTAGCGGCGATATGTTAAATAATTTATATTAAGTTTTTTATAATTTAATAAAACTACGTTTTAACGGTTTTAAGCGCGGTAATTTATTCGATTTTTAACCAAGCAAAAAGCAACTGCCAGACCTCAAAACACTGTGACATCTGCGTGAACTATAATAATGTTATATAATATTAAAATGGGACGGCCATTTTAATATTATAGAACATTATAACAACTTCTATCTTCATTCCACATGTTGTGAAGCGGTGGAAAATTAGATTAGACTCCCATATAATAAATAATAACCATAAAAAAATTAAAACTAAATAATGAAAATGAATAGGCTGGCGGTAAGTTAAATAAAACTTTAATGATACTCATTGACACTTGACATCTTTGTGATCCGTGATCACGGCTAAAGAAAATTGGCTGTAACGTCGGAATAATAAAAATAAAACAAATTACCACTTAAAATCGATAAAACTTAGATTTACTATGTGTACTAAACCCTATACCTTTTCCAAGTCTCCAAAAATTAGTACGCTATGTCTTTATATTTAATACTATAATAATATTTTCTATCCTTTTATTGCGCTCTGTCTTATTGAATATGCTACAACTCCATTAGTTCTTCAAAAGTCATTCTGTAACACAATTCTTTATAAAACTAAAAAAAAAGAATTAAATATAAATAGAACAACAAATATAAAGAAAAACAATTTTTAGCTAGACGTGTTGCTGGGGAGTTTCTTGCCGCTTCTTCTCCTTAACAGCAATAACACGTTGCGAAGCGGTGTACATAGACTAGGAAGTAAAATTAAATTTTAACCTATATGTATGACCTTCAAAAAGTGTTCTCCAGTGGAACTTATTTAGAATAAAAACTTTTGAATTTGAATTTGAATTCAAGTATTTATGTAACTTTTGACGTTTGCACATCTTCCAAGTAACATATTGTTGACAGTATGACCCACATGAATCAAATGACATAATTGTCGTACTTCATTGTTGTGGGTAACGTAATAGTGATGTACGCACAGACTATTAAACCATCGACACTATACGTAATAACTGAATGTAAACGATTTGAAAATGTAAAAAAAATTTGCTTAAAGAAATATAATACTGCAATTATTAGAAGCGAAGTTTTATTTTGCTTATTTGATATATATATATCATTATATATATTAAACAGGCTAATTAAAATGTGGGTATATTTATTTTTATCAAAAATATATAGATGTAATTTCTTTCACAGAACAATATAAAATTATATATAAGCGAATACAATGTAAGAAAACTTATTTGTGTTGTATTCTACCCATATTCCCTCAAGACTATAAGTAGAATAGTAAACCCAAATCACCGTCTTCTATGGGTAAGGTGCCCAGAAGGCTGGCTACGTTTCGTCGATGTTATTTTTAATTTAATTCGCATTACAATAAAAGAAAACTCAAAATATATGATTAATTAAATTAAAAATTTCATACAAGTTATACAATAGTACAAGCGATTATAGACTGTGTAACAAATCGCTGCCAGATGGGAGCGTGCCCAGAAGGCTGGCTGCATTGCCGTGATGTATAGCAATGCTTATTTGTTTGGCGAAATATGAGCCAGCCTTCTGATCACACATGGCATCAAAGAGTTTCTCGCAAATTTCTTTGAAGAAACTCTTTACCGATGGACCCCACGGACCCAATGTTTCAACTCAAATAGATTTAAAACTTATTTCTAAATGAAGTCAATTTTTATAGCAAATCGAGTCGCTAAGACATTAGGACTTTACTACTTTATGCGTCATTGAGCTGTCAAAAGTTAAATGTTTAGAAAGGGTACAATCGCGAAGACTTAAAAAAATATTATTTATAACTTAATTTACTTTAAGTTTTTCGCCCGTGGTCAAAATTCGACCACAATAATTAATGTCAAAGACTATACTTATTATTATTTAATTATAATTTGTGATTATAGAATCACAAATTGCGCCAAGGCTACACTGTTGATTTCACTTGAACCATAAACAAAAGAGTATATAATTGCGTGTGTGTCAAATACATGATAGTGTGTGTAATGCTTTTTTTTATTTTTTTATGCATAATTTACAATAAAAATAGCATTCATCGCTTCTTTTCCGTATAAACTATAAGTGTGCGAAATTTTATACTCCTCCGTCCGCGTAATTTTCGTAAAAATGGGTACAAAGGTTTTGCTTCACGTATTAATATGTAGATTAAAGAAATCAATAGCGGTTACAAAGAAATGTATTTTGAAAGTAACTCTTTTGAAATTTTAAAACGTGTCGCCAACTATGAAACTTAATGAAATCATGATTGATTATACTTTGATATTTATTGTCATCCAACAATGTTTCCGAGAGGGCCCGCGTTGCGTGACGTCCAAATGCTAAAGTTCCATTCATCAATTATTGCTATATTTTAGGCATGAAAGAAAGAAAGAAAAAAATACTTCTAAAATGCGACACGTAACATGACATTGACTCGTTCAATTGACACGCTTTAGTTGTATTAGGTAGTGACTAGCTCCAGACGGGCAACGAGGACACGGCGCTGTTTGCCCTCCAGGGCCCCGATTCTGCTATTACATATCGTCAGAATAGTCGAATAATCCTAATAATAGAATTATCCGTGCCAGGAACGGAGAAAGAATACAATTTCCTGCGTTGGAGCGGCATGTCGTAAGAGGCGACAAAACAACCCACAGCCAGACGATACGGTATTTACCCGTCTGGAGGGCTACTACCTCTACTCTAGAGTACGGCGCCATAACAACCTTGAGTTGCGTCCCGGCATTCGTGCTAGCATTTTCGTATAAAAAGTAGTCACATTTTGATGTGACTATTCACGGGGCAGGGTTTCCCCTTTATTGTTCAGCCTTTGGGCTGAACAATAAAGGGGAAACCCTGCCCAAATGGTTAATATCTATAACTCTCCTTTCTGTCTGTCCGATATCGTAGAACTCTCTTCAATGTTTTAACCCCTGTTCTTTTATATTTATATGGGAGCTGCATGCGTCTAGTCACAGCGGACAACGAACTACTGACTAGCGCAGCGCAGTGTTGCCCACTCTGAATTCTAGAGGATGGTAGAATTCCTCTTAAAATACGGTAGATTTTCCAAAACTACGTTGTAATTTATATTTTAAATATGGTAGAATTACTTTGTTTATTTAGTAGTATGTTAAGGGTCAGAATAATTAAAAAATATATTTTTAATCAGAATCAGACAGTATAATTGTATCAATATTTGTATACATATCTACATTGTGTTTTTTAATCATAACCATTATTTTAAAAACTCAGATCAGACACAACACAACACAAGAAACTTTTACGTAATGATATGCATGAATGCAACATATAATAATATAGTCGATTAAGAAACAAATAAACTAGATCAGCGTTACTCTAAGTGTGTTCCGCGGAACCGTAGGGTTCCGCGATACTCCTGTAAGGGTTCCGCAAGAATTTAGAAAAAAAATCAATACTCCTCTCTGTGCAAAACTACGCCTCTCAACGAATTTTGGTGCAGAATCCGTGGTGAATATCCAATGCATACCAAAATGGCTCTGAATATTCTTCTCCCGTTGCACATATTTGTGCGAAACAGGGTTCTCAACCTATGCAGCCACGAAAACAAAATACCGCAATAGACTGGACGCCGAACCTGATATGAGACTTCAACTGTCCTCTATGAAACCTGATATCAACCGATTGATGAAAAATAAATACACATATCAGAAGTGAAACTTCTTCGGCAAACTAATTTTTAAGTCTTGTTTATATTTATACAAATCTAAAACTTTAGATTTCCGAGACTTTCACTTCAAAAATACCTAAAATCGCGTGTGTTAGAATCGTAATTATTATTGTAAAGTAACCATATGACGGAAGTAGTCAATAACCGGATAGAATATTCATTAATGTAGTAATCGGAAGTCGTATAACCGGATGTCAACGTAGGTGCATTTATTATCAAGCCAACGGATATCTAAAATGGAGTAACCGGAATTTGGAAGTTATACGGATGGCGGAAGTTGGTGTTACGACGGAGGTGAAGTGGCGCCAAAGTATTACAGGATGGTGTCGCCGCAGACGCACTACGAGGATCTTATAAATACTGTGTTCGGGCAGAGGGGGGCTAGTCTTCAACCAGTCTACACCTAGACTGCAAACGATATTCAGCTAGTCTACAACGATAGTCTACGTTCATCGGTTGAACAGAGCGAAGGCTCTGTTGGGCGAGAGGCCCATAGTATATTGTGGTCGATAACTACTGTTCGATAATGGCAGTATTATTTAAGGGCAGATTGATGCTCGACACCTGACAAGCGTGGAGACAACTCTTGGAGTTGTCTTAATATTTCTGTGTATTATTGTGCTGTATTAATATTGTAATAATTCTAGTGTAATAAACTTTTGATTATAATGTTTCAGATATTATTATTCTTTCTCCTAACACGTGCGCTGCGAAAACTATTGATGATAGAATAAAATAATGTACTACGACTTTGTAGAACACATCATTATTTACAAAAAGTGTCGCGACAGCATATGTCTAACTATTATAGTTATGCCACAATAAGTGTTCTTTTATTTCAATTTTTTTATTAAAATGCCGCGCTTAAAACCCGTTAAACGTAGTTTTATTTTATACATGTCGCGAAAACTTAAGAAAAGGCTCTTTATTTGTATCTTGGTATTCATCCTTATCAAAATAAATTACTTCATATTCAAGACTGCTTCAATACCTTTATATAACTTTTTGAATTATTTAATTCAGACATTCCATTTGAAAGATATCACGAGTTTAAAAATATAAGACAAAAACGCTGCACGTCTTCGTGACGCTATTATTATTGCGTTTCATCCGTAAAAATTTTACCCTCATGCGGCTCAAGAAGTTTCACTTCAAAAACAGTTTCATACCTCCCATTAGTTAGATTTTTTCTTTTTGAATATCTTCTATTATTATACTTGTTATGTAAGTAAGTAATAAGTAACTGTTACATGGTAGGTACTTTTATTATGCTTATTAATAAATAAATATACTTTAAAAAACTATTGTATCATTGTAGGGTTCCATCAAGTATATCGCTTTCCAAAAGGGTTCCGTCACCAAAAAAGATTGAGAACCGCTGAACTAGATAAATTCAAAGTTCTAAGTATTCAAGAAAATTCATATATATAAAGCACCACCGAATTCGTTCGCGTAATATTTCCAAGCTGGTACCTCGCTATTGGGGGAATTCTTGACGCATAAAACAGTGTTGTTGGTACAATAAAACGAAAATACCCTAAGGTACAGACAATAAAATTCAAACTCGCTAAAACTCGTTTAGTGATATGTAATCTACAAGATTTAAAAAAATACGATCTGCAATAGGTATTACGGTGTATTTTGCCACCGTAATAATAAACCTACGGTAGGTGGTAGTTCTATGCTGATTACGGTGTTTTTATCGTAATTACGGTGCAGTTGGCAGCACTTGCGCAGCGCGGGATCGCACATGTTAATAGTTGTTCTATCTCGCTCGCACATCATCCATCCCGATCACACACTTTGCTATACATTGCACATACATTGCGCAAATAAGTTCACATCAGCAGTCGACAGTGAATACTACTCTGTGACATCTGAAGTATCATTCAGCCTCTACCTCTCGCTGCTACATTTAAATGTACTGTAATTTATTATGACTTGTGTCTGCTCCATGACGCGAAAAGATGTTGTAACATTGTTCAGATTACGTTCCGGACACATTCCCTCAAACATGTTTAGATATCTCATTAAGAAAGTTAACTCCCCCAACTGCGTAACATGCAATGTGACAGAAGATGTCCAACATGTTCTGATGGAATGTGTTCGGAACGAGGACCTACGAAAAGAGTTACTTCGAGAGCGAAATTTATCCGCCGTGGAGAGTGCAATAGCATTTTGGCATTTCCATTATCGAGAGATGCCAAGATGTTTTGCAAACTATATGATTCTATTTTTAATAAAAATTAATTAGACAGTATATTAGAAATGTTATTTAGGATTTGGGTACTTTACGGGGTGACATGGCCGCTAAGCGGCAAAGCCCTTTCTAAATAAAGATTTAAAAAAAAAATAATGACTTGTGTCCATGTCGCTAATACTTCGTGAAGAATTAATGGAGTTGTAGCAAACCGTGCATCATAAGAAAAGGCATGGGCAGTGAGACCACTTACCCGTCAAGTGTTTGTTCGACTGGTTTGTCTTTTTTGCCTTAACAATATTAAATATAATTATTCTGAAACTATTGAGAGCAGAATGTATAGAAAGCACCGCTGAGCATAATTTTCGCGTAATCTTCGAGCGAACTTGGTGCCGACGCGGAGGTGTATTGTTTTACTTTGTGCGTAGTCACGGGCGGCGGGTTAAGCCGCACTTGCCACGCACTTACCGCGCAATCAACGCGAGCTGGCTGCCACAGTGTCGGGAGATAAGTATGCAAAGTGCACTAGCGAACGCCCGTGGTTCCGCCTACACCAGTCCTGAAAATTCCCAGTATGGACAGACACAACAGTCAACGACCTCAACCCTCACACGTAGACATATAGCTAAAGCGTTTCAACTTGAAACTTAGCCCTATTGTTAATGGACTGTATTTGGGCGGCAAACGTCTTTGGGAAATGGAATCTAGGTTATCTGGATTCGACAGCTGCTGTAGGCTTCCTAGCCGGACGGCTGTGGTCTGATCACCCTTAGGTTTGCAATAACTATCACTTCACACGCGTGCGTTCGTAGCGGGATCTATTTACACTCGTAGATGCCAGCGCGCGTGGCAAGCGGCGTATGCGTGCGGGGGGCGAGGAAGGATTGGGGGAGGATGACATTTTACCGCCAGGTGGCGTTACCACCTATATTTTAAAAATTATGGATGAATAAATGAAAACTTATTGTGTATCATAACTTAAACCTATACATATAATATAAATACGTTTCCATTAGAACAAAAGGCGGTTTTATCGTTTATAGCGATCTCTTCCAGGCAACGCTGTGTCCAAGGAGACATTAAAGAATACATTTACAAAATGTATTTCGTCAATTCTTAGCGCGAGCAAATAGTTATTTCAATAATATCAGCATATAAATACGATGATGTTGAACCGTGCGTATTTCAGGAGCCAAGCGATGTCTCAGCCTTAAGTTTTTAAACGGTGTCTAAGTATCGCTGTGCATTTTTTGCATCTGCCTGTGTACTTTTAACCAGTACGTTATTCGTGAAAACCTTTCATTGGTTTTCATAATTGTAATTATTTATTTAAATGTATTTAACTCTCGGTTTTGCATAAATAATTAAATATCTATCCATCCTTGCAAACTTTCTCGTTGATAATAGAATTTCTGTACTTAGAATTAAGCGCTGTTTAAAAAAGCACAGAAGAAAATAAAATCTGTCAAGGGCATACAGACCACGCATATTAATAGATACCATAATTGCGACGAACGTTCTGTATTTATTATTTGACTACAAAACCCTAAAAAATATTTAATAAAACGTAGCAATGTATCTCAAATACTACTCAAAAATGTTGTAGAGGTCAATTTTGTTTCAAACAATTTAAAAAAAAACCATGAAAATCGAATTTTGAAAGATTTGACCATGATAGTAAGTAATAGTGTTTGTTATATTTTTACGAATTTTTCGCTTTATAAGTCGAAAACTAATAGAACTCTCTACAATTTTAAATATATAATTAACGACCCATGTGATACTATACACTAAACATTTGCAATAAAAAATTAGGCATGACTATTATTTTGGAAAACAAAAATGTTTATTGTTTTTATCACGTTGCTTAAGGCCTTTTTTAATCAAGATTATATTCTGACACTAACTAGGTACTATCGTCATGTGAAGCCATATTACCGACGGCTTCTGTGGTTGAATGAGTTAAGATTACTAGAACACAGAGACTCTGGGTTTAGTTTCTGATATGGTAAACTTCGTAAATACACTGACCTTTATTTACTATAGTCTGGTCGTCTGAGATCGACCCAAGAGTGGTCTTGCTCACCTGCTTAGCTTGGGTTTTTTTTATTGCAGGAGTTCAGCAGGCAGGCAGAGATCCCACTTGATGGAAAGCGGTTACCATCGCCTATGGACACTTGCAACACCAAAGGTGCAACAAATGCGCTGCTGCTCTCTTAAAGGAGACTAGAACCTGGTCACTAATGCCGGAACACAACACAAGGTTGTTATGGCGGCATACTCTAGACCAGGGGTGGTTGCCATCCAGTCGAGCTAATACTCTACCACCTGGCTGTGGGTTGTTTTGTCGCCTCTTACGACAGGCCGCCCGGCCGCAGGAAATTGTATTTTTTCTCCGTTCCTGCATGGATAATAATGGGATATACAATCTGTCTGTTTGCTGATTATATATTTAAAAAGTGAGTTTTTTTGAATTTGCCTACTGAACTATTGGTTACTATGTAATACTATTGTACAACACGCGCTCTGTGTAAACGTGACTCGCAACTAAAGCGTATTAAAAACGCTACAATCTCGCCAGTCACTAAAATTAATTAAAATTTTCATAAAACACCTGATACAACACTACCACGCCATCACGCCACAAGCGTACTTTCATTCAGATGTTTAAAATAAGACTTTAACATTAAATAGACGTGCTTTTAAAGCAACTTTTAATTTTAAAGTACTTTGTTTGTTTTAAATAAAAACTTTGTTGAATTTCTTTGTTTGCTTGAACGCGCTAATCTCAGGAACTACTAATCTAATTTGAAAAAATCTTTCATTTTTAGATAGCCCATTTATCGAGGAAGGATATAGGCTATAATATCATCACGCTTAGACCAATAGGAGTGGAGCACCAATGAAGAATGTTTCAAAATCGGGGTTTTTTTTTAACTATTCCACGCGGACGAGGTTGTTAGTCAAATATAAAGTTGCGAAGCTTCGTTGTAGTGCCTGCTTTTGTTATTTATTGCTAATGATAGTTTATTTTATTATTTTAATGAAGTTATTCAGTACAATAATAATCATAGAGTGTAGTTTGTACCCATTACCCCACAACTAAGCTGTCATCGCTCGGATATAAGAGTGTGCGGACGAAATTATGAGACAACATTCCTACAACGACTTAAGTTGGATGCACGCAGCATTTCACCGATCCGATCAGCCGATGTACATGTCGTAACAGCACTCTAGGGTAGCTTTTATTGTGCAAGAAGTGAAACTTAATCAAATCGACTGTTAGTCTAATGGTCCAAATCGTAAATCTGATGATAAATAGTCAAATGCCTGGTTACTACATCTTAATAACCATTCATTGGCCCTTACTTCTTGTTAAAAGAGTAGCTCAATATGAATGACACCAATAACCTCTATACTAGTAACGTTAATTTTCGACCAATGAATAAGAAAAAATAACTTGGCTTACTTATTTGTCAGAAGAGTCACAATGGATGTATGTATGTACCTATGTATGTATTTATGTAAGTTCGGGTGGAATCTTGCAAGTTAAATTTGACCAACTTCCCGGTTTCCGATTAAGTTGAAACTTTGCACAAATATGTATATCATGTGATAATGCAATAATATGGTACCATGGAGCTGATCTGATGATGGAGTCGGAAGGTCGCTATAGTAACTCCTGTACTAAACAAGATAGACCCGTCGTTTTTGGGCTCGTTTTACTTGTCTTGGCTAGGACTCTGCTGCTACATGATGACCAATCCTGATTATCAGCTTCAGCTCAAAAGCTTGTATTTAAAAACCTTTTTTAAAAAGTTAATTTTACTTTAGAAACAGACCCATCAACTTTATTTATTGGTAAACATAAATGTCATGACTAATAATGAATGAGTAAATACAAGCATTATAGCTGTGCGTATATTGTAATGTGTATGTATATAGTATAAGTAAGTATACTAGTATAATTATAGTGTTTTTGTACTTTGCACTGTGTATATTTATTATCATTATTTATAGTTTTTATAGTGTAGAGCACCGCCCTGTCAAGGGTTGCCTGGAAGAGATCGCTATCGCTTTCTAGCGATAAGGCCTTCTTGATCTTGTGTATTTTTCTACTTCTGTTTGTATATGCTTTGGTGCACAATAAAGAGTTAACCTATCTTATCTTACTCTTACAAGCAATGCTTTTTTCATTGAATATTATTAATTAAAATATGGTTGTCAGCAGAAATATAACCACTGAGAGACTTAGAAATGAGATTCGAATATAACACGAACCAGAACAAATAGACCGCCGCCGTGGATTCATAAAAACACCTCTCGATAAAATAACAGAAGTAATGCAAAAGTCAAAGAGGAGCGAATTGAAATTCAGTCAGCATTTGTGTGGGGGAACAAGAATGTGGCGGTGGCCGCGATCGCCCTGTTTGCGGGCACAAATAACTCCGTCCTACACTTTTTTCTTCCCGTTTGTTACGACAAGATGTTTTTGTGCGATTTCGGTATATGTTAGTAAAGCATACATATTGTTACAAGTTGCGAGACTCGAATTAAAATGCCGTTGAAATAATTAAAGACTTTATTAGAACTATAGAAACTCGTATAACACAGGTACAAATTTAACCGAACACAACAAATCCAAACGTAATGCACAAGGTCTTAATTCAATAAAACGCGCAAAGTCCGTCACTATTAGATTCCTGATTGTAGTACCGTCACGCCCGTATTGTAGTTGTCGTTGAACTCTCTCTCCATCAGGCCGACCTTTTGTGCTCCACAAATGCAAATGCAAATTTATTTTCGCCCGACAAGGTCGCTACAGTTTCCTAGAATTCGCTTGTAACACCTGGCTAATAATGCTAATGAGCGAGTACGAAAGGACAATGGGCTGTTCTCCACAATGACTTAGAAACGTATGCCAATAAATAAGTGAACAAAAGAAGACGATCATAAAAGTATTACAATTAGTTCAAACGCCGATAGGTAATAAAATGTGCTTCGTGGAATTTGTCTTTGTCGGGGGTAGCCCTCCGACAGTTGTAACAATATAAACACGTAGGAAGCCAACAGTCAGAGAAAATTTGTTTATCTAGGGTGCATGTTTACCAGGGACGGAAAGTATGAAAGTGACATCGAAAGAGTAAAATGGCAGGTAATAAAGTGAATGGAGCGCTAAACTCTTTTATGAAAAGTCAAAGTGGCTGTAAAGACACGCTTGGCTGTCCATCTGAAAGCTGGGTGTGGCAGATGAAGCATGAAAGCAGTATAAATGAGAGCTTTGAGAGATATAAGTGACGTAAGCATGAATGATATGGTACGGAATAGTGTAATAAGGGAATGTTGTGGATTGAAAAACATCTAATAACAAGAGTTGAAACAGGAATGTTAAGGTGGTTTGGGCATGTAGAGAGTATAAAAATAGGATCACGACGGCCTTGAGTTGAAATCTCTGCGGTGCCCGGGCAGCGCATTCGACCAGCGTGTGGAACGCAGTCTTGTGCGCCTCACTGACGGCACTGAGAAAAAATAGCTCAAGCTCGACATGTGTTTGTTTGTGGTCGAAAACTTAGTGAACCACTTGGCTGCGCTTCGAAAATTTACGACAAAAACCGTTCAAATCCGGTTTATTACCAAAAACCTGTTTAACGAACTTTTGTTACCGTAAACTACTTGTTTGAGGTTAAAGTAAAAACAAATTGGAAAAGAAAAGTTCTTATATGATGTAATACTTGTAACAACTCAAAAGGGTTTATGGTAATAAAAGAACAGCAGCTGGTCACTACATTTATAATCAGAGAACCTTGCGGTTTTAACATATTACATAAACACACTTTACATAAACATTATTAGAACCCCTTTGCCATCCCTCCGACAGTTTTACAGTATAACAAATTTAGCAAATTGGCATAATCGATAGCGGATTGAAGTCATTGATAAACTATTTTAATTAAAAGGGTTATGAATGATAAGAATTAATTACATTATTGCTTGGAAATTTTAGATAATATTTTATGTATGTCATAAAATAAATCGAATAATTTAAAAATCTATCGCATCGGCCAACGTGAAAATATACCGTCTACTCGGATATACAATAATTGAGAGATTTTCAATTATAATCTACATAATTGCCACATCATATTAGAGATATATATTGTTACATAAATTTATGGTAAATGTTGGTAAATCTTTTAAGTAAGATTGTGTTAACAGTTCGACATTTTTTATTAAAGTAAATTTTAAAATGTTTCGAATTGTATTCTATACAATGATCAAATTTGTCTATGCTATTAGCAGTCATGAGGTTTTACAAAGTAAATTATGGAGAACTACTCTATACAAACTAGTTGCTAATCGCAGAATAAATAAAGATATAACATTATTATTCAATTAAGGAAATTGCCGATTGTATCATGTACAAATAAGAGGTTACATAACAAAATGAATTATTATCCTGAAAAAGAAACATGACAAGAACAACTATGTCACTAAACAAATGTAACAATATATTAGTTGCAACCGGTTTCCAAGCCCTGCCGGCAATAGTCTCCCTATCGAGAGCGCCAGCACATTGGTGTTGTAACTAACCATAGGCGACAGCGACCACTTTCAATCGGGTGGACTCCCTGTTTGCCTGCTTCAGCGATCACAAACTTTTAGTTAAGTCATTCTTCTTCCTGAGAAGGTTTTTAAATATAACAAAAGAACCGTGTGCGTGTCGGTATGCCCGACAAAAGTGATAACTTACTCGTGAACTAATCTTAGAGAAAAACTTAGTTTATAACTTAAATTTTATGTATATTTATATGATAATGTAAGGAAGGGTTATTTATTAATCAAATCTTTTATTGATTATAAAATATTTTTTATTCTTACTTACAATTCTTGAATATGTACATTATTAGTATCATTATTTAATCTAATTACCGAAATACGGCTAACGCTGTGGGTTAGAGTGAGTGAGGAGGACTCGGTCTGCCGCTGCCGTATGCGTGAGAGAATGGGAAGCCAGACAGACTGGCGCCGTAACGCGTTACGTAACGAAGCGGTTTACCCTCCCATAACATCACTTCAATAATAAGCTGTTTTAAGACAAATTCAGATTATATTAAATATAAATTCTCGTGAAAACCAATATCTACAAACTCCTCGTGAACTATTCAGTGTCATATCGAATTTAATTCTCAGTCCAAAATCACAATTGTACACCAAAAGCTAGTCGGAATAGTAATTAAGCCGGCGTACAATAATGAGTGGGGCCCATCGCCGCTAATTCCGCCGCTGTGTCTCGGGGATCGTTGCGAACGTTGCTAACTACCGCACGGATTGTTCAAGGAACAGCGCTATAATATTCTTTAGAAAGGTTTCACGTCTCTTAAGTTTTATAACTAGTGAATTCGGCTGGTAAGAAAATCTCTTGCAAATGTACTTAATACTTTTTTACCGTTTTCCACTTCAAAAAGCAGAAAAAAGAAAGCAACACCGACTTCAAAAGAATACACAATAAAAAACTTCTAACAAAAAAACCGAAAAGAGTAACTGAAAAAAAAATTTTTTTTGGACCCTTCCTCCTCCATTATAAGGTAAAATTGAGAATATTGTGTTTCTTTTCTATTTCGTTCTTTTTTAGCCTTTGGGGGTTGTGTGATGGAAGGGATGAGACAGTAAGAGAGATCAGACATCGAATACCGTACAAAACACGACTAGCTCAAGGCATAACTATTTAACGCCGGTATTCTGTGAGTGCGTGGTACATAAATTACACGATCTACATAAATTACTTTGACATTAACTTTGACCGAGTCAACCCTTCTTTTGGTTAACCCTAGGGGAATGAATACCCTCGCCCAGGGGAGGTCACTGAGCGGTATGTGGGACTCTCGACGACCGACGTTACACACAAGTGTCTAATGATAGAAGAACTTGCGAGCACGAACCAGACTTCCCACTATAGTTTCCAGCCTCCCTCCGCATCGTAAAGAGACACCAAAGAACCTTAATCATAACTATGATGAGGCTTGACGCCTCGATGCAAACCGACAAGAAGGGGAATCGCTGGAACCAGGACTCCGCAGCATTGGGTGCGGGGATGCTACCCCCGGACGATTCTTCAACCCCCTTATGCAGCATCTGATCGACTACACTGCACAGTGCACACATAACGACCGAGGAATGATGTCACATCGTGCCCCTGGGAGCCCTAAAAACTATAATTAAGATAGAGATTCCATCTTAGCTGTCCCACATTCAACCACATTGCGGCGCCATTCAGTGATAGAGAATTAAAAATCTTTCAGTGTCACTTTTTAGATAATTCTTGTGGTGTAGATAAACCTACCTGAAAGTCATAGATAATCCGAAAAAACTGTTTCAATACATTGTTCTTATAAAGCTCTCAATATTAAGCCGAATAATGAGGTTCACAATTAACGAGTTCGCTCGAACTGTGTCCCGGGGACGATCGAATTTGCTACTCTGAGCCTTATTTAAAGCCCATTGTCTGGGAGTCTGGACGATAAACCACTCAGTGTCACAGGAGTATGCCGCGGCTAATGCGTTTAATGCTAACGACTCACTTTAGGTATTACATTAGCCTAACTTTTTCACAAATGCTAAAATAAAATCTGCCAGGTACGTAGAAGCGACAAACGTCGAGGGAATTCGTAATTTGGGTATGAAACCCCAAGATAATTTGACAGGTAGGGCATTTTTCTGTCTGGATGGCTACCACCTCTGGTCTACAGAATGCTGCCAAAAACCTGAATTGTTTTATGGCATCCGTGAACAGTTTCCAGGTCCGCCTTCGAGGCTCTTGCAAATGGTCATATGCGACAGTAACTACTTTCCGTCAGGCTGCCACTCCCGGTACTCCAGCAATAAAACAGACAAAAAAATAAGCATTTCATCGAAAATACCCCAAATCTCCAAAATAACATATGTATCTTTTTTTTTCAATATGTTGTACTGTTCAAAAGTTAGATAAGAGAAGGGTTTTAGAAGCTTAATCTCTGTGCCTATTACTTATGATTCTATAAGACTGGACTCCTGATACGCTGCACGGTTATGTGAATACACTAAGAATTGTTTTTCAACTGTTAATTAGATGTAAGACAGCCGACCATAATTTAGTGATTTCATCATTTTATTACACGTGCTGATTTTTTTTATAACATTACTACGGACTTGAGGTCCGTACCCTTTTTACAACTTGATTACTGATATTGATTTTTTTAAATATTAATGTAATACTGGTATTGACGGAATCAATGAGAATTGTTAATTATAATATGTACAACATTTTGCACGCCCTAGAGGCAAAAACATGTGAAACTATGAAACAATCCTACCATCTTTTTTATGTACCATATTTTATGCAATAAATGATGATTTGATTTGATTTGATACTTATTATATAATTGTCACAAGTGCATTACGTATCGACGATTGACTGAGTCTGCCTTATTTGGTTGTAGGATCGACTAGGCAAAGCCCGAAATAGATGATTTTACGTTCTTGTGACTGAAAAGTTAGGTTTTTCTAGATTTGACTAGAATACTTTAGTCGAAGGCCTTGATCGCGCCTAGGATAAACCAGTCATTCCGAGAAGAGACTGGCGTATCGACCTTTGACTATAATACATAGACAACACTTTTCTGTGACAATTCATCTATTAGACGTAGTCTCTATAAAGATAAACTGAGTGATGGACATAAAGAAAATCATAATAGAAAATTAGAAATAAGGGATGTTCGATCCTTGACCATTAGCAGGTAGTCAAAACGTCGCTCCACCAATTTTGCTATCTACCCTCATTTCTACGCGAGTGACGGTCGACACAAAACGGAGTGAAAAGGCAACCATTATAGATTTTGTAATCTGTCAAGGTTTACCGCTCTATTACCCGCGTGCACCCTATTTTATACGATATCAAACTTTTCATGGGAATAGTTTTCCAGTGTTATGTGGAACTGAGGGCTTGTTCTACTACTAAATGCGGCCTGACCTTATTCTAGAAGGTAAATCTTAAGGTGTGCAGAACTTCTATTTTTCAATTTAATATAACTTATACAAAGAGTTATTATGAATATTTAAGTAATTTAAAAAAATGTGTATACTATGTTATGATCTAAATAAATTAAGTGTGAATAACTTAACTAAATACTTAAAAATAAACTAAATTATAACTAAATGAATATAAAGAATGTAACAAATCGCTGTCAGAGGGAAGCGTGCCCAGAAGGCTGGTTGCATTGCCATTTTTCAACATTCTATATATGTTTGATACATGAATTTTAAGTAGTGGGGTGGTGAAATGGGGAGGGGTGGAGGCATACTGACCCCTATAGAACCCCTATGGTTCGGAAATTTTGAGTTATTACTTTTGTAACAAATATAACCTCACTTATTTTTTCAATAATATTGCACTCATGGTCCACAGTTCAACAATCCTTTCAAAACCCAAAAGAAAGTCAGTAATAAACAGAAAAAGAACCAAAAAACTAGCGTTAACCGTGAAAAGATTAATCAAAAACACAACAGCACCTTCACATACTCTACAGGAGTAGCCATGAAAATATTCAAAATGGCGGCCAAAAAAGATGGAATTACAAATCTTGTATATAAGATATTAGTCAGTGTTACCAGTCGGTTCTGGTAGTTGATCTGAAACTAACCTGACCTGCCCTAAATCACTGTTATAATGGTTTGACGGTGGCAACCTTTCACGACCCAACACAATAATATTAATGTATCTCTCGCAAAACAGTACATTATTATAAAACCAGTAATAACCCGTTATATATCACAAGGGCTTTTACCTCGTGTTTAATCCTTCGCCTTAATGTCAGGCCTACAGCTACATAGTGTCACCACTCCACGAGGCACTAATAGGCGATCGTCACACTACGATCGTAACGGGCACCATGGGAGGAGCGGTGCAACACGGCTCTAGGGTTCAGTATCAAGTATTGAACATTATAACACATCGATCATATTGATTAAATGATAAATGTAGTACTATTAATACACAGTATATCCTTAAGATGATCATCATCATGAGAACGTTCCACTCGATTCTGAGGTGGCCGTGCTTGCGCATCATGATTTATTTCTGCTCTTGACAGTGTTTTAACAACTGTGCTTACTTTATCTGTCTTTTATATTGTTACAACTTAGCCCCCCGACAAAGACAAATTCCACGAAGCACATTTTATTACCTGTCGGCATTTCAACTAATTGTAATCCTTTAATGATCGTCTTCTTTTGTTTACTTATTGATTGGCGTTTCTGGAGAACAGCCCATTGTTGTCGACTACGATACGGGCACGTTTGTATCTGTGAGGTATAAAACGACGGCCTGGTGGGGAAAGGGGGCAGTTGAGCGAGAACCACGATCAAGGCGAAACGTGTGTACATTCGAGAACCTAATATTGACGGACTTTGTGTGTTTTATTGAATTACGACCTTCTGCATTACGTTTGGACTTGTTGTGTTCGGTTATATTTGTCTCTGTGTTATACGTGTTTGTATATTATTAATTAGTGAAACATTGTTTTCCTAACCTCGTGTTAAAAGAACAGTGTTTTGAAAGCAATACACTTTATGGATTTAACAGTAAGCTGTATAAATCTAATCCAATATGTACTTATGTATTAGTTAGTACATGCACCGTGAACCGTGTATGAACAAACAGTGTTGTATGAAGTTGTGTAATTAGACACCTGTTCGCGGTTCGCTGGAGTGCGAACTCGCGTGCAACCGCATGCGGGTCTTCTTGTTTGCTCAGCCAAAGATGCTTCCCTTCGTACTTCGTGCGAAAACATATTTATTAGGAGCAAATATGTTATATAATTTTGGAAATGGGAATGACTTATCTTGAACGCATATTGTGATGAATGTAAGACGATATATCTGAACGAGCCCATAGTGTAAAAGAGATGACGTGTGAAAGAAGAGAATAGACGACGAATGGATGACGTACGCACGATGCAACATAAAGTTTTTTATTTTAAATCTTGTACGGTGTTAATATAAAGTTACAAAAATAAACGCTCGCAAATCGCTGCATCGTAAAGTTAATTATAATAATAAATATAATTAAAGTTATAAAAAATATCTGTTATTTATTTACCAGGAACATCGAATGTCAAAATAGAATGAATGCGTATTTATTTTCTTGTTACATTGCAACTCTTTATGAATTGAAACCTACTAAAATAGTCTCGTATCGATGGCAGTGAATAGGGAACCATTACTATGCAAATGTTATCGCTAGCTTTCGCTTCTGTGTATCGCTCGTCCGGTTTATTAATTTATTGTTTGCGCAAAAACCGAATTTAACTTTTGTTTCAAATATCACAGTTTCAATCTTTTATGAATAATAAGTACTATTGTCGTATATATTCAAAATGCTCTGGAAAGTTATATTGATTGGCAAAGTTTTAATCGCCTAAATTTCGCAACGGGTTCATATAAAAAGCATTCGGAGCGAATTTAAGTCTCATTCAAAAATTGTGTAATCTAGAACTAGATTTATTTATTTAGGAAGAAAGAAAATAATGTTCATTTAGAGTTATTTAAAATAGAAATTATTCATAAGCAATTGAATAAAAGCCAATGGTTAACAACTCGAAACAGGCCCCAACTCAGCAAAAGCTGGTTGATAACGGTCTTCCGTTAGTGCCAGGAAGTAACGTCATCTTCACAGAAGAAAACTAATGAAAGTTTAATATTATTTATAATTAGAACAACCAGAAATAAAGAATAGACATATTTGAACAATTTAACATAATTACATGATATGTTATGAAATGATTATTGATACGTGAAAATAATGATTTTGAAAAATAACAAAGAAAAATAAATTTAGAAAGAAAAAAATATTTGAAGAATAGTGACGTACGTAAATAGCTAACATTTGTATCTTAATAAACAGAAAACTTCGTTTAAAAACCGACTTCACAAACTAAAAAGTATAAAATAAATTATTTAACAAAGATTTTTGAGTAAGAATTTATTTCGTTTATTAATAGACAAAAATAATATATAATTTTCGGTGCCAAGTCAACCATAAAAAAATAGAATATTTTGCAAAATGTTGTTAATGTTATTTATTATTTTAAAATTTGCAATTAGACAATAGTCTATTGTTATCGTTCACATTTATGGCCGTTCACAGGAATAATTAACCAGGTGTGCAGATTACGTTTTCTTGCAAAAATTCAGTCCATGCAGTCGATTGTTGTATTATACAGTTTACTATAAAACAATCCCCGTACGGAGGGGTGAAGCAGTCAAGCGACGATTACAATACCAACAAGACGTGTACATTCGATAAGGTATAAAATGACGGACTTTGCGCGTGTTATTGAATCGTGCAGTTAGTACTAGTAGTGTCTAGTTATATTTGTACTTATGTTATACGTGTATGTATAGTTCTAATAAATTCTATAGTAATTTCAACGGCATTTTAATTCGAACATTATACAATGTAGTATAAGAGATAAATGTACAGGCACTTTGGTGTTAATAATGTCCATAGCAGTGCTGCCTGCTGTAAACCAGCAATTAAAAAAAATGCATTCAAGGCATCGGTAAACGGTACCTCTTAGCAACAGCCGGGTTAAACAATTACCAGGCCAATGGAAGGATAATGCAAATAATACAGAAGCAACACGGCCGGCCTCTCATCTCCGTCCAAAAGCAACCGAAGGGTTAATAACGAAAGGGCAATATTGGCCAATGGCAAACAAAACTCATTTTTCATCCAAAATTCGTGTTTGGAATGAAAGTTGCGTTTCTCTTTCGCAAATATAAAACAGTTGAAATACAATTAAGTTGGGGCGTGTTTGTTTTATGTACTTTTATGTACATAAATATATGATTATATATTATAATAATTCATAAATATATTTTATGTAGTATATAAATATATAGAAGCTTCCGTAAAGGTGAAAAACGTGTTTAAAAAAAAGTAAAAAGTACTTAACGAATATTTTTCAAAACAATGTTCTTTGAAAATCTTTTTAAGCTCTACCGTTTTTAACTGACTTCTAAAAGGAGGAGGTTCTCAACTTGATCGGTATTTTTTTTATGTATGTACACCCATTACTCTGAGATTTATGATACGATTTACGTGATTCTTTTTTAGTTCGATGCCATTTGGTCCCCTAAAAACTTGATATAGTTTGACCTAGTAGTTTTCAGTTTAGGACATTTTTTCCGTTCCCGTTTCTTGGGACCTATATTTTTAAAGCGCGCGGCGCCTTTCATAGGCCTACTACCCATAACTAGACACTAAAAAGTAACAAATATAAAAAAAAAAACTTCGTTTAAAAAAACCGACTTCAAAAACTAAAAAGTATAAAATAACTTATTTCTAAAGCTATGTTTAATTATAATATTTTATTTATAATATATATGATTTAAAACATCTTGAAGTCAGTGATAAGAATTTTCGACTTTATAATTCTAAAACTAGATTGATGACAATTTTTTACGATATTGGAACCGAATATTCCACCACAAATTGACTTAAATAGAGAATTCGAATCGTCTACAGTTATTAGTTTCATAGTATCGCTGCCACTCCTAATCTGCTCTTCTCGTGATTTCACTTCATTATTTTATAGCGTATTAGTAGCTCACAACGCCCAAAATGCTCCGTTAGCCGTTAGCGTTCCACAAGGCGATTGCGCTCGTTGTGCTCGTGGCGAAAACAAGTCAGACAAGAGGTGGGTCGTGTAACCGTTCCACTTGGGTTTACAATTCTAACGCCGGCAAGCAAGTGGGAACGTGTAATAAGCTTTAAAAAAAAATAATTAAATACAAGCTTTTGATCCTGATACAGATCCTGTATGTAGCAGCAGAGTGCTAGCCAAGACAAGTAAAACTAGCCCAAACAAGACGGGTTTATCTTGTTTAGTACAGGAGTTTCTATGGCCACCTTCCCACTTCATCATCAAATCAGCTCCATGGTACCAAATTATTGCATTGTCACGCGATATACATATGCTTGCAAAATTCCAGCTCAATCGGAAACCGGGAACTTAGTCAAAGTTGACTTGCAAGATTCCACCCGAACTTACATACATACATCCATCGCAAGTTAAATAAAAGTTTGTAAAAATCGCTGTCGTTGCGAGTGTCTTATAGAACGTAGCCTATGAAGTTTTCGAGAAAAATGACTATCACACGATGACAAACCGCCATAGAGGTTTGTTTTTACCAAAATGGCTACAGAACGCCAAAAACAAGAGCTCACAGATAATACTGCAGTACGTTGTAATTCCTAAGCCTAAAGTCCTTATCCGGTATGTTCTGACACGGCAATCCATATAAATGCCGATCGGGGACCCCTCGTACTGGACTCAACCGATTCGTCCCACTTTTCAATTTCATGGCTCGCCTGCCCGCCTCGCAGTATAAATTATAAAACAGTACGAACACGTTCATTTTGACAGAAATATAACTCGTATATTATACGCGTTGCCGGAAATTACACTGCATGTTGTAATATTTATGTTTATTGCCTTACTTTTTGTAACAAGAATTATAACAAAAACACATTGCGAAGCGGTGTATATAGAACAAGAAGTTTTAATACCTTAAATGTATGACCTTCAAAATGTGTTCTCCAGTGGAACTTATTTTGAATAAAAACTTTTGCATTTGAATTTTATTTATTTAAGTGACATTTGCTATAAGGAGTATGTTGTAATTAATATTAACTTTGCAGGCAACAGATCAAACGCATAAAGCTTATATATGTGTTAAAATTTATAACCTACATTTTATAATATATTAAATAGTACAATAAAGAAAACTTAAATTGTATTCTACTTATAACAGTTTGTTCATTTATTCTTGCTTGTAGTGGAGGATGCTGGCAGTTGTTGGTGGAGTGATGGTGCTTTCTTGTGGCAGGGTGAAGAAAATACACCTTGTTGCTTTTAGGGAATTATTTTCGTAGTATTAAATCTTGGATGCTGATCCCTGGGTTCAACTTAGTGGTAGTGAAGTAATATTGAGGTAGCGTAAAGTAGGCCGCAGCGTCCGCAAAACACTCCGTTGAACCGTACAAAGATTATAAACCGAATACTGAGCCTAAATCATCAATTTCAATGGGTAAGGGTCCAAGACTGGCTGCGTTACCTCGCTGGATCGCCATACTGACCCGTTATCCGAGCTAGGTACCACCTCTTTGATCACCTAAAGAGTCAATAACTCGTTACGAAAGATCTTTGTAGAGGCTACTGGCCTCGGGACCCCGTCAATTAACCTTATGCTTCTCTTCAACATACTTCTTTTTACACGATTCTTAACGTCTGAATTATGAAAACTTAAATACATCATCACTTAGTGTACGTAAATATATGAAGATGCAGATGGAAATTTCGTATCGCCGCAGCCAACGTCGAACCTATGTTAGAGTAGTTGTTTCTTCCTAGATATTAATGAATTATTATCAATATTATCTACTTTTATCATTTTGCTCTACAAACAACATAAAATCTCTTTTATTAATCACTAGCTGTCCCAGCAGACGTCGTCCTGCCCGGAAAAGCTTCAATCGATATACTGACAGCAGCGCCACCTACCGAGTCCAATTGTTAACAAACTCAGAAACCTTCTTTGGTTCATGCACAACAACTTTGCTAAAGATCATCACATGATCAAATGTATAGTTTACGTTTCTATAAAGGACATACAGACAAACATTCATTTTTATATATCAAGATTAATCATAATTATACTATTCCAATCTAAAAGATGGTAGGTACCGAGCCACGTTGTGGCGTCTACGCTGCGCCATATGTCCAAGTCCTCAAATGTGTTATGTTAATTGATAATAAATATTTACAATTAATTACCGCATTGCTTCAACACTAAGAGCCGTTTAACCTAAAATTGAATATTGACTTAGCAACTAAACTGTAACTCGTTCTGTCAACTTTCGTATTGCAACTACTGTCCCTATTTACACTGCGCCCAAACTGTGCTGACAGGGTTTTTTAGGCAGTTACGTTGGAAAAACAAGGGCGCGCTCGTGTTCAAGAAGTTTTCCATTGAAACTGAGCTGCGGAACTGTCAATATTGAGGCTCCGAGGCTGAACCGAGAGCGGCCTTTTGACGGCCAATAAATAAAGGCTCGAATTAATATTGGAAGTCAAATATTTGTTAGCCTTTCTGAAAGTACCAAAAACCAAATATTTATTAATAAAGTGAAATATTCTTACTTTACATAGCATAAGACCAAATCCGTCTGTTTTTCCGCTAACTCCTCTTAAACCACAGAAGGAATTTGTAAACTGTTTGCAACATCCGTTTCAGAAGCGTAATCAAGTTTTAATGAAGTAAAACAAAACTACTTCCTAGGTGTCGAAAAAAATTTAATAAAGGATACTTGTTATTCTGGCAAATGGGATAGTTTTAAGGATAAAATCAAATAAATTTTCCAAAGGTGGATTAGCTCTTAGATAAAAATTTCATGCAATGTGATCTGTGTTGTTTTCTTATCTTCAAAATAAACTTCTACTAGGCTTCTTATTGTGTGCGATCAATATAGAGTCGGCAGTTACTGAAAAAAACCTCCAACAAACAGATGGAAGAACAAGAATATTTCATCTATCAATCTGTAAAATTGTTATGTCAAAATCTACAGATCTACAATCTGAGAAGTATGAATGACAAAGACATAATCATTATGGGGTTCTACAAGGTAATGTTTTGGGCCCATTACTCTTTCTAGAAAGAAAACTTAACCATTATAATTGCCTTGAATTTAATTACTTTCCATTCATTTGTCTTACTTACTACTGTTGATGGATATTTTCCTGCTGCTTTTTTTCCTTAAACAGTGACAACACGATGCGAAACGGTATACATAGAACAGGAAGTAGATTTAAATTTTTAACCAACTTCAAAAAGGTGGAGGTTCTCAATTCGCCATTATATTCGAAAGAGTATATTCCCGAAGTGGCCTCATTGTTACTATGTCAGGATCTGATGAGAGGATCCGAGGGAAATCGAGGGCTGAGAGAGAGATGGCAAAATTTAGGCGTGCGCCAGTTGTACAATTTCTACAGGCGCTTAATATATTATTTTTATAACTATTTAAGTATTTGTGCAACTAAAAAGCGAAAAATAAAAACTTTATTGACTTCAAGATAATGTCGAAAAAAGGCGGTTAAATATTTATTTTTGTAATAGAGTAATAATTTATTTCTAGAAATGTATATGTACTTAGGTGTTTTCTATGTGATAATTATCTCAATACATTTTGCCTTATTAGGCGTGCAATTTTCAGATCTTATACCTTAGTTTTATCTCGTCTAAACTATGCTGACGTAGTTATTGGTCCTCGTCTGCTGGCCAGAACTCAGCGCCTTATCCAAAGAGTTCAGAATGCTTGTGCGCGGTTCTGCTTTAAAATCCCGTTAAGGCCTCATGTGACACCTTACTTAAATAAAAATTCAATGTTAAAGATGAAGCATCGTCGCAAGCTTCATTTAGCATGTCTGCTTTTTGGAGTTGTAAAGCACAAGTCTCCTTCCTATTTATACGAGAAGCTCTCTTGGGCTTCTAGCAGAAGACAAATAGGAAGGCGGCAATGTGCAATACAACTGACAATGGAACGACACAGTACAGCAGCATTTAGAGGAAGCTTCCGGTATGCAGCGTCAAGATGTTGGAACAATATCCCTCCACCTATTAGAAATTTAACGTCAATATCATTGTACAGGTTCAAACTCAAGACATTTTTAAATGCTCATCAGAACGCACAATGTGATCTTAGGCATGACACAAGTGCTATATGATTTTATAAATTTATTTATTTTAATTTATTATAATATGGTTAATTTATAAATATATATATGTTATTTGTTTCGTTGCTGCTACAGTTATTTTATATATTATGTTTGTGTTACGATTTTAAATTATTGCTTTTTATACATATTTTTTTAGTGTGAATTTTATTAATCCTAATGAAACTGCATTACACTATATTTTGTTGTTGTTATGTGTTGTATTGTTCACCGTAACTTCACTTTATGGTCCCAGACGGAAGAACAGCGCTAGTCCTTGTTGGCTAGCATTATGCTGAGGCTGGGTCCAATTTAGGACTTATTTTGTTTCTTTCTCTATTTATATTAACTTAGTTTTTTGTTTGTTCTAAATAAAATATTTTCTTTCTTTCTTTTCTTTAAATCCAAATTGAATTACATTACAATTACTGAAGTAATTACTATAATAATTAAATAAATTAGATTATAATAAATGTCAAGCAAAACATTAATTAAGTAAGAATGACATTCTTATTTAATTAATGCTTTCCTACACATTTGCTTTTTAGTTTAAAGTTGATTTTATTTTATATGTATGACTTTGGAAAAATGTTAGGCAGCGGATTTCACTTTAAAACCGTTGAAAATATTGATATATTAGAGTACGTTATTGTTGTCAGAAGGGAAGTTCTTTTAAGAAAATATATTACGAAGCGGCAAACAAGTGGGTAGAAGCGTTTATTGGCTTTTCATTAGTCATTTAATTCACCGCCGGCGTGATGTATCGCCCTCGTCCCTCGATTCACGAACGATATTTCCCTCCCACATTTTTCATGGGAGAACTTTATGGCGACCGACGCCCCTGAAAGGGCCGAGTAATCGCTCGCGAAACATCACATGTGTTCACATGTTGAAAAATCGCTGTTTCACATTAAATTTATTAACTGACAGAGATATATGAGGATTTGTCGCCAATTGAAAATCTCTATGCATGGTTTCTAGAACCACGAGAAAGAATACAATTTCCTGCATTAGGCGGCCTGTCGTAAGAGGCGACAAAACAACCCACAGCCAGGTGGTAGGGTATTTGCTCGACTGGACGGCGACCACCCCTGGTCTAGAGTATGCTACTATAACAACCTTGTGTTGTGTTCTGGCATTAGTGACAATGTTCCAGTCTCCCTTAAGAGAGCAGCAGCGCATTTGTAGCACCTTTGGTGTTGCAAATGTCCATAGGCAATGGTAATCGCTTTCCATCAAGTGGGCCGTCTGCCTATCTGCTTAAATTCTGCAATAAAAAATCTAAAAACATTCAAGTGGTTAAAAAATACTTACAACGAATATTAATTGCAGTATGATGCGTTTTATAGTTTTTAGATTTCGTAGCTAAATGACAAAAATAAGAAAGAAAGACATTTACTGCCTATATACTGTAAGCGACATTAGAACATAAGTATATTGTTTGTTTCAAACGGTATTTTAACTATGGGGAAACCTGTACATCAGGATGGAAATCTGGCTATCTACTTTTGACAAGGGTGGCTGGTAAGACAAGCAGGTAAAATGGGAATCTTTACTCAATAGTGGGACATATTTTATAGGCTGATAATATTTTTTATGCAAGTAGCTTTAGAAAGTTAACCTGAATTATATATAAATTAAAATTTTTAAACTATTATTTTCTTTTAAGACTTTCAGTTTTTGACTCTGGTCTAACTAAAATCTTAAAATGAAATAATTGTTTAAAATACCTTTTGAAACTAAAATTAGTTTTATGTCCAAATGTCGCTTACGGCAAAATGGCGCTAAAGGCTCGATAATTATAGCGATATACATTTAATTTAATTTATCATTAAAAGTATCCTACAGTATTTCCATAAAAAGGCCGAACAATACATAATAATACATCTAACCCAAAAATGGATATTTATGATCTAGGAAAAGAAGAGAATCATAAATAGCAAGTTACGAACACTACACCAAAATTTATTATTCAATCTATTACTGTGACACTTCTAAGGAGAAAACTAAATACAACTAAATCATTAAATGTAAATATTATATTTAAATTATAATATTGACAATGAAAAAGTAATTTACAAAAAATCCTCTACTATTGTTCACTTTAACTCTATGCTTAACCGATTTCTATTCTTACCTATATTTTCCAGTGATTCATTTAAACAAAAACCTAGTGAAAATGAAAATACTGTTATAATATCCTGAAATCTATCTTACCTACATCACACCTATTCATTTCAGTTATTAACTTATCACTTATTAAAAAACCTGTTATAAAGTTAATCAATATTGGAGTGTGGGTTATTTAATTTACAGCCAATCGCATGCAATTATCACCTCTCGCTATATACATACAAAAGCTAATTCACCTTACTTCATAGAAAACCAACTTGATCTTTGCCACTGCAATTCAATTACTACCTCATAAGTACTAGATAAGGTCTAAATTCACTTAACGTGTATGAGATTCAATTCATCATAACTTTGTTGAATGATTTGTTAATTTATGATGTGAGGAATAGCGTTGATTTTCGCTTGGTCGACTTTCCTTTCAATTCGTCACAGTGTCACAGCGGTAATCAAGTTAACCCCAGCCTTTCCACGGTCTCACAGCACTTGAGCAGTGTTATTCAATTCTGTTACGTGCTATATCACAACGACGCCACGCAATCTAGCGGTTTTCTGAAGAACCTCTTCGAAAAGATGCAGAAACATTTTTCGGTTCGTTGCTGTCTTATCAAGTTTAGCTTTTTGATACCTTATTGCATTTCAGGGGTTAAGTATCCATTTTTAACTTGTTTGTGTTACGAGTTGCAGGACTCCAATTAAAATGCCGTTGGAATTATTATAGAGTTTATTAGAACTATACAAACACGTATAACACAGGTAAAAAAATAACTGAAACACAACCAGTCCAAAAGTAATTCACGATTCAATAGCACGCGCAAAGTCCGTAACTAAATAGATAACCGAATGTACACAAGTCTTGCTACGCACGTGGTTCTCGCTTGACTGTCTCGTCCATCAATCCAGGCATTGCTTTATACTGCACGGATGCAATATGTCTGCTCGACTGCGTAACCGACTTTCCTAGAATGAAAACGTCACAAACAAACAAACCAAGTTACGCTCACGTTTATAATATTAGTAAAGATTACTTCTCAAAGACAAGATTTTGCCTTGAAATGATGTTGACTTAATAAACTTCTGTTTACTTGAATGTAATTAAATTTACTTGTTAGTGGATTAGCCGTGCGTTTGAACTTTGCTATTATCCTCAATTTCATGCTTGGATCTAAATTTCGTATACTGTATCGATGTTACGGGCAATTTGCTTAATCGGGCATTATTAATATGGACCGATCATTATAAAAAATAACCAAGAGCGACGTTCAATTTGTTAAGTTAATTAGTTTACACAACGACCTGTGGTCCATTTAAAAATCATGATTTGAGATAACTTAAATTTATCACTTGGACCGGGCAGTATGAATACTTGGGTGGGGTATAGCTATATGATACTTTTATTTATTATGCATAAATCCATTTTTTTTAATATAGGCTAGAAGGCTTCGGTCTCGCCTTAGTCTTGATGCTAATTTTTTTATATAGCCATCCAAAATTCACTTCATATCTCAAATAATAAATAAAAATGCTATATAGCTATACCTTAACTTCATTTTATAAGCAAAAAACTACAGTTTATCTGTGTCTTATTATTGTTACAACTTAGCTCCCTGACAAAGACAAATTCCAAGTACAAGCACATTTTAATACCTGTCGGCATTTGAACTCATTGAAATCCTTTTATAAAACTCTTCCTTTGTTCACTTATTTATTGGCATACGGCCCATTGATCTATTGTACTCACTCATGAACATCATTAGCCAGGTGTTACAAGCTAATTTTAGGAAACTGTGGCGACGTTGCCGGGCTAATATACATTTGCATTTGTGG
This sequence comes from Dendrolimus pini, assembly GCA_949752895.1. Classification (NCBI taxonomy): domain Eukaryota; kingdom Metazoa; phylum Arthropoda; class Insecta; order Lepidoptera; family Lasiocampidae; genus Dendrolimus; species Dendrolimus pini. The sequence goes on from OX457143.1 coordinate 18,912,648, forward strand.
AGCATAAAACGACGGCCTGATGCAAAGAGGAGGTCAGACAAGCTACGACTACGATACGGGCGTGACGTGTATACATTCGGGAATCTAATAGTGACCGATTTTGCGCGTTTTATTGAATTACGACCTTCTGCATTACGTTTGGATTTGTTGTGTCAGTTATATTTGTATCTGTGTTATACGTGTTTGTATAGTTCTAATAAACTCTATAGTAATTCTAACGGCATTTTAATTCGAATCCCCCTAAACTCGTCACATTATATTGCTCAAGATAAGGTTGAAATTAAACCTACTGACTTTGTACTGACCGGGAAAAGTGATTAATAGAAAGAAAGTCTTTATTTGAAGAAATAGCGACGTAATTACATTCCTTATACAGTATCATACATAGAGCATATTTTGAGAATTTGTATGCTGCGTTTTCATTCAGCAAACAAGGTTTGAACTCAGCATATTGCTGTGCCGGAATTGTATCCGACACAACGCTGTTTTTCAGTGCAAACATTCCTTTTGGCGTAAGACCAAAATAACCCAATTTTGTTAAATAATAATTATTATTATTAATAAAAATAGTTCTACTTTTATAATATTAATTACTAAATTATGCAGTTTTATTTATATTGCCCACTTGATACGGACATAATGTATACAGACCGGTCATTATTCATAATGACCGGGGTTATCAAAGTGCCCATAACATACATATATATTATAATAAATCTCTAAACAAACACTGTACAAAGAATTTAACAATAAAAAAAAAACAGGGGCCTAAGTCATACCAGCAAATTCAGAAAATGCAATTTGTGAGAACTACTGAACTGATTTAAATGGAATTCGACACAGAGCTAGTGTATATCCCGGTTTAGAACTTAGGACAATCTTGATCCCGATAAATGACGTAGGTCCTGTGGGATAGATGATATGATAGACGATATAATAAAAACAATGTTATCAACTCACAGTAGGCGAGTTCGGTAGTCACTAATCTTCCACGGCTCTAAAATGATATTTAATCTGAAAGCACTTAAGATTTTTTACATTTGCCTTTGAAATAAAATAGGTTCTTGATATCTTAAGTAATATAATAGTCGTTTGGGTATATTTAAAAAAATATTTTTCCTCTAAGTATTTGTTATTTTTGGCCGATCTAAATTTCTTAAAGTATAATGAGATATGTATGAGATGAGCTTATGAGATAAGTTTAAAAAACATGTTATTTTGGTATTTTACGGGAGTCTACGTAATAGAGGATTTTATTTTATTTTCAAGTTAACAAAAATTCAAATTTTTAGTTTATTTAGTGATTTAGAAGCTAAAGCGCCTCACATTTTATAATGTGATTTAAATCGAAGACAGGAAACATTTGCAAGAACAATACAACTTTCTCTTAAGAAAACATCAATGAATCCTGCGCATCAAGTATACTGTTACGGATATTGCATTATACTAGAATATGCCCGCGATTTCGATCGCGGTTGACTTGAAATTCTCGCGGGATTCCCGAGACACAAACTACCGCAGCCATCGTTTTAATGAAAACTGTACCGGAATAATCTAATTTTTATGCATCCAAACAACTTCCGCTCCCGGGAAAAATCCTGCGGGATTCCTGAGACTAAATATTACACGCATTATTACAAAAAAATCACATTGGTTTTTTTTTATTTTTTTATCTGGATATTTTAAATAATTTCCAGAAGCATTCCCAGGATAAAAGGTAGCGCAGAGTTCAAGTTTAAGAATTAGCTGTCGATCAGCGAAAAGCTGCAATGTACAGGCGCGTTTAGAAAATTATAATATTATACATGAGGGATGTGTGAAACTCGCTTCGCAAATTCTGAAATTTTAAGTTAATCCATAAACTATTTTTCTGGTTAAGCGGACACATACATATTCTGTTTCGTCATAAAAAATATTGTTCTTGCAACAAAAGCCTAATTCTAGTAGAATTATTTTGTCCGTGCAGTTTGAGTCATAAATAATAGGAGTATTTCGCTCTCTCTTCCACTCACGGGCCTTATGGGCGGGCATAGTGATACGCATTATTGTTGTCGATAAGCGTTATCGATAGTGTATTTGGTTTTGTCATTTTGTGGGTTAGTTATAAAAATGAAAGAAAAAAATAGATAAAACAATGTATGTATTAAAATAAGGATAATAATTATTTAAAATAAATTATTAATTAGGTATCTATGTATTAAAAAACTATAAGTACAAAAGTTAAGAATGTAACAAGTTATATTAAAAATAAATATAAATACTTATATATAAGTTTAAAAGATAATAATGATTTTTATAAGAATGATAATCTTTCTTCGATAAGAATGAGTTTTTGTCGATAATGGCGTTGCGCCCGCGCAACATGCTCACCGTCCTAGCCGGCCGAGGCCGAGTTTGATTTATGACCGAAACTGTACGCACAAAATAATTCTACTTATAGAAGTCTCATGTTAACAAAAAGGTTCAAGTTAATGACACGGTAAGCGTTTACCATCACGGGCTTGAGGCCATTAACTTTTTGTCACCATATTGTTGCACTAATGAAAATAATGAAGAAACCGAAACAAAAAAGTGTGATTATCCGGCTCTAAGAATAAAAAAAACAAATTTGTCAACAGATATCGATATAATGAATATTCTTAAATAATATTTTGCTGAGTTAATGATACAATAGATTTAATTAGATAGTAGTGTGTGTGTTTGTTTGTATGAATGTGGGAGTGCGAGCCCACGCATTTTAAATGCATTGTACAAACATGAACCACTTACAGATTTATTATAGTATAGATAGATAGATTGAAAGCAAATATCTTTCTATTGATTTAAGTAAAAATAAGCTTTTTTAAAAAGGTTTTTAAATAAAAGCTTTTAAAATCCTGGATATCGCAGCCGCAGAGTGCTAGTGAAGACAAGTAAAACGAGCCCAAACACGATGGGTCTATCTTGTTTAGTATAGGAGTTCCTACGGCCACCTTTCGACTCCATCATCAGATCAGCTCCATGGTACCATATTATTACATTGGCACGCGATATATATTTGTGTGAAAAATTTTAGCTCAATCGGAAACCGGGAAGTTGGTCAAATTTAACTTGCAAGATTCCACCCGAACTTACATACATACATCCATTGCAAGCTTTTTGATTTGTCAATGTTACTATTGGTAGATACAACATTAATTGTATGGAATTTATGTCTAATTTTAACCAAGTAGTTTTTTATTGCAAAACTAGCAAACCGGCAGAAGACCCACACAATGGTAAGTGGTTACTGCCGCTTATAGACATTGGAATACCAGAGGCGAAGCCAACGCGTTGCTGTCTGTCTGCTTAAAAATTCGTACTGCATAAAAATTGTTTCAATGGACAGGCTGCATATCTTTTTAATTAACCATTTCACGCCGATATTCTATGAGAGCGTGATATCACACCGATTGTGCAGGCCCTAAAAGCTGTAACCAAAGTTATGATTCCAGCATGGCAATATCACTTAATATTCCTATCAAATTACATCCATATATATTTCTAAGCAATATAACTGTGATTTAATACATTGATATACGAACACACAGACGGACATGACCATTCTACAAGAGTTCCCTTTGTGCCAAAATAACTTCAGAGCCCTAATAGGCGCTCATCACAATCTTGATCGTTGGGCCCTCATTGCGATTCAGGGCGCGATTCATGCCGCTTATCCGCGTGTGAGACAGGACTCCGCTATACGCTTCAATCGCTTAAAGTTATATGAATTTGATCTCAGACAAATAATAATTGGCATGTAAATATTTGATATATATTACAACAAATCTGAAATCCCAGAAGCACCAATGGTCTATAAAATTATAATTCAGGTGTAGATTTTATGTAACATGTCAGTTGATGTTGAGAGTGGCAGTTCTGCGCGTGATAGGATAACAGTTTGGGGAAATGTTTCGTTTGGAGTACTTTTGGGGTCACAGAAATCTTATAGAAATTTTGAGAGACCCTGGAGTGTAACCTATTCAAATCGAGCTCTTAAATCTCTTTCAAGTTTAACACAGAGGATGTACCTAATAATGACATTGATGGCGATGTTATGTCACTTCTGGCGTAACAAATGTAATTACATTGATTGTATCCGTGCAGGAACGGAAAACGAATCCTTTTTTTTCAGCCGGGTGGACTGTGGTAAGAGGCAACAAAACAGCCCACAGCCAGGCGGTAGGGTATTTGCTCTAAAGGATCGTTACCACCCCTGATCTAGAGTATACCGCCATAACAAACCTGAGTTGTATTCCAGCATTAGTGACCAAGTTCCAGTCTCCCTTTAAAGAGCAGCGGCACATTGGTAACCTTTGGCGTTACAAATATCAATAGGCGATGGTAATCGCTTTCCAACAGGTGAGCCGTGTCTCTCTGCTGAACTCATGCAGAAAAAATATTAAAAAGAATCTAGTTTTAATTCAATACATTTCACCTATTTATTTTTTATTGCGAAGTTTTCAAACAAACAGACGGTCCTGCTAATGGAAAGTGGTTTCCGTTGCCTATAGACGTTTGGAACCGCAAGAAACGCCGATACGACGTTGTGGTTGTTGACGGTTCCTTTACTCTTGTATGATGCAGAAAATATGAAACACACAACTTATGGCTTGATATAATATATTCTGTTGGGTCTAATACAATGATAAACACCTTATACTACAAATACAATAATGCCTGATATGCTGTGTCAGTGTTGTCCGTGTTAAAATTGTATAGGAGCGTTCAATGACGCCACACCACCCCCCCCCCCCCCCCGCGGGGAAAGGAACCCCGTACTCAAGAAATTCGAACTCGCTTATTCAAAGATCTAGGATGTTTCGGGATTTTACTGTTCTACCGGTTCTAGTTACGACAAGGGATGGCGAGGTACATATAGGGGTTGGAAGTAGAGAAGGTTGTGCCACAGGGGGTGGCAAGTTATACGAAGGGCTGTTAACTGGGAGATGATCAGTGAAGGCTGGTTTCACGCGATCTATACTGACAGTTACGGGGCGCCCTTTAATATCTAACGTGATTACTTTACCCTCGTTTGTGCGGTTGAGAACGAGGTATGGACCTCTATAAGGCGATTGCAAGGGATGTCTGATGGCGTCCTCTCGGAGAAACACGTGAGTTGCCGAAGAAAGCTCTTTGAATATAAAACAGGACAGTTGACTATGTCGAGAGGCGGGGACAGGTCGGATATTCGCCATTTTGTGACGAAGTTTCACAACAAAGTCAGCGGGATCATCAACGGTGGCTTGATTTATTGTAGTAGTAAGAAATTCTCCAGGTAGCCTAAGGGTTTCTCCGTAAACGAGTTCTGCGGCCGTGGTTTTCAAATCTTCTTTGAATGCTGATCGCATGCCAAGAAGTACGATTGGGAGCGACCGTGTCCAGGTGTTCTCATGGCCCGCGCAAGCGCAGCCTTCAGTTGGCGATGTACTCGTTCGATCATACCATTAGAACTAGGGTGGTATGGGGTAGTCCTGATTCGTTTCGTGGCGCAAAAATTTATCAGGCGTTGAAATTACTATTTCAATTGGCCGACAATTCGAGTCCATACTTGGACTCGAATTGTCGGCCCTGGTCAGTAGTTAGAATTTGAGGCACACCGAAACGGGATATCCAACCGGCAACGAATCTGTCCGCTACCTCCTCTGCAGTTATAGATGTCATTGGCCATACCTCCGGCCAACGAGTGTACCTGTCAATTACAGTCAAACAGTAGGTGTACCCGTTGGAAGGCGGCAATGATATGACATGCCGTGTCACTTTATTGCGCTGGTAGTGAAGGCAGGACCGTGCCCATTGACGACAATTTGCGTTAATTTTTGGCCAAACATAGCGTTCAGACACCAGGCGAGCGGTTGCTCGCGTGCCAGGGTGGCTGAGATTATGTAATTTCTCAAACACGATTCGACGAAATGGTGGTGCCAAATATGGTCGTGGTTTGCCAGTGGATATGTCGCGTTAATTGTAGGCTGCAGCCATGTTGTCGTAAGTTAGCCAGTTCCTGGTCTGTTTGCTGCGATTTCGCCAGCGTTCCATAGTCTTCTTCGAAGGTGATAGCTTCGATGCGTGACATTGTGTCGGCGACGATATTATGCTCCCCCTTAATGTACTCGATGTCGGTGGTAAACTGACTAATGAAAGACAGTTGATTTAACTGGGCAGGTGGCAGTTTTTCTATCTGTGCTCTGTGCTAAAATTGTATAGGTGCGTTCAATGACGCCACAGACGTTTGCAACACCAGGGGAGAGTCCAACGCGTTACCAGCATTTGTGATGGGATAAAAAGCATGGGTGTAGAGGATAATATAGAGGGATCAGACAGGAGGCAGAGGATAGAGGAGATGGAAAGAAAGAAGAAGAAAGGAAGAAAAAATTTAACTGAAAGAAACTGATACAAGATAATAGATATGACAATTAATGGTGATGTGCTAAAAAGGGTCTTGCTCAGCATAATACTAGTTTTACAACCAGCGTTGATCTTCCACAAGTATTCTAAGTGATATCACGGTCTAGCTCGGGTTATGCACGACTAGGATCGCAACTCTCACTTATCGCACGAAACACGATTATCTTGTAGCAGCGAGGAGTAAGGTGAAATAATGCTTCAGATGGCATAGAGTAGTAGGTATTCACTGTCGAGTGCTGAAGAGAACCGATTCATTTTACCCATTCCAGTGAACCATCCAGTCTAATGACTAGATTGGCGGTCAACTTTGGAATCCAGCGAGACCATTCCAACACAACTGGTATCACGTAGATGGCCAATCCAATACCTTTCCAGTGCATCAGCACTAAGAATAAATTGTACAATAAACAGTTGTTAGTTATTTTTGCGGAACTGCGAAGAAGAAAAGACCCTCCTTTCGCAGATACAATTTCTCACTTAAATTCGTTCTTTTAGTTCTTTATCAACCTCATGAATAACTTTTTGTAAAACTAGTACTTGAGCACGTTTAAAACATCTTCGTAACTGACTTCTGTTTGAAATCATGACTATGATACTGTAGACGATGTCATTGCAACACTGCGCCGTATTGACTCAGTAAATTGGTATAATATAACCTGGGCATTAAAGTTTTTCGAAATAGTTAATAATTTTAGGGTTATCATTCGTCTAATATGGATGAATTCTGAAAAGTGTCTGGAGACCCTGCTGGCATCAGAGCACCACTTTAGTATTCCCGGCGCACGCGTCCCTTGCGTTGGACGTTATTAACACGCGCCCGCTCCGCCGCACTAAAGACGCCACTATCTCTCTTATTTTTTGTATATCCACACAAACTGCCAGCCGTTTTGCCACACAGCCACAGACCATGTACAAATAGTAGGCTAACTTTAATTTCATCTCTAGCGTTAGTGGTATGAAAAAGTTGTTCTTATTGTCTTTTCACTGTTATATTGTAACTACTTCAGCTATTAGTGCTAATAGTGTGGTTAACCTCCTTCCATAGTTAGGTGTGTTCCGGTTGAGGGTGAGGGGAATTTAATTCCCGTATCTATAAACAACCTCTCAATTGCAATAGCAAGGAATCACTATTCTGTCTTTCATACAATTCCTCATAGATTGAACTCTACCTGGTACGCTTGCATATATATTCCTCCACTATACCAATTTTCTCCATTATTAGCATTGCAAATATTTCATTTGGATACATACAGCAGCTTGTATATGTTGCAATCAAGTCAAAATCTTAGAGTCACATGTTCTAATTACATGAATGTATTCTAATTTGAATGTATTCTAAAATAATGTCTATGATTAAAAATCTAAAAATGTACGCACGGATTTTTTTCCTATATAAGTCAGTTATATAGAAACTTCCACGCTATTCAGAAAAATTACAACACTGTATTCACACACTTTCAGTTTTTAGTCTAAGAATATATTATGTATCTCAAATAAATTGATTCAAAATCGAAATCATGAAACGAAAACAAAAACTTTAGAAACCTTTGACAACACTGTGATTCTTTATCAAATGTTATCTGAGTAAAAACACAGATATATTTATTGTTTGTCATATTTTCAATAGTCACTTCTCACCATACAACGCTATTATTTATTTTTGTTTCATATAAATTCCTAAACAACACTTGACCAGTACTTTAAATAAACTTGGCACACTGATCCACCAACACTGTGGATGGTCCAACAGAAAAACGTAATCTTATCTCTTGAAAATAGGTATTGGTTCTTCTGCGTTTTGTTTTTCTATTCTATACTTTCTTTTTCAATATGGTTCCCTCGTTATTTTTTGTCTTTTTGCGGATTGTTATCTCCGTATCGTTATTTTATGATAGCACTGCCTGTGCTGGAATCTGCGCATTTTCATTGGGCCTTATTTTCGTTTCTTGCAAGATCGAGAAAAATATTCTCGAAAATTCGAATCGAGCTCGATATTCTTATATGATAATGAAAAAGAAGGAAATTCATTTGCGACTAACGCTTTTCGCGAGGTTAAGCTCATGTCAATTTTGATGGCGTATCTTGCAAAAACCATCTATGTAATAATATCTCATTCTGTGTCATAAAATGTCCGAGTGGGGGGGTTGATTAAGTTTCATGGTGCATCTATGATGGCTTGAAACTTTAACCCCGTTAACTGACTAAAGAGTCTTCCAAAATTCTTTCATATACGTGGGACTCTCAGAAAGTTTTGCGAAAAAAAATGTTCTTTAGATAAATATTGCTTTCTAAATCTTTTCAAATCACTCTCCATCAGCCTCTAGACAAATTTTCATGCGTCTGAACCAGTTTTCGAAACACTTTTTATAGTCCGCCGCAGACACCTCGTTTACAGCTTGCTCGAACAATGACAGCGCATCTTCCAGCGACGAATTAGGGCTATCAGTGTTCACAGGAACATCCCAGTTCTTGTGCAAACATATGTTCATTGACTTGAACGTGCCCTTTAGTACAGTAGTGCTATCATACCTATTGCTGTTGTAAGCGCCTAGAATAAGTACTTACTTACTCCGTTGGCTCAGCGACCTAAAGTGGGTCTTGGCCTCCGAAATGAGAGCATGCCACTAATCTCTGTCCTGTGCGGTTACTTGCTAATTATTAGGTCCTAGCTCCGACAGGTCAGCCTCTACTTTGTCCTTCCAGCGATACTTGGGACGGCCGACCTGGCGGCCGTCTCAAATGTGTTTTTCTCACGTTTCGATCCTCTCCCATCCGTTCTACGTGACCGAGCCAGCGGAGGCGGTCAGCTTTTATTTCTCCCATTATGTCAGGCTCGGCCACGAGACTCTCCATTTCGAGGTTCGGACTTCGGACCCTCCAGCCACTATGTTCTCTCTTTGTTGGATCCAGAATTTTACGGAGAACCCTCCTTTCCGCTACTAAAAGCTGGTTCTCCTCCTTGATGCCCATAAGCCTCCAAGCGTCGCACCCATACATCAAGATGGGCCCTATGACGGTTTTATAGATCTTGGTTTTAGTTTTTGCCTGTAATAAATACAGTCCATACTTAAGGGTATTTCATTGAGTACCTACACCACCTGCACCGTACAGCAAACATAATACAATACAATAATCAGTATCAAAGGACAATACAAGAACAGATCTACTAGCAACAGACTCGCATTATTTTAATTAAATGTAGAAACTATCGCTAGAGTGCTAAAACGGTCCCAATTCCTCCAATCGTCGTTTCATACAAGTTTGAAAGGGCAATAATCTGCGCCATAGATCCTTGGCGAGCGTGCCGTCCTTACGCCATTCTAGCCACGTATTGGGACAAATATCCGAAACAAGTGGGCAAGGACCCCTCGGAATCCCATTGAGCAGGGTTCCGCTAATACCTCGGGCAGATCAACCATAAAACTATATAACTACATAACGTGTAATGAATAACGAGTCTTATTCTTAATGCTATCAATTGTATTACTTTTCATGTTTCTAAAAAATAAGAAACAGACTTGAAGATTAACTAAAAAGCAAATATAATTATTTTCTACAACATCTTGAAGGCGGTGCAAAGCAAAACATAAAAATAGCTGATTTTTGTTTTGTTTTTATGTTTTCTCGGCGCTGACATCAAAATGTATAATAGAAAAGATTTATTTTTATGTTTTTAGTTACGTATTAAGTATCAAATTGCAATGAATTTAATATGAAACTGTCCTGAAGCTGTATTGAATCCAACGCAAAAAGAATGATTATAATCGTTTTTTTTTTATTACACGAGTTCAGCAGACAGGCAGACGGCCCACCTGATGGAAAGCGGATACCATCGTCTGTAGAAACTAGCAATAACAAAGGTGCTACGAATGCGCTGCTGCTTTCTAAAGAGAAGCTGGAACCTGGTCACTAATGCCGGAACACAATTCAAGGTTGTTATGGCCGTATACTCTAAACCAGGTGTGGTAGTCAGCCAGACAGGAAGATACCCTTGTACCTGGCTGTGGATTGTTTTGTCACCTCTTAGGCTAAATAGGCCGCCTCAACGCAGGAAATTACATTCTTTCTCCTTTCCTGCACGAATAAATCAGTTAAAAAAAACAGCTTTGGCTAAAAACGGTTATTTTTGTTTTACATTGAACTAGCAATGCTAACGAAATTTTGTTCCCGGTTTATAAGGACTATAGGCGGTCACGTTTTTCGCTATAAAATGCCCTCAGCCTAGCGACACACCTGCGGAATGTTCCGCGCGGAGAGTTCGACGAAGGAAGGAACGCGACGGAAATTGCGTTGATCTGTCAAAGATTGTTCAAAAAACATTGCGAGCGTATTTAGCCGACATTTCTACCGCCGAACGTTCCGCAGGTGTGTCGTTAGGCTTAGTGTTGACCCGGTAATCAGTGAGCTTCATTCAATTAGGCCCCTCAGTAATCATCACGTTACGCTGTAACAGACAACAATTTGGCAAGGAGTTACACACAAAGAAAAATAGACTATTTTGTTTCAAAAATATTCTTGAAAGGGGTAAAATGAGTAATCGTGTTAGGAATAACAACATTCGTAATTAAGGTCACTTTATTCAGAAAGTTAAATATAAATGTGGCTTGAGTCGCGAGTAATAGCAAATTGGGTTAGTATTATAGTAATTTAAGCCTTGGTTGGACGATGGTTATATCGAATATCTATATATTTATGAAGAAAACTCCAAAATATATTTTCTTCATTTGACTTTACATTTCTCTATGTTTTTTCTGCATAAACTCAAACGACCATAAAAAACCCTGCAAAGAGTTTGTACATACACCCGCCCAAGACGAAATTCACAAATTCCATATAGATATTATTAAAATCACTATGTTAATATTGTTACAACTCAGGTCCCGATAAAAAGAAAATCCACTTGCATATCTAAAAAAAAATACGTTTTATTACCTGTCGGCATTTGAAATAATTGCAATTCTTTTATAATCGTCTTCTTTTGTTTACTTATTTATTGGTATACGTTTGTAGAGAACAAGCCCAATGGTTTATTGTACTCGTTTATGACTCATTAGCCAGGTGTTTCGTATTACGTCGACTACGATACGGGCACATTGCATTTGTGCAGTATAAAACGATGGTCTGATTGAGGGAGGGGGCAATCAAGCGAGAACCACGATCAAGGCTTGACTTGTGTACAATCGGAGATCTAATAGTGACGGATTTTGTGCGTTTTATTGAATTACGACCGTCTGCATTACGTTGGGTTTGATTGTGTTCGGTTATAATTGTACCTATGTTATACGTGTTTGTACAGTTCTTAGAAACGTTATAAAAATTCCAACGGCATTTTAATTCGAGTCCGCAACTCGTAACAATATATACGTTGCTCCGAGTCGAGTGGCCGCGGAGTGTGCTCAAGAACCACTGTCAACTGACCTTTAGCTTGTGACACTCGTTGAATATTCTTTTAAATGTGACCTATAAGGGCTAAAATTGCCATTTTCACAAATTCGTATTACCAATTTAACAGGATTGTGACCCTGTAGTCTGTGTCTCATGTAAACGAAAGGTTGATCTATACCTCAGACAAAGGAATGCTGCAAGTCTTTTTGGAGTGTTTCCAGCCAACAGTGGTCAGGGACTGAATTTTCTCAATTAATTTTAATTTGTATGTATAATTTATTTTGTGTTAAGACATATTATTGTTTTTTGAAGTAATAACTTCTTATGGGAGGGTAAACCGCTTCGTTGCGTAACGCGTTACGGCGCCAACCTGTCTGGCTTCCCTTTCTATCACGCATACGGCAGCGGTAGGCAGCTCTCTGCTCCCTCACTCTAACCCACAGCGCTAGCCGTATTTTGGTAATTAGATTAAGTAATGATACTAATAATTTACATACACAAAATTCTAAATGTACATGTTCAAGAATTGTATGTAAGTAAGAATAAAATACTTATATCTTATAAGATATAAGTATTTTATTCTTGCTTATAATCAATAAAAGATTTTATAAATAAATAACCTTTATTTACAATTTACATTATCATATTAATATACATAAAATTTAAGTAATAACCTAAGTTTTTCTCAAGTTAAACAATCTCAATATTAAATAGTTCAACTTAGAATAGTTTAAGTTATCACCTCTGTCGGGCGTCCCGAGTCGCAAACGTTTTTTTAACCGACTTCGAAAAAACCGGTTCTCAATTCGTCGGGGTTTTTTTTTTTTTTTTGCTTTTTTTATGTATGTTCGCCGATTACTCCGTGATTTATGATCAGATTTACGTGATTCTTTTTTTGTTCGACGCGGAATAGCTTCCAATTGGTCCCCTAAAAATTTTACATAGTTTGGCGCAGTAGTTTTCATTTTATGAACATTTTTCATGGAAATAATTTTCACTTCGTTCCATATGTACACCGATTACTCCGTGATTTATGATCAGATTTACGTGATTCTTTTTTTGTTCGACGCGAAATAGCTTCCAATTGGTCCCCTAAAAATTTGACATAGTTTGGCCGAGTAGTTTTCATTTTACGAACATTTTTTTGTTCCCGGTTCTTGGGACCTATATTTTTTAAGAAGCGCGGCACCATTCGTAGGTCCACCCATACATAGCTAGACACTAAAAAGTAACAAATAAAAATAAAAACTTCGTTTAAAAAAACCGACTTCAAAAACTAAAAAGTATAAAATAACTTATTTCTAAAGCTATTATTATTAATATATATTATCTAAAACATCTTGAAGTCGGTGCAAAGTAAAACATAAAAATTATTATATTTTGAAAATTACTAAGCACCGACTAAGATGTTTTAGATAATATATATTAATAATAATAGCTTTAGAAATAAGTTATTTTGTACATTTTAGTTTTTGAAGTCGGTTTTTTTAAACGAAGTTTTTATTTTTATTTAGAATTCTATAACTTCATTCAGTTGAACTTTAAAAGTGTAAATTAAATTTAAGCTACAATATCAAACGAAAACTAACTTATAAAACAACAACAACAATACACTTTATGTACACCACCTTATGTTGTTGTAGTAAGCTATATATATATTATGTAAAACATCTTAAAGTCGGTGCTTAGTAATTTTCAAAATATAGTAATTTTTATGTTTTACTTTACATAAAAATAAAAAAATAAAAAAACATACCGGCCAAGCTGAGAACCTACTCCTTTTGGAAGTCGGTTAAAAAGTGTTATCTATCTCATCTATACTTTTAAAGTTGGTCCTTGCATTTAAGATCAAAAAATACTACTGATTTGGTTTCTTTAATTGGAGCTGTATTTTGCGTCCAGGTCAAGAATGTGCGCCCGTTTTAGGCATCTTAGTGAGACGTTACGCAGCAGCTTGTGGGAAGAAGTTTTATTTGGAAGAAGCAACTGCCACCAATAATGATCCTTCCTCATAACGGATACTTTTTAAAATTCCTACCTGTGACTCGACTAAAAGTTTGTCTACATTTAAACAAGATTTTTATCTTAAAACGCGTATGTTCTAATTTTGATCTTAAACCCTTTAGAAGATATAAAAAGTCAAGTCTTAGTGGAAGAATCAGACGGCTACAATTAAGACATACTTCTTCCGAAAATGGTAAATATTATCGCCATGAGAGAACTCGCTCCGCGATAACGGCGAACCCTTGGCGTTGCGAGAGGGAGGCGGTGGAAGGGGTGCGGGGAATTAATTGATTTTCTTTTCAATTTGTCGGCCCATCAAATCCGTTCTCGTTAAAGGCCATTCAATTTTCACACTTTGAAATTTATAAATATATTTCTATCGCCTCAGATGAACGTGAAACAGCACTTCTCCCGAAATTAATCGACAGGAAAGAGCATTTCTATTCGAATAATATATTTAGATTTACAATAGAATTACGATAGCACGATTGATATAATAGTTACAGTTGATATAATATTACTAGGTACGATCTATTACAAGTTATTATGTAATTATGTATTTATTAAATACTTCTTTCAATGTAATAAAATAGAAAATCCTGTGCATATTGTTTTGGAATGTGGTCAATTGAATTGAAAAAGAATTAAGGACTTTCTTACCAGACTAGTCATATAGTGGAGGAATTCTTACAAGCAACGCTTTGACTAAGGCGGCTGGGTTATTAAGATATTATTTAAGTTTATAACTTAATTATTTAAAACTAGATATAGTTGCAATTAAATATAACATCTTCTTAATGAATGTTTGTCTGTATGTCCTTTATAGAACCGTAAACTATACATTTGATCATATGATGATCTTTAGCAGTTGTTGTGCATGAGCCAAAGAAGGTTTCGGAGTTGGTTCACAGTTGGGCCCGGTAGGTGGCGCTGCTGACGGCATATTCATTGAAGCTTTTCCGGGCAGGACGACGTCTACCGGGACAGCTAGTTATAAATAAGTATACATAATATATAAAAAATGTAAATTTGCCATCACCTATGAGGCTGCTGTCATATCTGTCGAAATCTCGATAAAAGAATAAATTTAAAAAAATGCAAAGGAAGTGAAACAAACTGTGACAAGAGGTGGGGGGTGGGGGGGGGGGTGATTCTAAATTTCGTGACACCATTTCATATATTATATTGTAATGATTGTATATTGTATTATTTTTAAGCTTTAAACTCTACCTGTATGAGCATAGTGTTTAAATGATTAAATATATTGATTCTACCTCATTCTCATCATCATCATCATCATCCGAGCGTTAAATCCCGGTTGCGTTCGGAGCGTTCACTCCGACGCCCAGGGTCCGCTTTCCTACTTTTTCTACTCCACTTCGCGCGGTCTTCAGCATCCCCCGTTTTGAGACCATTGGCACGCATGTCGACGACGAGCCACGACGTCAAGCCAGCATTTCTTGGGCCTTCCCCTTCGACCGGGACCTGGCGGAGGCGGCATGGCTAGACATTTGTTCCCCACGTAATTAGCCGGTCTGCGTAAAAGGTGGCCGTACCAGAGGCGTATTCTTCGTCCTGTATTTCTCCATGATGATCCTTAGGGCAAAAACAGGGTCCATGGTTCCATGCCCAGGACGAAACCCATATTGATTCATTTATCCCGAGATAGTGCACTCCTGCCGGATCCGAGAGTCGATTATGCGCTCAAAGAACTTCATGGTGTGGGACATTACCTTTATTCCGCGGTAGTTTTCGCACTCCTGCACCGATCCCTTATCTTTGAAGACTGGGGTAATAACACTCAGTCTCCATTGGCTCGGGATGTTTCCGGTGAGGAGTATGCGGTTAAAAAGGTTTGTTAAAATGCCACACCACGAGGACCCATCGCCTTCCAGGCTTCGATGGGGACTCCATCGGCGTGATTCTCTCGCAGGCTTAGTCCTATAGGTTTATTTGTTTATCTCTTTTAAGTGTCGCTTATTCGTTTCATCCAGTTTTAAATCATACTTTTCACTTTAAAAAAATACTTATGTCCAATGCCTGCAGAATCTGTTGACATTGCAAGTTCGCAACTCATTTGTTATATTTCTAAAAACAAATGAAACAACTCATCAATAACACTCGTCTTCAACCTTATAAAGATAACTTCACCACAATCCTATTCAATCAATTCATTGAAGTAATATATAAAAGCTAAGATTTACCGTTATTCGTGAGAATAGGTATTTTATTACTTCCTCCTGGTTGTTTTTTCAAGTCCTCGGCGGGTTCCTTTGAGCTCAAGTTTTCCTATAAGTGGTATTCGGAAGTCATAATGTCTCTTGAAGCCAACTAACTTCCTTAAATGCTTTTAGTTCCTGCCCTGTCGAGGGAATAGGGGCGGATTCATCAAAATCTTGTCTTACAAATGAATCTACCTGTTCATATATCTGTACAATAAATTCACTTGCAGTGTCTGTTTGTAATGTCAAAATACTAGCTTTTTACTAAATGCTTCTAGACTCTAGCATTATGTTGAGACTTTTGCTGCTTTTAGGACAAGTTTTGTTTTTAAGTTTATTTTTGCTAACACTTAGGTTTATATTAGATTAATTGTCCTACATAAAATTACTGTTACAACTTAGGCCCCGACAAAGACAAATTTCATGTACAGATCTGTAAAAGCACATTTTATTACCTGTCGGCATTTGAACTAATTGTAATCCTTTTACGATCGTCTTCTTTTGTTCACTTATTTACTGGCATATGTTTCTAGTTATTGTGGAGAACTGCCTATTGTCTTATTGTACTCGCTCAGGATCATCATTAGCCAGGTGTTGCGGATTACAAGTACTAGCTAATTCTAGGAACTTGTGTCGACGTTGCCGGGCGGACACATTTGCATTTGTGCAGTATAAAACGACTGCGTGATTGAAAGAGGGGTTAGTTGAGCTACAACTACGATACAGGCGTGATTTGCGCGTTTTTTTGAATTACGACCTTCTGCATTGCGTTTGGATTTGTTGTGTTCAGTTATATTTGGACCTGTGTTATACGAGTTTCTTTAGTCCTAATAAACTCTATAATAAATCTAACGGCATTTTAATTCGAGTCCCGCTAACTCCTAACAATATCAAAAAATCAATTTTTAAAATGTCTGTCTGTTTATTCAACCGAATCTCTGGAAAATCGGGATCGATTTTGACAACTTTCACTGACAGATAGCCGATGTTACAAGAAATAACTTAGGCTACTTTTATTTTAGAAAACAAATTTTGAAAATTGTCTCCCCATTTTAATTTTTGAAACACAAAACGGAAACATCTAAAAGAAATTCATGATGGCCTAATTACTAGTGACAACCATCAAATATTACAATTGTACCACAATAGGTGGCACTATTTAATAATAAGTAGTAGTACAATGTGTTTGTTTGTCATCATTGTAGGCAACCTTGAGTTGTGTCCCGGCATTAGTGGCTAGGTTCCAGTCTCCCTTAAGAGAGCAGCAGCGCATTTGTAGCAGCTTTCGTGTTGCAAATGTCCATAGGCGATGGTAACCGCTTTCCATTAAGTGGGTCGTCTGCCTGTCTGCTGAACTCCTGCAATAAAATTAAAAAAGACATCAAAAGGCATCTTTATTCCTGATTTTAGAGTAATTTCACATATCCAATTAAACGCGTTAAATGATTGAACAATAATTGTGCGTAAGCTTAGGGGGGCCCTCGGAATGGGCACCAGCCGCCCGTTTTGTTCCTTTAACGAGCGGAATCCCGGCTCGTCTAATCTATTCACTTAAAAGGCGCACCTCTGCTTTATCAATTGATAGAGTGACACGCAGCGGCGGCGAGAGGACGGGCCGGGGAGATATATAATCCATTCTTTCAACTCACTTTTGGTAGATAATTTATTGTTTGTATGTATGTAGATGTATTTAATTTATAATATAATTAATTATATATTTTTGTATATCTACATATAAATATATAATAGTTTATTAAATTATTTATATAGTAGTTTTAATATTTAAAGCTACCATAAGATACATGAATTGATGTTATAGACAATATTGGATTTTTTTTAGATTTCAGAAAACATATAATATTTTCTTAAGTTTTCGCGACTTTTATATATATTAAAACTACGTTTTAACGATTTTGAGTGCGGTAATTTATTTGATTTTTTGTTATTCCGACGTTTCGGCCACTGTTCAGTGGCCGTGATCACGGAAGATAGATATGTCAAGTATCAATGATTAACATTTTATTTACTTACCGCCAACTTGTTCACTTAAATCATTTAGTTTCAATGTTGTTTATGGTTATTATTTACTCTATGGGAGTATATGTTAATGTAAATGAAATATGGAGTATATTTAAATAAATAACACAACGATATTCAAAAATATTGAATGATTCAATTTTATGTGTTATATCACAGAAATAATATCTAGATAGAATGGTTACGACGTCTTATTCGCTTGCATTTCGCGCGTGTCATTTTTTAACAAGCCCCGCCCACTGCGTGACGTCAATATCTTTGTGTGCGCGGGCACTAGTGAGGAGACACACTCATTAGATTATCGATAGTCATATCGTGTGATAAATTATTATTATGTATATAAAAATAGTGAATCTAACTGATTTTTGAAATTTACCGTCACATTTTTCGGTTACGCGTCACGTCACATTTTTCTACAATCAGCACATGGATTGTGAGACGAGCATTGTAATATTTCTTTACTCTATTGTGTTTTAATTAATATACGAGTTTGATGATTTATAATCATTTATTTAGTATCCTATATATATATATATATTAGGGTGGTCGTTAAAAATTAAATTCTTTCAGACGCCCAAAAAAATCCTTCCTTTTGACGAAAAACTACGGGAAAAATTTTGCTTTTTGATTTTTAACAAAAATAACACGTGCCGGCGGCCAATTTAAGTTCATTTTTCGATAAAATTATAGTTTTTTGGAATATTTGTTACATTATTTAAATTTTGATAAAAAAATCATGAAAATATGCTTATAGGAAATCAAATTCTCTACAAAAGGGTTTCTTTTGTTTTTAGATGAAGTTCATATCCATCGAGATAATCTCATTGGTAAACTTATTAACTTTATTAAATCATTTATTTTAGCACTAAAAACTTTATTTTTCTTGAAATATGAACAATTTAGTAAATTTTATATACAATTATTCATTTATAGAGATTAAGCTAATGACTACCAAGTTATATTCGATATTATCTATCCATTTTAAAAAAAAATCAAATTTACATCTTATAGACTGATTTATTAATTCCAAGGTTTAAGTAAGCTTTCTTTTGTATTTTTTATGTTTCGAGCTCTGTAATCATCCAAAATTTGAATCACAAACTGCTTCTGATTTTCATCTTTCGTAAACAAATTATTGTATTCTTGCATTAATTTCACACCGCGTTCAGCAACATCGTTCACAACAGATAAATTATTTACAGCGTTCAAACAGATCTGATAATTTATATTTTCATCTAAAAACAAAAGAAACCCTTTTGTAGAGAATTTGATTTCCTATAAGCATATTTTCATGATTTTTTATCAAAATTTAAATAATGTCACAAATATTCCAAAAAACTATAATTTTATCGAAAAATGAACTTAAATTTGCCGCCGGGCACGTGTTATTTTTGTTAAAAATCAAAAAGCAAAAATTTTCCCGTAGTTTTTCGTCAAAAGGAAGGATTTTTTGAGCGTCTGAAAGAATTTAATTTTTAACGACCACCCTAATATATATGTCGCAGAACGGCCTCGTTCTCACGACATCATCTTTAGTTATTGCAGGTCTAGTGGGTGTCATCAGGATAAAATGCGAGCATAAAACACAATAGCCACGGTTTATACACTTTTAATTTAGATTTGATCAACATTATGACATAGTTTAGACCGAGCAGCGGGTTCAGGGCACCCGCTCATACTTCCAGCTTCTATACTTTCTTTAAAAATCTCAAAGGTCCAACTCGACCTGTAGCCACCAACCAAATGCGCCACAAAAACTCCTGAGTCTACCGAAGTAGATACTACTCAAAGTATAGAGGGCGTCTCTGACCCCGCCATATGCTCTGCTCCGATTGGTCGTTTATTAAATTACAATATTCATAACTTTTATTAGGTTAGAACGATCTTGAAGTTATAGAAACATTAACAAATCTAATTAAATTACATTAAGAATTTTAGAAGTGATTATAATGTAAACAAATGATATTGTGCGTTATACATCCAGTCAACAATACATTGTCATATCGTCATATTCATAGCTTCCCTCCGATATATATATATAATGATCAGCAAAATCATAATTTAACTTTATTTAACCAATTTCTGTAAAGTTGCATATTTTATAGTAGATCATTTTTCGAAAAATAAGGTCATAAAGAAGTTTCACCTCTTACGTGTGTACACTAGTACACGCACACATGTTTTTTTTTTGTCTATATTTTATACGATTGAATTTATCATAATTATTCAATCATCAAGGTCATCACTTTAAGGATGTTTTGGGGTTTTAGGTATGTTTGACTTATTCGATCTTTTTAGAATTAGTAATTAGTAATAGCTAATATTGAAAAAATAAAATCACTACAAAATTATATATCCGGTTATATTTTCCGTTAAGTTCCCATTAAAGCAAACATTCTAAAGCAAATATTTTATAATGAGTTTATCGATAGTAACATACAGTTTAATCAGTTATTTTTATAAAGATACCATTAATAGTCACTGAAAAAATATCTTTTACGTAACGGGATTCAATTCCCTTACTTTATAGGGTTTAATTATTTTATGGCTATATTAGATGAAGAACAATAACAAGAATAAGAAAGAACTCTTCACTAGGTGCCAGTGCAGTTTTCATATACTTAACGGTTAGACCTTTTAATAATTCAGCGCTTACGAAATTCCTTCTTCATATATAAATAAAAGCATATTATAATTATATCATATATTACAATTATTATATATCATATCGAGGGGTGAAAGGCTATTTGGTTTAAGCGACATCTAGGGCGATATTGAGTTATATACATATTCGGAATCAGCGAATTTTTCTCCGTCGAATGATGCCGGATTCATTAAAATCAGAGCATTTTTTTGGCGTTTGAAACAATACTATTTTTCCGTTGTTTCCAAAGTAGCAGTGTATTATTCGACGTGGATTTTGCATTTTTTTTTTTAGTAATATACTTGAACCATACAATTATATAAAGAACCGAGACATGAACTAATTACCCTACCTCAGATAAATAATTCAATAAGAGTTAAAGCGTTTTTCCTATTTTAAATTTTTATTAAGGTGTAACTTGAATCAATTTGACTTCCACTAATTACACGGTGTGATGTTACTTAAACCATTTGTCCGTCACCCAAATACGACACGGAGCGTCGCTTAAGCTCTTTCAGCTGCATCTATTTACCACGCAGGGTGCTACTTAAACCAAATAGTCGTTTTGTTTCCAGATATTTTGTTTAGTTGTTGAAACATTTTGTTGCTATTATTTTTTTAATTGGATGTCACTTAATACAGGCGATAAAATGAAGTGAAGAAATTTAAAACATTTTTTCAATTTTAACAAAAATACGAGTCGGTCGTTCAATCATTAAATTTTAATATGATACATCTCATTCATGTCATATGATACCATATTTATTTAAATCTGCAACACTGCAATTCTAAAGATGTCCTACTGGATACTGATGTAGAGGATACAGTCGAAGAAAATGATAAATAAATACGTTATTTCCAACTGCATTATGATTATTATCAAGCATTGACTGTGTTTTATAGTTACTACAAATTTTCTTTCTTGATTTTTATTTTGTTTTTATTAGTTTGAAGTTTAACAATTATTGGTTGTGATTAATTATAGTTTTAGTATGTTTTATGACAGCTAATCTTAAGTGACACTGAATAAATAATACCTAATTTTATTTGATGTTCCTACATTGAGACTGATTTTACTTGATTATGATACAAAATATTAAACTTTAACTGGTAATAAGACTAAAAATTAAAAAAATGTTATTGATGTTCCCACATAGAGACTGTTCTACTTAATTATTATTCTACATAAATACTTTTACTGATGTATGTATTCCTTTATTTTTTCAATACTAGCGGCCCGGCGCGGTTTCCGTGGTTATATAGTGTCATGTTGTATAGCCTATAACATGACACTATATACTAAAATATAGCTACGTTAATGGGGAGTGTCATAACACTCCCCATTAACGTAGCTTTCTAATAGTGAAAGAAGTTTTCAGTACTTTCAGAGATTACGCTCTACAACGTCACAAACATTCAAACTCACAACGCAAAAAAAAATCTCTTTATAATATTAGTATAGATAAGCACCTGAGATTTCGATGATTGCGATATATCCAGGTTGTTTTAAGAGCCTTTGATAGTATAAGACGTAAAAAAATGTAATATCAAACGTTACATTTTCAGTACTATAATGTCACATAAGTAAATTAGGCTTCCAGTCATTTTAATCTAAATCGGTAATTGAGATAAATAGCTTGCTACTATTAATTTTGGGCTACGTCACTTCATACTTTTTGGCTTACTCTGAAAATATACTGCAGTGTCGCTTAATTCTTTTTCCCCGTATTCAATTGTAGTTATGAAGTCACTTAAATCTTTTTTCCATACTCTGAAAAATAAGGGCTTAAGGCAAATTGTATAAAGCGACATTTATCTTTGTAATTAAAGATCCGTTTTATTTGGTATGAGCATCACCAACACGATGCTTTTAATTGAATTTAAATAAATTTTACTCCATTCAAATAGCTGAAGAAGTTGTTTTGTTATGATTTTTTTTCCAAAATTTTAAACTTTAAATGGCTCTCCTGTAAAGTTGCAAAAATGTCGCTTAAACCAAATAGCCTTTCACCCCTCGATATGTTCATATATCACGAAAGAATTTATTCTGAAATTAATTTTGATACAAAACGTCCTAAACAAATTCACTTATATATATTTTGTTTTAGTTTAAGTCAAAAAATAACTAAGTTACGCAACAAGCTTAATAATATCGTCAGAGTAAAAAGTAGGGACAAAACAAAACATGAACTGAGCCTCGAATGAATATTTAATTAATTCATCGATAAGTCATAAGACTCAACGATGCACGTAGTGTCAATCTCTAGCATTCGATGACCAATCACAGCGATTATCTGTTATGTCAGGTGTATTGTGTATTTCGTTTGCTTCAACGTACATTGCGCGCAATCATTATGCTTCTGTATACGAGCGTTGTATGTGGACAGCAAAGGATATTTATCTTAACGAAGAATTATACAACTCATGATCGTATTTAACGAACATAGTAAAAGTAGAACCATTATTTGGTTTCTCAAAAAAAAGACTTTTTACTGAATTTCAATACTAACTGATGATATGAAATATCTCCTAACTTCATATTTGCTTCACTACTTTTGTTTTTGCAGTTTGCCACAGCACAATAAGGCATATTTGTATCGATTTGTCTATTTTTTTACGTTGCGAGCGCACGAGCGGGACTCACGTTGCGTAATGAGAGCGCGTTTAGAAAAGTATGCAATATAGTGCATGGTTTTGGCACGGGTGCCACGCCCACTTCGCCGTTCTATCTCGATTTATTTCTGTGTGTTATATAGATTACTTTGGTTAATTCAGACCAGGCGTGTTGCTGGGAAGTTTCTTTCGCCGTTTCTTCCGCCCCCAGCTATAACACGTTGCGAAACGGCAGTAAGATAGCGTAGGCCGCCGCAAACCGCCGATCCCGGTCCACCGGGATCCTTCTCCTTGGGCTTTATATTACCCGTCGCCCGTTCTCAAATTAGTGCATCGTGTCGTCCTATGGTGGGCATCATTAGATTCATCCCCCTCTCATGGCAACAGTCCAACCGAGGTTAAACTCCCTAGGGAGCTCCCTCGAGCAAGTTGCCCCTTGGGCTCGAGCGCCTTACCTTGAAAACCCCGGTAAAGTTGAGGTCTTCGGACCAACAACATAAAGTTAATTCATATATATTGAAAGACAGAAGTGAACTCTCCTACTATCGGCTTAAACTTCTTCTGGCCTGCACAAAGACTTTGAACTCTGATGCAATCAAACGTCAGCCAAATCATACGCTCAGTGATGCCGAACGCGTCCGAACACCGCCGACAAGAGCCGAAAGTAGCCGAAGGTCTCGGAAAAAGTGCAAATCACATTGTAACATCACCATTAATGGAAAAGACGAGTCATCCAAAATAATTAAGGTTTAAAATTGTCCAGAAAATTTATAACAACAAAGTTTATGACATTAATCTATGTCCCCGTGGGCAAGTTCGGGGGAGGGGTTTCATTGAATACCCAATCGGAGGGGGGGGGGCGTATGCAACGTTTGCCCACATTTTACGACGATTGCCTGTAGCCGAATGCGTCTTATTTAAAGGATCAAGGATAGCGTCGTTATTGAATTGCCGCATTAGTATAATTGGTGGTGCGGGTGACAAAGGTAGAGTTGCCTCTTATGACAGGCTGCCCCAACGCAAGAAACTGTTCGTGTCCTTTCTCCGTTCCGTTACTTTTATGAATTAGCAGATTTTAAAATTTAACGCAATGGTTGTTTAGTGTATTTTCTTAGGTTTTGGCGACGGGTATCTACTTATATTACACTCCAGACAATTCGGTTTGCGGGTCCCCAAACGTGTCTCTACTCCTTCCCTTCTGAATGTTAATTGAAGGGCCGAACAAATAGCCGCCGAGTAATTATCGATGCCTTTCCACAGTTGTCACTGACGATACCTTTTCGTATAGTACCTACTTGTTCAGTAGAATAAAACCGTTCAGACTGTAGCTGATCAGTTAAGAAAGTTAATATCATTCATTCAACATTTTCTCCTAAGAGCCTGTGAAGACCTGATTCAAATCAGTGTGTATGTTTGGCCTACTTTTACTTCCTTGCAACAACGTCGCTTATAGGGCAAGCGAGTGTGGTAAAATATTGTAACAACCGAACAACCGCTACATACCTTCTCCGTGCAGGAACGGAAAGAGAAAACTAATTCCTGGGGCCGGCATCCTGTCGTAATAGCAGACAAAACAACCCGCAGCCAGGTAGTAGGGCATTTGCCCGACTGGATGGCTACCACCCCTGGTCTAGGGTATGCCGCCATAACAACCTTGTGTTGTGTTCTGGCATCAGTGGTCAGGGTCTAGTTTCTCCTTCAAGGCCGGCAGCACATTGGCAGGACCTCTGATACTGCTAATGTCCATAGGCGACGGTAACAATTATCAATCACAGTTGGGCCGTCAGTCTGTCTGCTGTGCTTCTGCAAAAAAAAAAACTACATACGCGATCGTATCGCGTCATCGAGTCGTGCTGCGACGATATCATACATTAGATTCAAAATTATTTCATTCAGAGGCTCAGAGTCCGAGGAAGCGAGATAAAATATCCTAAAGTGAGATGAGTTTATATGCTTAATACGTATTGAAAATTCGTAAATGTGTCATTTGAGATGATTCCATTCAAATTACTCCTTACAACCACACAATAGGCTGGTATAGTAGAGTATATGACTTTTTCCAATATTACCCAATTCTGTTCCTGATTACCCTAATCTAATATAGATTTATCAATAAACTAATGAGAACACTATAGTTTTCATCAAAATCGAACTCTTTTGAGTATTCGTCGCTATATCTTATTATTTCAGATTTGGTCACTTAGGCTCTATTTAACAATTGTCTTGTATATCATTATAGCCGTCTAGGTGACTCCCAACCCTGGTGTAAAGCTCCAATCTCCCTTCGATAACATAATATTTTAAAAGGTAAAGAAAAGAGGACAAGACAAAAAATAAATGTAATTGTACCCTTTATTTTTCCCAAAAATCAATAAAATCAAAAAGATAACTCCGTCTACAAGATCTGCATCACATTTAATTTTGTGGCACCGTAAGTGTTGTCAATGTTCATATGCGACATTAACCACTTACCATCAGGTGGGCTCACAGCTTGTGTGCTATACTCAAGCAAAAAATATATACTAGGAAGCGGGCGTAGGTCCGAAGCTGACTCAACTATAACTTTTCGCAAGCACTTAAGAACTACCTCTTAGATGACACGAAGGCTATAAAACATCAATGTCAATCTTCTTTATATATTATGATTTTTCTTCTGCCTCTACAACACTATTCTGTTTATAAATATGTACTATGCATTCCATATGAAGATATGGTACAGCCGTTCTTGAGTTATAAATAGTGTAGCTAACACGCATTGGGGTATAACGACGTTTATATGATCTAAGCTAACACGACTTTCTTTTATGTATATAAATGTGCTTCTATATTTATATATATTGATTTGGCTGAAGATTGGTGGGGCAGGTGAAGGAAGCTTAGAATTAGGAGACGGACATAGAACTTTTTATCCCCTTGGAACGGGTAGGTGGCGCTGAGATCGAGTTCAAAATTTATATTATTTCAGAGCAGGACAACATCTGCCGGGGCCGCTAGTATATCATATAATATTATAGCAATTTTCTTCAATATTTATTTTATCGATTTCCCCACAATTATTTGTTTCTGATTTTCTAATTTGTAATCATCGTACAATTCATCGCCATGTGTTTTGCTATGTGTGTTTGTCTATGTGTGTTTGTCTATGTGTGTTTGTCTATGTTTTGATGTTGCAACAAATTTTTCTGTAGGGATGTCCCGACTAGGTTGGAGGAGCGGGTTGGAATGCTCCTCCGTCTCGAAGGAAGATCTTGCAAAGCAAAGGCTAATGTTTCCCCTCGTAGGCCTGAACTTAGGTTATAGATCTTGAAATATACATTGAAATGTAATTAGTGTACACAAGACTGAATGCCGTAGTAGCTAATGATCAACAGACTTAATAATAGTGGGCATAATATATATACAAAGAGCTGTGTCGTCATGCAGCATTTGGAAGATTCTGTCAGTTTTTTAAGTGTCCTTCGTATACTATGTATATATACTCTATACATACATATATATTATACTATATATGTTTAATATATATATCAAGGGCTTCATAGCAAATGGGCGTAAAGACAAAAGGGCGGATTTACACAAGGGACAAAATTGTGAATAAAACAAAACTAGTTGATTGTCTAAGGCCCAAATTTGGATTGGTAGGACTTTCTAAATTGTAACATGCATACATTTTAGTAAACAACAAAAGATCAAGCCCTCGATATATTACTACGATATTTTGTGCTCAAGATTTTCTTTGGTATTAAATTCAACGAAATCGTAAACATGGGATATCTTCTATTATCGAAAGATCGAGGTGATTCACACATAGACCTAGTAAAGTAGTCGGCAATTGGTGCATGACTCCATGTCCATCAACTCTTTGCCCACTGACGTCAGAGGAGCTAATCTTTGAAGCATCATTGAAGCATAGGAAGTCTTCAGTGAAACACCTTTTGCTCTAAATATGCGTATATTTTGATGTTTTACAATAATGATAGAAATAGTTGTTGCTCGTACAAAAGTTCGTCGTCGTTTCGTAGTTGATTTTCGAATATTGGTGGTTGGCCGTAAACAAAGAGCGTTTGTCATAGGCAATATATGATATTGCACGTACACACTGGCGCGAGCGTACTGGTTCACGCCTGGCTGGACCGGTGTGTCTTGACATTCCTTTGGTAAATAGTGCCGCAACAGCCATATTTAAAAATTCACTCACAAATCATTATGTTAGTCGTACGCAATAATGTATTTGCTAGTTTACAATACTTCAGACTGTAATCTGCTGTCCATGTATGTCAATATTATTATATATTTTTTATAATTATGTATAAAAATTATACAATAATTACAGAAGAATTTCCTTTGAGGCAGGTTACCCGGAAGAGATCGCTTTTAGCTATAAGGCCGCCTTTTGTTTTACCAAGTAACTATTGTCTTGTGCATTTCTGTCATTTTTGTTTCTATGTCTATGATTCCACGTCCACTCGTTGGCAACACGGCGTCCACCTGTAAACGGCGGTGCTTCTGTGTGAGACATGTACTTGCCAAATTAATTTTGAATTTGAAAATGTACAGTGCTTATTACGTGAGCAAAACATAAACAATAAAACGGCGCTAGAGATTTCGGAAAAGGGAGTCCATTAAAATGTTGTCGTTGTAGCCGAAATGCGGTTCCAATTAAAATGCTAATTACTCGGCCGCAGACGCCATGCGGCCGCGCCGTGCACCCACTAAACCATTGAAAACAATATGTATAGACAAATACATAATAAAACCATAAAAATAGGACAAGGCCTAAAACTTAATCTACAGTCCTAGTAAGTTACCTAATCCCAAAAGATTACCCACTATATTTTTAAAAAATACAACTTTATACTTGTATACTTAAAAATCATTCTATAATAAAATAAAAGCACCAGGCCACTCAGAAAGTATTGCGGAAATGGTTTTGAGGTTTTGGTTTTAAAAATATTTGCGGCTTTCGGGTCGAGACCCTTGGACCATGGGAGCCTGAAGCGGACAAACTTTATCGAGACGTCGGACAAGGCATTAGCGTTGCCATACAGCGAGGTAATGTAGCCAGTCTTTTGAGCACGATTCCAACTGACAGCGGTCTGGCACCAGATTTCTATGTTTTATAGTTGAATTTTAATTTGTATATACAGTTTCAATTAATTTTATTGTATAACTAATTGTGTCATCAAACAAAAGAAAATTTTATGCAAAAGAGATAATTTTCCATACTAGCACTTCTGGAAGATTATACATGCTTCAACAAACCAAAACTAGCTTTCACTTTGAAACGTTCCTACATAAAGAGTAATCAATTTCGTTTCAATATTATTAATAGCTTTTATTTCTAAATCGCTCGACTCGTGGCCCGTCAGGATACCTTAATGGAAAAATAATTGATCGCTCGGAAAAAGGAATTTGTAAAATGTCCAAAAAGTAGTAGCGAAGTGTCCTATCTGATGCAACATATTACAGAAAATAAATGTATTACGATCATGGCACTTGAATAATCTAAGCTGAAGATAGGAAACGGACACGCTTTCATACTTTCTTGGGCCCAGATTGTAAAAAGATGAGAGTGATTTTCAGATTTCTATTTATTATGCTAATATTGTGGCGAGTGATGGTGGAACAATCTAGTTGGTTTAAGAAGTTTTAGAAAAAGGGAGTAGATTCTGGAAGGAAGACAATGGCAGATATCTATCATTTACTAGGTTTTGAAATGACACAGTTGCGTGGCATTTGTTGAACTGCAACTACTTGGTGCCATCGCGAGATTTATTGTTTTCAATGTATCTCACTGTGTTATAAAATCCAAGTAAAAGTATTGTCTTGCCCTCCTTTTATCTATAGTAATATATAAAGCTGAAGAGTATGTTGGTTTGCTTAAACGCGCCAATGTCAAGGTCTGCTGGTCGGATTTGAAAAATTCTTTCAGTGTTAGAAAGCCCATTTCTTGAGGAAGGCTATAAGCTATATATCATCACGCTAGAACCAATAGGAGCAGAGCATCAATGAAGAATGTTTCAAAATCGGGTTTTTTTACAAGTTTTTATTTAACTTGCAATGGAGCTATGTATGTTTGTTATATATGTAAGTTCGGGTAGAATCTTGTAAGTTAAATTTGACCAACTTCCCGGTTTCCGGTTGAGCTGATATTATGCACGCATATGTGTATCGGGTGAAAATGCAATAATATGGTACCATGGAGCTGGAAGGTGGCCATAGGAACTCCTGTACTAAACAAGATAGACCCGTCGTGTTTGGGCTCTTTTTACTTGTCTTGGCTAGCATTCTGCTCCCATATGATATCCAGGATCTCAAAAGCTTATTTTAACCTACTTTTTTTAACTATTCCAAGCGGACGAAGTCACGGGCAATAACAAAGGTTGCAACAAATAAGGCATCTACTAACAATAGCAATGCCAATACTGTAATAACAAAGCTTCAAGAACCACCAAATGTGCTACCGTAAGTATTTATGCTGTGACAGAAGTGAGAGAGGACAGCAAGGGGGAGTGAGGGGTGTCTTTTGAGCCGTTTTTGGGTCAGGGCGCATTGTGAGCGAAGGAGCCTCATCTCAGCGAGGTGCAAAGCTGTAGGAACTCATTTCAGCGCTGAAAGTTTTTTAACCAGCTTCCCTTTAATCAAACGAGCACAAACACCGTGAGTCGTAACCTTTGCTACAAGAATTCCGTTATTAAAAACTGTAAACATCCTTGGGATATGACCGGCGAGCTTAGCAACACGATATTTCACCTTATTATAGCCAATTACTAAAGGAAAATATATTTGATGGTTATGTATAGAGGTGAATTCTTAAAGTGGGCCTCAGGGCCTAATCTCATTCATCTCATTTTCTGGTGTCCGGTATATGGCTGGGAGAGATATGACTGTGAAAGCAAGCTTCGCTTAGAAATCAAGTACGAAAATATGCAACATTTAATGTCTAAGAAAAATGTTGATGATTTTATTGCCTATTGTATAAAGATAGTTAAAAATGTTATAAGTAGGAATAAGACGATAGATGTATAATATAGCATTATTAGGATATATTTAAGTATATAATAATATGCATAATTAGCAGAAAATAAAATAGCAAATAAAATTAGCATTTAATCCATAACAAAAAACGATAAAACCACAAAAATATGTAGAAAATAAATTTAGTAAGTAAAATATAGTAGTAAGACAAAAATGATAGTGGATAAGATAAAATAAGTAATATAAGAAGCTTGCAGAATGAGCATGAAGAATGAGACAGTAGAAAGTAGTGCCTGTCTAGAAACAATAGCTTTTATGAAAATATGTAATAGAAATAGATAGAAAGTAAGTAATAACATGTTTATATCAGAATCGAATCAAAATTGTAAAACATTAGAGATAGTAACAATTGTAATAGTATTAATTTCCATTGTAAAATCATTTTTGACAATAAAGAGAGACAACAAAACACAAAAGAGCAAAAAAAAGATACCGATCAAAAGAAATAAAAATAAAAAAGCAAAACATACGTCTAAAAGATGTTAAACCCAGGCAATCTAAGCCCGGAGAGAGGAGAATAAAAAATATATAAAAAACCTGGAGTATACGAGATACGATTTTGACGTAAACCAAAGTGTTATCTATGATAAAACTACGCTATATATAAACTATTTGATTTTATTATTCCGACGTTTCGGCCACTTTTCATTAGTGATCACGGAAGACAAAGATGTCAAGTGTCAATGAGTATTGTTAAGGTTTTATTTAGCCTACCGCCAACTTGTTCATTTTATTTTGTGTTTACAACTGCTTCACAACATATTGTGGCTTGAAAAGAAGAAACGGCCCAGGAAAGTCTTCAGCAAACATGCCTAGTCTAAAATGATTTAATTTTATATAATATTAAAATGGGTGGGAGGAAACATTACTGCGCTTAAAACCGTACCGTACCGTAAATAAAACGTAGTTTTATTATTTATACTAGTCGTGAAAACTTAGAAAATATCAAAGTGTTATCATTAGATTTTTACTCTGCATCAGGATTGAAATCGGCTAATTGAAAAAAAAATATACATATACTGTACTAGGAAATGCCGCGACTTCGTCCACGCTTGACTTGAAATTCTCGCTGCATTCCCGGGACACAAACTACAAATCGCTCCCAGTAAATTTCCGTGGGATTCCTGGGATATTTTTATCCCACGAATCCCATCCCACATTTTCTTACATAAAATTATCTAACGATCAGTGAAATGATCGCATTGTAATTCAATGAAGCCGCGGGTAAAAGCTAGTATATATATATGTGTCGGAGAAGGCCTCGTTCTCACGACATCTTCTTTAGTTATTGCAAGTTTAGTGGGCGTCATCAGGATAAAATGCGAGCATAAAACCCAATAGCCACGGTTTATACACCTTTAATTTAGATTTGATCAACATTATGACATAGTTTAGACCGAGCAGCGGGTTCAGGGCACCCGCTCATACTTCCAGTTTCAATACTTTCTTTAAAATACTCCATGGTCCAACTCGACCTGTTGCCACCAACCAAATGTGTCACAAAAACTCCTCAGTCTACCCAAGTAGATATTACTCAAAGTATAGAGGGCGCTGACCCCGCTCCGACATATGCTCTGCTCTGATTGGTCGTTTATTAAATTACAATATTCATAACTTTTATTAGGTTAGAAGGATCTTTAAGTTATAGAAACATTCAACAAATCAAATTAAATTACATTAAGATTTTTAGAAATAATTAAAATGTAAACAAGTAATATTGTGCGTTATACATCCAGTCAACGATACGTCCAATTAAAGCTTCCCTCCGACACAGCCTTCCTGACGTATTACACGCCCTCGTGTAATAGGCCGCCCGTTATGGATTATCTGCAAAAAGAAAGAGATATTATAGTTCGGCCACTCCTGACCAAGGACATCGTGTACATTTTATCTTCTGCGCAACAACTTCATTCTGTATTTTTTTTCTGAGATCCGAGTCCTAACAGACTCCAGACTACACACCAAATCAAGTCAGCAGTATCGAAACTGCCACCTCGTCGCCATCGAGCTACGTATTTTGAGTCAAATGTCAAAACACAAATCAAAACATCAAACAAAAATATCTCCAAATAATACCCAGCTTCTCATTCTATCGATACCACTTTTCAATCGCTACCTCGCCTCTCGTTCCCCTGATTTTACTTTTCAATGGCCACCCCGCTTTTTATTCCACTGATTCTATTTTGCAACGGCCACGGCACCCATTAAAAACCTAAAACAACCCAGATGGCCACCTCGCATTTTATTTCACTGGCCACCTCGCCTCTATTTCACTGGCCACCTCGCCTCTATTTCACTGGCCACCTCGCCTCTATTTCACTGGCCACCTCGCCTCTATTTCACTGGCCACCTCGCCTCTATTTCACTGGCCACCTCGCCTCTATTTCACTTTGTAATGGCCACCGCGCCCGCTACAATGCTTAAATAAACCCAAACAAGCACTCTGCTACCCCTGAGCACTAATGACTACTTCAACATCCAAGTCAAAATAAACTTTCAAAATTTCCAACGACTATTATTTCAATAATAATATCACAAATTCACAATATTTGACTATCAGACTAAAATCTTTCACTCTATATGTACCTCTAAATTTAAAAACTACCTATTATAATAGTAAACTGCATTTACCACGTTTAATAATTATTGAAATTCCATTATTTTAACTTCAAACAAAAACCGTGTGAACGCATCAGTCATCCAATTCGCTAACAACA
This sequence comes from Dendrolimus pini, assembly GCA_949752895.1. Classification (NCBI taxonomy): domain Eukaryota; kingdom Metazoa; phylum Arthropoda; class Insecta; order Lepidoptera; family Lasiocampidae; genus Dendrolimus; species Dendrolimus pini. The sequence continues at coordinate 18,945,728 of OX457143.1, forward strand.
CTTCTCAATCAGTCAATCAACCAACACATCTAAATAAGTGATGTACTCTCAACCAAACCCCGCGGAGCGTGGCTCGGATGACACTTTTTGACCAAAGTAGGCAATCAGAGCAACGAAGGTTGTCACTCTACGGGCTCCAGGGTCGACAACTTATGAAAACTCATTATAATAGAGGAACAAACAAACTCTAAATAATTTTCCGATTTACAATGCGTTCAATAACTAGGGTATTCACCCTAATTCGAATTTGAAACTATCACAAAAATAATCTTAAATAAAAAATAAACTTACCAAAGTGTCTACTAACGTAAATACCCCCTGTGTACCTTATAGTGGCTTTCAAACTTCTTCATAGCCACACTTTCTTCACGGTAAAATTCTAATCACCTGAATCTAAAATGTCTTTCATATAATGCCTGTAAACTTACTTTTACAAGAAAGATAACATAGCGTAGCAATAATGTGTCATAACCACTTTCCACTATACATTATCTAAGTAAAAAAAAACTCAAAAACTAGATCCGATTTTCACATAAAAATTATTGGAAGGTAAACTTGAAAAGACAATAAATTTCATGCACATCGTTTATAACATACAGAAATTTTCTTATCTTAATCAGAAAACCAAGGAAAACATCGCATAGGAATAATATGTCAAAGTCGACTTTCTACCATACATAATCTAAGTAAAATAATTTAAAAAACTAGATCCGATTTTCCCATTATAAAAAACTCTTGGAAGGTAGACTTGAAAAGACAATTAATACACGCACATCGTTTATAACGAACACAAGTTTCTTGTAAGTAACCAACTCCCAAAAATAATGATGAAAAAGTAAACTACCTACGTAATTTGTTCGTTTTCCATTTTTTGGCAACCATATCGTAATTTTTCGTACACGAAAAATATCACTTAAATATGAGGGTAGTAAAATTGTCTACCACAAACGATGAACTATATTTTTTTAAATCTCACTTTCTTCATTTTCAGAATTCGCACAAAATAATAATTAAAAATTACCATACCTCCTGTGCCAAGTAGAATAGGCACGTAATTTTTACCTTAGATTAGACTTCACGATCCATAAAACTGTCTTTCTACTCGCTGTACTAACGTGAATTTGAACCATTGCTGGCACACAGTAGGCCCAATGTTGACCAAACCATGCATAGGCCGATACACCGCCGCTCCACAGGCACATTCAGGGCGTCACCACTACGTCGCCGCTATTTCCGCCGACGGCCCCGACATGTCAATCGTCCTCAAATGCTTTTGCTTCCACTGTGGGCATCCTTCAATCCATCAGCACGCCTTCTTATACTGGCAAGGCTTCGCAGTCATTGCTTTCATTGTGGGCGCAAGCTGAGATCCCACCTCTGATGTCGCAAAACGGCCTCGTTCTCACGACATCTTTAGTTATTGCAGGTTTAGTGGGCGTCATCAGGATAAAATGCGAGCATAAAACACAATAGCCACGGTTTATACACTTTTTATTTAGATTTGATCAACATTATGACATAGTTTAGACCGAGCAGCGGGTTCAGGGCACCCGCTCATACTTCCAGCTTCAATACTTTCTTTAAAATACTCCATGGTCCAACTCGACCTGTTGCCACCAACCAAATGTGTCACAAAAACTCCTCAGTCTACCCAAGTAGATATTACTCAAAGTATAGAGGGCGCTGACCCCGCTCCGACATATGCTCTGCTCTGATTGGTCGTTTATTAAATTACAATATTCATAACTTTTATTAGGTTAGAACGACCTTTAAGTTATAGAAACATTCAACAAATCAAATTAAATTACATTAAGAATTTTAGAAGTAATTAAAATGTAAACAAGTGATATTGTGCGTTATACATCCAGTCAACGATACGTCCAATTAAAGCTTCTCTCCATATGTATGTATGTATATATATATATATATATATATATATATATATATATATATATATATATATATATATATATATATATATATATTAACCTTCGTTGAAAAATTATCCAAATGATGGTGAAACCCGCTTAAAAATTCATAGCGTGGTTTAGGTAAAGTAAGCGGTAAAATGAAACAACCGGCTCTCGCTTACAATATTTATTTAGGTGCTTTATTACAATATACATTAAGTAAACTTATCGCAGCTCTGAGCGCGGTTATCACTTATCTTTAAGGTGTCCGAAGTCCTTCACGTAGTTTGCTGCACCAGTAATATTTTTTTTTAAAGTTCAATTTTTTTATTTGTCTTAATACATAAATCTATACATATAATAAAACTGTAGAGGTCGAATTTCTGTACAATGTAAAAAAATGCTAGAAACCGAGTCAGGGGGATGTAAGAAGTGAAATAGAACTAATTTAGTTTTTTTTCAAATTTTTTGTTTCTGTTTGTCTGTTTTTCTGTCTGTTTGTACCGGCTAATCTCCGAAACGACTGGACCGATTGAAATGAAATTTTATATGGTGGTAACTTATATCCCTGGTCAACATATAGGGTACTTTTGATACCGAAAAATTAAAGAGTCCCCGTGGGATGGTTAAAAAACCGCACGAAGTCGCGGGCATCAGCTAGTTTATAATATTTTACGGCGCTAGACTTAGCGATAATAGTAGACTATGTCAATTTTGTAGAAAAGGAAGTGTTGGGTATTTTAGGTGGGAAGGTGGAATTGAGCAGGCACGTACCTGATCAATGGCCATCAAATGCAGCTGCTCCTCTGCTCCTCACTTCATTTCAGTTTTTGTAATTTTATATTATATAGGTATATGTTTATTATATTTTATAATTGCGACGCGGAGTGGGTTATTTACATAATATACATCTTTACGTGTTACGCGGTATGTTTTATGTTATGTTATTTTATTAAATGTGTACAATTCGCGGGGTGACATGATTTAATTTATTTGATGACATGACAACGAATGCCTGGCGTGCATGCGAAAGGAGAAGCGCCGTCAGATTTGAAGGAAGAATTTAAATATTGTGAAGAGAGGATCGTATAGGCCGAAAGAGGTTACATGGCAATACGAACTATTCTACTTATAATGCCTTAAGATTATAAGTAGAATACTGAGGCTAGGTCACCGAGGTCATGGGTAAGATTCCATGGAGGCTAACTGCGTTACCTCGCTGGATCGCCATATCCGTTGTCCAAGGTAAGAACCAGCCCTCTGATCTTCCGAAAAGTTGAAATTAATCAAAAATTTCAAAACTGCGTTCCTATACCCGAATTAGAAAGTTCAGAGAAGTAAAACATTATAAAATATAACATGAGAAATTAAATTAAAGGATTTGGATAGAATCGTAAGTAATTCATAAGCACACAAAGAAATAAGTGGCAATGCCTTATGGCATGGTTATCGGACCGACGCGAAAGGCGACTTTGTTTTATATTTCTAAAAATAAACTATGGATCGAGTCCAATGCTGTCAATCGTTTCCAGTTCTACAAACAGTACTATAACGTACAGCCCTTTGTGGACGTCTTCGGCGCAGACCAATGCCGTCCTATCTTTTTTTGTCCTTCCATAGTCCAAGTAAGCGGTTCTGACGATTGTGCGAAATAAAGGCTCAATGAATTCCCCCTTTCTAACTATTCTATATTTTTTTTATTGCAGGAGTTCAGCAGATGCCAAAGGTGTACACTGGAACCTGGCCACTAATGCCGGGAACACAACTTAAGGTTGTTATGGCGACATCCCTTAGTCCAGGGTTGGCCATCCATCCATTCGCGCAAATGCCCTACCACCGGGCTGTTGGTTGTTTGGTCGCTTCTTACGACAGACCACCCGGCCGCAGTAAATTCCATTCTTTCTCCGTTCCTGCACGGATAAAATTTAATTCTAATTAAAGTGTTTATTCTAAAAAAAAATCTTTTATTCAGCCTGGCCGACCTCCTCTTTCTTTTCTGCGGTGGGCTTTAAAACCCGAACGCCGCAAGATATACGAAAATATCTAACTTGTTTCAATTTAATAATCTGTAGCACAAATACATCCGTTTAATATTCGGCGCGCGGGTGGCGCATTACGCGGCCCTGATAGGAGCCGCGGGATCCATCCCTCCATAACTCACTTCATTTAGCAATTGATTCGCCTTAATACAGTTGATGCCTATTATATTTATAATCTCTTATGTGTAAATTTTATTTCACACAGATCAAAATCAGATGTGCAATTAGTAATCTAGCAACGGACGGCATATTTACGAGCTTTTATTCAACTTGTAATGTTTGTGTGTATGATCGAGTCAAAGCTTGCAACTCAATTTTAAAACAGTTAGCTTCAACCGATTGAGATGAAGTTTTGCATATATATTTAGTTTAGACGACAATGCATGATTAACTAAGTTATATGGGTATCACATGAATAGCTGAAAAGAATACGAAGAATAAATTAATAGTGATAAAACAGTTTTAAAGGCGAGCATTCATTTAAAGGTCTAAAAAAATTCAATTACATCGAATCTCTTTGATATACAAGATTGTCGTGAGATATTTGTAGCACATCGTTGCATGTCGACATTTGACTGACTGAAAGTTATCGTTTCAACATTTACAACATAAATATAGATATACATTCACGCACCTATAAGTATATATTTCCACATACATTACAAATGTTAGCACAAAGTAATTTCCAAATGTATAGATTTAGTTTATTTCGTTTTGATAATATAGGTATAACGAACGACTTGGCTGGAAGTGGGCGCTGACAAGTGCAACACATATCAATGGTTTTGAATAAATTCTTTGATTTGAGACGCCGAGACCATTTAACAAATTGAAAATTAACTAATAATTAGAACTCCTAATTTATCACTGAGTTACGTTTAAAATATGTTTTAAATAATAGATAGACGAGGAGTTGCGTCAAGTTGCGATCCGGTGCCGTTTCGCACGATCCGATAAACTTCGGTTCGGTTAGTTCCGGTAGATTTGCTTTTAAATCATTCATAATGGCTATTATTGATCGCAAGCAATGTTTTGGCCACGGTGATTCACTTTTCATTCAATATTCACGTTGAAAATAGATTATTACAATTTTTAATAATTTATTTATGACTGGTAGTGCCAGCGAATCTTCATTCGCGTTGCCACCACCTTTTGCCTAAAGCATACCTACCACCATAACAGCCTTGAGTTGTGTTGCAATATCAGTGGTCTGGGTCAAGGCTCAGTCTGTAACATAAATTAGCAATCTAATCAAAAAATCCAGTGTCTAGAGTATCTCGACATTTTCAAATAAGAACTTGTGTTAATTAATGGGGGTCGATTTTTAGACTTCCCAAAATCAGTTTTAGTTTATGTTGAACCCAGGGGGTCGATATCGACCGCTTTGGGAATCCCAGGTATACAAAAAGAACCCAAAAGCCGTGAAGGTTGTCTTTAATAAGGTGTTTGTTGAAAAAGCTCGTCCTCCAGATGAGCCGGAGAGCAAACGCGAATTATCCCCTGAAGGGCGCATCTAATGCGGCGATAAATCTAGTTATCTCCCGAGGGCAGATCTATACATTAATAGACAGGTACACGCTATCTTGCTGAACTTGCCTATTTAATCAACCAGTTATGTACGTGTCTAATCCTTCTCAATTAACCATTTCTATATAACAATGTATTTAGTAGAGTAATTGGATTAGAAGTACTTAATATAGGATGCAGAAAGATTAATTATTAACAATAACAGCCCATAAATGTCCCACTGCTGAGCTTGGACCTACAGGGGAACGGACAGTAATCTAATCGTCTTGCCCAAGGCGGCTTGGCAGGTTTGACACATCGGTCATCTCGATGTGCAGGTTGCATCACGATGCTTTCCTTCACTATTGTTAGCACGTGCTAGTTGTAACAATATGTAATAGTAATGAATTAACATGCGATAACAGTTTTGTGAAAGCTGTGTACTTTAGCGGTTAGCAGACTCATGGCCTAAAATCAAAGGGCACGGGTTCGAACTTGGCCCAGAAGCATAGATGGGCAGTTCTATGACCTAATGATTATACTGTTACAATACTATATACGAAATAATAATAAAAGAAAACATCATGATGAAATATGTACATCGAGATAACTAATGTATAAAACTTGTTAATCCGCCTTATGATAAGCGTGGCGGCTATAGTGTCCGTTCGTAAAAATCTTTTGTTACAAAGCTACTCTGTGATTTGGTATAACAAAAATACAGCACGTGTTTTTGAAGTGAGACTTCTTTAGAATCGTTGTGGTTTGAAACTCGATGAAACGAAACAGCGACACTAAAAAGAGATTAACACATAAATGTACAGGACTAAGCCTGCAATAGAATGAGATACGAGTTTTATATCGTGCAGCACAGATTAGAAAGTCAATCAGACCGATGATTAAACATGGGTACAAACATCAATATTTTTTAGATTAAAACAGTGAAAAATTGAAAGTGGTACTCAAGAAGTTTATTTTGAATTATATTTGTTGACGGATGTAGGAAAAAGAATTATATTTATATTAATGACAGTTAGAGAAGAATTATCTGTGAGTATATTTTCTGAAATTTCACTCCTACTGAACTGCACACACAATTTTGAAAAAAAAAACAAAATCGTTCGATTCGATTCCTGACGAGGGTTTGATTATTTCTTGATTGGTTTTTCAAAATCTAAAGATAATACTCGCTATTTCGTATAGTTTAAAATTTAGTTCTTAAGGTCCAGTTGGATATTGGAATATATTTAGTTAAACTCATTCCAATATTTCATAGAAAACATCGAAATTAATTTATCAATTATTGTCTAGATTACTATGCAAACAAAGAAGCACAAAAACATCACAAGAAATTAAAGACATTTATCAATAATTTTTGATCAAACTTGATAGTAATATACTTAATATAAAAAGTGTCCGAAGCTGAAATAATGGAGGCCATGAGATATCCATCCACGACCCGCCCTCCATCATTGATATGAGACTATCGGGAAAATAATTTATCCAGTATTTTTCTGGACAATTTACTACGAGGAAAATGTATTCTGTTTCACTAGGACTGCGTACGGCTTCGCCCCTTTCTCCCGCGGGAAAAGCCACAATTAACGCCCACTGTCTTCCACGAGTACATGAACATCGATCTTTGTCCACAGAAAGACAACACTTTATTGGAATAAATAGCGTCGTATTTATATTGTAGAATTAATAAAAAATTAATAACATGTATTAAAAAAAAATGCAAAATCATTTTCAACATACAAAGTTTGCACTATAGTCGTGCAGGACTGAGAAAGACCACAATGTCGTAAGAGGCGATAAAACAACCCACAGCCAGGTGGTAGGGTATTTGCCCGACTGGATAGCTACCACCCCTGCTCTAGAGTCACCCCGCCAAAATAGCCTTGAGTTGTGTTCCGCGGCATCAATGGCCAGGTTTCAGTCTCTCTTTAGAGAAAGGCAGTACTTACAAATTTAATATTCTTTTCAAATTATTTTTATGGAAGTGATGTAAGTGCGTCGCTATTTCTTCAAATAAAGACTTTCTTTCTTTCCTTTCACGTTGGTAGCACCTTTGATGTTAGAAATGTCCAGCGATGGTAACCGCTTTCCATCAGGTCGGCGGTCTGCCTGTCTGCTGAACTCATGCAATAAATGAAAAATACAAAAATATACGAAAAACTTTATAAATAAATAAATTTAAATAAAAGACTAAATTAATACATTCTTTCTAGATAGAACCATGCCGAGGTCATAAACTTTATTAAAAATGTTAGGGTCAGATCGATCGGTGTGATACCCACGCTCACACTGAACATCGGCGTCAAACGGTTAGTCTTGAGTTACCTAATCGTATTTCGAACTTTGTGATCAAAATGTTCCGACAGACAGACAGACAAAAATTCTAAAAATTGCATTTTCGGATTCCTCTCTGATTATATCACATTTTTACACGCTATGTACAAATTCGAACTATTTATAGATTTATTAAAGTATAGTAATACCTCCTCATTAATGTCCCACTGCTGGGCTCATTATTTTAGGGGAACGGCCAATACAACCACTATCTTTGCTCAAGGTGGATTACAAATTCCCTTAATAATGTATACAATTTCTCTTGGTAAATACTCACGTTATTACTTGATAAACAAATTACGATGTTCTTTGTTAAGAAAACAACCTTTTGTACCTCTCTATGTACAAATGTGGGTAATTAACTTTCCGCGTACCACGACGCAGGCTGGCGTCGAGCGCGTGACTCGTGGCATGACTTCGTCATGCGTCGCGTGGCGCTTAGCTCGCTATACGATAGATAGATACAAACTTGTAGCCCCCTGGCTATATCTTCTTTATATATATAAAATAATGTTTGTCTGTATGTCCTTTATAGAATCGTTAACTATACATTTGATCATGAGATGATCTTTAGCAAAGTTGTTGTGCATGAGCCAGAGGTTTCTGAGTAGGTTCACAATTGGACCCGGTAGGTGGCGCTGCTGTCGGCATATCGATTGAAGATTTTCCGGGCAAGACGTCTGCCGGGACAGCTAGTATTTTATAAACGTAAGTTAAACCTAAGTTACTCCCTTTCACACCAGCTATGTGCCAGTGAAAAACTCGTGAAAGTCGGTTAAGCCGTCTCAGAGATTAGTCGGAATATCCAGATAGACAAGCAAAAATTCTAAAAATTGCATTTTCGGAATCTCCTGCTCCGAATCCCCCTGATTTTTACCCTTTTTATTTTGAGTTTACAAACAGACACTTCAATTTTATTTATAATATGGAAAGATTATTTACGTTCTGACCCTTAACCTGCTCAATGGAGCAGGAAGCTCCATTTGAGATAATGTTATAATTAATTACTGTGACCAAATGAATTTTATGTATAATATTATTATGTTAATAATTAGCTGTATTAGTATATACACTTACTTGTCAATGATTAACGTCAATAACAATTAATAACAATGTCGCCTCAAAAATAACGCTTTACACTCTTACAGTCGCTAACATTAACATCATCCCAGGTGGCACATGGGCATAAGCCATTGCCAACTCACTTTCTAAATTCCAATTCCTGCTTCACAAAACACTAACTCATCAGTAATTCTATTTCTATTTCCTCCTTGCTCTTCTTCTTTGTTACTAACTTCTTTTCCTTCTTTCTATAAGTATATATTTAGATAGGATAATATATATATGTATAGGTATAGACATAAGGCACACACTACACTTCCTCGCAACACCAGCATGTAACAGATACACTCTACATTAGTATAAGTTTAGTATTAAAATTATGATAAATTAATATAATAAGTTACTCGTAAGATACGTACACTTCAACACAAATTAATTAATGTCACACACAATAACAAAAATAACCAATAAGCGTGTATAAACTCTAAAAACTTTCTTAGAAATTAAATTGTAAATAAAATTTAAAAACTTCGTTTAAAAAAACCGACTTCAAAAACGAAAAAACTAAAATGTATAAAATAACTTATTTCTAAAGCTATTATTATTAATATATATTATCTAAAACATCTTAAAGTCGGTGTTTAGTAATTTTCAAAATATAGTAATTTTTATGTTTTGCTTTGCACCGACTTCAAGATGTTTTAGATAATATATATTAATAATAATAGCTTTAGAAATAAGTTATTTTATACATTTTAGTTTTTTAGTTTTTGAAGTCGGTTTTTTTAAACGAAGTTTTTAAATTTTATTTGTTACTTTTTAGTGTCTAGCTATGTATGGGTGGACCTACGAATGGTGCCGCGCTTCTTAAAAAATATAGGTCCCAAGAACCGGGAACAAAAAAATGTTCGTAAAATGAAAACTACTGGGCCAAACTATGTAAAATTTTTAGGGGACCACATGGCAGCTATTCTGCGTCGAACAAAAAAAGAATCACGTAAATCGGATCATAAATGACGGAGTAATCGGCGAACATATGGAACGGAGTGAAAATTATTTCCATGAAAAATGTCCATAAAATGAAAACTACTGGGCCAAACTATGTAAAATTTTTAGGGGACCAATTGGAAGCTATTCCGCGTCGAACAAAAAAAGAATCACGTAAATCGGATCATAAATGACGGAGTAACCGGCGAACATACATAAAAAAAAGCAACAAAAAAAAAAAGATCTCGACGAATTGAGAACCTCCTCCTTTTTCGAAGTCGGTTAAAAAGGGTACCGAACTCCACTCCGTAGAGTTGTTAAAAAAATTTATATATTTAATATTAAGCCTAGCGATTACCAAAATTCCAAAATCCTTTTAATAATACTTTAACTTGTGGGCTGCATTATTACTTAATATTTTAAGTTGTAATTTTGTATTTAATTTTAACAATATAGCTGTTTTTTTCCCCATAAATAAAATAACTATATAAGATGACATTTTGTTTCCATTCCCAAATGACAAAAAATTTACTGCGGGTAGATTGAACAATCGTGCACCAAATAACTGTGCAATCCAATGCAATATTTGCCTTATCAAAAGGATTCCTCGTGGCTCCTGGATATCCTTTAAGTGGTCCCGTGTAAGTCGATCAGCCGGTGTCGGGATCATCGGCTGTTCGAGAGACGGGTGAACGGGGTGGGAGGCGAGGGGGCGAGCGTTCCCGTCACGCGTGCACACTCGACACGTGGACTATTTCTTTTCTTGTTCTCAAAGCTATCTGTATACGGTGTATGGTTTCATTGATAAACAATACACTTTGATATACTTGTACATTATTACAAGCTTTTAGTTAACTTGCAATGGATGTGTGTATGTAAGTTCGGGTGGAATCTTGCAAGTTAAATTTGATCAACTGCCCGGTTTCCGATTGAGCTGAAATTTTGCACGCATATGTATATAGCGTGTATTAACAATGCCATAATATGGTACCATGGAGCTAATCTGATGATGGAGTCGGAAGGTGGCTATAGGAACTCTTGTACTAAACAAGATAGATCCGTCGTGTTCGGGCTCGTTTTACTTGTCTTGGCTAGCAGTCTGCTGCGACACGATATCCAGGATCCCAAAAGCTTGTATATAATGCTCTCAATTTTGGTGACAATGGGACCACCTCACGAGTCTACTCTTTCAAATAAAAATAATTTGAAATTCGGTTCACAATTAACGGAGTAATGGCGTAACAAACATACAAAAAGCATCTATTCGAACTGAGAACTCTCCTTTCTCAATCCGGTTAAACAATAGAGCTATTTCATAGGGTTTGAAAGCTCTACTATAATAATAATTTGTAGGCCACGCCATAGTGATGCTAAAAGCACTGAGCTAGCAATTGAAGTGGGCCTAACTCACTCTCCGACACGCGGCTGGAACTAAACCACTAGACGCAGCGGAGCCTGTCCGCGCTAATTACATCTAAGACCGACACCACTATCCACTCGCCGCACAAATTTCAACCGTAACATACAGCGATAAAGCTGAGTTTCCTTTGAATAGATCTGCTGTAAAAATGTTGAAACGTCCCGCTTTGAGCCACTATTTTGTGCTGGGTAATAATTGTTGGTGGTCTTCAGTAACTTTGAGCTCGGGCTGTATAGTGAGTATAGTGCCATATTCATAGCTATAGTATGGCTTACTAGCTTATTTACATAACTTTTTATTTCCTGTATTCAGTTTCTAAATTGAAGAATTTTTACGGCCTATGTATAATTCATGTTAATTCCGGTATAATCAATGATCCTGGCTGGAGTACACCAGACAGGCTGATGGAAAGTGGTTACAGTAGCCTATGGACATTTGCAACACCAAAGGTGCTGGCGGAGTCGAAGAGGAGGAGCGGAATCTGATCACTATGGTCAGTGATGCCAGAACACAACTCAAGGTTGTTATAGCAGCATACTCTAAACCAGGAGTGGCGGTCATCCAGAAAAGCAAATGCCCTACTACCTAGCTGAGGGTTGTTTAGTCGCCTCTTACGACCGGCCATCCAGCTGTAGAAGTTAGTAGTCTTTCTTTGTTCCTGCACAGACGAAGTATATACATTATTATCACACTGGTTAACCATAGATATTACGTGTTGTTTGTTTACCATTTTGTATTTTTTGTCCAAATTATCCAAAACTCAGGGCCAACGTGTTAATCCTGGTAACCTGTAGGCTGCACTAAAGGTTTCTTTTTAATCTAATTCAGGCACCAGCCTCTTGGTTAATTTTGGTTTTTTTTTATAACAATTCTACGGACTCGAGTTCCGTGCCCTTTTTTTACAACTTAATTTAGATTTTTTTTTAATTTATACACGCTTATTATATTATTATTAATATAATTGTATGTCTTTCAAGACCACGGGCCATAAAAATGGCCCGGACTTTTGGAGGGCTTGCGTGGAGCCATGGGGAGGCCAACACGTAGAGGCCCCTTGACAAATTTAATCTAAATGTGGCGTGACACTGACCGGCGATTATCCCTGTCTACACCATATAATAATGCACCCAAGGACAAGCCCCGGCCAGTGTAGAACTATTGTGGAAAAAGGGGACAAAAAGTACGGGGCTATTGGGGTGAACTGCTAGTGGTACTGGGGGTCTGGGAATATGGGGCTATGGCGTCTGCCCGTCGCAATGTTCAGGGAACATGAAAAAATGGGCAGACGGTGACTCGCCACTCCCTGCATGGGCCCCTAAAAATGCCATAAAAGACAGGGGCAACATGGGTATGAGTGGCTAACGGGTGTAGAGAGGTGGGCTGCAGGTTCACCGAAGCTACTTCCGACGTTAGGCCATTTATCACTTCCACCCCTGGAGCTTGAGTCTTAGCTGTAGCGATCTCCACTCCGTGCCGGCTGGCTAAGGCAAGCACGGAGGCGGGGGCCTTGTCTTGGCCCCCGGAGTCAGGTACGAGGTGTCGCCACTCACCTAAGGCTTCGCCACAAAGCCCCCCTTTATAATGCGGGTTATTATTATTATTTATGTTATTGTGTGTGCCATTTATTCAATGATGTTGTGTTGTGGGGTACCTTACGAATAACTTATTATATTAATAATACGGTTAATGTTGTTACTAGTTTTAAGTTTCACTGTGTACTTAAAGAGGAAATATAGAATTATTAGTGGCCAGGTGCCAGACTCCGTTTAGAAAGCGGCAGCACATTGATGCAGCGAGCTTGGTGTTAAAAATGTCTGAAGGCGATGATGGTGTTGTAGAATAAATACTTTTTTTGTCATAAATATTATAGTACTGGCAGCTCGGTTTTTTAAGTTTTTATAATAAAATAAAATCGAGTTGGTTGTGATTCGAACGAAAAGAAATGGTGTTTCATTTTATTTAGTCCCATTTTTATTAGAATATATATTTATTATATTTTGCTACGTTCGGGTCCATCACATCTGGCGACCGTGAGTGAAAAAGATGTGATGGACCCGAACGAGACAAAATAATAATTATATTTTGCCACGTTCGGGTCGTTCCCAGATGGTAACCGCTTTCCATCAGGTGGGTCGTCTACCTATCTGCTGAACTCATGCAATAAAATTGATATCAATCCCTTGGTAGACGTTTGTTTAAAGCTAAAAAACGGTATTTTTTAATTAAATGTTATTTAATTTATTAAAATTACAAAGATTTTAAGTTTTTAAACAAAACCTATTGCATTCGGTTTTGAAAAACACTAAGAATTTTATTAAATTTATTGGCTGTATTTGATTCTGTACTGTGTATGAAAATATTAAGTTAGTACAATTAATCTTATTGACGCATTATTGTGTTGTGGAACCCCTCCACAAGTCAGGAGAAGTCAGGCCTGGACAATAACAACATTAATAATACTTGGTTAGAAAAAGTTGCCTTAAGAATGTTTTATTGAAGGTATTTATGAATTGTTTCGATACGAAAGATTGACAATCGCCATTCATTGTGGAATGTTATTTAAGGGTCATTTTCATGGAAAGAGTTTATTGGACGTTTTTGGGCGAGATCGTATATTATTTTCGTAGGCAATAATCGAAATACATGTTTACATTCAACCAAAAAACAAAAGGTAAATTATCACCAAGAGTTTTGTTTACACAAAGACGCAAATCGCATTGAAATATTTGCCTACGATTTCTCGACTCGTGTCAAATCGGAACTCGGTGATCTGCACACTATTTTGTTTACACAAAGACGACAATATTCAATGACCAGGCAATGGCAGGTTATCATCGGGAGGACTCCCGATGCTTGGACCTACCAACTAAACCACCTCGGTGTTCCATCGCAACGCCGTAATGTCAGAATCTCGGGCACCAAAGTTCAAATTAAATTCAAATTCAAATTCAAAAGTTTTTATTCAAAATAAGTTCCACTGTAGAACACTTTTTGAAGGTCATACATAGGTATAGGTTAAAATTTAATTTTACTTCCTAGTCTATGTACACCGCTTCGCAACGTGTTATTGCTGTTAAGGAGAAGAAGCGGCAAGAAACTCCCCAGCAACACGTCTAGCTAAAAATTGTTTTTCTTTATATTTGTTGTTCTATTTTTTATATTTAAGTACTTTTTTTTTAAAAGATTTTATACAGAATTATGTTACAGAATAACTTTTGAAGAATTAATGGAGTTGTAGCAAACAGTGCATATTCAATAAGACAAAAGCGCAAGTTACTGCCGATAACCCTCACGGCAATTCCTCCCTCCCCATTCCATCCCTTCTATCCCACCCTAAAGGGTGGCAACGCGTTGGTTTTGCGTCTGGTGTTGCAAATGTTAGCAATGTTAAGACGTCGGTAAAGTATATGCTTATGTCGTAACATTAGACAATTTGTCATATATTGTTGAAATGGTATAAAAATTGGGCCCAACCTGCCCCGGTGGCTCCCAACCACCTTCAGCCATTCCATGCCTTGCAGCTGTTAAATTGCTATTTAAAAAATTATTCCATCATCTCAAACATACATAAGAAGATATCCTTGGCATATTAGTATGTAAAAAGTACTTACACCACTACTGGTGTTAAAGGCACATCATTAATTAATCACTTACTCATTGAAGAGAGTTAAATCGGATGGTAGGTAAAACAACTGTGTTCTCCTTACTTCACCGGCGCGTTTTATTCTATACAATATCTAACACTACCGTCAATATCATTATATCATTACACGTGAATAGTGTAAAATGCCCACTAAATTGTAAATATGTAGTTGTTATAGACATTAATACACGTGTAATGACAATGTTTTATATGAATTTGATAGATTAATATTATATAATGTCCAGACAACATTATACATTACCTGTATTTTACGTCCAAAAGGACAGACTGTCGTCCCTATAAACATTACAACATCTTTCCTGCAATAAATGATTATAATTCTATAAGAGTATTTAGTAAAGAGTAAAACGTAGGTTAAACAATACCTTGGACAGTAACAAGCAAAAATTCCTTGGTTGCTATTGGTTTATACTCGTATTAAGACAGAATTGCAAATACAAATGTCTTTCATTGGCTGGGCCATTGGCTTGTTTGTCAGTTTTGCACTAAATAAAAAATTCTATGATAATACCAAGTCCATACACTACATATTAAATTACTTCTCCAACTGTATGTGCAGTGTAGCACTTAATGAGTTAAGTAAACTACTCGTATGCTCGTAGTCAGTACAACGATGTGAGGAGTCAGGCGAGGCCTTTATGATTAGTTCACACGGAATAGATTCCCGAGAAGCGCAATTGCAAAGTGGCTTCGTGTGGACGCTGCCTTCGCATCAATCCTCGCAGCCACTCGACCACGTACCACTTACCACACCCTATGCGGAAATATCGCAGACTCCGTCTTCCATCGCCACTCGAAAGCCGCACCACTGGGACGTCGTGGTACTCAACAGGCAATGGATAGGCTATTGTTAGGCGATCTCGAGACCGGTACCCCGTGCGGCTAAGTACTACCCGGGCGGAGTTAAACACGCATTCCGTTCCCAGTTGTAAAATACGGATGCCTACACACGTTTACGGCGGAGGATACTGTAACTTTAACGATTTATCAAACACGTAGACAATTTGTTTACATGATGAGTGCTCAATGATAAGGATAAATAGAATTTCTGTCAGGAGATTCGCTGCTTTCAAAATGCAATGATTATTTATATCATTAGCCTCTCATTTCTTATATTACGTGTATAAAAGGTAGAAACGGAGAAATTACAAAGAATACAAATTCCTGCGGCGAAAAAAAGGAGACGAAACAAGATGTAAGCCGTTAGCCCGTCTGTTCCGTAGTCGGTGGCCGAGATGTTGCATACGTTCGTACGTGATGATAACCACTTTTCATCAGGTAAGCTTTTAGGCTTATCTGCTATTCTTTAGCAATAATAAAAACGTTAGTTTATTTATTTATTTAATTTTGTTTGGGAAACATTCAATAATTAATATATCAATCAAGTTGCCGCTAAAAATTAATGTATATAATAAAAATAAAAAAATATTGATTTAATTTTCATTTTGACGTTTCGGCCACTTTTCAGTAAGTTAAAGCGTAGTGAATAAATAAATGATCGGCAAACACATATTGTATATTCCGAAATTCAGCAAGTTAGGTGTAAAATACAGACTACCCTGGGACCATAGTAAACAACGAAGAATATTAGTTTCCGAAATTTACCATACCAGGAATCAAACTCTGAGCCTGCAGAACCGTAAGCTGGCAAAAGCTTAACCCACTCAACCACAGGGGCTGTCAGTAGCCGGCCGAACTTTTAGTTCTGCTAGTGGTCGCCCTTGTTCGAAAATCGACCATAATCATTAAGTACAAAGACTATACTTCTATAATTATAGATTTCACCAACAATTAACAAAAGAGTATAAATATGCATGTGTGTGTCAAATACACGGTAGTATCTGTAATGTTTTTTATTGATTTAATGTATTTTTGATGCATAATTTTTTTTAAATATTAGCATTCTGCACTCCTTCTCTATCTCTTATTAACTATAAGTTTGCGAAATTTCACACTCCTCCGTCCGCGCAATTTTCGTAAAAGTTTTTGCTTCATGTACTATTATAGATGTAGGTATTAGCCGAAAAAATTTAAGAGAATGTTAGACTTTCTGTGTTTAAAATAATTAATACTCAAATGAAACGAAATGGTTTAAAGTATAATATATTTCAAGAGTTAGACAGATTTCTTCTATTCATAGAATAAACATTTCCTCTAACTTATGAATTTGTTGCCTCTGTTTTGCAGTCGAGTGAGTAATTTCAATGCTAACTTTCTTTGATTTCGCCAATTTGAGTTTAGTTCAACAAATTTCTAATTATCGCCCTGAATGCTTCGAGGTCGCCGCATTCAGGCCGTCACTCGAATGAGCGAATTCGCCTAAGCTCTGCTTGGTGTACTCTTATTTGTTTATTACAGTTCTTTCACGTTTAATTTATATGTAATATTATACAATTTTAAATCAGGACGTCAATGTACAGACATTGAATCAATTAAAAAAACAACTGAAATAGACTATATAAGCGACGAAAAACATGATGCATTCTTTTTAGATTCGTCGTCTATTTGTTCGGGGTTCACGTAAAAACTACTCGGCTGATTTCGATGTGGTTTTCGCTGATCGACAGCAAATTCTTAGACTTCAAATCTGCGCTATTTTGTATCCCGGGAATCCCGTGAGAATTTTCCCGGTAACGGTTTATAGTTGTTCGGCTGTGTAAAAAATTGCCGACGCAGTTTTCACTACTACGATAGCTTAGGTTTGTTTCTAAATGCTTGGTGTGCTGAGAATCTCGCGGGAATTTCGCATGTCCTAATCTTATACTAATATATAAAGCTGAAGAGTTTGTTTGTTTCCTTGAACGCGCTAATCTCAGGAGCTACTGGTCTGATTTGAAAATTTCTTTCAGTATTAGATAGCCCATTTATCGAGGAAGGCTATAGAGGCCATATGTCATCACGCTAAGACCAATAGGAGCGTAGCACCAGTGAGGATGTTTCAAAATTGGGGGTTTTTTTAACCTACTTTTTTACTACACCGTCTGTTTTCTACTCATGTATCCCACGGAAACGACGATATTCATCGGAATAAGTATTTTAAATACCCATAATAATTATAGGCTAGTACTTTATCATGTATCATTTAAATCTATTCAGTAATTTTCACGTGATACTGTAATAGACGGACAGACAGACATTCAAAGTGTCCCAATTAGCCCTCTGAGTTGTTTCTCATTTTTAAATTCATTGTACGAATGCGAATTTACTCTATATTACATACATTTCACTGAACAATATGGTGATTGTAATTTTCATTGTATTTTGAACTTGCCACTAGAAATTGTCCAAATTAAATTTAGAAAACGAATAAATTGATTTGTATAGAATATGCGTTATATTAAATACCTTGAAAACATTTCAATTTAATGTTAATTGGAAATGAACTGTAATTAAGTATCAGCAATTTATTAACGTTTCACTCATTTATGAGGGCAATGGCAATTGACTGACGACTTTATGGCGAAAGCGGTACCCTTATACAATCGCCTTGTCTGTTTCTCTATTAATGTTATTAACCTTTTTCTCAGGAACTACTAAGTTTATATACTACACTACACTGCACCGCACTACACTGCACTACATTACACTATAGTATTATACTATACCATACTAGAAATAAGTAGCTATTTTAAAATCCAACTAATTAGCAGTTGTTCACAAAATAGCCACAGCTAAGATGTCAACCACTTCGCCAACTAGCTAATGGTTGTACATTACTGCCGGGTTTGTAGCTTAGCCGCCAGCCGTTGGCTGTCGGTTGGCGAGTCATTTACCCACTAGCCAATTAGCTATCAAGTAGTTTTTTAACTGGCTACCGAACTACCATTAGCCGGATGTGTAAGTTTTTGGAATTTCATGTGGTTACTCACCGCTATACTTTACTAACCCTGCTTCATGTGATGTTCTGAGAGGCAAATAAATATTGTACGAGTTCCATTCGGAATACGCTGCCCCGAATCAGCCTCGCTTAAAATTTTCACTTTTTCAAAATTTATTGTACAAACTCGAACCTTCTAAAGTTTCATTATACATATTATAAACTTGGTACAAAGGTGTATTCTATATGCAAATATTAAATTTTTAATTAAATTGTGAATAAAATTATAATGATTGTCGGCTGCTATACATGTAACTGAAAGATAAAAGTTATTACTGCTACCCATTTTCGCAAAAAGCAAATTAAACTGAATTAACTAACAAGTATAATAGCCCAAACTTTAGTAATGGTCAAAATGATTAAAACTTGGAAATGGAGTATTGTGGTAGTCAACGGCCAGTGATTACACGGACAGTCGACTCCGAATGGGCGGCCATCAGCGGACGCGCAAAGTCACCAACTAGCCGCCAACTGGGTCCGCACTCCGTTCAACACTTCCACAGTGGCACTGATTTGTCGTACTTTCCATTCCTGCGGTACGAGGCGTTTTAGGCCTTGTACTCAAAGTGACATTGTGGCAACACGAGGCCTATCGAGCCCCGTAAGGTTTTAATAACTAAAATCCTTTTTTGGATTACATATAAAACAGTTTATGGATAGGTCAAGGTAAACTCGTAGAAAGGGAGAAGCTAGTGGAAGCGGCCTCCGTTCAGCGTCGTCAGACGCTCTCGGAGACGCCGCAAGGTATCAAACCTACTCCCATTATTCTGTCACAGGGGGCTGCTGTGTACGGGTTAGCAACGGACTTGTCCCCCCTGTTTGATGAAGTGGTACACTTTGCTTGCACAAGAGCGTCACGGTGCAGTAACATTGTTCTAGATCCAGTGGCATCCTGTAAATGCGTTAATGGGTCGAAGGTTGGGTTTAGTGGGTAATTTGGATATCGCCTCTCGCTTTCAAAGCGGGGAGCGGTCACCGGGAATGCCACGCAGGCTATGGCCCTGAGACATTCTCCCTGGGTGAATAACAAAAAGGTAATCCCTTAGATTGGTATACCGTGGAACTCTGGTTTAATAGCACATCAAGTATATGTAAGTGTATATTATATCCCAAAATAATATTTAGGCAAAATTGTAGGGAAATATATACCTGAGTGTCCGATCATCTCCCCTGGGCCAAAACAACCGGCTCACACGCAAATCGAGTCGGGGGTTTTGACCTAGGGAAGGCAACGCGGGCGCTCGGGTATATAGCGATATTAAATATACATAAATGCAAAATAAACAAATAGTATAAGTATATCTAAAACCAACATAAGCCAACAACAACCAATCACCATTCAAATCCCATCCAATTCACACCCTAGTATTTTTTTATATATATACCAGTAACAACTTAGGCAGTAACGGACCTGGGTATATCACGTTCGCCCGGGCTAGAAAAGCTGAAAAAAAAACACTTCAAATCAAATCATTTTTATTGCAACGTAAGTGTTATTTAGATAATTTTACACATAGGTATTATATAAATGCGTTTCGTTTTATGTGTGTATTGAATTTAGAAATGATTGTAAATATGTATATTTAATTTGTACAGGCCTGTCATATTTTCTAGATTTTTTTTAAGCTAGGTTGCTTGGAACAGATTGCTTTTAGCATTAAGGCCGCCTGTTGTTTTGCCAAGAAGTATTATAATTATGTATTATTTGTGATTGTAGATTTTGGCGAGCAATAAACTGTTATTTCTCTGTATATATATAATTGAGAATAACACTTAATACTTAGTTGTCCTTTAATAGCATCGCAATGTTAATAGTACTTAATCTTAGATAGATATTAATTTTTTTTCTACACTTAACTAAATTATTGTGATATCCTTCGGTCCACAATGAAGTCTGTTTTTCTTAGTTAGACCGCAAGTGAGACACATTCGGGGCGGCTTAGACCCCGTGTCGCAGTGAACGTGTTAAAATGATCACCCTCGATTTAACTTAACGCCGCAATATGTAAATGCGCACTTGCGACGTGCTCACTCATTCGCTCACTAACTCATTCAGTCGCCGCTCGCAGCTCGGCGCTAGCTCTCTAAAAGTTCCACTCTGTAGCACTCAACTGAATTATCTTTTAACCAGCTAAAGCTTTTATATTTTTTGAAGTGGAATTGTTTTATGTGTGTCTATTCAGGAAGAGACATCTAACTTAATGCATACACAACATGGGAGTACTGTTGCATTTTTTTTAAATTCAATACAGAGATATAATCATGTGATAAGTTTTTATTCAAGTAAAAAGTGAAGATATGGAACCCACATTTATTTTATAATTTAAATAAAATGAGAATATATTTAGGTTGATAATATTAATAGATATTTCTCTACACTGTAGATTTTACCCGTGCAGGAACGGAGAAAGAATACAATTTCCTGCTGCCGGGCGGCCTCTCGTAAGAGGCGACAAAACAATCCTCAACTATTACTACCACCCCTGGTCTAAGTATGTCACCATAACAACCATATTATGTGTTCCGGCATTGGTGCCCAGGTTGCAGTCTCCCTTAAGAGAGCAGCAGCGCATTTGTTGCACCTTTGGTGTTGGAAATGTCCATAAGCGATGGTAACCACTTTCCATTAAGTCGGCTGTCTGCCTGTCTGCTGAACTCCTGCTATAAAAAATAAAGCCTATAGCCTTCCTCGATGAAATGGGCTGTGGAACACTGAAAGAATTTTTCAAATCAGATCAATAGTTCCTGAGATTAGCGCGTTCAAGCAAACAAACAAACTTTTCAGCTTTATATATTAGTATAAAATATGTATATACGTACTAGTATATATTTGTATATTTATTTCTTAAATTACTTTGAGTGTTTGTGTATCTATAGCTTTTTTCCTGCACCGCCTACATGGCTTAATTCAAAATTCTTTGATTTAGGTTGCCCGAAAGCGACCGCCTTGAGTGATAAAGCCCACTTTTATATTGCCTAGATTTTTTTTAAATATGATGATCTGTTTTTATAATTGTATATTTTGGTGTACAATAAAGTGTTCTCTCTCTCTCTTATTCTGCTCATTTGATTCCAAAACCATTAGTAATGTAATACTGTTATTACAGTAAAAAGCCCGCTAAGTGACCCTCAATAAATCTCGACCCTCTTCAAAATATATGAAACATTTATTCAACTTTTAAAAACCGCGTGCAATAACCGGACTGAAGGGTTGTCGAGTCGAGTTTGTTTGTTGGGGCTGTTTTAAACTGATGAAAAATCTGCCCGCAATTCGGGGAGTGGAGTCCATCTGTCATGTATTGCCCAACTGCGGACGATGCTCGCGGCCGGAATAAAAACTTCAATAGATTTGCTAAATTAATTTCGGAAATATTGAGTAAATGAGAGTCGTAACGTAATAAAAGGGATTATTTATTTTTGTTCGAGTGAGTGTTTATTAACACCCCTTTCCTGTCCCGAGGGATGCATTCTAGAAATCGCGTATAGCGGGATAAGATACTTCTATAGTGTCTTGCTGCTTGGGGAGGAATGCAAGGAACACACATTGTAGAGGTAGAGCGAGCACAAGTCCTCAAAGTGATGCTTAGAAAACCGTTCATTTGTCCCAATACACTATACATAGAAAGTGATGTTTCAGTTATAAGTTAATTCATGAATTTCATTTTGAAGATGAAATAAGAAGCCAAATAAATGATTAAAGTGCTTTATTGTAAAAATGGAACAGAATCAACTTATTCACTTTTATTTATTCATTAAATCCTTAAAATTATATGAAAAATAGTTTATAATGTATTTTGAGTAGCGTTTTGTATGCGTTCTTGGACAATTCTTTCGTAACAACACTGTTTTGTATTGCTTGCCGAAAACTTATATTAATTGAACTTTTATAGACTGAGAATTGTGCTAATTTAGCGACCTGATGGTACATTTAAAGAATCCGCGCCATGCGGGGCGGGTAATCTTCTTTTTCTTCTTCTTCTTATATATAAAAGTGAATGTTTGTCTGTATGTCCTTTATAGAATCGTAAACTACACATTTGATCATATGATGTGATCTTTAGCAAAGTTGTTGTGCATGAGCCAGAGAAGGTTTCTGAGTTGGTTCACAATTGGACCCGGTAGGTGGCGCTGCTGTCGGCATACCTATTGAAGCTTTTCCGGGCAGGACGACGTCTGTCGGGACAGCTAGTTATAATAAAAAATATTGTAAGGACGTTAATTCCTCCTTATATCGCTGTTATTCTTACGTTTTTTAAGTATAGATAGAAAGGAAATATTTAGTTGCTAATGATTGGTAAATAAGCTTTCAAAAGCAGTCATCCTCAGCTTATGTTTCCCTACAGCTCTACAATATGGTATTATAATAAATACGTCGGCGTTACAAATTCCGTTTTGCCGAAATGGCTAACCCATTTTAAAAAAGAGACTAAGGGATCCAGATAAATAACAATATACCTACCTGTTTATGTTTATTATAATAATAAGAGGTTCATTGAAATATCATTGTCAAAGTGATGTTGTCAATGGCACTCTGGCGAAGCGTCGTGTCTAAGGAAGTGAAGTCGGCCGTATAAGAAAGATATAACTTCTTCTTGAAAATAGTCGCCAGGGCACCTAGTGTTCGACGTATCGCCGTCTATTGCCTTGATCAGTGTTTCAATCCAATTATAACGTAATCAATGTTAATGACGTACGTAATCAGTGATAATTGTTACTTAAGCAATAGAGATATTGTTTTATTACACCAGAAAAGAAAAGTTAATTTCATAAATATACTCACATATTCAAGTCATGCCGTGATGAGTTCTGACGAATAAAGCCTTCCTGAGCTCATGCGGCTCTGACGAGCTTACAAAAACAATCAATTCAAAATCAACATGAAACAGAGAAGATAATAATCTAAATTTAAAACAAGCTCAACTGTTACTTACAAAAACAGTTTAGCAAAAGGTCGACCACAAATTACAATATTGTAATTATACACGACCTATTTAATACTAATCAATAATAGTTAACTGCTACACAAATAACGTTCTAATCGAGAGGACCCAAGAAAGTTAAAAGCGAGTCATTTTCTGGACAAATTGAGGGAAAAATGTCGGAGGAGGCGACCTCTTTGATCGCGAAACTTGGCACTCAAACAATTAGGGAAGTCCTGCGTGTAACAGCCCTCGGATTGAAAGGGTTGTCGGACGAAGGCTATATACACTACGCACTATTTGGTAGTTTTTTTTAACTAAAAGCAATTCAATTAAGCGTCTGAAGCGTTGCAATGATATAAATAGACTAGGAAGTTGATTAAAATTTTACCTTATCTACCAGGTTCGTTTTGTGGTCAATAAATTTGTAGTCTAAGGACTTTAGCTTCGGCGTCGGCAGTTCATGCCATGTGACCAGTTACAGAGTCCTGCTGGAAAGTCCACGGTACTGTCTATATGCACTACGCTGTGGATGCCGTCGATATGGTGTAGTTGTTCGAAATGCTGAGACCGAGCGGTCGAGCGCACGGATCAGTTTAAGTACTTGGGATCTGTCCTTAGTGCGTCCGGGGATATCGACCTCGACGTCAAGGCCCATATCACAGCAGCTTGGGCCAAGTGGCGTGAGGTGACAGGTGTCATTTGTGACCCCAAAATGCCGGTCAAATTAAAAGGACAGGTCTATAAATCCATCATTAGACCTGTCCTTTTGTATGGCAGTAAAGCGTGGCCAGTACTTGAGCGACACAAGCAAGAACTGCGTGTCACGGAGATGAATATGCTGCAATGGATGTGTGGAGTGACGCGGAAAGACCGGGTCCGGAACTCCCGCATCGGCGGCAGTCTTCATGTCCGTGACATAGCAGACAAACTGCAAGAGTGTCGCTTACGCTGGTACGGGCACGTTTTACGCATACCGGCTAATTACGTGGGGAACAAATGTCTAGCCATGCCGCCTCCGCCAGGTCCCGGTCGAAGGGGAAGGCCCAAGAAATGCTGGCTTGACGTCGTGAAGGATGACATGCGTGCCAATGGTCTCAAAACGGGGGATGCTGAAGACCGCGCGAAGTGGAGTAGAAAAAGTAGGAAAGCGGACCCTGGGCGTCGGAGTGAACGCTCCGAACGCAACCGGGATTTAACGCTCGGATGATGATGATGTTCGAAATGCTGCGACCATGCGGTAATCTGGACGGTACAGTCTACAGTTGGTCCTCAACCACGTGTGACAAAAACCGTCTGGCTGACCGCGAATGGAGCCGCAGGACTTCGAGTAATCGCACCGGATGACCGAGTGGATTGCGGCTAGCCGCGTAATGCGTATCAGCGCTTAATTCTATATATATGGGATTTAGTAGGTACAAGTAATCTATATGCCGCTACACAATGCTAAATTCATGCATTTTTATTTGAGAAGCGCTCCACATTCTCGCGAGTTTCTAAGATTTTAAAGTCATGAAAATTGGTTGGAATTATACTAAATTGGGTAGTTTTTAAGATATGGGATATATTCGATCAAATGTTTTCTTTATACTGCCATAATGAAATGACAAAAATAATCTTTACAGTACCTCTTATACTTCACGGACGACCGCACACTTACAAGGTTTCGAAATTAAGCTTGGGTGGCGAAAATTGAATCTACTTTACGCTACTTCAGGGAAGACAAGCGACAAAGTCCTCCCCTAAAACGTGTCAAAAAACAATAGAATACGATAGACAAGGACAATCCACGCTTTGAAATGTTAATACCAGCTTTGTGCCACATCCCGTGCGTGTCGGAGCAATTCAGAGATGTCACACGCAGTAAAGTTCTTCGTCAGCAACTTATGTACACTAAGCTCCATACTTGAGGCCATTGTTTCCTCGAGACGTTTTCCTTCCATTATTGAGATGAAGTGGGCTCTAAGTAGATTTGGTTTTATGTCAATTTATACTATTACGGTCTTTATCATATTGAGTTGGCGTAAGTTTGTACTCTTACTCGATATGATAAGACCGCTAGGTTTTGGTAGCTAGTTTGCAAAAATGAAACGCTATGAAAGAGTCACATATTTGTGCCGTTTGGAGTTGAAACTTTAAGTACATAATAAGTAATAATATAGTCCATCCGCAAAGAGTTTCTTCAAAGAAGATACCACCCGTGACAAGAAGGCTGGTTCGTATTTCGCGCAACGAATCAGCATTGCCATATAGCGTGGCGATGCAGCCAGCCTTCTGGGCACGCTTCCCTCTGGCAGCCATTTGTTACATACTTTATATTATTTAATTTATAATTTGATTTTATTTTCTTTCATTGTAAAACGTTTGTTTGTTATGGTGTAGTATTAAAAAATAATATAGATCTAAAAAGGACACACAAATCAAAAAGCCTAAAGAGGCCACTTTTGCAGATTCCTATGATGAACATGAACAGTATCATAATAAAATGGAACTTTATGTTGTCTTGCAACTACCAATATATCTAGATACGTGTCAATATCACTAAGCGATTCTCCAATAGCGACCGCTTTAGGACCTCAGTTAAAATTTTGAATGAATTGAATAGAATTTACTATCACAACACAAAACGTGACTGAAGTAAAATTTTCTTGTACTGATTTAGGATGGGCCTCAAACTGAATAAAGCCATTGATAAGGGGAACTAAACTAATATTGGTGCGGGGCGTGAGGCCGTCATGGACTCCCCTCCCGGGGCTCCCGAGGGACCACTTCCCCTTTATTGCCGCCGTGTCTCGGTTCACGAGTACCACGACAAAAAGCTAACTGTGAAACTTTTTTTTTTTACAGGTATTCTGTACTTTTTATATCAATCCAATATTAAACGGTGCATTTGTCTTTCAATTTGGATAAATATAAACTTGAATCATTCAATGTCATTGAAGACGGTCGTGTCCTTTCAATCAAATTTTAATTTTGGTGGATCTGTCTAATATCAACATTATTACAAATTTTTGACACCTGAAATACTTATATGTGGTTTAGAAGGTAAGCAGAGAAAATCAGCGCTGTGTCGGAAAAAAAATCGCCATGAACTTGTTTTTTTATGTATGTATTTGTTTCTAGAGGGTTGAAAGCTGAAGTCTTAAAAACTAAGATACAAAGATAGGAAAAGGAAAAAATCAAATGAATATTAAAGATACGCACGGTTTATCTTATACCAGATGTGCCGACAAATTCCGCACAATCCGTCGGGCTCTTGTCAGCGCCGGGGTAACTGGCGTTCTGGAACCGAACGGCTTGTACCGCGACGATGGCAAGAAACCTGCTGGAATGTCCCTGGAGCCCTGGAGGATGGCTCGCCTTTTAGAATGGGACGCGTTTTGTCTCGATGGTTTGGCGGCGTCTTATTCTTCAGCCACTATCGTGTCTGCCGGCACAGCTGCTGCACAACAGGAGGCCCTAAAATGCCGCAAATATTCCGCCATCGAAAATGGTTACATATTTGTGGCTTTTGGGGTCGAGACCCAGGGACCATGGGAACCTGAGGCGCATAAACTTTATCAAGACATAGCGAAACCTATAACACCTCGAACAACGCATTAGCGCTGGCATTCAGCGAGGTAATGTAGCCAGTCTTTTAGGCACGTTTTCAACTGACAGTGGTATGGCACTACATTTTATAGCTTAATTTTAACCTACCTATATAGTTTTATTCAGATTAAATTATTGAAATAAAATAAAAGATAGGCATAAATAAATATGATAACCTCTTATGATCATCATCATGGTTCGAGCCCTTCGTGCCGGCTCGATCAGAGTGATGCCACGCGAACGCAGATTATCTTGCCCCCACCCAGTTTTCTCTCTCCCTTCCTTCTGTCCCATCTTTAAAGCTGGCAATGCGTTGGCTTCGTCCCTGGTGTTGCAAGCTTCTACCGGCAACGGTAACCACCATTAGCTGCACCGTCTGCCTAATTGCCAGCTTCACGAAAAACTCTTTAACTACTAACAATTTATTTCTTCATACTCAAATAATTTTTATTGCATAAATTTTGATAATCAGCATTTCGGTGAACACATTTTGTTGCAGATTCCTAAAAAGAAGTTGCCAACTTTTCGTTCGGTAATAAAGACAACAATAAAGTTGCCGCGTTAGCGCCGCGTCTCAAAGGGAAACGGTTATAGGTCATATATCACTTACTATGGACGAACATAGATCCGCATGAAGATATTGCCTTGACAAAGTTACTTTTTTCGGACAAAATGTTTTCAACTAAGCACGAACAATAATCATTAAAACTACTAAAACAGCTATTTTATCTTATATTCAATCCGTAAACTATTAATACGTATACCAAAGTCGTATAGTATGTAACGCGAAGTTTAGACTCATCATTATTTTTTTTGCCATAAGAAATCCGTTTTAGGACTAAGCCGCGATAGGCACAGAAGCCTGGGGGAATAATTCGCGACCCGTGAGTGTGGGATTCGCACTAGCGTGCCCAGTCAGAGCTGGTGCCACGCTATTGCCACTCCCCAGTTAGGGATACCCAGTAAAACCCCTGGGTGTTCGGTCCTCCGCCTTCTGCCAGGGCTTCGGGTATATGACCTAGCCCCTCCGCAGCCCTGGCAGGTGTACTCGAGGCCCCTTCCAAGGTTAGATTCATCAGCGCCATCCTCTACCAACGTTTATGAATATATAATGGTCACGTCATGAAAGAAAACTTCGCTTATGTCTGCGATATTATAACACGTTTTATGATGATTAAATTAATCAAAATTTATCTCTAACATCATGTACAGTTAATTGTGGTAGTTTAGAATATTTCAATACTATAGTGGCGCGCTACGTGCGGTGCCAGTTTAGTAGTTTAAATTCGTTAATGTCCGCTGTGCACCATTTTTCTGTTATCTGAATTATCTTGTAGTAGCTTAGCATACAACAAAATATACATCTATTTTTATGAAGGTACTTCCTGTTCTATGTAAACCGCTTCGCAACGTATTATCACTGTTCCAAGGAGGAGAAGCAGCAAGACACTCTGCAACAACATGTCTAGCTCAAAATGAACTTCTTTCTTTCTTTTACCTCATTATCAGAAAGTTAAACAATAAACTCGGAACTAAAATTCAGTGTATTATAATTCCATAAATAAAAGCAGATTTCAAATGACATGAAAAATATAAGTAATTTAGGTAAAAGTAAACAGGATAAGTTAGGTTTCAATATCGGCGGCGAAACTCAATAAAGCGAGGCAATAAGATCAATACTAAATATTTATGGCCGGGCTGTTTATCAATAAGCCGGCCGATGCCTCATGGAAATCAGTTCCGCATTCCTGTCAAGGTTTTCCTCACAAACGCCGCCGGAGCGTGAGGCCCGCAACACACAGACGACAGTACTTAACTAACTTTACCTACTACAATATAGTGCTTGTCTTCAAAAGGCTCAGCGGGTTGTAGTTTATAGGTAATTGAATTGTTCTTACTGGAAAATATTTTTCACAACACATAACAACTATTGCAGCCCATAAGCGTTGCTCAGCGCCACAGAAATGTTATGTGTTGCCAGCGGCCAGCGGCCAGTGGCGGCTTTATGGCCGGGCGCCATTGGGCGACTACCCAAGAGCACCAGACTTGAAGAGCCAACGATAATTGCAATAAACTCTAATGTTCCAAATTAACTTCTTATAATCTTACAATTTAAAATAATTAACCGGCTATTCTATATTACATCCTTTTTCTTGTAAAAAACACTCGTACAAAATCTATGAGGCCTTGAGGTTTTTTAAAAATTGTTTCAGTTAATTTCTGATTTTTTTAGGAGAATTCCCTTTGTGGACTATGGGTGTAAAACTTCTTATTGTCTTTTCTGTCGCCAATTGTTGAGCCATGGAACTAGGGCGTCTGCCGGCGCCGTGACCCCAATTGGCTATAGCCCACCTCTCCGACAGACCTCATCTGCCTTAAATAAATGAAGATTAATTTAAGTCAATATTTCATTTTAGTGGTAGTTCAATATTAGTTGCATTTTTAATCCATATATTAATACGTGAAACAAAAACTTTGGAGCCCTTATTACGAAAATTGAGCGGATGGAGGAGTATAAAATTTCGCACATTTATAGTTTATATAGAGAAGAAGCGACGAATGCTATTTTTTAAAAAATATGCATATATACTCTTTTATTGTTCAAGTCAAATTAGCAGTGTAACCTTGGCGAAATCTATGATTATAGAAGTATAGTCTTTGACAACAGCACCTTAATAACGTTCAAA
The DNA here is from genome assembly GCA_949752895.1 of Dendrolimus pini. Lineage (NCBI taxonomy): Eukaryota > Metazoa > Arthropoda > Insecta > Lepidoptera > Lasiocampidae > Dendrolimus > Dendrolimus pini. The sequence goes on from OX457143.1 coordinate 18,975,742, forward strand.
GTTATAATTTGAATTAATCATGGTGGAATTTTGACCACTAGTGCCTATAAATTGATGTAAAGTTCACATTGTGATAATATTATTTGCGTGTATTGGAGAGTAGGCGTGCCGGAAGTGCCGAATGCGGCCCTGGCGGCGCCTCGCCTTGACCACTCCATCCGAGTCCGAGACGGCTCTGCGCGATTGTAGTGCTCCTGGAGCTCCTCGATCACTCGTTGGTAGGATTTGGCGCTAAGGCGCTTTAGTGATGTGCCCCCTCTATCGATAAGGCGCAACGGTCTAAGTTTCCTAAGTCGATAAGTCTGTCTTAGTAGTTGTCTTTGTAGAATCGAAGGCAACGTTATGTTCGTCCCTAATGCCGCTGCAAAAGTATTAAGCTGTCTCTACGCTACACAAATATGATTAGCTGTGAACTCTGCTTCGTTTGCCGTTTGTCCGATTTGGACTTTATATTTCTACTTTTTTAAATTGGGTAGTCGACACAGAGTGTCCAAATAGAGTAGAAAAGGTTTCGCAAATTTACCTTAATTCTAGCAACTCAAATAATTATGTCACGAATTTTTAAATAAGTATCAAATTGCTTTATTTACGACATATATATTTAGTAAACATTATATTTACTTAAATCATAATGACTATAATTTGCTAAGCAAGAGCATTAACGCCTTGTGCTAATTAACTGAGCAATTAGTGAATTGAAAGAAGCGAAACTAATTTTTTACGCGGTTCTTCGGTAAATATCGTTAAATTATGAAAATATTTATAATAAAACAACGTTGTAACGATTTTAAGCGCTGTAATTTATTCGATGTCGACACTTGAGATCTTTATCTCCGTGACCGGCGACCGACGGCTACGGAATAGGGGCTGAAACGTCGGAACATTAAAAATCAGTCCTCTTTAGTTGATTTGGTCTTAGATCAACGTTCAAATGAAATGAATATGGATAAATTCACTTTGTATTGGAGTCATTGACATTGACTGCAGATAAGATAAAATATTGCTAGAAGGAAATAAATAATAGTTTTAAAAAACTAAAAACACGCTTTTTATAGAAAACCTAACTAAAAAATAGAAAATAAATTTAAATTAAGAATAGTGTTAAAAATTTCAATAAATATAAATTAATAATAGTGTGAATAAAAAAAATGAATTTTATTTAAAAAAAAGCGTGGGGTGCATGGTGTCAATAGTTATAAATATTTTATTGACAGATATGAGTAAAGTGATTATCATTTTGATAATATCTTAAAAAGCACCCACGCTTTTTTTAAAATAAAATACATTTTTTTTATTCACACTATTATTAATTTATATTTATTGAAATTTTTAACACTATTCTTAATTTAAATTTATTTTCTATTTTTTAGTTAGGTTTTCTATAAAAAGCGTGTTTTTAGTTTTTTAAAACTATTATTTATTTTTTACTTTTTAGTTTGGTTTATTTATAAAAGCATGATTTTTTAGTTTTTTTAAACTATTATTCGTTGATTATCAAAAATATTCATACTTAATATAATACTCGATTTCAGAGAGGGAGCCTGAGAAACGGCTACCATCTCCATATATTCAATATACTCTATGGCTACCAGTACCAAGGAAGGCCGCAGGCGCGCAAATTACCTACGGAGAGTTACTGACATACTGACATACTGACTGACATACAAGTGAAGCTAATAAAAAGCGTGTAAAAAAGAGTTCATGTTCGAGACGGTATGACCAGGTTATACACAATACTCAATCTGTCTTTTTTCGAAGTCGGCAGACAAACACACATACCCAAATTAAGTAAGTTACGTTTGTGTTATGGGTAATATACAAGCGCTATTCTGGGCCGATCCCAGACACTCAGACCATAGTAAATAACGGACAAAATATGTTTCCTTAATTTACTATACCAGGAATCGAACCCAGAGCCTCTGCGTTACAATGAGGCAGGCCGGCAAAGGCTTAGTCCGCTCAACCACAGAGGCCGTCAATTACTTTTAGAATATTAGAAGGTATCCACTAATGATTGCGTAATTAATTATAATTGATTACACAATGAGATTAATAATGCAGGATTTAATTTTAAACACGGGCTTATTGTTTGGAATTGTATTTACGCAAGAGTAGTTATTGTGGTGGCGGATGAATACCTCATTTGCTTTCCACCCGAACGCTGTTTTCGTAACGTTCGCTCTGTAATTGAACCACATTAATGGCAACTAAATATAGGGATACACGAATTTGTTGTTGTAGGGATTACCACACAGGCACCTGACACAGCTATCTTACCTTATACTATATATAAAGCTAGAGAGTTTGTTTGTTTGAACTGCGCTAATCTCGCGCTAATCTGCGCTAATCTCAGGAACTAGTTGTCTGATTTGAAAAATTCTTTCAGTGTTAGATAGCCCATTTATCGAGGAAGGCTATATATCATATATCATCACGCTAAGACAAATAGAAGCGGAGCCCCAATGAAGAATGTTTCAAAATCGGAGGTGGAGCTTTAGAAAGCTTCCGCTGCGTGCGTTTCACCTTCTACGTAAACAAAGTCGCTGGTTAAAGTTATCGTTAACCCAAAGTAACTATTCCACGCGGACAAAGTCGCGGGTATGAGCTAGTAAATTAATAAAACACAACCATTTTTCCTACTTTGATGATTAGATTTTTAAGTCGGTTAGCATTCCTTAACAAAAAATAATTCTTACAAACTGTACTATAGGTTAGTGTAATCATACAATTTTTTTACCAATTCCATTCCTGATTAGGGTCATTTGATTTTTCCATTAATATTTTCTACAGTATCTTTAAGTCGGTTCCAAGTACAACATGATAATTACTCTATAACTATACATACGTTAGGCCTCGGGTTATGAATACTTAGTAATTATCAGAATACTCTCCGATAGCAGATCGGCACTACAAGCCCTTAGTAGCAGGGTTATTTACTCAAATTTAATTTACGAATTCCACTCGGCTCTAAATGAGGCGGCAGGTAAGAACAATACCTTGACCCTTCAATGGATCAAGGGACACAGTGGTGCCCGAAGTAACGATGCGGCAGATCAACTGGCAAGGAGAGGTTCCGAAACCCAACCGGTTGGACCGGAACCTTTCCTGCCTTTGCCACACAGTTGGTTTAGAAATCACATAAATCAAAGGACAAGGGCACTACATCAACAACTTTGGGACAACTTGGAGGATTGCAGACAAGCTAAGCTGGCAATGCTCGAGTAAACCTGCGTTTCTCCAGGAATATCTTAAAGCTCAGTCGGTCCAGGCTGAGACTAGTTATTAGCGCAGCCACTGGACATGGCAATTTTAACAGACAACTTTTCAATATAGGTGTCACTGACAGCCCTCTGTGCAGAGCATGCCTGGAGGCAGAAGAAACAGCCGCCCATGTCCTGCTTGAATGCGGAGGGGTGGCCCAATACAGGGCGAAGTATCTGGACGCCTCTCGTAGCCTCCGAGAAGTCTTCAGCAACGTCAAGAAGCTGGTCGACTTCCTGGAGGAGCTGGGCTGGATGGAGTAAACCCTCATCCACCCTCACACGCAAAAAAGGCGCTTGTCGTCGAGTTGCGGAAACCGCCCGTTTGCAGTTTGAAGAAAATCGCAAACTATCCCATCTCCCGGCATGAAAAGTATTTATGTCCATTTTCGGTATTGTATCTATTTACATTTAAACAAAATTACAGCAAAACCGATCCAGTATTCCTAGTAGTTTTCTGTGAAAACTCAATAGAGAGATATAATCGAGTTACTATCGCATTTCTTATAGACGATGATTTTTCAAATCTATAAACTTGAGAAATGATTGGTGTCATACAAACTTTCATCCTCTATTTCAAACCGTCCTAGTTTTATGTATCTATCACCCGTCTATGCAAATGATATAAATGACAAAAATCCCGGTAGCGATAGACAGAGCTACTTTCGCATTTATAATATTAATAACTTAGGTGCATGTTTTGGTTCAGTTCTCACAATTTTAGTTTACAAAATTTGCCAACAGATACCTGGCAACACAATGAATGCACAAACATTCATTTAAAAACAAAGTCAGTTGGTAAGTTTTGAACTTGCACAGCTGAGCTTAGTCGGAATGAAAACTTCTAAAATTGAAAGGAAATAAAACATCAAGAGTCACGGAGTAGAGCCGTCACTTCCGTGGAATTTCCGAACTTGTTCCTATAACGATAGCAATCCCTGTTCGAGACGACTTGCATCGCCCTTAACGAGTGAACGCCACTCGACTCGGTCGCTGTTTGTTGTCCGACTGAAAGAAAGAAAGAGAAAGATTTATTGAACTTAAACGATTGGCCCTTTGTTACCAGCACAAAGAAAAGTTCAGTCCACTGGTAAATTATGTATCTATCAGTGAAATGGACTTTTCTTTGTAAAGTCGGACAAGTGCGTGTCAGTCTATACACTTGGATGGGTTTGTAGAGGCATTTAATCTCTCTTCCCTTTCTTCCCTACTTCTCGATCATCTCTACATTTATCTCGATCAATCTTCCAGTTTAGTTTCCTTTTTGTGATGCCCTTTCACCTTGTAGAGGCAATCATTGTCCACAGTGTTTTGTCGGCGTCTGGTTTTCCTACACTTTTAAAAATTGGCCAACGGATTTTTTTCAAACAAATTTTCGTACAAAGTATTTTTTTAATCACTATGTTTTTTTTAAAATTTAGTTCAACGAACAATTGCACCACTAGGAAAATTAAATAAAATATAAACTATTGGTAAATATTACTTGTGGTGCAACCAGCGATGTTGCCCACAACTGTAATAAAACAAAGAGGTTTTTAAATACAAGCTTTTGAGATCCTGGATATCATGTAGCAGCAGAGTGCTAGCCAAGACAAGTAAAACGAGCCTAAACACGATGAGTCTATCTTGTTTAGTACAGGAGTTCCTATGGCCACCTTCCGACTCCATCATCAGATCAGCTACATGGTGCCATATTATTGCATTGTCCCGTGGTGTACATATGCGTGCAAAATTTCAGCTCAATCGGAAACTGGGAAGTTGGTCAAATTTAACTTACAAGATTCCTCCCGAACTTACATACATACATTGCAAGTTAAATAAAAGCTTGGAAAAATACCCCACATCTTAAAAATTGGCCAATGTATCTTGTGACAAACAAGTTTTCGTACAAAGTATTCTTTTAATCTCAATGTACATACATACTTTTTTTTTTTGGGTTAACGAACAATTACACCACTTAGAAAATTAAACAAAACATAAGCTATTGGTAAATATGACTTGTGGCGAAACCAGCGAGTTGTCAGTCACCTAGAAAATTACGAATTATTTTTATAAAATTTAGTATAATTCAGTCGTCAATTGGTGTGAAATTCACTAATTGACTGATTATGTTAGTGATGGGCAACAGGTACATCCGTTGACAACTCTATAATTTTCTTCTTGTACAAAGAAGGGGTAAGCTTCTGTATGGTACTTATGGTAACGTTTAATTACACTGTTAATTGGGGCACGTTCATTTGCGTTCGTTCTAGACATCTTGGCCGCAAATATATCACGCGTACGGTTTTTTTTAAAATATATTTGGAGAAAAAAACAGTATTGTACAGAATTTAAAACTCATTATGATACTTATACATAAATATTTTAACTTGATACAATACCAACATCATTTACCACATATTAAATAATTTAAATGATATTGGCTACCGTAAAATACCGTATAAATAAAAATAAAAAGTAAGAAAAAGAGAGAAAGAAAGACAGGAAAAAGAAGAAGAAAGGCAGACCTCATCAGAACGCAGAGCCGGAGCCAAGATCACACCGAATGCCTGTAACCAGCCGCAAGGAGGACGCTTATTACCAGAAATACTTGATAGTGATAGCGGTTTACTTGTTTTTTAAACATTCACGGGTCATTTGTTTATAAGTGCTGGGCCTCGTTGCCGCTATATCTATCAAGTAGAAATTCTGATTATATGAATGCACTAGTTGGTAAAGCGGGGATCGTTTGCCGGCGTTTGTTCGGCAACGCGTGGTCGCAAACAATCGGCAGGGCCCCCGGCAATGCGTCCTGGTAGGAACCCTGTAACACAATTTATTTATTAAAGATGTACAGTCGTACCTGTTATGACACAATTCATAGAGAAACATCGCAGCAAGCTGCAATCTTCTGTGCTCAAGTTTAATAAAATTATATTTAACAAGCAAATTTTCGTAGGACAAGCGATTATGAAAACATTTATATTGTACACAACGTAGAAATTTTCTTTGAAATTGCTTTAATGTATTGTTATATTTATTGTAAAAGGGGTTCCATATGGACACAGCATAATCTAATTGCGATCGAATCAGTGTAACATAGAGGTAAATATATGTTGAGGGTCGAGTGAATTTTGTACTGGAACGCATAACAAGGCGATACATTTTAAAAGATTTATTAATTATGGTATCTATATGCAGATCCAAGTGCAATTTATTATCAAGTATTACACCTAAATCTCTTATATGATTGACATATTCAAGGGTGGAGTTACACAGCTTATATTGAAAATTACTAATATATTTCTTTTTCGTAAAAGTAATGACTTAGCATTTACTAATTTTTTTTATTTTTTATCGCTGGAGTACAGCAGACAGGCAGACGGCCCACCTGATGGAAAGCGGTTACCGTCGCCTATGGACGTTTGCAACACGAGAGGTGTCACCAACGCGCTGCCGGCCTCGAAGAAATTTTATGACACCCTTTTTAAAAAAAACCCATGTCGTAGCGCTGTGGGAAAACCACGGCTGGGAGCTCATTCCAAATCCCCACGGTGCGCAAGAGAAACGTTCTAGAGAACCGTTGCGTACAAGAGCGAAGCGGCTCAAGGAAGTGGGGATGAACGCCCAGCCGATGGCGTGCGGTGCGGTGGTAAAAAGAAGACGAAGGCACCATTCTGAACAGTTCCTCGGAACACTCTCCGTTATATAGTCGGTAGAATACGCAGAGAGACGCGAAGTCTCTCCGAAGGCCAAGCGTATCTAAGCCGTCTGTGAGCATGGGATCGTCGACAATGCGAACGGCTCGACGTTGAATACTGTCCAGGGGATTTAGCTAAAAGCAATGGGCCAAGGATCGAGCCCTGTGGCACACCGGACGTGATAGGTTCGAAGTCAGATTCATATCCATTAAATGCGACTTTCTGTGTACGATTTGTTATGTAAGATTTAAACCAGCGCCACAGGTTACCTCTAATACCATTATACGCAAGTTTGTGAAGAAGAATTTTGTGGTCTACACTGTCAAATGCTTTACGAAAATCAGTATTCACACTATCTATTTGTTTGTTAGCGTCGATACCTTCAAAAAGAAGTGATGTGTATATCAATAGATTAGTGGTAGTGGAACGGCGTTGTACAAAGCCGTGTTGTTGTGGTAGTATTATATTATGTAAGGAGGGATATATCTCATCATGAACTAATTTTTCTAGAAGCTTTGATAGTGCCGGTAGAATTGATATGGGTCGATAGTTTTCGACATTCGTTTTATCTCCACTTTTGAATGTTGGGAAAGACTCCCTCTTGTAAACATAAATTGTAAATATAAGTTAGTTTATGTATGAGTTTTGCTGTTGATTTAAAAAATATAGCGGGAATATAGTCTAATCTAGGTCCTTTGGTGATGTCTAAATTTTGAAGCCCTTTTAGGAGTGCATCTTCAGAAATGGTTACGTGATTCAAATTAATATTAGTGGTATGATTATTGTCTGGAATCATGTTTATATCGTAATCATCCCTAAGTGTAGATTTTTTGAAAACTGATTTAAAGTAAGATGAAAAAAATCCACGTATTTCTTCCGGATCATCCGAAATAGCGTTTTTATAAACAAATTTGTTAGGAAGGTGATTTTTGTTTTTCATATTATTTATATATGTCCAAAAATATTTGATATTATGACGGATACTGTCTTCAACTAAGTTCATATAGGTTTTGTAACATATTTTTGACTGTACTTTAAAGCGGTTTCTAAAAAGTGAGAATAGTTCATAATCAGATTCATTATGATATTTTTTCCATTTTATCCACGCGGTATTCTTGTTTTTAAAGATGTGTATTAAAGAGCGGGTAAACCATACCGGATACTTGGAGGATTTATGATATTTTACTTTAATAGGAACATGTTTTTTGATTAAAGATACATGTGTTCATAAAATACAGTCACTGTGTCTTCTGCTTCAAGATTAAGAAATAGTTTGTTCCAATTTATTTGCGATAATTCAGCGTTAATCTGTTCATAATTTTTAATTTTACTAAATTCAAACTGTACAAGGGGCTTATGTTTCATTTGAGAAGGATGATTAGTTATTGTCAACAGTGTAAAGAAAGGCGGGTGATTATGATTAGGATTAACAAGAAATACTGGTGCTGGAGATAATTTGGTCCTATCGATGTTAGTTATAAAGAAATCTAATATCCGTTCATTTGAGTTTCTAATATGATTGTATTGATGACAGTTTAATTGACTTAAGAAATTAATAAAGTATTTATTGGATGAGTTGTAGTTACTTTTTATTATGGGTTCTTCCGAATCACGTGAAATCTTTGCGGATCCCAATAAGTTATTGGTTCGATTTTAATTTAGTAACTCAAAGATCAAAAGACTAAGAGAATGGACGGTACATAATACTTAAAAAACTTAAGAAAGGGCGTTCGGGGATATAATATTTCTATGCTATACAGCAGTAAATTTAAAAAGATCAACTCTTTGTTACATTACATTTTTGAGAAAATTGGTGATGATATAAACAGATATACAAACGGATATGACTATTGTATATCTTATTCGGTTTATGTTTAAACGTTTACAAAAAAAAACCTTTAATAAATAAACAAGTTTACATCGTAAAGATTTTCTGCAGCGATTGACTCGGCTACGTTCGGTTAAATTCGATTCCAATGGGCGGCACTCGGAACGGTCGCCCCGATTTGTTTGCAAATCTAATTCAACATGTAGCAGTTCAGTTTAGCCGTCATCCTGCGTGTATAACCTCCTATATTGTTTCGGGAAAGTGTTGTTATTTTAGGCTCCGGACAGATATTTAGCCACGATCCGTGACATGTAATGAACTGTCTGTGGTCATTGTCTCTTTCAGTATATTTGTTTTGGTGGGAAGTAGTTTGTTTACGTATTTAGTAACCCTACAATGATTCATTTCCTGTTCAGTATATTAAATTGTGAAATTGGTTCGAAGCCAACTATGTTGGGTGTTTCTCTTACGGATAGAATCATAAAGGAGGATATCCGTAAGAGAACCAAGGTAACCGACATAGCTCGCAAGATTAGCAAATTGAAGTGGCAGTGGGCCACGTCTGCCGCAGGACCGATGGCCGATGGAGCAGACAAGTCCTGGAGGGGAGATCGCGTCTCGGTAGACGTGGTGTCGGCCGCCCTCTAGCCCAATGGACTGGCAACCTGCGCAAGGATACCGGTAGGCGCTGGATGAGGAAGGCAGAGTACCGTGGTAAGTGGCGCCGACTTGGGGAGGCTACGTCCAGCAGTGCAAGCGCGGTAATTTATTTGATTTTTGTTACTCCGACGTTTCGGTCACTGAAAAGTGGCCGTGCTTACGGAAGACAAAGATGTCAAGTGTCAATGAGTATTGTTAAAGTTTTATTTAGCCTACCGCCATTCCTCGCCCTATCAATTTGAACTTCCTTCTCACCCTGGCTGACAAAAATCATGTATATACTTTACGTAAATTTATATCAGTTAATAACATTTATATATAGTGTAGTTAGTCTAACCTATATGTGTTTTGTTCTTTTTATAGGTATACAGAAAACCTTACTGTACAATACCGATCAAAATTTATTTTATAGAGCTTAATTTGCTACATTATTAATTCACCTGTCATTTTACATATCTACGGCGACATTGGCAAAATCAATGCCAAAGGCGTTGGAGCCAAAACCAACAAAAGTCAAGTCAAGTTTAGCCTACCGCCAACTTGTTCATTTTAATTATTTAGTTTTAATTTTGTTTATGGTTATTATTTACTCTATGGGAGCATGTTGTGACTTGAAGAGAAGAAGCGACGCAAGAAACCCTTCAGCAAACATGCCCAGCTCTAATAATTTTATATAATATTAAAATGGGTGGAAGGAAAAATTAAAACCGTTAAAACGTAGTTTTATTATGTATACAAGTCGCGAAAACTTAAGAAAATATTATGACGGCGACAAAGCTAAGTGGCGGGAGACAGGAATCCAAATTGAGAAGAACTCCTGTTTTCCCCTCTTGTACAGTATTAATTGAAGTACAATCATTTGAAAAAATATTCGATTGAATATATGTGCGTGTGTTGTGTGTATTGTTTAAAAGTGTAAGATTATTTGTTTGTGAGTTTATTAGGTTATACTAATAGTAAAGCAGGTGAAGCAGGGGCACAAGATAACGTTGCTAACTAGAAATACCGTTTGAAGAGTGAGTGTATTGTCGGTTGGATCGGGTGGACGTCAATCTCCAGGGGCGATTAGGGCGCCGCCGTCCTTTGGGGGCGAACGCAGCGGCTGACAAATGATTGTTGCCCACTTCATTTGGGGGGAGCAATCGCATTTTCACGGCCGCCGCTCCACGCCGCGCCCGGGGAGCGGGGAGCGAGTCAGGGCTGCCACCCTGGCGCTTTAGGATAACCTAACTTCCACTTTTGCAATGTGTGTGTGTGTGTGTGTGTGTGTTTAGGTCAAATCTTGCAAGTCAAAATAAAACTAGTTCTTTTAGATTTACTATTTGCAATTTTGCGTAGTTGTTACGTAACTAGTTCCATTACCGAATCTAAGAGCTTCTTTAAGGTAAGCAATCATGTAGTTGTTTATTTTCGGTTCTGCATTAAATGTACATAGACTAAACTATATCCTTGTTGTTATCAATATATCCTGTCAGTATAAGGACAAAATTTTCAAGTGAATCTCTACTCATCCTTTACTACCTCTACTGGCCATTTTAGTTGGACGTTTGACATTCCTTTACTAGGTCTATTATTACAGTTGTGATATTTTTTCAAAATCAATCAATTCAATTAACGACTAGAGTAATTATTTTTTTCAAAAATCTGAACTGTCCCCGAGACTCCTATCAGTATTTTTTGCGATTCTTTTAGTTTCGGATTTAGCCATAGAAGCCCCCTTAAAAAATTCCCTTGTATACTATCATTTTCCATTAAAAAAGGGGTTTAATACAAAAATTGTTTCTTTTTTGATTAATTAAATGAACGTTTTAAAATTAGAAGCGTAATTTGGTGTTTTCTTGTAGCTAGTACAAGGCTCAGCGCTCGAGCGCCGGCGGCAGCCCTGGGCGGGCGTTTGGGCGCGCGTCGAGGGATCATTTGTACCCGACCAATGACAGGGAAAAGGCTTTTAAACTTGTACTACCTTATTTAAATAATCGTTAAGGGTGTTTTCTATTGTTAAAAGGATAAAGTGATTTGCTAAAGATACCTATATTCGATGGACAACCCAAATGGTAACTACAAAATTAAGAAAAAAATCTTTGCTATAAATGAACAATCAAACAATCGTTTCATAATCTACTATCTATACTGATAAATAAATTTGAAGTGAATCTCGATTTTAGCTATTAGGACTGGCTCGATTGGTGTGATCGACCACGCAAACACAGAATATAGATGTGAAACTGTTTCAGCTAATCGTGCTTCATACGATGGCTCAGAGTTCTGATTCCCACTTTTCTTCCCTTCTTTCCAAGCCCCCTTTATCCTGTCTCTCCTACCATCCTAATAGCTGGTACTTGACGCGTTGGCTTCGCCCCCGGTATTGCAAACGTCTACTGGCGACGGGAACCACTTCCCATCAGGTGGGCTGTCTGCCTGTTGTCTTAGGCATGACGCATGTGCTATTTGATTTTAGGGATTTATTTATTTTAATTTATTATAATTTAGTTAATTTATAGATATATGTTATTTGTTTCGTCGTGTGTGTTGCTACTATAAGTTTATATACTGTATGTGTTATTTAAATTACTGCTTTATTATATTGTTTTTAGTCTGCAATTCATTAACCTGTATTAAACTGCATTATACTGGATATGTTGTTGTTGTTATGTATGTTGCATTGTCCACCGTGAATTCACTTTCTTATCTCAGACGGAAGAACAGCGCTAGTCCTTGTTGGCTAGCATTATGCTGAGGCTGTGTCCAATTTAGGACTTATTTCGTTTCTATTTCTATATATATTAACTTAGTTTTGGTCCTAATTAAATTATTTTTCTTTCTTCTTTGTTACCAGCTTCACAATAAAATAATATAAAAAAATATTAAAGTGGTACTTATACTGAGAGCCTTTAAGACCTTTTTGCATTTGGCTTTGAATCAGAACAAGTCCTTAATATCTTAAGTGGCAACCTTTTACATAATGGTCGCCTGGGTTGTATTTTTTTATAAGAGAGTATATTTCTTTTAAGTATTTTTGATTTTAGATAATACCAAAATTAATAATATTTTTGGCCGATATAAGCTTCTTAAAGAATAGTGACATATGAACTGAGCGTACGATATTACTTTAGAAAGCAGGAAATATTAAAAAAAAACAACGCGAAAGAAGTCACGACGTAAGTGTTTTCAAGTTGTACGGGATTGTGAGATGTAATAATTTCTTTGTTGGCTTCCGTATTCCCATACAACGACATACTAGTGCTCTAAACCTTGACTCACATAGAAATGGTAAATCCCATGAACAAGCTTTCCGATATTTACTATGATGTCGGTGTCTGGGAGCAGTCCTATTATATTACCCACAAGGATATTATGGCCGCGATTTCGTCCACACTTGACTTGAAAATTCCAGCAAGATTCCTGGGACACAAAGTGCTTTACGCACCCGAACAAGTACTAACCGCTCCTGAACTAATTCCCGCGCGATTCCTAGGATAGGAACAAACAAGAAATCTAAAAATAATTGCGTTGTGTTTTCCGTCGATTATATAGTCTATTCCAGTTCTTTTATTATATTATAGATAATACAAGCATAAGTGGCTTATCTTAGAGATAGGTATATACAGTATGTGTTGTTTACAGCTCATACGAAACAAAACTATAGACGGAGAATAAATGAACAATGGTATCAAATGATTCAATTGAAGTAAGGTATTTTTTTAAACTTGTTTGCGTAAACTATACAAATATTATAAAGAGGAAAGATTTATATTTTTGTATGTTTGTAAGGAATAAACTTAAAACTACTGGACCAATTACAAAAACTTTTTCCCCATTCGAATGCTACATTATTCCTGATCAATATAGGCTATATAAAAATTAGGGGTCCCTGCTAAAAATCCAATAATGTAACCCATCAATCTAAACAAAAAACTTGGTGCTGGAATCGGTTTCTACGATTTTGATGCAATTTTATGTGTGTTTGTATGGATCCCGGGGTAGTTTAAATTTACAATTAGACCCGGTAGGTGGCGCTGGAATCGGATTCTAAATTTGCTGCTAGTGTTGTATAAATGTGGTTTACCTCTGTGTGGTTAACAGCAATGTATTTAGAGGAAACCATACCACATTTATCCAAACTGATTTGATTATTTAATACTAGCTTCTGCCCGCGACTTCGTCCGCGTGGTAAAAAACCCCCCCAATTTTGAAACATTCTTCATTCGTGCTCCGCTCCTATTTGTCTTAGCGTGATGATATATAGCCTATAGCCTTCCTCAATAAATGGGCTATCCAACACTGAAATAATTTTTCAAATCAGACCAGTGGTTCCTGAGATTAGTGTATCAAGCAAACAAACAAACTTTTCAGCTTTATTATATTAGTATAAGATTAAGTTCTCGTAACGGGCATCCTATTCTAAGATTGGCATTCCTTAGCCAGCTTCACTTTGAATGTCCGAGACGCCGTCTTTCTATTAACGATCTAAGGTCTACAGATTATTATTATTATAGAGTACCCTCACATCTGATGGTAATGGACGTGAGCATAAATACTCCAAGGGCATCGCTTAAATGATCTTTGAAGAGCCTGTTATCGGGTAATGGATGGAGGGAATGTCATTATGGACACATAAGGAACCTTTGGACCAAGTTGGGGGGATGCTCTCAACAAGTTACCGAGCACTTGCGAGTCGTACGCTTCCGCGGGGGGCCCTCGCTCCAAACACAGTAACTTAGTTTGACATTTTAGAAAACTTTATTGCTAACATTGAGGGAATTTAAGGAGAAATATTTAAATTTCTACAAAGTTACAATGAATTACAAAACAAATTTTATATAATTTTTGAAACCTAATGAATAACACTGGGATGAAACCTATTGGAAAAGGAAGAGAATATAAGAAAAATAAAAGGAGAAATAATTTACGGGCTGTCTGAGGTCGAAAGTGAGTGAGTTTTTAAGGGTAAAAAACGGTTTATCTCAATTTCCAGCCAAACTACAAGAGTTGTAGGTAATGAAACACTTTGTTGACGCCGACTTATTTGGTCACCGCTTCTTTTGTTTCTTTTTTCTTCCGCCGCATCTGTCACTATGCAATGTGACATAGTCTACGTCCGACCGCTGAACGCACCGCTGCTCCCGCATAAACCTCGCCGCGTCTTGTGTGTTGTACCGCTTTCATCATTCCGCACGTTGGAAGGTGCACGCTGTACCGTACCAGCTGGTCCACTAAGTCGAAGGAACCGCAAGACAAGAAGAAAGGATCACGAGGACGAAGTGCCTGCCGCTGCGAAGACGCATCGTTCGTAGCGTGTCTGGTGCGGCGTACCTTATCCTGTAAGTCCTTTCCTCCTGTTTAATCCCGCTCCTGCTTCCGCGCCAACACACTTTTTTCACATATCCTCCAAATTTATGTGAAAAAATCACATAAACAAGTTTTTGTTTCTTTTATATTATTATCTTTATAAAAAATTCATGAAATTTAGTGAAAATTTGCCTTTATATTATTGTTTTGATTTAAAATATTTATTTTTCCACCTTATTTTGACTTAATATTATGGAAAAACCAATCTAATTTTCAATCGAAAATTCTCACGTCAAAATATGAGCTTTTTATAAAAGTCTGTGAGCTTTTTGTTTGTTGAAATCTCTACTTTCTGATGGTGTAAAAAATTCATTACTATGGTAAATGTTATTGTTTAAACCATATTTAGAGTATTTGTATCATGATATTTTAAAAGCGAAATGATAAGATGGTGCTTTAAAGCATCCTGTACATATTTAGTTTTACGCAATCCATGTCGTCCATGGCCGTGTATCCGCATGCTATAAAATAAGGCGTGCACTTTTGACTACATCACCTTTTCCCTGCACATACTCGCATGGACAAAGCACCGTCCTTTCGACGCGCGGGCTCGCTTGAACCGCTAAAAGCTATTAGTAATTGAATTCCGGAACGGCAGGCGAGTGCACGCGATTCCGGAAGTGGTTCCTTCCGGAACCACTTCCGGACCGGTGACCGATGTCCGGAACGACGTCGCGTGTTTCCGGTCATCGTGTCTCGGTGCACTCGGCCTCGACGTACGAAGATGGATGCACTTAGCGATTGGCTATTTCACCGTTTATACTGTAGCACACTCACTTAACACATAATTGTAGGTTTTCTTTTCTTCGCTTATGTCCAGGTCCTATATATTACCGACCGTTCATTTCTATTTACTTTTACTATCGGTATAAAATTGTCATAAGCTCTGATGAAGATGATAAAGATGAATGGGGGGTTTGCCGTAGTCATCGCGGTGGGCAGGCGTGGTGATCGCGAGGCCAACTATTTGTACTAAGAACGCTGCTGCTCGCTCCCAGACTTCATTGCCTCGTCAGTAAATGCAGCGCGCACCACGAGCAGGTTGGTTGGCAGGTTGCTAGGTGGTAGATCGCTTCCCCCTTACGCCCATAGGTAGCGCATACTTGGGGAGGTTTACGTCGAGCAGTGGACAACAGTTGCCTGACGACCGAAGAATATATTATAAGATTTACAACTAAAATCTTTGCTTATATATACGTGTATTAATATTTACATTAAGACTACTTAATTCAAGAAATTGTTTTATATACAAAAAGAAATACAAAAAATCGTCCACTATCTCGCAATGCTTCGAGAGAGAAGTATTCGAGCAGTGCGTTCTTACCATCCTGATCTACTACTGGGCTTTACTTTAAACAAATAAGAAAATAAACAAATAAACCAAATGAAGTGCTATTATTACACTTTCAAATGTATTTTACTCTTATTACACATGTAAGTTTAACTTACGCACACAACGATTCAATTGTGAATGAGTCTGATATAAATACATCGTAGTAGCTTTAGAGGCCTACTTCTACCGCACTTCAGGTAAGCAAAACATACAAGTATCAGGCCGGGCTTACGTGTATACATAAGTGTTATCTCACCTGAAGTCAATTTGGATCACAATAAAAGCCGGCAGCCCCGCGTTCGGCCTTCGCCTGGCGGCCCATTTCCTCCACTTGAGGCGCCACTTTTCGACGCCGACACAAAGTTACCCAGCTTTATGTGGGCCGTTATGGGCCGCGCCGCTGTTTGCACTCGCTCGCCTTTCATGGCCGCTTTCATGCGGCGGACCATAAACAAACTCTCAACTGGAACGTCGATGGATATTTCTTCATTTCGAACTATTTACCATTCTTAGACCTGATTTCAAATATTTATAGCCATATCTTAGAAAGAAAGAAAGAGTTTATTTAAAGAAAAAGCGACGTACTTACATAGCTTAGTCTACAAGATATCGAAATTAATATACAGTCTACCTATCTATACAATGTATAATTAATTTGAAAAAAAGGAAGAATCGTGGAGGCTTCGAACCAACAGATTACGAAAATACATTTTTTAGGAGTTCTGACTGTTTGTTAGAGTAACACGTAAAAACTACTGGATGGATAGCGTTGCCGTTGCAATTTACTTAGAAATACGTCATCGTTCTGGTAACGTAATTACACCGCTAGATTGAGAAAAAAACAACATGGCACTGCTCGTTTAAAGAAAGAAAGAAAAAATGTATTAGACTGAAACACAAACGCAAACAAATCAAATTTATACAATTGTAAACAAAATTTAAATAAATATAATATGAAAACTTCAGTAAAAAATTTGCTTTTATTGCTTATACTTCCATTACATTCCGTTGAAACGTTTCGAGGCTTACCCGAGACTGACAAATAAAAAACCCAATAAAACTCATTTATGGCCACACTTTAAACCGCAGTTTTCATGTTAAATATTTATTTTGTAATCGCAGAAAGACACTTCAATGTCATTTACTAGATCAATTCGACTTGTCGTTAATGAATACGTCAAACACAGTGTAAACATTGATAAGAAAGTAATGAAACAAGTCGTATTTCTAAGAATAAGTAGAGAGCGGTTTAATATGGATGCTGCGGGCGGTGGAGTAATAAGAGTTGCGGTTGAGGTTTGTACCAACGCCACCGTGCTTAAGAATTCAACGTTGCAGTCTGCCGAGCCCCGAACCCCGAACATGTAATAAATGAAGTCATGGCCCGGCAAACATATTATTTTTTCCAAAAGTCTAAACATTGTTTATCTTTCTCATGGTTGCTGTGACAGTATGAATGCAAAGGGACGAGTGGGAAGGTCGGAACTAAAAGCGGGCCATAAACATAATAAATCTTTGCGATGCGAAATAATGTGCCGGCATATTTATGTGTCACTGTCACGTTGCAAGGAGACTCAGCGAAAGGGGGCTGTCACGACGAAGTAGTACATATTTTTATTGTTCCTTAGGCATTTTGACACAGACGGAAGCCTTAAATGTGAAACCATGAAGATTTCAGTTACAAGTCTATATCCGTCTGTTTTTGTCTGGTGTTGAATTCTCACAATTTATACTGATGTGGGTAGTTTTATAAGTGCGATAGTGATACCAGTCTCCAACGCACGAGACTACAGTTTCACTCAATTTCCATATCTTATTGAACTGTAACGCAAGCCGTGCTTGTCTTCTGGTGTGAGTGTGTGTCATACCTAATTGGTTTTTGTGCAGGATTTGGCATATCTCTCATTCTCCTGTAGCCCCAAATAAATCTTGCAGAATTACTCGAAACAGCGAAGTTGTGCGGGATCCATGATCCAGCATTGCACGTCTGGTTAACTGTCTTTTTAAATTATTATGCATAAAAATTACAGCCTATGTGAGATAATATCTCCTTGTTTTTTACAATGATGTTTTTCCTCTTTTTTCTTGTTTTCCTTTTTTCTCGCTATTTTGTGAGTAATTATTGTGGTGACATTTATTTTTAATTCATACATTCATTTCAGTAAGATTTTTCAATAACTTTTGTTATTTGATTTGACACTTACGTAATAAAATGTTCGATTCGAGAATGGTGTAAAAACTCTCCATCAAATGTTTGATGATCCAAGGTAATAAGGACACCAAAAATACTTTCATCCAAAATTGGTTTAAATAAAATCAATTAGTAGGTTTTATGATTAGTGGTGCGTAGCCAAATGACTAGAATGAAATAAGCGACTTTCATCATCCATACCGAACCCTTCATAGTCCGTGGCCTAGTGCACATTTCACGCGTCTCAACTCAAAGGACACGGGTTTGAATCCTGGAGGCACTCTTCTAACCTACTTTGTATATTGTTACAATTACCACGTACTAACAACGGTGAAGGAAAACATCGTGATGAAGGCTGCCAGGCTGCCTTGGACAAGCGTAGCGGATATACTGTCTGTTCCCCCCTATAATGGGAGGCCCGAGCCCAGCAGTGGGACGTTTAAGGGCTGTCATTATTATAATTATAGTTTACAAATGTTATTCCGCCAAACTGAGCCACGGAGTTTTATATTGCGATTGTTCTCCGCGTACATTCTGCGTTGAATGCACGCGACGCGGCCATTGCACTGCGGCTCGTTTTCATTTCATATCTCATGCAAGCGTGAAGCGGAGTTCCGCTGCACAGGGGCGCATTTGGACTAGTGTTGTGGTGCGGTTTGTATTGTTACATACCGACAAAGTACGCACACCTGTATGTCGTAACACGCCGTTTATTGCCTTTCCTGCATTCGGAGTGTTTACTTTGTATTTAAAAAACATGCTATTGTTATTGAACTTGTTTTATGACCGTCAAAGCTTGCCAGGTGTTAGGGATTAACTCGGCGAACGCGATCCTTTGTTCTATTATACGGTTTAGTATAAAACAATGCCCGAACGGAGGGGTGGGGCAGTCAAGCGACTTACGTGTAAGTGTGTAGTACGTGTGTAGTACTTTCGATTAGCGATAGAGTGACGGACTTTGCGCGTGTTGAATTGCATTGGATCGTGCAGTGTGAACTGGTTGTATCCAGTTTTATTTGTACCTGTTTTATACGTGTTTGTACAGTTCTAATAAACTCTATAGTAATTCCAACGGCATTTATTTTTATTCGAGCCCTGTAGCTCGTAACAGTATGTAGAATGCCAAAATCACTTAACATAGTATTTTCTAAGACGAACTAAGTGTAACAATTCATAAAAGTTACAAATATAATCATTTGTTTTCTATTCACGGCTCTGAGAATTGACTGATTTGAAAGGCATGAAAATAAAAATATAATACAGATGATTTGATACGTCCCCTTTTTCTAAATTCGGTTCAAATACCTGTTAGATGTAAATAAAGGTATCTTAATTTTATGTTTTTACTTCATTCAGAAAATTAATTAATAAATACAAATGTTGTCGCAGATAACAGCTACTATACAATATAATTCTGAAAATAACATATAAAAATTAAAATATAGTCTAAAACTGTAAGCAATTACAGAAATAATCAGGATGCAGACGTGTTCACCTATGCATATCACCTTTGACAAATCAATGTGTAGTTATTTTCTTAAATTTTCGCGGTTAGCACACATAATAAACCATCCAAACTATTAGGACCCCTTCCCAGCATAAAGCAATCTGCCAGACCTCAAGGCACTGTCAATTCATTTTTCATCCACCTTAATATAACTTAATATAACTCAACTTAATTAACAATGTTCTCCTTTTTGTTAAACCTCCAACATATAGCTGAAGACATTCTTCCGCCGCTTGTTCTCTTCAAGCCACAACCTGTTTCGAAGCGGTGTTAGATTAGGCTCCTATAGAATATATAATAAACATGAACAAAAATGAAAATTAAATAATTTAAATAAACAAGCTGGCGGTAAATATTTAATTATGGAAAACCTACGGTTGAATACATTTTTTTAGATAGCTATAATTATTTAAAATTAAACTACTCTATAAAAAAGAAACCTCAAATGAAATACTAGAACTAAATAAAAAAGAAGGCATAATCATAGATAAAATATTGATCCCAAACCACTGACACTCACTGGGAACGTTTCCAAAAGACTGGCGGCGTTACCACGTTGAATAGCAATGAGCTTTGAGCAAAACAGACGCCAGCCTTTTGATCGGTCGTGAGGCGGTAAATTAAATATAAATTTAAACATTACTCTCATTGGCACTTAATATCTTTGTCATCCTTGATCACGGCTACTGAATTTTTTTTACGTGAAAATAAAAACTCAAAGAAAATCAACTCAAACAACAAAATAAAATACCTCGCTTAAAACCATTCAATCATATTTTTATTAAATCAAAATATACTTTCTTTATTTGAAACTTATTCTACTCGAGAGAAGTACTCGCAGGAAAGTAATAAATAAATAAAGGAGAAAATGGTGGGTAGTTATATCTAAATGCGCCCCTGGACAGCATACCTGCATCTTCATAGACTACGACGACTCAGCGTGAAATATGTCCCGCATCCTGCAAGAATCCCGCAACAAAACGCTGAATGCGGTGCGGGAGAGTTGTCCCGCGACACGAATACGTTCGCATTCGCACAAATGCCTCTCGCGTTATGTTCGGCTTCTGTTAGTGCTTTTATGTTTATTACAATATGCTCTTCAATGTTGCTAACTCATGCATTTGCTTCCCATATCCAAAATAACGATGCGGACATAATATTACAAGAAATAATATTCGTTTTACTTTTAAATATTTACCACTATTTTGAAGTATTTTTAAGTGAACCAAAAGTGTATTTGAAAGGAGACTAGTATGATTTCTTACATTATTGGGCCCAGATTGTAAATAGATACTTTTTATATTATTGTCGGTTTAGTTAATTTGAATGAATTAATCGTGAGGAATAAGTGTTTGGTTAACATTCATTCACATAAATCAAATCCAGATAGAAATTAGGACTGATGTTTTGATTTTGTAATGTAAAAATATAACGCTTTTTACGCTATATTTCGACTCATTACATTTGTTTAGACCAAAAGTCCTCGTCTCCGTTCAACTCTTCACAAAGTAATCCTTTGTAAATAATTATTAGTTGAATACACAATACAGTTTGCGTTTGAGTCTAATGAATGTAATATAATTATGATGACATTAGCAACGGAGCTGAGACGCCCTTAATTGAGTGATTTCTTGATTAGGGGCGAAATCAAGCCATCCGTCATCCGATCCGTCACGCGGCTGCCGATAATCCGTCGACGCCCAATCCACGCACACGTTACTTGTGTAACACAGTATAAACAATATTATATTCATTGTTACGAGTTTAGCGGGACTCGAATTTAAATGCCGATAGAATTATTATACAGTTTATTAGAACTATACAAACACATATAACCGAACACAACAAATCCAAACGTAAGGCAGAAGGTCGTAATTCGATAAAACGCGCAAAGTCCGTCACCTTTAGATTCCCGAATGTACACACGTCTCGCCTTGATCGTGGTTCTCTCTCGACTGCCCCTCCCTCGATCAGGTCATCGTTTTACGCTGCACAAATGCAATGCGTCCGTATCGTAGTCGACATAATCCGAAACACCTGACTAATGAATCGACCGCAGCGGCCATAAATGAGTACAATAAAACAATGGGCTGTTTCTCTAGAAACGTATGCCAATAAGTAAGTTAACAAAAGAAGAGGATTATAAAAAAAATACAATTAGCTCAAATGCCGACAGGTAATAAAATGTGTTTTGTTTCAGATATGCAGGCGGATTTTCTATTTGTCGGGACCTGAGTTGTTGTAACAATATGAAGGGTTAGAGACAATTGAGAGACGAGCCAAAAGGCACATTGGTAGCGACCAGCTTGTCAATGTAAGGCTTCAAACAACAAACTTCAAAGCCTAGAATATCAACGCCGGGTAGCTAGTCTAGCAGTGTTCTACGGGATTCATTTCGGAGAGTGTGCGGTTGAACTGTTCGACCTGATTTCCCCTGCACTGTTCTACGCCATCATTTCCCTGTGGAAACATCACCAGTGCCTGCGAAGCGTTTTGCCTCCTCGTTCCTTTTGCATACGGCAGAGCTGCGGTGTGCACTACCAGAGTCAATATTTCTCGAAAAGTCCAATCCGAGTGCGTTTATGTCTCGGGTAAATAGGTGTTATCTAAAAACGCTTGCTCATCTTGCATCATCATCTAATATTAGAGGTGATAGTGGTCAAACGCAAGCTTATTTATCATTATAAAAAACCTTAGATCGCATACAGCTGTAGCAGGTCAAAGCCAACTGACATTGTTCTTGAAACGAATGTTTATGCATTCATGTTCTTTCAGGTCAAAACATATGAAAACTGTATGAAAATATATTGTTGCTCCCAATATGCTAAATAAATAATTGTGGAATGGCATGTCGTTGAAGTTAATTCCACTTTTTTAACACTTGCTAGGTTTTAAAATTGACACAACTGATTAGTTCTCGGAGATAATAGTTAAGTAACTTTTCGAGTATCAGACATAATTGTACTGACTGAACTAAACCATCCCGGTGTTCTCATCACCTGTATAGAGTAGGAGCGTGGCGTTTAGGTTTCATGTGACCAAAAGGCAGACCTGTATTTGAGACGACGAGTCGGTATTGCCACGAACACCCCTCCCCCTTTCGATTTGAACAATCTATATCACGTAAGATAAATTATCAAAAAATGTGAGTTATAAGGAGGAATATATTCTTCGGAGCTTCGCCGCGTGTCTCCCCCTAGGGAATAAATAGCCCTAATTTATTTAAAGAGCAAGCATTTACTCGGGATATATGGCATTATATTTTCATCTAGGCACTATTCGCCCCCCGGAAAACTCCGACTATCCCAAAAAATAAACTATCCCAATTTTCTGGATAAAAAGTATCTTATATTTATTACCGCTATTGAGACTATATATATACATACAACATTTCAGCCAATATCAATCAACTAAAAGTAGCGAAATACTAACCCTTTGTAAGAAAGCAGAATGCGTTAGACATTAATTTGTAATGTTCTCCCTCGCTCTAAGGTATCCAATTCCACATATAACAATCAGGGCATATTTGTACGGGTTCGCACACGACAAAAATGTTTAATAACATTATACCCCTCCTCGTTAAATCCCGAAATTCGGGATCATTAAACTCAACAAAAATATGGAAACAAAGAGAATATTTGAATCCCGCCTGCCGTGTGCTCCTTCGTATTAGGGGAATAAATTGCTTTGCGTCTTTTATTTCTCATATCTCATTCCTGTACCCGACGATACGTTCATATCGCATTATGAGTATCACTTGGGTCTTGTATCTTACAATTCATTCATTTGCCTCACTACTTCAGTCCTCCTCCTTGAGTGGTATTCTTCTTTAGCGAAGATCGTGACCTTTCGCCATTCCTTGCCTTTCGCTTGTACCATGTTTTGCCATCGGTGACGATCAACGGCAATGTGGGGTGCGTTGTACACGAAGGCGTTAACTGTGGTGTTACCGACACCGACGCCTCGCGATTTTTCTCCTTCTATTTTGGTAGTAAGGAGTAAATTCTCTGCATTGTTTTTTGACATGTGTCCTAATTAGCAACTTTGCGGACACAGATAGATAAAAGTCTTGATGGTGTGTGTAATCTGGATCGTGTTCAGGCATCAGTGGCCAGGTTCCAGTTTCTCCTTCGAGGCTGGTAGAGCACCTCTGGTGTTGCTAATTTCCATAGGTGACGATAGCCACTTTCCATCATAGTTGGGCCGTAAGCATGTTTCTGTCTGAAAAAAACTTCGTACTACTTTATCAATTGCCTGCCAATGGTAAGGTACAATTATATGAAATAGTACCGAGATAGTGCATTTTTGTGCAACTTGCTGAATCATCATCTGGATTCGTAGGTCATGGCCTGGCAGCCACTAAGCGTCATGCGCCCTAATACATACATTGCGGTGAATAGTATGTAGATGCTTATACTGTATGAGACCGAGTGGACAATGGGACTGTTGTGACGGTACGCATCATCATGTATTTATTATTTTTCACCCATAAAAGTATGGCAGTTCTCCATGTAATGTATTCTCGAATTTATTTCGGATAATATATGTATTTACTATTAACCTCTTTGTATGTTATAATTGAATTTTTCTTTGTTCGAAAATTTGACAGAGAAAAAAAGGGGATTTGGGATATTTGTGTTTCAATGGCTCACAGATAATGGCCTCTCCCTCTCTCCTCTGAAAAGTTCCGCTGTCATTTTTTCACGTAAACGTTCTGTTCCTGCCATTGATATTCACATTGGTAACCAATCTATTCCTATTCATGATAATGTTAAATTCTTAGGTTTGTATTTGGATTCAAAATTATCAGGCATCTATCATCTTAATTACATTTCTGCAAAGGCGGAAAAGAATATAAATATTTTGCGGGCTCTTTCTGGCGTCAAATGGGTGTCCCACCCCTTCAATCAGAAGCTCCTTTATAATGCCATTGTAAGGAGCCATTTTGATTACGGTTGTTTTTTATTAGAACCGTGCAACAAACTTGCCCTATCGAAGCTTGACAGGATTCAAGCTAAATGTCTGCGCATTATTACAGGCTCCATGAAATCGACTAATGCTCTTCAGGTCGAATGCTTAGATCCCCCCTCTTCCTGCGCCGGCAACTTCTGGCCGACAGATTCTTCTTCAGAGTGGCAGAGCTCGCTAATCACCCTCTTTTAGGTCTTCTTGATAATTTACTCCAGCTTACTTCTACTTCTTCTTATTGGAGTCACAAGTCTCCTACAAATTTGATTAAATCCTATAAGAAATTTATTGACCTCCCCTATAAACTTTTCCAAAATTCCAAAAATTTCATTTTTGAATTTAGTTTTGAATGTCTTTTGTTTCAGCCCAATATCATAATTAATTTTGGTATAAGTAAAGAAACTTCTGGTGCTAACCAAGTTTTCAACCAAATTACTCAGGAGCATTGGCCTGACTGGCTTTATATCTTCACTGATGCTTCAGGACTGAATGACGACGGCCCTCTTGGTGCTGCAGTCTGGATCCCTAGGTTTAAAATAATCCTCAATTATAAAATTCCCCCCCTTAATTCTGTTTTCTCCGGTGAATCTATAGCCATCCTTGAAGCTGCCCTTTATATAGAATCCCATCGCCTTAGTAAGTGTATTATCTTTACTGATTCTTTGAGCTGCCTACAAGATATTTCTAAGTCCTCTTTATGCTCCAATCAAATTTCCCCACTTTCCTTGCGTATTAAGCAGACTCTTTATAACTGTTACTCTTTGGGTTTGGAAGTAATTCTAGCCTGGATTCCTGGTCACTCGGGCATCTGTGGAAATGAAAGTGCTGACAAGTGTGCTAAACAAGCTGTCTACGCTGTTGTAGTAAATATACCAAGTGTTTCCCTCGCGATCTTCGAGCTCTCGCTAAACCTGAGATGCTGAAATCATGGAATGACCTTTGGTTAAATTCTTGTCAAACGGTTGGCAAGCACTATGCTAATCTCCAACCCCTTATCCCCTCGTCTCCCTGGTTTTTCCGCTACCGCAACATCCCTAAAAAAAATTCTTCTATCATAATTCGTTTACGACTTGGCCATGTTTGTTCCCCTGTTTTTTTAGCAAAACTCAGGATTCGTGATAGTTCTTTGTGTGAGTGTGGCCTGGGCGAAGGTTCTATAGAACATATCTTTTTCCACTGCCGTAAAATTGTTACTCCCCTTTACGACATTCTTCCTGTTAATTGCCCTCGTCCTGTTAATAGTAGTGTTCTCTTAACTTTATCGCATAAGTCATTATTATATATTCTCTGTAAATTCTTGACTGTGAATAATATTATCTTATAATAGTTTGTATAGTTTATGTAGGTACATGTTTATATATATATATTCATATATATGGATTGTATAGTATATATATATTGATTTTATAGTATATATATATTATACTTAGATTGTTTTGCAGTTAAAGTTATTATTTAGTTTTGCCCTTTGCTCTTGTTTTGTTTTAAGTTTGTTTGTAGTAAATATGTTTATTATATTGTATTAGATTTGCAGAATTTTCTTTTTAATTTACCGGCCAAATTACTAATCATTTATCCAAATTTTTTTTCACCTGGCTTTTCTATTCACACGACATTAGCAAAATCAATGCATAAACGGCATTGCAGCCATCAGTAAAAAAAAAAATAAGATATTCGTGTTTGACAGAAAGTTGTGTTTTATATATTTTCAGATGGAGAAAATCAAATTGAGAATTAAATGGATAAACTAATCGCTTTTAATAATAAAGCGATCATAATCAATATAAATTTCGGGGCTCAACTTTACAATAATGGACACTGAATTTTACGAAAATCAAGTTTAGGGGTATACATACGCCTTATATATAGACACTAGACCTCTTATTTGGGCTAGGAAACAAGTTTTTAGGGTCCACCAACAAGTTTTGAATGAATAATGGGAAAAACAAAAATATATTTGATAAACAAGGTTATGTCACTTTTGTTGAAAAAACTTTGATTTGTCTTTAGTAATACACTTACACATGATATATAAACACTAAAACCATTTTTTAGTTTAGTAAACAAGTTTTGAATTAGTTATTATAATTTTAAAGTACATAATAATAAATCACAGTACTGTCACTTTTTTTCACTTTACGACGATAAATAAATGTTACCAAATCAGTATGTCAATAATATCGATTTTTTAATTCGAATATCATTCGATATTCCAATAATATCCATTTTGAAATACGAAAATTATTGTTATTGCTTATAATTACGAGTTTGAATGAGTAGTATTTGTAATCGATTTATTTTTATTACAAACATCGATGCATTAGGCGGCACTATGAATATTTTGCCGCCTTTTTATTTTTTAATAATGAGCGACTACGAACTGGTGCAAGGACAGTATTTCTCGCGACCAGTAACTTTAACGGTAAGTTGGTTGGGTTGGGTTAGTGTTTAGACCAAAGCGCACGAGCCGAGCGAGCGAAGCGAGCGTGCCGCGGGAGCGGCCGGCGAGTGCCAGAACCGACTGGCCACCATTTATTTATTGATAACTATTTAAATGGTGGTTACAAATCGGTTGTGACATTTGTTGACCGCTGTCACGGCACACTTGCTTTGCTTGATAGGCTTGTGGGCTTTAGTCCGCGTTTTTAGACTGTATTAAATGTTTTTCACATTGACCACTAACTTTTCTTCTGCATTTCTCGTCTTTAGACACAAGATATAAGTACACCATTTTGAAAAAAATTTGTAAAGTTATGTTTACAAAAAAAATCATATCTCAAAAACTACACGTCTCCTAGACATGGGGGTTGCAGGAGGGAGAAGTACTCTTCCCCCCTTCCCCCTCCCCCCCTCCACTACTTAAAAGTCAGTGTCCATTATTGTAAAGTTGAACCAATTTCGGAATTGAATCTCATAAATTTCGCCAAAGAACTGAGCTAAGTCTTTAAGCTTTATTTATAGCATTAATAGTTTTACTAACCATGTAGACTTACCTGATATCTTGCTTGTTATGTTTTCAGACGTTCTTCTTCTTCTTCGTGATCACGTATTCTTGTCTCTTGTAATTTATTAGTAGTTTAATAATAATTGTTTGTATGCATACAATTTGAATTAATCTTAAAGGCCTGAATAGTAATGTGTAGTTATTCTTAGTAGTACATATTAAAAGTAACATTGACTTCGTTACACTTAGCCGGTAGCCTTTAAACGTGTTAGGGTTCCTTAGATTCGTTTCTTCAAAACTATAATTTTATAGGAACATTTCTTTAATTTATCTAGGCATAAATGCTATGGAAATACATAGGCATTTAATATGAAATCTTACATAACCATATGTAAAGATGATAGACAGGCTCGATAATTTATACATTATATGGAGAATGAGCTATGTGAAGTTACATTAATATAAAGTAAGTTTTGATTGACTTTTCCGGTATCAACAGACAGAAAATAATTTTGTACATTTTTTTATAGGTTTAATAGTTAACTAAATAATTAGTTCTAATTAGGACCTGAGCGTGCTAATACACTACTTAGGAGTTATAATACATAATCTCTTGCAGATAAAAATATATTAATCTAATTTAATTTCATTTAAGGATCCTTAAATACAATATTGTCTTTACAAACTTAATTAGATAACATTACTTCTTTATAGCCAAGAGCTATTGGAAGATGTTGATGATTCTTTCAAGTAATATAATTATTTATTAATTTTCTAAGGAAGATTAATTAATTATATGTCAACGGGGACTTACTTATAGGAGTCCTTGTTTTGTTTTTGCATACATGTTGTTGGACCTGATTATGGACTCTCACTTGTTGTGTTTACTGATTAGAGCGGGGGTGTTGATTGTTAATGTCCGACTATTTCTGTTTCAGCGAGCTTGGAGTCAGCCTTCGTAATGAGTTTTCATTGGTTTTGATATTGAAAGGATTATTACTGACCTATGGTTGTGAAGTCGGAGTTTTGATTTATAATTTATTATTTAGTCTATTTTTATGTGTATATATTTATATATTTTTATAACACTACACTATAACATTACACTCTACAACAATCATGCGACTTGTTTGGGAAAGCTTGACGGACTTTACGAAATTTAAAGTTTCTTTGGTTTTATTGGTTTTAATGTTTTAAATACTTTCCTGTTGAGAAAGTTTGCCTTGGCATTTGGCTTGGTTTGGCGCAAAGGAGTTGCTTATTATAATCTAAATTTTGTTAAAGAGTTTTCTTTGGGTTTATATTTATTTAAACAAACGACTCTGCTGTTGCTAAATGTGTATATAATAGGCATTTAATTATTATTACAATATGATGAGATGGGGGTGAAAGCACATATTGAATGTTTCCATGAAAATTCAGATAGAGACGGGATTAATAGACCTAGTAACCTTGGGCAAAGGGATTCACGACCCCTTTGCTTATTGGGACGATCTACCTTCGGATGGTTACGACAATTATCCAGGTTCCTCGCGCGAGCAGCTTTTAAGCAAACCTAGCTTGTTTATTATAACATGTGTATTCACGAGACTAAGATGGTTTCACATATTGGATTTAACTGATTTGGTAACTGAAGGTTTGGAGCCAGTTAAGTCGCGGATCAGCCTGGAGGCGGAGTGGGCGCTATGGGGTCAGCTACTGGTCTTTCAGGAGGATCATTCCTATCAAAATTTATATCTTCTCAAGATATGTGATCCCATGAGTGTCTTTGATGTAGATAGGCCAGGCAATTCTGACTGAATTGGAAAGAATAATTATTAAAGAATTATATATGAGCAATTTTACTAATGTTAGCAACCTTTGATGTAGAGTATCACCATTTCACATTTAATTCAACTTTAAAATTTTACTTTACGGTGATATGATCTCATCTCTTGGGTTATAGGGTCAGTAGATGGGTGTAAGGTTCGTCACCTAACTTTACTTAAAATTGTCTTTGACAAAGGGAATGCATAATACGAGTGAAGGTGTCTCTCACCTAAATTTAACTTAAATTTCATTTATACTTTATAGAGAGACATTCTGAAACTCTTACTCAAATAACTAAAAATGGGAATTTTATGAGATGTAGAGAGTATCACTACTTCAACTTCATTTAATCTTCAACTCTAATTTACTGTGATATTCTTATCTTGCGTCAGGGGAGGTCGCTGAGGTATTATTCCTAATATTTACAAATTTATTTGATTTTTGCGGAAGAGTGACTATGAAGTGATACGTTCGCTCAAGTCTTATGGCTTTTCCCAAATCATTTTACACTTAAGGCACTCCAAATGTGTTTTCTAAATTGTTAGGACGTATTGCTGGAGAGTTTCTTGTCGGCTCTTCTCGCCAAGCGATAGTACGTTGTGAACCGACACTAGTTTTAGATAATGTTTATAATAGATTCAATAGATTATAATTAAAAGATTGGAGATTCTTCTTTTGTCTTGATGTGAGCTCATTTACTGATAGCTAATGCGGTGGCATAGCATCAGAGGGCGGTTAGGAGGTGTGCCTACACAAAATTATATATTTTTTTATGAAATATACATTAAAATTCCCTTTGGCTAAATAAAGGCACGGGCGTACTCAGGTGATGAGCTTATGTCATGAGTGAATGCATAGCATTTTTACACTTACAACATATTACTACAAAATTATTATCTATATATATATATATATATATATTATACACCGATCTTTGAGAGTCTTCCTGTTTCTTGATCAACACTCCTATATAACCTACCTTGTGAACATAGGGTTAACGGTATTGCAACGAGAGGCTGCTATTACTAGATGATCACGATTTATGGCCAATATATGTTTATTCACTTAATAAATGTTATTAATTTTCACTTTATAAATTCTTTTATTTCTCACTCTATGCTTCGGCTGAAGTATGTCATTCCTGGACCTTAGGGTCAGGGTGTACGTCACACTGTCACGTCTGTCGCAGGACCAATGACCGATGAAGCAGGTGACTCTTAATTCAGAGCGAAGACTGCGCCTCATTTCAGCCCGATGGACTGGCGACGTGCGTAAGAATTCCAGCAGGGGTTAGTTGGATGACGAAAGCGGACAAACATGTGGCGCAAACTTGGGAAGGCCTACGTTCATCAGTGGACTGCAATCAGTGGACGTCGAGTGTGTAGTCCGTTGTGCCATGGTGTACCGAAAGTGAAATGGCATCAACGCGACCATTAAGTGCGGATTACGACCGATACGAGCCAAGCTGACGTATGTATATATATGACATGGGCACGACATCGTGCGATAATGGTTCAAGCAATACCGCAAAGTTACATTCGAGACCTGGCTATGCGAAAGAAGACCTTGTGGCACCAAGAACAAGAACTACATGGGTGTTTGGGTATATTTTGCGAGCAATAATTGAGCAAATGAGTGTAGTTGACAGTTTATCGAGGCGGCGCGTGGCATCGGGGAGAGCGGGCTGAGCGGGGCGAGGTGTGCGGGGTGGGCTGAGCGCGATGACGACAATTTGTCTCACTAATCACCCCCTAACGATAATCGGCGCGATATTAATTTGAGCAGGTGCCCGTGGCCCGATATGAGTCGGAACACCCGCAACATTAGCGCGAACGTGAGCTGCACAATCATGCAATACGCCTGAATCAAAGCAATCCATTAAAGTCTCCCTGTTGGGCTCAGACCTTGACGTTGTTAAGCAACTGCAAAGGAGAACATTCCAAATTCGACGTGTACACGCTTTTTTGTTTGTTCAACGATAACTTTTTTGTTTTTGAAAATATTTCGATCATTCTTTTGCGTTGGATTGAATACAGCTTCCAGATAGTTTCATATTTATTTCATTGTTATTGGATAAAGGCTTTCTAACAAAAAAAAAACCGACTTCAAGAGTAACTAAAAATATAACATTGGTGCCAAGTAAAATATATACAAAATAAAAACTTCATTAAAAAAAAACGACTTCAAAAACTAAAAAACTAAAATGTATAAAATAACTTATTTCTAAAGCTATTATTATTAATATATATTATCTAAAACATCTTAAAGTCGGTGCTTAGTAATTTTCAAAATATAGTATTTTTTATGTTTTGCTTTGCACCCACTTCAAGATGTTTTAGATAATATATATTAATAATAATAGCTTTAGAAATAAGTTATTTTATACATTTTAGTTTTTTAGTTTTTGAAGTCGGTTTTTTTAAACGAAGTTTTTATTTTTTACTTGTTACTTTTTAGTGTTTAGCTATGTATGGGTGGACCTACGAATGGTGCCGCGCTTCTTAAAAAATATAGGTCCCAAGAACCGGGAACAAAAAAATGTTCGTAAAATGAAAACTACTGGGCCCAACTATGTCAAATTTTTAGGGGACTAATTAGAAGCTATTCGGCGTCGAACAAAAAAAGAATTACGTAAATCGGATCATAAATAACGGAGTAATCGGCGAACATACATAAAAAAAAGCAACAAAAAAAAGATCCCGACGAATTGAGAACCTCCTCCTTTCTTCGAAGTCGGTTAAAAGACAACAACAAAGCAAAATGTACCGGCTTTGAGAATGATCTAGAAAATATTTATTTTATAATTTTTTTGTCACCTTGAAATCGGTTTCGTTTTTGGCAGAAAACTTTCCGTAAGGAAACAAATGCTATTCCCACTACACTTGTCCAAATTGGCAGATTTCTAATATAAATGATTTCGGTGTGCAATTTTTACTATAATACTAGCGGCCCCGAAAGATGTTGTCCTGCTCTGAAAAAATAAAAATCTATGACTCGATCCCAGCGCCACCTACCGCTTCTAATTGTGGATTTAAGCCATCCGGGGACCCACTCGAACACACAAAAACAAAATCACCAAAATCGCTCCCGGTGGTTAGGAGGATTCTAGAACCCGATCTCAGCGCCACCTACCGGTTCCGACGGTATAAAAAAGTATCCTATATTTCAAGTTGGATCAAACTGCACACGGTGTGCAAATTTGATTGAAATCGGTTCAGTAGTTTTGGAGTTTATTGGAAACATACATCGTAACACAAATTTTTTATATAATTATGTAAGATGTTCGTCACCGCCAGCACGTAATGCTCATTAGATCAGAAAAAATACTTAAACTGTGAACGCTTGAAAATAATGTATGAAATACAAGACCCTATCATGTCCTGTAAACCAGTAACACAAACAGTACGTGATGGCCAGTTTGTTTGCAGTCCAAGGTGTCTATTGCGAGCACGTAATGATAATACTCTGTGTCGGAGCAGCAATGGACATTGTACTTGCATTGGACCGCTCGGGCCGACGCCGAGCGCCAATCACGGCGCAGATTAGGCGTGACAACAATTTGATTACCATCAGAGTACCTAGTGGTTTAAACGCGGCCTTTTCACTGATCACATCATCACAGTATTTGGGTGGCTTCAAGCACCTGTTGACGGCATTGTCTTGTACTATATTCAGAATCGTACAATCAATAGGCGGTTTTTAAGAATTAATTGATGGTATGCAGTAGTTACTTTATTGTCTTTAAGGTTTTAAAAATGGACAAAAATTACTTTAAAAATTTATATCTATGCGGGAGTTGGAAGTTTGCAAAATAACCCATAGCCAGATGGCAGGTATTTCCCCTTTGGATGGCTACCACCAGCCTGATTTGTGTTCTGACATCAGTTGGTCGGTATTCAGCCTAATTGCCTACTCTTGTTTTGCAAATATACGTAAACGACGTTACCGGCTTGCCCTCAGGTGGGCCCATCAAACTGTCTTCAGCAACAAAATAAATAGAACTTGTACTCCTAAGGCTATCCCCACCTTTATTTAACTGGCTTTTGAAATATATAACTACCTACGCCATTTAAATAAACACAATTGACCTCAAAAAAACTCAAAACTTAACTGAAAAATAATAAATGAATGTAAATAATAATAACCATGTATTGCTTATTTGTGTTTTTGGCACAAAGGGAAATCTTTACATTTTCGTGGTGTCTGAAGAAACTACTATTGTATGGATGTTTGACAAAAAAGTGTTATATCTCTAGTATTATATAATTATAAATATGCAGTGTCAATATATTAAAGCGTTTCTTTTTAAAATCAACTAGAATAGACTATAAAGGATGGAGAACATGATGAATTGTTTTAGATTACTTGTCTGTTCGTTCGGGATTCACGTAAAAACTACTGGACCGATTTCGATGCAGATTTCACTGATCGATAGCTAATACTTAGACATAAAATCTGCGACACTTTTTTCCCGAGAATCCCGCGGGAATTTTTCTGGGACCGGTTTGAAGTTGTTCGGGTGCATAAAAATTATCTCATCACGACACACTTTTCACTAAAACGACGTAATAAAATCGTAAAAAAATAAATTAAACAGTTGATTAAAGAAGGCAATTGAAGCATTGAGGTAGTACGTAGTAACTACATATAACTCAATGAATTGAAAATATAATTTTTATTTACTGTCGTCGTTAACATTATTCCCCCACACACAGACATGTGAGTTATTATTAGATAAATCTTGAAAGCTCATAAAAATATAATTTAACGACTTCTATGTTTGCGTCCATAGGTGGCAAACATTAACTTCCAAAGCCGTAAAAAGTGTTTCTATCTCTAACTTTTCAATTCAAGAAATCATTGTGGTTGTAGAACCTCAAAAACATTTCAACGAAGTTTCAACGAAAATTGGTTTGCTTGGTTGGTGAAGTAAGGGATATTTTCAATTGAATGTTTTTCTGTGATTTTGTAGCTAATGACGAAAACAGTTTGTCACTCTTACGGAACGCTTCCGTTTAAACACGATTTGTTTTAACGCACTTAATTTTCATATTTAAAATATCAAATTGCATATCGTGTTTACCTATAAGTAATTAGAAGAAAGCACTATCAAAATGAGGCATCGTCATAAACGTCAATGAAGTATGTTTATTTTGAAAAAACATTTCGTATACTATGACAGGTTTTTTGGCTGCTTCTTTCTTATTTAATGGTGTTTGGTGTTAAAGAACCAATTTGTATAAAAAATTAAAGACACAGGACACGTCTGTCGTCGGCATCAGCGCAACTAGCTAACTGTTGGTAACCAAACATGTAAATAAATAATATTTAAACAATGATCGTTCGCTGACTACACGACAATAACGACAGCCATGTTTCCACGGAAGTGTGACAAGTACTAATAAAATCTTTTATTCCAATGTAAGGTACAAAGCGTGTCACGTGTGAGAGTCCCTATATCTATTCTTCCCAAGGGCTTTTACTTGTCAATTTTGATCGTGAAAAATTGCTTTTGTCGTTTGTAACGGTGAAATGTGCCATTGTGAAGCCAATTTAGGGAGGGGGCCCGGCTGCCTGACCTTAATCTACGCCACCACATTACCTACGTTTCACGTTGACTAACAAAACTTTATAAATTTATCAAAGTTTTAAATTATTCACATTAAAGAGATGGGTTCATAAAAAAAGAAAAGTTGTACTTGCCTGAGTCAGTAGGTTCTTGATTGACTGCTTATGTATTTTATCATAACATGCTATTAGGCTTCTGACACGGATGTGTCGGCTTCTTTTCTGAGAGACCCTCGCATTTTCTGAGATTAAGGAATTACATACACCGTCCCTCTTTACCGAAGTACAAACAACATCACTGTAAAGCTTCACTAAAATCCGTTCAGTAGTTTTTGTGTGAAT
This sequence comes from Dendrolimus pini, assembly GCA_949752895.1. Taxonomy (NCBI): domain Eukaryota; kingdom Metazoa; phylum Arthropoda; class Insecta; order Lepidoptera; family Lasiocampidae; genus Dendrolimus; species Dendrolimus pini. Next base: position 19,011,181 of record OX457143.1, read on the forward strand.
GAATAACACACATCTATCAATACTCATAAAGTTTCTTGCTTATAATACTTTTAAGAGTTATAAAGAAATTGGTTAAAAATCCATCATTATCATCCAAGCGTTAAATCCCGGTTGCGTTCGGAGTGAACTTCGACGCCTAGGGCTCGCTTTCGTACTTTTTCTACTCCACCTTGCGCGGTCTTCAGCATCCCCCGTTTTGAGACGATTGGTATCATGGTCATCCTTCACAACGTCAAGCCAACATATCTTGGGCCTTTTCCTTCGACTGGGACCTAGCGGAGGCGGCATGGCTAAGCATTTGTTTCCCACATAATTAGCCGGTCTCCGCATAACATAGCCATACCAGCGTAAGCGACACTCTTGCAGTTTGTCCGCTATGTCATGGACATGAAGACTGCCGCGAATGCGGGAGTTCCTGACCCGGTCTTTCCGCGTCACTCCACACATCCATCGCAGCATATTCATCTCCGTGACACGCACTTCTTGCTTGTATCGCTCAAGTACAGGCCACGCTTCACTGCCATACAAAAGGACAGGTCTAATGATGGATTTATAGACCTGTCCTTTTAATTTAACCAGCATATTGGAGTCACAAATGACACCTGTCCCCTCACGCCACTTGGCCCAAGCTGCTGTGATACGGTGATGTGAAATCGGTTAAAAATCCGTGTACGTTCAAGTGTACGTTAAAGAACTAACAAACTCACTTTATAATAGATTAATAGGCTTAGACCTTTAATTTTGCACAAAATCATTTAACATCTTGTAACCAAAATTCGTACAAACAGAGAAAAAAGATCTACAAAATTTGACAAGAGGGTGGATTTTAATCCAAAAAACTATTTAATATATTTATGTTTTAGTGATATTATTTTTTGTCGTCGGAAATGGTTCGAATTACTTGTGTAATTGTATGTACGAGTATATCAACAATTTTAATATGTCTCGTGATTTAAGTATAAAAAATGTAGTTGGATTATGTAGATAGGTATATTCTTAGTTGGTCTGTTTATAGCGTAAGATTATAAAACATAGGCAGTCGTATTTACATTGAAAGCCAAAGTTATAAATCTGTACAAAGTTAACCGACAGTAAGGTGATCTCAGTCAAAGTTCCCGTCGGACGAGTATATTTGCAGCGCCAAGCTCCTTCATACAGTTGAACTAAGTAATCCTATACTCGTACATATGTCAGAGTCGCCCGCAGCGATTGCCAATCTGGCTAATAGCGGCGCACTGGAGGGAAATACGTCTGCACTGCTGGACTTGGGACTAACTTGTGAAATCAATATGATCTAGGAGGGAACTTTGCAAACTCATAAGTACATTGAGCGAGTGAATGTTTGCCGAATTCTCATTAATTATTAGAGACGAGTTGTTTCGACGGATACCAAGTTATTTTCAGCTTGAAATCTAAATCGGTGTTTGTCTGCAGGGGTTTCATGAATCTGCGAAAATGCCGTGGCCTCGATTCGGTGCGATATATATCTGAACCCTCGCTCATCGCTATTCGTGTGACTCAAATCAAATAAAACCGCAACAGATATATGTAAATATTTAATTATATAACAAACGGTGTCCAAAGAAAGGTGCGTTGAGGCGCCGCGCGGCGTCGTCACATGAACACGTCGTCGGCGACGTCGACGGCCCTCCCGGGGGCCGGCGGCCGGTCGTCCTCGAACGTGACCATCTTGTCCCTCCCCTTCGTCCCACTTTTGCTCTCGCCCCTGCCGGCGTGCCCCAGCGACAGCTCGTATAGCTCCCCCGCCATGCCGCTTAGGTTGAACTCGCTCAGGCTCCTCGGCACGAAGTACTCGACGCATTTCTCGGCATGGCCAGCGGACCGCCTCACGGGCGTATTCCTCTGGAAGCCACCATCTTCATAGTTGGACGACTTCCTGCGCGGCAGGCTGTTGAACTTGGTCGGGTTGAGGGCGTCTATCTTGAACGAGACCTGCGGACGCTTCTCCGGGCGGGCGGCGAAGGCGACCGAGGGCCCCGACTCGGCCGCCTGCCGGTGTCAGGACACCACGGACATGGCAATCTTGTCGTCGCCCACTCTGTCGGCGCTGTGCACCGCCCGCGACTTGGCTCCGCCCGCGCATACCACCGCGAAACCGCGCACCACTCCGCTCATGTCCTCCTGGATGAGGTTGAAACACATCGCGATCACCACTACGCCCACTAGAATGTAAATGCAACACACGCCCACCGCAAGGTCCTCGGCCTTCGCCGATATCGTGCTGGCGTGCATCCCCGGCCTCATTTCCCCGAAACCGATCGTCGCGAGACTCGAGAACGAGAAGTAGCACCCGTCCACGAAGTTCCATTTCTCCGTCGTATGAAACATGAAGGTGCCGAGGGCTATGTACAAAACGATGAGCAGCAGACTCAGCAGGATCGGTACCCGGGTGTGGTCCCGACACGTCCAGTGGTAGCCGCCGCCGAAGTTATCCAAGTTCAGTGCGGCCTGGAAGGGGGTCCGCCTCGGATTCTCGTCGCTGTACTTGTCTCGCTTCTCATCGCTCTCGGGCCCGACGACAGGATAGCGCCTCAGGCACTCCGCCTTCGAATGGAAGCCGTCGCCTTTCAGCCTCGTCGGACACACCTTCGAGTAGAGCACCCGGAAGTTGCGGGCGAGGGCCTCCCCGATAGTGGACAGGTATAGCATGATGATGGGGATGCCCACGCACGCATACACCACGGCCACCAACTTGCCCACGGATGACTTCGGTGTCACGTTGCCATGACCTGGACCAAAAGAAACATTTCATGTAAATCCCCTTTTTATTTACTGATCTAATTGATGAGAGAGATCGAATAATCAAAACCGATTAAACTTTTCATTTAATATCCAGTACGATAAAATAATGTTATTTATGAGGTAACCACAGTCGGAATTTAACATTAAATACAACTCGAGCGAGCTATAATATAATCGTGAATTGCAGCAGCGTTAATACGAGTGCGTACAAAGGTCCTTCATCAAAAACCGCAAAACTGAACTTCCATTTAATTACGTCGAGCTCTGCAAATGGTATAACTGAAGGCTTATAGTTTATTCGGTTGCTTGGAAATGTGGGTGGCTCTTTCCCGTTCCTCGTTCCAGCCTCGCCCGATGCCCGCTCAAAAAATACCTGAATTCCGAGATTGGCATTTATCGAGATTGATATCGTGCCGTGACGTCACTGCCGAGAATGCGGCAAGCTTATGGGTAATTCGTCAACATCAGTGTAGACTGAGTAAGTGATAGATCGAAATTCCAAAAACTTACCGATTGTGGTTATGAGGGTTAGAGCATAGAGAAAGCTGCTGGAGAACGTCCACCTGTAATCCCCGTCGCTGTCGAAACTCAGTCTGCTCTTGGACGCCGCCCCACCGCGCATCGTCTTAATTAACACTTTTTCAAAATCCATCAACTCCTTAGCGGCTAATTTTGTCCAATTTTCTTTGTACAAAATATTCAGATCTTCGGTGATGGACCACAGTCTCTCGACTGTCTTCGATCTCAAATCCATGCCGCCGCTGTGAGCCTGGCTTAGGTTTGGCTTAGAAGCCGCGACGGCCGTCTCTTCAGTCGCTGCGCTGCCCTCTATCGCAAGGAAGAGGAAACCTCCAAGCAGATTGTAGGTTAACACGAGGAAGCATATCGCGAGGCAGGTGAGGGGCGAGGCGCGGCGTTTGTGCGCGCACCTGCAGCAGAAGAGGGTCGCGTCGGCGCCGCGGCCGCCGAAGCAGCAGCGCGGCCCCTCGGCGAAGCTGACGTCCTTGGGGGGGCCCTCCTCGAGCATCGTGCGCCGCTGCCTCCTCTTCACCGCACCTTGTACTTTTTGTGGTGCCTCCGCCTCCTTAGCCGGGGCATTCTCCCATCTGCCATGTGCGTGCACTTCTGCCCGATATGGTCTGTAACAATGACAAAGACATCCTTAAAACGAACTCTGTGACTCGTCTGCCAAACTAACATAACTAATCCTATCCAAAGAATTTAAATTGTCAAAGTAGTCACATCAACTTTTTTATTGAGATGTCTCGTGTAATAAATATTAGCTTTATGACTTTGACAAACAATGTACGAAGTATTTTTGCGAAGCGGAACAAGATTGATATAAGAAATTCAATTTCGTGTCGGATCTAAGATTTTTCAAGCATGCGTATACAATATTAATTCTGCAGTGTGCCGAAACAGTAAAGCGGAGGAGAAATAATGCTCGGGCCAATATCGCTGTCAAAGGTCCCGGCGATGTCTTTAGAAGCTTTCGCATTATCCATCAGTCCCGAGACGGGCACAATTAATAAATAAAATATCCAGTATTCCTTGAATTCGAGACGGAATCGTAGAAACGGGGGCTGAAAGGGTTGCTTGTCGTCCATCCTACTCTTTTCTTAAATGCTTTGCAAAGTAATATAAACCTTAGAGTTTGGAACGTTTTAGCTAAATAATAAAAGTGGTGCATAAACGATTCAGTAATCTTGGAACGTTTTAAATAACCTATGTAATGTATGTTTGTCTTGGAAATAATGATCCAATGTATTTGGAACGTTTTAGCTAAATAACAAAAGTGATGCATAACTGATTCAAAATGTGTGGATCATTTTGATTTTTAGCGTTAAATAATTCGTTTTAATATTAACAATTAATAATATGTTATAAAACGATAAACATTTGTTATTAATTAAAATATTTCGAACTACGCAAGTGAGCGCTTTTGTCAGTGCTTACTTGTGCAAGCGAGACAGACTATGACTTTACATCTTTCCTGTCATTGCAGTGTTGCCAACTGCACCGTAATTACAATAAAAACACCGTAATCAGCGTAGATCTACCACCTACCGTAGGTTTATTATTACGGTAGCAAAATACACCGCAATACCCATTGAAGATCGTATTTCTTTAATATCTTGTAGATTATATTACTAATACTACAACTAACTACACTAAAATAATTTTAACGAGTTTGAATATTTATTGTCTGTACCTTAGGGTATCATCATCCGAGCGTTAAATACCGGTTTCCTTCGGAGCGTTCACTCCGACGCCCAGGGTCCGCTTTCCTACTTTTTCTACTCCACTTCGCGCGGTCTTCAGCATCCCCCGTTTCGAGACCATTGGCACGCATGTCATCCTTCACGACGTCAAGCCAGCATTTCTTGGGCCTTTCCCTTCGACCGGGACCTGGCGGAGGCGGCATGGCTAGACATTTGTTCCCCACGTAATTAGCCGGTCTGCGTAAAACGTGGCCATACCAGCGTAAGCGATACTCTTGCAATTTGTCTGCTATGTCACGGACATGAAGACTGCCGCGGATGCGGGAGTTCCTGACCCGGTCTTTCCGCGTCACTCCACACATCCATCGCAGCATATTCATCTTCGTGACACTCAGTTCTTGCTTGTGTCGCTCAATTACTGGCCACGCTTCACTGCCATACAAAAGGACAGGTCTAATTATGGATTTATAGACCTGTCCTTTTAATTTGACCGGCATTTTGGGGTCACAAATAACACCTGTCACCTCACGCCACTTGGCCCAAGCTGCTGTGATACGGGCCTTGACGTCGAGGTCGATATCCCCGGACGCACTAAGGACAGATCGCAAGTACTTAAACTGATCCATGCGCTCGACCGTATCTTTGCCTATGCGCACGGATGTGGGATCTGTAGTGTTGCAGGCCAAGTACTCAGTCTTCGCCACATTTAGTTTCAAACCGCCGTTCTCTAGCGACCTCTTCCACGCATTTACACCTCCCACCAGGCGCCCCCTGTCCGAATCTGCCAGCGCGATATCATCAGCATAAATGAGCAACCATGGAGGTTGCTCATGCGCATCTCTGATTCTGTTCGACACTTCGTCTAATATCACGCTGAACAGAAACGGACTAAGCACCGATCCCTGGTGCACGCCTACGGTAATGGGGAAGGGTGTGGTGTCGCCAAAAGCGGTCCGAACTATGGAATCGGAATCACGGTACATATCCCGGATAATGTCAATATAGGTTTCTGGCACCCCTTTGGACCTCAGTGCCCACCAGATCATCACGCAAGGAACAAAGTCGAAGGCCTTCTGCAGATCCAAAAAAAGGAAATGCAGAGGCGTCTTCTTCGTCCTGTATTTCTCCATGATGATCCTTAGGGCAAAAACAAGGTCCATGGCTCCATGCCCTGGACGAAACCCATATTGACATCCCGAGACAGTACACTCCTGCCGGATCCGAGAGTCGATTATGCGCTCTTGTTTCTTAATCGACTATATTATTATATATTGCATTCATGCATATCACTACGTAAAAGTTTCTTGTGTTGTTTTGTGTCTGATCTGAGTTTTTAAAATAATGGTTATGATTAAAAAACACAATGTAGATATGTATAAAAATATTGATACAATTATACTGTTTTCTTAAGTTTTCGCGACTTGTATACATAATAAAACTACGTTTTGACGGTTTTAAGCGCGATAATTTATTAAGTTTTGGTTGTCCGACGTTTCGGCCGCTTTTCAGTGGCCGTGGTCACGGACGACAAAGGTGACATTTGTGCAACGAGTATTGTTTAAGTTTTATTTAGCCTACCGCCAACTTGTTCATTTTAATTATTTAGTTATAATTTTGTTTGTGGTTATTATTTACTCTATGGGAGCCTAATTTAATTTACCACCGCTTCACAACATGTTGTGGCTTGAAGAGAAGAAGCGGCGCAAGAAAATATTAAAATGGGTGAAAGGAAAAAAATGTTTTTTTTCCTTTCAACCATTTTAACCAAGTGGTGGTGGTTACATGAAAGAGAAATAAAAATTTTAAAGGATAAAATGGTAAAATGTGATAAAAGGTCAGCATTAGAAAAAAGACTATAAGGAGTTGAATATAGAAAAAATAATCAAAGGGGAAACACGTCAAATAAATCAAAATTATTTCTGCCTGTTTTGGCCTGATGGCAAACCTATTGCTCCACCGGAATTAAGTGATTTGCAGTCAATGTATCAATATATTCCTGATGATTGTCTCCAATTTTATAAAACTTTAACAAGTTCGGAGGACATCATCGATGATGTCGATGGATTTGGCGGAGACTCAGACTTCGACATACAAGTTGATAACATACCTGATGACGATATTGAATTATTAACCGAATAATATGATTGACTAAATAAACAAATTATTTCCTAATATATTTATCTTTTTGATTCTATGTTTACTTTACTTTAACTTATTCAATTTTATAAAAATATATAAAATATACTTTTTGGAACGTTTTTGCAAAATAAATACAAAATGAGGATTCATACAAAAAGTAGTTTTGCTAAAACGTTCCAATAACATTTCTCCCAATTACTTACGGTTTTAAGGTAAATATAATAAAAAATGGTACATGATGATCATATAATGATTATATTTTATTACGATTATACCTACATTGTTCATCTATACTAGTTAGGAGAAAAAAGTATACCACGGAAACAGTAAATTGCGTTTTTCTCAAATTGTAGTTACTGTGGAATGGAACGTTTTCGCATAACTACGTCCAAATACGAAATAAATACTAGGAAACTAAAATATATACAAAAATAGAATTTATACTACTAGGTAAGTAAATAAATAGGTAGATAAATGAAACAGTTTGAATAGTGAGAGCACACACTCGCAATAGTTATTGTCAATGAATACGTCGCGAGAAAGCAAAAGGTGCTCTAGCTTCGAGCACATTCGACTAACTCAAGTTGACAAGTGTTTAAGATACACGTGTGGGGGAAATTTCATTTCCAGGCTGCCGGCAGAGGGCTGGGAATTCGATCTAACTAATCGCATGTTCCTGCCAATTAGAATTTATATAGCTGAGTTTACAATATACGGTTTGAATAAGGCGAATATTGTAATTATATACATACGTCTTAGTATAAATAGCAATCAAATATTTAGCGCTGGATGTACAATCAAACAAATTGAAACATGACCCACCATAAGGTCATTTTCTTACAGTCGTGAAATACAATTAGGTTGAAATTCGCCTGAACATACATTTCCTTGGTAACAAACTTGTTATCATGTTATTAGACATTGACAGTTACTGACTACGTTGTATTAAACAGATCGGAGAGACTCGTCTATACTCGTGTAACATCTGACAAATGCTATTACGTGCTATTACTATCTCTGTCATTAAGTATGTTGAATTAAGTGCCGTTTCCTATATCTTACCGACCGTTTATTTGCCTTACTAACGATTAAAATTTGAAGTAATCTCTATACAAGCAATGTCAAAATTCAACCTACGGTAAAGCAGTGGAAGTGAAGTGGAGTGAATAGTGAGATATCGGAACCGGTCATAAATCGACAAGCCAAAGGTGACACAGGCCAAACCTTTTGTATATACAACATTAGATATTAGGGTTATAGTTATACGTTAGGTAGCAGAAATACACAAGAAAATAAAACATTAACAACATTAATGTGGAAGAAAATAAAAAATAATTTTTTTGTTAATTTTATTGATTGGTTGTAGTATTTCAAAGTTAGAAATGGCACTCATTTTACTTTACTTAAACCTAAAATCGGGTATAAGCACCATTGTTTTCAATGACATCTAATAGTCGATTACGCATCGACCCGATTAGACGATTTCAGATGTCGGTTCCCCTCATGTAATTCCAAATTTCATTACAGTGCTGCTCAATTGCTTCCTTTGTCCTCTCGTTTCTGTTATCCCACATTTGAACCATCAAACCCCATAAATTTTCTATCGTGTTGAGGTCTGGTGACCTAGATGGCCATGGAATTAGAGTAATTTCATCTTCATGCTGGGTAAACCAGTTCGAGACAATTCTGGCGGTATGTACTCGACAATCGTCGTGAACGTAGGAGAATACAGGGACTTTTTCAAGTGGGTACACTATTCGCACTGTCGGTAACATTGAATCTTCCAACAAATCCACATAGTTTAATGCGTTTTGACGAGGAGAAATTTGGACAAGTTCACCTATACCCCCGGTACCCATCCAGGCCCACATGTTAGCTGAAATTCGACCAGATAATTGATTGGGTACTACGTGATCCTCTGTGTATCGCGTGTTGTTATAACGCCACAAAGTTAAGCGACCATGTTGAGAAGATCTAAATGATTTTTCATCTGAAAATATGGTATTAGTCCAGTCAAAGTCTAAATAATTACGTGCAAAATTTAATCTTGCAGTTTTGTGTGCATTCGTTAAGTGTACTTTCTTAGCATAATGCCGGTAATGCAGTCCAATACGGTGTAAATGATTTCTTATGGTTTGTAAACAAACGTCGTAACGTGCCGCGAAATCTTGGGTACGAGAAAAAGGATGTTCTTCATAATGGTGCTGCATATCTGTACTTTGTTGGTTTGTTATTCGACGAACGCCATGATTATGTTTTCGTCTATCTTCAAGAATGCCCTCTTCAGCGTGCCGTCTGATCCATGTTCTCACTATGTTCCGGCTTATATTTAACACTCGTGATATTTCTCGAATGCCATAGCCTTCCTCACTGAACACTACAATCCGAGCTCTTTCTTTGTTCTGCGAGACTACCCATTATACAATTTAATTTTTAGATATTGAGTTCTATTTTTTTTTCTCATTGACTTTACTTGACTTCTGATATACTTTCAGAATAACATTTTATTTTTAAAATTATAATATTTTTTCTATAATGATAAGAGTTATAATAATAAGGCAGATTTCAGTTCGAGATTCAAATTATTTCAAATCATTACTGTTTTATCTAAAACATATCTAGTACAATGATAACAAAGTTTAAAATTGCGTAGTTCTGAGGCTAGTGACGCATTTTTATTAATGTTTATAACGTCCTAAGTGCAACACACACAATAAACCTTACCATTTTGACGGTTTTAAAGGAATTATTAGCAAAGCGGGTCATAAATCTGTTGCGCCGATCGTACCTATGATCCTCTCACTTACATGTTGCGTTAAAACATTGTTACGCCGAAGACGTGGTAAAGGCATACTGGGGTTGATTATAGCTCCTAGGGTTGGCTCGATCAGTGTGGTACCACGCTCTCAGAGAATATACTGGAGTCTTGCGGTATTTTGTGCGATGAGTGAGGATTTCGATGGTCCCCCTATTTAACCTTCCCTGTCCCATTCCTCTATCCAATGTGACATCCCACTCCTTCTATCTCATTCTTCCTGTCTGATACCTGTATCTATCTTATCCAGTATAGTTGCGCAATAAAAAAAGGAGATTTATTAATTATCCATTTTCATTGTTTACAAACATTGAAATTTCTTTACAATGCCACCATGCTATTTTAACAGCCCTAATCTGGGATATTGTTACTATGTTGATATTCGGGGCATTTGAAGAATAGCGAGCAATTGCGTTTCAACCGAATTTCAGCAAAAAGGCTCCCGAAATACATGTCACAAGTCGTTAGAAGTCGAGTCTCAAGAAGGAATGATTTAATTATGCAAATATGGTTCTTTCATGTAGTTATTAGTATAAAAATACACTTACTCGCGACCGTGTTGTCTTCAACTTACATTAATTTTGGAAGCTAAGCTTAAGCTAAGCTTAAGCTTTTTATTTAATTTCTCACAATACTCAGTACTCAGGATAGAAGTATCGTAATACTCAAGATGTAGGTGTTTTTATCTTTTACCAATTTCGAAAAAGGAGGAGGCTCACAATTCGTTGTCTTAAGTGGTGACAAGTTTTTTGTTACTGAACCGATTTTGATAGCCTTTGCGTAGCATTCAACACATCGTGAAGGTAGTTTTTTTACAAAATTCATTTTTATTAGGATACCATATACGTAACTTAAAGGAGAAAGAAAAAGAAACCGACTTGAAGAATAACTAAAATATATTTTCAAAATGCATCGACTTCAAGATGTTGTAGAAAATGTTTATTTTATACTTTATTACTCTTGCAGTCGTATTCTCTTTTTTAGAAAATGTTTTTCATACAATATTTCTCGCACTACTTTATACCTCTTGTCAATTCTTATCATAACTACAACGATATACATAAGCTGTGTTATTCTTCTGTATCATCTATTATGATATATTTACTTCGTGTCTGGCAGAAAGTTTCACACACTTCATAACTTTAATCAGAACTCATAAACATAATTGCCCATTAATCAAATACGCAATTACCTTGGGCTAGAGAATTATTAACAAGTAACCAACGGTTCACCCGCATTAAAATTGGATTACAAATTTCCAATCCTCAACCCCTGGATAACCCGAAAACCCTAGCAGTACCTCTCGGAACCCGCCACACACCACCGCCACCCTTTTAAACGGGTCAAACGGCGGGATATGGCTAGTAACCTAAAACCTTTAACAGGAAATGAGCATAACATAATACAAATAATAAATTGGGTTAAAAAGAAAATAGGAAATGTTTTTGAAGAGAGTGCTACGATATTAGACGTGATGTAAGGCTCTTGAATAAATATAACTTCGATCTTAAAACTGGCTCTTATTTTCACACTAGTAAGTATCTTTCAGAAAAACAATAGGTCCCTCTCCTAACTAAGTTCAAAAGCTGTGTCTTATTTACATTTTTTGAATTTCTTTTTTACATTTCCTTTTTGAATTGCCACCCTTGACAGCGAGTTCTATACACATCTCTCATTGCTTAGTCGTATGCTTACACAGCTATATAGGCATTGATTAACAATAACAAAAGTAGATAATTAAATAATTGATAAATGAAATTTAAATAAATAAATAGTCAATTTGAAGTGTATATAATTTATTATTTTATGATTAGAAATTATGATTATACATGAATAAAAATCATAGCGTAGATTAAACGATGTTGTTGCTATGATTTAGTTAAGATAGCACTTGTCAAACGTCAAAAGCCAAATGCCAAAAGGTTGAACTTCAAATTGATCGACTTTTTTATGAGAGAATTATATTTAAATACAAGTTTTATTACAAAAGTTTCTAGTAAACATGGGTTTCCACATTAAGTTGGAAACCCTAGCGCGTGGTAACCAGGATAGTGATATATTCAGCAAAGTAAAGAATATAAGAATACATTTTATTTAAGACACATACACTCTTTAACACTACCGAGGAAAATAAAGATAAATGCAATAGAGTCGCGATTATTCGGACCTCAGTAATCCGGATTAAAATCCGCCGATAGTTTAAGAAAATACGTACGTAAAAGCTACAGTTGCAGTCATTACTCGCATCATAGCACGAAACAATAGCTATTTTAAGGCAGGTGTTCATCGATCTGATTCTGCAATAACATATAAATAACATATGTCACAACAATAGGTATATTTACTAAATGTTTTGGTGGCATTTGTAGCAGGTATTAACGAGTTGCTGGACATTTTAGATTGCGAACATTCAATTGACGGTAGCTCCACTATTAAGAAAACAATGTAAGTTCTAAAATTGGGCCCAGACTTAGCGTAATGCTGGCCATTAACACCAGCGCTGTTCTTCCACCTGGGGACAGCAGGTGGAGTCAGGGAGGACAATAAAACATAAATAATATATAAAAAATCGATTTAGTAAAATAATGATAAAAATAAAACTACTAGCATTTGTCAGATTCTTTGTAGTGAAAGATTCCGTAGAAGTGACAAATGCTGTGGTTTCTTCATTTCATTTTCACAACAGTACCTGAAAGAAAAATATCCGATTTTTCAAAATAATCTTCGCTGAGAATATATTTAATCTAAATAATTCAGAATTTACCATTTTATAGTTGAAAGTTATATTACGTACTCTAGTACGTAATATAACTTTCTGACCACGCTAACTCTGCAATGGAATAAATGGGCAACCCCAAAAAGTTTTTTATATGGTATACTTTTTCTGATGTCAGTTTCGTGCTACGTGAGCTGTCAGATTGCTTACGGTGTTTGTTGTTGTTCATATATTTTAAATTAAAGAAAAATGGTTAAACCTATTAAAAGTGGAGTGCGGGAGTTATTATATAACATGATAAGTAAATTCCAAGATGTTAAGGAACAGCATGATGTCGTCCTTAGCCAAAAATTACAATGTTTACAAGATATCGTAAGTAAACCTATTGATTTTGATACTTCACCTTTTTATTTTACCATTAGATGTATCTAAGAACATTTTTTCGAATACTCATAGCTGTTACACATGATGCTGACAAGAAGCTCGTGTCAAATTAACGTCCAATTTCAATAACGTATCTATAGATTTGCTTCCTGCAGAGCTTCGTTCCTTCCTTCCTAGGATTTTGACACTTACCTGTATGGGTCTTGTGTCACTATTACATAAATTATAGATAGTTAACTCGTAACAAGTATTTATTTTTGGACGTTCCAGGTGGTATAAGTGATGAATTAAAACCTACAGAAGCTAAAGACTCTTGAAGAACATACCATCAATAGTGAGAACCAGTATATAAAAAAGATCGCTTCAATGACTGGTAAGAAGCTATTACTTACATATTTATTTTATACAATTTTCATTATATTACTTAAGTAGGTACAACGTAGAATCCAATACATATTGCATTCAATACAAGTTCAAATTAAATTTTATAAATCATTTATATTTATTTATACAGGAGTCAGCGAACGAACTTTGAGATTAAAAATGAGGGCCAAAATAATCAAGGAATCTGGAGGACTCCTGGCAAAAAGCGTGCAGCACGGGCAACGAAAGTTAATATTGTCAATTTTGACCAATACGAAATACAATAAATCAGTATTATTTGACCCGAAAGGAAGTGCCTACTCTACGTAAATGACTACTTGAATTGAGGCAAACAATCGATTTTACTGGCTGCAGGGAAACCTTACGCGAAATATTATTAAACATGGGTTCTGATTTTTTTTTAAATCATGAAGAACGGACAGTCCTTATGGAAAAACATGATGTGGCGGGATGGAGGCATAGATACAAAAGAAAAATTTTGTTATCAAGAAACGAGCCTGTAGAAACGAGAAAACCTATTGTATATCTTAATGAAACCTATGTGCACTTGAATTATAAACCCAAAAAAAGTTGGCAAGAACCATCTACCTCGAAAATGGTGGAGGAAACAAGATATTAGAGACTGGCTGACTAGTAATAATATTACATGGTCACACGAGTCCACAAAAATAGAACTGTTTGTTTGGTTAAAAGGAACAAACCTGATCCAATACTTCATAGATGAATTGTTAAAAGAACACGGCCTAGAAGTTTTGATATTGCCATCGTATTGCCAGTTAAACCCCATTGAGCTGGTATGGAGCCAAGTAAAAGGAAAAATTGAAGAAGTATTTGCATCAGTCACAGCGGATGATTGGAAAAAATATGCTGGACATATGAAACGGTAAGAAGAGGAGCATAAAATAAAAGACAGGTTACTGGATGATGCTATTCCATTTATAATAAACCTACAAGAATCTGACAGTGATGCTAGTAATATAGATGATGAGCCCGTTGAATTTGAAGGCATTGAATATTTAGACTCTGATTTTGATGAGTGATTGAGTGTTTGCTATGGTTTCATTTTTAAATATAACACGAAATAATATAACAAAAAAAACTATTTTTAACATTCAAAAATCTATCGTTATTTTTATACTGTCCTTGAGTAGTTTCAGAGTTAAAGTAAAGGCTAAAGTATTATTAATGTTTAGATAAACAATAGCCTCAGTAGATTTTTAAAAGTTAGGTTCTAGAATTATTATAACCTGTATCATACCTACTTATGCTCTACCTCAAAAACTGTATCAAATTCATAATGAATCGTGCTGAGCTGAAGTCATGACTATTCTTTACCAAGAAAAAATCTGAATATAAAATAACTTGGCTAAAATAAATTTAAAAAAAACAACTAGTATCAAATTAGATTTTCGTAGTATAGACGGTGTTACCGTCTATAGATTTTCAAATTCCATAATTTTCTTACTTATGCAGAGTTAACGTGGCCAGACTCTACCATTGAAGACTACAATGGTCCAATAAAAAACATATAACGTGACCATAACGTCTAGAACGAGTACTACTTTTTTGTCTTCTGGCAATATTCTATTTTATCTGTAGTCAAGTTGAGTGCATCGTAAACAAAGCGAATTTATTCATGTTATTTTAATTTTAGCGTTAATCCGAGTCTAAAATCAACTAAAATAACTAAATATGCATGTAACAACGTTTGACGTGAGCAGTGATCTTAAAGTATACCAAGGATGTGTAGTTGAACTTGAAGCAAAAATCTTTTCGTTACAATTCCACGATATTGTAATCATTATTACTTAAATAAAGATCATAAGTTATATTGACACAATGTCGTAAATAAAGCAACTTGATGCTTGCACAATCATGGTGTCGTGCTAAACTTCACTAGAAGTATGGAATTTAGACAAATTAGCGAAAGTTTTCTTAATTATTACTTATTATTTTTATTAACAAAATTGGTTTGCACTGAAAATCAGCGTTGTGTAGGGTATAATTCCGGCACAGCAATTTGCTGAGTGCATTGTGCTGAAAATGCGGCGCACAAATTCTCAAAATATGCACTGTGTATAAACATTTATAAGGACTGTAGTAGTAGTAGTGCCCCTATTATATTCTGCTTTATTTTGCCACCCTATAATTGACTGTTCACACGAGGTGGCGCCACCAGTTTATTTTAGCTTTTATAGAAAAACTAGTTGTCCCGGCAGTCGTCGTCCTGTCCGGAAAAGCTTCAATCGATATGCCGATAGCAGCGCCACCTACCGGGTCCAATTGTGAACCAACTCAGAAACCTTCTCTGGCTCATGCACAACAACTTTGCTCAAGATCATCACATGATCAAATGTATAGTTTACGACTCTATAAAGGACATACAGAAAAACATTCATTTTATATATATATAAGAGAAGAAGATTCAATAGTTCTATTTTAATTTTGAAGAAGTTTACAAAAATTTTAACGAATATTTTTTTAGTGAACAGTTTTGCACTCCTTGATACTGCTTGTGTACAAAAAATCAGCATTTAGGTACACGTATGACAACCACCCCTAGATTGTATAGGCCGTATTATAGACCCTATTGCTTAAAGCGATCTATTTATTTATTTATTTCATTATAGAGTTTTAACCAACATATAAAATAATAGTGTGCAACAAAAGTTCTTGAAGTTCTCGCCTTAACTCAATTACTTATCGGCTTAAGTACTTGATTCGTTAAAGCTGTCGTACTAGTATAGCAGTAGGGCCCTTCATTGCGCAGGTGGCGCCGCCTAACGGTCTGTTGGCAACGCGGTTCTGTTCACCTCTGTTTTAATCAAAACATTCTTCGCACAATATTGTGATTGGAGTTGAGGTGATGGATGTGCTCCGGGGGTCCAGGGCGCTCAACGAATTCCACAATTTCATTAACAAATAATGCAAACTTGCTGATTGCTGGAATTGTTTGTCTGCAAACGGTGACCATGCTGATATTTTAAAATTAAAGGCTAAAGTTACTCTGTCTTTTACCTTTACAAGACTCAAAGCGGAACAAATCTTAATGAAAGCCATAAAAATAGATCTCTTGAAGAAGTACTGTAGGAAAATAGGGGTTGAAAATTTGAAAGGGCAACCCATTTCTCAAGTGAGACATGTCTTGTGAACATACATGTTTAAGCTTATGATAAAAAAGAATGAAATAAATCCTGTTTGGAGGGCATAAAGTATGTAATTGTATATAATTTGGGTATTATGCGTATAAAGTAGCAATTATATTTAGTTTACTGTAATCCTGATATTGAATTTTTAATAGTCTCTAGAACAGAAGTCTTAAAAATTCAACATCTTAATTATATACAAAACAAAGTCGAAGGACATTGAAATGGCTTCGATATTTCGACTTTTTTGTGCTCGATTTGTATTTCCCTTTATTAAACCAATCAAGGGAACTGGCGATGGCTGGTGGAAGGTGGACAGTGGCACCTGTGGACATCAGCTGTAGCGGGGACGTCACCGAAATACAAAAGTATCGGACTTGTACATGAGTATAAATAATTTAAAATGAAGTGCAACACTTTGCAGCCATATTGTTCAATTTGTGTACAAAGTGTAAGTTGTGTTAAGCGGCCTTTGGCCCCTTTCCCGTCAACGCTGTTATGTGACGCTTTTATAACTTTCATATTTCACATTGTAGTATAATGCAATCGTGTTTTGCAACTAAATTAAGTTCAAATGCAAATGCAAATAGCTCTCGTTTTGAAATTCGCTCCGAGAGTAACATTTTATTCGGATATTGTAAAAGCGCACAAGCCTTTTGAGGTCCCGTGGCCATTACGCCAAAATTAATAACTTATATAGGTATATATATATATATAGTTTCGCGTTTGACCATGATCTCGCCTGATGCGGACCACGTTTACCTAGAAGGTGCCCATTCGTACGCGACTTGATACACCCAGGTCGTAAGTATCGGGAAAGACATACTCCGGCAATGAGCTCAACTCGTTTGCGGTGTGCACGATAAGTGTCGTAGCAGGTTGCGAAGCGCTTCATTGTTATAGGTGGTGCGTGGTGGTGTAGCCACCATGTAGCGGCTCGTTCCGGCGCGCCCGCTCTTCCGATCCACACATTGTGTATGGTATATACGTACTACACAATGGTGTTCTATAAATTGAGATAAAATAAAACTTGGTAGAGGAAAACTTCGCCCCCCTCCCTCTCCTCCTCTCTCCGCGTAATTTTTAAATTATGAGACGGAAAATTAAAGCGACAAAGCTTCAAAAACGTTTTTAAAAACCATTCTGTATTTTTTTCAGACAAGGCATTGTCTATTAAATGCTCAAATTCAAATTCAAAAGTTTTGATTCAAACTTTTTGAAGGTCGTACGTATAAGTTACAATTAAATTTTACTTCCTATTCTATGTACACCGCTTCGTAACGCGTCATAGATGTTAAGGAGAAGAAGCGGCAACAAACTCCCCAGCTGCCAGCAACACGCACGTTACAGAATGACTTTCGAGTAAGATAAAGACACAACAAAAGGAAAGGAAAATATTACTATAGTTATAATAATGACATGACTGATTCCGTACATTCTTGGCAAGATAAAAGTGCTCTTATTAAGGTATCCACTTTATTACTGTATCCAAATTAATCGTTTCTACGGAACGTTTCGTCCTAGGCGGCGCGACAAGCACTTGGCCGATTGTATGTCGCTTGCACTCATCATGGATGCTCACAATATTTGACAGATGACACATTCAGACACAAACTCATCTCTCAGAAAATGGTTTTTCATATTTGTCTAACTTATTATTTTTTGTATCAAATTCATAATTCACAGATATTATTGATATATAACGATAATTAATGCTTCATATTCAGAGAAAAGGTATTTTGATCACCGCGTATTAATTACCGAATAAATTAATATGCTTACAAAAATATTATATTTTATTATTATATATAAGTAAGTAACGTAACTACGTCTATTAAAGGAGCGGTGAAAGGCTATTTGTTTCAAGCGACATTTCGTGAGAGACTTAACAAAATTCATTCACCCTAATGCCTCAATTTAAGAAAATGTAAAGATTTACTATTTAGATATAAAAATATTCTTCTGTTACAAATACAATATATTCTATGTGTGATTAGTCATTTTTAAAAGGTTTAGTCATTTGAAAAACTCCTTTTCTGACACTTTTCCAAACGTTACTTGAAACAAATAGCATTTCACCCCTAGATATCATGAAGCCCGTATTCCTAATAAATCAAACTTCGAATATAATCAAGACTACGATTATAATAGATTAATATAATTAACTCTGTTAATAACTCTAAGGCTCGGCACATACGGCCTACAGCCTCCGGAGTAGCGGCCACTCCCCACATAAAAGTGACAGTGGCCTAAAAAAGCGTGTCAACAGCATGTCGCTGGCCATCGATGATGATTAACCTGGTTATATTTCGTCCAATCCTAGGTGAAGACGCACCCCCCCCCCCCCGCCGCCCCACCACAGCACTAAACAACCCCCGCAAATAAAGTGCTCGACGGCGGCGGCCATCTCGCGCGCTGTTTTATAGAAACAGATTCGGCCATCGCATTAATATTTATATTATTTTATGTCCGCGTAAAATTTTTAAGATCGCCGATAAAAAATAATTTTCCCTCTGAATAATGTCGGCGAACGGCGTCTGCTTGCTTATTGGCCGGCGCCGGTGCTTCGCTCCCCCGCTCCTCTTTGGCGTCGCTTACTTCAATTACATTCTCATAAGCGAAATAAGGCTAAACGTCAAAAGGGTCCTTTTATATCGAAACTCGATATAATGTACTCAAGCCTTGTTAGAAATAATATTGTTTTCAATTTATATTTCTCTGTGACATGAACGAAATTGAGAATGTAAATATGAGGATTATCCAATTCCGAATTATGTTATAGGTTCCTCGATCCTCGAGGTAAAGAGAACGCCCCGTTCCTCTCCAGGGACCAGTTTTCACTGTAATTGGCCTTACCAAGATGATATCCGCCCACGGGTAGCTTCTACTACAATTGTCGGAGGAGGATTAGCGGGGTTCGCGCATTAGTAATCTAATGTGTAAATTTCCTCCCAGTGCTTTTTTAATAATACAAGACAGAACTTCTACAAACATGTGGACAAATACAGATAATTGAAACGAACGTAGATACTGATGCTTTTTCCCTCTAACTACATTGAATTTGTATAAGATCAAAGTAGACGATAAATTCTTGGTTTTGATATATAATAAACGTCACGGCCGACAACCGAACAAGTTTTTTTGAAAAAAAATCAAATATTAAACCGTTCCAGCAATATGGGTCAACACGTTCTAAAATAATGTCTTCTTAGAGTCATATCAATAAGAACATTGTCGGAAATACTAGTCATATCAAGATGTTTGTTTTGTTAGGGTGTCTGAGTTTCACCCTATTTGATAACGGGTAGCGGAGCATTTCAATAGAATCCAATTTGTGTGACAACGCGAATCTCCAGATCACACATTAGTCTTAAAGTCACACCCGAGAGGAAAGCCGATCCAATATCGTATTAGGCACCAGTGTTGCCAACGGAATATTAATTCGACACGAAATCTGCTCTCATCTGTAATGCTGTACGATTTCTTATTATTACATTTTTAATTGCACGAGTTCAGCAGACAGATAGCTCCACCTGATGGAAAGCGGTTACTATCGCCTATGGACATTTACAACATCAAATGTGGCTCCTGGCCACTAATGTCGGAATGCCCCTAACACAGGAAATTGCATTCTTTCTCTGCCCGCGTCGGCCATTCAGGCAAACTGGCCACTTTGTCTTGGATCGTGGTTGCCGTCGCTTACGGGCGTTCGCAGCGCCAGGGACGACACCAACTCTAGTATGGGATAGGTGGAAAAAGAGAGAGGGCATTGGATAGGTAGATAAGTTCATCACTATAATAAATTCAAATTCAAGTTTTTATTCAAAACTAGCGGTCCCGGCAGACGACGTCCTGCCTTTAAAAAAATTTAGAAACCGATTGCAATGTCACCTACCGGGTCCAATTGTGAATCTAAACCATCTACGAATCCACTTGAACACACACAAAAAAATATTCAAATCGGTCCAGCCGTTTAGGAGGAGTTCACTGTCAACACACGTTCAGAAGAATTATATACAGGTGGCGCAATAGAACGTGCATATTGCATCATCTTTTTTCGCGGGGTAGAAAGTGCGCGGGCGGGGGGAGCGTGCATCGTTGGGTAGGCGGGCTCATGGAGTTTTAGTCACTATGAGTCACTTCGACGGGAAGCGTTGCGCATTTTACGAGAACTCTCGTTCATACATCGTTACTAGGCGTTTATATTGTTCTGAATATGGACTACGGCAAATTAGTGAAGCTCCGAGTGCTAATTTAATTAAAATATGGGTACAGCGTTTTGAAGAGACTGGTTCAACGTTTAAACCACAAGCAAAAGGTCGTCCAAGAACATCTAGGACCGACGACAATATTGAGAGAGTTATGCAGTCTGTACGAGGAGATCCACAAATGTCTACTCGCAAGAGATCGTCTGTCTTACACTTATCGCGACGAAGTTTGCAACGAATTTTAAACTTGGATCTTAAACTGCATCCTTACAAGCTGCAGTTAACACAAGAATTGAAAGAGTCTGACTTCGGAGCAAGGCTCGCATTTGCTAATGAAATGCTTAATCGATTTTCCAATTTTGACAATATCCTTTTCTGAGATGAGGCCCACTTCCATATCAATGGGTTCGTAAACCGTCAAAATTGTCGTTACTGGAACAGTGAGAATCCCAAACTCAAGCACCAGAAACCACTGCATAGTCCTAAAGTGACAGTATGGGCAGCAATCTCTGGTAGAGGAATAATTGGACCGTTTTTCTTTGAAAATGCGCGGGGGCAAAACGTCACTGTTAATACCGAACGCTATGTTGCGATGTTGGAAGGTTTTTTTGGCTCCAGAGCTTGAAAATTCAAGAATAGTGAATTCTAGGACTTGGTTTCAACAAGACGGAGCTACCTGTCACACATCAAATGACTCCATGGCGGTTGTGAAACAGATGTTCCCTGGCAGACTGATTTCGAAAAGAGGTGATATCCCATGGCCCCCACGTAGTCCAGACGTGACGCCTCCTGGCTTTTTTTTGTGGGGATACCTCAAGAACAAAGTCTAGAGCAATAATCCGAAAAACATCGATCAGCTCAAGGAGAATATCCGTAGTGAAATGGCAGCAATTACACCAGCATTACTGAAGAAAGTTTTCAATAACTTCCGTTTGCGATTAGAGGAGTGTCGTCGTAGAGAGGGTCATCATTTAGACGATGTTATTTAAAAAAAATAAACTTCAGTTATTTCTTAATAATACCTTAGTTGTATTTTAACTATACCTTTTGTATTTATTTTTTAATCAATATTTTAAATATGCACGTTCTATTGCGCCACCCTGTACAATATATAAATATAAGTTCCACTGGAGAACACTTTTTGAAAGTCATACACAAAAGTTAGAATTTAATTTTAGTTCCTATTCTATGTTCACCGCTTCGCAACGTGTTATTGCTGTTGAGGAGACGAAGCGGCAACAAGCTTGTCAGCAACACGTTTGGCTAAAAATTTATTTCTTCTTATTTATCTAGCTCAAGCTCATATTTTAAATGTTTTTTGTACAGAAATATGTTATACGATTACTTGTTAAATAACTAATGGTGTTGTAACAAACAGTGCATACTTAGTAAGGCAGAAATAACAAAAGGCAAGATAAACATTAGTACCGTCATAATAATGACAAGACGTACTAAAAGTTCATGCAGTATGAGTTTTAGTACGTCTTGTGTAATATCTTCATAAATACCTTACATGTTTGGCAAAATAAAAACGTTATACAGGAGATAGTAAAAGAGGCTGGAGTGAGCTGCTATGTGAATGTAGTTTTATCATTTATCCCTTTCTAAGCAAGATAAGTTTTAATTTGATCATTGAAGAAGCGTATACCAAGCCCCAAAAGAGAACAATACTTTTTGCAATCTAAAAAAAGATCCCGACGAATTGAGAACCTCCTCCTTTTTTCGAAGTCGGTTAAAAAGACGGCAATATCAGTCTATTACTAAGCCTGCTGTTGAAATTGTGAGCATCCTTATATTTTTTACAGGCACACAAATTATTACAATTAATAAATTACAGTACTCATAAACGATTATTTAAAACTTAATATTGTTTAAAGCACGATGAAGAGAGGTGATCGACATGCCCTGTTTTAATATTAGACAGTATTTAATCTCGACAACTACCTAACGGATTGTGTTTAAACTAATTGTAGCCATGCATCGTTTTTAACGTATAAATCAAAAGAAGCCACAAAGCAACGGCTTACGACAGTATCATAAATAAAAATACATAATATCACCATAGTCATTACCAGCATTATATAAAAGATTTTCTGTACATTCACCCCATTCCCCCCCAATTTCCGTTTCCGTAACCCCGAATATTCGTTCATATTTCTTCTCGTTTTATTTCCAACATTTTCCTGTTCAGATGTCGTACGAGTGATGAATATGGCAACACCGGTGCGGGAGTGTGGCGCGCGTCGCTACACTCGGAAGGCGAACACCCGCTGTACTCGTAAAAGGAATTAAGAAGCGAGTTGAAGTGATTGCCAAACTTGAAATCCCCCGACTATCCAACATTCCAACCCGAACCACAAGAGCACAACCTTGGGGGGACAATTCGCGACTCCGTGTATCAATACCCATTAAAACTTCAAAAATTCTGCGCCTTATGACAGGGCTAGGGCAAAGTGGAACTTTTTTTTATGTCGCAGGGGAATGTCTTTTCTTGGGACACCATCCTCGGGCCTGGGGGGAAGGCTCGCCGAGGGATGTGTGGGACTCTTGATCGACCGTATGCCGTACGCCCCCATGACCTCCGAACGGAGGGCAAGGCGGATGGTCGGCCGTCAAACTACCAACTAAACCTAACCTGCGCCCCTAGCTCACACGCTTTTACAGGGCGCCACAGGAACTGGACCAATAGGTACTATATCTGTGACGCCCCAATGTTTGCCGAAGAACTCAGGGTGTCCTGCGGAGAAGGACACCTTCTTCAACAACAGGGGGGGGGGGAGACCGCGGGATCCCCCACTCGTCCACGCGGCCCCCTGTGCTGGAATCATGGTGGAAGGAGACTTTGTGCGTAGCGGCGCCTCCGACCCGCATACGCACTCTGCTCCCTAGGGCAAAGTGGAACAATCCCAACTCCGCTTGCCCTGGCAGTCGTGGGCCTCAAAAGGCCACTTCCACTGCCAGAGGACTACGTTTATCCTCCGGCAGTAGTCAACCCGCCTCCGTGAATATTCTGTATTCATTCGTTATTGGTAAAGGTTTGTTAAATCTCATATCTTAAGATTTCGTGCGGACAATGATGCCGCTTAGGAGTCTCACCCTGTTACTCGCCAATCGGCCAAAGTTCCAACCAACCCTCCAACATGCCAACCCGCCTAATCAATGGACACCGCTCCCCGGTTCACTCACCTCCGCGTTGATTTATATGTAGACATGGATCAAAGGATTCTTTGTGTCCCACTTTTTATAATGTCGAATCGTTTTTTGCAAAGGAAGAGCCGTCGTCGCGGACCAATGCCCTTATTCCCTACGGACGCTGTACACGTAGGTATGTATACGCAAAAGGTTGTTGATCATTTCAAATGGATTAAAGCAGGCTTTCTCATTGTAAGTAAATATATTAAAATGGTTTGGGGCACAGTAACACCTTGGCAGAACATGCTTTTGTTCATTTGGTTTTTCTTCTTTTATCTATTTACACTATAATAAATCTTTAAATGGTTCGAGTTTCTACATTGCGTTTAAAAATGTGAAAAAATCAGATAATTCAGATTCTGTCTGTCTGTCTGTTAGAGCACCACATGAAAACTACTGAACGGATTCAAATGAACTACTGTAATATAGGATACTTTTTATACCGATAAATGGCGTCGTTTTCGTGGGACAGATGAAAATAGCGAATAAGATGGCGCTGCGGTCGCGTTCTTCAATTCACTATCAAATAGTCTACGTACAATACGTTCTCATAAGCAACACGTCCATCATTGTATTACTTCAAATTATAGTGGCTTCGACTCGACTATATCGACATAGTTTCTTTGTTATATTATATATATAAAAACCGAATTCAGTTTTTATTTTAGTAAAAGAAAGCTACTGCTTAAGGTTTAATTAAATTTAATTTAATACGCTGCGCAACAACGGGCTAAACTCTAGTGAAATATAAAAATTTCGATGCTTATTACTTGATCCATTTGATGAAATATTGCTGTATTTTAAACCTAAACATCGGCAATTATCCTTACGCTGTAAATCACAAAAAGGTGTATAGAGACCGAAGTGAACGGAACGGAGCGGAACGAAACAAGCGATGGCGCGACTCCCCCGAGCGAACTGCGAACCCGTTTCACTTCTACTTTGGCATAATTGTAACATTTTTCATTGGAGATGGGCCCAAAGCAAACTCGACCATGCATCAACCAAAAGTGCGCCCGACATCCCGTTTATCCCTATCCCGGTAAACAAGGGGCGAGCACACGGCAGCTTCTTACGGGCAATCCCTGAGGCGCCACCCTCCTCCCCCCACCCCTCCCTATACACCCGGTTACAGTCTGCATCCGTGAATTATATTCACAGATATAATACACTTTGTATTAGGGCATTATAACTGACACGTATTGCGAGTCGAGGATATCATGTCACATTATTGTTAATACGGTATATAGGACTGGAGTAATTTAATAAAGATGTAATCTAGATACGACTGATACTACTGTACTCCATTCACAATAATTTAACATGCAGGGCTACCAATAACTAAACATATTAACCCCTAAAGCCAAGTCAAGAACGCTTAAAATCGCCGAAATATCTTGAAAACTCATTTAAAAGACAATTTACATTTTGCAATGTTCTTCATTTCTAAGGTATTTTATAACTTCTGTCCCGGTTAAAAATAGGGGTTGATCGTAGAGTGACGAAAATTTAGGGTTGTATGTATTTTTTAATGCTGTATGATAAAAAAAATAAAAAAAATTAGGGGTGGACTACCCTTAACAGTTAGGGGGATGAAAAATAGATGTCCGATTCTCAGACCTACCCAATATGCACACAAAATCTCACAAGAATCGGTCTAGCCGTTTCGGAGGAGTTTAACTACAAACACCGCGACATGAGAAGTTTATATATTAGATATAGGCATTCTCCGTGAAGGAACGGAGAAAGAAAACAATTTCCTGCGTTGGGGCGGCCTGTCGTAAGGCGACAAAACAACGTACAGCCATTGCCCGACTGGATGGATGCCATCCTTGGCGCAGAGTAGCCTTGGTGGCCACGTTCCAGTTTCTCCTTCAAGGCCGGCAGCACATTGGCAGGACCGCTGGTATTGCTATGTCCATAGGCGACAGTAACGACTTTTCATCATAGTAGGGCCGTCAGCCTGTGTGCTGTACTTCAGCAGTCAATAAAAAAGGCAATATACATTTTTGATAATTGATAACTTTGCGTTTCAAGTTATCACGAACGTGGTTCAGTAGTGGTAGTAAACTATTACTACCACTACTGAACTATTGTTAGGGCGCTGAAATGGTTTTGGCAAATGTGGATCCATATATCATCGTCGTTGACACTCCTGGGTATACATGGATGTTATTTTATAGGTAGACG
Source organism: Dendrolimus pini (assembly GCA_949752895.1). Classification (NCBI taxonomy): domain Eukaryota; kingdom Metazoa; phylum Arthropoda; class Insecta; order Lepidoptera; family Lasiocampidae; genus Dendrolimus; species Dendrolimus pini. The sequence goes on from OX457143.1 coordinate 19,037,340, forward strand.
TAGTCTGTATAGCGCTATAAACTTTTGTAGTGAAATTGAAAAAAAAAATAAGTTCGGGAATGGTTGTCATACATATAACTAGGGGTTGAAAATACTGTTTTAAGTGTAAAAAGTCCTGTTCGATCTGTCCTATTAGTCAAATATTGACAAAAACGGTTATTTGTAAATGAATTGCGGTAGGTATTTGTAAATGAAAGTCGGGAATTTGTCTGAAATTTGTCTCCCACTTACGAACTATTTGGTGGAATATTCTAAGAAAAATTGAGATGGTGGAATTTAAAAATACTTCAACGAAAATTGTTTTACACGATACTCGTTAAGTATTTGAGGTGTGCTGTTCAATTTTCATTTGCTTCAAGCTCTTGTTCCGATATCTCCTACTCTTATAGTGTTCATATTGAAAATGATATATTCGTAGCAATTATAAAATGTTATTCAACATAATTAATTAACATTTTAAATGTAGAAGGAAATCAAAATTCAGATACCACTGGGAATAACGATGTAACGAGTGTGTCGTCTAAACAATGGTTAGCGCACGTGTTTGTATAAATGCCTGACGTCACCTCGTCTCCTTGATTTATTTATAATGAATACAATGCAATAGTAAAAAATAAAAATATACTGCTGTTAAACAATAAGTAATGCGTTATTTGACTCGTTTTACTGATATTACTCGTGACGTCAAAAGTATGTACATACACTCGTGTAAAATGTTTGATTTGATTGTCTCTCCCCTATTTTTGGTTAACTTTATGGACACTGATTTTATTAACGGCTTTATAAGTTTTGGACTACGCAAGATATTTTAACAGTTTAGACTATAATATTAATACATTTTTTTGCTGTGTTTTGCAATTGTATCTCGGTAGATGACAGGTGTTATAATAAATGTTAAAATTAAATGCATTTAAATAACCGAACCTTAAAATACCATAATGTCATCTTACATTTACAAGTATTACAGTATTATTTGTTACTGTCTACACAGTAATTAATTTGGTATGGCGTCATAACTTGCTCCCCTCGAACCAAGGCGTTCTGCTCAAACGAGGATCTCTTGTCAAATTGCTCTTTCCAATGTACTTTGCATTTATCCTTCACTAATGCCAAGAGGTCACTATGTTAAAGAAGTCAACGTCTAGATATGACCATCTGCAAAAGGTACTCTCGCGACTCCATCCGCCGCATAACAATATTAATATAGGAATATGAAAGTAAGCTTGCTTGGATGTACAGCGCACTTAGTGTCCACTCCAACCTTAGTATTTGGACGATTTAATACATCGTGTACCAATCCATCAGTCGTACAGCGAACAGCTGCCAAGGAGTAGCCCGAATGGGCCGAGGTGCGGACATTAGTCATTCGGCTGAGTGTTCATTTCCGAGGGAGCCAGTGAGCCAGCACGGGGCTACAATGAATCTTGTTTCCCGATTGATTAATAGAGCCTCGTTCGGGGCCAAGGTCGAGGGTGTCATGGTGGAAAGTGGCCTGCCGCGGACTGGCGCCGGGTTAGGGAACTGACTGACTCGACTAATTGATGTCACCTAATTTTAGTTTTTATACTCTACTCGGCTTGTTAGCTACGTTACAACGATTTAAGAAACCATTGTAAAGGGTGGGTTGGGCTTAATTCACTACTATTATTACTTAATTCTAAAATTGTACACACAAACACACGTTGTATATATTATTTACCAAGCTAAGCAAGTTACGCTTGTGTTATAGGTAACAGCCTACTGTAGGGCCGATCAGAGACCCGAAACCTTAGTAAATAATGGAAAGTTCATACAAAACTTTTACTACGTCAGGAATCAAACCCAGGACCTCTGCGTCCCAATAAGCCAGATGAACAAAGGCTCACCTCACTCAAGCTCAGACTTCCTCAGTAGAAATCAATATTTTACTTTCAAAATATTATATAACATAATCATGACAAGATTTGTCATTAAACGTGGTAAAGGTGTGACGTCATAACTCGGTATTCTCGTACAAAATCTAAGGGCGTGACATTTTTGTAAACTGATAAGAAGGGTTTGAATTGATTTGACTGTTGAGGTTCATTTTAAGTTGAAATCTGGAAATTTTATGAATCATATCTAAAAAAGGACGTCATTTGGCGTCAGGCGCCATCGGGCGCCATGGGGGCGTCGCGGGGCGCCGCCGGGCAGCGGGCGCCGCCGGCCCGAGCCCAAGAGAATTTTTAACGAGTCTTTAATTACTTGCGGAGACATTTAGAGAATTACATTAATGTTTTACTTAATTCCTAAACGGCTGCCGAGCAAAAGGGTTTTTTCACCAACTCCAAAGATTTCCCATTAAGGCTCGTTTTGAAATCCGAAGAGGGTACAAAATTCACTCTACAAATGATTCAATATATACCTAAATTTCGAAAAATGCTTTGTCCAAATCCAAGTGCAGACAGTCTACGTCTATGGTATATATATATGGTATATATAGTTCAAATATAAAATATTCCAAGCATAATACGTTTTTCATTATTCTCTCCATGAATAAGTATTCATCTATTTTCTATATCTTTGTTGTATTGGCAATTAGATTGAAGACGAGCGAGACAATGAATCAACAGTTTTTTTCCTGCACTTTTGGTAGATAGTCAAATGGACTTTTCACCAGATAAATTGTTATTACCTGTACGGGTTGTTAGGGTGCACTTTAATTTCTTCGAACGGATAACTATAGTTTACCAGCCTACGGTGGGGGGCTACAGATTAATATATACTGAGACATTAATTTAGTACAAAATTGCACTAACATTACCTTAATGCATATTTAGTTACATTACTTTCTTTATTACGTGAGTTGAGCAGATTGACTAGACGCCCTTCTTGGTAAGTTGCTAGGTGATAAGGTCTTCGTGGTAGAACGATAAACTGAAAGCAGGCGGCGTTATCGCTTGAAGAAATTTTTTTGAGGCAACTCTAATCACTAATGCCTAAGGTGATGCATTAAAAATCTCTTCACTTCTGTTCTAAGGTTGATCATGTCTATAAAGTTCAGAGTTTGAGAGAAGAGAAACAACGTTTTCACTTGTAAGGTTTTAATCCCAACTGAGACTATATCACAAATACAGAACTACCCTCTTTTATTATGAAAATTAATTACACTACAATGTCTATGTCAGATGAACATGAACGTCTGTCTGTATATCAGTAATTGTTATCGGAATCTTTTGGTTAGTAGTAATATGTAATTTATATACCGCTACTCAATCTTATATCATGAAAAAGTTGTATTAAATGTTGAAGCCTTATGTGTAAGGAGTATCGAAATGTAAATATAGTTGTAACATTCGCGAGGCTCGTTTTTGTTACAAATTCGCTCCCCGCGACAACGAAGCGCGTCGTCGTTATCGCGGCGCCCCACTTGCCAACTGCCGCACTACTAACACATAGCGCCCCACCCAAACAACCACGTTCAGCCCCACTCTCTATACCTGCTTCACACGCTACACCACTTCTTATTTGTGCTAAAAACCTTTTATAGCAAACTAAATCAAAGCTGTATTTGTTATAACTGATAGCAAGGTTATACAAACAGCTATATCTAACATTTTAAGACAAAAAACCTGGTTACCGCTAATGATAAAAATTATAAAAATTGACTCACTCTAATCACGACGTGAATGTAACGAACTGCTTTGTTTATTTAAGCTCCTAAATGGTTCAATTGACTGTCCACTGTCCAGACATACTTTCCTGTATTAATTTGAAAACTAGATACAAAACACGTAATCCTTCGCCTAGACTCTTTTCCCTTCAAGTTTTTAAAAATAACACATCGTTTTATAATCCCGTCACAAGAATGTGCAGACTATATAATGAGATTGCAAATATGTACAAATACATCCATTGATATTTTTAATTCCTTCTTCTTTAAATTTTTTGCACCAATATTTCTGGAATAATTATTGCATAATAATTTTGTTACCTAACCACCATAAAACTAACATTATAGTAAGTCATACTAATAATATTTGCCCCTAAATATCTTATCAATATATGATACATTATATGCTCACATGTTTAGAGTTACGGCTTAGACCGATAATTGATACATAATATGAAATATGTAACATTTTTCTGTTTCTTGTTTTTTGTGACAAATAAATTAATTAAATAAAAATATGACACGCGCGACCTTAGCATTGTTAATAATTAAAGAAATTTAAAATACTTAATACTGTGACGATTTACAAACGTAGTCTGCACGACACATTTTTCTTTATTTATTATATATATTTTGTTAAGTCTCTCTCTAAATATCTCTTTGTAGTTACTTTAGAGCTGTGATGTGAAAGAAATCCATGAACACACATGCAACACAGGAAGTGAAGGGCCGGTGTAAGTTTTTGTAGCGCTTCTGCTAAGCACCCTTTGCGAAAGGATTTTCCGGCTGCGTGTCGCGAATGACGCAAAATGAGGCTAACACCGTATTAGGGCGCAACTTTGCGCCCCACCGAAACGGATCGTCCGCCCCTTAAGCTCTTTCATGGGAGGCAAGGCTGCCTTTTACGAGCTAGGCTTATTTGTTAAGCAATAATAAGCGCAGAATTAAGCGCTAACCAAAATAGTTTTAAATGAAATAAACAACACTAATGTATTTGTAAGTTAAGATTAGTTTTAAGTAGTTATGCGTCCTGCCCCGGGCCGCGTCGTCGTTGGGAGAAGCTGAATGCGGACACTGCCCGCTCCCGGTCTAGAGCCCACACAGGTGGCCGGGACTGAGCAGTGTTGTACAGCAGGCCTGCCTAGACTCATAATTAATAAGTTTGGAATAATCATTAGTTATAAATCGATTCGTACTATACAATTGTATACAAACAAATGGCTATTGAAATACAACTGGGACACATTTTATGGTTTTTAGGTTGTTTAATACACACTCGAGTGTCATTTGATTAACAATTTGACACTGTTTACAAAATAACTCTGAACTTAAAAGCGAATTGTGGGAGCTTCTGAATTAGCTAAACAACAAATTATTTTACTAGGGTTGTAGACCCGCAAGTCGAATCTTGGTGAATATATTTCGGTTTGCTTATGACAAAGCTTTCATACGGGATACGTTGCATTAGATGTTTATGAGGGCGCTATCCGTCCTCTAATATTTACTTCATTTTATCCCGGAAACTCTTATTTTCCGGGTTGAAAACTGTTTTATGGCCAATCACGGTGATCAAACTACATTTTGTTCGGTGGACCTTCAGAGCCAAATCCAAATCGATACGAAATATTGATTTGATTTTTTTTTAAAGGTGCTTTGAACCGTTTAGGTTATGTCAGCCCCATCATACCTTTTCTTAATTTATTATGACTTACCACCGCCATCTACCGGGCCCAATTGTGAATTGACTCAGAAACCTCTGGCTCGTGCGCAACAACTTTGCTAAACATCATCCCATGATCAAGTATAGTTTACGATTCTATAAAGGATATACAGACAAACATTCATTTTTATATATAAGAAAGAAGAAGAAAAAAGATGTAATTATATTTTTCGCATTTATCTATATCGCAGTTTCGGACGCAGCAGTAAGGAAGTAAAAATTAAAGTTTACTGTCAGGTATTTTATAGGTGCAGTTTGTGGAGCGACGCCTAGCGAGTCCAATACAATATATTATGGTCTTGGGATGTTGATGGGGCTGCCCAGGTTCTGTAGTGCGTCAGATGTGTTCGCAGAAGCTCGAGTTAATGACTATTACGCTTTTGTTAGGAAAAGAGCTGCCTCGTTGCTCTGCAGGATTCGGGCCAGCTCTTACAACTTCCTTAGAGTCCTGGCTGACAGGTTTGAGCCCATTCTCAATTGTTATGCTAGCAAAAGTAAAGCTAGCAACATTTTAGGCTATAAGTTTTAAGTATTTCTATTTTATGTGATTTTACTAACCGACATATGAATTGATGAATTGATAATATTAGCATATGTATATGCAATCCTTCAGAAGAGCCGCGTTGCGTGTGGTGTTGAATCCCCTCGCATGCACCCGTTATTTCTTATTTTACATAAAGCTGAGTGTTCCCTTTTGCTATTAATTCGGCGCGGCATGAATCTTTTATGGCGGCTCGTAAAAAAACCAATGTCGGCGTGTCATGCCGTGTAACGGGCGCCTCGTAAAGCGATCATATTATCGTGTATACATGCGAACGATGCGATTTGCCCTTAAGGCTTAACAAACATGCGTCGTCGCAATAATGACGACGGCAATATCCCGAGCACCCTGAGTAAGTGTCGCCGCTCAGCACATACGCCACGACCATTACTGTACTTTATCATGAAATGCGAAATCGCCACAAATTCGATAGATTGTTTACATATAGATATATAGAAGGGTGGGGGGGGGCTACACTATTGTACTATCCTTACTTTGAAATATCAGTATACTGTTCCAGCAATCATTAGCACGCTATGTGCAGCATAACTTTAAACGCTCGTACTAAATCTAGCAGAGAGCGACATTTTCTAAAGTGATAGAAGGTGTCTAAATTGATTTGATGGACATCATGTTTAACTCTTTGCTAGCTGCGCCCGGCGATTTCACCCGCGTGGTGATGGCAGATCGTTATATTTTGGATAATTTTAATACTTATTATCCTGTTCCGGACGACAACAATTCCAAAGACACAAACATCATAAAAGTTGGTCCAGCCGTTCTCGAGTTATAAATGGTGTAACTAACACGGCTTGGTTTTATATTGTTAAAGCTGACAAAGTGGATGCACACCTGGTTTATTACCTTTCCCCGCATGTGAACTTCTTTTGTTAACTTTGTGTTTAAAATTGTAATTAAGAAAAACATTATATTGTTATTGTACTTGTTTAATAGCAGGTAACAGGTATGTCGAACTAATTCTTGGAAATGATTGTTTTGCGTCGAGACATATAGTATCTGTACAGGATAAAGGGAATGCCCGAACGGAGGGGTCAGGCAGTCAAGCGAGGATAACGATACGAGCAAGATGTACATTCGACAAGCGATATAGTGACGGACTTTGCGCGTGTTATTGAATCGTGCAGTTTGTACTGGTTGCGTCCAGTCGTATTTGTACCTGTGTTATATGTGTTTGTATAGTTATAGAACTATACAAACACATATAACACACTATTTACTATAGAGTAATTCCAATGGCATTTTAATTTAAAAATTTTAAATAGTCCCACACTCTAACAATATATACAGATTTAACACTTAAAATTAAATAGACCTGGAAAACATTTAATAACTAAATCGTGGTACATTGTAAAATGTTCCTGTGAAACGGTCCGATCGAAGTGTTCGGGAAAGTTTTAGTGAAGGGTGAAATTGTGAATCACTAAGTGAGATGTTGAATGGAATTATTTGAAGTATGGTCGGGTGCAGGGGGGTGGGGGTGGGGGTGGGGGCTCCTCCCCGATCGGGCCCCGCGTCCATTCCGAAACAATGTAGCTTGTGTACATAAGGCCCTGTAAACGGACGCACTTTACAGTCGTGGTTTTAAGTAGTACTGAGTTTATTTCTTCAGTTGTAACTTGGCGTATTTCTAAGTAACGAATTCCTCTTCAAAGTTACTTTCGCTTCGGGATCAAAAGCGAGAGTTCATCTTTAAAATCAAAAATGTCTACAGTTATGTACCAATTAATTTGTTTATGACAACAGCTAGCTTGAGTATAGACAACATTTGAATTGTTTATACTCAACTAGCTAAGGTTAAAAATAAATATAGTTTCAATAGTAAAAAAAGTTAAAAGTGATGGAATATTCAAAAACGCCGTTCTAGCCAGAATCGGCTATATAGGATTTCGTCGTTATTACTCTAAGAATTACGGATTTTCATAAAAAATTTCATCCCCTCCCTAGGGGTTGAATTTTCAAAAACGCCGGCTCAATAATTATATAGAGTGAACTAGCTGTACCCGGCAGACGCTTAAAAAATAAAAATCTAGAACCCGATTCCAGCGTCATCTTCCGGGACCAAATGTTATTCTCAAATCCACTTGAACAAACAAAAAATTTCATCAAAATCAGGCCCAGCGTTGAGGAGTATCGCGGCGCCACCTACTGGGTCCAATCGTTTATTTAAACCATTCCGGGACAAACTTCAACACATACAACAACAAAAAGAACACCTAAATTCTGGTACCCGATTGCAGCGCCATCTACCTGGTTCAAATTAAAATCTAAATCATCCCAGTAGAAAATTATAAAAGTACTAATATCACTATTAAAAAATAGGGGTTGATCGTAGAGGGTTGAAAATTTAGAGTTGTATGAATTTTTTAATGCTGTATCATAAAAAAATATCTAAAAATAAAAAAATATTTAGGGGTGGACTACCCTTAACATTTAGGGGGATGAAAAATAGATAGTAGCCGATTCTCAGACTTACTGAATATGCATAAAAAATTTCATGAGAATCGATCAAGCCGTTTCGGAGGAGTATGGGAACGAACATTGTGACACGAGGATTTTATATATAAGATTTTCAAGTGGGTCAAACCCTAAACTATACGAAATAGCGAAATACACTTAAGGGAGTTTCAGGGCCACTTTTGACGATAATTAAAGTGTTATCATTTGGAACAATCTATTTCTATTCTTGACAGGAATCGAATCAACTTTTTTCATTTAGCTTTTACGCTGTTTGGTATAGTTTAGGATGTGGTCCTAAAGGCTTACTTGAAAATAATTGTTGAACAAATGGTTGAAATGTTTGGAACGTCTGCGAGGTAGTGGAGCCCGAGTGCCGGCGGCTCCTTTGACGGGCGAAGGGGGCTTTGGGGGTGCGTCACGCTCGGCGGCTCGCGCGAATCACGCCGACACAAAAGCGTCGCGGCTCAAACCGTTCACAATGGGCTGATCTTACTTTAAAACTATCCGAGGGTATTGAGGGGCTGCCCATCACACCCACTTGTCTCCGGTACTTGGTAAGGTTCCGTAGCCATTTTGGTCAAAAGCGAACTTTGACCTAAAGACACCTAGAATGTATGTTTGAGGAAAAACAGACGACGGTAAAGAGATCCACTCCTTAGCGGTGCGTATAAAGGGCCATTTACATGTGGAGAGTTTATCGCACGTTCAGACAATAATCGCCTGGACATGTTTACATTGAACCAAAAAAACAAAAAGTCGCCTACGAGCATGTTATACGATAATCGAAAGGAAACTATACACTACGACACAAATCGCAATCGCAAATCGTTTGTCTAAACTAGATCTCGTATGGCCTTGTTGAATGGCGAGTATCGTACAGATCAGTTTGAACCGATTTGTATACAAGACACTGCCATTCGAGCTCGGTCTACTTTTTGCAGTCAATTTGAAAACTGCGGTTTAGTAACACAAACAGATAGTCATAAATGCCTCTTCTCTATCCACTTTTTAAACCAACATCTTTTTTTTGCTTTCGTTAAATTAATTCTTGTTTTAGAAGACCAGAGACAACCTCAAAACAACCTCGCGCATTTCACTCATGCTTGCGACGGGGACTGGTAAGTGGGTGAACTCGAAAAACGATTCTTGCTTTACAAATTTTGTTTTCAATATTCAGTGACCAGGCGATTTTCGCCCTTCCATGTACGATATCGTATGTTTACTTTACAAGATCGTTTTTTTCTTGCTTTTATCAAAAAGCCGTAAGTAACAGCTAGTTAAATGTAAACTATGACTGATTTCAACAACAAACTTGTAGTGCGATCAATGATCTCTCTAAGAAAGACACTTGGTGTCTTTTACAGGAATTCTTACAATACTCGTTGAGTCCATTTCGCAAAATAACGCTGCGAGTGAATGTTTGTATTAGCATTTATGGCGTACTTTCTTTTTACGACTGTCACGAGTTATTTGTAACGTCGAAGCCGTATTTCTGACTTTACTGGATACGCACTTATGCTTGACGTAAGGTGGTCACTGGTTTCCAAAAACAACGTTTGCAACACTAAGGCTCGTTACCCACATTTGTTCACGTAGATTACGCGAAAAAGACAAGGCATATAAGACAGACAGACAAATGTGACAAGAGTCTTCTGAAAGCTTTGAAATGCTGAGTTATTCGTATTGCCGTTTTGTAAAGTAGTTTCCGGATTTCATAAATAGGATATGTGGAGTATCTCGTATCTCAACTTTATCCATTTTATACTTCGTGTGGTTTTATTATATTTCATGTCTGCAAGGAGGAATAAACGGTGGAAACTACTGCCAATATTTCTCTCTCTCTCTCTCTCAGCTTTTTTGAATCTTCTCTTATATATTACACGGCATATTTTTTCCAACATAGCAAACTTAATCAAAGTTCCGTTTAAAACAGATTTCTTAATATTTATACGTTGCACTAAAAGGTTAATTAAACTGCCGTATATCTAGTAAAAATGGTTTGACAATTAAATAACATCGTCCGTATGATAACACACATGAACTCCAACATATTCAAATGAGAACTGTTTTATATGTCGATAATTGTCGGTTTGTTCGTTGATAAGCATCTCGACTATGGATATTCACAATTGAGCTATACAAATTCAAAACCACTTTCACTTGCACTTTCAATACTATTTATGAAGCTAACCATACCATTTGTTGATAGTCTTTATGTAGTAAAACTACGTTTTAAGTGCAGTATTTTTATTTAGACGTACCGTAGTGTCTTTATATGTCTTGTTAAGCTCAATATATCAGCAATACACAACACAATGTCAGTTCCTAAATTTTGTAGTATGTCAGTTTGTATAAATTATTATGTAAGCCTCATCATTAAAATTAATGTTAAATTTTATAAAAAAATATTATGTTGTATAGAAAAACCGCTTTCCTCAGTTTACAAAAGAATAAGGAAAAACAAGGTGTACCTAAATTACGATCGTTACAGAAGGGTGTAGTCAAATTGCAAAAAAATGATTAGGGCTATTCACTAAATATTCAACGGAGGGTTGAAAACATTCTCTTCAGTGTATAATTATACTAATGTTGTTATGTATGGTTTATTTATACTAATATTGGGTTGTAATGTATCCTCTTCCAAACTCATAAAAACAGCTTTGCATTATATCAAAGAACAATCTTCTATGAATCATCATGTTGACTCTATTGTGCAGCGAGCAGCAAGGATGTTGGGTTTTTTATTGAGAAATACAAAAGACTTCAAATTGGTTTAAAAATAAAGTGTTGACATCAGCTGTGACTTTAAAATAATTGACAGGCCGTTCATGTTTACGCTTGTACATAGTTATATAATTATTTTTAATTTAATTCTTGCATTATTTTTTTTTTGCTTTCCTTATATTCTTTTGACAACATTATTTACATTCATTATCTTTTTATTATATTTCTACTTGATATATGCATAATATTGATATTAATTAATTAAATTTCTAGGAATTGACATTTAAATTGTAAATGCAGTGCACTCCTCTAATGGGTCCACACATCAGAACCTTTGTAGTGAATGATATGTAATGTAACCATAATGTGTGTGCTGTTGGTGTGCCTAAATAAATAAATAAAGAACAGACGTAAAATAACTTGTAACCATTTCCTTCAATAACGTAATAAAATGATTGTAATGTGATTTATATTCAGTGTTAAAAAGTAATGGATATGCTATTCGACTGCCTTTATTTGTACAAACTCATGATGTCATAAGTATGTACGCTCGTAAAAATAATGTATGAGGCTGCGAGTGTTAGTGAGATAATAAAGTGATTTTTGAGTATAGGGAAATTACTCACAACACGTTCAGCTCAATTCTAACCGTTTCACGAGGATATTCTGTGTTGGCGTGGCATCACACGGGTCGAGCCTGACCCGAGAGCTGTAATTGAGATAACGACTCCACAAAGGCTCTACTACCTCCAAAACTGAGTCAAACAGTGCAAAAACCTACAAGAAGAGATCAAAATTTTGTCGGTCGGGCGATTGGTTTCGAATTTTGCTCATTGACCCGCAATTAAGATTTCATATTCAGGTTTAGGTGGAAAAACTACACCAGAAAATCTTTCTTTGACACTCAACTCTCCCAATCTTTTTTTGTGAACCGGTGTTATTGTTTAAAGGCCATTCTTTTAGAACTGATTGTAAAACCCCAATTAGTATGGTATGTATTAGATCGTATCTGACCCGTTGTCGAAACGAATGCGATCCAACAGACAGACCGGAGCCCAATCTGAATGATGGCCGAACACTGTTCACGAGGCCAGTGCTCCTTCGCTGCCGTCTAACATCACATGAGGGATGCGCAACAATCAAATATACCTCCACCTAATAAAGTAAGGAAACCCTCATTGATAGTTATGTTACTGTTGAAACGTTGGGACTGTGCGGCCCTGAGGCCATGAGCTTCTACGAAAAGCTCTCAAAATGCCGAATGGACTTCAGGTGATCAGAGCGCTGGGTCCTACATCGGACAACGGCTCAATTTGGCGATCCAGCGAGATGACGTAGCCACCTTTCAGGGAAACCTTACTCACACTTTTCAGGGATTATAGGTAGTATACAATATAAGTTAGGTTTCCTTCATTGTACTAGATTATAAATAAAATTTCTAAAATTTCTTAACATTTTCAAAAGTCTCAAAAAGTGTTAATAAGCAATAAAAGTATTGAAAACTTTCAAAAAGCATTAAAGATTTTATTATATATATTATTTCAATATAATATAATAAAACAAGAAATGTCGAAAAAAGTTTTACTACACTTGTTTCTGTCTCCCACCCGCATCCGCTCAGAGCGATAAGGAATTTCGGTTCCAAAACTAAGTAATAGCATTAAGGGGCTGGTATGTTTATTATAACGGTTTTAAGTGCGCTATTTAAACCATAAAAATTTATAGATGGAATGTTAATTTAAAATCTTTTATGGTCTTGTATACAAAAGTAAGCAATGCAACGATTTTACTAACGAATATGAAATGACGAAATTGGCCAACGTATAAACTAAAAACTTGAAAAAAGAACAATTGATATTAATTAGCAAACCACAAGAGGGAACATAATGAATGATGTTCAAAGCAACATATTAGAGTTAGTTTGTCTATCTAATGTGTTTGGGGGCAATGATGCGAGCCACGGCCGGGGGCGTCGCGATACTGTGCACTATTTGTCAACCCTTCCCTCGCACCGCTGTCACGGGTTAGTCGGCTGTGAAATTAACCTCATGTACCGGACTAGAGTATTTAAAAGGCGAGAATTCCATAACGGGCGTCTTAAAATGAAGTCGGCCCCAATATCGCAACTATACTAAATTAAGAAGCTACTCTCATTAAAAAACAATATTTAAATAAAAAGGTGCTTCGATGAACTACGCCTAGTTCAGATGCAGTACACAAGTCGACAATATATAAAACAGAAAGGACACGACCGTATTCGATGACATTGAATTATTCAAGTTTGTGTTTATGACTCACTTTGGCTGAATCACGAACATTGAAGTACAGAAATGAATCGTCTAGAGCACAATTAAGTAATAGCGGCTGCTTGCCGCATAATGAACTTCCATCTAATTTTGTCAAGTGAGTACACGAGTCGTATAAACACCAAAAGATATTACACAGCAAACAAATTTTTATAGATAGTATTTTTTAAACGTTAAGGCCTTAATTTTTTCATACATTTAGTATAAAAGAGTAAATAAAAGAGTCATTAGAAGACATCGCGTTGATTTCTCAATAATCTGTCAAAAGCCTTAAACTGATGCACCGACCGACGTCCCGTTGAAAAGCTTCTAGAGAAACGAACAGAGAGTCGTTGAAGTACATTAATTAGTCTTAAAGACATCAATTGGACCACTTTTCGTTAGTATTCCTGTCATACTTAACTTTTATTTCGCAAAGAACGAGACCCAATAGCGCCTATTTTCCATTAGACTGTGTATCGGCTGATAGATAAATAACAGTAAAAGTGGAATAGATGAAGAGTCAGGGTGGCTTCGGGAGGCGGGTCACGTCGGCTCGCAATTCCGACCAACTTTTGTCTCCGGCCTCAAAGAAACTACTGCCATTAGGGCATAGAATAAATATGGCGAGGGCTCGATGGCCGCGCCGGTGCTTACAACAAATTCAGTGCGCGCGACTTCCACTTTTTGTATCGCAGAGTGTATATGATCGGATTACATTACTTTCCGAGTTGTACCATGTTTATAGAGAGTGTTGCCAGGTTGATAAAAAAACAAATAAGTCACGTTTAAAAACATTACGTCTTATTTCATCAATGTTTGAAAATAAATTTAGACTGGTATGTATTTTGGGTTGCAGCGATGACGTGTTGCTGGCCGATCCATTCACCTTACCAAGGCACTCCTCTTACATTTTCGATTTTCTGTGTAGATGCCATTCATTTAAGGGTAGCTTTATACATCAGTAAACGTGAAATTAGGTTACTAAACATTAATGCAATTTTTATTAAAAAATAACATAAATGTTTGAAAAATCATTATATTTCGTTTATAATATTCAAGGTCAAAGAAAAAAAACGGCATCAGTTCTGTAAAAGGAAATAGAGTTTAACTGGAAAGAAAAATGAGTTATGAAAATCGCGGGTATAATTTAAAATTGTGGATTTGGCAACACGGCAAGTAGTGACGCCTTCCTTGTCCATCTCGTCGTGAATTCTTCTTGTTGTTTATTGACTTTACGGATATGAATGTGATCGATTGCGGCCTGTTTGCGGCCCTCGGCGGCGGTCAGCGGCGACCCTCCTCGCTGCCGAGGCCCTCCCTCAGTCAGGCCGCGTCGCTTTGCATTGATGCAGCCATAACGCCTCATAGAATTGCAAAGAGGGCCGCTTCGCTCGGATTATTTATACCGAAATATCAGGAATAATAAACGCGCCTCCACGCCAATACGATCTGAATTCAGGGGCTTTGTTACGTCGTAAACAGACTGAGTACTGAAATATGAATACACAATAAGTATACAGTTGTGGCACGAGTTCTTTAAAAAGGCACTTGGATGTTTATTTTGAAATGAAGCCATTTAGTGCAGCTCTATACAATATGGCCGCCTTTATTCCTTTCGTATTTACCTGCCATTGTGCTGTACTCTTCAAAGGCAACACAAACAACGAATATCTGCTGAAATTTATGTTCAATGTTCTTTCTACAGTTGGAGAAAATAATATTTTCTTTTTTATTATCATAATAGCAAAATATATTCGCCGTATCGTATACTTAGCGGAAAGTTGGCCGATGGCGGAGTGACGTCACCACGACATGATCACTGCTCACTGGCGTCGACACAAACGTGCAAAATATTTCGCAGTGCTTTCATTAAATAAATCAGTAAGTTGTAATAAATTCGCTTTCCAAATTGTGTAAAGTGCGTGTGCCTTTCCTACCTTACTTTTTACCTTATCCCAAATATTGACCAATCGAAGATGCCGTGTTAATTGTGAATCAATCGCCTTTAAGAACGTGCTCATCGCGTGATATATTCTGCCCAAAAAAAGAAAGCAGCGTGTAACTAGCGTTTGTCTCTCTAATATCTTGACTTTGTATTAAGTGGGCCTCAACAAAGTAACATAATATTATCTCGGCTGGAATTGTTTTAGACGCACAACATTTCAGGGCTCCTCCATATTGTCGCATGTGTCTCGTGAATCTAGGAGCACAATAACGAAGGCACCCGAATGTCCACCACTCACGCCCGAAATGAATCAATAGAGCGGATTAGTGTCGCCCGCCATGGATGCGATCGACGCACACGGATTAGGCGGCGACGATGGCGGATCATACAGACGTTGCACAGCGCAGGTGTTCGCCGATCGCCGTAACAACACGGTACATGACAATTAGATCAATTCAGTAACTTTTTGTCATCTTACAAACACATGTGTGTCCTAGAAATGTATGTACGCGCCTAATTGGAATCGACTTTACCGATTTTCATGTTTTTTTTTGTGTGGTTTGAGTGGATTCCCGGATGGTTTAGATTCACAAGAATCTGGTCCTAGATTTTTAATTGTTCAGCGCAGCACAAGTCTGCCGGGACCGCTAGTTTAAATACGAAAACAGGATTGGAAGTACGATCATATCATACATATTAATTTATAATTATCGCCCTAGAATCATAATGCTTTTAGTTCTACAAACTTATGACGACATCATTTTGCTCGCTCGTATAAAATGTAGAGGCCAAGATGTTTTATAAAATAATTAAAACCGACTTTTTATTGTTATCTGACCTATCAATGATTTGTACCCTTTGAGATAAGAGGTAAGTACTTTTGTGCACGCATTGGGCGTGTTCGAAGGGAAACTAATAGATTATGTTTTCCGCCTTGAAGATGGGAACCGGGGAGGGCGCGAATGGCCTCCCATAAACCCCCGAATTATGTTCCCGCGGCGACCCACGGCGGCAACCGCCAAACAACGTTCCCGCTGTGCCACAAGCCGACCACTACACTCACCGGCAAAACATCAGTCATCATGAATAACAGCTTGATGTCGATGAAATACAAGAAACATCGATGTTGCCAACATTCTAAAGATGATCTAATGACAATATTTTATATAAGATTAATATAACCGTTACGTCTAAATCCTCTACAATACGAAT
Organism: Dendrolimus pini; assembly: GCA_949752895.1. Classification (NCBI taxonomy): domain Eukaryota; kingdom Metazoa; phylum Arthropoda; class Insecta; order Lepidoptera; family Lasiocampidae; genus Dendrolimus; species Dendrolimus pini. Next base: position 19,053,879 of record OX457143.1, read on the forward strand.
TTATCTGGTGTAAGTTTTGAAACATAAATCGCGACTTTGTTGTCTTTCATAATACAATGTAGATTGACAACAAAAACGTTATTCGTTTGGATCCAAATATTTTTGAAATGGTAAATAAAATATTTTCTAAACAAAAGAAGGCGAAATGTAAAAAACTCTTTCACATCTTACTCACTCTTATTAACGGTTTTTTGATTGTTTTTTATTGCATGAGTTCAGCAGACAGGCAGACGGCCCACTTGATGGATAGCGGTTACCATCGCCTATGGACATTTGCAACACCAAAGGTGTTACAAATGCGCTGCTGCTCTCTTAAGGGAGATTGGAACCAGGTCACTAATGCCAGAACACAACTCAAGGTTGTTATGGCGACATACTTTAGACCAGGGGTGGTAACAATCCAGTCGGGCAAATGCCCTACCACCTGGCTGTGTATTGTTTTGTCGCCTTTTACGACAGGACGCCCGGCCCAGGAAATTGTATTCTTTCTCCGTTGCTACACGGAAAATGTTATGTTATCATGTGATATGAGTTTATGTTATGATCCTTGAAAAGATTAAGTTAATTAAAATTAACAACCCTTCGCCGTCGGGTACAGAAGGTCCAGTGGAACGAATGTCTCGCAAATGTTGTCAACGACAGTATAATATTTGGTCTTCTTTCCAAAAAAACATCACTCTGCAAGTTCGCACCAAAAGTCCTGTGTTATAAAATAATCCACACCCGACTCAAATAAATCACAACAAACAACAAGATATGACTCGTGTCTGTGTCATCATGACAAAACTTCTCGGTTATGTGCGTCAAGGTTGTCAAGGGTGTCAAGGGTGTCAAGGGTGTCAGGGGCGTCAGGGGCGTCAGGGGCCCGTCGGCGTTTCAAATGTTCCCGACAAAGTTCCCCTTTGAGCGCCCGTCTCGCGGCGGCCGGCCTCCGTTTCTTATGACACGTACATCTGTAAACATTTTATTCCCGCCTCCGATTCCGTGTCCATCAGGCGTCGGTGTGTCTATTCGTGGACCGCCACGCGCGTGACACCTCCGTGGACGCCTCCGACGCCGAAACAAGGCTCGCGCTGCACGCGCGGCCAAATCAATTTACTCGTAACATACTCGGAGAAGCTGTTTGGAACCTTTCATATATTAAAATGTTTATAGCTCTATTTAAATTTTCCTACCGGAAAATATTGCTCGGCTAGCTTGGACCGATGCTCCACGAATTAACATTTCCTTTTTTACGGGTTCGCAATTTTTTCATGACTTTGAATATTTTTTTTAGATAATCTGTTATTGATTTAACTAAAATAAGTGAACTATAGCTCAAATAGCTCAATTTAGTTGCAGCAGCAGCTATTGTCAGCGTTTTCTCGTTTTATATTTATTTATGTAAGTGTATTCTATAATGTTTTATTTGCATATATCGTATTAGTATAATTTTTATATTTTTATTAATATATGTATATATTTATAAGATAGTTACTAAACTTCTTGTCCATCCAAAGGTTGTTTGGAAGAAACCGCTAATAGCGATGAGGCCGCCTATTGTATTGTACAATTTTATTTCTGTTAACTGTATCTTTTAAGACACAACAAAGCATATTCATCCATATGCTTGATTATTGAAACGCCGCAGTAGCAACACTTGCACGAGCCTTACTGCTATTTAGATCGTTGGCCTCCGTTTGTCCTGTGGACACGCGGCCAAAGGCAAGGGAGCGCGGAGGAAGGCCTCGTTGCCGGCGAAGGACACGAGGGGGACAGTGGGGGGAGGCAGGGGTGATTGCACCGAGCCCCATGCGCCGCGTCACGTGCTATTGTCTCGGTGTCCCTCGCTCGGTAAGTGCACTATATTTTTTATTCACGGTCTTCAAGTATTTGGTCGTAACAAACACAAAGACAGTAATAACTAGTTTTCATGGAAGAAAAATGTATTATAGTAGTTTTGTTCCTCGATTTCGCCGGCGTTAACAAAGGATATATATATATATATATATATATATCACGAAGTGGGCGTGTTATGATTCCTGAGCTTGAACAACAAACTTGTAGGATACAACTGTTATGCTATCCCACAGGCATTGTGCATTTTTCGGTAAAAGTACTCTATGTGTTATTCCAGACTACAATCTATTTGTATGTCGAATTTCATCGAGATCCGTTCAGCCGTTCCGGCGTGATGAGTGGCAAACAAATTCCAATCCAAATTTTCGCATTTATCATAGTAGCATTATTTCAACGTGTAATCGTGATGGTGAGCTACTTATTGCGAATTGAAATTTTGATTGTGCTTTTACCCCTGTCTCCCCATGGTTTGATGGGGGATTGGTGTGAATCGTATCTCGGGGTAATTATCCTTCGGAATAATGGTCGCGGAGGTGTGGCCGCTGAGCGGGCATTGTTTGCATCTAGATTTGCTCCTTTACCGGCCTCGGTTGAGTTGCTTCCAACAAAGGGGTCCGTGTTTGGGAGGCCCTCCGTTTCTGTTTGCGCTCAGGAGTCGACCTTCGCAGGTGTGCGCCCCTCGCATTGTTCAAGTTCACTCTACAATTTCATTACTTACGACTCGTAAAAGGCCTTTGAGAATTATATTTGCTCATTTCATTACTAGTGTAGTAGGAATGGATGAAGGAATGAAATCTACACGTGGGACTAGAATTTTGATTAAAAAATATAATTTTACAATAAAATTTAACAATAACGTATGAAGCATGAGTAACTAGGTAGATGACAGAAAATTGAAGCACAACGTGTCTACTAGTTTTAAATTTCCGAAAGCGGCCACAAAGTTTCATCATTACGTCTTGTTCTTCTGAGCTTTGAACGAAACGATTACTCTTCTGGCAACACGTCTATAACAAAATTAACCCATTTATGTGGGAAGACACTTACAAATTTAATCAAATCAAATCAATTTGGTTTGATTTGATTTACAAATTTACAAAATGAAAGGTAGGAAGGAAAAGTAAAATCATATTTAAAATATTGAGTCAAATTGCCGTCGATGAGTTGATTGTGAATGGCAATATTGTATGAATTGAATGGCGGTTTACTTTGGAGACGTGTATGCGAGCAGCCGCAATCAGGGGCGTGTTTGTGACGTGACTCGGCGGATTCGCCCTCGGCCCCAATCAGCGCGACGGGGAACACTTCCCCGATCCGTCAGAATAAGGCTTCGTCGTGCTTTCGGCTCCGTCCGCGGCTCGCCACCAGCACACCAACAGGCAGATTCGGCTGCTTCACAACATGTTTTCACCGCCACCGCAGACATCGCAAATTGATTGATGCTTGACGACAAAACCAATTTGTATTTTTATGCAAATAAATGACCGTATTACGAATGTAATTCCCGAATGTACAAATATTATACTAAATCTCCATTTGTATCTAGTATTATACAAATTGCCTAACAACTACCACAAATGGCTCCAGCGACGAATGTAATAAATTCAAAGATTTATGAAATCAAGTTAGAAAAATACAAGCTCCTTTTCTCCCGAACAAACAGACAAGATTCGTACATAGTCTATTTCAGTTCTTTTCTTAATAGCTTGGATGATCAGACTGTGAATAGTACAGACCCGGCATGTTTAGAATATTATAGAGACATTGTTCTCAAGAATCATAAGAATTTTAAAATCGTTGTGCTTTTTGGTGTAAATTTACCAACCATTCACTAGAATAAATATAAATACGCAAAATCTAGAAGCAAAATTAGCTTGCAGCCTATACGTATAACGCGCTCTTATAGTTGGAATAAGGTATACTTAGTTAGAATGGCTAGAGGAAATCAATTAATGTTACGGGTGTAATTAACGAAAATCGTGATTAAGTAGGAAAAAGAAAAACAGCTGAACGACGGTCTGTCCGTGTGGCGGGCGAGGCCGTTTGTTGTAGTCTTTCACTGCACGCCGTTCACTGCGCACTGCCAACTGCCCACTCCCCCCTATCACACCGCACTGTCTGCGATGGCTCCGAGTGTACCTCCATCACTACCAGCTGCTAATAATCTCACAATATCGACTAATTATATATTTGGTGATTATGATAATCTGAATTTAACTACTACAAGCTAAGAAACGTAGCTGAAAAACACTTTCAAGTAAAATTAAATTTTTTTAGTTATTTATTTATAAATTTGCAATAATGACATAAACAAAATTAAAATTTAAAATATTCCTAATTAAAAATAAACTAAATTATAAATAAATTAAACTAAAAATAAACTATATATACAAATTAAAATTTAACCATAAAATCTAGTTCCAGACCGCTGTCAGTCGGAAACGTGCCCAAAAGACTGGCCACATTGCCTCGCTGAATGGCAATGCTGATGCGTTGCCCGAGGTACAAACCAGTCTTTTGGTCACGTGAGACATCCACCAGACGTTTGGCTATGTCTCGATAAAGCTTGTGCGCCTCAGGCCCCCATGGTCCTAGGGTCTCGACCCCAAAAGCCGCAAATATGTAGCCATTCCCGATGGCTGAGTATTTACGGCGTTTTAGGGCCTCCTGTTGTGCAGCAGCTGTACCGGCAGACATGCTAGTAGCTGGAAGATGGGACGCTGCCAAAGTATCAACGCAAGACGCGTCCCATACTAAGGGGCGACCCATCTTCCAGGGCACCAATGACACACCATCGGGTCTCTTGCCATCGTCGCGACACAGGCCGTTCGGTTCTAGGACGGCAGGTACCCCGGCGGTGACAAGAGCCCGACGGATTATGTCATTAAGAGTTGCATGACGTGAAATTCTACCGGCACTCCTGATGCACGATAACCCATGGTGACCGAGGCGCTCGACCTTATCTCCGCACTGACAATGGTGTGGGACAACACAGGCCGCCCCTAGGCGAATGCAAGCACTTATTCGAAACGTGTTATCGTCTAGAAAAGTGCCTAAATTCGCCGAGGGGAGTGCCTGTAGCCACAAGCCAAACTCCCAACGCGAGACAGCTAGGAGACGAGCACGCTCCGTCTCATTGGCACACGTATCTAAAAGATTTTTATGCCCCAATGAGCAAAGCGGGTCGTCCCATAGCTTCTGTGACTTTAGATTTATGGGTAAATTTTGATATGGGCAGGCCATAGACCAAGCATTTCTGGCCTCAGTCCAGGACAGGACCTCAAAGTCACCAAGTGACGGATTTAATATTTCACCAATGAGGTCCTTTGTACTGTAAACTGAGGACAGAAAGGCGGGTAAAGAAACTGCAGAAATTTTGCGTATACCCAAACCTCCATACCTTATTGGTAAGGAGGCTTGGGTCCATGTACGGTCATCAAAGGGAATGTTGAAAATCGATGAGAGCGAGTACCGAATAACATTATCCAACGTTTTTAGAATATTTTCGTTTTGCCATATAGGAGAGCATCTCAAGATATATATAAAATTTGGTGTAAAAACACAGTGCCGAATAATATAATATGCGCTATGTAAACTTATACTTTTTAAGCTTTCTATCTTTGACTGGAAAATTTGAATTTTGTTACTAACGAAAGTAGAAATAGACTCCTCAAAAACGGGGCACCCAAGGAGGCTGAGGCTATTTTTGTCAACAATTTTAAAATGTAGTCCCAAACTATGAAAATCTGATATAATATTAGAGATATTTGGCACCTTGTCACTGAAATATATCTCACATTTTGAATAATTTAGCTCTAAACCAATTTTATCAAACTCGTAAATTAAATATTGTATATCTTTTTTAAGAGTATCAATGTCTCCTCCAAGGGTGCCGTCGTCGAGGTACCATACGTTGAATTTAGAATTTAATTTTTCTATAATGGGATGAATGGCGAGTGAAAATATGGCCGGCCCAAGGGGGTCCCCTTGCTGGCAACCGGTTTCTGAAAAAACTTTATGATTTTGGTACATTAAAATTGATTTATCAGAGTAGCATTGGTGGATAAAATTGAAAATTCTTGGGGACTTGTCGCGCACTTGAGCCAGCAAGGTGGCCCTGTTAACCGAATTAAAAGCGTTCTTTACATCCACCTTCAGGAGAGCTTCGCAACAGTCTCTGGACGTAAAGGTTCGAAGTGAATGTACCGTCGCCTCGCAGCCGCCCTTTATGCCAAATCCTAATTGGCGTGTTGCGAAATAGGAAGAGCCTAAATCCGTTATTTCCCGACAGCATATCTTGGCGGCAAGGCGGCGGTATGTAGTACCGACTGCTATAGGGCGTATGCCTCCATCTTTTTTATTGAGAGCACACAAATTTGCACCGTATAAAGTTGGAATAACGTCGTTATTTACTCCACCTGAAAGCATCAGGTTAATTAAGTCTGTTATGTCTTTCAGAAGAGTCTCACCAGCTGTGCTAGTACCTCCTCCCAACAAATCCTTTAGGTGTTGGGGGGTCAAGGCATCAAGCCCCCCGGCTGAACCACTTCTGAAGGACATAACAGATGTAAAAACCGATTTTGGTGCTGCAACTAGGCTTTCTTCAGGACATACTAAGCTGGAACCCGGAGCTGCATCTGAATGTGGATGTTTTTCTTCTAAAGCCCGCAGAGTCGTCTCATTATTGGGAGCAATGGTGTCGTTGGAAAACAGAATTCTAGCCGCCCCCTTGACGTCTCCATCAGAAAGTTTTGCTTCTACAATTTTATTGAGTCTTTGGTGATTATTATAAATGAAATGATACGTTTATTAAATGTCGAGTCCATTAGGTTGATTTTGAACATTAGAACCATCCTTATTCTCAAAGACTGCTAAGGACAAAATTGTCCAATGATATACCCTTCCAGGGTAGCGGGGCGCCGTGCCGTCCGTTGCGTACGCACCGGGGTGCAGGAAATCAAAGATGTAGCAGCCCCTGCCCCCTCCCCTCCGCGTCTCATCCGTCATCGGCTCTAATCGAATTCTTGTTTGCGCTGCGAGCAACGACATTTTGGACGTCGGTATAACTCGGAGAGTGATTTCTAGACAATTCCTAACAGTAAATACAGTTTTAGCGGAATCTTTTGCTTTTTCATCAGCATCGTAATTATTTAAACTTTTAACATCAATGAAATGGAAACTGTTGCGAATTTGATAACAACTTGACAATATGATGTTTGGTTCGTATAAAGCGACTAGTTTCTACCCGTGACTTCGTCCGCGTGGAATAGTTACTTTGTGCTAACGCTAACTTTAACCCGCCACTTTGTTCACGTAGAAGGTGAAACGCACACAGCACAAGCTCTAAAAAGGAAAAAAAACCCCAATTCTGAAACATTCTTCATTGGTGCTCTGCTCCTATTGATCTTAGCGTGATGAGATTATAGCCTATAGCCTATAAATGGGCTATCTAACAATGAAAGAATTTTTTCAAATCAGACCACTAGTTCCTGAGATTAGCGCGTTCAAGCAAACAAACAAACTCTTTAGCTTTATATCACAAAGAGTGAATCCGCCGAGGTGGGTCCAGGCGTATATACATACATAGACTTGAGCAAAAGTTGTAATAAGGTCCTCTCGTATAATGCATTAACTAGTGGGTGTAATCGAGCGAGTGCCTTTTAATTAAACGTCTCCCCGTCGACAAATACGGCGTGAGGTCGCCACTCGGCACTCGGCACTCGCCACTCACGGTGCCAACACTGCGCTCGCCTCCTTTCCCACTGACGTCCAATTAAATGAGACCACCCTCTCTACTTTACCACTGTTCCACATACACTAGAACCACAAAAGGAACAGGCCTACGTGTTTCTTAACCTGGAACTACTTCTCGATGTAATGGAACGCTTTTCAGCCACATATTTACAATAATTTGTAGATAAATTGTCGCTTTATTATTGTCCATAAACAAAATAAGAATGCCAGACACTTTGTCGGTATTGGCAGGATTGTTTTGATTTAAATCACTCTCAAAAGTTTGCCTAATAATGTCAGGTCTGTTATTAGTGCTCCGTTTCTGTCAGTTGCACCGTGAGAAAGCGCGTGTAAATATGCAAATGTAGATAATGGATGCAGCGTCATAAAGTTGCACAAGAAATGAGGGCGAGTCCGTAATGTGGTCCTGTCTGGGTGTGCGTCACAAATGTACGAGGTAAGATAACGCACAACACATTTGTCATTAGCGCCGGTTCGCGTGCCGTGAATTATGGATGAACGCGCGCCCGCGGCGGGACCCGAGGGCGGCCATCGGGATCGCCCCAATTCGGCTTTTAATAACATAGGAACGACCTGACCCAACGACTACTGCCTTTCTCACCACTCGTACATAACACGCGCTATCTTTCGCATTCTTGCATTTTGCCCTAACACTTGTTACAATTGTTTCGTTCGTAAATATTAAATTTTTGTAGTTAATCTTACTTCGTAACAATATACGGGGAGCTCATCTTTCAGGCATATGACTTTTATTCACGTACAATAGAGGTCGTCCTAATGAGCCCGTTTAGCGTATTGTTGGGGCGCGTCTCTGCCCCTCTGCCCCCGTCGCGGTCGCGCCAATCGCATTTCAATGAACCTTAATGAAGCACGTGTGCTCTATTCAATGTTATACTCTGGTGCTGTAATTAACGTATAATTGAATTAAAGAGTAGATGAAGGTGTCATTACTTCATGAGCGACTTGATGCAATCACTGTTCTTAAATAAGTTGCCAAAGAGAATATTAGGTTGAAACTATAGTGAGGATATTCCCTTCCCCAGCCCACTTTGCACATCTTCCACATTTTGCTACATGAACTGGTTAAATGAACATTTCAATTGAACTTACGAACTCAAATTAATTTGTGTAACGGGTATTGAAACAACATTGCCGCCACATTTGATATGCAGTCCCAATATACAATTACAAGTTCCAATATCGGTTCCAGTTAATTTATGTGGGCCCCTCGCCCCTCGCCCCTCGCCCCTCGCCCCTCGCCCCTCGCCCCTCGCCCCTCGCCCCTCGCCCCTCGCCCCTCGCCCCTCGCCCCTCGCCCCTCGCCTCGGCTCATTGATATTCCATCTCATTGACAACAATGACAAGTTTTTCCATATTAGACGTATCATTATACGTATTTATAATACGATAATCTACCCTTCGATTGAATAAATATCAAATATCCCGTCTAACTTTTGTGATTTAGAGATCAAAGACGAAAGGTTTTATAATGAGTGTAACATTTGAGCACCGCAGCGACATTGTTGGTGTCCCTAGTTGCTAAGAGTAGTCCCTTAGACCCCCGCAGGGCTTTCATCTAAGTGTTCTCGAAGGTGGATCTCACCATTTTCAAGGTAGCCCACCTCCCGTTTTTACTAAACGACTGCCAGTAACAATTTTGTACCAATTTTTATGCTAAACTAATAGTAATTGCATAGTTATTTGCATTAAACGTACAAAGCCCAATATCATAAAGAATCATGACGAATATCATAAGTGTATGTAGTTTAGTGTAGTTTTTAATCGAATAGTGGAATTTGGCCTTATCTTACAGATAAAAACCTCAACTCTTGTGCAAAGATGGGCGCCCTAACGCCCGCCTTGTCATTGCTTTTTAATTGCGATTTCGAATCCATATCGGATCGAGTGTTCATTACAAGTGGAAACGATCCTATCTCCACATTGATTACTTTCAAAATTCAGCTCATTTCGACGCTGAATTTTCAAACATTCGCGTAATTTAGTTTCGTTGGATCGCAGGAAAATACCTTTATTTTTTTATATTTCAATATGTAAATACGAATGAGTTAAATCTATATAAATATAAAGGGCGTCTATACTCGTCTGTGACAATGCGCCCGAGTTCCGCTCAGCAGAGGCATTGGCATGCTCACTTCGTTGAGACCCATCATTCCTTGATGATGTTCTGACCCATTTATTGCGAAACGTGTCTTTTTCCATAGACGACAAAATTAATGTAGAACCTTCGTAGACCGCCGAGGAATAGACGATGCCGTAATCTGCGGCGGCCGTCAGCCTCCGTTATATTATCATCCGCTCTGGATTCGCGTCTCCTCGGTCGTGGTCGGCGCCGAATGGCCTCTCGATTCTCACCGAGTCAGCGCATATCACGTGGCCGCTTAACGAGCGCCCGAAACATTAGGGCTTTATTCAAATTAAGTCTTCGATATAGTATCTATGTCCCAAAAATAAAATGACGGCGGTGACAAGAGGGTACATCCGGTGTAATTATAATGTATACAATTAAATATATAAAATCTATAGTATCTATGTAATTAGCATAAATTATAGATATGTATCATATGTGTAAAACTAGTATTAAGAGTGAGCATCAATTACTTTAGCAAGTTTCAATATAATATAAAGTCAGTGACAGTGACAAAATGTTTAGAGCCAGGTACATCTTGTTCGAGTGTTGACTTTAATAAAAACAAAAACAATAAAATAAACAATACGAACGTAAAAGGCGACTTGGCAAACGAAGCGAGCACTGCGAGTTAGTTTTCCTCCAAATGCGAACGAAACAATATAATTTTTCTGTTGCCTCTACTATGTAAATCAAGGCCCGTTCACAATTGATCCAGCTACTGACTTGGTGGCGCTGTAGCGACCTCAAATCAGGTTATACGATGCCAGTATGAATCCAGCACTGACTTATAAACCTCCAAATCAGCTTTTAGAGACGTGCCCGGTGGCAGTAGGGACGAAGGCGCAGCCTGCATAAGACCTAATGGAACGGTCGACGATGACCAGGCAAAAACCAAAGGCCACGGTCGAGCGTGCTTCGGGTTTGTCGCTTCAATTCCTTGGCAAACTTGTAGTTTGCTCTCGAACTTCGCGAACAGGCAGTCTAGTATTCCTGACAGAACGATTAAATAGAATAAAAAGGGGCCCCCGGGCGGCGATCGATGGCTGGAGCTCGCCGTTTCACTTGATGAATCGTCGAATCGCATCTCGTTCGTTTCCAAGCATACTGTGCACTCCCAACGGAGCCATCGCGCTTTCCTACTTCTCGGTTAACGAACATCGTGGCCGTGTGTGTGGCTACACATACACGCTTACAATCTTCTTGTTTATTCATGATATAACAGATTATGTTTGTCGTACACTGCAATCAACAATCGTGGAGAATTCCAAGCCAGAAAAACCAAGCATGGATATGCGTAATTGATTAAATCCAGAAGATGTTTTACATGGTTTGGTAATCTCATATTATAATGTTCGTATCTGCTAACAACATCGTATGCCTATACAAATATATGTGTATAATAAATTGACGTCGGTTAGTTCCGTAAAGAATTAAACGGTGAAACGCGAAGGCGACCTAAGCGATGTAAGCCCCGCAATAAAATTCATCGACGGACTCATAAATATTTATTTATTTTTCTTATGTTGGGCTGGTTCGAAAAGTTGCTAATTCCGCACCCTGCTTGTAATATTTTTCTTTAAAAAAGTCGGAAGGTGAAACATTCGTCCAATTATCTCGTCACCCGCGTCCTCTTTATCGTTGCACCCTCGATTTCTATAGAGCGGACGATCACCGGCCCCGAGGAAGATTTTTCAAATTATGACGGGAAAATTATCAGTCGCTCGACGCAAGTGGGCAGAAGATCATTGTATTCGGCGGCCGCTCATTAATTATCGCCCCCTCTCCATCGCTCAATACCCCCCAATAAAGCGATTAGTTCATTGGGCTGAGGCATTTTTATTGGTAGTTCGGTCATCCCGAACCCCGTGGAATGTTTCACAGTGCATACGCGTGCCGCTTGCGATAAGCAGATACGACCTCACTAACCCGCCGTTATACGCACTCGGTAAGCACAACTGGCAAAGGGCGGCGAACACGTTCGGCCCGGTGATGGGTGCCTCTGCTGCGATATGAGGTTTAGTGAGCGCGGCGCATCCGGCTCGTGGGCCGCTCGTCGCCGTCGTCCGCTTCCACTCGTTTGCGCCCGACGAACGATCCAGATAAGCCCCGCAGCCGCACAGATCGCCACACGACCTCCGTTCAGATAAGGGCTGCGAGCGCGAGCCTCTTTAACTGCCAAAGTTTACCTCCTAGCGAGAAGCCTATTAATGCCGAGTCACTTTTGAATCTCAGCACATCTGCTCATTGTGGCCTAATTATATCGTTTAGATTCTAGATTTCACTCATTGTTACAAGGAATAATTTAAGATGTCAATGTAGACTCCAAAGCGTTTTGAATTTGGTATTGCACTACCTATGTGTACCTTAACATATCGCATAGGACATGTTCGAGCGCACGAATGTAGGCGGAGGCCGCGTTCGGGCGTCCGGTGGAACATCTCAAGCGGACGAGGTCGGTGCCGAGGCTAATGCGATTGCTGTGTCTCGCAAGGCGGGTGGCCCGTTCAGACATTCGTCAATGGTCATCGCCCATCGAATGCCTGATCATTCTGTAGCACGAATCACCGTAATATCAAATAAAGAGCCAAAATGAATAAGAAATTCATTCTTTACACTGACTGAGTTAAACAATCTCATTGATTTCAAAGGTCCCTGCTATGTAATTTTAAAAAGCATGTTAATATTTATCGGAAGTAAGCTGGGGTTTTGAAAATCTTGAACAGAATCGTGAAGTGGCCGACGTAATAGAATTATGCCAGTAGTGTTTTTGTCATAAGCCAGCAGTTCCGCGTCAACGGGCTTAAAGTCAAGGCTCCTTTACCTGGACTATGATGAACGAGGCCCGCTTATTATCTCTCAAAAAGCTATTGAAATCATCTTTTACATATAAGGAGAATATCGTTAAGTAAAAAATACATAGACTCGTAAAAATAAACCCTAATTTGAACAGTGAAAAGTGAAGACAAATGTTATGCTCGCAGGATGCAAATGCAGTGGATTCGGCACCTCGTTTGCGAAACGAGAATTCAATCATGGCGGAATATAATGGCCGCCCGTGGCGGAAGCGCCGAGGAATGCGATCGGCGGCACGTGCGTCGCGCCCCTTTCCGCTCGTTGCGTATTCGCCGACGCACACATTGCTCTGTTGGCAAAACAACAAGCGTCTTCCAGGCGACCCGACACTCTTTACTAATCTGCTGATGTAGGTGGAGCACAAAGTAGCTATCTAAACTTATTTCTAAATGAAATACACTCAGAACATAATATTGTAATGTTTTGAGGGCAAACAATATTGTGGGTTGCAGTCAGTCGTGTGTTATCCATGTGGTTAAATAGATGCCAAATTGATGCACCATATGGGATCGACTATTGTGGAAATGTTCTAGAATCAGAATATTTAAGACCACATTTATGTAGATAAACGTTTTAATGCAAAATACAATATAGACAGCGACGTGCGATTTGTAAAACATTTATTCAGTAATACAAATGTTTGGTTAAATTGTGTACTGAAAATCAGATAAATCTAATAAATACGAGAAAAGATTTACGATTTATTTAGATTTATGCTTGTGACGACAATACAAATGCGAGCGGGGTTCTCTTCTCGAGAGGAGAACTAGTTATGATTGCTGTAAAACATGCAAGTGGCACCGTATGACCACAAAAGGGTCATTTATATAATTATAATAACAACAAAAACTGTTCCACGCTTATTTCGATATATTATCTTGGGTGAGAACTAATGCCACTGAAACTAAAAGGTCAGATATAGAGAGACCAAAAACGTCTCCATTGAGTTGAGATGGATGTATTGTGTTACAAGAATGGCTAAAGGGGAGAAATGAGTACATAAGGGATCTTTGTAAGTTGCACCCGTGACTGGAAAATTGAGAGAAAGAAGATTAAGGCGGTATGGACATGTTATGAAGAGGGATAAAAGACACGTGATAAAAAGAATATTGACTGGAAGAACGATGGATACTAATGTAAAAGTAGACCAAAAAACAGATGTATGAACTATGTGAAGGATTGTATGATGATTTGTGGTGTGACAGAGGACGTACGTGAGAATGGAGGAGTATGAAAGGAATTGACACACGAGTGTTACGGTTGTAGTTTTCCTGCTGCGAGTGAGCAACGTAGCTCGCGGCGGACTCTTTCCAAGCGCAATGCTCGTTTCAAACTCGCGCAGTTAACTTTGTAACGTTGATGGAAAGCTGCTCCGGGACACGCGATTGATGCGGGATAAATTCCGGGATGTGATTATAGGAGTTCATAGTCACTTTGACAAAAACGATACCCTCATTCAAGTGAAACTTCTTTACAATCGTTGTGATTTGAAACTCGATGAAAGGAAAAAAGCGACACTAAATCTTTTTAGTCCCCCCTTTTCTCTTGATAAACACATAAATCTATAGGACTAAGCCTGCGAGGGAGTGAGATACAAGGTTTATATTGTGCAGCAAATATTATTGAGCCAATAAGGCCGATGATTAAACATAGGTCCAATTTGGACCGAAATAAAACTGACAATAAAAAAAAACTGCGAGTATTTTCCCTTAGGTTTCACTTCAACTGCGTGAGAAAACTGTGTGTGTGCACACAATTTGTTTTTCTTCGTGTCCATTTGTCCATCTATATTCGTATTTAACAGTAATGTTTCATACAGAACTTGCTGGATCTATGCTGTGGACGATATACAGGAAGGTGTACGGCGTTGTATTGAAACTGCAGTGTGGAAGGTCGCGTAATGTGTATAGGCGACGGCACTCCATTTATAGACTAGTTAGGCATATGCCAAAACAAACTGTTAGTTCCTAAGGTGGAATAGGAGCGAAAATATCCAAGTGCTGGGAGAATGGGCGAGTGAGTGGGGCGTGCAGCTCCGCCATTCGCGGGACATGACTTGCACCACGTCGGCACAAAGGCGTGTGGACTCATACCCAATCACCATCAATAATACCTTAAGTAATGACAACATCTCATCTGAGGCAAAAGGTCTCTGTTTGATTAACATCATGTATGGTTACTTACTGAGTAGTTCTCTATTCACAAGCAGCCGACGAAGGCAGAAAGAGATCGCGCGGAATCCGCTTCGCTGGACTAGTCTCGCTCCGCGGCTGCACTCATCTCAAACAATTACTCGGTCAACACTTCAGTCGAGGCTTAAAATTATTTGTATCACTGCTCTAATGCAACTTATATCACTTTTAAACCAAGTATTCAAACACGTCAACATTTGATGTTGATACTTTACATTAACTTACGCGTAAATCGCAACAAAATATTAAATGTTGAAAAGGGTACAAAGTATCAATTCACCATCGAGTTCCCGCACACGAGTTACGGAAAGTTAGGGGATCGCGTCGTAGAAGCGGCCCGTAGGTGTCGTAGCTCGCGCCGTAGCGGCCGATGTGGCGTAGCGGCAGCGCGGCGCTACGCGCGGCACGGCGTAGGCGTAGGTGCGAGGCGCGCGCCACACTCGCGGTGGGCGCCACCGGCCGGCGGCGTGGCGCGCATGCCCGCTGGCGCCCGCCGGCGCCCGCCACACGATCACCTATGCTCGTTAATTAACAACTGGGAAGACTTCTTACTCGTGCCGTTACAATTATATTAGGCTCGTATAGAGACGCGAGTAACGAAAATTGAAATACATACATACATACATAACTTCACGCCAGGTCCCTTGCGGGGTAGGCACGAACGACAGAGCGCCATTAAGGCTTATTCTTACACACCTCACTTGCTTCTTTGACATTCATAGCTCTTGTCTGTCATGCACGCTCGTCTGTTCTTAAGGCTCCTGACATCACCTTCTGCTATTACATGATCAATTTGATCATGGAAGGTGTGTCGTGGCCTTCCGCGACTTCTGCATCCATCCACTTTTGCATTGTATATCTGTTTAGTCATTCTTCCATTATTCATTCTTTCCACATGCCCGAACCACTGGAGCTTTCCTTTCCTTACCTTCACCCCGATACTCTCTTTCAGACCAGCTCTCTTTCTTACTTCGGTATTACGAACGCGGTCCGCGAGCGTCACTCCGCAGGTTTTGCGCAGTGCTCGCATCTCGACCGCGTTTACTCTACTTTCGTGCTCTCTATTCCATACCCAACTCTCGCTTCCATACGTGAGCGTAGGTACCAGCACCGCGTTGTGTATGGCAAGCTGGGCCTTCTGGCTGAGGTTCTTAGCGCCTAGAAGTTTACCTACCGCTCCATTCACACTACTCCCCAAATTCACTCTCCTTTCTATATCAGCGGTGTACCTTCCATCCCTGCTAAAAGCACATCCGAGATATACAAACTCATTCACTTGTTCCAGCATGACATCATCGACCATTATCCTTGCATTCGTTCTGGTCGTTTCTCTTTCAAACACCATCACCTTTGTTTTCTTCGCATTCAAACGTAAGCCTCTCGCCTGACAGTCATCTTTCATCATTGTGACTAGTGTTTGCAGTTCTGATGGCGATTCGGCTAAAAGCACGGCATCATCCGCATAAAGCTAGCTGCTAACAACTAGATCACCCATCCGCATCCCAACATCCATCAAGCTTAATCTCTGGAGACAATCGTCCAGGTATAGGATGAACAGCAAAGCCGACAGCACGCAGCCCTGCCGGACGCCAATATTGACGTCAAACCAGGGCGACATAAATATTGAATATATTGAAATACATAATTGCAATAAATGTTGCCAAAGATACTTTCGCGTTAATCGTTTTTTCTTTTAAACCGATTTCAAGAGTATCGTAACTAAACGCAAAAGATAAAATTACTACAAGATGTTGAAAATTTGCTTCTTTTTAGTGACTCTTGAAGACGGTTCTTTTTATGTTTTTTCATATTTAGGGTTGTAACTCTCCCCCCCCTTATCAAATTTATATTTAAAATATACCCCTCACATGTGTAATAAAACACACATGAATGACACATATGAATGTGTGTCGTCGTCATTTAAGAATATTATATAGGACTGTATCTAGAACCATACATGCCACATATACTTTCTCATAGATGTAATTAACTTTATATTAGTTGGCGTGAATCGTCATGGTAGAACCTTTGGTTGTGTATTGTAGTGGCCCTTAGTTCTTTTATGGAGGTCTATCGAACAGGACTGCTTAGTCAATTGAAATGTCTTGAAATCAAAACCATTAATATCTTGAATTTAACTAGATTTATTTGCCTAGAATTTTACTATAATCAACTTCATTTAACAGTCAGAAAAGTTATTAATATAACATCTATAATTATAACATCAAGTTTCCTATATGTGATATGAGATACTGGAAAAGTCTATTACATGTTAAATTTGTACCTACTCTGCAGTATTTGATATAAGATATAATTGTGCTAAATAATAGTTTAATATAAAATTATATTACTATATCCTACACTAGGGAGAGATATAAAGTATAACGTTCATATAACCTAATCAACGATAAAGTAAGGAATTTATAATATAGATGAACTCATATATTCATTTTAACAATACCCTAAATCCCACAATGTGATAACCGTATGGACAATATGTCAATTAGTGAGTTATAGAAGATTGAATTATGTTGTTGCGGGTCGCATAAAAGTGTAAAATAATAATCCTTTTCTCATACATATAAATAATTAGAAATTAGTATATAGATAATAAAGATGTATAGTCAGCCATTATATACTTGATATAAAATAAAGAATAATAATATATCTTGGATGAACAATGGTGATGTATTGTTCCTCCCTTAATATTTTTATATAAAATATATAAAAATATATGATGAGAGGCTCCCAAAAGCCACCGCCCGGCCAACTGAAGGCTGACCTCAACAACAAGGCATCATCATTGTGTTAGGACGGATTCCGGGATAAGGTGCGAGACCTTCATCCAAAATTGTACTAAAAATGTTTGTTATTGCTGATAATTGCTCTAGTAATTTCACGTTACAGGTCAAGACGGTATGAAGGCTGTTTAGTATATTCTCGAGGCTGCAAGCAGACCTGAGAGCGAGACTCACGATTGATTCTGCACAGGAGTGCGGCTTTGTCAACGTACATCAAGGATGTGTGCACAAGATTGTGACTTACGTGACTATAAGAAGCCTATATGCAACTCAGCAGTGTATCCGCTCGCATGTGTGTATTCGAAGCCTGATAATTTGGAAGTCAAAAGACGACCACCTGAACGATCTGTTACTTCGAGCCTAAATCAGCTGTGTATGATTATAATTCATACATTGGTAATAGTTAACTCTTTGTTGGTCTCGAACCCAAGAAGGATTGATCAGACAGGTAATTTGGAATGTTTCACCATCACCTTATATAGCTAGTATATATATATATATATACATATAGGCATATATGTCAAGCAGATACATATAAGGCGGGTATACCACCATCTGCAATTTAGTTACATGTGAATGTAGTATGATCTCAGCCAACAATGGATAGATCGAAGTATATTAGTATATAGACAGGTATATCGGGAGGACTTTCACCAATCCCACCTGTAGTTTGTAATGTATAAATGTTATATGATCGCAATCAACAATGAATGGATCGAAACATACTTGTAATATGAACAGGTATATGGGAGGAGTTTTACCAAGCCCACCTGTAGTTTGTAATGTATATAAATATCAGACAGGCTTATAGGAAATATATTTACCATACCTTGTTTAGTCTGTATTATATACATGTGTTCAACTCATATGGACCGATCGTTGATTTTTCAATCGTTTTAGGTCAACATTGGGCACTCAGAGGATACCAACACAAGAGGACAACTAGACCACCAGTACAAGCTGATGGTTCCATCTGGTCGGTGCATTGTACCCATGTCTCACAACACATTAAACTGACTTCTAGGGTATGAAGTCTAAGCTCAGCCATAACATGAGGAGGCCCAGTTATACCTACGACTGGTTAAACTTCTAGCCAAATCATTGTTTAATGATGCAGGAATGATCCGAAATCAAAACAATTCACTGCGAAGTCAATGGCTTTGATGACGGCCCAAGAGATGTGCGAACAACTCTTTAGTCAAATGCCTAGAGCCCAATACAACCAACTCATGGACTTAAAGGACACCCTATAATGAAACACATTTTGTGAGCGTCAAACGTTGGTCTATGATTGGCATCGGCACCATTTGAACTTCAACACATATACTTTACCAGAAGCACACATAGTGAATCTTGTTTATTTGTTGAGTGTAATGTGTCCAATAGAATACACATATATTGTAATTAAATAATATGTACCATGAATCATGTAGTAAGTTATTGCAAGTGGTAAGCATACCCAATACATGCAAAGTAAAGTATCCATGCTCATGTATTTATATAAATAACATCCATTATATTAAGTCAATAGTATTATTGAACTTGCATGCATACAGAATATATTTACTTGTGCATAAATATTTATAAAGCAAAGGTATCAATACATATGTAATAACTCATGATATATTAAATTCAATAGTATTTCAAAGGACTAGTATACATGTGATACACAAGCGTACATATGTATATAATTAACCAGTATAATTAATGAATACATATGTATTCAATATAGAAATAACCTTTAGGATATTTATTTCATTTTGTTTTAATATTTCAGAGTAGGAATACATCCATAACTCCTGGACTAATAATAACATATAAGTGTTAGGGTATTTTAATTCATTTCTGACATTGGACCCAGTATGTATGGATATTATATGAATTAGAGCACATAGATGCATGTAATAAATACCTAACTCATGGATCAATAACACACAAGTGTTAGAATGTTTTAAATCTTGCTAGTATTCCAAGCATTTAGGACCTTGTATAGACTATGAGAAGTAGGTATTGAACCTATGTAATAATTAGTGTTTGCTATGAATCATATCATTTTGAATTATCTTCTACGAGGGAGGCTAGGCTTACTTAATTTTAAGACAGCTATGAACTATTAAGATAGTATTGTAATGTGTGATGAATATTTACTTCGAATAAACCAGTAAATGGAAGACAAGTTTCAAGTTATTTATGATAATTTTTGTTTAACGATTTAGTTATTATTTATAAGTGGTTCTATAAGTATCTTTCACTGTTCCCACCATCTATTCTATATACTACGACGTTCTAATGATAACGTGACGGCCGATTCATATATATATTATATCTATTGAGCGTATAAAACGTTTATACTACTCATAATTAACGCATTAGCCAATTAACGTGTAATGATCATTAACTTGCTTACAACTACCTATAATTAATGCTTAATTTAACGCAATAATAATAACGTATTACTCAACGTATAATGGACATTAACCCGTTTATAATTGCTAAAGCCTAAATTAACGCACCTAAGTAACTTATAACTACTTATAAATAATGCCTAATTTAACGTTTTAAAATAACGCATAACTCAACGTATAATGGACGTTAACCCGTTTATAATTGCTAAAGCCTAAATTAACGCACCTAAGTAACTTATAACTACTTATAAATAATGCCTAATTTAACGTTTTAAAATAACGCATAACTCAACGTATAATGGACGTTAACCGCTTACACTAACTTATAAACTAACGCTTTAGTGTATTTAATAATAACGCTTATCGTATAACGAACGCTCAAATCCGCTTATTCTAAACTTATAAAATAACGCTTTAGTGTATTTAATAATAACACTTTGGCCGTTTCCTAACTTATCGTGTAACGAACGCTCAAATCCGCTTAATCTAAACTTATAAAATAACGCTTTAGTGTATTTAATAATAACACTTTGGCCGTTTCCTAACTTATCGTGTAACGAACGCTCAGATCCGCTTATTCTAATTATAACGCCTTAACCTAATGTAATCATAATATCGCATTAACCGCTTCCTACATTAACCACGTTTATTAATTATCCGCCCTACCAGCCTTCTAAAACTAAATGTATCTCAGTTTATCGTAACGCATCAAATTATACGTGACCCTACTCACGAGTCTAGAATAATCTTCTTATCCGCCTACTTACATTAGCCGATTCTAACATATCGCAACCAAATTCCGAATAACATATTTTGTAATAAATCTGTAACACACATAGAAATTTTCAACAAATGCAATAAAAGTAAAAGAAATAAATATAGCTCGAACATCCCTGTCAATCTGTTCAAAGACTTACCCAAAAGCCAGGCTCCTTTGCCCGACTTACCTACTATTGTAGAGATTCTAACACCATCTAACTAGTAGACTCACGAAACTAGTCTCCTACGCTAACACACCTTCCGACACAAGGTTTCCTACCATCTATACGCAGATCACAATTCCTAATTTTGTTGATTCAATCAAGCCTACAATACCAGAATTAAATTTGCATGTCACAGTTCTATTAATGTATTAATTATTATGTTTATTTTAATCAATCTAATGCAATTTGACAATATTTTAAACAAGCTAACGCCTTTTATTCTACTAAATTTATTGCATCAACCATGTCTTTTCAGAACATAAGTTATTAATGGTTGCTTATACATATTTTGGTTAATTTTACATCAAATTTTATTATATATTAACCGAACTATT